>OX387183.1:17297597-19697597 GCA_947561395.2 Buxus sempervirens
AGATTTTTTGTTAGGATTCTCTAACCATAACCCTGCAACAAATGATTTTTTATTTGACACATATGTATCCGAAATTGTATTTTGGATACAAAGAAAATATGTATATCCGAAAATTATTTTCGAATATACATATAAATAATGTATCTAACCTGATATGTTGGATACATTTTTTTTGTCTATAAATGAGCAATAGCAGCTCATTTCAAGGGGTTGGTGGTTTTTGTCTTCTTCAACCTGCACCCCTGTACGAAACCCTTCTACGTACACTCCCACCACCCTCTTAACTCATTGAACCCCCTCCTAAAACCTCCCAACACCCCTCATCCTCCCTTCTTCTTCACTTTTGACGAAGAGAGAACTTGGAGAAGTGCTCTAGCCATTTGTGAAGCTTCAAGGGACCTTAGCACCCCCTAAGAGAGCATATCAACCCCAAGGTAAGCTCTCTTGGTACATTCTGTTCAACATATGTAAAAAAATAAATGAAATGTGAGCATATGTTTCCTAGTTACTATTTTCTCTCATTTGAGCTTGTATTTTCCTACTCTTGTTCTTCATTTCCTCTTAATTTCTTTATAAGAAGAACCTTCCATGGTAAGGGGAGGTGGTTGGGATAAAAAAGAGAGGTTGAGAGGTCACTTTTAGTGTGGTCTAGGACTCGTTTCTTAAGGCACGTCTCCCCTCTCTCCTTTTGCTGTTTATCTTCTTTATTTAATAATGAGGAAAGCATGTTCTCCTTTCCCCTCTCTTCAAATCTCATGTATCCCTCCTTAAGGTTCCCCCATATCCCTTCTTCTATTTTCCCTTTTGAATGTGATTTATGATTATTATTCGTTTCTTTACGTGAATGTGTTGGTTGCATGCATACTTACATGGATTATTCATGCTTTTCTTGGTATGATAGCATAGGATGTTTAAATCTTCTTGCATGAGCTTGTAGCATTTTATGTGTGCTTGCATAACATAGCAAGCATCTTTGCTCATTGTTTCCTATAGAATGGATCCCCATAGCCATGTAACCATGCATTTTTTTTACCTACTGTTTTGGTGTCTTCTATTACATGCTCCCTCCCTCTCTTCATGAAACCTCAAGCACAAGACACACTTTGAAACCATGTATAGGTGTCTTCCCTTAGCTACATTCCATTCGTATGAATACTAGCATGAATAACACACTTTCACCTACTGTTTTGTAGCATGTCTTAAGCCTTGTTTAGCTTGTCTAAATTGCATGGATTGTTTACTTGTGGAATAAATGCATGGTGTGGCTGAAGGACTAAGACCTAGGCCATTTGGGCTACCTTCCTTCCTCTTCACATGGAGGAAGGAGGAGTGTCTTCTAGCATAAGAGTAGGGACACCTAAGGTCCCTGTTCTAACCCTTGAGTTTTACCTCAAGGTAAAAGAGGAGGCCCCTAGCCTCAACCCCCTCTTCCTTTTACCCAAAAAATGATGGGAATAGCCCTTTTGGGCTCATCTCTATTTGTCTGAACCACTGTGGGCCCACAGAGCGGTCCACATAGAACCTAATCACCCAAAAGGACCAAAGAACCCCAACTTTCTTTCAAAAATCCCAAAGAAGCAATTTTTTGGGCTTGCCCGAAGACTTAGGTCGAGCAAGCCTTATCCTATTTGTATCCGAAATTATATTTCGGATACACATATTTTTAGTGTATTTGAAATATAATTTCGGATACACACAGAAAACCCTAATTGCATGTTTTTGTTCCCTTTGTCTTTTTTAACCTATTTTCAAATAAATCAATCCATCCAGTAGGGTTTCTGGGTCAACTTGAAACCCAACATGGGACTTGGGCCCAACTTGAGCACCTGTGGGCTTTCCAACGGGGCCCACCCAGACCAATTAATATACTTTAATGAGCAACAATTAAGCAAGTTAGGGGGCCACACCACTTGAGGCCCAATAAAAACCCAATGAGAAGCATGTTGGCTAGATCAGTTTTGGTTTGGTCGAGACTTTGGCTTGGGCCTATTAAGCCCTACCTCTTTCTTCAAAGAGGGCCCATTCACTAGGTAAGGGGAGGGCTCCAAATCCCATACCCCTAAAGACTTAGGCCTCCTGGCCCAAAGCTTAGGACATGGGCCCCAAGCCCATTCTTAGCTTAATTGGAAAAGAATTAAACTGATAATAAGCAACACAAAAGGCAACCCTTATGAGGCCCAACCAATGGGACCACAGACCATCCCAGGCATACCAAGATAAATCTTAAATTCTTTGCCAAACCCTAAAATAAAAGCAATCAAATCAACCAAATCTTAAAGGGCTTTTTCTAGGGTTAGATTAAAGCCCACTAGAGGGACATGTGGGCTATGCTTAGCCCACCAAGAGATCCGCAGGCCTTCCAACGGGGCCCGTTCAAATCAGACAGAGACCACTTAAATAAAAAAAGATAAAATCAAGTAAAGGAGACCCACACCACTCTGGTGGGCCCCCACATAAACAGGAATTTACAATTGCATACCAGAGTAGGAATTGTGTGAGATAGATCAAAAAGATTGATTTTAAACCAGGAAGACCTGTGGGACTTGTCATCCGATGGGGTGGACCAAGATGTCTATGGACTCCCCCAAACTGTAACTGAGAACTTACCCTAAATCTCAAAGTCACAGACCATCTAATAGAGAAATCTTAGGCACACAAGTGTCTGCCTGCACCCCATCAAGCAGTGAAGACTCCAAAATTCCCGAAATTCCTGAAAGAGAGATACGCACTTACATGCGCCCTCGAGCTAGAGACGTGCGATCTCATGGATGGACGTGCGTATAGACGGAAAAACTGCAAAGCCAAGATTTAAAGGGTTTTATAAGAATTGTTGAGAGGTGATATAAAATCACTTTTCTTTATGTCTTTTTCTTCTCTTGGACTTGTTACTTTATATGAGGGTATTCTTGTAAATGCAATAATAAAATTTTATATACCATTAGTGTGGTACATAAGAAAAGGGTTTTCTCTCATGTGAGTTTATAAGACACTAAATGGGATTCTATTAAGAGAGAGAAGAAGAGGGGGAGAGAGAGAAGACAAGGTTTTCTCTACAAGGGTTTTCACCATTCCATCTCTTGAGAGGTTTGTTCCAAGGTATTTTGGGGTTCTTTCATAGTTGTTTGAGGTTACAAGCACTTTTTGGAAGGTCGCAAGTCATGGGGGTTGGGTGAATGGTCTATTTGTTAAGGGTTGTAGAGAGGTAAGTCTTCTAAATCCTTTCTTGTTTTAATCATTTCCATTGATAGTGGATTTCCACCTTGCCGAATTGCCGTGGACGTAGCCTTAGTGTCGAACCACGTTAAATCTCATCTCTTGTTTGTGGTTGTGCTTCTACTTCATTTTCCTACACGCTTAGTAGCTTGTTTACACTTTGGTTTGTGTCTTTGGTATATTACCATTGCTTTGTCGGTTTGTTTGTTTGAACTTCAAAATATTTGGTAAATCATTCAAAAGTGTTGGGACTTCACAACAACAAGTGTTATCGGAGCTTCCGAGTTGTGTGAAGAAAGTGTGAACAACCGATTTGAGGTAGAGAAGTTTGATGGAAGAAATAAATTTGAGCTATGGAAGATTAAAATGTATGATATCTTGGTGTAAAATGGGCGAGAGGAAGCTTCGCTTGGTATAAGTAAAAAGCCATTCACTATGAGCAAAGAGGATGGGTTAAAAATGGATATGAAGACGGTCTCTACTATTCTCTTGTGTTTGGAGGATAATGTGATCGTTAATATAAAAGGTGAGAAGATGGCATTCGGGTTGTGGGCAAAGCTTGAGAGCTTATATCAAACCAAGTCTCTACTCAACATAATTCTTTTGAAGAAGAAGTTGTATTCTTTGAAGATGAAAGAAGGCACCAAGGTCTCCGAGCACTTGAGCACTTTTAATGACATTGTTGGTCAACTTGAAAGCATTGATGCACCTATGAAGGATCAAGATAAAGTGGTGACGATGCTAAGTACTTTACTGGATAATTATGACAACTTGGTTACAACTCTAAGTTGTTCCAAGGATGATAAGCACACTTTTGAAGATGTGACTATAATCACCCAAATTTTGATCAAACCAAAATATGTTAAAAAAATAGTTGAACCTCGAAATAGGTCAAACCCTAGGGAGCAGAAATTGACTTTTTGATCAAGCTCGAATTGACTGCCATATTTCATCCAAATGGATGGGAAATTTTGACACGGTTCCAATGCAACTAAGTTTGCCAAAATCTGAGTCCAGATGAAGAATTTATGAGCCGATCAAACCCTAGGGAGCAGAAATTGGCTTTCTGCCCAAACCTAGACTAACTACCATATCCCATTCCGGTGGATAGGAATTCCTGACACGGTTCCAACGCAACTGAATTTTCTAGAATCAGTGTCCAGATAAAGGAGTTATTGGCAGAATAAAATTCCAAGGAGCATTTTCAACTTTCTGCTCAAAAACTGAATTGGCTGCCCTACCCTATCTCAATGGATAGAAAATCCCAACATGGTTCCGACGAAACTGAGTTTGCCAGAATCGGGGTCCGAATAAAAAATTTATGAGCAGATCAAGCCTAGGGCAAAAATGCAGATAAGCTGGCCACGTGGCAAACTGCGCCACTAGGTCGTCACCCACACCACATCTTTCTTCCTTGACCACTAAGTAACCTACCCCATCTCCTCCATCACATCTTTCTTCCTTAACCGCTAAGTAAACAATAATAATAACAAAAAAGTGATTCTTAACCATTAAGTAACCCTCTCTAACTCCCAGGCTCCAACTCTCAAATCCTCTAGAACCCCTCTCCAATTCTCTCCAAACCCTTCTCCCTCAAGAACCACCTTCTCTAACCCTCTTCTAGAACCCTTCTCTCCAACTGTAGAACCCTTCTTCTCTAGAGCCCTTCTACGCCATACGAAATCCCGCCATAACCCTTCTCTCTCACTCCCTACGGTCTCTATCGATACCAAACCCCCTTCTAATCCCCTCCCAATCTTTTCTTCATCATTTTAACCAAGGAAAGGAACCAAGGGAAGTCTTGTGGAACTAAAGGAGGATACTCCACTTGCTCTCTAGGCTTCAAGGGACATTCAAACACACCCCAAGGAGGCTCCCTCCTCCAAGGTAGGCTTTTCTACCAATTTTGTATGACATATGTGAGTTTGAGATCAATATGAGCATGATTTGATTTTTGTGTTAGTCCTTCACTTTTGTATGCTTCCCCTTCTATTTTACCCCACCTTTCTTTACTCTCTCCCTTAGGAGGGAACTCCCATGGTAAGGGGAGGAGGATCAAGCCAAAGTGTGAGGAAATGAGAGAACAAAAATCACTTAAAGTCTCATCTTTGCTCACTTTTATGTTTCTTTTCATTTATGGGAGAGCGTGTTTTCCCTTCTTCTTACCCCAAATTCAAAGTATCCTGTAAATCCCCATATCCCCTTCTTTAATGGCTTTTATATTATTTCCAAGCTTGCTTTTGTTTTTGTTTCACTATGAGATATGATTGTGTAAGTTGTATGCTTTCTTGCACTTGGGTGGTGCCCCTCACAAGCGCCAAACTCATGATCCACTCACTATTGCACATGATTGAAAGCATGCTACATTTCCCTTTCAAATGCCATGTTGCATGCCTATAAGAGCCTCAAGCATGATCCACCTTGCACTTTAGCACTTAAAGCATGTTTTTTTTCCTTTCTCTCATTCTAGGTAGCCTTTGTTCCCTAGTATGCAAATTCTATGTTTTCACCCACATGCATATGTTCTCTTTAAAGTGTCTTAGGCCCCCTTGTTATCTCTTTAGCAATTACTTCATCTTGTTATTGTATATATATATGCATGGTGTGGCCGAATGAGACTTGGACATGAGCCGATCGAGCCGCCTCCTTCCCTCTCCTCATGGAGGAAGGGGGATGTCATGAGCACCAAACAAGAACACCAAAGGTTGTTTTGCTTCTTGAGCTCATCTAAAAGAGGGAGACAAAGCCCCAAGCCTTAGTCCCCCTCCCTTTGATCAAAAAGTAATAAAAATGGCCCATTTGGATTCATTTCACTTTTCCCAAGACACTGTGGACCCACGCAGGGGCCCACATAGTCCCTGATCCACCCAAGAAACCAGAGAAACCAAGCCCCCTGAGAAATTACTGTTCTATTGTTTTCAGGTCTTGCTCGTAAACACAGGGTAGTTTAGCCTGATCCTTATGGCATATACGGATAAGGCCAATTCAAATATGTTATATGGACAGGCCACATAAACTCCAAAAATCTGATTTTTCAGGGTTAATCCAAATTAGAATCAACCCTAATTAATCAACCTTGATCTAATTTGGCTTCCAATTAGTCAGAGGCCTTCTCTTGGGATTTGGGCCCATCCAAGGCCCAACAAGCCATCCTGTGGGCCTTCCAATGGGGCCCACACTCTAGACCCAGATCACTTGTGCTAAAAAGATAAAATCAAAACAAGGGGACCTACACCACACTTGTGGTCCCACAAAGACTCAATCGAATATACATGCTGGATTAGGAACGAGTGAGTTGACTCAAATCAAGCTTAACCAAGGATAACCCATGGGACCCGTCACCTGATGAGGCGGATCAGGGTGTCTACGGACTTCCCTGAACCGTAACCGGGCACTACTTAAGAATCTCAAGCCGCAGACCACCCAATAGACAATTATTAGGCACCTAGGTGTCTGCTTGCACCCCATCAGGCAGTACCGACTCATATTCCCCACATTCCTCCCAAGGAGATCCCAGCTATATCCTTGCAAGTACAATCCCCGCAATTTGGACGCGCGCACAGTGACTAGTGCCTTGTTTGTTGATGAATCTAGAAGGCATGCATCATTGGAGGTAGGAATAGAGGCTCTTGATATAAGAGGACGTCCTAATGAGCATGGTAGATCATTTAGAAGCATTTCAAGGGGGAAATCTAGTCACCTGTCAAAGTCAAGAGACCGATATTGAAAAGGTACTTGTTGGAATTGCGGTAAGAAATAGCATTTGAAGAAAGATTGCTATTTTAGAAAAGGCAAGGGTTCCAACTCATATAAAGAATATGGAAGAGACAAGAATGAAGCCGGGACCAAAAGTGAAGCCACTCAAGTGGAAGAATCAATATCCGGGTCCATTGAAGATGAGGTATTTATGGCTAATAATAGTCCTATTTACAATCAAAATTGGGTTCTTGACACCGCCATTATTCATCATATGTGTCCACATCAGCCATGGTTTAGCTCATATGAGCCATGTGATGGTGGATATGTCTTGATGGGGAACAACTTGACTAGTCATATTGTGGGTATTGGTGTGGAACAACTCAAGATATTTGATATCAATGTTAGAACACTTGAAACTGTAAGGCATGTACCGGATTTGAAGAAGAGCTTGATTTCACTATCGGAACTTGATTCTTGTAGCGACAAATACACTGGGCAAGGTGGAGTAATTAAAGTTTCTAAGGGTGCTTTGGTTGTCATGGAAGGCATTTGAGTTGGAAACTTGTACAAGTTGCTTGGAAACTTGGAAACTTGTACAAGTTGCTTTGAAGCATTTGGTTGACCATGATGAATTTCCAGTTCAGCTTTGGCATAGAAGGTTGGGTCACATGAATGAAAAAGGTATGGACATCTTGATGAAAGGGGAACTTATTCCTAAGATGTGCTTTGGTGACAAAGAATTTTGTGAGCATTGTGTCTATGGAAAGAATCATAATAGAAGCTTCAAGGCTGGGAATCATACTAGCAAAGACACACTTGATATGTTAGCTCGGATTTGTGGGGTCCATCCTACACTAAATCGCATGGTGGTGTATCTTATTTCATATCTTTCATTGATGATTATTCAAGGAGGGTATGGGTGACATTCTTGAAGACAAAGGATGAAGCTTTCATTGCATTTAAGCATTTCAAAGCCGAGGTAAAGAAACAAAGTGGAAGAAGCATCAAGGTGATTACAACCGACAATGGTTTAGAATTTGTGAATAACTCAATTTCTGCAAATATGAAAGAATTTTCATGCATAATACAATTGCTAGAACTCCTCAACAAAATGGGGTGGCGGAGCGTATGAATAGAACTTTGGTGGAGCGTGCAAGGTGTATGTTAAGCAATGCGGGTCTTGATAAGGAGTTTTGGGTGGAAGTTATCAACACGGCTTACTACCTTGTGAATAGATCACCTTTGGCGACATTGGGAGAGAAGACACCTGAAGAGATATGGCATGGAACTCCTAGTGATTATTCTGATTTGAAATTATTTGAATGTGATGCATATACATTAATTCATAGTTGTCAAAGGGATAAACTAGATCCAAAGTCTAGAAAGTGCATATTTGTTGATTATGGGAAGAATGGTAAAGGGAACCGTTTATGGGATCCGGTTTCTCGTAAAGTAATTCATAGCCATGATGTTCACTTGGAAGGTTTTGCATAGACAAGTCTAAGCTCATGAAGACATCACTAGCATCTCATTTCAGGTTATCTTTGGAACAATGTCCAAAGACCGAAGAAGAAAAGAAGAAGATGAACTAAGTTCCTTATGCTAGTCTTGTGGGGAGTTTAATCTTTGCCATGATATGTACAAGGCCGGATATTTCGTATGTGGTTGGAGTTTTGAGTCGGTTTATGGCTAATTCGGGTAAGACGCATTGGAAAGCTGTTAAGTGGGTGCTTCGTTACTTGAGAGGCACTAGTAACTATATCATCACATATGGTAAGGATTCAAGGAAAACGCATGGACATGTTGATGCAAGATATGTGAATGACATTAACAAAGGAAGTTTTATTACTAGGTATGTATTTTGCGTGAAAATTGGATGTCAAATTTGCAAGCAACGGTGGCATTGTCTAGTACTGAAGCCGAATACATGGAATTAACTGAGGCTTGCAAAGAAGCAGTGTGGCTTCAAGGTCTTATGGGTAAGATTGGTATAAGTCCAAAACCCATGGAGTTGTTTTGTGACAACATGAGTGTTATCTGTTTGGCTAAGAATCCGATATACCATAGAAGAGCTAAGCACATTAGTGTTCAATATCACTATGTGCTGGAAATTGTTGAAGATGGGAAAGTTCAAGTCTTGAAGGTTTGGAACCAAGGAGAACTTAGCGGACATGTTGACTAAAAAAATGACTCTAGAGAAGTTCGAGTGGAGCTTAACTTCTCTAAGCATCATGCCAAGGTGAGTTGGTGGATGTGGCAATGGCAAGGTGATTTTCTATCAAGGTGGAGATTGCTAAGAGGAAATCACTTTTCTTTGTCTTTTTCTTCTCTTGGACTTGTTACTTTATATGAGGGTATTCATGTAAATGCAACAATAAAAGTTTATATACCATTAGTGTGGTACATGAGAGAGGAGTTTTCTCTCATGTGGGTTTATAAGACACTATATGGGATTCTATTAAGAGAGAGAGAAGAGGAGAAAAGGAGAGAGAAGAGACAAGGGTTTCCATCTCTTGCAAGGTTTGTTCTAAGGTATTTCGAGGTTCTTTTACAGTTATTTAGGGTTACAAGCACATTTTGGAAGGTTGCAAGTTGTAGAGGTTAGGTGAATGTTCTATTTGTCAAGCTTGTAGAGAGATAAGTCTTCTAAATCTTCTCTTGTTTTAATCTTTTCCATTGATAGTGGATTTCCATCTTGTCAGATAGCTCACGGACATGGGCCTTAGAGTCGCACCACGTTAAATCTCGCCTCTTGTGTGTGATTGTGCTTCTACTTCATTTTCTTACACACTTAGTAGTTTGTTTACACTTTGGTTTGTGTGTTTGGTGTATTACCATTGCTTTGTTCGTTTGTTTGAACTTCAAAATACTAGGTAAATCATTCACAAGTGGTGGGACTTCACCACAACAAGAAGAGAAGGAGAAGACATAATTAAAAACATTGAGCCGTAAAGGAGTTTAAGACTGGTGGGTGTTGATCATGTTTGCTTCCCTTGTTATCTATCCTTGAAATCCCCTCAATGTCAAGCTAATCTTTTGGTTTCCTCCTCCCCCTCCATTGGAGCTGGTCCCCCTGTGTCTGTGACCTTTTGGTTAGGGTTTTTCTCGATAAAGTCTTGTTTGTCTCGTAGCCTGTCTGCACTGTCACCCCTGTTTTCTTTACCTCATGGAAGACCTCTTTGCTAGTTTAAAAAATCTTTTTATTACCCCTAGACCTGAAATGATTTTTAAACCCTCAAGTGCTGATATTAAAAGATTAGAGGACAGATGGGAAAATCTGGTCATCTGTGAGCTTTGTGAGGAAGATTTCCAATTGAATGTGTTTAGAAACACTATAGGAAGATTATGGAAAAGCATTGGTATTTCAAAATGACTTAAGGTCGCTCCTTGCCGGTTCTTGGTCGGTTTCGTTAAAGCTTATGAGAAAGTGAGAGTGTTGTTGGCCCTGCCATGGGTTATCAACTCCTATCTCGTACTCATGGACAACATTAAGGAAGATGAAGAGGCAAAGATGTTTATGTTTCAGCATATTACCTTATGGCTGTAGATAAAAAATCTCCCTAGAAAGTTTTTTGATGAGAAGATCATCTCCAATCTCACCAACTATTTCGATAAGTTTCTAGAAGTTGTTTTAGCCGATGGCAAGTTTGAGTCAGAGGTGGTGCAAGTCAGGGTGCAGCTCCCTCTTCGAAAGCTCATCCCCTCTAGTATCCTATTTGAATGCAGTCTAGGTAAAAATGTGTGACTGGATTTTAAGTTCAAAAACCTTCCTGCCTTTTGTTTTTCTTGTAGTCTTATCAGCCACTCTCTGATTAATTGCGCTAACCCCTTCATCTCCAAGTCTAGTAGTGGTGAAAGTGTTGATTGTAGGAAGTATGGTGATGTTCTAAGAATTCCGATGTGTAAGTGTGAAAACCCACACTCCTTTTATGACAAATGTTTGACAAATTATGTCTTCTAATAAATCTTCAAGATGTGCAGATTAAATAATGAAAATTCAGTAAATTTAGAAAAGAAGAAGAAGACACTGTTACCACGCCGCTGGTAGCCCAATGAAATGGAAGATTTTCTAAACAGAGCATTGTATTGGAAAGGCACTTGCGAAGATCAACGCCACTGCCACCTCGCTGGCAGCGCATAAGTGAATCAGTGCTGTGAAAGTAGGCACGTGCACTTGCGTCGTAAGGCGACGCTGACACGCTGCTGGTAGCGCAGAGCGAGATTGAAGATTATATGATCAGCAGTGCACATGCCGCGTTCTCTCCCGCTAGCAGCCCGCTGGCATCGCCCCCTAACTGATTTAACTTGGTTTGAGCGGGATTTGAGTTGGCTTCCAGCCGTCTACATCGATCGCTTCACGACGCCACCAGTGCTCGACGCGATCTGAGTTTTATTCTTTAAATAGACGTGTTGTATTTTTTAATTAAGACTTTTGAGATTCGATCAAATCGTCTTTAGAGAGTCGGCGATCGAGTGAGGGGGAGATCTGAGATAGATCACCTGGAATTGAAGGTAGAGGATTCTTCTTCAATTCAGAACTTCATCCGATCGTGTGATCGCCTGGACTGGTGATCGGCTTTGATTGATGCGTAGGTGGATTCCTACTGCATTGGATCGTCTCAGTGGATTCTGAGGTGATTGTTGCGATCAGGATTGATCGTGCTCTGCGGCTTGTGGATTCAAGCTGCGTTGCAGTTCGTGGATTCAAACTGTGGATCACTGGTGAGTGATTGTTTGCGATCTGGACTGATCGTGTTCTGCAGCTTGTGGATTCAAGCTGTGTTGCAGTTCGTGGATTCGAACTGTGGATTGCTGTTGAGTGAGTCAAATTGTAAAGGTTAAGTATGTACTCCTTTGTAATTGTCTTTTCATTCAATAGTGGATTTCGAAGGGTTAGTCGCCTCATATAGACTCGAGGTTTTTCCTGGATTTGGATCCAGGTTTCCTCGTATAATTCTTTGTGTATTGTTTCCGCGTTGTTCAATTCTGAATTGTTATAGATCGTGGAACTATAGAGTAGTCCTCTACTCTTTCACAATGAACTGCCAGAGGATCCCCCTGGTGAAGAACGTACAAAAGGTGGGTGACGGTGAATAGACTCATTGCTCGAGTCCTCTTGGCAGTGACTCGTTGAGTCATGTGCCTCTCATCTCGGCGAATGGCGGTTCAGACTCCCTGCAAATCTCTCCTCGAGCCTCGAGCTATGATTTGATTAGTGCTTTCTCCGAGGCATGTCAGGGTGGCGTGTCCGGCATGGCTTCAGAGAACCCCAGACCCGTCGATATGGAGCTGGGCCGGGTCTTCGGATCCCACTGTTATGGTTTGGAATAATAATGTTGGGCTGAAGTGTCCTCGGCCCAACCTGTTGGTGTCCAAATTTTTTACCTTTAGGTCCCATCTTGAGAATGTGGACCATAACCTAATTCTTAGGGCCTCTCCCCTCTTAACCTTACGTCAACTTAAGCCCTCTGACCTGATGGGTCCTAGTCATCAGACTATGGGCCATGGGGGGCATAAGAAAAACAATTCGGGCCTCTTTAAGTCTAAAGTCATGGCTATTGGGGGCCTATGCTCTGATTCGGGGAAGGTCAGGGTCTCTCACCTGTCCAAAACAAGAAAGTCTTCTCTTCAATTAACAGATTTTAGTGATTGTTCTTCCTTTGAATTATCCCTCCCATCTCTCTTAAAGTCCTTGCTGTGCTCGTCTTAGCTGCAAAACCTTCAATGAAGATTTTGGCCCGGAACTGTTAGGGCCTGGGTTGAGCCCCGACAAGGCTTCATTTGCGAAACATTATTCTCAAAAACAGACCTAACATTGTGATGCTATCTGAAACTTTCATGAATGATGAAAATTCCGAGAAAAGGATCCGTAAAATGGGGTTTTCCAATTTCTGGTGGAGTTCTACAAAGGATAGATCTGAAGGGTTCTAGTTGCTGTGGGATTGTAGACACCCCAAATTGCACAATAATTGGCAAAATTCATTATTTCCTTTAAAACCAGCACAAAATTTGAGAATTAAGCATTTTTTCTTATATCCGACAACTCAGGTCGGATAGAAGCATATCCTTTTATATCCGATAGAAGTTGTCGGATACAAGCAGGTATTAATGTATCCGACGACATATGTCGGGTACATATATGTGCTCCTGTATCCGACCTCATATGTCAGATACAAGCTTTTTGCTCAAAATTAGGGTTTTCTGAGAGTTTTCACTTTTTACCATCATATCCTTCATTAAAGGAGTGGAAATCTCGGAAATAGCCTTAGGGTTTAGTTTGGTGGATTCTAGACATCATTTTGTGTCTAGCATCATGCAAACCCTAACCCTAGCCTTTGCCTATAAATAGAAGGCTCCTCCTCAAGCAAATGACCAATAAGTTGGAGATTGAAAAGCTCCGAGTGAAGAAGGGAACCGCTACTGCACTGCTTCCAGAAACCCAGGTAAGCCTAAACCCCTCTTTATTTTTTTGTCCTTACATTCTAGGATTAGCTCTTTCTTCTACCTTTCTGTAGAATAAGGCCTACTCTTTGTGTATGCAACCCCTTCCTCTACTCAAAGTACCTCAAGACTCCCCCTAGCCGTAAAACGTGAAGGCGGGATCTAGAGGAAATGAGACTGAGGATTGTTCCTTAGTGTTAGAACCCTTTTGAAAAGCCTTTTGATTCTATGAAAACCATTTCATACTCGAAGTACCCTAAGACTATCTCGAAGAACCGTTAAATGCGGAGAGAGAACTAAGGGAAACGAGAATGGAACGGAACCTTAGGTTTTTTTAGAACCCCATTTGATTGTTATGAATGCTATATGTTATTGAAGAGTGGATTTGTACACAAGCACATATTACACTTGTTTTGTCGGAATCGGCTTGTATTTCGGATCTATTGTATTCATTGTAATAGATCTGAAATAAATAGCCTCAAACAATTCTGGGACATTTCTCATTGATTTTCAAGTGATTTGGATTTATATTGCTCGGATTCCACACACCTTATCAATGTTTTGAGTTGATTTTCTTTAAAAAAGGCTTAAACTGGACAACAGCTGTACCCCAACTTTGGACACTCGTAACTTCATCGTCCGGATGAATTTTGGAGTGATTTTAAAGCTACGGGAAAGATGAGGCTGTCTAGTTTATGCCTGCAAAATTTCATCAATTTTTATGAAGTGGATTTTTAACACCACTCAGTCGAAGTTGATAGGTCAGTTCTGGCCAGATTGCAAAACCTGTCACTTTGACTGAGTGCCATGTGTTCTTTTTAAGTCCGATTCGAGTGATTTTTGTTTCTGTGTTTTTCTTTGGAAGTCTAATTTCAAATCCAGTTGGTTTCATAATTATTTGACTCCATTTGTGTCGTGGGTAACAGATTTACTCAGAACTGCTCAACAGCACATTTCTGGGTTAATCTGTGATCTTCGGGGCCTGTTCAGGAGGTCACCCCAGGCACATCCGAATGAATTTTATTATGAGGCTAGTTTCATTTGAAATATGGCTCTACATACTTAATTCGTGTCAAATTTCACGGATTTATATAGAGCCAATTTTTCTAAATGAATTTCCAAAGTTGTCCACTTGTCACTTTTAACTATCTCCAACAGAAGATTTCAAAGGAGCATAACTCCTAGGATTTTAACCAGATTTAATTGAAAATTTGCATGAGTCTTCTATTTATCATAATCTTTCAAATGGATTTGGTTTGATTCAATTTAAATTGGATTTGAATGATTTCAAGACAAATGGCACTATCTTTTACCGAATTTTCCGGATTTGACTCAACTTGGTTTTATGCAATTTTTGTTTTGATTTCCATCTAATGGTGATATCCCAGAAGTGATACTGACATAAAAGAGGATCTGGAATTCATTGGATTTCTCATGTGAAAGTATCATACATTTGTTTAATCCTTTTTCAAGGTTTTTGATGATTTTAGCAAGCTTTCTTATTTTTGAGCATGAACAAACTTGGCAACCTCCTTGTGTGGGTGAATGGGGGTGCCTAACACCTTCCCCCATTCATAATCTAATCCCCTTACCCATCTCTGGATTTTATTTTCAAGTAGAGTTATTTTTACTCTAGTATTTGCCTTTTTGCTCTTTTTGATGATTTTTATGTCCATTCACACCCTAAAATTGAATGGCGGCGACTCTCCCATTTTCGTTGAGCCCGTGTGATGACGGAGGGGATCATCTCGGTGATTTTCCCATGTCTCACAACTGGCGACTCTGCTGGGGACCTGTGGATTTAAGCCATTTTGTGTATTTGTTCATGCTTCTTCTTTATTTTTTGAATGCTTGTTATTTTGCCTATTTTATTTGTGCATATTGTTGGATTCCAAATTTGATTGGGATGCTTTGAAATTTTCATGGATAAAGACATGCATGTGTCGCTTGATGTTGCCTAGAAATTTGTTTAAGAAGCCTATCTTGAAACATGATTTTGATGTATTTTGTGATAACATGCTCTAATTTGAACTTTTAATGCCATGATTTGAACATAAAAATTAGGAGCATGAAACCTAGGAATTAAGTAGGAATTTGGAGGGTTTTCAAGCATGTTTTCACTAGCAAAATCAATTCTTGCACAACATGTTTAGTGGCTGTATTTTTAGGCTTCAATTTGGGGTATGAATACACTTTGAGCATAAAAATGAGAACCTTGAAACCCAGAATTCAGTAGAGGTTTTGAGGGGTTTTTCAAGCATGTTTCCCCAGTTAAATGCTTCTTGTATAATATGTCTAGTTGCTGTATTTTTTGGCTTTAATTTGGGTGTGAATAAGCACCTTGAGCATGAAAAAAGAGCATGAAATCTAAAAATTTATGGGATGTTTTGAGTTTTACAAGCATGCTCTTCATGATCTAATGGTTGTTTGTGCGATATGATACCATGTTTGTATGCTACTTTTGGGTATGTAATAATTGTGTACATATTTAGTTGCTTGGGCTATCTTGCTTGCTTGTGTTTTGCTTTCATTATAATGTCATATTACCTTGGCTTGAAATTATATGCATGGCTACGAAAAGAGTGGCAAGGGGCTGGGACGTTATGAATGCACCTCAATTTTAAATGCACTTGAGCACTTTAAACACTTTGCACAGCCTACCCATTACCTATAGGAATTTGAACCCGAATGTGTGTAGCTTCACGCACCGAGGTCGTTACTTCAGAAAGCGAAAATGAAAACATTTACCTTAGAATTTGAGTCAATGATGTGATGACAATGGGATCTGTGATTCGATTTCGGGCATCACTAGACTTGAGTTCTAAGTTGCCAATTAAGCCAAAACCCAAAAACCATACAATTGCGTTTGGGGAAACACGTTTTCAGCTAAAAGTACACAATTGCGTTTGGGGAATTAGGTGTAAATGTGGGAAGGCCGTTTGCATGTTTCACAGGCCAAGGTATAATATGAATACCATATTGAAGGTAACACAAGGTGGCAAGGTAAAGCCATGTTTTTTATTATCTTCATGTAAACTAAAAACCACGGTGTCCATATGTTTGGGGATGAAATTTTTCCCAAAGGTGTCTATAGCCTAAGGTTAGTGTAACCTATAGGATGAGTTTCCAACTCAATTTAAAAGTCATCCTACCCAAAGTCCACATGGGAGGCAACCAAGTGTACAAGATCCATGAATTGGTGTCTAACTATCAAAGGGGCATGTACCCTCATGAGTTTGTGAATTTTTGCAAGTATGATGTAAAAGCCCAATTTGGGGCTGGATTTAAAGGCCAAGTCAAGGTGAACATCAAGTGGGAATGAAAATAACATGATCTGGTGAAAAAATGAGTCAAAAAAGGCCATTTCGGCATTAACCGACAACTCAGGTAGGTTAAACAGCATTTTATTCTTATCCGACATAACTCATCGGCAAAAAGGATATATGAATGTATCCGATCATTTATATCGGATACAATAAGACATTGCCTTAGCCGACATATCATGTCGGATACAGCCCGAAAATTGGCAAATTGGTTTTTCATCCCAAATTTTTAGAATAAAATGCCTAAAACATTGTGAATAATCCTTAGGCACCACAAGGAGAATATGAAAATGTTTCAAAAATAAAAAATAAAAAAAAAATTTTTTTTTTAGGATTTAACCTGATTTTGAAACTCAAATCTACCCTTTCCACAAGCTTAAAGAAGATACATAAAAAGGAACCAAGGTGTTATATTTCTTGATACAACTCACCTCAAACATGTTTCAATCAAACTTTTGAACTTGAAAACTGAGAAAATTCAGCAAATATTCCATAAAACCTTTGGTTGGTCTTTTTCGTACCAATCAACTCAAAATCTTGTGGGACACTTGGAAGCCCCAAAATATTCCAAGAAACCTTTGTTTGGTCACGAGAATCAATCAAATCAAAAATTTGTGGGACCTTTAGAAGCCCCAGAATATTCCAAGAAACCTTTGTTTGGTCACGAGAACCAATCAAATCAAAAATTTGTGGGGCACTTGGAAGCCCCAGAATATTCCAAGAAACCTTTGTTTGGTCACGAGAACCAATCAAATAAAAAATTTGTGGGACCTTTGGAACCCCAGAATATTCCAAGAAACCTTTGTTTGGTCACAATAACCAATCAAATCAAAATTTTGTGGGACCTTTGGAACCCCAGAATATTCCAAGAAACCTTTGTTTGGTCACGATAACTAATCAAATCAAAAATTTGTGAGACATTTGGAAGCCCTAAAATATTCCAAAAAAAAAAAAAACCTTTGTTTGGTCACGAGAACCAATCAAATCAAAAATCTGTGGGACACTTGGAAGCCCCAAAATATTCCAAGAAACCTTTGTTTGGTCACGAGAACCAATCAAATCAAAATTTTGTGGGACCTTTGGAAGCCCTAGAATATTCCAAAAACAAAACAAAAAACAAAACAAAAAAAATAATATAAAAATATAAAAAAACAAATGAATCCGGACTTGTGTTCACCTAACACACTTATCAACATTTATAGGTGTCACTAGGATTAAATGGGAGCTGACACGTTTCTTTGTGTTTTCCTTCTCCAGGTACACTTACTTACAATCATTGCTCCCGTAACCAGATTGAAAGCCTGCACCATGAATACTGAAGAGAATTAAGCTCAAGCCACCGTACCCGCTCAGGACTTTGCTCAGCTGCAAGAGCAAGTGGCCGGTCTGGCCAAGATGTTGGGAGACTTACTGGCCCAACAGGCCCAGGCCCAAAACCAAGCCTCTACTTCTTATCAAACACCGCCACCTCCAGCCTACATTCCACCTCCAGCTCAACCCATACCGGAACCCATTTCTGAGCCAGTCCCTGAACCTATTCTGATTAGGGAAAACACTATGGAGTATGAGAAGGAAATGGAAAAAGAAAAAGCCAGGGAGGAGATAGAAAAGAAACTCCTGCACAAGATAGAAAGGATCCAGGAAGAACTCAAGGAGGTGAAGGGGGGAAACAGCTACGGAGGTACCACCTTCGACAACCTATGTATATACCCGGATGCGTGCCTACTGGCCAAGTTCAAGTGCCCAGACTTCGACAAATATGATGGCACGGGCTGCCCAATAAGCCACTTGAAGCTATACTGCGGGGCTTTGTGCCAATTTGGCCGGGATGACGGCATATTGATCCAACTCTTCCAGAGGAGTTTGACAGGATCAGCTCTGAGGTGGTTTGCCACGGTGGACCACGGAAGGATCAGAAGGTGGAAGGACTTGGCTGACGGGTTTCTAGACCAGTACAAGTTTAACTCTGAGATCGTGCGAGACCGGTACGACATGATGAGGATAAGTAAGGGAAAGGAGGAGACTGTAAGGCAATATTCCAAGAGGTGGAGAGAGGCCGCCTCCCAGGTCAGACCACCTATGTTGGAGCCCGAAATGATCTCAACCTTTTTAAGCACCCTGAGGCAACCCTTCTATAACCATCTGGTGGGTCAGATCACCACCAATTTTGTAGCCTTGGTACAGGTGGCCGACAGGATTGAGGAAGGGGTCAGGTCAGGAAAACTTATTGACTATTCTACTTTGGCCGGCAATCTGATTCCTCCGCTTCCCTGGCACAGAAGAAGGGGATTGGGTTTAAGAAGAATGGGGCCAAAAAAGAAGGAGAAGTAAACCTAGTACAGGCTCCTCCCTCCAAGAAACCGCTCCATGTCAATATTTCTGCACCCCAGCCGGCCCTGCAGTCATACCAGACCCCGCTCAATGTCAATTTCTCCCCCTCCGTGCCTACAAACCCAAAGAGGACTTTTACTAAGGAAGAGAGGAGGCCTGGATAGCAGCAAGGAGGAACAGAGTTTTTACACCTCTGCCTGTGTCTCTTTCCCAACTGTTGCCAACCCTGCTGAAAGGGGAGTATGTGACCCTGAAAGAGCCCAATCCAAATGCCTTGAAGGGGAGGAATTTTGATCCGGCAGTCACTTGTGACTTCCACATGGGTACACAGGGCACTCTACAGACACTTGTTGGATGTTGAAGCATGCGGTCCAGGATCTATTGGATTAGAAGGCCCTGGTTTTTAATACTGCTGCGCCCGCTCCGTCGGGAAATGATATCGGGCAAAACCCTCTGCCTTAAAACAATGGGGCAAGCCCGTCCAACTCTATCATTGCCATATTTGCCATGAGAAGGGCCTTTAAGCCATCTCAACTTATAGCTCCCGTGGGGACCTCGGTCAAGGTCCATTTCTTCCAAGAGAAAGAAGAGGAGGAGATCAATGTTATCTCCAGAAAAAATGATAGGGCTGCTGAGGATATTAGCTCCTCCCTGAACTGGGTCTCCTCTCTTATGGCCCAAATAAACATTGCAAGGCCTCCTTTGGTCTTCAATTGCAGTCCACCCACTTGTTCTCCATCCCAGACATCAAAAACTCTTTTGGTCATCAACCTTGACCCCACCACTGCATCCATCTCCTCTTCTGTTCCATCAGCCACATCCGGAGCCAAGCTCCAAACCTTGGTTGTAAACGTCCCTTCATCCTATAATATCCCTAAACCGGCCCATACATCCCGGTCCAAACTCCAGCCGTTGGTGGTTAATGTCCCTAAACTGGCCTATTTTGAGGCAGCTGTACCATGGAAGTACAGCAAAGGGGTCACGGCTATGGTTCCGGTGGTCAAGAACCAGAACCAGGAGGAGGTGAACCTTATGACAAGGTCGGGGAAATGTACGAGAGGAGAAGAGAAAGAAAAAGAAACAGAAGTGGAGAGAGAGAAAAAAGAAAAATGAAAGGAAAAGCAAAAGTAGGAGAAGACACCCCCCAGGGTGCAGAAAATGAGGCATCAGACCTCATAAAAATTATAAAAAAAAAGTGAATTCAATCTTGTGGATTAGCTAAATAAAGTCCCGGCCCAGATTTCAATACTGGGCCTTTTGCTGAATTCTGAAAAGCACAGGGACGCATTACTAAGGGTGCTACAGAGTGCACATGTATCCCAGACTATCGATACAAACCAACTAGGCAAAATGGTTGGTCAAATCTTGTCACACAATGTGATAAGTTTCTCCGAAGGTGATATAAGCCCAGGTGGGTGCTACCATGTTGACATTTTGCACATCACAGTGCTTTGTAAGGGTAGCATGGTGGCACGGGTTTTAATTGACAATGGGTCGGTATTAAATGTCTACCCATTAATCACTTTTGCCAAACTTGGTCTGGATCAGTCGAAGATCAAGCAGAACGGGAGGATTGTGAGGGCTTTTGATGGCTCTAAGACACACTCCCTAGGGGAGATTGAACTGCCGGTCACAATTGGACCGAATATCTTCAACATCACATTTGAAGTGATGGATATCCTCGCAGCCTTCAATCTGCTCCTAGGGAGGCCGTGGATACATTCGGCTAGGGCAATACCATCCACGCTCCACCAAAGGGTGAAATACATAAAAAGGCAAAGGGTGATAATGGTCCTAGCTGAAAATTTGGTACCTTCCATTATGTCTCCTGATGTACCCTTAATAAATGTGGATTTAACTGTCGACAAGATTGTGTTCCACTCGTTTCAGTTTGAGATGGTCAATTTCATACCTGGGGGGTGTGAGAAAAAAGAAAAGAAAGAGACTACTGCTGAAAATATCGTGAAGAGAGTGATAGAAAAATACCACTTTCACCCCGGGAAAGGCCTGGGAATTAATTTGCAGGGGATGGTAAAGTCAATCAGGGCAAAGAAGCTGGTCCCTAAAGTAGGGTTGGGATTTAAACCTAGAGGATGGAGAAGGATGAAGCAGGAAAAGGAGAGAAGAGAAGCAGAGGAATTTTCCCCTACTTAAGGGAAAATTTTCCTAAACCCTTCTATATAATCCAACTATCTCCTCCCATGGACTAGCCCAAACCCCCTTACTGAAATGTCAATCCCTACCAAAAGCCTTCCGTTCCAACCCTGCAACCCTACAACCCATCTCCTATACTTGAAATAGTGGGCGGGTCTGGGCCACAGTTAGAGCAGCAGGCGGACTTCTCCGAAGAGGTTGGGGCTTTCTTCGCCATGACTGAGGGCGATAAGACAGAAGCAGAGATGGACCTGTCTTTCATTGATTGGGCAGCAGTGAAGATTCCAGATGAGGTCATACTTGGATTGGGCCCCGTAGCAGAAAAGGGCAATACAACCCACCCGGTGATGATGGCATCGGATTCTAGGCTTGAGGAGCAGGTTTGCACAATTTCCCTCGCTCCTAAAAAACTTTTTTAAATAATTGGGAGGAAACTCCCCTTACCTTTGAAGCAGCGTTTGTTTGGCAAACAGACGTGGCTTCCAAAAAAAAAAACTCCATTAGTGGATTGCCATTTCCCTGAAAGTCCTAATGAGCCTTTGTCTTCAGGGGAATTATGTTTAGAAGGCTGACAAAAAAACCAAAAAGATTTTTCTATTTTTTCTAGAAAAATTAATTTTTTCAAAAAGGTCCAAACCACTTATGAACCATATAAGCAAACCGAATTAGACCAGGTTGAATATGACTTCGACCTTGAGCTCGACTTTGACCTCATGGGGATCGAAGAAGAGACCGAGGTCGAAGAAGAAGATGTTCCAAAAGAAATTGAATATCAATTGGAACATCATGAAAAGGGGGTCCAACCTAATATTGAGGAGACCATTTCAATAAATCTTGGGACCCAAGATGACCCAAAAATAGTTAAGATTGTGGCATGCCTATCTGAGGTGCAACAAAATGAAATGACATGGTTCTTGGCAGACTATAAGGATGTGTTCGCTTGGTCGTATCGGGACATGCCGGGGTTGGACACTAACATGGTGGTGCACAAGTTGCCAATTTTGCCAGGGGTTAAGCCAATTAAGCAGAAGTTAAGAAGATTGAAGCCTGAATGGACCTTGAAGGTCAAGGACGAAGTGGTCAAACAATTTCAAGCCGGATTTTTGGCAGTCTCCACGTACCCCAAGTGGCTCGCAAACATATTGCCGGTACCAAAGAAGGATGAGAAAGTCAGAATGTGTGTGGACTACAGAGATCTGAACAAGGCAAGCCCAAAGGATGATTTTCCATTTCCACACATCGACATCTTGGTGGACAAGATTGCGGTACATAGCCTATTCTCGTTCATGAATGGTTTCTCGGGATACAATCAGATCAAGATGGCTAAGGAAAATCAAGAGAAAACAGTATTCATCACACCTTGGGGTACTTTTCACTACACGGTCATGCTGTTTGGGCTTAAGAACGCCGGGGCAACATACCAGCGGGCCATGATGGCACTATTCCATGACATGATCCACAAGGAGATGGAGGTGTATGTGGACGATATGATTGCCAAATCATGCAAAAAAGATGACCACTTGATCAATCTGAAGAAGGTGTTTGATCGACTCAAGAAGTACAGTCTACGGCTAAATGCGCCTTTGGGGTTACATCAGGGAAGTTGTTGGGATTTATTTTAAGCCGAAGAGGAATTGAAATTGACCCAGCTAAAGCCAAGGCCATAATTGAAATGCCATCACCCAGAACAGAGAAGGAGGTTCGTGGTTTCCTTGGAAGAATTCAATATATAAGCCGGTTCATAGCACAGCTCACAGCTATCGCTGAACCTATTTTCAAACTTCTGAGAAAGGATAACCCAACGGTTTGGAATGAGGATTACCAACAGGCCTTTGATACGATCAAGGAATATTTGCTGAATCCGCCTGTGCTAGTGCCACCAACTCCAAGAAGACCACTGATCCTGTACTTGTCTGTGTTGGAAACATCGATGGGATGTGTCTTGGGGCAGCATGATGAGACTGGTAGAAAAGAAAGGGCAATTTACTATCTGAGTAAAAAATTCACAGAATATGAAGCCAAGTACTTACCGTTGGAAAAGACTTGTTGTGCTCTAGTGTGGGCAACTTAGAGGCTAAGGCATTACTTCCTTAGTCACTCCACATTATTGATATCCCGGATGGACCCTCTGAAGTATTTATTTGAGAAACCGGCACTAACTGGCAGAACGGCAAAGTGGCAGCTACTACTATCCGAGTTTGACCTCGCTTACATCACTCAGAAGGCGATTAAGGGTCAAGCCATTGCTGATCACCTGGCTGCACATCCTTTGCCAGAATACCAACCGTTGAAGATTAACTTTCCTGATGAGGCAATTCTGTTTACTGAAGAAGAGGAAAGTGAAAGTTCTTGGCAAATGTTCTTCGATGGGGCCACCAACATGAATGGAAATGGAATAGGGGCAGTCTTGATCAAACCAGATGGTTCACACATCCCGATCGCAGTGAAGTTGAGATTCCTGTGCACCAATAATATCGCCAAATATGAAGCATGCATAATTGGGTTGCAAGCCGCCATAGATCATGAAGTGGAGGAACTTAACGTATACAGAGATTCAAGTCTTATCATCTTTCAAACAACTGGTGAATGGAAAACCAAGGATCACAAATTGATCCCCTATCACCAATATTTGGAAGAAATAAGCACAAATTTTACTCGAATTTCCTTCAACTATATGTCAAGGGCCAAAAATCAATTTGCGGATGCTTTAGCAACATTGGCTTCAATGGTCAGCATGCCAGAAGGGGTAGATATCAAACCATTGGAGATTGAGGTCAGAGATGAGCCTGCATATTGTCTTGTTCTAGAGGGGGCACCAGAAGAGGGAGCACCATGGTTTCAAGACATCAAAAATTTCTTGAACGATCAAAATTTGCCAGAAAATGCCACTTCTACTAAGAAAAGGACAATATAGAGATTAGCCGGTTAATTCCAACTAAGTGGTGGACATTTGTACAAGAGATCACACAATGACATTCTGCTCAGGTGTGTTGCTAAGGCTGAGTTGGAAAGGTTGATTGTGACTGTACAAGGAGGAATCTGTGGACCCCATATGAACGGGCACATGCTTGCAAAAAAGATTCTGAGGTTGGGATACTATTGGTCGACAATGGAGTACAATTGCTGTATACATGTCAGGAGGTGTTATCAATGTCAGTTATATGCAAATAACAAGCATGCACCCCCAAGTGTGTTGCACAACATGACCTCACCATGGCCCTTCTCCATGTGGGGCATAGACGTCATTGGCATGATTTCCCCTAAGGCGTCGAGTGGGCACAGATTCATTCTGGTAGCGATCGATTACTTCACTAAGTGGGTAGAAGCGGCCTCATATGCAAATATCACAAGCAGCCATGTTATTAAATTTTTGAAGCACAATATTATCTGTCGCTATGGACAACAAAGTGCTATAGTATCAGACAATGCTTCAAATATTAAGAACAAGGACATGAAGAAGATGTGTGAGCAGTTCCAGATTACCCATCACAAGTCCGCTCCATACAGGCCAAATATGAATGGGGCAGTAGAAGCAGCAAACAAAAATATAAAGAAAATCATTCAGAAAATGGTAATGAGTTACAAAGATTGGCATGAAATGCTACCACTTGCTCTACATGCCTACAGAACCTCAATCCGGACTTCAACTAGGGCAACCCCTTATTCCCTAGTTTATGGGATGGAAGCAGTTTTGCTAGTGGAAGTAGAAATCCCATCACTTAGAGTGCTCATGGTCGCTGAATTGGAAGAAGCTGAATGGATAAAGTCAAGACATGATCAACTTAACCTGATAAAAGAGAAGCGTTTGAAGGCGTTTTGTCATGACCAATTGTACCAGAGGAGAATGGCCCGGGCCTACAATAAGAAGGTGAAGCCCAAAACTTTCCAGGAAGGGAATTTGGTTTTAAAGAAAATTCTACCATTTTTGGAAGACCCTCGTGGTAAGTTCAAGCCGAATTGGGAAGGGCCTTATGTCATCAAGAAGGTCCTGTCAGGGGGTGCACTCATCTTGACAGAAATGGATGGAAAAGATTTTCCTGAGCCAATTAACTCAGATGCAGTAAAAATGTATTTTCCTTGAATGAATATTACTAGGAAATGATCCGAGGCCGTTTTTCTTTATTTCCTTCAAAAATTTTAGTCCCTAGTCTAGCCAAGTCGAGCCGGTTCGTTTCTTTGATAAACCTAAACCAGACTTACAGTCTTATACTGGGGCAAAACAAATTGGGGCAAGGCCAATTGGGGCAAAAATAAAGAAAAAGCAAAGAAAAATGGCAAATGAAAGCCAAGTGTGAAAAGATTTTGAGCCTTTAATACCTTTTCTTTCATAAACCAAGCTTAGCCTTTGTTTCGTCCTATTTTTAAGCCCTCGGTGATCTTAGTTTGTTCATTCAAATTTCAGAGTAAGATTGGTGATGACGGAATGCAAAAGCCGGCCCTAGTGAAAACCATAACTGGCACTAGGGGCAATATTGGCAAGAAGAAAAAAAGAAAAAAAAAGAAAATGAAATGAAAAAAAATCAGAGGTTGAGTTGATCATGTGATCCAAGCTTAAAGAGAAATCAGCACGAGTACTGAGACTGAGCAGATTGGGAATAACGGGGTCGAACATGGAGGAAAAGCCATTTGGGGATGATTCTAAAAGTCCTAAGATAGACAGATTTGATCCCTCCTTATTGTTTGGATTACCCTTTTCATTATTTAACCTGGTTTTAATTCCTTTAATTATGGGTGATTAAGTATATGGACCAAATTTAAAAAAAAAACAAAAAAATAATAAACAGAAAAACTATATTTTGGCCAGTGATGAGAAATCAAATACTTTTGATAAAACCTTTGTTTTTACAAGCATCTGAGCATTCTGAGGCCAATAGTATAAAAACTTATTTTTGAATAAAATCCTTTGTATTTCCACTATTGGAGTTTGCTTTCGTACAAAGGTATGAGAAAGGAAAAAAAATAAAAAAAAAAGAAACAAAATCTGCTATTTTCACAAAAAAAACCCTATTTTGGCTTAAAATCCACTTCACAGCCACGAGAGCTCAGTGGAATTTAGGACAACTTGGGGAAATGTGTTGGTCAAGAGGAAAATATTCATTCAATTTTTAACTTGGTTTGATGAAAAAAAATCAGTTTTCAAAAATCTTATTTTGGGCTTCAAATCCACTTCATAGCCATGAGAGCTCAGTGGAATTTAAGACAGCTTGGAGAAGTGCCCCCTTAAAGTTAGGGCTTTTTTGGCAAATCTTCACCCAAAAATTATTTTGCAAAATTGAATTGAACCAAGCAAATCATGGTTGGGGAAGTGCAATTTGGGCTTGTCTAATCTTTGTAGCTCATTGCGTTGCAACTCCCGCAAAGAGGGGCAGTTGTAGACACCCCAAATTGCACAATAATTGGCAAAATTCATTCTTTCCTTTAAAACCAGCCCAAAATTTGAGAAATAAGCATTTTTTCTTGTATCCAACAACTCAGGTCGGATACAAGCATATCCTTTTACATCCGACAGAAATTGTCGGATACAAGCAGGTATTAATGTATCTGACGACATATGTCAAGTACATATATGTGCTCTTGTATCCGACCTGATATGTCGGATACATTCTTTTTGCTCAAAATTAGGGTTTTCCGAGAGTTTTCACTTTTTACCATCATATCCTTCATTAAAGGAGTAGAAATCTCAGAAATAGCCTTAGGGTTTAGGTTGGTGGATTCTAGACATCATTTTGTGTCTAACATCATGCAAACCCTAACCCTAGCCTTTGCTTATAAATAAAATGCTCCTCCTCAAGCAAATGGCCAATAAGTTGGAGATTGAAGAGCTCCGAGTGAAGAAGGGAACCGCTACCGCACTGCTTCCAGAAACCTAGGTAAGCCTAAACCCCTCTTTATTTTTCTGTTCTTACATTCAAGGATTAGCTCTTTCTTCTACCTTTCTGTAGAATAAGGCCTACTCTTTGTGTATGCAACCCCTTCCTCTATTCAAAGTACCTCAAGACTCTCCCTAGCCGTAAAACGTGAAGGCGAGATCTAGGGGAAACGAGACTGAGGATTGATCCTTAGTGTTAGAACCCTTTTGAAAAGCCTTTTGATTCTATGAAAACCGTTTTATACTCGAAGTACCTCAATACTATCTCGAAGAACCGTTAAATGCGGAGAGAGAACTAAGGGAAACGAGAATGGAACGGAACCTTAGGTTTTTTTAGAACCCCATTTGATTGTTATGAATGCTATATGTTATTGAAGAGTGGATTTGTACACATGCACATATTCCACTTGTTTTGTCGGAATCGGCTTGTATTTCGGATCTATTGTATTCATTGTGATATATCTGAAATAAATAGCCCCAAACAATTCTGGGACATTTCTCATTGATTTTCAAATGATTTGGATTTATATTTCTCGGATTCCACACACCTTATCAATGTTTTGAGTTGATTTTCTTTAAAAAGGCTTAAACTGGATAGCAGCTGTACCCCAACTTTGGACACTCGTAACTTCATCGTCCGGATGAATTTTGGAGTGATTTTAAAGCTACGGGAAAGATGAGGCTGTCTAGTTTATGCCTGCAAAATTTCATCAATTTTTATGCAGTGGAGTTTTGACACCACTCAGTCGAAGTTGATAGGTCATTTCTGCCCAGATTGCGAAACCTGTCACTTTGACTGAGTGCCATGTGTTCTTTTTAAGTCCGATTCGAGTGATTTTTGTTTCTGTATTTTTCTTTGGAAGTCTAATTTCAAATCCAGTTGGTTTCATAATTATTTGACTCCATTTGTGTCGTGGTTAACAGATTTACTCAGAACTGCTCAACAGCACATTTCTGGGTTAATCTGTGATCTTCGGGGCCTATTCAGGAGGTCACCCCAGGCACATCCGAATGAATTTTTGTATGAGGCTAGGTTCATTTGAAAGATGGCTCTACATACTTAATTCGTGCCAAATTTCACGGATTTATATAGAGCCAATTTTTCTAAATGAATTTCCAAAGTTGTCCACTTGTCACTTTTAACTATCTCCAACAACAGATTTCAAAGGAGCATAACTCCTAGGATTTTAACCAGATTTAATTGAAAATTTGCATGAGTCTTCTATTTATCATAATCTTTCAAATGAATTTGGTTTGATTCAATTTAAATTGGATTTGAATGATTTCAAGACAAATGGCACTATCTTTTACCGAATTTTCCGGATTTGACTCAACTTGGTTTTATGAAATTTTTGCTTTGATTTCCATCTAATGGTGATATCCCAGAAGTGATACTGACATAAAAGAGGATCTGGAATTCATTGGATTTCTCATGTGAAAGTATCATATATTTGTTTAATCTTTTTTCAAGGTTTTTGTTGATTTTAGCAAGCTTTCTTATTTTTGAGCATGAACAACACTTGGCAACCACCTTGTGTGGGTGAATGGGGGTGCCTAACACCTTCCCCCGTTCATAATCTAATCCCCTTACCCATCTCTGGATTTTATTTTCAAGTAGAGTTATTTTTACTCTAGTATTTGCCTTTTTGCTCTTTTTGATGATTTTGGTGTCCATTCACACCCTAAAATTGAATGGCGGCGACTCTCCCATTTTCGTTGAGCCCGTGTGATGACAGAGGGGATCATTTCGGTGATTTTCCCATGTCTCACAGGGATCAATCGTGATGTATCTCTATTAAATCTATCATGGATTGGTGCATTCACATGACAATCTGGAATGAAGAAGGACAAGAATTTGAGTTCACCTTTGTCCATGCAAGCTTGCTCCTTCAACAACAAATATCTTAGTGGGAAGCCCTAACCAGATTGGCGGCAATGTCTGACAAGCCTTGGTGTGCGGGTGGAGACTTTAACGTAGTGTTGTATGAACATGAGAAAAGAGGTGGGAACCCCATTCAATATGCAAAGCTGATGCTTTTTTAAATTTTATGATTAATTGTAATATGATGGAAATGGAAATTACTTGTAAAGGCATGAGGTTCTCGTGGTGTAATGGGAGGCACGGTCTGGGTAGGATTAGAGAGAAAATTGACAAACACCTAGGCAGTACTGAATGGTGTACCATGTTTCCAAATTTCGTGCTCTAGCAGGATCCCATCATGGGTTCTGACCACATTCCAATATGTATTGATCTCAGAAATATAACAAATAGCAAGCACAAAATTTTTAGGTTCGAGAAAATGTGGATAGAGGAAAAAGACTGTGCTAAAATTATGAGGATAGTTGGAATGTCAGTTGGGGGAGCCTACAAATGAAGATGAATCAATTGAGCTTCACTCTTAGTGCTTGGAACAGAAATTCTATATGGGATGTCAATAAGAGAGTTGAAATTGTCTTTGCTGAGTTAAAAAGAGTCCAAAAATTACTTGAAACCTCTGAGGACCTGATCTTGTCAAATGGGAAAATAAAATTCAACAAGATTATGTCTTTGCTTTTAAAGCCCAAGAGAAATTCTGGGCTCAGAGAGCTAGGGTCAAATGGTTAAGGGATGGGACCTTAACACTAAGTTTTTCCACTTGTCTACCATAAACAGAAGACTCAAGAACAAAATTGCGCCCTTAAAAATGAATTTGATGAAGAGATCAGGAAGAGGATGAGATTGAGGGGATGATTGAGGACTATTTCCAAGGGGTTTATATGAAAGATAATAGAGAAAAAAAAATTTCCTTTCTTAATCACTTAACCCCTTGCATTTCTAAAGTGGAAAATAATTTGTTAACCAGACTTGTGTCTGGAGAGGAAATTTGGCCTATGGTTAATAAAATGGAGTCTCTCAAAAGCCCTGGACCTTATGGTTTCTAGGGAATTTCTTATCAAACATATTGGGACCTTGTTACGAAGGATGTGTGTAGCATGGTTCAGAATTTTTTTACTTCTGTTGTCTTTGATAGAAAAATTAACTCTACCCACATTGTTTTGATCCCTAAAATAGAAAATCCGAGAAAGCTTGGTGAGTATAGGCCCATTAGTCTTTGTAATTTTTGTTATGAAATTATCTCTAGGATAATTGTGGATAGACTTAGGCCTCTTGTAAGCACCTCATTTTTGCACCTCTCTTAAAAGGAAGAAAGAAAGATTTTAAAAGACAAGCTAAAACCCTAAGGAGCAAAAAGTGACTTTATGGCTGAGCCCAAATTGATTTCCATACCCTATCCCAATGAGTAGAGGGCTCCGACGCGGTTCCAACACAATTAAGTTTGTAGGAATCGGAGCCCGGATGGAAAAGATATGAGCAAAACAGTCTCAAGGGTAAATTAGTCAAAGTTTAAAATTTCTTAATTAAAATAATTAAGATAAATGGGAAATAATAAAAATTGGGGAAGTCTAATTCGTCCGAGTGGACAGCTGAGTTACCTCAGCCGTCAACTCAACCAAAAAAGGAGAGAGAATTAGCGCAAGCGGTGGATGAAAAGCAACCGCACTGTAAGTGCGGTTCGCTTTTCGACAGTCTGCCCCTACGCCAATTTGTCCCCTAATGATTGTTGAAAAGACATGGCTGAACCGCACATACCATGTGGTTTAGACCAAACCGCACATACTGTGTAGTTTCGGCCAAACCGCACTACATGTGCGCTTTTGTCCATGTGTTCTATAAATAGCAAATCCGAATAGTAGACAGGGGTTGGCTCCCTTTGGGTTGTTTCCACTTCTTCTCCCCCATTGCCCTTGATCCGAAATCCCCTCCTTTTGCCCCTCCATGCTTCCCAAACCTTAAAACCTTTCTTCTTTGACTATTCTACCCCATGATCCCTCTTCCCTCCTTCATCTTCACCACTTGTTGCCTTGAAGGAGAGGAGAAGCTTGCTATTGTGGCCAAAAAAGGTGCTCACGCCCCTTGCCTTGCTTCAAGGAACCTCAACCGCATCACACTAGGGTTTCCTAACCCTAAGGTAATGTTCTCTAATACTTTTCACTTCACATATATGAGAATGAGGCCTTTTTATGATGTTTAGAAAGCTTAGTATCTCTCTTATTTTTGAGCTGTTTTTCCTACATGATATTTATGTATTAGATTCTCATTTTTGCCATGTGAAAGACCTCTCAAGGTAAGGGAGTATATGTGTGGGTTTAGGGGAGGTTGAGAGACTTTTCCATTCCTTTCTTTTTGGGCATTTTCGGCTACTGTTGTGGATGTTCTATTTCATTGTTGGAGGCAGCATGTTCCCCCTTTGATCAACTCTAATGTAACCCTATGTAATCCCCCATCTTTTCCCTTCTTATTGACTCGCTTTTCCCCTTGATAAGATGCTGTTTTTGCGTGTGCTTAAGTGTGTAGTAAAAATGCATGTTAGTGGTGAGTTCTTCTTGGATTGGTATGATGCATGCTTCCCCGTACCCCCTTTATCCTGAGTGTTTGAGCCATCATTGGAGGCAACAGCAGCCCCTCCACCCTCCTTTTGCTCTATGTTTACCCACTTTAAGGACATCCATGTTACTAGCTTGTATCCTAGTCCAACTTGCATGCTTTTTGTGTTCTTAATCTGACTTGTATCCTTCTAAATACCGGCTGCCATGGAATGCTCCTTCCCTTACTTGTCACCACCTGATTCCCACACCTACAAGTACACACAGCCTTTATGGTGCATGTGCTTCCATCATGTGTTAGGGGATGCATGTTGGTCTTGATCGGTAGGCTTGTGTTTGAATTATTTACTTGCTACCTTGTGAGGTTGGACGAACCAAGGTAGGGGCACTCAAGTCCCTACCCTGCTGTTGGAATGATCCCAAGAGGGGAGAGGCAAAACCCTAGGCCTTCTCCCCCTTGTCTTGCTTGAACCCTAAAACCAAAAAAGAGACCAAAGAGGGGTCTCCCCCTCCCCTAAACCACTGTGGGCCCACACAGGGGCCCACACAGCTGCTGGAACATCACAAGGAGCCTAGTAACCCAAAGCCCACATGAAAAACTACCTTTTGGACTTTCTGGGCCGAAACCGCATACACAGAGCGGTTTGGCTCAGACCACACAGTATGTGCGGTTGGGGCCAAACCGCACTTGTTCTACAGTTAGGCCCAAAAGCCCTCATTTTTTTTTCTTTTGAGACTAAGCCCTACTTGGCATCCCATGGGCCTTCCAACGGGACCCATATCAGACCCACATCATCTTGATAAAAAGATAAAAATCAAATTAAAAAATAAATAAACAAGGGGACCCACACCACTTTGGTAGTCCCCACCCAGACCTGAAATGAGTGTGCATGCTGGCTTAGGAAACTAGGTGAGATAGCATTGAGTTGACTCATAACCAGGAAGACCCGAGGGACTCGTTGACCGACGGGGCGGATCGGGGTGTCTACGGACTTCCCCGGACCATGACCGAGCCCTTACTTAAAATCTCAAGCCGCAAACCACCTAATAGAAAAACCTAGGCACCCAAGTGTCCGCCTGCACCCCATCAGGTGGTGGCGACTCCCTTTTCTTGTTTTACCCTTTAGGAGGCACGCACCTTTTCCGTGCACCTCGTAGTGCGCTAGTGTGACCTTGTGCACACCTCTCATGAACAAAAGCGGCCTCTATCCCAGGTTGTGTGATTCAGGAAAATACCATAGTTGCTCATGAATTGTACCATACTATTAAGAGTAAAATGAAAAGCAAGAACCAAGATCTATTTGCTGCAAAACTTGATTTGTCTAAAGCTTATGATAAACTGGATTGGGAATTTATTGAAAAAACTTTACTTGCTTATGGTTTTAATCTGAGGTTTGTGTCTTTGATCATGTTCTGCATAACTTCATTATCCTTTAAAGTGCTTATAAATGGTAGGCCTATGGTCAAATCAACCCCTCTAGGGTGTTAGACAAGGGGGCCTTTGTCCCCTTACATTTTTATACAAACTTAGTAAGTGTTGTTAGTAGCTCTTTTGAAGGCTGAACAAGAGCATCTAATTCATGGCATTAAATCGAATAGGTTGGTTGAGCCGATCAGTCGCCTAATTTATGCAAACGATCTAATACTATTTGGTAGAGCAAAGGAAGGTAACATTAGTAATTTCCTATAGATTACTAATATTTTTTGTGAGATGGCAGGGCACAAATTGAACTTGGATAAATTAGAAGTGTTCCTCAATCCAAGCTTGAAGGGGTAGATCAGAAATAAATTTGCAAGAATCTTTGGAGTCAAGCCTACCAAAAACCCAGGCATATACTGTAGCATCCCAGATCTAGGTCTACCTTATCACGGTACCAACCCATACCCAAGACCTACGTATGGGCCCAAAAGAACCTGATAAACATAATTAACGTGGGCAATTACAATGTAAACATCAGAGTGCATAAGATAAAGAAGCATGGAATTTAAAATTTTCCATATAATAAAAGATCATCTGTGTAATAACTCCAAAATACAACATTTGGGTATACAAAAAGGCAACTAAGATCTCTTCCTCACTATCTTTCACATGAGTATTCATATACAAAAATGATAATTTAAAGATAACTCCCAAGTCTACAAATCCAAAAATAATAATTACATTCCCATTGATAGTTTCTAAAAACTAAATACAATAACATGAGGAGAACCCTACTACGGGTAGTAGAAGTTCTCGAGCTTGTACTCAAGCTCACCCTCAATATTTGCCCCAATACGCGTCTCACCAAGCAGATCTAAAAACAAGTCCAGTAAAACAAAACGCGTGAGACTTAAAGTCCCAGTAAGTAGCAAACATGCATGAATTGAAACAATTGATGCAATTCATATAACATCACGAATGAAAGCAATTTAGGCAATTCATATAACATCATAAATAAAAGCAGTTTATGCAATTCATATAACATCATGAATAAGAGTAGTTTATGCAATGAATATTCTCAAGTCAAAGCATCTAAATAATATAACGCATAAAATTAGCTCAATAGCCACAATCATTTACTGCAAGTATATCTTGGTAGAACTCATAATGTAAAACAAACCTTTTGCATCGGTTATTAGAAACAATGCCTCATTCTGCAAATCAAGAGAAAGTACTTAATGCATAAACCAAGTGGAATTCCCCATCCACTACCATTTAACTAAGGCCAAGTGAGATCTACACCGTCACTAGCATTCAAAAAAAGGGCAAATGAGATCTACACCGTCATTGCCAGTCAACCACGGCCAAATGAGATCTACACTGTCATTTCAAATCACATAACAAGAGCTCATCATAACTTTACCAAATCAAATCAATATTCACAATGCGTCAGAAATAACCAATAAGCACTTCACCTCCAAAGCCAATTCACAGTAGAGTAAATACACCATAAATTCCACAAATTATGTATTTGAGAAGTGGGATAGTCCTAGGATCCCCAATAAAGTCAGTATATCAAAAATCAACGGATTCCGAGACAAAAAGTTTCGGACCTCAAAAATATTCTAAGTCTGGTTAAAAACATTGATTTTTGGGTATACAATTTTTCTAGACAAATCTACAAGAAGTTTCGGGCTCAATTTCTAGTTATAGTCTAATTGAGGGTAAATGTTTCTTTTAAAATTTTATGGGCTTTTGAATCACTCATGTGGGTATGAAACTCAAAAAAAGTGGCTTTTAATGAAAATCGAGAAAACTGGAAATTTAGGCATGAACTGGAAAGTTGACTTTTTATTGGTTGGGAATTGGACCTCGGGAGTATTTTTGTTGGTTCCAATTTGGGGGTAAAACCTTGTTTACATATAAAGACTTAAGTAAATGGAGCAATAAATACACAAGACATTTACTTAAATGTCTTTCATGTAATAAGGGTACTGTGTGGGAGGCCTGGGTTGTTTGGGAAAGGGTTGGGGAAGAAAGGGATGAAGAACTATCAAAACAGGGTCCATGATTAGGGTCAGGAATAATAACCCAGGGGCGATTAGCCTCAACGTTCGAGTGTGAAAGCCAAGGTTCATGCGTTAAGGTGAAAATAAGGGCTAACGTGCGTGCGTTCAGTTCAACGTTTGTGCGTTGACGTTCGCGGTTATCCTCACGATTAATCGCTAGACTAATCCTGACTTTAACAGAAACTAGTTTTTGGGGGATTTGGCTCAGGATTAATTGCCAGCTCCGGTTCTTACAAAATTTTGGCTATTTTCCAACACCAACCCTATACAAACCCTATCCAACCTTTCCAACACCAAATGGGATGATCATAAAATCACCCAACATACCCAAATACACCTTTCCATACAAGAATCCACCCAAAATACATATAAACATGAATCCAACCACATGAAACCCCAATCAACCCATCAAACTCAAACCCTAATCTGAGATATAATCAATAGAGAAGCACACAATATTGCTATAAAACCCAAACCCTACGAATTTCGAAAGCAAAACCCCAACATACAAGTGATTTTCCAATTTATCCAAACCCTAGGAGAGAGAAATACGAAAATCTACAATACATCAATGGAAAGCTAAACAAGATAGTTAGATAAACCAAACCCTATGAATTTTTAGAGGCAAAACACAACATGCAAGAGATATTCAAGTTCAACCAAACCCTAGGAGGGAGAAATATGAAAATCCGATAAATTCATTTTAGTTTGAAGGGTTTGCTACTTACTTGTTAATGGAGAAGCAAACTTCTCTTTAATCTCTCCTCTTCTTCTCCTTCTTTTTCAAGCCTTCAAGCAAGCTCTCACTCCTCCTTTCTTGTTCTATACGCCCAATACAAGAGAAAGTGGGTTCCAAACTCTTAAGATTTGAGCTAGGGCATCCTTTTATATGCCCAACTCTTGGTCTTTCAAATCTGCCCCTAAACAAAGCTTCTATTCCACTAAAACCCTAGGATGTACCTAAGGTGTGCCAGGAGGTACCTTAGTGTTATTTGAGGGGGTACCTTGGTATTAAATTGGGGGTACCTTAGTGTTGTTTGAGAGGTACCTTGGTGTTTCAAAGGGGGTTTGCCTTAGTTACTCAAGGGGGTATACTTTAGGTAAGCTTGGGGTGTACCTTAGTCAACACAAAAGGGGATATCTTAGTTATAGAAGGGGGTACCTGTAACGCCCCGGATCCGAGTCACATGAAAAACCCGTAACTCGTCTCCAGAGGTTATTATAAAACACAGGATTGCAATATCAGAGTGAAGGAAAAACATGAATACAACAATAACTATATAACAGAGTGCGCTAAAATATTCCCCAACTAAAATAAAACTCACATGACCAAGTAACTACCCGCAAGTATCGTCCTCTCCAGGAGCAGCTGAAAACAAAACAAAACAATACGGAATGAGATACGAATATCCCAGTGAGCAGCACATGCATGCACAAATACATTTATTTCAGTTCTAAAACATGCCACGATTATAACCATGTACAATGACGATAATACGCATATTCCGAATAAGCCGACTAAACTTCAATAATCCAATTCATATCAGTGCGGGAAAACCATCAGGTAAGTCAAACAATAACAATCCGTTTCCAATCCCGAAGAATGCGATAAAATAAAGATTAACTAACAACAACATAGCGAATAACCATAATTTCGTATCTCAAGAGGTAATTCCAGATACACCAATGTCATATAACACAAAGTCTTCTCATAACCATGCCCACGCCTCCAAATGTATATCCGGCCTACTCAGGGTTTCGGATATTGAAATGACTACGTCATCCAATGCAGGCCTACTCCCCGGGTTTCTGCATTGACAACCAGGCCTACTCAGGGTTTCTGGCTGCTCTACACCGGCGGGAAGAACAATACCCAATAATCGGTAAACAATATTCCATGAACCATAAATACCAACAACCAGCGAATAAAACATATCACGTCAAACAAAATCAAATACCAACATTGGTCAATGTCATGACTATTGTTTAATTGATAAATTAAGCATGCCAAGTAGACACTCCACACCTCCATGTACACAGTTCCGGCCTACTCAGGGTTTCGGATACTCTGAAATGACGGCCTACTCAGGGTTTCGTCATCCAATGCAGGCCTACTCCCCGGGTTTCTGCATTGACAACCAGGCCTACTCAGGGTTTCTGGCTGCTCTACACCGGTCGTGGCAACACACAAGGCCATGCAATTCCAAAAACCAACAATAACATCACATTACTAAGCTTAGACTCTGGATCCAGGACAAGCTAAACCAGTAGTAAGTATAAAACTAGCAAATTAACCCAATGTATTTTCCATCATGTGAAACTGATATATATATATAGATCAACATGTTCAAGTAAATCATTCTTGAAGTGCACCGTACATTCAAAGGTGAACTAGCATAATAGTGTAGAGGTATTTCAGCAAAACAATATGGTTTCAAAACTGACTTTCAGAATAAAGCACATTATACAGAAGTGATTTTCAGCATCCAAACTTCGATTAAACATAATCCAGCAAAACATCTCCTAGATTCTCAATTTCGCTTTCATAATCCAAATCAATCAAAACGAATGTTGTAAAGGTTTCAAAACACATTTGGATGAGTGGAATAGTCTTAGGATCCCCTACAAGGTCACCATACCAAAAAGCAATCAATTCTGAGACAAAAAGTTTCGGACCTCAAAATATTCTAAGTCTGGTTAAAAACGTTGACTTTTGGTATATAATTTTTCTAGACAAATCTACAAGGAGTTTCGGGCTCAAATTTTGGTTGTAGTCTATTGGTGGTTAAACACATCTCCTAGAATTTTCTGGGCTCCTGAATCACTCATCTAGGTATTAAACCCAAACCGGGCATTTTGATTAAAACCGGGATTTAGGCATGAACTGGAAAGTTGACTTTTTATTGGCTGGGAATTAGACCTTGGAAGTATTTTTATTGGTTCCAAATGGGGGGTAAAACCTTATTTACATGTAAAGACTTAAGTAAATGGAGCAATAAATACACAGGACATTTACTTAAATGTCTTTCATGTAATAAGGGTGCTATTTTCAACAAATTCTGTAATTCGGTAAGTGTATTGGACTATGCGCTCACCTCCTGAGGTGGGCGCGAGGTGAGCGCCGGTCGGCGGTAAGGAAACAGGTAAAAATGGACCTACCGCTCACTCGACGCTAGGTGAGCGTGAGCTGAGCGCGAGATGGGCGTGAGGTGGGCGCGAGATTCGCGCGAGATGGGCGCAAGGTTTTCTACTTCGCACGAGATGAGCGCCAGCCGGGCGTGAACTCGGCGGTAGGTAGTGTTTAACGGGGCGCCTACCTCTGAGGTGAGCGCCGGTGAGCGCGAGGTGAGCGGATACCCCTGTGATTTTCATTTCTCTGTTATTTTGAGATCTACATGACTGGCCGGTTTATGAAGGTCTGTAATTACTCCAATACACTCCTAATACTCCCAGAAGACTTCCCAACCATATTTGGAATTAATCTAAACACTTTCATTTTTAAATATAAAACTCAATCCGGAGACTCTGTTCAAGTAATTTCCCGAAACCCAGAAAAACTAGCAAACTCATACCATCACTTAATATATAAACCATGCATCAGAATAAGCTCGAGAGAAACATAAAACACAAAACCCAGTTGTAAAACCGTGCTACTCACTGTATGCGCTTAATCCCAGAACAACAGCTTCTTCCCCATTCGGCCGATCGCGATTTCCGGGTGCGCGCGAAGATGAAATGGTAGCCGAACAATTCCTCTGCTCGCGAGAGAGATAACCCGCAGAAATCCGACTCCAATAAACTCCTAGCAACTCTTGCGGTTCTCATCTCTTCCCAGCGAAACCCTAATCGCCACAGTAGCCGCCCTAATTTCAGAGCAACAACATTCCCCCAAAACCCCGAAAATTTATATCAGTTACCTATTTATACACCGCGAGGGTTTAACCTAATTCACCATTTACCCTGGGAATCCCCTTTCTACCCCTCCTTAGTGTAGGGTTTTCCCGGATTTTAACCATTGACCCATTTTTTATTTATTTCCGATCCGAATATGACCTACGTATAAATATTTCCACCTCATTTTCTTTAACCCTAATGACCACAAATTTCTAGCAATAATAAAGTTGATTTAACCTGTACATACATCCATATGTGCATATACTTTTATTTTATCTACTGTTATTATTTGTTTATTTTTTATTCTATTATTATTATTTCATTTTATTATTTTATTATTTACTTTTTTTTTCTACTCAAAACTGGGGTTTTACAGTACCTTACTTATATGAGGGGGGTACCTCTAAGTAATACAAAGGGTGTACCCTAGGTAATGTAAGGGGTGTACATTTGTTATATTAAGGGGGTACTTTAGTCATACAAAGGGAGTACCTTAGACATATAAAGGAGTGTACCTTAGGTGAAACAAAGGGGTACCTTAAGAATTCCAATGGGGTACCATAGGCAATATGAGGGGGTACTTTAAGTATATAAGGGGGTACCTTGAGGAATATAAGTGGGGTACCTTAGGCAATACAAAGAGGTACTTTAGGTATTCAAGTGGGATACCTTAGGTAATACAAGTGGGTACCTTAGGTATATAAATGGGGTACCTTGGGGAATACAAGTGGGGTGCCTTAGGTAAAACAATGGAGTTTCTTAGGTAAACCAAGAGGGTACCTTAGATAAAATAGTGTGAGTACCTTAGGTAAAACAGTGGGGTACCTTAGGTAATATAAGGGGGTACCTTAGGCATACAATAGGGGTACTTTAAGTATAATTGGGAGGGTACTGTAAGACATGGGAAAATCACCTAGGATGATCCCCTCCGTCATCACACGGGCTCAACGAAAATGGGAGAGTCACCACCATTCAATTTTTGGTGTGAATGGACACCAAAAATCATCAAAAAGAGCAAAAAGGCAAATACTAGAGTAAAAATAACTCTACTTGAAAATAAAATCCAGAGATGGGTAAGGGGATTAGATTATGAACGATGGAAGGTGTTAGGCACCCCCATTCACCCACACAAGGTGGTTGCCAAGTGTTGTTCATGCTAAAAAGTAAGAAAGCTTGCTAAAATCATTAAAAACCTTGAAAAAGGATTAAACAAATGTATGATAATTTCACATGAGAAATCCAAATGAATTCCAGATCCTCTTTTATGTCAGTATCACTTCTGGGATATCACCAATAAATGGAAATCAAAGCAAACTTTGAACAAATCCAAATTGAGGCAAATTCAGAAAATTCGGTAAAAAAATAGAGCCATTTGTCTTGAAATCATTCAAATCAAATTTATATTGAATCAAACCAAATCCATTTGAAACATTATAATAAATAGAAGACTCATGCAAATTTTCAATCGAATCTGGTTAAAATCCTAGGAGTTATGCTCTTTTGAAAGTTGCTGTTGGAAGTCAGTAAAAGTAACAAGTGGGCAACTTTGGAAATTCATTTAGAAAAATTGGCTCCATATAAATCCATGAAATTTGGTGTGAATGAAGTATGTATGGCCATATTTCAAATGAAACTAGTCTCATACAAAAATTCATCCGGATGTGTCTTGGGTGACCTCCCGAACATACCCCGAGGATCACAGATTAACCCAGAAAAGTGCTGTTGAGCAGTTCTGAGTAAATCGGTCACCCATAACACAAATGGAATCAAACAATTATGAAACCAACTGGATTTGAAATTAGACTTCCAAAGGAAAACACAGAAACAAAAATCACTCAAATCGGACTTAAAACGAACACATGGTGCTCAGTCAAAGTGACAGGTTCCGCAATCTGGCTTGAACTGACCTATCAACTTCTACTGAGTGGTATCAAAAATCCACTCCATAAAACTTGATGACATTTTGCAGGCATATACTAGACAGCCTCACCTTTTCCATGGCTTTGGAATCACTCCAAAATTCATCCGGACGATGAAGTTACGAGTGTCCGAAATTGGGGTACAGTTGCTGTGCAGTTTAAGCTTTTTTAAAGAAAATCAACTCAAATTGGTGATAAGGTGTGTGGAATCCGAGCAATATAAATCCAAATCATTTGAAAATCATTGAGAAATGTCCCAGAATTGTTTGGGGCTATTTATTTCAGATCTATTACAATGAATGCAATAGATCCGAAATACAAGCCGATTCCGACAAAAAACAAGTGCAATATGTGTATATGTGTAAAAATCCTTTCTTCAAATATAACCACACATAGCATTCATATCAATCAAAAAGGGTTCTAAAAAGACCTAGGGTTCCGTTCCATTCTCGTTTCCCTTAGTTCTCTCTCCCCATTTAACGGTTTTTCGAGATAGTCTTGGGGTACTTTGAATATGAAACAGTTTTCATAGAATCAAAAGGCTTTTCAAAAAGGGTTCTAACACTAAGGATCAATCTTCAGTCTCGTTTCCTATAGATCCCGAATTCACGTTTTACGGCTAGGGGGAGTCTTGAGGTACTTTGAGTAGAGGAAGGGTTTGCACACACAAAGAGTAGGCCTTATTCTACATAAAGGTAGAAGAAAGAGCTAATCCTAGAATGTAAGAACAAAAAAATAAAGAGGGGTTTTAGGCTTACCTAGGCTTCTGGAAGCAATGCGGCAGCGGTTCCCTTCTTCACTCGGAGCTCTTCAATCTCCAACTTCTTGGCCAAAATTCTTGGCAAAAGTTATTGGCCATTTGCTTGAGAAGAGGCCTCCTATTTATAGGCAAAGGCTAGGGTTAGGAGGAACCCTAATGGTAGACACAAAATGATGTCTAGAATCCCCACACTTAACCCTAAGGCTATTTCCGAGATTTCCACTCCTTAAACAAAGGATATGATGGTAAAAAGTGAAAACTTTCGGAAAACCCTAATTTTGAGCAAAATCCTTGTATCCGGCAACTCAGGTCGGATACAAGCAATTCTCTTCGTATCCGACATTATCTGTCGGATACAATAAAGATCTTTTGTATCCGGCATTATCTGTCGGATATAATAAAGATGTTTTGTATCCGACATTATCTGTCGGATACAAAAAGAAGAAGCTTTTATCTGAATTTTAACACAGGCAATACTTATTTACATGTAATATCATTTAAGTAAATGTCCTCGTATTTTTTAATCTCCATTTACTTAAGATATTACATGTAAATAAGCAAACACCCCCCCCCCCCCATTTGAATCCATTAAAAATAGTTCCAGACCTAAATTCCAAGTGAATACAAAGTCAACTTTCCAGTTCCAGGCTAAATTCCGGTTTTTCAGGTCCGGTAAAAAGATTCAACATGTTAAAACAAAGGTATTCGTCAAGATTTAAAATCTCAAAAAATTCTTTTATGCAATAACATGGCTAAAAACCTGATTACTGGTAAAAATTATCTTGAAATCTTGTTTTAAAAAATATTTCATTTTTTGGGGTCAAAAGTCAACAAAATTCACTCAAAAAAAGTTTGACTTTGCACAAAAGATTGAATTCGTGTCTTTTACTTTACGGTTTTGGATTCAAATGGGTTAAGGATCTCAAACCCAATGCTAAGAATTGAAAATTCCAATAAGATATTTCTCTCCTTCAAGATTTATCAAAAATCGTGCAATTTTGGGGTGTCTACAGGTACCTTAAGTATAATTGGGGGATGCTTTAGGTAACACTTGGGGATACTTTGGTAATGCATGAGTGTACCTTGGGTAGTACTTGGGTGTACTCTAGGTATACTTGGGTGGTACCTTGGGTAACACTTGGGTGTACTTTAAGTATATGTTAGGGGTACCTTAGGTAATACTTGGTGGTACTTTAGTGTTATTCGGAAGGGTACCCTAGGAATTTGTATGGGATACTTTAGGTACACTTAACTCTAATTTTTCAGACTTTGATTTCCAATTCACTAGATCTAATTAGAGAATACCTTAGCCAATTGTAATTAAGACATAGCACTAACTAAGCTTACCTTAATAACCTCAATAAAGTTCAATTTGATTTCCCCAAATCCTTAAGTATAATCCACATTTACCTCATCTCCATTACACAAATGCTTACACTACAAAAAAAAAGGCACTTTTAGTGGCAGACTATGACCGCCACTAAAAGTGAAACGCCCGCCACTAAAAACCCCACCGAACGACATTTGTCTGCCGTAGATTCGCCCGTCACTAATTCTTTCAGCGGCGGGCACGGTCTTTATTGTTTTATCTTTTTTTGGCATTCTGTTTGTATTTTTACGACCCCAAAATTTTTTATTTTCACAAATAACACCCCGCCCCCCTATTTATACCCGTTCAAAAATAACCCCCCACCTCTTTATACCCGTACCCCACCCTATACCCGTAACCCCCCCCCCCCCCCCCTCCTTCCCTTTTGTACCCATACCTGTACCCCCCCCCCCCCTCTCTATTGTACCTGTAACCACCCCCCTTTATACCCGTACCCCACCACCACCACCCTTCTTTATACCCCCACCCCACCCCTCCCCCCTCTCTCTCTCTCTTGCCTGCAATCACCCAAATTCAATCAAATTAAATCAAATAAATAATAATAATAATAATAATTTAAAAATTAAAAAAAAATTTGAAACTTTCACTTTCCATTAAAATATTAATACCAAGCCAAAAACACGAAAAAAACACCCTATTTTATGACATTTGATAGTTCAAAATTCATCTACAAACCTGATTAGAAAAAACAAAAAAAAATTGTTCACAATCATGGTTTGATGTTTTGAAATCCATCTCCAAACCTTCAAGCTCCACTACAAAAACAACAATAACACCAAAAATAGTCATGATAATAAAGTGACTAAATACACATACTCCAGTTGCTTTAAACATACCTGTCCATGACCAGGTATTAAGTATACTCATCTAAGATTCATTGATCATTGTTAGAGCCCTCCTGAAAAGTATTTTAATTTACTAAATAAAAAATATAGTAAAACCTAAAGTTAAACTAATAGTCTATTAATAGCCAATAATAACTATTACCTTATTTGATTGCCTGCCTGGTTCTGTAGGAACCTCTTGTTGGCTAAAATGTTCACCAACCTACATAAAAAGATGCTAAGATATTATTTGACTATCAAAGTTTCATCCTAAAGTATCTTTTGGCAAACTATAAATAAAAAGAAAAAAATACCTGTTTAGATAAGCTTTGAACTATGTTCCTAAGCTCCTGCATCTCAGCATCCTTTTGCATCAAACCATCTTGTAAGGATTTAACTTTGTCCTGCAACTAGCATATTTCTGACTGACTAGACAAGGCATCAGAATTGGCTGAAGATGACCCCAAAAGTTTGGTGGGGTTGGGGCCTAATCCACAACCACGGACATGACCACGTCTCTCAGGTCCCATGACCTGAGAGAAGATATCGTAGCGGCCCGTGCTATCTTGTGAGCCCTCTGGCATCTGTGCCTTCAACTCCTTCATCTGTTGCTGCAAAATATTTTGAAACATTTGTTAGTAATTGGACAATCATAAATTCATTAAATTTATTGATACACTTATTTATATAATTGTGTTTTCAAAACTCCATAATGTCTTAATATTATACAAAGTAAATTCAAAAGGAAAATAATTTGAAAATGCTAACTGTTTTAAATTACTAAAGATGCTAAAATACTATAACGTGTTAAAGATAAAAAAAAAATTAGGGACACCCATCTCGGATTGATCCTATCAATTAGTAGATGTACTTATAAATCTACCAATACAATTACATGAACCCAAGAACATCAATACGTAATCATAAAATGATAATCTCAACGGCTGAACTTATAAAATAAATATATATTAATTCTACTGTTCTCTCTTTGGCGTTTGAGGTGTGAAAGCAATCAGAAGATCATGAACAATCTATGAACATTCCAAGATTTAAAAAGAACAATCTAGACTATTTGGGAAGTAGCACATAAAACTGGAAATTGATGTTGATGAATGCTATTGGTTTTACTAAAATCAATTTAGAATTTAACACATTTTGGAATTTAACACATACAAAAATCAATTTAGAATAAAAAAAATACCTGATCGAAGACTGTAGAATTTAACACTTTTTGTTTCACCAAAATACTGTCATACAAAAATCAATTTAGAATTTAACACATTTTGGAAATGATGGCCCAACTTATAGTAATCGGTCACAACATTCAGTGGAATCAAAAAAACCTGATCGAAGACTGTAGCTTCTCTTTCAAGTTCCCTCCCCTTGCAAGTTGCAGAGTCGAGACTCTTGTAATTTGGAAGCCAAAATTTGAAGAACTTCACCGCCTAATGTAACAATGGTTTACCGAAGGAAAGTGATGGAGAGAAGATGGCTTTCCCGAGACTGAGAACAGGTTGGAAGAGAAAGATTAGGGCGAGAAAGATGGAGAAAGGATGGGTTTTGCGAGATTGAGAACAGATCGGAAGACAGAGATTAGGGCGGGAGATAGATAAGAAATTAATTGGATGGATGATCAGAGGAGAGAGATTAGGGCGAGAGTCTAGGGGAAAGAGATGGGGCAAGAGCTCAGTTCGGAAAAAGACAGAGATGGGGAAAGAGAGAGAGATCAGGGAGATGGGGAAAAGAGAGAGATGGGGAAAGAAACAGAGATTAGGGCGAGAGCTCGGTTCGGCAAAAGAGAGAGATGGGTAAAGAGATAGATTGGGGAGATGGAATAATCGAAAGAGGGAGATTACGACGAGAGTTCAATTCAGCAAAAGAGAGAGAGGGGAAAGAGATAGATTGGGGAGATGATACGTTGGATGACTTTTAGCGATGGTTATTAAAAGACCGCTGCTAAAAGTCTATTACTCCCCGCCGCTAGAGCCTTGTTTTTTTGTAGTGTTAATTAGTCTAATAATCAAGCTTTAGATAATTAAGCCTAATAATTATGATATAATCCAAGACGGGGTTTTACATACACTTGGGAATCCTGATGTTCAATGCGATGCCTAAGGTGAGACACTTCTAAAGTCTGATTGAGAGGATCAACAAGAGATTAACTGGTTGGAAGGCAAAGCTTTTAAACCAAGCAGGTAAAGCCACTCTCATAAACTCTGTTCCATTAAGCACTGTTCAAAACTATATGGCTAGCTGTAAATGACCTGTGAAGATATCTGATGACATCGATAGAGAAGCTAGGAATTTTTTCAAGTTTAGACCCCTAAAGGGAAGTTTAATACTACCATGTTTGAAAATATTCCATGGTTATTGGCAAGAAGTGAAGATAAATTGTTGGTAAAGCTTATGAAAGCTAAATACTACCCACACTTTGACTTTCTAAATGCCAACTTAAAGAAGAGTGGGTTGTGGCTTTGGAGACAAGTTCACTGAGCTAAGGAGGACCTTTAACTTGGGGAAAACTTGGTACTTGGCTAACGGGCAATTGGTGATGCTCAAGGACAGAGTTGGACAAAATGGTTAGATAATTTCAATTATCAAATTCCCCCTCAATGGGAACACAACAAAGTAGCGGATCTCATTGAACAAACTACCAAGAGCTGGGATGTTACTAAGCTTATGCAGATCTGGGCTCCCTCCCAGGTACAACAAATTCTCTTGATTCCGATCAGTAAGTATGCTGTAAGCCTGTAAATGATAAGATGGTGTGGGTAGGCACTTCATCTGGTAACTTTACTGTCAAATCTATGTATAGGATTCTCTCTGTGGGTTCTAATGTTGATACAGGTGAGAAGAATTGGCTTAAAATTTGGCATCTCCCATGTGCCCAGAAGATCAAAATGTTCCTATGGAAGGTGTTGCAGGAGGGAAACTCCACCAATGAGACTCTCCACTCCAGACTGGGAGTTCCTGTAAAAATGTGTATCCTTTGCAACAAGGAACAAGACTCTGGCTTCCACTTGTTCTTCAAGTGTGACTTCTGTAAGCACCTTATTTTTGCACCCCTGGAATTGCTGAAAATGAAAACCCTGGCAAAAAGTCAAACCCCTAAGGGGACAAAAAGTTGACTTTTTCATTAAGTGATATTTGGCCACCTTGCTTTATGCCATTGGATAGAGAATCTCGACACGGTTCCAACGCAACTGAGTTTGCAGGAATCGGAGTCCAGATAAAGGTTCTGCGGGCGGTCAAACTTGAGGAAGAGCCGAGAGTTGACTTTTCCTCGGATTCAGTGCAAAGTACCTTGCTCTATATCATTGGATAGAGAATCTCGACACGGTTCCAACGCAACTGAGTTTGCAGGAATCGGGGTCCGGATGAAGGTTCTGCGGGCGGTCAAACTTGAGCAGAGCCAAAAGTTGACTTTCTGCTAAAATCCAATCCGGAGGCCTACCCCTAGGTCATCGGATAGAGGGCTCCGATACGATTCTAATGCAACTGAGTTTGCCAAAATCGGAGCCCGGATGAAGAAAATATGAGCTGGCGAAGTTCCCGAGCAGCAAAACTGGCAATCTGCGCACGTTGCAAAAAGCTGCACACGTGGCGAGTTGCGCAGGAAAAGATCTCAGGGATTAAATCCGTAAATATCCAAGTATACGAAATATCCCAGGGATTAAATCTGTAAAAAGCCGAGAATATCGGATTGAATTGAAAATTACCAGGGACCATATCCTAATTTTCGGATTTTTAAAACAAATGAGCGGCCGCATTAATTTTTCCGTCATGATTTTGTCTCTTGAGCGGACGTGGCATGTCCCTTTGTCCCTTCATCTATAAAAGCCGCGCGAGGATTCAGGGAAAAAGGTTCTACATTTTTTTGGTTCTCTCTCGCGCAGAGGTTGGCTGATTTCGGGTTTGGAAAAATTTTTGTGGGAGAGTTTCGGTTGGGCATTTTTCTGGGCTCGGAGTTTTGAAGATAAAGACCAGACACACAGGTCCCCTCCCTTCCTCTTCTTCCTCGTCAAATCTGAAGGAGGCCGCGCTCTTGGTGTGAGAAGAAGGTTGCTCCGACGGCCGCTCGCGCGCTCCAAGGAGGCTTCACCCACTTCGGAGAGGTGTTAGGAACACCCAGGTAATGTTCTCAATGGCCCCTGTTCCAAAATAAATAATTCCATTGCTATCGGTTCTTTTCTGTTATTTCGTATAGTAGCGGTGATTGTGTGATTCGAGGGGGGAGCATGTTCTCCCTGATGTTTGCATCATCTGTATCCCATAAAGCCCCCAGTCCCCTTCCTTGCATGTTCTGTTAGTGTTTAGGTGTTCGGATTTGCAGGTTTACAAGGAGGTTTGATTTTCATAAAAATGTGTTTAGATTAAATCTAAAACTAGTTGGGAAGTGTTCTGAGCATGTTAGGAGGCTAGTGGAACAGTTACAGACCTAAAAAAATCGGCCAGAGTTGGAGATCTAAAAAAAAAAAGAGAGTTGAAAATTGCAGTGACCTGCCGCTCATCTGGCGCCCACCTGGCGCTCACCTAGGAGGTGGGCGCCCCTTTCACCTCACTTCCCGCTGAGCTGGCGCCCACCTGGCGCTCAGCTCGCGCCCACCAAAAAACAGGCGAAATTCTCGCGCCCATCTCGCGCTCACCTCCCGCCCAGATTCTGGCGCCCATTTGGCGCCCACCTGGCGCTCACCTCAGGAGGTGAGCGCCAGGTCCAAAACAGGCCGAATTGTCATTTTTTTTGAAAATTCCAAAAATACCCCTTACCATACCGCGGGGGGCTTCGCCCCCCGCACCCCCTACCCCTTTGTTCGCTGCGCATCCAACTCATACCTTGGACCCAGCACAATGAGCCAATTTTTTCTTAATAGAGTGTCAATTTTGTGTATTTTCTTATGTGATTGTTGCTGAATGTGGGTTTTATTTCCAAACCGAACCGGATGAACCAATAGGGTTCCCGGGTCACCCGGAAACCCAACATGGGCCATGGACCAACCCGGTCCAAATTGATTTCCGGTGGGCCTTCCAACGGGGCCCACCAACCCATTCATGCTTAACTAAGATAATAAAAGATTTGAGTGGGCCAGACCACTTGAGGCCCACCCAAGCCCTAATTGGGCCATGCATGATTAAAGTAGGATGTGGTTTGGCCGAGACCACGGGTAGGGCCTATCGGGCCCACTAAGCCCATGAACCCGACCAACTTAGGGTTTCCAAACCCTAAGTCAGGAAGCCTTGGGCTTTCAAGCCCAAGCCCAGGTAAAGGGCCCCAAGCCCAGTACTTGGCCCGTGTTGGCACAGATAAGAAAGATAAAATCAAAATCACTTGGCAACCAATTGTGAGGCCCACTCAAGGGCCCACAAAGCAATCCCGGCCCACTTTTGGCATGAAATCCACTTAACTAATCCAACTTGAACTCTAAAATAAAATCAATTCAAAGTGAGCCAAAATCCAAAGGGCCACACTTGGCCCACCAAGGAACATGCGGGCCACACTTAGCCCACCAAGGGATACCGTGGGCCTTCCAACGGGGCCCACCCCACCAGGCCCAGATCATCTTAATTAAAAAGATAAAATCAAGTAAAGGGACCCACACCACTTTGGCGGTCCCGCCAGACTTAATCAAATCACATGCTGGAATAGGAATCGGGTGAGTGAGAGACCAATTGAGTTGACTCAAACCAAGGAAACTTATGGGACCCGTCACTTGACGGGGTGGACTGGGGTGTCTACGGACTTCCCCAGACCGCAACCGAGAACCTACTTAGAATCTCAAGCCGCAGACCAAGCCTTAGTAGGAGAACTTAAGCACCCAGGTGTCTGCCTGCACCCCATCAGGCAGTGGCGACTCCAAACAAATCCCGAGGCACGCAGCATCGTTTTGCGTGCGCCTCGTCGTGTGACCGAAATCGGGTGCGCACAACTTCATAAGAGCCTTGTGGTTTGGTTGTATGGGGGGCTGACTGTAAGACCAACCTCAAATCCAAAGTTTTAAAGACTGGGTGTTCGACCACTTATTCAAAAGAGAGAGTGGGCGACTCTGACCCTCAAAAGATTATGGTGGCCTAGGCAAACACATGTTGGATCTTACGGAATGCCAGGAATAGTTGTTTATTTGAAAATGTAAAATTGTCGATTACTGTAGCAACATTAAAACATCAAAGTTTTTTTCTTTGCAGAAAGATTCCAATGCTATCTCATTGTGAAGTCAGGAGTCCAAAAGGAAAGACCATGAGGAAATTTCGTCAGATGGCAAAGACCTACACTGGGATGGTGCAAGATCAATGTTGATGGTGCAACCAGGGGGTCCCTGGACTAGTAGCAATCAGAGTGAAAAACACAGTTTAGACTCTAAATCACCTAGAGGGGGGTGAATAGGTGAAACCGATTGCGGAATAAAATTTCTATCAATTAAAAACAAGTTCTTAATTAATAGGCATGCACAAGTCTGAGCAAATAACAATTCATCACACACAATTGCAAAATAGATAAGAGACAACACAAGCAATTTGGTGACGAAGGGAAAACTCTAAGAGAACTCTCAAAGAGAAAAACCCTCCGGGCTACGAGGTGCCACCTCTGGAAATCACTATAAGAAGAAGACTTACAATAGTGGTTCAGACGACCCAACACTGACTCTGACTCACAATGTAAATATCTGAAGAACTCTTCAGATTTGCATCCTTGCAACGATTCAGAACTCTGAATATCTCCTTAATTAAGCGCCAAACGAACTCGCTCAGCAACCATAGGAACTCCCACGAGCAAACTCTTCAACCCAGAACTCTAAGGTAGAAAAGAAAGAAGAAGAAAGGTTTTTGATGGCTCAAAGAAGAAGAAGAAAGAGGAAGAAGATCTCTCTCTCTTGCACACGTTTTTAGGGTTCTCTAAAACGTCTTGGGTAAGCCTCACAATAGGCTAGACACTCCTTAAATAGATTAGGAGAAGGAAGGAAAAGAAAAGGAAACAAATCAGAAAAGATCGGGTTTCTAAAATTGAAATTTGTTCACGAACGTTCGAACGTTTAGCGAACGCGGCTCGAACGTTTGATATAAAAACTCACTTTTCTTCTTCTCGTTCGAACGACCAGAGAACGTTCAGCGAACGCTACTCTCTGGTTTCTCTGAGTGTCACCAACGGTCGAACGTTCAGCCCACGCTGCTCTCGGGATTCTCTGTGTAACACCAACGGTCGAACGTTCAGCTAACGTTCAGCCCACACTGCTCTCAGGATTCTCTGTGTGACCCTAACGGTCGAACGTTCAGCCCACGCTGCTCTCGGGTTTCTCTATGTGTCACCAACGGTCGAACGTTCAGCTAACGTTCAGCGAACGTTGGTCGTAACTTTAACAATTTGACTCCGATCAAAACCCCGTTTGAACCACACAACCTATAACCTATCCCAAATACATTGACCAAATTTAAAAGACCTTTTTGACACAGAATAAAGCCAAAACAAAATAATCCTTACAAACTCCCCCTTTGGCTATTCCGTGACAAAATTAACAAGACTTATTCTAATTGTTGTGAACCACCAAGCAACAATTTGAACAAGAAAAAAATAAAAAAATTTGACATGACCTCCCCCTAAACCTATTAAACCCATACATATTCACCTGTTCCTGAAACATCAAACACATTGAAAATACCAAGTGAAAAGCAAGGGAAATAGAAACATCCAAACACAAGTAATAGAATGAGCTCACAATTATCAAAAGTACTAATTTCTCATTCATTTACTTTACACTGTCTACATTTGAACATTCATGGACCACCAACATAAGTATTCAACACAATATACATTTATGATGAACAACAACAAAAATTAACATCCATGTTCCATGACCAATACATCCACCAAAAAAAAACATTCAAATTTAACACAGTTACAACTAAGACTTCTCCCCCTTTTTGTCACAACTAGACAAAGGGAGCAACTCACTAATGAGATGGCCCAGCACCATCACCCACTCCACTGCCACCACCTCCACTCGTACCCGGAGCCTCAGTAGCAGGAACTTCTTCTTCTTCTTCATCATCCACTTGATTGAAGTAATCTTCCAAGGCAGATTCGAGCTTTCCAAACAACTTTTGCAGATTTGATTGTTGAAGCTCAAGTCGCTCAAACCGGAGAACCATGTCTTTATGATGCCTCTGCAAATAAGAGAGAATCTCGGTATTTTGCTCTCTGAGGGACACTAGTTCCTCATGCAAAGAAGCAGGAGGGTGCACCTTAGCAGGATCATCCGGATTTGGAGCCGGAGTGGAAGACAAATGGGCACGGCTCTGCTGAAGAGTTGATTCAGTGATAGGGTTTGAAGCCTTACACATCTCTAATGGGGGAAAAGCAACATTCAAAGCACGAACAAGACGGGCAATTAAGCACCCGTAGGCAAGACCATATGACATCTTGGAATTGAAGAAAATATCAAGAATTTTGGAACAAATAACCGAAGGCAAATCAATAGAATGATGCTTCTTCAAAGCATGCAGAAACAAGTACTTATCAAAAGGGACGGAGGATTTATGGGCTATGGGAAACAAATTGTGACTTTGAATACGAAAAATCACAATGGTTTCAGCCGTAAAATATTTAACAGATAAAGCACCATCTCTAAAAACCCAATTTCCTCTTCCAAGATGAAGAAGAGTATCCACAACCTCATTTTGAAAATCAGGTGTAGGAGGAGGGTAAGGAAATTGAGGTTCTGGGACCCTAGGGAGACCAAACACCGAGGCAAGAACATCAGGACCAACTCGAAAAGGAGTTCCTCTAAGAAAAGTTGAGAATTCAGAATTTTCAAAATCAACATCAGGGATGTTGGCATAGAATTCTCTAACAAGCTCTACAGAAGGAAGAATGAAGTTTTCAAACATTGAATCCCAACCCCTATCTTTAAAACAATCAGTGACCTCATCAGGAAGGGTAGTAAACTTAACCTCTCTCTCTAGGATGACAGACCTATCACAGAAAAACTCTTCAAAATTTTTTCCAGCCCTCTTGTCCACAAAAAAGGACTCATCATACCTAGGTTTCTTATTTGAAGTTTTGGTACCAAGAGATTTCTTCTTAGGCATCTAGGAATAGAATAGAACCAAGAAAAATAAAAAAAAATAAAACAAGAACAATAAAACAAACACAAGTTAGATTAAGATAACATGGAAAGACACACTAATTAAACTACATGCTAAGAAAGAAAAAAAATGCATGAGAAAAAAATTAGGTTGATCAAACCAAGTAAAAAAAAACAAAAACAGTCGAGCAACGTTCGACCGTTCGGCGAACGTTGAAGACAACGAACCCAGATTTGGGGATTTTCGATCAACACTGCAACTTCAACACAATTGGCCAAAATATGACTTGAAATCACCAATAAAGTAAGAATAAAACCTTTTGAAACTTTTTTGAACTAAAATAAACCAAAAACCACGAAGAAATCGAAGATTTAACATGAAAACCCTAGAAAAACCTAGCCGATGTTGAATATTGAGAGAAAAACAAAAAATAAAGAACAAAAACTAAAAAACTTACCTTGGATCACGATTGGGAAGCACGAATCAAAGAGAGGAGACACTGAAAACCAAAAGCCCTAAAAGCGCCAGACATTCAAACGACTAACGTTTTGAACGCTCCAAAAACCCTAATGCCTTTTTCGCACACGACCTTTTTAAAAAACCGATTGTTAAATGAACGTTCGAACATTCGGCGAACACGGGCCGAACGTTAAACAAAGGATTTGTTGTGAAGGCAACGTTCGACAAGCGTTCGCTGAACGTTTGATGAACTGACCAACGTTTGTTAACGTTTGATAGGCCGTTCGAACGTTCATCAAAAGTTCAGAAAGCTTTCCGGAATTCAGCAAGAAAACTCATCTCTTTTCAACCAAAAACACTCCAAACATATGTAAAAACATGCAAGACATACATACAACTATAAATCAAGTATAAACTCTTGAAAACTCAAATTTTGACATATTTTGAGAACCATTTTGCTCTAAAAATCAGATTTGGACAAATCTAACTTCAATACTCCCAAATAATGACACAACAACTCAACCAAATTTCCAATTGTGTTTGTGTGCATGTGCAAAGTCAAATACAGCAAGTTTTGCCTATATGAGAGCTTGGTGAAGAGGAGTTGGCCATTTATCAAGAAATCCAATATTACCCAAGCCTCTCTAAAAATTGAAAAGAGTCCTTTTCATGACCTAAGCATCAAGTTTTTGAAATTTCTCCCCCTGTTTCTTACAATTATTTTTGCACAAAGAGTAGTGTTCCTTAGAATATCTGAGTTTACAGCTTATGCCATGGTTATACTCCTTGTGATTCTCTTTCTTTTTGAACTCAATATTGCTGGGGTATACATTTCATCCTAAAGTTCTTTTCATATACTTTTTCTTTTTAAACAACAGGGAGAAATCTCTTTTTAACACAAGATCATATGCTAGGGTCTTTTCAACTTAAGATAGACAAGAGTAAACTCAGGATTGCCTATCCACACAACACCGAAAATAAAAAATAAGCTTCCTCAAGTGTATTTGGTATGTGTATGTGATGAACAAACCACAAATAGAGTTTAGCAAGATGATTGTGAGATTATTAGAAAATGTTGAAATCACATTTGAGAAATCATCTTTGAAGAGTTTATAGGTTCTCAAAATATAACCAAAAGATATATATTTTCAAAACCTTATACTTATCCTATAGTTGACACATGTCAAGACAAGAACTCATAAAACAAAAAACCGAAAAAAAAACCACAATACAAAAGAAAGAAAAATAAACAAATACAAAAGCAAAATACAAAATAACAAAAACAAATAAGCATGCTAAAGAAAAGAAAAAAAAATGCATGAAACACCCTAAAGCATGCTACAAAGTCCTTCTTAATGAAGAGGACCAATACCAATAGCTTTCCTAAGAAACTCAAACCTAAGAGCATCTAAAGGTTTGGTAAAGAGGTCAGCTAATTGATTTTCAGATGGGATGTGTTCAAGAGATATCGCATGAACTTCTACCAACTCTCGAATAAAATGATGTCGTATATCAAGGTGCTTGGTTCGAGAGTGCTGAAGAGGGTTTTTGGAAATATTAATAGCACTTGTATTATCACAATACAAGACAATAGTTCTCTGTTCAATCCCATAATCACTCAACATTTGCTTCATCCAAAGCAATTGAGTGCAACCACTACCAGCTGCTATGTACTCAGCTTCAGCTATGGACAAAGAAATAGAGTTTTGCTTCTTGCTCATCCATGCCACAAGATTGTTCCCCACATAGAAACAACCTCCAGTTGTGCTCTTCCTATCATCTGCATTTCCAGCCCAGTCGGCATCAGAATAGCCTGCTAGAATTGCAGAAGTGTCTCTAGAGAACCATATACCATGATCAACAGTACCGTTAACATATCGTATGACACGTTTGATGGCAAACAAATGAGACTCTCTAGGATTTGCTTGGAATCTAGCACACACTCCTACACTAAAGGCAATATCAGGCCTACTAGCTGTAAGATACAAAAGACTACCTATCATGCTTTTATAAAGAGTGTTGTCTACACTCTTTCCAGATAAATCAGAATCAAGTTTCAAGGTAGTGTTCATAGGGGTTCTAGTGTGTTTCTTGCTGTCCAACCCAAATCTCTTCACAAGGTCTTTAGCATACTTAGATTGAGATATGAAAATCCCATCTATAGATTGAAAAATCTGAAGACCTAAGAAAAAATTTAATTCACCAACCATACTCATCTCAAATTCATGTTGCATAGCTTTGGCAAAACTTAAAGCAAGAGAATCAATTGGAGAACCAAAAACAATATCATCCCCATAAATTTGAGCAACAGTGAAACTGCTCTTATCCTTTCTAATGAACAAGGTTCTATCAACTCCTCCTCTTGTGAATTTGTGATCTAAGAGATAAGCAGTAAGTCTCTCATACCAAGCTCTAGGAGCTTGTTTCAACCCATACAAGGCTTTCTTAAGCCTAAACACATGATGTGGGAACTTTGGATAAAAAAACCCCTTAGGTTGTTCAACATATACTTCTTCATGAAGTATCCCATTCAAAAAAGCACTTTTTACATCCATTTGATGCAATTTAAAACCCAAGTGACAAGCTACAGCAAGTAAAATCCTTATAGATTCAAGTCTAGCTACAGGGGCAAAAGTTTCATCAAAATCAATACCCTCAACTTGGGTATATCCCTGTGCAACCAACCTAGCCTTATTTCTCACTATAGTACCATGTTCATCTGACTTGTTCTTGAAAATCCATTTGGTTCCAATAACATTATACTTTTCAGGTCTAGGAACAAGATACCACACATCATTCCTAATGAATTGGTTTAATTCATCATGCATGGCATTAATCCAACACTCATCAGCAAGTGCTTCTTCTACCTTCTTAGGTTCAAAAGTTGAGACATAGGATGCAAATGACATCTGATTTAGGACTTTCCTACGAAGTCTCATCCCTTCATTCAAATCACCAATTAACAACTCTTTGGGATGATTCAATTTCACTCTAGAGGAAGGTTCTTTTGTAGGACCTGGAGTTGAAGAAGGACCCTCTTCAGAAGTTGAAGAAGATGACTCAGGATTTTGACTTTCAACAGACAAGTGATTTTCCCCTACTTCTAGACTAGTCTCCCCCTCAACTTGAGACTTATCAATCCCTTCATCCACAACCACATTTATAGATTCCATGACAGCGTGTGTATGTAAGTTATACACACGGTAAGCCCTGCTATTCATAGAGTAACCTAGGAAGATTCCTTCATCACTCTTGGCATCAAACTTACCCAAATTCTCCCTATCTCTCAAAATAAAACATTTACTCCCAAAAATACGAAAGTATTTGACAGTGGGCTTTTTACCATACCAAATTTCATAAGGAGTCTCAGTACTCCCAGGCCTCAAATACACCCTATTTATCACATGACAAGCCGTGTTAATAGCTTCTCCTGAGAAATACATGGCCACACCCTTGGCATGTATCATGACTCTTGCCATCTCTTGAAGAACCCTGTTTTTCCTCTCAACTACTCCATTTTGCTGTGGAGTAATAAGAGCAGAGAACTCACGATGAATTCCCTCTTCAAGACAAAAATTTTCAAGGATTGAGTTCTCAAACTCTTTCCCATGGTCACTCCTCATCCTAACAACCTTAGACTCTTTTTCATTTGAAAGTCTTCGACACAAAGACTTAATCAATTCACTTGCTTCAGATTTTTCTCTTAATAGCTCAACCCAAGTAAATCTAGAGAAGTCATCCACAATAACCAAGATGTACCTCCTACCACCAAGACTTTCAGTCCTAGACGAACCCATAAGGTCCATATGCAACAATTCAAGAGGTTTGTTGGTTAAACACTCAGAGATCTTTTTGTGACTAGATCTACTTTGCTTTCCCAACTGACATGGCCCACACACATTTGGTTCTACTTTGGCAAGCTTAGGAAGGTTTCTAACAAAATCATGCTTGGACAATTCATTCAAGTTTTTAAAATTCAAGTGACCAAGCCTTTGATGCCACAATTCATGCATATCAACTTTGTAAGAGTTACACACAGCATGAGAATTAGGAATCACACCATAACAGTTATCCGGAGTTCTTTCTCCTTGAAGCACACACAAACCATTTGCATCAAACACAGAACACATATCTTTTGCAAATTTAACTTCCATGTTTGAGTCACACAATTGACTTATACTAATCAAGTTAGCTTTCAAGCCATCAACAAATAGTACTTCACTCAAAGTAGGCATACCAGAAATTTCAATAACACCCTTACCTACAATAGGAGCTTTGCTTCCATCACCAAAAGTAACAGTGCCACAAGAATAATCTTCAAAAGATTTAAACAAAGATTTGTCACCACACATGTGACGAGAGCAAGCACTATCAAGATACCACATGAGACTATTTCTATCCTTCAAAGCAACATGAACTACATGGCAAGTCAATTCACTTCTTTTAACCCAGATTTGCTTAGGCTCAGTGGTTTTCTTGGTCATTGAAGCTAATTGTTGACTTAAGAGCTTTGTCTGATTTGAAAGTTCTTTCACTTGTTTAGACAAATTCTTTTGAGGTTTTCTAGGTGAGGATCTCCTAGAGTTTTGGTTCAAGTCCCAACAATTTGGTCTAATGTGTCTAGAAATACCACAATAATGACAAGTAGGGATAAAATTCTAAGATTGAGAACTCTTGGTTGGAACACCCCTAGGTTTTGACCAATTAGACTTTTGACCACGATTTCTACCTTGGTTTGTCTTACCCTTGGAAGAATTGGATCTATTCTTTCCTTTGGTATTCACAACTTGGGTCTTAGAAGAAGATGGATTATCATTTGAGACTTCCTTGTATCCTAAACCCCTTTTATCAGTTCCTAATTGACTCATCCCTAGCATATTGTCCAAATTTGCTGACCCTGTAGAAAATTTCTGGAGTTGAGTTTTGGTTCTTTCAAGCTCTTCCTTAAGAGACTTATTCTTAGATTCTAGGGATTCAATCTTCAATTTGTGTTCACCTAGACGAGAAGTAGACTCTTCAAATTTTGCTTGAAGATCTTCTTTCTTGAGCTCTACATCATTTAGCCTTTTGAGATTTGACTTCAATTGTTTCTTTGCTTTCAAACACTCCATAAACAATTTATCATAAGTCTCTTGAATGCTTTCCTCATCATCATCAAACTCATAATGAAAATCAATTGCCTTCTCACTTGGTGGAAAGTCTTCATAATTGCTTGAGTCACCACTCCCAACAATAGAGGTGAAAGCCATGTAATTTTGACTTTCCTCTGTTTTAGAGTCCTCACTATCCCTATCAGATGCACTCTCATCAGAAAGAGTGGCATTCATGGCTTTCCCTTGAAGCTTCTTAAATGTGGGACACTCCGACCTAATGTGACCAAAACCCTGACACTTATGACATTTGATTTGTTGGAGTTTTTGCAACCTAGAGTCCTTAGGATGTTTGGACTCCCTAGATTCAGATTTGATTCTTGACTTTTGATCTCTACCACTAGAACTCCCCTTGGATTTATATCTCTCATTATCACTCCTTGGTTTCCTCCTTCTAAACATTTTTCTAAAATTCTTCACCAACAGGGCAATATCTTCATCTCCCATGGATTCCTCACTCAAATCATTATAAGCCTTTTCTTTACTGGATTTGAGAGCTATAGACTTATTTTTCTTAGTATGAGGAAGAGTGAGTTCATAAGTTTGAATTGATCCTCTGAGATCTTCAACCCTAATACCATTGATATCCTTACTCTCTTCTATAGCAGTCACTTTGGATCTATATTTTTCAGGAAGAGACCTAAGGATTTTTCTAACCACTATATTTGGAGGAATTATTTCACCAAGATTAAAACTAGAGTTCACAATATCACTTAGTTTAGCATAGAAGGAATCAAAGGATTCATCATCTCCCATTTTTAGTTCTTCAAACCTAGTGATAAGCATTTGTAATTTTGAATTTTTCACAAAGACAGTTCCCTCATGAGTGGTTTGGAAAATTTCCCAAATTTCTTTACTAGTTTGACAAGTGGACACTCGTTTGAATTCATCAGCAGAGATTGCACTAAAAAGTGCATTGACACCCTTAGAGTTGTAGTTAACATCAATTAACTCTTCTCTAGTATAGCTATCTGGGTCTTTGGTTTTTGTCTCACCATCTATAATCACAGTTGGAGGATTCCATCCTCTCTCAACACTTCCCCAAACTTTTTCATCAATAGCCTTTAGATAGGCTCTCATTCTAACTTTCCAGTAGGCATAATTGCTGCCATCAAAGAAGGGTGGGGCAGTAGAGGACTTGTCCATGACTAGTAGAGTCATGGATCTGGTTACCCGCTCCAATACCAATTGAAAAACACAGTTTAGACTCTAAATCACGTAGAGGGGGTGAATAGGTGAAACCGATTGCGGAATAAAATTTCTATCAATTAAAAACAAGTTCTTAATTAATAGGCATGCACAAGTCTGAGCAAATAACAATTCATCACACACAATTGCAAAATAGATAAGAAACAACACAAGCAATTTGGTGACGAAGGGAAAACTCTAAGAGAACTCTCAAAGAGAAAAACCCTCCGGGCTACGAGGTGCCACCTCTGGAAATCACTATAAGAAGAAGACTTACAATAGTGGTTCAGACGACCCAACACTGACTCTGACTCACAATGTAAATATCGGAAGAACTCTTCAGATTTGCATCCTTGCAACGATTCAGAACTCTGAATATCTCCTTAATGAAGCGCCAAACGAACTCGCTCAGCAACCATAGGAACTCCCACGAGCAAACTCTTCAACCCAGAACTCCAAGGTAGAAAAGAGAGAAGAAGAAAGGTTTTTGATGGCTCAAAGAAGAAGAAGAAAGAGGAAGAAGATCTCTCTCTCTTGCACACGTTTTTAGGGTTCTCTAAAACGTCTTGGGTAAGCCTCACAATAGGCTAGACATTCCTTAAATAGATTAGGAGAAGGAAGGAAAAGAAAAGGAAACAAATCAGAAAAGATCGGGTTTCTAAAACTGAAATTTGTTCACGAACGTTCGAACATTTAGCGAACGCGGCTCGAACGTTCAATATAAAAACTCACTTTTCTTCTTCTCGTTCGAACGACCAGAGAACGTTCAACGAATGCTACTCTCTGGTTTCTCTAAGTGTCACCAACGGTCGAACGTTCAGCGAACGTTCAGCCCACGCTGCTCTCGGGATTCTCTGTGTGACCCCAACGGTCGAACGTTCAGCCCACGCTGCTCTCGGGATTCTCTGTGTGACCCCAACGGTCTAACGTTCAGCTAACATTCAGCCTACGCTGTTCTCGAGTTTCTCTGTGTGTCACCAACGGTCGAACGTTCAGCTAACGTTCAGCCCACACTGCTCTCAGGTTTCTCTGTGTGTCACCAATGGTCGAACGTTCAGCTAACTTTCAGCGAACGTTGATCGTAACTTTAACAATTTGACTCCGATCAAAACCCCGTTTGAACCACACAACCTATAACCTATCCCAAATACATTGACCATATTTAAAAGACCTTTTTGACACGGAATAAAGCCAAAACAAAATAATCCTTACATAGAGTTATCATTAGAGATTCTCAGGGGAGTGTTCCGGGATCACTATCACACCTAGTTGGCATTGCGAACGCCATCATTGCTGAAGCTCTTGCTGTTCTTAAAGGTTTAAAAAGTGGGCTGGCACTAAACTGCATAAACATGATTCTGGAATACATCACCAACAGAAGGCTCGAGAACTGGAAAATAAACCACATCCTAGAGGAAATTCTTCATCTCAGCAATTTCTTCATCTCTATTCGTTTTTTGAAGATATATCGTTAAGCAAACAATGTTGCCGACAGTCTGGCGGACTTTTACCCATGCTAGTGGTGGGACAAAGTGCCTGACCAACTGAATTGTAAGCTTAGGGATGACTTTTTTGGTTGGACCCATTCCTATGTTGTAACAAGTTGAGTTTCTTTATTTAAATAATGTGTTCATATTTATTAAAAAAAAATGTTAGATTATAGCAATGTTTACAGTTGGCGTGCCGTCGAAATTTCATTTTTTGAGAGATAGTGATGTGTTTCAGTGCAGGAAAATCGCTTATTTACAAATCGATTGATTTTTTGTGGCATACCGAACAAATGGGGCGGCGTACAGAGCGAAACAAGTGATAAAAAGAGGCAAGAATAGAAAATTTTAATTTTTATTAGCAACTTTTGGTGGTGTGTCGGCAAAATTTTGACAAAATTAAAAAATTGAATTTTTTTTCTCAATTTTTGCCTTCTTGATTTTTTCAACGTTTCATTGGTATACCGCCAGCGTGCCAATAGCATGTCAATTTTTTCAAGGATCGACACGTCCATCGGCACCGAAACTCAAAACCTTGAATTATATGAGTAGTTTGGATGATGAAACGATAGAAGAAGGTGACGCTACATTTCCCTGTTTTCTGGTTGTTTGGACCTAAAAAGACTAAAGATCCGAAGTAATGAGAGAGCCAAACTGGATGTCGATTATTTCATGGATGATGCCTCTAGAGTTTGTTTATATTTTTCTGTTCTCAGTGGGACGTCATGATTCAGTGGTGGGCCCATGGTACCATGGGTTACAAACACGAGCACCTTTAAGAAGTATATCAACGTGTTCAAGAGAGAATAATAGAAATTTAATATTTCAATCTAAACTATTTATAACGAGCCCTGGGAATCATGCCGAACAAAATTTACCGTTTTTCGAAATAGCCCTTTGGCACTATTAAAAAGGTTTATTAGTAAAAAAGCACATTAATTAAAACTGTTTCAATTTTTTCAAAACTTAATAATCAATTTAACAATTGTTTGTTCCCATATGGTCTCATGCGTTCTTTCCCTTCCTACAGACATATAATATTATACGTAAAGCTGCTAGTTGAGATGAAATCATATGCCGCAAGACGGTGAGGCAAATACTGCAACCGTGAGAAGACCATTTTTAATATAAAAGTGTCTTTTCACATTAAAAAAATATGAACAGATATAAAAACCATGAGATGTTTCACGTGACAATATTTCATGATGATTGTAATGTAGAGTGTGACAGACGATTTCATCTCGTGTTGCTTATCAGGGACGTTACAAAAAATAACTAAGAATCAATGGGGCCTATTGCCGGTTTTTCGACGGCATGTTTTAGATGTTTTAGAGGGCGTTTCGTCTAAAGCGACTCAACGGTACCATCCGTGATGTGGGAAAAGATTGGCCATGCACACCTGTTTTTTTTGGTAAAGACCAATCTTAGGCCAATTCATTCAAAAAGAAGATGGTTACAACTGTTGAGACTATAGCAAAAAAGACATATACAATCTGAAATATCAACAATTAAGAAGAGGCAAAACAACATGATACTATGATTCTTTCCACAACACTGTGCGATTGCTCCAGAATAAAGGAAAATCAAGCTTACAATGGCTGAAACCATAGGTACCGATGGAACTCCATCAGTGCTGCCTGAAGGGTCCCCATAAATGCGGATTGATAAACCCAACAAGTTGGGGACCGTCTGGAAGGCGACGGGAAAGAGGGATATCGTTGAATAACCGACAGAAACCCGATTAAGGAGGAACTGCAAACAGGGGTTGAGGAAAGCAGCATGAAATCTGATGTCAAGCACCTTCAAAGACAGCAAAATTAAACCATCGGACTTCGACAAGATAACCACAAAACATCCTATGAACATGAACAACCTTAAGTCGACCCTGTTTCTATACATAGTGGTCACCCGAAAAAAAATACGCACCAAAAGGGGTTGATCAAACGACATAATAAACCAAGGAGGCGAACAAATGACTGGTGGACGATACTGAGTGATCCCTCCAAGAGCAACCAGACGCTAGTCATCTTCATCGGCCTCGTCAGCTGTATCATCCGTGCCTTCCCCATCAGTGGCTTCCTCCATATGAACTGTGCTTAAAACGTGGCCTTGCTTTTTATCTCACAACCACCAGATCCACCGTGGCCTGCCGATTTCTTGTGGTCGGAATCGCTGTAAACGGACGCTCTCACCAGAAACCTAAAAGAACTACATAGAGAAGCAGGCGTTAACGCTATTTATGTTTTTTTATTGTTTTCCTTAACCCTTTTGTACGGTTCTGTGTGTCAGATGGGTTCAACCATCATTAGTTTTTTTTTAAATTATTTTTAAAACTCCGAAAACAAGAAACCCTACACCCGATCACATTTCCTTTGCGGCAACAATCCTTTCTCCTCCTCTTCCTCTTCGTGGTTAGACTAAAATCTTGGCATGAAAACATGAAAAGGTTTTTGGATTGACCCAAGAAGATCATGGATAAACTTGGGCCAAATTTTAAATTATTGAAATATTTTGTAACATGTTAGTCTCTCCAACTTCCTTGGACCAAATTAAAAATCAAATGATCTCATCTTTTATCTTAAAAAAAAGGACACAAGAAAGAAAGGAAAAAAAAAAAAAACCTTCTACTTTCCTTACAATTTTCAGGTTGATCCATTTTATTTTCTTGTTCTACTTTGATTTGAACCACATAGATGCCGAAACTCAAGCCCAGAACTCATTGATAGTTCAGAGTTTGAAATGCAACTTAGGAGAAAAAAAAAAGAATAGTTTCTATCATTTTTTTAATGGTTTGATTATTCATATCAAAATGGGATAGCTTTTGATTTATTTTTTTTTAAAGTTTCATTCGTATTTTTCTAAATGCTTTATATTCCATATGCCAATTGTATGGTGAAATGAGACTATCCGTTATCACATCAAAATAAGAGGAGAAGAACCTCAATCATAGGTGAAAAAAGTTATACCATTTTTGCTTCCAGAAATATAAAGAGATTTAATGGACTGTTAGATAGCTTGGTTGAAAACAAACAAATATGTCGTCTACTTCCGTTGGAAACGAGAGTTTGTCTATAGCAAAATAGAGTGTTGTCGGTTCATGATTTTCCCAATAAAACATCTTCAGATCCTAGATTGCTTGTGTCGTTGCTTCTGTTAAAGAGATTGGTTGTTGAATAAGAATAAAGAGAACTGATCTCTCTGATATCACTACATATGGGAATGTCAAGACTTGCATCATCCAATGCATCGGCAAGATCTACAACTGCCTTGTCTCCATCAATAAAATTTAGACATGAAAGATGCTCTAAAAATTCATCACTTGGTACCTATGGGAAATCTGAAAAAAAAAAAAAAAAAAAAAAAGAAAGAGTTGAAAAAAAATAAAAATAAAAATAAAGAAAGAAAGAAAAGAAAGAGAGAGGAGAAGGGAAAGAACTGGAAGTAAAAGATTACCTTCAAAAAGATTAGCTGATTCATTACTCGAATCCAATTCCGTTGTTTGAGGAGCGGAAGTTTAAACCATTGGAGTGGTAGCAACTTCTGAAACCGGAGTTAGGTGGGAACATGATCGTTTTATTTCTATTGCCCTTTGGCGTGCTCTCTTTGATGCCTCCCTGATATTGTCATCATTCATCAATGCTGCTCGAGGTCTCATGCGAGTCCTGAGTGGAACATTATCAAGATCATCAGGAGATGATGACTCTTTGACTTCTGCATGTGCTAAAGCTGCTTTCGGCAAAATGATCTTTAGTGATTTATAGGAAGGATAAGCAGTTGAAGAACTTCGTTTCTAGTTCAAAGAAGACGATGGCTTATTCATGGCCTTTCTCATGGCATCTCGATCTACTTTGCTTCTATGCAAATCAATGTGGAAGCTTGACTTTTCACTATCACTTAAAGTCTTCACACTAACCCTATCCAAAAAGGGGTTAACAATTTTCTCCCACCGATCCAAATAATCAGGATCACACTGATCAACAATGTTGTCACAAGGATAAGGGATATGGAACTCTGCATTACTATCAACCATGGTTAGAGATAACCAAAAACTAAATAAAGAAGCAGCATCAACTTTTAAAGAGAAAGGGAGAGGACTTCTTGAAAGCTTTTGGCGAAATCCATGTTGTCTGGCAAAGCGATGTGGGTTGTACATCTTAAGAGTAAGGGTTGATCTACGGCAATGCATGATAAATCCAGGACGAATGCTGAACATGAATTCAATAGTCTCTTTCGATCGATTGCCAATGTCGTTTCTTAAACCCGGTCTTGGATGTTGTAATGGAGAAGGATACCAGAAGAAGTCCTTCTTAGTCATGGTCCCACGAATGATGTCCTTGGTTTGCTTTGCTTCACTCTAAAAGAAGAAATATGCATTCAAAGGACCTCTGAATCGTTTGATAAGGGGGTGGCAACAATCCTCATCAATGTCAGCAAATACCCCATGTGCAAAATACAAACCCACCCATCCATGCATAAAGAAAATGACCAAGAAAAGGGGAAGATGCCGTACCTAGATTACCAGCTTTTCGAATACTAATGTAAGTATTCGAAAGTCCTTTGTATATGTTAGCCAAAATTGGAGGAACCAAACTGTAAATGACTCCCTGAGCCATCCGAGAAGCGATCCTAAAAGTTCCGGGACGGATGAAATCCTCTCCAATTGGTAAAGCGTACCGGCAAAGCCATAAAGCTAAGTATGTAGCAATCCTTGCTTCTTCATCAGTATAAGAATCAACAGGAAAATTCAAACGGAAGTTTGGGTTCAAACTGTCCTTCTGTTTGCCTTCCACGGCATCCATACGAATAGAAGTCCAGTATATCTTCTTGGATTGATGACTCTCTCCTGTCTTCTTGTCAAAATAGAAAGCATGGGATGCATCCTTGAAATCTAAAGAACATGAGGATTAGGAATGCGCTTAGCCTTTGGATACCAAAATTCAAGCCAATCTGAATATCTGACTTGATCAGAATTCTTCTCAAGGGCGATCAAAGCAAATGCCTTGAATAGATAGGAGCAAGACTTTGGTAATGAATTTAATTCATCCAGGCAGGGGACACTTCTTCATAGTATTCGCCGTTGATAAAAAGCCCAGTGATTTGATGGATATCCCATAAAGAGATGCTTATTTCGCCACGGCTCGTGAGAAACGTATTCGTCGCTGGATACCACACTTCGTAGAGAGCACGGTACATGTTGGCAGGACGAGCATAATCAAAAGATGCTGGATAGACTGCAAGTGCAAGCTCCTTGGTAAGATCAACACTAAGAAGTTTATTATAAACTTCAATTGCTCAGTCCCAAAATCTGCTAAGATATTGAATTTCTCCACGAGAGCCAAGTGTCGTGTCCCATTTGACTAGGCCATCTCCAATCTTCAATGCAACCATCCGTTTGGGGACAACGGGATTTTCACAAAAATTGTGATGAGAAGGAGAGCATAAAGATGGCTGGCGTTCCATTCTCATCAAGTCTTCTCTTGACGCTTCTTCTTGAGGAGGATTTTCACTAATCGGACTGACATCAAGTGTTTTGTCATGATCCATACTTACATGGCTAAAAGAGCCAGTTAGGGGATCGTGAGTAACAAGTCTTAGTTCCTTGATTGGAACTTCCTTCAAATCTGAATGGTATCTCACTTTGACTTGAGGGAAGCACAAATACTTTTCTTTCAAAGCAGGATCGTTGTGTTCAGCAATCCACCCATCCTGAGGCAACTTTGTCACTGATGATGAAGTCATTACTGTAAAAAAAGACTTTGTCACTAATGATGAAGTCATTACTGAAAAAAAAACAAAAAAAAAAGGAGAAGAAAAAAATAAGAATGAGACGAAGTAAAAGGAGAAAATGATGAGGTTGAAATTGAAAAAAAAAGAAAAGAAATAAACAAAAAGTGGATGATGACTCTGAGTCAAAGCCCTTTCTTCTCTCTCCCACGTCCTTTCTCTCACTTTGGTGATGTTTTTTTTTTGGTAACAACACTTTGGTGATGTTATTTTATATTCACGTGTTCTCTCTTCATTAAATTCCTTGTCTCCCAATGCGCACCCCTTCTCTCCCCATATCTCACTTTCCTTCACCAACACAACCCTTCTCTCATCTTCCTCTTCTCCGTTTCTCTCCCGCACACTCTTTCTCTATTGTTCTTTTTTTTCTCATATCGGGTTGTTATGCATAATACATTCAGATAAGGAGGAAAGATCTATTTATGGGTTTGTTGAGCTTCTTCAAGTATTGAATCTTGTGAGATGCCATGAAATCTCCTATGAGTCTTTGTACCATCGTAACTGTTGGATCGCCACAGTCGGACACCGTTTCCCGTAGTTGGGCCAGTAATTTCACCGCTCGATCAGGTTTGGAATCGGCGGCTTGAGCACAGTCTAACATAGATCTTAGCAGCAGTGAATCTGATTGGGTTTATGGGGATTTAGGGGAGATTCGGCTCGACTCACCCTTCTGTTGAACCTGCGATGGAGGACCCAAAGGCGCAAAATTCTCCACAGCCAAAAGTGGCGGAAGCGGCAGCGGTGACGACACCCACGTGGGGATTTGCGAGTTCAGACTCTTATGACTATCGGAGAAAACAAGATGGTTGAGATCGGATGTAGAGGTGGAAAGGTTGAGTCGACTGGAGCAAGACACGAACAAGTCACTACCGTAGACAGAGAACTTGGTACTCCTTGTTAGAAACTAATTCTGGAAAAGTCTCAACAGATTTCAATTTCCTAGAAGAGTGTTTCAGGTTTCTATGAAATGTTTTAAGTTCCCATGGATGTCATTAACTAAATTTATTATCTTGTATTCTTTAGAAGTTGCATTTATATGTTTTCTCTGTACAAGGAACAGATCTGTAGAATGAAAAACTTCTGGCCACCCCTGTTATGAAAAATCTCTTTTGTAATGCATCCTTCAATGATGATAGAAACTCAGATTTTCAGCCTCTATGCTCCCTGATCTTTCATTTATCTATCAGTGGTATCAGAGTAGGTTTTTTGCAGCATATATCTGTTTCTCTCCATGGCAACAACTTCAAACATCACAACCTTCAACTATTCACCTGGCTTAGTGCCAATTTTTGAAGGACATCATTATGATTATTGGAGCAGCCAAATGAAGACTTTTTTCATCTCTCAAGATCTCTGGGATATTGTTGAAGAAGGATATGCTGAACCTTCTCAACCTGGAGATCCATTGCCTGCAGCACAGCAGAAACAATACAAGGAGAATGTCAAAAAGGATGCAACAGCTCTTCGCTACATTCAACAAGGGGTAAGCAAATCTATCTTCCCCAGAATTTTTGGCATAAATAAAGCCAAACAAGCATGGGAAATTTTAAAGGATGAATTCCAAGGATCTAGCAAAGCTATTTCTGTTAGACTTGGAACTTTATGGAGAGAGTTTGATAATTTGGCAATGAAAGAAACAGAAAGAGTGAAAGATTTCTTTTCTCAAGCTGCAGAGATTATTAATCAAATCAAATCTTTTGGTGATGCAATACAAGAACAAAAAATTGTTGAGAAAGTTCTCCATAGTCTACCCCAAAAATTTGAGCATGTTGTTGCAGCAATAGAAGAATCAAAAGACTTATCAAAGCTTACGGTGTATGAACTAATGGGGTCTTTGGAAGCACATGAAGAAAGAATGCGTAGGTTTGCAGAACAGCCACCTGAGCAGGCTTTTCAATCAAATCTAAACATATCAGATGAAAAATGGGGAGGAAGACCAAGAAGGAATCAAGAGAATCAGTCTAACTCATTCAAGAGAAGCATTTCGAATTACAGCCGAGGCCGTGGAAGAGGAAGAGAAGGAAGAAACAATCGAAACAATCAAGGGAGCTACAAGGAAGATTCAAGCATCAATCCTCGATGCATTATATGCAAAAAGAACAATCATGATAGCAAGGACTGTTGGTTCAAGAAATGCACTAGGTGTAAAAATCCCAATCACTTGGACAAAGATTGCAGATACAAGCACAAGAATGAAGCAAATTTTTCTCAAGAAAATGAAGATTCAGAAGAGCAACTTTTTCTGACTTGTTTGAGTACACAAAAGGAGTCTCATGACACTTGGTATATTGATAGTGGATGCAGTAGCCATATGACTGCAAATAAAAGCTGTTTTTCCAATTTGGATGAAACTGTGAAATCCAAAGTGAAGTTGGGAGATGGGAAGTACCATAGAGTGGAAGGCAAAGGCAATATCACCATTAGCACAGAAGGAGGTAACTCTAAACTCATGACTGATGTTCTTTATGTTCCAGGTTTATCTCAAAATTTGCTTAGTGTTGGCCAGTTGCTAGAGAAGAAGTATAAGATGATTTTTGATAATGATGAATGTCTAATTTTTTATAAGAGAAATCAGTCGGTGATCAAAGTTCAGATGGCTTCAAATAGAGTTTTTCCTCTCTCTATGCAAGCCCAAAATGAAGTTTCTTTGAAAGCTGAAGTTCTTGATGAATCCATGTTATGGCATTTGAGATATGGGCACTTAAGCACTAAAGGTTTGAGACTTTTGCAGCAAAAAGACATGGTTATTGGGCTGCCTGCAGTTGACACAGAAAAGAAAGTTTGTGAAGGATGCATCTATGGCAAGATGCATAGGTTGCCTTTTCCAAAAACCTCATGGAGAGCAAATGCTCCACTCGAGCTTATCCATTCTGATATTTTTGGTCCTACAAGGACACCCTCTCTTAACAATAGAAGATATTTTCTTCTTTTTGTTGATGATTATTCCAGGATGATGTGGATATATTTTCTCGAGCAAAAATCTGAAGCTTTTCCCAAGTTTTTGGAGTTCATGGCTCTTGTTGAAAGGGAAAGTGGCCATAAAATCAAAATGCTGAGAACTGATCGAGGTGGAGAGTACATTTCTAAGCCATTCTTGCAATATTGTAAAGACAAGGGCATAAAAGGGCAGCTAACAGTTCGGTATAGCCCTCAACAAAATGGTGTTGCTGAAAGGAAAAATAGAACCATAGCAGAGATGGGCAGAAGTATGTTGAAAGGTAAAGGTTTGTCTAATATTTTCTGGGCAAAAGCATGCAGCACAGCAGTATATCTCTTGAACAGATCTCCTACAAAAGTTGTTCAAAACATGACTCCTTATGAAGCTTGGTTTAATCGGAAGCCCAAAGTTGATCATCTTAAAGTTTTTGGCTGCATTGCATATTATCATATACCATCTCAAAACAGAGAAAAGTTTGATGAGAAAGGAGAAAAATGTATTTTCATTGGCTATAGTGATGAATCTAAAGGATATCGTTTGTACAATCCTGTTGCAAAAGAGTTGATTATCTCCAGAGATGTTATTTGTGATGAAGCTAGTGCCTGGGATTGGAGCATAATGACAAGTCAAGAGCCAAGTCGATTAGAAGAAACAATAGATGAAAGAATAGTTTTGGAAGAAACTATTTCTCCATTACCATCACCTAGCACATCAGAAGCAAGAAGATCCAGCTCTGTCAATTCTAGCTTGTCCTCAAGTACATCAAGTTCAGAATCACTACCAAGGAAGGTACGTTCATTACAAGAAGTTTATGAGTCATGTGATGTTGCTTTTATTGCTTGTGAACCACAGAACTATGGAGATGCAGCAAAGGAGAAAATTTGGGTGGATGCCATGAATGAAGAAATGAAGATGATTGAAAAGAACAAAACATGGCAACTTGTTGAAAAGCCTATGGACAAGGAGGTCATTGGCCTGAAGTGGGTTTACAAGACAAAACACAATGAAGATGGTTCCATTCAAAAGCACAAAGCAAGGCTCGTGGCTAAGGGCTATTCTCAAGAGCCGGGAGTAGATTTCTATGAAACTTTTGCACCTGTAGCTCACATGGAGACTATCAGAAATGTTATGGCCTTGGCAGCTCAACTGAAGTTACTTGTGTACCAATTGGATGTAAAATCAGCTTTCCTAAACGGTGAAATTGAAGAAGAAGTCTATATGGAACAGCCGCAAGGCTATGTCATGAAAGGAAAGGAAAGAATGGTTTATAAGCTTCAAAAAGCTCTATATGGCTTAAAACAAGCACCACGTGCTTGGAATAGCAAAATTGACAAATATTTTCAGATGGATGGTTTTCAAAGGAGCCCAAGTGAGCCTTCATTGTATATGAAGAGGCAAGGTATTCATTCAAATTACTTTCTTATTGTTTGCCTCTATGTTGATGACTTAATATATACTAGTAATTGTCCAGTGATGATGGAAGAGTTTAAGAAGGCACTGATGAACCATTTTGAAATGACTGATCTTGGTCTTATGAGGTATTTTCTTGATATTCAAGTGAAGCAAGAGCCTGGAAGAATATTTTTTTCTCAAGAAAAGTATGCAGCAGATTTGTTGAAGAAGTTCAATATGTCCAATTGCAAGCCATCTCCAACTCCCATGGCAGTGAATGAAAAGCTATCAAGAGAAGATGCAAGTGGAGAAAAGGTTGAAGAATCAATCTATCGTAGTTTGGTGGGCTCACTAATTTATCTCACAAATATCAGGCCTGATATTGTTTATTCTGTTGGAATTGTTTCAAGATTCATGAGCAATCCAAACAAGCATCACTTTGTTGCTGCCAAGCGCATCTTGAGATATGTTCAAGGAACAAAAGGCTTTGGAATTTTGTATCAAAAAGAAGAAAATGATCAATTGATTGGCTTTACTGATAGTGACTGGGCAGGTTCTTTGGATGACAGAAAGAGCACAACTGGTTTTGTATTTTGCATTGGAGAAAAAGTTGTCTCATGGGCATCAAAGAAGCAAAAGACAGTGGCATTGTCATCAGCAGAGGCAGAATATATATCAGCCACAAGTGCAGCTACTGAAGCAGTTCGGCTTCGAAGAATTCTAAATGATTTGTTGCATGTGCAATCTCATCCTACAAAGATATACTGTGACAATATGTCAGCAATTGCCATGACCAAGAATCCAGTTTTTCACAATCGCAGTAAGCATATAGAATTGAGGCATCATTTCATCCAAGAATTAGTCAACAATGGGGAGATTGAACTACATTTCTGCAGGACAGGGGAGCAATTGGTTGATGTCTTCACAAAAGCTCTTCCTATTGAAAAATTCAGGCTCTTCCGAGAAAGATTAGGTGTTTTAAACTTTTCAGAATTCAGAGGGAGTGTTAGAAACTAATTCTGGAAAAGTCTCAACAGATTTCAATTTCCTAGAAGAGTGTTTCAGGTTTCTATGAAATGTTTTAAGTTCCCATGGATGTCATTAACTAAATTTATTATCTTGTATTCTCTAGAAGTTGCATTTATATGTTTTCTCTGTACAAGGAACAGATCTGGAGAATGAAAAACTTCTGGCCTCCCCTGTTATGAAAAATCTCTTTTGTAATGCATCCTTCAATGATGATAGAAACTCAGATTTTCAGCCTCTATGCTCCCTGATCTTTCATTTATCTATCACTCCTTTGCCAAACATCACAACCAGAGGGAAGCTCTGAGCTTTCCGTCGATTCCCCACCACCCATCAAGCTTTCCATTCACTCGTCCAAGTCGAACTCGCTCCCAACGCTTCCTCCCAAGCCAGAGAACCTGAAACGAGTGGAGTGGGGCTCCAGATGTGGAAAAGGAAATTCTACATCTCATGAGTTCTGAGACGGATTCCATTGCAATCGGCGCTGGTTTATCTTCCTTGATTGTTGTATCCATGCCAAAATAGACCATTCGTCTTGGAGTGGCGCGAATAGTGTCAACATTACTCCTTCAATCGAATTCCACCATTCACCGTCAGGATGTTGTCCAGATGCAATCAAAAGCATTCTGTCTCACCTCATCAAATCTGTCTCGTTTGAGTTTGGATTTTCAATCACCGGAGATGAAAACTGACACCAGAGATGGAGACTCATTTGTTGATCTCGACTGCTAAGAACACATCGAATGCCCCATAAAACCATCACGGTTTTGGCCACAAAGACCACTCATCTGATTGTGTCTTCAGTTACATTGAGATCAAACAACCGAAAATCTGCAGTTGGCATAATAAAAAGAAAAAATATATATATCAGATTAAACAAGAAGAAGAACGTACCTGCAAGTGTAGAAGTCCTTCGATGGAATCATTCGTTCTCCAACAAAAGAAGTATATAAGTCCTTCGATGGAATCAATCATTTCCAACAAAAGCAAGGTTCATTAACAAAAGCTGGAGATCAGAAGAGATCAAGAAATATCAAGATCAGAAGATATCAAGAAATATCAACGAGAGAACGGGAGTTATGTCCACGGATGAGCAAGCTTGGGATTATAAAGATGAGGTGTTTTAATTTGACAGAAACTCTAATGCAATAGGCAGGAGTCTCCTTCTCCAAGTGAAACTCATCTAAAAGTCGATCAAGGATACGGTTTCCTTTGGATTATCTCCAATACAAGTCAATCAAGGATACGGTTGCCTTTGGATTATCTCCAAGTGAAACTCATTTACAAGTCGATCAAGGATTGTGTTTGAGAATATCTCAAATTGATCTGCAACAAGGATACGGTTGCCTTTGGATTATTTCCAAATAATCCAAAATTTTTTAAAAGAAAAAAAAATAAGAATAAGAAGAAGAAGAAAGAAAGAAAAGAAAAGAAAAGAAAAGGGTTGACAACTCACGTCATTTTCCCTAAAAAAAATGACGTTTGACCACTAAAGTCAACGTTTCAAAAAAAATTTCTGAAAAAAAAAAAGAAGTGGACTATTCATACTCCCATAAAGTCTAAAAAAAAAAAGAGGTTTTACAAATTAAACTTCATGCAAAGCGGGTCGAGGCTTGTTCATTAAAAAAAAGGAATTTAAATAAACAAGCCTCGAAGGGGCATTTGTAGGCATCAAAATTTGCAAAGCCCAAAACCCATGTTTGCAAATGGGCTTGTCAAAGAATAGCTCATTAAGCTGAAATTGTGAGCCCATATCCTACATTTATAAATATGGGATATTTTTATTTAAAATTCTGTTATTTATCCTTTGAGGGGTAAATTTGTCAATTCCTTGTAATTTTAACTCTATAAATAGGAGGGCTTGATTACAAGGAGGGGGGACAGATCAAATCAAGGACACAAAGGCTGAAGCTCTGGAGAAATTCTCTTGAAGAGAAAACCCTCCATTTGAAAAGAAGCAGATCAAAGAAGTCCTGGATAAATTCTCTTGAAGAGAAAACCCTCCACCAAAAGCAGGAACAACCCAAAGGCAGGAGTAGGTCCTCCACCCAAAGAAGAAAGGAGCACTTCTCTTGAAGAGAAAACCTCCTCCCAAAGAAGAAAGGGTCACTTCTCTATAAAGAGAAAATCCTCTTTCAAGTCAACAAACCAGCAGAAGCAAGCTCAAATCTCGGAGTGAAGAACACATACAATCACTCCAAAACTGAAGAACGCCACCTGGCATTCACTACATCAAATCACTCGTTAATCAGAGGACGCTCACGTGATCGAGCACCAAAGAGAGTAAAATTCCTCTTTTTATCAAATTAATATTATTTGTAATCGCTTTATTTTGTGTTAAAGAAATACATGAAATTTGTGTTTACACAAACACTAGCTGGTTAATCGGACGATTCTGTTGAAAACTCAGACAAGTTTTTCTAGTTAATCGTCCAATAAACCTAGTGACTAGCTGGTAAAACTCGCCCTAGTTTTGAGGGCGAGTTTACCAGCAATGATACTGATCCTGGTTACTCAGCCGTGTATTCCGAGTAACCAACGAGTTTTAAATCACTGGTTATTAGTGATACTTTTTAAAAGTATTTAAAATTCAGTCAGTAAAGTTTTGATTTGTGTTTTTCAAGATACTTTTATCAAAGTAATTAACATTTAGTGACATTCACTATTGTAAACCGATTTATTCCAAAAATGCCCTTTATCAAATTTGTAAAAGTATCAAGGTTTCCATTAATGTGTTTTAATATACCTTTATCAAACTAATTAATTTTTAATGACATTTCATTATTACAAGCAGTAATGTGTTTTAGTACACCTTTATCAAACTAATTAACATTTAGTGGCATTTCATTATTACAGACCCAATACTTCCAAGAATGCCCTTGTCTTATTTTAAGTAAAATAGAAAATCAAATACATAGATTTCAAAGAATGCCATTGCTATTTTTGGAGATCGATTAAATTAAATAAATTTCTAAAAGTACCCTTTGCCCCAATATTCTTCTACATTTTTTTTTTAAAATAAAGAAAGAAAGGAAAAGAGATAAAGCGCCTCAATAAAATGACCTGTAAAATGCTTAAAAACATTTTTAACCTTTATTAATTAACTTGTACAATAGCATGTATTGACTTAGACAGCTATAAGGTGACATGTACCACTTATTGTAATGACTTGTACGGTATATATAGTGTACCGACTTGTACGACTCAATAAAATAACGTGTACCTTCTATCAATTGACTTGTATAAAAATATACACCAACTTGTATGCCTATGGAGACTTTATACATCTATGAGATGACTTATACAATAATATATATTAATTTGTACAACTATAAGCAACTGTAACACTTAACCAAATGACTTGTACTTGTTATCAATTGACTTATACAATAATATACACTAACTTTTATGCCTATATAGACTTAATATCTCTTCGTCAGACGATTTGTATAATGCTATATATTGACTTGTACATTTATAGGAAAACCCATACCACTCAATCAAATGACTTGTACCTCATATCAATTGATTTGTACAACAATATAAGGCAACCTGTACCACTTAACCAAATGACTTGTACATTTATAAAGCGACCTGTACCACTCAACCAAATGACTTGTACCTTCTATCAATTAACTTATACAATAATATACACTGACTTGTATGCTTATAGAGACTTATATATCTCTATCAGATGACTTGTACAATGCTGTGTACTAACTTGTACATTTATAAGACGATATATACCATTCAACCAAATGACTTATACCTTCTACTAATCGACTTGACAACAATATACATTGACTTGTGTATCTACAAAGATTTATATTTATTTATCAAATGACTTATTTAATGCTATATACTGACTTGTATATTTATAAAATGACTTGTATAATTCAATAAAATGACTTGTATCTTCTATAAATTGACTCGTACAATAATATACACTAACTTGTATGTATATGGAGATTTTATACATTTATGAGATGACTTGTACAACGTTATGTACTAACTTGTACAGCTATATGGTGACCTGTACCACTCAACTAAATTCCGTTTGCATGTTGTCAATTAACTTATACAACAATATACACTAATTTGTATACCTGTATAGACTTATATCTCTTTATCAGATGACTTGTACAATGTAATATATTGACTTGTACATTTATAGAGATGACCTGTACCACTCAACTAAATGACTTTTATCAAATGACTTGTATAGAGATGACTTGTACATTTATATCTCTTTATCAAATGACTTGTATAGTGTTATGTATTGACTTATATATTTATAGGACAACTTGTACTACTCAATAAAGTGACTTGTACTTTCTATAAATTAACACGTACAACAATATTCACTAACTTATATGCCTACAGAAGTTTATATCTCTCTATCAAATGACTTGTATAATGCTATATACTGACTTGTATATTTATAGGATGATTTGTACCATTCAATAAAATGACTTGTACTCTCACTCTCTCCCTTTCTCTCTCTCCCTCTCAAGGATTTTACAAGTTATTTTATTAACACACTCCCTTCCTTCCTCCCCTCTCTCTTTCTTCTCCGTTCATCTTCCCATTCCCCCACTTTGTCTCTCCTCCCCTTCCCATCTGTTCCCTCCCTCTCTCTCTTTCTCTCTCTCTCTTTACCCCCTCTCTTTCTGCCTCCCATTCCTTACTATATACATATCGATTGATAAAATGTTAAAAATTGCTTTAAAAGTACAAACCATTTGATAAAAAGGTATAAGTTTCTCTATAGGCATATAAATTGGTACACAAAGTTGTATAAGTAAATTAAAAGAAGGTACAAATAATTTGATTAAGTGATACAAGTCGCACTATAGCTATACAAATTGATACATTATATTGTATAAATCATTTTATAGAGAGGTATAAGTCTCTCTATAGGCATACAAGTTAGTACATAACATTGTACAAATCAATTGATAGAAAGTACAAGTCATTTGGTTGAATGGTATAAGTTGCCTTGTAGCTGCAAAGTCAGTACATAGTATAATACAAGTCATTTGGTTGAGAGATATAAAATCTCTATATGTATACAAGTTAATGAATAATGTTGTACGAGTTAATTTATAGAAGGTACAAGTCATTTTATTGAATAGTACAGGTCATCCTATAAATATATAAGTCATTATATAACAATATATAAGTCATTTGATAAAGAGATATAAGTCTCTATAGGCATATAAGTCAATGCATATCATTGTACAAATCAATTGATGGAAGGTAAAAGTCATTTAGTTGAATGGTACAAGCCATCCTTATAAATGTACAAGTTAGTAAATATCATTATACAAGTTGTCTGACAGAGAGATATAAGTCTATATAGGTATACAAGTTAGTGTATATTATTGTACAAGTCAATTGATAGCATGTACAAGTACTTTAGTTGAGTGGTACAAGTCACCATATAACTGTACAAGTTAGTACATAGCGTTGTATAATTTATCTCATAGATGTATAAAATCTCCATATGTATACAAGTTAATGTAGATTATTGTATGAGTCAATTTATAGAAGATACAAGTCATTTTATTGAGTCGTATAAGTCATCATATAAATATACAAGTTAGTATACAACATTGTACAAATCATTTGAAAGAGATATATGTCTCTGTAGGCATACAAGTCAGTGTATATTATTATACAAGTCAATTGATAGAAAGTATAAGTAATTTGATTGAGTAGTACACATTGCCTTATAAATGTACAAGTTAGTACACAACATTGTACAAGTCATCTGACATAGATATATAAGTCTTTGTAAGCATACAAGTCAGTATATATAGTTGTACAAGTCAGTTGATATAAGGTACAAGTCATTTGATTAAGTGGTATAGGTTGTCCTATAATGTACAAATCAGTATATAGCATTGTACAACTCGTCTGACAAAGAGATATAAGTCTATATAGGTATACAAGTTAGTATATGGTATTATACAAGTCAATTGATAACAAATATAAGTCATTTGGTTGAATAGTACAAGTCGCTTTATAGCTGTACAAGTTAGTATATAACATTGTATCAATCATCTCATAGATATACAAAATCTCCATAGACATACAAGTTAGTATATATTTTTATACGAGCCAATTGATACAAAGTACAAGTTATTTTATTGAGTCATACAAGTCAGTACAATACATATATTATACAAGTCATTATAATATATGGTACATGTCACCTTATAGCTATATAAATCAATACATGCTATTGTAGAAATTAACTAATAAAGGGTAAAAATGTTTTTAAGTATTTTACAAGTCATTTTATTCATACGCTTTCTCTTCCCCTTTTCTTCCTATATTTTTAAAAGTAAATTAAAAAAAGTAGAAGAATGTTGGGGACAAAGGGTACTTTTAGAAATTTATTTTATTAATCGATCTCCACGCATAACATGGTATTCTTTGAAATCTATGTATTTAATTTTTTATTTTACTTAAAAAGAGAAAAGGGCATTTTTGAAAGTATTATAATTGTATTAATGAAATATCATTAAAAGTTAATTAGTTTGATAAAGGTGGGTAGACACCCCAAAATTGCATGATTTTTTATAAACCTTGAAGGAAAGAAATATTTTATTGGAATTTTCAATTCTTAGCATTGGGTTTGTGACCCTTAATCCATTTGAATCTAAAACCATAAAGGAAAAGGCCCAAATTCAATCTTTTGTGCAAAGTCAAACTTTTTCCGGTTGAATTTTGTTGACTTTTGACCTCAGAAAATGAAATATTTTTTAAAGCAAGATTTCAAGATAATTTTTCCCGGTAATCAGGTTTTTAGCAATGTTATTGCATAAATGAATTTTTTGAGATTTTAAATCTTGACGAATACCTTGGTATTAACATATTGAACCTTTTTACCGGACCTGAAAAACCGGAATTTAGCCTGGAACTGGAAAGTTGACTTTTTATTCACTTGGAATTTGGGTCTGAAACTATTTTTAATGGATTCAAATAGGGGGTGTTTGCTTATTTACATGTAATATCTTAAGTAAATGGAGTTTAAAAAATACGAGGACATTTATTTAAATGATATTACATGTAAATAAGTATTGCCTGTGTTAAAATTCGAATAAAAGCTTCTTTTCTTATATCCGATGGTAATGTTCGGATACAAAACATCTTTATTGTATCTGACAGATAATGTCGGATACAAAGGTTTTTGTTTGTATCCGACCTGAGTTGTCGGATACTAATATTTTGCTCAAAATTGGAAAATTTCGAGAATTTTCACTTTTTACTGTCTTATCCCTATCTAAGAGGTGAGAATTCCCGGAAATAGCCTTAGGGTTAAGTGGGAGAATTCTAGACACATCCTTGTGTCTACCATTATTGTTCCCCTTTGCCCTAGCCTTTGCCTATAAATAGGAGGCCTCTCCTCAAGCAAATGGCCAAGAATTAGAGATTGAAGAGCTCCAAGTGAAGAAGGGAACCTCTGCCTCATTGCTTCCAGAAACCCAGGTAAGCCCTAAACCTTCTTTTAATTTTCTGTTCTTAAATTCTAGGTTTAGTTCCTCCTTCTTCCTTTCTTTAGAATAATGGCTTGAGTGTGTTTGGAACCCCATTCCCTACTCAAAGTACCTCAAGGTTATCTCTAGCCGTAAAACGTGAAGAGAAAGCTAGGGAAAACGAGAATGGGAATGGAACCCTACTAATAGAACTCCCATTTGATTTGTAACGCTTTTGATCCGTGTTGTTTATTAAAGATATAACACATCTCATAGAGGGTTAGGTAAGGATCCAAAATAAGTGTGATCGCTGGATAATCATGCAATTAATACCATATCAGAGTGCACAATTAAATTCTTGTCTAAGAAGTCCAAAATAGTCTTTAATTAAAATCAAACGATTCCACATTAACTACTTTATTACATTTCCCAAAATCAAATGAGTCAAAATTCCAATCTAAAATAAACCTACTAGTCTATGGATTGTAGTAATAATCTTCCTCCCTATATGTGTCAATCGGATCTACCCCAGTAGGCGCCTCACCACGAGTATCTGAAAAACAAAACAAAAGCAAAGGAATGACATACGAATATCTCAGCGAGTAGCATATGCATGCAGAAATAGTTAGCCACAGTTATAAATTATGCACCGATAAATAACCAACACCAATACGTCAATAGAGACAAATATGAGATGGAAATCCATAAGTCTAATATTAGTTCACATCAAATATCAACTACAGTACCGATAAAACAACGAAAGGTCAATGTCATGCATATTGCTTAAATTGGTTAATTCACATGCCAAGGAGACGCTCCACACTTCCATGTACACAGTTCCGGCCTACTCAGGGTTTCAGACACTCTGAAATGACGGCATACTCAGGGTATCGTCATCCAATGCCGGCCTACTCCGGGTATCAGCATTAACAACCAGGCCTAGGCTGCTCTACACCGGTCGTGGCAACACACTAGGCCATGCAATTACCCCAACAAACAATACCATCACATTACTAAGCTTAACATGGATCCAAGGGAAGCTAAACCCAAAACCAAATTAACAAGTTCACAAAACTCAGTATTTGCAAAACAATAAACCCACACTGATTACCATCATGTGTATCCCAATACACTCATCACAATTCATTCCAACCAGAATAGCAACTCATGTAATTTCAATAGGTATCCCAACCCCAAAACAACAAACCTCATTAGCATTAAAATCCTTTTACTCACACAAGAAAATTTACAATACTATTCAGCCCTTTGATTTCAAAGAAAACCAGATTAAACAAATTCATAATCAGAAAACAAATATAATACATAGCGAAGACTAACTCATTAGCTTATAGTGTCATGATCAGTAAACCTACCCAGATTCCTTCAATGCATATTTCGGAAACCTATATAAATACCAAGAGTTTGATTTAAGGCACTCCCAATTGTTTTGAACAGATATAATATTTCTAATATCGTAATCTAGTCTTTGGGTAAGAGGTTGAAGTCTCAAATTATCAAAAATTGGCTTGGATTGGTCAGAACCACTTTTGGCAGATTTTGAGTGTGTGCGCTGACCTCTGGCACTTGGCGCGATGTCGACGTGGACTCGGTGTATACTAAATCAGCGTCTCGCGCGGACTAAAATTACTTGGCGCGAGACAAGCACGAACTCGGTGATACAAAAAAACACTTAGCGCGCTGTTGGCGCGAGTTGAGCGCGAACTCGACGATAACAGCAAGACATATCTTGCGCTGACTCTACCACTTGGCGCTAGGTAGGCGCCAAGTTGGCGGACACTACCTCTGACTCGCAACTCTCTGTTAATCTCAGAACTCCATGACTAACCGTATTTTTGACTTCTGTAACCACTCATCTATGATTCTACCATTACCAAAACACTTTCAAACATGATTCGGATTTAATCTAAACAACTTTATAATCATGACTCTAAACCCATCAAATAACTCACGCTCAAACATAGCTTATTCAGAAACCATGCTTTCGACAAATCTTAGAGATCAAAACCAACGATAAATCAAAACGATGCTACTCACCGTTATACACTCGAAAGCCTTGCAACAGCAACTCCTAGTAGAGCAATCCAACAAGTCGATCGCCACCCAGTTTCCTTCTGTTCGTAACAGGTTTTCTTCTGAACACCCTTGATGCTGAACACTTTGATTGGCAGGAAAAACACGGTCTTCTTCTCTCTAAAACCCTAGATCACCAGCCGAAATCTCCTTCAACACAAAGTATGCGAGTAATCGAAACCTACGAATCTAACTACCATATGTATTTATACTTATCCTATATACTTTGCCGCTCGACGAAATTTAAAACACATGATTCGGTGCAACGCTCGCCAACCAAGTTTCCTACATACACAGCTTATTAATTCTCATAAATAAAAAAAATCAAGTAGAAAATTAGGGTTTTACATGATTAATGTATATTTGAATGCTGGAAAGACCCCCAGAAAGAGGTAGGGCACGAATTTGGTTCAAAAACTCTCATTGATTAGAGAGAATGTACCAAAACCCCCAAAATAGAGCGAAAATGCCCAAAACGGAGAGACTAGACCATGAGGTCTTCTACATTCAAAGATGAACTTGCTTGTATTCTTTTGAAAAGCATTAAGAAATGTCCAAGAAATATTTAGGGCTAATTATCTCAGATCTATCATAATGAATATGATAAATCCAAAATACAAGCCTATATCCCATCAAAACGAGTGAGATGTGTGCATGTGTAAAAATCATCTTTTTCCGGAAGGAATGGAGATCCAATGCTATAAAGAGTATAAATCTAGGTATTCTCCCCAGAAAATGAAATCAAATTCATAAAAGATAATCAACACCCATGAATCACAACATATCTTTCAAATGATTTTGGTTCGGATTGCATAGATTGCACACATTTGCTCACTGTTTTGGAGTTGATTTTACCTAAAATTGTCAAATCAAGACAACACCTGTACCCTATCTTAGAACACTTATAATTTCATCATCCAGATGAATTTTGGAGTGATTCTAAATACATGAGAAAGGTGAGATTGTCTAGTTTTTGTCTGTAAAATTTCAGCTATTTTTATGGAGTGAATTTTTGACACCATTTGATCAAAGTTGACAGGTCAATTTAGGCCAGATTGCTGAACCTGTCACTTTGCTTGAGCACCATTTGCTCATTTTAAGTCCGATTTAGGTGATTTTGATTTCTATGTTTTCCTTTATGAGTATACTTTCAAATCCAATGGGTTTCAAATTTTTTTGCTTTCATTTGTGTCTTGTGTGTATGATTTACTCAGAACTGCTCAATAGAACAATTCTGGGCTAATCTGTAATCCTCTGGGCATGTTTGGGAGGTCACCCAAGACACATCCGAATGAAGTTTTGTATAGGGCCTATTTCATTTGAAAGATGGCACTTCATACTTCATTCATGCAAATTTTCAAAGATTTATATGGAGCCAATCTCCACAAATAGGTTTTCAAAGTTGCCCACTTGCCACTTTTATCGATTTATAATAGTAAATTTCAAACAAGCATATCTCTTATAATTTTGATCGGATTCAATTGAAAATTTTCCTGAATCTTTTATTTATCATAATCTTTCAAATGGCTTTGATCTCATTCAATTTGAATTTGATTTGAATGATTTATGGTCAAATGACTCCATCTTTTACGTAATGCCCCGGATTTGCCTTAACTTGCTTGTATTTGATTTGTAATTAATGGTGATGTCCTAGAAGTGATACTTCCATAAAGAGGGTCTAGAATTTATTGGACTTTTCATGTGGAGGAATTATACATGTGTTTGATTTTTTTCAAGCCTTTTTGATTGTTTTAATTAGCAAGCTTTCTTTATTTTGAGCATGAATAATACTTGGCAACCACCTTGTGTGGGTGAATAGGGGTGCCTAACACCTTCCCCTATTCATAATCTAATCCCCTTACCCATCTCTGGTTTTTTTTATTATGAGTTAGAGTTATTCTTCACTTTAGCTTTCCCTTTTGTATTTTACTTAAAGATTTCGGTGTCCATTCACACCTAAAAAGAATGGTGGCGACTCCTCCTTTTCTTGAATCTCGTGTGATGATCTAGGAAGTCACTTAGGTGATTTTTCCATGTCTCACAAGGTGTGCTGAAACACACTACAGGAAACTTAGTTAAGGGCATTCTTGGAATAAATCCGTGTGGAATGTCACTAAATGTTAGTTATACACAAAACTTAGCTGACTGAATTTTAAATATGTTAATATAGTATTACTAAAAATTAATTTTCCCTCTTTTATTCATCTCTTCTTCTAAAACCCTTCTGTTCCCCGTTTTCAGTGTGAAATACTCCTTTTCCGCCATTATCCGGGTCCCAAAAGCCCTCTACGTTGTCAAAACGAACCGCGAGTGGCCACTGATTTCGACGACGGCCTATAACGTGTACATCCTCTCCTACTTCCGATTTCATTCTTAGAAATCGAAGGTCAAAACTCAGAATTCTGCTTTGAGGAAATACAGACTCGCTCTCCGAAGTTGATTTCTGATCATGGATTGCTTCAAGATCGCTTCCGATTCTTGGCCCATGGCCGGTTCTGCTTTATTTTTAGTCGCGATCGATTCTAGAATCACAGTAAGAAACCTGAACCGTCGATTGATCAAGTGAAAGAGAGAAATGGATGGGAAGCAAGCTGGTTTCTAACTCAATTCGCTCTTATTATCCTTCAATGCACGCATAGCTGAGCTTCAGGAGTTAGTGATTGGTCGAAACAGTAAGTGATCTATAACCTTTGAATTTAAGAGGAAAGATCTGTTTTGTTAGCAGTGGATGCGATGCTGAAGGTGATTAATTAAGCATTCCATCATTGTTTCTGTTCTGATTTTTTGAACATTATTTGAGCTGTAATGCCATCTATAGTGTGGGGGTCTCCCATTCCAGCCCCCATAATTATTATTTTGTTTGTCAACCGAAGACAATAAGAGGAGATGCATGATTGCAGCTAGCTTGTGAGTTTGAGGGAAGAAACTGTACTTACAAGGTTCTTGAAAGGTGGGGAATTTGGAGGAAAGAGCAAGAAAGCAATTTGTTTACTACGGAATGCTTCTTTGGTAATGCCATTTGTCTGCTCCTTTACTTATCTGAAAGTCTGAGAGTATAAATTCTGAATCCTAATATTTGGTAGTTTGTGTGCAAATTTCTGCTTTTATTTTGGTTGTTCTTGTTTGATTTGTTAAACCAAGGCTTCATTCCGAGTCTTCAGTCTTGTGCAGGAGATTTTTTAATCACAATATATATTTGCAACCTTTGAAGCTTGATGAGAAACCTGCAGTGTTGCCTAATGTCTAATCATGATTCCCCACCACACACCACCCACGCCACCACCCCCCAACCCTGCCTCTGCAGCCAACGGATCCTCTGTGAAGCGGATCCTCTGTGAAGCGCAATCCAACGAACCAAATTAATTTGGTCCGATACTCTCTGTAGGGAGGTACCTTCGGCTTATATTGGGGTACCTTTGACTTATATTGGGGTACCTTAAGCTTAGAAGGGGGTACATTAGACTAATTTTGGTGACTGCATATGGCTTACCATGGGGAGTACCTTAGGCTTATATGGGAGTACCTTAGACTTACATGAGGGCACCTTGGGCTTACAGTGGGGTACCTTAAACTTATTTTGGAAGGTACCTACCACGATTTAGGGAGGTAGCTTCGGGTATTTGACAAAGGTACTCCATTGTTATGCCGAAGGTACCTGTATGAAGATGATCGGGTACCCCCATGTTTGCCTGAGGTACCACAGTATTTGACAGAGGTACCTCATTGTTTGCCTGAGGTACCCCATATTTGATAGCCTTCATTTAATTTGATCCAACGTTTGGACCGTTGGATTGCGCTTCATAGAGGATCCTCTGCTTCACAGGGGATCCGTTCGCGCCTTGCACGCCACTACCCCCCGTGCACCCCACTACCCCCACCCCTCCTTGCTTTTTTTTCACTTTCTTTAGATTCTAGGAAACAAATTTGTGATAAACGACTATCTAATTTTATACTATGAGTTATTCAGTCCTAATAAAATTAATTTTTTATTAGGACATTGATTGAAGTCAGTAATGGAATACTTGTACAGTATTCCTTGCTAGGGCATTGATAATTTGGTCCTTTATACTATGAGTTATTCAGTCCTAATAAAATTAATTTTTTGGATGATTGATTGAAGTCAGTAGTATATTTATCATCATAGTGCGACTTGGTGTCTAGTCTTGGTGCTACTACGTACATTTTCGGTGGTTAGCTTGTGCAAGTCTTTGTGCCGAGAATGTTAATTTTTGGCACAATTCATTTCTGTAGTTCTTTTATATTAAAATATGTTGGATTATACTTGGCTTAGATTTTAAAATACCTTTGATAGCATAGTTTTTCACTTTGTCTTACATATGCCATTGATTTTTTTGTATCCAGGGTGTTTGTCATTATTCAGTTTCTCAAGTGTCAAATTGCCATCATACCAAGCTCCACTTGGTGCTGGTTATTAACGTATATATGACTCGTCACTTTTGGTAGCATAGCTTTGTTCCTTGTGATTATGAATGTATTTCCTTTCCTTTATGTCTACACATTTAGTGTTCATGAAACATGCATTGAGATTTGAGAAGTTACTTCATTGCATAAAATTGTTGTAGGTGGACTTTGATTTTGGAAATGGGATACTAGATGACACCTTAATTGATTTTTCATCTCAATTCCTCTTCTACTGTGCTGAGTTGCTTTCATGATCTGTTTTGAAATTGAAATGGTTATTATTTCAGGCTGATGCAGATTGGAAACTGTAGTGGTTGTTCACGAGAGAAAATCCAGTATAAGAGAATTTCATGGTGAGTAAACATTTTGTAAAGTGGACGTTAGCAATATAATCTAACTGTTGTTCGTGTTATTTATATGTTAATTTGAGTCTCAAGATAATGCCTGTAGCTTGGGAGAGATCTAGTTTCACCTGCTAACTGGTTCTTTTTACCTCTTTGAATTTGTCGAGGTCAGGTTATTGGAACCTTTATGAATCATTGCCATGATAGCATGAATTCTAAATTAAAAGCCTTCATGAATGAATTTTTTAGTAGCTGAACTGAACTGGCCCTTAATGACGGGCTTATCTTCTACATAATTAATGATTATTAATCTTAAAAGCAACCCTGTTTTTAAAATTTTTTTTTTAACAGTTTGAAAACTATGCTTGTCAAACGTGGTTTTGTGTTTCTTGTTTTCAAAAATAGTAAAATTGTATTTGAAAGCCTTACCAAATAGCCTCTAAGTTGCTATGGTTTGGTTACAACCTTATGATAGATCACAAAAATGGAGCCTCGAGGGATATGAGTGCATCCTACGTGGAGCATGAGTGCCTCCTACACGGGACACAAATGCATCATGTACTCGTGTCTCAAGTAAGTTGCGCTTGTATCTCACATAGATATAATAAAGTTATCCTATAGTTCAATTTTTTTTTTTTTTAAAGTGACCCTTTTATGAAAAGAAGTTTCTTGATGGATTGTTTTTATATATACCGGCCAAAAGTGATCATATTTCATAATTTTTCTATTTTTTTAAATAAATGTTTCTTAAAAAATTGAATGGTAATGTAGTTGAATTTATTCTAACTTATTGTTTGCCCCTCCTTAGATTATTTTCTGACTTCGCCCCTAATCACAAACGAGAGAATCTATTACAATAATATACTTAAGGGAGGAAGTTGAAAGCAATGTATTTAATGAAAAGTTAATTTATATTTGTTCTATAAATATGTTTTTCCACAAATTATTCAAATTAGTTTTTTGTGTGCAGTGTAAAAATAATGGCTTGAACGGATATTAAATGTAGTTGTAAGGTAAAGTTTACAAGAAAAAAATAATTTTATTTTTTATTTTAGTAATATAAACGATTTCGAATGAATTTTAATCCACAACCTGTAGAGGGAGGGAGGGAGGGTATTAAAATGTAACAAGATAGCTACCTAGTTTAATTAATTGCAATGTCTCTTATTAGGGTGTAGGCTGTTTCATGACTTACCATGCCCCACTGTATTGCAAAACTAGTTGTTGCAAAACTAGTTGAGATGATAATTGATTGATAGATTACTAACAACACAACCTATTCACGAAAGTCCCCAACAAGACTAGTCCAAACTACTACAGCAAGTTCAATTAGACTACAATAGAGTGCCTATCCAGTCAATCTGCCTCCAACATTAGGTTGGTGGGGTAGACAAGATTAATTTTTATGCTGAAAAGAATGCTATATATATATATATATGGTAACCTTTATGCCACGAGGAGCTGGCCACGTCATCGGAGACTCCATACCTCAGCCTTGTTAGACTCCGTAGCTTAGCTCTTTTGGAATACCACTCAACTCGTTCTCAGAAACAAAGACTTGCAAAAACACCTCTAGAATCAGAATTCCTAACATTTTCTTCTTTCTACCTCCCAAATCGAGGTAGAAAGAAGAAGAAGAAGCCATGGAAGAGGGGAGTCTTGAAGAAGCCTCGGCAGTCTGTAGCCACTACCATTTGGCAATTCTGCTTCCACTCACCAATCAGCCTGTCAACAACCACATCCCCGGTGGGAGATTCTTAATTTGTCAAACACATCCTATTGCAACCCTCTGGATACCATGCTGCCTATATCACGATCTCCATGATGAGTTTGCCTCCCTCAAAACCTCTCCCAAGTACGTTGCTTGTTTTGGGTTGCTTTGAACATCCGCTTCCTTGAGCCAAATTGGCACACCTGTTGCAACAAGAGTATCAATGGAGGATCTCATGCAACTGATATTGGAAGTGCTGAAACCGGACTCAAGTCCAATCCACTAGTTCCAAGGAGAGCTGAATCTCTAAGGTTCTTAAGATACAAAGCTGGTGTTGCCTTTAAATCCCTATTAGGGTCGTTGGGCTAAAGTTGAGTGTTAGGTTTAGTATTTTAGGTTGGCTTAATTCTGTGTCAAAAAGTGTGTTTAAAGTGGTTAGGTTGAGTCCAAGAGGTCATGGTTCAAACGGCGTCAAAATCGGATCAAAATTGAAGATTTTATGTTTGATGTTAGAGAGGGTTTGAGGTGGCATTTGAGCATGGATCTATTTAGCTAGTTGTAGAAAAACATAGTGTTGAAGAAGGTTTGAGTTGTCGTTCGAGCATCATTTGATATATAAGAGGAGCGTTCGAGCATGGCACCTGACACTGTTGAGCGATGAAGTTTTGAGTGATAGACAGAGAAACTCGAGAGTAGTGTTCGAGAAAGTTAGTGCTGACGTTTGAGAGAGCAAGTTTTTAAGCTTGGCGTTAGACCAGTGTTCGAACCAGACACTATTAGGCTGTTTTACGTGTTGAACATGAGAGTCGCGTTAGAGGTGGCGCTCGAATGTTCAATACGTAAAATAAGTTCTAATTTTTTCGAAAATTTCTAATTCAAATCCAACTCCACCTAGGCTTCTACCTAACCTATATAAATCGCTAGAGTTAGTTCCTAATCACTTTTTAAGTCATTTTTGGAACCCTAGATCATTGTTTTTGAGGAAGAAAAACTTCTTTCTTATTTTTCTTCTTTTGAGCCATTGATCCTTTTTTTCTTACTTCTTCTCTTACCTTGGTGTTCCAAGTTAAAGAGATTGCTTGTGGGAGTTCCTGCGGTTGCTGATTGAGTTTGTTTGGCATTTCATGAAGAAGATATTCAAAGTTCTAAATCGTTGCAAGGGTGCAAGTCTGGAGAGTTCTTCAGATACTTGGGCCATGAGTCTGAGTCAGTTTTGGGTCGTCTGAATCACAGTCTGTAAGTCATCTTCTTCTAGTGGAATTTTTTGAGATGGCTCTTGATAGCCCGGAGGGTTTTTCTCTTTGAGAGTTCCCATAGAGTTTTTCCTTCGTCACTAAAATTACCCTTGTTGATTTATTTACTGTTTATTACTATTTGTAATTTTCTGTGGCATTAGCTATTGAAATATTTGCTAGTTTTCTAAGACTTGTGCATGCCTATTAATTAAGGACTCGTTTTTAATTAGTAGAAATTTTTATTCCGCAATTGTTTACACCTATTCACTCCCCTCTAGGTGTAAAATAATCTAAACCCGTATTCTTCAATTGGTATCAGATCAGTTAACCAGATCCTTGACTCTGTTAGTCATGGACAAGTCTTCCACTGCCCCACCCTTCTTTGATGATAGTAATTATGTCTATTGGAAAGTCCGTATAAAAGCCTATCTTAAAGCTATCGATGAGAAGGTATAGGGTAATGTTGAGAGAGGCTGGACTCCACCCACTGTTACTGTAGATGGTGAAGTTAAACCCAAGCACCCAACTCAATGGACTAAAGAAGAGTTGATTGAAATTAACCACAATAGTAAAGGTTTCAATACACTATTTAGTGCAATATCTGCTAATGAATTCAAGAGGGTGTCCATGTATCAGACTAGCAAAGAAATTTGGGATATTTTAAAAACCACTCATGAAGGAATTGTCCTTGTGAGGAATTCTAAATTACAAATGCTTATCACTAGGTTTGAAGAATTGAAGATGAGTGAGGATGAATCCTTTGATGAATTCTATGCCAAACTCAGTGACATAGTAAATTCCAGTTTCAACCTAAGTGAGAGAATTCCTCCCAATAGAGTGGTGAAAAAAATTCTCAGGTCTCTTCCTGAGAGGTTTAGGCCCAAAGTCACTGCCATAGAAGAAAGTAAGGACATGATAGTATTAGAGTAGAAGACCTTATAGTTCAATTCAGACCTATGAACTTACTCTTCCTCAAACTAAGAAGAATAAGTTTATTGCTCTTAAATTTGTGAAAGAGGAGACTTGTGATGATTTTAGCTGGGAATCTATAGTAAAAAATTTCAGAAAAATTTTCAAAATAAAGAAACCAAAGAGAGGCAATGATAGACTTAAGTCTAAAGGGAATTCTAGTGGCAAAGACAAGAAATTTAAGGCCAAAACTGCGAATAAGGACTCAAAAAATCCAAAGGACACCCGGTTGGAAAAACTTCAATAGATTAGATGCCATAAGTGTCAAGGTCTTGGACACATTAGGTCTGAGTGTCTTACCTTCAAGAAACTTCAAGGGAAAGCTATGAATGCTACCCTTTCTGATGATGAGAGTGATTTTGACCAAAATAGTGAGGATTCCTCTATAGAGGAAAGTCCAAACTACATGATATTTATTTCTATTATGGGAAGTAGTGGTGCTAGCAAACTTGAAGACTCTATAACAAGTGAGAATGCTCTAGATTCTTATTATGAGTTTGAGGATGAGGAGAGTATGCAAGAAGCATATGACAAGCTTTTTAAAAAGTGGTTGAAGTTAAAGAAACAATTGAAATCCACTCGTAAAAGGCTTAATGAAGTAGAACTTAACAAAGAACTCCAGGCGACATTTGAAGAGCCTACTTCATATGTGGGTGAATATAAGTTAAAGATTGAATCCCTTGAGACTGAAAAAAAGCCTCTTAAGGAAGAACTTGAAAAGACAAAAATCCAACTTAAGAACTTTTTTACAGGTTCAACAAATTTGGATAATATGCTAGGTATTTGTCAAAAAGGGACTGATAAAAGAGGATTAGGTTACAAGAATACTCCCAAGGATGCACCTTCCTCTTTTAAGACTAAATCTTTACCTACCGAAGGAAAGAATAAGTCTACTCCACCTAAGGGTAAGACAAACAAAGCTAGGAACCAAGTTCAACAATCTAGTTGGTCAAAACCTAAGGGTCAATCTGAAAAGGGATTTCAATCTAATAACTTTATTCCCACTTGTCACTTTTGTGGAATTAAAGGACATATTAGACCAAATTGTTGGGATTTGAATCAAAATTCTAGGAAATTCTTTTCTAGAAATTCTCAAGAGAGTTTGTCAAAACAAGTTAAAGAGCTTTCAAATTAGACTAAACTCTAAGTCAGCAATTAGCCTCCTTGACCATGAAATCCTCCAAACCCAAACAACTTTGGATAAGAAAAAGTGAATTGGTTTGCAATATAGTCCATGTAGCATTAAAGGCTAGGAAAAGTCATATGTGGTACTTGGATAGTGCTTGTTTTTGTCACATGTGCGGTGACAAGTCCTCGTTTAAGTCACTTGAGGATTACAGTTGTGGAATAGTTACTTTTGGTGATGATAGAAAAGTTCCTGTAGTAGGTAAGTGTGTTATTGAAATTTCTTGTTTATCTACTTTGCATGATGTGTTATTTGTTGATGGATTGAAAGTAAATTTGATTAGCATAAGTCAATTGTGTGATTCTAACATGTAAGATAAATTTGCTAAAAATATGTGTTCAGTGTTTGATTCCAATGGTTTATGTGTGCTTAAAGATGAAAGAACTCTTGACAATTGCTATGGTGTTGTTCCTAACTTTGATTTTGTATGCAATAGTACAAAAATTGATTTATGGCATCAAAGGTTAGGACACTTAAATTACAAAAACTTGACTAATTTGTCCAAGCATGAGATTGTTAGAGATCTTCCCAAACTTGTGAAAATTTATTCTAGTGTGTGTGGGGCATGTCAATTGGGAAAATAAATTAGGACAAGTCACAAAAAGACTTCTGAGTTTTTGACTAACAGACCATTTGAATTATTCATATGGGACTTTATGGGACCTTGTAGGACAAAACGTCTAGGGGGTAAGAGGTACATTATGGTTATAGTGGATGATTTCTCTAGATTTACTTGGGTTGAATTACTAAGAGAAAAATCAAAAGTAGGAGAGTTGGTCAAGTCTTTGTGTAGGAGACCCTCAAATGAAAAAGTTAAAATTGGAAGGATTAGGAGTGACCATGGAAATGAGTTTGAAAACTCTATCGTTGGAAATTTTTGTCTTGAAGAGGGAATTCACTAAGAGTTCTCTGCACCTATTACTCCACAACAAAATGGAGCAATTGAAAGGAAAAACAGGGTACTCCAAGAGATGGGACGGGTGATGATTCATGCTAGGAGAGTGGCCATGTATTTTTGGGGTGAAGCTATTAACACAGCTTATCATGTGATTAGTAGGATATATTTGAGGGCAGGGAATACTGAGACTCCATATGAACTTTGATTTGGTAGGAAGCCCACTATTAAATATTTCCGTGTCTTTGGGAGTAAGTTTTATTCTTAGAGATAGGGAAAATTTAGCCAAGTTTGATGCTAAGAGTGATGAGAGAATCTTTCTAGTTACTCTAGAAATAGTAGGGCCTGCCATGTGTACAATTTGCGTACACATAAAATTATGAAATCCATCAATGTTGTGGTGGATGAAACTTGAGATGAGTCACAAGTTGAGAGGGAGACAGTCCTTGAATTGAATGATCTTAAGAAAAGTGTTGAAATTCAAACTCCTAAGTCTTCTGAGACTACTCCTAAATATGTAGGACCTACTCCTTGAAAATCTGTAGGAACCACTACCTCTAAATCTGTAGAGAATTCTCCTTCTACACCTGTTCCTATAAAAGAACCTTCTTCTAGAGTCAAGTTAAATCATATCAAAGAGCTGTTAATTGGTGATTTGAATGAGCGAATGAGACTATGTAGGAAAGTTTTAGATTAGATGTACTATACTTCCTATGTGTCAAAACTCGGACCTAAGAAGGTAGAGGAAGCATTTACTGATTAGTGCTAGGTTAATGCCAAGTATGATGAACTAAATCAGTTCATTAGGAATGACGTGTGTATCTTGTTCCTAGACCTGAAAATCACAATGTGATTGGTATCAAGTGGATTTTTAAAAATAAAACAGATGGACATTGTACTATTGTGAGAAATAAAGCTAGATCAGTGGCACAAGGTTATACCCAAGTTGAGTGTATTGATTTTGATGAAACTTTTTCTTTGGTAACTAGGTTTGAGTCAATTAGGATTCTACTAGTTATTGTTTGTCACTTGGTATTCAAATTGTATCAAATGGATGTTAAAAGTTCATTTTTGAATGGGATATGAAAGAGTAGAGGACTACTCTATAGGTCCACGATCTACAACAATTCAGAATTGAATATTGCGGAAACAATACACAGAAAATTATACGAGGAAACCTGGATCCAGATCCAGGAAAAACCTCGAGTCTATATGAGGCGACTAACCCTTCGAAAATCCACTATTGAATGAAAAGACAATTACAAAGGAGTACATACTTAACCTTTACAATTTGACTCACTCAACAGCAATCCACAGTTCGAATCCACGAACTGCAACACAGCTTGAATCCACAAGCTGCAGAACACGATCAGTCCAGAGTTCGAATCCACGAACTGCAACACAGCTTGAATCCACAAGCTGCAGAACACGATCAATCCAGATTGCAAACAATCACCTCAGAATCCACTGAGACAATCCAATGCAGTAGGAATCCACCTACGCATCAATCAAAACCGATCACCAGTCCAAGCGATCACACGATCAGATGAAGTTCCGAATTGAAGAAGAATCCTCTATCTTCAATTCCAGGTGATCTATCTCAGATCTCCCCCTCACTCGATCGCCGACTCTCTAAAGAAGATTTGATCGAATCTCAAACACCTCAAGATTCGAAATCAAAAATGATCCAAAGAAAAAAGTCACTACAAACAATTACAGCACGTCTATTTAAAGAATAAAACTCAGATCGCGTCGAGCGCTGGTGGCGTCGTGAAGCGATCGGGGTAGACGGCTGGAAGCGAACTCAAATCCCGCTCAGAACAAGTTAAATCAGTTAAGGGGGCGCTACCAGCGGGTTGCTAGCGGGAGAGAACGCGGCATGTGCACTGCTGATCATATAATCTTCAATCTCGCTCTGCGCTACCAGCGGCGTGTCGGCGTCTCCTTACGACGCAAGTGCACGTGCCTACTTTCAAAGCACTGATTCACTTATGCGCTGCCAGCGGGGGTGGCAGCGGCATTGATCTTCGCAAGTGCCTTTACAATAAAATGCTCTGTTTAGAAAATCTTCCATTTCATTGGGCTACCAGCGGCGTGGTAGCTGTGTGGCAGCATCGTCTTCTTCTTCTTTTCTAAATTTACTGAATTTTCATTATTTAATCTGCACATCTTGAAGATTTATTAGAAGACATAATTTGTCAAACATTTGTCATAAAAGGAGTGTGAGTTTTCACACTTACAATCTCCCCCTTGACAAATGCCTGACAACAACTTTAAACCAGTGTTTAATATCAAAACTCAGTTAATATTGATTTCCATTTAAGAATTGTAAAACCACACTGATAAGGAGAGACACAATGATTTTGAAGAATCCAGAATTTCATTCATTCACAAAATATATACAGAAATCAGAAACTTATACATTGTTCAAAAATTATAGTTTCTCCCCCTTAATCATCACTCCCCTTTAAACCTTCTTTAAGGAGAAACAAACACAACACAACACAACAAAAAGTATCATATCCACAGCACAGCAAACAAGAAATTTACAAACAGCAGCAACAACCCAGCAAAACCATCAACAGAAACATCAACCCCAGCAGCATCATCCAAAAAACTCCCCCTTTCTGGAAGGTGGTTTGGGTTCCCAAGTCCTTGAGTAATGCTTGTATGCATCTTGGGATCTGGAGTGTAGCCAACTGAGTTTGTGATCCATCTCCAGCTGAGTCTTCCGAATGCATTCCAGAAAATGATCCGCTTCATTTTGCATTCGTTGCTGAGCAGCAACGTCCCTTTGTACCTCACCACATGTAAAATCAACATCCTTGGCCAATTTCTCCAACCTCTCTTGGGTCTCTGATTTGAACATGCTCATCATGAGCATGTGAGACCTAACCTCAGAATTGAAAGCCTCTTGGGAGGCTTGCATGGAATTCAGTTTTTCCATAATTGCCACAGCATCAGAGCTGGACAAAGAGGACTGAGAAGAAGAGGGTTCAGAAGATACCAAACAAAAAGGATTTGCTCGTTTACTTCTGGTCAGAGTGGAGGAATCAATGGTAGGTCTGGGATGAATGATCAATTCAGTCGGATCAGGGAGTACCCCCTGATGAATGCACAGGTAAGATATGAATATGCCAAAAGGAAGAGCTGCAGTCTTGGATTTTAAATTCCGAGACTGAATGATCTGATGGAAGATGATGGAAGGAATACAGATACTATCTCTGTTCCAGATGGCATGAAGAAGTCTTGCCCGAGAGTGAGAGATCTCTGAGTGATGATCAGATGGAACAAGAGAAGCACACACAAACAGATTCAAGATCCGGAGAAGATCTTGAAGAGAGCCATGAGGCATATAGTTGGGCTTATTCTTGATGGAAGTGGGAGCACCCTGAACTATTAGAGAAGGAATGATGGACTCCATAGGAGGATCAGTATGAGACTCAAGAAAGTTAAAGGAGGGAGAATCAACAAGAGGCAGTTCAAGAAGAGAGGAAATAAGCTCTTTCGAGAAGTCGAAAGAGATTCCCCTGACATAGGCTTTGACATAGCCTTGATTGGCAAGATGGAGATGATGAAGATTAGAGTAAAATTCTCGAACCAGGTCCGGATATGCAAAACCACCGAGTAAAGCAAATTTTTTCCAACCATTGTCCGAAAACAATGAGTAGAGAGGAGATTCAGAAAATGACTCAAGCTTGATGGCCCTTTCTAGAAGAAGTGGCATGTGCTTGAAGAACTCATTAAAATCAGATAAACCATTCCCCACAAATGGTTCAGAAGAATGAGAAGGAGACGGGGGTCTCACTGGAGGAGAAGAGATAACAGGAGAAGACCTCACAGGAGGAGACGATGTTGAAGGTGAATCAGTTCTCGACTTTCTCTTGAGAGGCATGGTGAAGAGAAAATTGAAAGAGAAAGAGCAAACAGACAGAAACAAACAACAAACGAAAAAGCCCTAATGGCAGAACAATTCTACCAAACCCTAGCGAAGAATAACGAGAGAAGACTACTGAACTAGGAAGCAAAAAAAAAATGAAGAAGCAGGATGAAGATAGTAAAAAAAAATTTACCTGAACAGTAGACAGGAAGAAGGAAGGTGAAAAAGACAGCAGCATAGGTACACGACGCGAGAAGCGAGAGGAACTGAAGATAGGTAAAAAAGAAACAAGGATAAAAAGTGAATGCGATTTCACTTTTATATAGGCAAAAAGAATACGCTGCCAGCGAGCAGCTGGCGACGTAGAATTAGGCATGTGCCAAAGCAAGCTATACCAGAGAAGGCTACATGCACGCTTCTAACGACGTAGAAGGTGCACATGCACACACAATGAAAAACACAGATTCAAGGCAAAAATTTATAAAAAAGAAAGTGAACTATTCTTCATGAAGAAATCATACTTCTAAACACAAAGCTAAGATTTTAACTAAACTAAAATCATCAAGATAATCAACTGTTATTCAATCCAAGAAGTACTTATTCACAAAACTGATCTTAAGGAACCTATCAAGGTTAATTCAGATGTGACACATTTCATATCTATGACCAAAATTTCTTCATGGTTTCTCATACTATAAATTTTCTTCAAGATATTGAACTCATATGCATATTAATTAGTCAATGTTTGTGTAGTGTGTGAAAATCATTTTTGACTTTGACACTTTATACATATGAAAGGCTATTTTAGTGTAATCATACTTGAAAAGTATAGACATACCCCAACTTCATTTTGGTGGCTTTCGCACATCAGAGATAGGTAGCCTTTTCTGATCTCTTTTTCTTTTCTTTTTATAGAAGGCATTGACCCTTAAAAAACCTAAGTTTACAGTTCATTCCAAGGATATACCTTCTTTCTCTTTTTCCTTTTGAGAATTACAGTGGCTTTCACTCTAGTCTCTATGGCAGCCATTTCCAAAACTTTTCTTTTCATAAAGGTGATAGCCTATAGAATCCAAGCTTCAAACACACAATAAAATTCAATGCACAAAAGTGTTTAAGACAAACCTGATAGTTGATTATAAAACATTTCTATCAATATGCATAGACTCAAGCTTCCTGAATTAAGAATTCAGTATAAAGAACACACAAGAACATTTTGAACAGATATGTAGATTATTTTACATCTAAATTAACTCAAAACAGAACCTGATTTTCAGTTTTGAGAGCAAACTCCTAGGGATTTCCTAAGAGTTTCAAATCTGTTCTGATCTAAAGGTTTAGTGAAAATGTCAGCCAACTATTTTTCAGTAGATATATATTCAATCAAAACAGTTTTGTCTTCAATTAACTCTTTTATAAAGTGATGCCTGATGTCAATATGTTTGGTCCTTGAGTGTTGAACAGGATTTTTGGAAATATTTATGGCACTTTGATTGTCACAGAAGAGAATCATTTGATCTTGATCTAACCCATAATCAGATAACATTTGTTTCATCCATATAAGTTGAGTACAGCTGCTTCCTGCAGCAATATACTCAGCTTCAGCAGTACTTAGAGAAACACAGTTTTGCTTCTTGCTTAACCAGGCAATGAGATTATTACCCATGTAAAAACAACCACCAGAGGTGCTTTTTCTGTCATCCATACACCCAGCCCAATCAGCATCAGTGTATCCAGTAAGATGTGGGTTTGTCTCTTTGGAAAACCAGATTCCTAGATCAACAGTTCCATTAACATATTTTATAATCCTTTTCACAGCATTCAGATGAGATTCTTTAGGATTAGCCTGATATCTAGCACAAACTCCCACACTAAAGCTTATATCAGGTCTACTTGCTGTTAAGTACAGTAGACTCCCAATCATTCCTCTGTACAGGGTAGGGTCTAGAACTTTTCCAGATTCATCTTTTCCAAGTTTTAAACTAGTACTCATAAGAGTCCTAGCATGTTTAGCATGAGTTAAGCTGAATCTCTTAACAAGATTTCTTGAATATTTTGCTTGAGAGAAAAAAATTCCTTGTTGAGATTGATAAATCTGAAGACCTAAGAAAAAGTTCAGTTCACCCATCATACTCATCTCAAATTCACTTTTCATTAAGTCAGCAAAGAAGTGAGCATGATTTTCAGAAGTAGATCCAAACACTATGTCATCAACATAGATTTGAGCAATCAAAATATGTTTGGACTCTCTTTGAATAAAGAGAGTTTTATCTACATTTCCTCTCATAAAACCAGATTCAAGTAAAAAAGAGGTGAGTCTCTCATACCAAGCTCTAGGAGCTTGTTTGAGTCCATACAAGGCTTTGTTCAGTTTATAGACATATTTAGGATGATTTGTGTCCTCAAATCCTTTAGGTTGCTCTACATAGACCTCTTCATTCAGATATCCATTCAAGAATGCACTCTTAACATCCATTTGAAACAGTTTAAACTTCAAGTAACATGCAATAGACAACAGTAATCTAATTGATTCTAGCCTAGCTACAGGAGCAAAAGTTTCATCAAAATCTATTCCTTCTACTTGAGTATACCCCTGAGCAACAAGCCTAGCCTTATTTCTTGTTACTATCCCATTCTCATCAGATTTGTTCTTAAAAATCCACTTGGTTCCTATCACATTCAGATCAGAGGGTCTTTCAACCAATTCCCAAACATTATTTCTAGTAAATTGATTCAGTTCTTCATGCATAGCATTTAACCAAGAATCATCCAACAAAGCATCTTTATAAGATTTGGGCTCATATTGAGAGAGATAAGAAGAAAATCTTACCTCATTATGTACTTGATGTCTTGTTCTGACACCATCTGAAATATTTCCAACAATTTGCTCAGTATGGTGATCTTTGAGAGTTTTTGTCAGAGGAACCACTTCAATGCTTGAGGAAGCATCTCTGATTTCATCCTCTTCATCTACAGCCTGCAAAAATTCACTGTCAGTACCTTCATCATCAATTAGCACATTTATAGATTCCATTACAACAGATTTTTGCAAATTAAAAACTCTATATGCTCTACTAGAAGAAGAATATCCTAGAAAAATTCCTTCATCACTTCTAGAATCAAATTTTCCTAGATTTTCTCTGTCCCTTAAGATATAACATTTACTTCCAAATACTCTGAAATATTTCAAGTTTTGCTGTTTTCCTTTCCAAAGTTCATAGGGAGTTTGTTTCCACCCAGATCTGATATAAATTCTGTTACTAATGTAACAGGCAGTGTTTATAGCTTCAGCTCAGAATTTTGTTGAAATTTTCTTGGCTATCATCATGGTTCTAGCCATTTCTTGTAAAACTCTGTTCTTCCTTTCCACAACTCCATTTTGTTGTGGGGTCTTAGGAGCAGAAAATTCATGTTTGATTCCTTGTTCTTCACAGAAATTGGAAAACATTTGATTTTCAAATTCTGTCCCATGATCAGATCTGATTCTAACTATCTTTCCTATTTGCAAGTTCTTTTCAACTTGAATTTGACAGCACAGATGTTTAAAACAGTTAAAACATTCAGATTTTTCTCTTAGAAAATCTACTCAGGTATATCTGCTGTAGTCATCTACAGCAACAAATATATATTTCTTTCCTCCCAGACTTTCAGTCTTTGTAGGTCCCATTAAATCCATATGAATAAGTTCTAATGGTCTTGATGTTCCTACAATGTTGGTTTTCTTGTGTGTGGCTTTGATTTGCTTTCCTTGATTGCAAGGACCACACATTCCTTTCTTTTTATTATTCCCAAACTTGGGAATTCCTCTAACCAACTCAGACTTAGAGATTTTTGACAAATCTCTATAGTTAATGTGGCCAAGTCTTCTATGCCACAATTCAATTTCATTGCATATGGAGGATTTTAAAGAACACTCATTGTTTCCAATGATTCCATAGCAATTGTCACTTGTTCTTACACCTACAAGAACAGTTCTAACAGATTTATCCAAAATTTTGCATTCTTTTCTGGTAAAGTTTACAAATAATCTGGAATCACATAACTGGCTAATACTAATCAAATTTGCCTTTAACCCAGATACAAATAAGACATCTTTCAGACAAACACCATTTGGACCATTTACAGTTCCTTTACCTTTAACTTGGGAAGTGCTTCCATCACCAAATGTAACACTTCCACCAAAATATTCTTCAAAGGTACTGAACATAGCCTTATGACCACACATGTGTCTTGAACAACCACTGTCCAAGTACCACATGTTGACATCATGAGCTTTCAAAGCTACATGAACCACATTAGCAACTAATGAATCTTTTCTTACCCAAATCTGTTTTTCAGGAGTCCTCTGAAAAGTACCTTCATCAACTACTTGAGTTTTTGAAGGAAGCTTCTTTGACAGATTTGTGACTTCCTGATTTAATGTTTCAGTCAATTTTAACAGGGAGTCAAATCTGTTGTATAAGTCCAGGGACTGACTTTGATTTACTTTTCTCTTATTATCAAAATATCCATCAGGGAAACCATGCAGTGCATAACACTTTGGTCTTATATGACCCTTTTTATTGCAGTGATGGCATACAGGTATGAACCTATGTTCAGAAAAATCAACATTTCTAGACTTGCCAGCATTTCTAAACTGTACAGATTTAGATTTCTCAGAAGTTGAAGGTTTACCTGTTGGTCTTACTTCTCCAGCAGAAATTTTCTTTGAAGATTCCTTGTTTTGATTACTTACACTCATTCTCTTTTCAGCAGAATTTGAGCTTTCAGGAACTTCCTTTGAAATTGATTCCTCATTAATTTGATGATTTCCTGCAGAAGAATTTGAAGCATTAGATTTACTTGAATTTGAAACTTTCTCAAGTTCACTCACTTTACCTTGAAGTGCAGAAATCTGAGCTTCCTTTTCTTTTAGTTTTTCAGTTTTTTCAGTTAAAGAAGTTACCAGAAAATCTTCTTTGGCATGTTTTTCAAGTAACTTCTGGTTTATTGACTCAATTTCTGCAAGAGCTTTATTTTTCTCTGTTTCTGATTCCTTCAATTTTTTACTCAGTTTCTTGACTTTCTTCTGAGCTCTATTGAATTCCTTATAGAGCTGATTGTAGGCTTCTTGTAGTTCTTCATCATCATCTGATACAGTCTCTTTATTATCTCCTGCAATTCCAGAAATTGACTACCAGAAGAGGATGAGTAAAAAGAATTGAAAGCAGTAAAATTAGCAGAAATATCCTCATCAGATTGTGAAGAATTATCAGTGTTACTGTCATCCCAAGTAACCTGATAATTAGTCTTTTTCTTTTTATCCTTTGAGGGACAATCAGATGCAACATGTCCAAATCCTCTACATTTGTAACATTGGACTTCATCATTCTGAGAAAATTTCTTCTCATTTCTTGGATCAGACATTTTCTTATCAGATCTCCTATTAGATCTATCCATGGATGATGAAGAATTGGATTGTCTCTTTTTAAACATTTTCTTAAACTTTTTGGCTAAGAGAACAAGTTCATCCATATCAACATCAGAATTATCTGATTCTTCAGTATTTACAGATTTTACAGATTTTAGAGCTATTCCTTTACTTCTTTTAGGAATATTCAGATCTAGCTCATAAGTCTGTAAAGATCCTACCAGATCTTCAATTCTCATGTTATCTACATCTTTTGCCTCTTGTATTGCAGTTACTTTAGGTCTGAATTTTTCAGGCAAAGATCTTAAGATTTTTCTAATAACCTTTGATGTAGAGATTTTTTTCTCCAAGATTAAAACTAGAATTAACAATATCTGAGAGTTTAGCATAAAACTCATCAAAAGACTCATCATCTTTCATATATAGAGTTTCGAAAGATGTAGTAAGTCTTTGAAGTCTGGAAAGCTTGACAGCTGAGGTTCCTTCATGAGTGACCTCAAGAATGTCCCAAGCTTCCTTAGCAACTTCACATGAGGAAATTCTCCTGAATTCCTCAACACTAACAGCACAAAATAAGGCATTCATTGCCTTGTTGTTCCATCCACATTGATCAGATTCAGTTTTAGTCCACTGATCATGAGGTTTAGGGATCACAACACCTCCTTCTGTTGTGATCTCAGGTGGATGATAGCCATTACAAACCGAGAGCCAGACACGCTCATCGATTGATTTCAGGTAAGCTCTCATTCTTGCTTTCCAGTAAGAATAATTGTTACCTTCAAATAATGGAGGTCTAGATGCAGATCCTCCTTCTTTTCCAAAATCCATGCTATAGATCTAGATCACACTTTGTATAGCAATTCAAAGTGAATAGGCTCTGATACCACTTGAAAGAGTAGAGGACTACTCTATAGGTCCACGATCTACAACAATTCAGAATTGAACAATGCGGAAACAATACACAGAGAATTATACGAGGAAACCTGGATCCAGATCTAGGAAAAACCTCGAGTCTATATGAGGCGACTAACCCTTCGAAAATCCACTATTGAATGAAAAGACAATTACAAAGGAGTACATACTTAACCTTTACAATTTGACTCACTCAACAGCAATCCACAGTTCAAATCCACGAACTGCAACACAGCTTGAATCCACAAGCTGCAGAACACGATCAGTCCAGATCGCAAACAATCACTCACCAGTGATCCACAGTTCGAATCCACGAACTGCAACACAGCTTGAATCCACAAGCTGCAGAACACGATCAGTCCAGATCGCAAACAATCACTCACCAGTGATCCACAGTTCGAATCCACGAACTGCAACACAGCTTGAATCCACAAGCTGCAGAACACGATCAATCTAGATCGCAAACAATCACCTCAGAATCCACTGAGACAATCCAATGCAGTAGGAATCCACCTACGCATCAATCAAAACCGATCACCAGTCCAGGCGATCACACGATCAGATGAAGTTCCGAATTGAAGAAGAATCCTCTATCTTCAATTCCAGGTGATCTATCTCAGATCTCCCCCTCACTCGATCGCCGACTCTCTAAAGAAGATTTGATCGAATCTCAAACACCTCAAGATTCGAAATAAAAAATGATCCAAAGAAAAAAGTCACTACAAATAATTACAGCACGTCTATTTAAAGAATAAAACTCAGATCGCGTCGAGCGCTGGTGGCGTCGTGAAGCGATCGGGGTAGACGGCTGGAAGCGAACTCAAATCCCGCTCAGAACAAGTTAAATCAGTTAAGGGGGCGCTGCCAGCGGGCTGCTAGCGGGAGAGAACGCGGCATGTGCACTGCTGATCATATAATCTTCAATCTCGCTCTGCGCTACCAGCGGCGTGTCGGCGTCGCCTTACGACGCAAGTGCACGTGCCTACTTTCAAAGCACTGATTCACTTATGCGCTGCCAGCGGGGTGGCAGCGGCGTTGATCTTCGCAAGTGCCTTTACAATAAAATGCTCTGTTTAGAAAATCTTCCATTTCATTGGGCTACCAGCGGCGTAGTAGCTGTGTGGCAGCATCGTCTTCTTCTTCTTTTCTAAATTTACTGAATTTTCATTATTTAATCTGCACATCTTGAAGATTTATTAGAAGACATAATTTGTCAAACATTTGTCATAAAAGGAGTGTGAGTTTTCACACTTACAGGATACTTCATAAAGAAGGATATGTTGAATAACCCAAAAGATTTGTTGATCCCAAGCTATCTCATCATGTATTTAGGCTTAAGAAAGCCTTGTATGGTTTGAAACAAGCTCCAAGAGCTTGGTATGAGAGACTTGCAGCTTATCTGTTAGATCATGACTTTACAAGAGGAGGAGCTAATATGACTCTTTTCATTAAAAGAGATGAGGTTAGTTTCACTGTAGCCCAAATCCATGTGGATGATATTATGTTTGGTTCACCTATTGAATCTCTTGCTTTGAATTTTGTAGATGCTATAAAATATAAGTTTGGTTCACCTATTTGAATCTCTTGCCCAAATAGATGTTTGGTTTAACTTATTTCCCTTTGCGTTTTTGCATCTCACATTCACATATCAAATACAATTGAGAATGCTTAATTATTTGTTTATTTGAAAGTGTGGATAGGCAATCATAGGTTTAATCTTGTCTATCTTAAGTTAAATAGACCCAAGCACAAGACCTAGACTACACTTCCTTGATTGTCAAAAAGAAAATGCAATAAGTAAAGAACTCTAGGATAAGCTGTAAACCCTAGACATTTTGAGTTCAATAGCTAATAAAGAAGTAACACCATGGAATAAGATGTAAACCCAGATATTGTAAGGTCAAATACTTCTTCTGAGAAAAATAGAGTATAAAAAACAGGGGGAGTAAGTCATTAAAAAAAAAATTAGGTCCTAAAATAAATTGGTGGGTTTGATTTTAACTCAAAGAAAGACTTGAGTAATATATGTGATTTCTTGACAAATAGCCAAAACCCCCTCACCAAATTCTAATTTAGGCAAATTTAGTTTTGTTTGGTTTTGTACTTGCACACAAGCACAATTGGGAATTTGGTTGAGTTGTTGTGTAGTTATTTGAGATTATTGATGTTGGTTTTGTTAAAACTTAAAATTTTGAGTGAAAAATGTTCTCAAGCTGTCTAAAATGTTAAGTTTTAATAATTTATACTTGTTTTATATTTTACTCGGTGTCTTGGATTGTTTAAGAATGTTAGAAGAAATTTGGTTGAAAAAGCATGAGTTTTCTGAACTGAATTTGACAAATTTTTTTGAGATTTATAAGACCGTTCAAATGTTGTCAAACATTGTCTAACGTTGGTTTTAGTTATATTTTAACGTTCGAATGGTACTCATGGTTAGACCGTGGTTTGAACGAATAGTCTTAAAACCCAACTAAAGTCTACCGTTAGACACGTGTTAGACCTGCCACTTGAACGGTAACTTAAAATCCTTTTTACTTAAAGTCGCGTGCGACAAGGTTTGAAAGCTTCCTAAAACCCTAAAACCCCTTGTGCATGTGGCGATTGTGAACCCCGTGCATTTTCAGTATTTTTGGCATGGATTAAACCTTGATTCTTGCTTTCAAAGGTAAGAAATCATATTTATCATGCATTTTTCTTTGTTTTGATTTATTGGTTTTCGATTTCATTAGGTTTCTAGGGTTTTATGTTTTTAATCTTTGATTCATACTTGTTTTGAGGTTTCTTTTGTCTCAAATCACTTCGAAAAGGTTTTAATCACGTTCTATTTATGTTTTCGAGTGATTTTTCTGGGTTATTTTCGTGATTTGGTGTTTGAGCCAAAAATACCCAAATTTGGGTTCGAGTTCTTGAACGTTAGAGCCACCGCTCGAACGTTCATCTACTGTTCTTCAAAAACAGTTCATTTTTCAACCAAAATTGATTTCTAAATGATTTTTAGTCATTTCTTTCATGCATTTTACATTTCTTATACATGTAGATAGGTTTAAATTTTAATTTTACATGTTTAGTATTAGATTTGATTCTCATATTAGAATTTTGTTTTGTGTTTTTCTATTTATGTTTTTCTTTTCTCCTTATTCCTAGAGGGTTAGGACAAAATCGCTAGGTGCCAAGAATTCCAAAAAGAGGCCTAGAATTGATGAGAATTCCTTTCTTGATGATAAGGCCAAGAAATATTTTGAGTATTTTTGTCAAAGACCTCTTATTGTTGAGAGAATGTGAAGTCAAAGAAACTTCCTGATGAAATTACTTTTGTCTTTACAGATAGGGGTTGGGATTTCATGTTGTCAAATTTTATTCTTCCTTCTCCTGAGTTAATTAGAGAATTCTTCTCTAACATTCATGATTTTAACTGGGGAGAGTCTTCATTTTCTACGTACTTGAGGGGTTATACTCTTAGGATTTCCCCAGATGTTATCTCTTCTGTTTTAGGAATTCCTAGAGTTCCTAATCCCCAGTATCCCTATCCAGATGACAATCCTGACTTCCAAAATGAAGTAGCTGATACCCTTCTTAGGAATGGGAGGGGAAGAAGGGTATACAAGGGGCAAGCCCTTGATACAAACAAATTTTCTGCAGAAATTACAATGCTTTTTGGTATTCAAAGCACAAATTTGTTTCCGGTTGCTCATCTATCTTTTGTTCCTTTCCCAAAACTTCAGTTTCTTTTTCCTTTAAGAACGGGTCATACCATTGACATGCCTTCTGTGATCTGTTCCAAAATCTTTGAGGTTTTCTCTCACTCTAAGAGGTCATATGGGTTGCCCTATTGTTGTTTGATTGCTCGTTTGGTGAGTGGGCTTAATATTTCTTTTCCTAAATTGCCTACTATCAATTTAGGCCAACCAATTAGTGATATCACCTTGAATCAAAGTCAAGCCCATTTATCTTCTACTCTTTCTCCAAATCCTAATGATCCAATAGAGCCTCAACCTCCTTTCCATAAGGAATTAACCTTCCTTAAAGACCAAAATTCACAGCTTCTTCAACTCTTGCAATCCATGAATGAGCAAATGAAGAAGCAACATGAGGAAAATCAGAGAAGGTTTCAAAGAATGGAGCATAGACAAAGGAATTTAGAGCTTTCTCAAAACAAGCTCTACAACGAGTTGGCTGCCTACTTTAATGATCAATATGGTGAAGAGGATGAGGATGCAGCTCCAGATGCTAGAATTTCTACAGGAAATGTAGTGGCTGGCCCTTCTACAAGTGGAGTTGGTGAGGTGAACACAGCAGGTGCTGTTGGACAAGTAGATGTTCCTAGACCAAGTAGTTGATTTTTTTCTCTTTATTTCTCTTTTGTCTATTTTGTGACAAAAAGGTGGAGTATGGTTTGTGGATGACTGTGTGTGTGTATATATATATATATATATATGAATGTTACATGGCTAAGTGTTGGTTAGTAGGAACTTGGTTACTTTTTGTTTAATTATTGGATAGTAATGTGTATGCATGTGAATGTGTTTTGGTTTTTGAGTATATTCTTGTAGAATGAATGATTGAATTTAATTTTAATTTTATTCTATATTTTTACTTTGCTTTTCACAAGGTATTTTGTTTATTTTTGGTGTTTCAGTTACAGGTCTATAAGACAAAGTTGAATGTGTTTAGGACAGGTCTTGTCAAAATTTTATTTTATTTTATTATTATTTCTGGTTGTTGCTTACTGGTTCACAACAACTAGAATAAGTGTGTTTGGTTTTGTCACAGAATAGCCAAAGGGGGAGATTGTTAGGTTTAGTATTTTAGGTTGGTTTGATTGTGTGTCAAAAAGTGTGTTTAAATGTGTTTAAATTGGTTAGGTTGAGTCCAAGAGGGCATGGTTCAAACGGCGTCAAAATCAGGCCAAAATTGAATATTTTATGTTTGACGTTGAAAGGGTTTGAGGTTGCGTTTGAGCGTGGCTTTATTTAATGAGTTGCAGAAAAACCCAAACCTAGCGTTGAAGAGGGTTTGAGTTGTCGTTCGAGCATCATTTGATATATAAGAGGAGTGTTCAAGCATGTCGTCTCACGTTGTCGAGCAATGAAGTTCCGAGTGACAGACAGAGAAACCTGAGAGTAGCATTCGAGAAACTTAGTGCCGACGTTTGAGTAAGCATGTTTTTAAGCCTAGAGTTAGACCCGTGTTCGAGCTAGACATTATTAGGCTGTTTTACGTGAGAGCCGTGTTAGAGGTGGTGCTCGAACTTTCAATACGTAAAATCAGTTTTAATTTTTCTGAATTTTTTTAATTCAAATCCAACTAAGTTCTACTTAACCTATATAAACCTCTAGGGTTTTTTCCTATTCACTTTTCAAGTCGTTTTTGGAGCCCTAGATCATTGTTTTTTAGGAAGAAAGTTGCTTCTTTTGAACCATCAATCCTTCTTTTCTTATTTCTTCTTTTACCTTGGAGTTTCAGGTTGAAGAGATTGCTAGTTGGAGTTCCTACGGTTGCTGAGTGAGTTCATGTGGTGTTTCACGATAAAGATATTCAGAGTTCTGAATTGTTGCAAGGGTGCAAGTCTAGAGTGTTCTTCAGATACTTGGGCTGTGAGTCTTAGTCAGTGTTGGGTCGTTTGAACCATGGTCTGTAAGTCATCTTCTTTTAGTGGAATTTTTTGAAGTGGCTTCTGATTGCCCGGAGGGTTTTTCTCTTTAAGAGTTCTCATAGAGTTTTCCCTTCATCACCAAAATTGCTTGTGTTAATTTATTTACTGTTTATTATTATTTGAAATTTTCTGTGTCATCAGCTATTGAAAAATTTGCTATTTTTCTAAGACTTGTGCATGCTTATTAATTAAGGACTTGTTTTTAATTAGTAGAAATTTTTATTCTACAATTGTTTACACCTATTCTTCCCCCCCAGGTGTAAAAGAGTTTAAACCCGTATTTTTCATCGAGTATCCTACTAAAGGTATAAGGAAATAAAGTTGCACTCTAACCAACAACTTAAGTTATTGGTTTTGATGAGAAGCGCTTGATCCTAAAATTTGGTATCAGAGCCTAGGTCTTAGGTTCAAATCCCTCCAAGAACATTCTGTGTGCTTTATGTAAGCGAGCTGACTCAGGGGAGTCTGAACTTGGGATCTTCCTAGAAGATGCTATAGCCTCTTACTGAGATTCCATGCTGTTCAGATTCCATGTTGTTGGGTGATCACGTCATATATGCCATGGAATCAGGAAGTCTTGAAGAAGCCTTGGCTGTCTGCCGCCCCCACCCTTTGGCGATTCTGATTCCAGTCAAGGGGCTCCTAATTCGGAAGCAATTACACCCTAAGATGGGGAAAAGGCTTCAAAAAAAAAACAAGTGAAAAAGAAGAAGACTATCTTGGGCTTACGGCTCCTTCCACAAAAAGAGATCAAAGACTCGTTTTGAATTTGGTTGACCGCTCTCTGAGGAATCTGTCTCAGTTGAACAAAAAAGTAAGGAAATTTTTTTTGGACACCAGTAGCCAGAGAGCAATAAGGAAAAAAGAAGGTTGAACACTGGCTCTCTGGCTTTCGTTATCTCACTTCTCAGGAGTTGGGATTCAGTTGAACAGCATTCAGCTTGGGGTTTTTTCTCTTTCGAACTCTCTCAGAACTGAAACTCTTTCTCAATCATTCTCTCATCCTCTCTGAGACATTCTGTGGCTAAAAGTACCAGTTGGCACTCACATTCAATCGAACTCTCAGTTCCCAAACTCTCTTCCTGGTTTCTCTGATTCCATTCCTCTCCGTAAAGGGAGAGCACTATAGGGAAATTTTCCCTCCCTTATTGAGTTTCTGTAGGGGGATTTAGCATTAAGGTTAGCATCTCGTGCATCCGTGAGCATCTACATTAAGTGGACAAATGGCGGCATCCCGTGAAACCTCCAAATAATATGCAGATAGAAGCTTGTGGAAGAACAAGTCAAAGAATCAATAAACCTAGATTCTACATCAGAAAATAAGGAGAAGTACTGATCCTGGATTCCTGAACATCAGCCAAGCTTCAAATGTGCAAGTAAATTCAAATTCAAACCTTGTATTTTGTATGCAGAAAACTATGCTTTCAGTTATTAATTTGTTCTATAAATACCATGTATCATACACAGATTTGATAACAGAGAACAGAAATTCTCTAGTTTACATTTGAGTTAAATTTCTTTACATCGTATCAATGTAGCCAAAAAGACAAACGTCATACTTGCAAAATGTCTTCTCCTTCTTCCTCCTCAACAACTCAAACCTCCACATCTCTCCTCCCTACCTTCACAGCCATGCCAAACATGATCACTGTGAAACTTACCAGAGACAATTGCCTCCTCTGGAAAGAGTGTTCAGATCATAACTCAATTAGCCAATGCTTGAAAAGGAAATATGTCTGCAACTGATTATTTCCTTCACATAAAATATTTGACTGATGAACTTGCAATTGCAGGACAAGGCCTCACTAGTGACGACATCATCACATATGTTCTCTCTGGTCTTGGTCATGATTATGACTCCCTGGCGGTTACCATTTCAGCTCGTTTAGATGCTGTTACTTTGGAGGAAGTGTATTCACTACTACTTACAAGTGAGTTACGCATCCATCACCACAATCAAGCTCTTCCAATTAACAATGATTCTGCAAATGTGGCTGCTAGAAAACCACAAAGTAACAATGGTAGAGGTCATGGAAATTACAGAGGCAGGGGCGAGGCAACTGAGGAGGAGGTTACTCATCCCCTCGTAATCAACAACCAAGCAATCTCATTTGCCAGGTATGTCTAAATCCTCGCCATTCAGCCCGAAGGTGCTTTCAGAGGTTTGATATCAGCTATCAAGACACAAACAGCATCTCCAAGAAGCCACAAACAATGATTGGAGCCAGTAACGAAAATCAAGATGATGAATGGCATCCTAATACAGGTGCCACTCATCATCTCACCAATGATATCAGCAACCTTAACCTCAGACATAATGAGACATAATGAATATGATGGTATTGATCAAATTCAGATCAGAAATGGTGCAGGTTTCTCTATATCCCACTCTGGTTCTTCTCATCTCCCTACTCCTAAATCTTTTATTCTCAATCAAATTCTTTTGGTTCCAGAAATTAAAAAGAATCTTATCAACCAATATTTGCGGCGGGTACCGTGGTAGTGATGTCAACCCGCAATAAATACATTACCTTTGCCCCTTTTTTGTCCTCTTGACTTCTTGTTCTTAATTTTCAAACAAGAAGTGAAAGGAAGATTTCTTGTTTTTCACACCACATGATGTCTGGAAGCTTTTATGGTCCTTTGCTCGCTCTTCTGGATGAAAAACCAACAACACATTAGAGTTCTCGAGGAAAGAACAAAAAATAATTACACTTAGAACCCTTGAGGTTTGTCACTTATACATATAGACCCTTGACATTAAGGCTCCGTTTGGATGTCGAGAGAATACAAGAAAGAGATGTGAGAAAAGAAAGTAAAAGAAAAGTGAAGTAAAAGAAATTGAAAAGTAATTTTCTCGATATTGTTTGGATGTTATAAGAAAATTTAGTAGTTTTAACTAAAAATCTAGAATTTTGTGTTTGGATAGCAAGGAAGTTATTAGAATCTTGAATGCAATTTCCAATTCTACCCTCACATGTATGCATGGCTTTGGCTTTGGGTAGTCAACCTATATATATATATATATATATATATATATATATATTTTTTTTTCCTTTTTTCTTATTGCTTACTAGATAGTTAATTGAAGAGACTAGCGCCATTGTCATCCTTGTATTTAATGTTTGTCCATTTTTTAATTTATGCTTTTTTTTAAGTTTTATTTTATATTTTTTGTATTTCTTATAGTTTTAATTAAAACCATTAAATTGGCTTCGTAAGTTTCTGACAATTACAATTGTATTATAGAGATTTGTTCATTAGGATTAGAAATATGGGACTGGTACATTGCGCACACTACAAAAATATGATGTTTCAGCGGCGGGAGATTAGAAACTTTTAGCAGCGGTCCTTTGATGACCGCCACTAAAAGTTATATTTTTCATTTTAATCGTCTCGACCATTCTCCACCTCTCTTCACCTCTCTCTATCCTTTCTTTAATCTCTTTCCCTCTGTAACTCTTGTCTTCCACCGTCTCTGTCTCTTCCCTTTCCCACTCTCTTCTCGGCAAATCATCCCTTCCACTCTTCTCTCCCAGCCTTTCTCTCTCTCTCGTCTAAGCAATCTCGCTATCTTTCTCACGTTTTCTACGACAAAACCAACCTAGGGTTTAGATTTCTAAATAACTGTGCTCAAACCGCTTCCTTGCTTTCCTTAAATAGCATCTTTTGCCAGAAAAAGCCATCAGTCTTAGTCGAAAGCCATGTCTTACTCCTTTTCTCGTCTCCTGAAGGATCTCTGTCATCCGCCATTAAAGCTCGAGAAAGTAAGGTTTTCTCTTTTTCTTTGTCCATAAAAATAGGAATCCACTCATTTTGCATTAGGTCAATATCTCATGATGGTTAGAATAAGTGAAATGACATTTATTCTCATTTATTTTTAAAAAATATTATTATTCTGCAATTATCAAGAATTGGGTGATTGAATTTAAATTATTTTAAAAATTATTACTTGAAACCAATTTCCCCAATAATAGTCGTCAATAGGATAAGGGTATTATTGGCAAATCCTTAAATCTCACTTCTCACGACACAGAATCCGGTGATTAGGTGCAAGAAACAAAAAAGGCCAATTTTTATCATTTTCATTCTTGAGAAACTGTGGGTCCCACAATTTCTTAGTCATCCAAACGCACTTAGGAAGCGAGAAAAGCATGTTTTCATTCGCTTTCTTGTATTCTCCCGCTATCCAAACGGAGCCTAAGAGAATGGCAAAATTAACATTTGTACAAATGGTCGCGAAGTCACTTCAGGAATGTTGAAAAGACCAAAATAACCCTTTAGATTAAATATATCTAAAAGTCTAATAGCCCCAAAAATATCAAACTAAAATTCAAGAGTTAATACAACTTAATAAGTCCTAACAATAACAAAATTCCAAGTATCTCCTTTGAATATTCTCCAAAAAGTTTCTTTACAAATCTATAAATAAGTGTAATTTTGTGATTTAGATTATATGATAAAGTATTTTATTCAAAATTAAAGGGGTATTTATGTAAAAAAAATCTTCAAAAGGGAGCTTTGTAATCATCTGCACATGTATCAAAGGTTGGATATTTTCCAAATATCAGGCGGTCTATGTGTATAAGTGGCAACTCCGGAAGTCCAAATATAATTATCCCAATATAAAATTATGTTTCTCACACTTATCGCCTGGCCTCGGCTGGACTCTATGTTAACCGTTTCTCATTTAACCATTTCTCACGAAGAGCTAAGTCCCTTCATTTTAGGAGTTAAGTCTCTTCATTTTAAGAGTTTTTCACGAAAAGTTAAGTCCTTTCATTTTAGGAGTTAAGTTTCTTCATTTTAAGGGTTTCTCACAAAGAGTCACGTCTCTTCATTTTAAGAGTCGCGTCCCTTGATTTCAACAATGGAAAGTGGTCCACAATTCATGGAGCAGTTAGAATGTGCCCATCTTGATTTGAAGCATTGAACACATAGCCACTGAAAAGCTTGATGGAAGCTTGGTTATAAATAATCCGTTTGGTCCCCAAACTCAATACACTCAATCCCTTTCAGTCTTACACCATCTAAAGAGAGTAATTAGAGTTTGGAAGTGCCAAATATCGAGAGAACGAAGCAGCAACGTGAAGAACATCCATGGATGGAGGTACAGATTCCTTGGCATTAAGCCTTTACAATTCAGTTTTAAGTTTATTTATATTTGGTTCTAAGTGTTTATTCCGCATAATTAGAATCGTTGGGTTTCTTACATTTGGTATCAAAGTAGGTTTTATTCTCTGCCTTGATGTTTTTTTTGCTTCGGTTGTCTCTGTTTTTTGGGCGAGATTGGCAATGGGGATTTGCAAAAGCACTTTCCGCCTCTAAAAATCAATTTACCATTTTTTTCGTGCGAAAATTTTATGACGCGCATTTTTACAGCGCGAAATAGCCTTTAGCGGCGGTACCTACCGCCGCTATAGTAAGTTTTACCGGCGGTAACATAGCTACCGCCGGCAACACATTGGCGGGAAGGTCCCGCCAAAAAAAGCCTTATTTCCGACGGTACCAGTCCGTCGGTAATAACACTTTTAGCGGCGGTAATCCTATTACCGCCCCTAAAAGATGGTTTCAAGGGCGGTGAAATCCTTCCCGCCCCTACAAGCCATATATTAGCGGCGGTATATGTATTGCCGCCCCTAAATGTCTCCGTTTAGGGGCGGTAACCTTATTACCGCCCCTAAAAGCCAGTTTTCAGCGGCGGTACTGTCTTTACCACCCCATAAGAGGCCTTTTTAGCGGCGGTAGTGTCTTTACCGCTCCTAAAAGTCCATTTTAGGGGCTCTAAGGCGCTTACCGTCGTAAAAAAATTTGTCTTGGCGAAATAATGTGCAACTTTTACCGGCGGTTTTAAAAACCGCCGGTAATAACCCGATAACACGTTCTTTACCGGTGGTTTTAACCGCCGGTAAAGTCCTTTTTCATTTTTTGACAAAGAACTGACTCCTACTAAAGTTGGACCTTTAGAGGCGGTAACCTTATTACCGCCCCTAAATGTCTCCGTTTAGGGGCGGTAACCTTATTACCGCCCCTAAAAGCCAGTTTTCACAGGCGGTACTGTCTTTACCTCCCCATAAGAGGCCCTTTTAGCGGCGGTGGTGTCTTTACCGCCCCTAAAAGTCCATTTTAGGGGCTCTAAGGCGCCTACCATCGTAAAAAAATTTGTCTTGGCGAAATAATGTGCAACATTTACCGGCGGTTTTAACAACCGCCGGTAATAACCTAATAACACATTTTTACCGGCGGTTAAACCGCCGGTAAAGACCTTTTTCATTTTTTGAAAACGAACCGACTCCTACTACAGTTGGACCTTTAGAGGCGGTAACCGTATTACCACCCCTAAAAGTCCATTTTTAGGGGCGGTGACCGTATTACCGCCCCTAAAAGGCCATTTTTAGGGGCCGTAACCATATTACCGCCCCTAAAAGTCCATTTTTAGGGGCCGTAAACAGATTACCGCCCCTAAAAGTCCATTTTTAGGGGCCGTAAACAGATTACCGCCCCTAAAAGCCATTTATTAAAAAACCAGAAATTACTTTTAGCGGCGGTAAGCCAGTTACCGCCGCTAAAAGACCATTTCTAATGGTACAAGCGGGACTTTTTCCCGCGTTTCAATTTTGACTGTACTTTTAGGGGCGGTAATTACCGCCGCTAAAAGTTTAAGCGCGATTTTCAAATTGAATTCAGCTCGCGGGCGCGGAAAATGTAAGGTTTAGGGGCGGTAATCTATATGCCGCCGCTAAAACTCAAGTCTATAAATACCCGCCGAATCTCTTCTTTTCTTCAAGGTATGTCTCTATCTCTACTTCTCTTCCTCTTTCTCTCCATCTCTACTTCTCTTTCTCTCTCTCTCTATCTCTCCCTCTCTACTTCTCTCTCTCTCTCTATCTCTCTTTCTCTACTTCTCTCTCTCTCTTTCTCTCCATCTCTACTTCTCTCTCTCTCTCTCTCTCTTTCTCTCCCTCTCTACTTCTCTCTCTCTCCATCTCTACTTATCTCTCTCTCTATCTCTCTCTCTCCCTCTCTACTTCTCTCTCTCTCTTTCTCTCCCTCTCCATCTCTCTCTCTATCTCTCTCTCCATCTCTCGGTATGCATGCTGCTGAAGGACAGCAGCAAATTTTTTTTTATTTTTTAATATGATTTTTAGCGGCGGTATTTCCCGCCGCTAAAAAACATGATGTCATTTTTTTTATTTTTTAAAAATGAGTTTTAGCGGCGGGAAATACCGCCGCTAAAAGTCATGATTGCATTTTTATTTTTTAAAATACCATTTTTAGAGGCGGTGATTCCCGCCGGTAATGAGTGATAACAATAGCGGCGGTAATCGACCGCCGGTAATGAATGGGCAATAGCGGCGGTAACTTACCGCCGGTAATGAGTGATACCAATAGAGGCGGTAACGTACCGCCGGTAATGAATGGGCAATAGCAGCGGTAACGTTACCGCCGGTAATGAGTGAGCAATAGTGGCGGTAAGTTTTTTACCGCGCGCTATAAGCGTTAGTGATGGCATCTTTTACGGCAAGAGGAGTTACCGCCGGAAATGTTTTTAGCGGCGGTAATTGTTGTTTTACCGGCGGTAAGCTACCGCCGGTAAAAGTGTCCTTTTTTGTAGTGGGTTGAAGACGACCATCTTGATGACGTGTCGTTTTCACCTTTAGATGGCATGGAGAATAGCAATAAGACTCCTGTCGTTTTCACCTTGACTTTATGACTGTTGCTGAGATTCTCTTCTCAACCCCTCCAAAGAGGAAGAAATTTGGGTGGGCCCAGGCTCTTTTGGACCAGAATTTGTGTGCTTATAAAATGTCTAAATAATTAATTTAGTTTGCATAGGCCCACATATAAGATTTGCTCAAACTTTTATGCATATGATTTTTATTTAATTATATGCAATTTGTTAATTGTTGTGCAAATTTATCTCTATGCTCGTATTTAGTTTGCATGAATTGTTTATTTCTACTCTATATTAATACATGCAATTTTTGGGTGAACTAAATGTTATGCATAATATTATAGTTTTCATTATGCAATATTTATGCTTATATTATGAGAATATTTTTGTGCATAATAAATAACATATTAGTATTAGTTAAAATTATGTAATTCGTGATTATTCTCATTATTAAGCTAAGTCTTTATGCGTTTTAATGTCTAGTGATCTATATAATTTTAATTAATTAGATATTAGCCACAACATCTTTAATTAAAGAAAATTATATATTATGATCACATAAGGAATATTAGACATTAATTGTAATTAATTATATTGAATATAATAAAATTTATCCTACAGGAATTCTTTATTATATTTATATTATTAATTAGGATAAAATATCAAGTTATTCATAACTTACCCACAGGAATTATGAATTAAATAATTTGATAGTTTTATCACAAAGTTCAATCTAAGATAAAATATGTATATCAAATTCTATCATAAAGAATAATTGAATCTACTTGAATTAAAATTTTAGCCCACAGGCATTTTTTATGTCATTAGATTCAATTTTTAAGCATGATTTACATTGGTAAAGCATGAAATTTTATTTAGACCTCAGTTTTAACATAAGCATGTAATCTATAATTTTATGCAGTTGTACAACCTGCAAATTTCTTTGATATTCGTTGTGATATCCTTGAACTTAAGGGAGATAACTATAAAGTCTGGAATGAGAGAGTTCTTCTTCATTTAGGGTGGATGGACATAGACTATGCTATTAGGAAAGACGAACCACCCGCACTCACCAATACCAGCATTGCAGCGGACATCACGCTTTATGAACGATGACAGCGATCTAATCGCCTCAGCATGATGTTCATTAAGACAAGAATTTCTGCTGGTATTTGTGGTTTTGTTGATCAACATGAAAAGGTCCGAGACTTGCTGGAAGCCATTGATGATCAATTCATCACTTCAGACAAGGCACTAGCAAGCATCCTAATCATGAAGCTCTCATCCCAAAAGCTCACCGGTGTGAGAGGTGTGCGTGAGCACATCATGCAAATGAGGGACATCGTCGCTCAATTGAAGAAACTCAAGGTTGAAATGTCAGACTCTTTCCTTGTGCACTACATCCTGAACACCCTTCCACACCAATATGGATCCTTCAAAATCTCATACAACACACATAAAGATAAATGGTCAATTAATGAACTCATGATCATGTGTGTTCAAGAGGAAGGAAGATTGGTGATGGAACAGGGAGAAAATGCAATGCTGGCAACATGTGGAAAGGGCAAATCTCAAGCCAATTAGAAAGGGAAAGGTAAAATACCTCCCCAAGCTGGTATCAAGAAAGATTCCAAGTGTTTCTTTTGTAAAAAGAAGGGACACATGAAGAAGGAATGCGTCAAATTTCAGAAATGGTTTGAGGATAAAGGTAATCTAACCTCATTTGTTAGCTTTGAATCTAATATGATTAATGTCAATATTAACACATGGTGGATTGATTCTGGATTAACAATCCACATTTCGAATTCCTTGCAGGGTTTGCAAAACCTAAGGAAGCCAGTGGGAAGTGAGCAAAACATCTTATCAGGAAATAAGATGGGCTCGCATGTGGAAGCTATAGGAACTTGCTATTTAATTTTAAGTGGTGGCTTTGTTTTATAGTTAGAAAGGACCTTTATGTTCCAAGTTTTTCTAGAAACTTGATTTCAATTTCAAGGCTTGTATCTTTTGAATATTCCTTTAATTTTTCAGGAACATCTTTTAGTTTATTTTATAAATCTGATTGTGTTGGGAATGGTACTTTGTCTGATGGTCTTTACTGCATTAATTTGCAAAACAATGCCACTTATGATTCAATGCATGTTCACACTGGCACTAAAAGATGTGTTATTAATGAGGATTCCTCTAAATTATGGCACTAGAGATTAGGTCATATCTCCATAGAAAGAATTAAAAGATTAGTAAGTGAAGGGGTACTTAATACTCTGGATTTTACTGATTTTGAGACTTGTGTGGACTGCATAAAGGGAAAGCAAACCAACAAGTCAAAGAAAGGTGCCAAAAGGAGTTCGGACATATTAGAGATCATACATAGTGATATACGTAGTCCAGAAATTGACTCACATGGTCAGAAATACTTCATCTCCTTTATAGATGATTACTCACGATATATGTATCTCTACCTGCTTTATAACAAGAATGAAGCATTAGATACCTTTAAGATCTTTAAGGTTGAAGTAGAGAAACAATGCGGTAAACAAATTAAGATCGTGAGATCAGATAGAGGTGGAGAATATTATGGTAGATACACAAAAGATGGACAAGCACCTGGGCCATTCGCAAAGTTTCTTCAAAAGCATGGGATTGTTGCCCAATACACCATGCCTGGTTCACCAGACCAGAATGGTGTAGCAGAAAGAAGAAACCGAACATTATTGGACATGGTGCGGAGTATGCTTAGCAATTCAAATCTTTCTAAATCCTTATGGACTGAAGCACTTTAGACAGCAGTGTATATATTAAACCGAGTTCCAACCAAGGCTGTTCCTAAAATGCCATTTGAATTATGGAAAGGTTGGAAACCGAGTTTGCGACATATGCACATTTGGGAATGCCCGTCTTAAATGAGGATTTATAATCCACAAGAGAAGAAGCTTGACCCAAGGACCATTAGTGGGTATTTCATTGGATATGCTGAAAGGTCTAAAGGTTACAGATTTTATTGTCCATCTCATAGCACAAGGATTGTGGAATCAAGAAATGCAAAGTTTCTTGAAAATGACTTGATAAGTTGGAGCGATCAAACCAGGAACATAGTTTCTGAGAAGGATCATTAAGAATCTCAACCTTCCACCTCAAGTGATAGATTGGTTATTGTTTACAGCATCCCTCAAGTACAAACTGGTGTTGAACAACCAATCATTGAAGTTCCACAAGCTACTGACAACATTCCAGTAGATCAAGTAGTTCAAGAGTTGCCAAGAACTTTTGAACAGCAATTTGAACCACCTACTTCTCAGGAATATGATGGTACAACATGAAGAAGATCTAGACCAAAGAAATCGGCAATTCCTGATGATTATATTGTGTATATGCAAGAATCTAACTACAATATTGGAGCCGAAAATGATCCCGAGTTCTTTTCACGAGCCATGAGTTGCAAAGAATCAGAATTATGGTACAATGCCATGAAGGAATAATTGAATTCTATGAAGAGTAATAGAGTCTGGGATCTTGTTGAGTTGCCTAATGGTGTAAAAGCCATTGGATGTAAATGGTCTTTAAGACAAAGAAAGACTCATTGGGCAACATTGAGAGATACAAGGCAAGACTCGTTGCTAAGGGATTCATTCAGAAAGAAGGATCGATTACATTGAGACTTTTTCTCCTGTATTTAAGAAAGATTCCTTGCGCGTTATTTTGGCATTAGTAGCCCATTTTGACTTAGAGTTGCAACAAATGGATGTGAAAATGGCATTTCTCAATGGAGATCTAGAGGAGGAGGTTTACACGAAACAACCTGAAGGATTCCCCTCTAGTGATGGTAAGCAATTGGTTTGCAAGCTCAAGAAATCCATATACGGTTTAAAACAAGCATCCCGCCAATGGTACCTGAAATTCCATGATGTAATTTCTTCATTCAGGTTTGTAGAAAACAATATGGATCAATGTATATACCAGAAGGTCAGTGGGAGTAAAATATGTTTTCTTGTTTTATATGTGGATGACATTTTGCTAACAACCAATGATAAGGGTTTGCTGCATGAGGTGAAACAATTCCTCTCTAAAAATTTCGATATGAAGGATATGGGTGAGGCATCTTATGTCATTGGCATAAAGATCCATAGAGACAGATTTCGAGGTATCTTGGGTCTATTTCAGGAAATTTATATTAATAAAGTTTTAGAGAAATTTTGGATGAAGGATTGCTCACCAAGTGTAGCTCCCATTGTGAAGGGAGATAGGTTCAATTTGAGCCAATGCCCGAAGAACGACCTTGAAAGGGAACAAATGAAGAACATTCCATATGCTTCTGCTGTCGGAAGCCTAATGTATGCTCAAGTCTGCACAAGACCTGACATTGCATTTGCTGTGGGAATGTTGGGACGATATCAGAGTAATCCAGGTTTAGACCACTGGAGAGCTGCAAAGAAAGTAATGAGGTACCTTCAAGGAACCAAAGGCTACATGCTTATGTACAGACGGACAGACAATCTGGAAGTAATTGGCTACTTAGATTCTGACTTAGCTGGCTGTATTGATTCACGCAAATCAACATTAGGATACATTTTTTTGATGGCCGGTGGAGCTGTATCATGGAGGAGTACCAAACAGACTTTGATTGCCACTTCCACTATGGAAGCCAAGTTAGTCTCCTGTTTTGAGGCTACCTCACATGGTGTATGGCTTAAGAGTTTCATTTTTGGGCTTAGAATTATAGATTCTATCTCTAGGCCATTGAGAATATATTGCGATAATTCAGTTGCTGTTTTTATGGCTAAGGACAACAAAAGTGGAAGTCAAAGTAAACACATCGACATTAAGTACTTAGCCATAAGGGAATGTATCAAAGAAAAGAAAGTGGTCATTGAGCATGTCAGCGCTGAGTTAATGATAGCTGATCCTTTGACTAAAGGCATGCCACCGTTGAAATTCAAGGATCATGTAGTGAATATGGGACTTGGTTCCATTATGTAATTTTTCGTTGTATGGACAGTGTTGATCTAATGAAATTCTTAATTATTGTGATGTTTTTCTCATATTTATGTGCACCTTAATTTTGAGAAAATTTCATCTGTGTTGGACCAAGAATGAATGTAGGGTTCATTCATTAAGAAATTGTTGAATTTTTAAGAAATAAATACATAGTAATACATGGAAGGTACTATTCGTCATTAGAGGACCTATCACCATGATTTGTGTATTCATTACTTAAATACAGATTATCGATGGGTTTAAGATGAGACATTAGATTAGAATTGTGGATCAAGTGGGAGAATGTTAACCGTTTCTCATTTAACCGTTTCTCACGAATAGTTAAGTCCCTTCATTTTAGGAGTAAAGTCTCTTCATTTTAAGAGTTTCTCACGGAGAGTTACGTCCCTTCATTTTAGGAGTTAATTCTCTTCATTTTAAGGGTTTCTCACAAAGAGTCACGTCTCTTCAATCTAAGAGTCGCGTCCCTTGATTTCAGCAATGGAAAGTGGTCCACAATTCATGGAATGGTTAGAATGTGCCCATCTTGATCTGAAGCATTGAACACATAGCCACTGAAAAGCTTGATGGAACCTTGGCTATAAATAATCTATTTGGTCCCCAAACTCAATACACTCGATCCCTTTCAGTCTTACACCATCTAAACAGAGTAATTAGAGTTTGGAAGTGCCAAATATCAAGAGAACAAAGCAGCAACGTGAAGAACATCAATGGCTGGAGGTACAGATTCCTTGGCATTAAGCCTTTACAATTCAGTTTTAAGTTTATTTATATTTGGTTTTAAGTGTTTATTCCGCATAATTAGAATCTTTGGGTTTTTTACAGTCTATTGTCGGGAAATTAAATGTGGAAAATGTTGGTATCTTTCCAACCATATAATACTTGTCATGGAGGGACCTGTTTTCTGAGCATAAGGTAAGGATTCAAACGATAGTTGATAAGAAGAAATGGCGGCATCTCGCGTTCTTTAAGCGGCCTTGGCAGTCCTACTCATCGCTGGAATTTCATGCGCTGGCAATGAAATCGCCCCTTGCGCGGAGGATATTAAAGCTCTTCTACAACAATGCCAATTATACTTCGCAATTCCGCCAGACAGGAGCCCTCCACCAAAGGAGTGTTGCAGCGTCGTTCAAAAGGCTGACATTCTTTATGTTTGCAATCACGTCCCTAAGGGAGTAGAACGCTTCATTACCGTGGAGAATCTGGTTTTCCTTACAGATCACTGTGACAAACCGCTTCCTCCTGTATCCAAGTGTGGGAGTAAGAATTGAATCCATTTTTTAAGCATATTTTCCCTTTTGTATATCTCACTTTGTAAACATGGCATTTTTGGATAACAGTGATCATCTTATCCATAGTCTTTTATTATTATTATTTTTTCCTTGATCACATTCTTTTATTATATATATATTTTCATATTCAACCATTCCAGAGGACACTACAAAAATATAAGGATACAGCGGCGGAGATTTGTGGACCTTTAGCGGCGGTGATTTAATGACCGCCGCTAAAAGTTATCCAATTTGTAATTTGTGTCCGTGACTTTTCCCCATCCCCAACTTATCTCGTTCATTCGGATCTTTCTCTTTCGCCGAACGAACGCTTGCCCTAATCTCTTTCTCGCCTCATTTCAGAAGTAGTCAGTTGCTTTCTCTAGCTTTTGCACGGAGATTTGTGGACCCTTGGCCAAGCTTGTTCGTGATATTAAACGGAGAATCGGAGAGGAAGGGAGAGAGGATTTGGCCTGGAGAAGAGGTTTGAGGACGGTAGATGCCCTAATCTCTGTTTCTAATATTTGGCTACGTCCGATCAATTTCCTCCGGCGAAGTTACGAACAGTGTACGTCGTCTTCTATTTCAACTTTTTCTCTCTCCTCTGCGTCCACGCTTCTATCTGCCTGATAACAGTCTTCCGTTCTAGGGTTTCATGTCTCCCGCTTGATTCAGGTGCTTAATCTTTCTCTCTTTGGTTCGCATCTTAAATACTTCTATTCTGTGTGATTTTGCTTTCGTTTCGATGGTATAATTTTATTTTAGGTTTGACGCTAGAATGTTTTGGAAATTTTGCTCCAATTACGCAGAATTTTGGTTGCTTGTTGTGGGGGAATCCTGTTATTTCGATTTAGCTTACGTGATTTGGATCTATATTTGTTTCACGATTTACTTGGTGTCTTTATTTTCACTTTACATGCGTGGCTCTGGAAACATCATGCACTTGCTGTGATGGTGCTGGAGGAGGTTGTTGGTTGTTTTAGGTTATGGGATTTCTTAGTTGCGGTTATCTTTGATCTGAGCTGTGGGTTTTTAGTTTTCTTTCTTTTGGATTAACTGAATTGCTTGTTATATCTAACCAATTTATTAAGCGTGCCATGATGTTTATTCGTGAAGTTTGATTACTAAGTGTGTTGGGTTAGATTTTTAAATTTTATGATAAGCTGGATAAACTAACTGGTGTCAATCCAAGATTCATATCCCAACAACATGGGGTCATTGGAAAGAGATTGGCAACAGGCCTACATTCGTACTTTTATATAGACTCAAATCCACATTCTCAAGCTGGCAGCTTGAGCTTTTACTGTCACACCAAATAATGGTCCCCTGTTCCTCATATATGTACAGTATATTCCTTTAATGATTAAAAAATTAAAAAATTTATTATTATATTTATTTTTTTTGGGGGTCGGGCTGGGAGGAGAGAAGGAGAGATACATATAACAATTTGGCTATGATGGTGATATAGGAACTAGTTTCTTCATGAACTCTAGATTTGATAAGTTGGTTTGCTTTCTTTTTTGTGTATGGCAGTTGATGCAATTATTTTAAACTTTTTGATTATCAAAGAGGTCTATTTAAAGATCCATAAAATTTTCCATTTGGCAATTGGCACTTGGGGATCTATTCCTTGTTTATACAGTTGTTTTTTACTAGTTCAGTCGGTCATTGTTTGTTAACAATTGATAGATATGATCACTACACCTCCATGATCATTGTAGTTGTTTTCTTGATGCTTTTGTTTCATTTTCATATAACATCTGGTGATTCTGGGTATTAAAATGGTTAATTTTTTTTTTTTTATAAATTTGAGACAGGTAAGCCATCACCCCATGATTGTTGCATGCCACTGTGAGGCCAGAGGATGGAAATTTTGGGCAGACAGCAATCTGAAAAGTAAATTTTGGGGTCGATCAATTCAGTTAGATCCTGTTGGTATTCTAACTCTGGAGTTTGATGATGGAGAAATTTTTCAATGGAGTAAGGTATAAATGTAATGATTGAAATGACCAAGTTTTGCCCCTTGTAAGCATCTGAATGATGGACTTATTCCTGACAAGTAACCACATCCATTTACAATCTTATATTGGGAAAAGTCTACTGTGATCATTTCGGTACAATGCGGATACAAGGAAATCGTGGGTCCTCATGTAAACTAAAATTCAAAGAGCAGTCTATCATTGAACGAAATCCTCACCAGGTAATTGAGGTTTTGTTCCCCTTATTGTTCTACTACTTCTGGCGAAATCCAGGTTAGGTGCCTTAAAATTTGTTGAGGTTTTGGGCACTAGATCTGAACATGTCAGGACCCATTCTTTGGTTGATCTCATTGAACAAAATATGCTCATGAACTAACTAAAGCCAGCCAAAATATATGCTATCCAAAAAATTTCAATATATCTACCAATAAGCATCTTAAATTTGAAATCAAATAAAAAAAAAGGACATCTTCATAAACCACAGTCTGGCTCAATGTCTGTATTGTGAAGCCAAAATTGTTATGAGCTTTGGATCACGAGCTGGCACTTGCTTCAGGAATTATTTGTTCATTACAAAGAGATGGACTGATAAATGAAGGAGGAATTTATTTATTTCTTAGTTTGAAATATGCTCTTATCATTATGTGGCTTTCACAGGTTTAAATTTTTGTCGTTACTTTGACTGTATGCCTGTTCTAGTGTCACGGGATTTGTCACGATGTTGCAGTAATACTGAACTGGATCACAATCGCATAACAAAAACCATAGATCAGCTAATGTCGTCCCCTAAGCATGATTTTCTGTTTCCCTCCGCGAAATTCCAAAAGGTTAATTATCTGATAAATAGGTTTACTTATACTATTATATTTACAAGGCATGCTTCGTAAATGCATCATAAAGTAGATTATTTGCCGGCTCACTGACGGCAGATCATCATTCTGAGCGCCCTTTCAAGTATGTTGGTTAAAATGTAGTTGTTTTGTGCCATCCTGTTGTGAGCCCTGTTTGTCTGGCTGTTTTGTGTGGGCATCAAGCCTTGTGTATTAGATTTGCCTTTGCAAGGGTATCTTCCTGGAGATCAGAGATAATGGTTTGCAAGTAACAAGGTATTATCACTTTCTCTTTATTGCATAATTTTTCTGTCTTTTTTGTTTATCTTAGAAAAACCATTTTATTGTTGGTATCATTTTTGTTTTTATGTGAAACAGTGATGATCCAAGGAGGTGCATTTTCAGGAGGCTCTTCTTAGATAGCAATGTGTTTGGTGGATGGGTCTTTGTTCAAATCTGTCTCATGTGTTCAGGTTGTGAACAAATGTCTTTTTTGTTTTTTCTAATCAGGTTTTAAATTAATATTGTAATGGAAAGTGCCAAGTTTTAAATTAATGCTTTTTATTAATTTATAAATTACTATTATTATTTTTATTTAGCTTCATTTGGTTGAATTTTGGCGGTTGCAGGTAAGAGAGAAAGAGGGGCTGGGGTGTGTCGGGTGCGGGTATAAAGAGGGGGGGGGGGGGGGGGGGGGGGGGGGGGAGTGGGTACGGGTATATAGGGATGGGGTCGGGTACGGGTATATGGATGGGTGGGGTGGGGTGTGTAGGGCCCCAATGCATGCGCGCGTGCGGGGTATGTGGAGGGGTTTATTCGTAAAAATAAAAAATTTGGGGGTCAACTGGAAAAACCAAAACAAAAACATAAATCAAAAAGAGAAAAAAGGAGTTTCAGCGGCGGTCATTTCCGCCGCTGAAAGATTTAGCGACGGGCGAATTAACGGTGGACAGGTGTCGTTTGGTATGGGCTTTAGCGGCGGTCTTTTAACTTTTAGCGGCAATCTTAGTCCGCCGCTAAAAGTACGTTTTTTTGTTGTGGGAGATGAAACAATGAAGAAATAATAAAGTAAGTTTGTGCCTTCTTATGTAATGAATAGACTAGGATGCTGAGAGCTTAGATATCCCGAGGAAGAATATGAGAAGAACATTTGTTTTATTTAGTTTTGATTTTAATATTTAATTTTCATATAGTTTCTTTTCTAGAATCATTTATTTCGCATTAATTATAATTTTTATTTCTTTTCTTTTAGATTCTACGATCTCACAGGCGATATAAATTCGTTGACGTTGATGTTATCCTTCTTTCATTTGTGAACATTTTCTTTAAGCCGCTTTGGAGCAGACCCTCTGTCAGATCCTTCTACTGGTGTTCAGCTGGTTTGTATGGTTTTGGTCACAAATCTGACTTACCTTTGTTGAGTCGACACAGAATTGGTTGTGAATTTGGTGATTCTGATCATAAGTCTCTTGCTCTATGTATGGTCTTTCTATATCTATCGGCCAGTGGCGTTGTCAATGTAATTATGCTTTTTGTTATTGAAAGTGACTAGGCTTGGACTTTAATTATAAAAAAAAGAAAAGAAAAAAGATAAAGATGTTAAGAGATAATAAAATAGCCTTTTGTATCGGACCTGGAACTGCAGTTTGTCACAAAATCATTATTTGACGGTAGATTAAAGTGTAACGTATTTGTCCACAAACAAGGAGCCACCATGTGCCTAAAATAGGTAGCTAGTTAAAGTTTGGTTTACTTACTAATTCAAGATCAGGTGAGTAGTTCAGTTATGGATTTGAGAAGACGGTATATACCCCAAACTACCCAATAAATGTTTGTTAATGTATGATTTAATATGGTCTACTTATATATTAATTACTGATTTTTATTAAACTAAATTTATCATATTACTAATTAAATTTTTTTAAAATTTTTTCTGGTACCTTTTTCACTTAATTTTTTTGAAATCTAAGTATAGAAAACCTTTAACTATAGATAAGTATAAATATTTCGATTATTTTCCTAATAAAATTACAGAAATTAAAAGTATTGCAAAAATTGGGCTTCATTGGTCCTAGCTCGAGCTTCTACTTTTAATTTCGAGTCACGCTTAGGTTTTGAGTGCGAAGCTTGGAAAAAATGGCTGGACTATGCTGGGCTTGGGCAAGCATAAAGGCTCTTATACAGTTTATACGAAGCCTGACCTGAGTCCAGACTGGCCCGGTTCATTTTTTGCCATCCATAGACTCAAGAGTCCACACAAATCACTGAAAATTAGGTGAAAAATAAAATAGAACTTGCAAGGCCGTCTATAAATATTCCCATTTCTTCACTCTATTGAGTTAGCATAAAACTACAGAGATCTCATATTTTCATTACAATATTTCTCAAACAAGCAGTCGCACCTTGTCTCTTACCTAGTAAATTACATATGTATAGCACATGTAGCAACTTTAATTATCAAAATCCATAACAAGTTCCATAATTAATTGACCTACTACTTCTTGAAGATTAAAATTAATACATAGTAAGTCTACTATTTTGAAGATTAAAATACATAACAAGTCCCCTAATATGTATATGTGTCTGTTCCTATTGAGTGACTCTTGATGTTTATTTGGTTATAGTTATAGTCTAATATCATTATATATGTTCAGTTTGGCTATTTATTTGGTGGGCTGCTTGTATGAGTTCTGCAGGCTAGCCAGTGCTGCTTTTAGTGGCAGAGTAGAATTTGCTCTTAAACTGAAGGAGATTCAATTTAAATACATTGAAGAAGATCTCACTAACAAGAGTCTGAAATCTAGTCAAAATTTACATGGTTCCAGTGCTCTTTGCACAATGAAAAAGGTAATTGTAGAATCTGTATCATTATTCTTGAAAACATTAATGAGCCTTATAATGGAGAGCCATGGTTTATCATACAAAACCTTTGCTCTCATTAATTAACACAAGATTCATGTAAATTCTAACGAAAGGACCCCTTAAGCTGGCATTTGCAAACCATATAAGTTTGTGTGTTCTATGTTCATGGATTCACAACCACTTCAAAGTAAAAGATTTTCCTGCAAACAGCCATCTGGAATATGACTTGCCTGGGCATTCACCTAACTGCAACCAAAAAACAATATACCCTACTCATGAATGGCTTTCCAAAGAAAATTCATTAGAAATTAAAACATAACCGTTGCTTAAATTCGTATAGCCATGATTAAGCATTCAGTCACTAACAAAAAAGGTAATGAACTTGAAACATTTTACAAACAAGCACCAATTACAGTCTAAACCTTTTATCAGTTAAACTAAAAGAATTAGACTTGAAAGGTAACAAGCTTTTAACTACCATATTAGGTGTCTAGTTGTGGTGTCTCTGCTGCGCAGAGTCTAATCAAGCATCGCACTAAAGAAAGGTAAGGGTTTCCACAAGTTGCAGAAGCTTGAAGCAAGCATTGATCCCAAAAAATTGCAAGAAGATTCAATTATAGCCATCATCGAACTGGTAATTCTGGCTTAGAATCTCCAAGACGCACTCTGTAGAGATAGACAAATCATTAGTGTGAAACAAACAGTAAATTCTCACTTTAAAAGTCAAGAATTATTTCCTTCTCTATGTGTATTTGAATGTATGAAAGTATTTTTGTGCTTGTAGAAGACCAAAGAGGAACAGAATGAAAGTAAAGAATGGTACTTGCATAAAATGAATAATTAAAATTAAAATAAGGGTTTCCAATTATGTCAGATATTTTTCAAAGTGAGATGCTAGCGTACAAATTGTGAGGAGAAACCTGATTGAGCTAGTTGTAGTTGCATGATGAGAGGAGGCTACAATTTTATGGCATCATAGATAGGCTGCCACGAATTCATTAATAAGTTAGAAAAATTACGTGATAATGAATTGTGTGTAAGAAATAAACATACATAAGTGCATAGGTTATTTAGTAAACACTACAAATTATGATACCTTGGAGGACAAATCTTTACGCAAGGAATCTTGCCTAAAATAGGTGAGCCTTCTCTTTCATCATTCCGACACCATTGTCTTAGCAGAGGACATCGGTAAATGTTCAATTCACAGAGTGTGGAGGGCAGTCCTTGGTTTGGCAATAAGGCTAGTTTAGGACAATCATCGATTCTTAAGAATTCAAGAGAAGTGAGGTGCTGTAACCCTTTGGGTACAACTTTAAGATCGGGAAATTTCAGAATGTGAAGAGAGGTGAGAGTGCAGGGTAGCAACCAATCAGGAAAGGACTCTATACCCTCACATCCATAAATATCAAGCTCTCTAAGAGATGTAAATCTGCGAAAGTGAAATTCCCATGATGACGAGGGCAAGAAGGTGTTGCAATCAATGGAGATGGCTAGCGATTGTAGGTTAGATGGAAAACTTCCTTCCGGAAAGGACTCTAGAGCAGGGCAATCTTTGATGCTTAAACTGCGGAGAGATGTGAGGCTATTCAAATGATCTGCTAGGGACTCAAAACTCTTGCAATCTTTGATATCAAGATGTTTGAGGTTGATAGAGGGCAAACCCCCTTCGGGAAAGCACAAGAGACGTGGGCAATTATCAATTGTCAGCCATTCAAGGCAACTGAGGCGATGCATTTGGTCAGGCAAGGACATCAATTTAGGGCAGCTAGAGATACTCAATGACTTCAGAGAGGTGAGATTGTGTAGGCCTTCAGGTAGAGACTCCAGCTTGTCGCAATTAGAGATTGAAATAAACTTAAGCTTTGAAATGTTGACGGTGGCAGTCGAACTTGAACACCCTGCATCTCTTCTTGAAAATGAACTCAGGGAAGAACACCCCTCTATATACAATGCTTCAAGAGATGTGTGCATAAAAAACACCTCAGGTAAAGACTTCAGATTCCTGCAATTCGTTATTGAAATACGTTTGAGCATGGGGGGCAACTCCGTCTCCTCTGGAAAGGACTCGATGGCTGGACAATTGTTGATCTCAAGCCTTTCTAGAAAGGTTAGGTTGTGCAACCCACATGGTAGCTTCTCCAAGTTATGACAAGAACTTATTTCCAACGTCTTAAGAGAAGTGAGGTGGTGGTGGTGTTGTAATCCTCCCCCTACGACCTCGTTGCAACTCCATAAGGAGGTCAAGTCATCGCAAAAACAGATTTCTAATCCTTCAAGCGTTGTTAAGCACTGTAGAAAGGATTCTTCATGAGGAAGACATGTTAGCCTCTGAATTCGACGAATTTTCAGCGACAAAAGTGGGGTAAAGGAAGCCACATTTTGCAGCAATTCATAACCGCAGTCAACCAAACTTAGATGATTAAGTAATGGGAGTCGCCTTGAAAAAGTAGTCAATTCTCTACAATGCTCTATTTGTAAATTAAATAGTGCAGGGAAGCAATGAGAGACTATTTTCAATTTCGAACAGCACTGTAATTTGAGATGTCGGAGGCAAGGGAATTCTTGTTCACCTTCTCGTCCAATGCCAGTCCATTCCTCCCATTCTGGCATTCCAGATATACAAAGCTTTTCAAGGAAGAGTAGCTGTCCAAGGGAATTTGGGAGAGACTTACAGTAATTGCATTGGATAAGATGTAGATTCACCAAATTCGAGCAACAAGAAGGATCCTCCAGCCAATTTGGGAAACTTGTTCCAGAATATTCTTTGACAGTGAGCTCTTTTAGATTGGTGTGAGGCTGTAGCCGGTCCAGTAGAAGCTCTGCAACCCTTTTGACCTGTGAATCAATGACTACTGAGTCACCGTAATCCCATATGAGCTTGAGCGTCCGAAGGTGTTGTTTATTCTTTAAGTTAATTTTCTTTTGAATGGGATCTCTTATACTCTCCAACCCTGAAATCTCAAGCGTCCCACGGAGATGCTCCAACTCTGTCAAATCTTCTATTCCAGGTCCGTTATTTTCATCTACAATGAAACGTGGCAAAATTTGTAGCTCCTTCAATCTCCCAATCCATCGAGGAATTTTTCGTAGACCACAGCATCCAAAGATGTCAAGATACCGAAGATTGATTAGGTTTCCCATTTTGGGAGGTAACTCTTTTAGACGCCAACAATACCGTAAAAGCAATGTTTGCAAATTGCAGAGAGAATTTATCGATTCTGGTAACCTTCTAATTGGGGTATGAGAAAGGTCCAAGTATCGTAGATGTACCAAATTACCGATCGATTCTGGGAGCTCAAAGATGTTCTTGTAACACCGCAAACTTAATACACGTAAGCATACGAGCCTTGATATCAAATCATGTGGAACCTGAAAAGGTAAGTAATAGTAATTCCATACACGATATACAGGGGATAGGAAGGTTCGTAATTTATTTGCTCCAAAAAATGCTTCAAATCTGCTGATGACATTATCTTCGTGTGGTTGATATGTCAAGTGGCGAGTCTTATCAGAAATTCGTTTCTTCCCTTGCATCTCATCATCCATTGTAAAACATGTTTCTCCTGAAGCTGCTCGAGCCAGATCATTCATCAGGTCATGCATCACAAATTTTGAATTATCCTCGTTAGATTGTTGGAAGAACGACCGCGACACTAGATCACAAAAGTATCCCTCCCCAATATCCTCCATCCTTTTCTTATCCTTTTGCCCCACAAATCCTTCAGCCATCCATAAACGGATTAATTTTTCCTTGTTAAACTCATAGTCCTTGGGGAATATCCCACAGTAAACAAAGCATCTCTTTAAATGTGCAGGCAGATGATAGTAACTCAACCATAAAGCAGGCCCAACTTCAGTTTTCTGATCAAGTAAATCCCAGATCTCGCTTTTTAGTATATCCTCCCACTCACCTTTCCCTTGCTTAGAACGCATGACACCTCCCAGTGCCCTTGCAGCCAAGGGCAAGCCTTTGCATTTTTTTATAATTTCCTTCCCAATGCTTTCCAAAACTGGCCGTGCATCAATCTTTTGATTTTGAAAGGCATGTTGCTTGAACAATGAGAAACAATCTTTCTCTGACAAGAACTCCAGATGTTGAGCTGCAACTGTTCCGGTATTTAAAGAAACGTTTTCACTTCTTGTGGTTATTATGACCTTACTGCCTTTTTCCCCGGATCTAAAAGGAGCGCTTAGATTAAGCCAATCATCGTAATTCTCCGTCCACATATCATCCAAAATGAGCAAGAATTTCTTCCTCTCCAACGTTTTCTTCAATTCCTCTTGAATTGCAGATAACTCCTTTAGCTCACAACGCTTGCTAGTTGCTGACTCGATGATGCCTTTTGTTATCCGTTCCACATCAAATACATGTGATACACAAACCCATGCTTTTAGATCAAACTTTTCTCCCACTTCTGCGTGGTTGTACAAATGTTGGGCAAATGTGGTTTTGCCAATCCCACCGGGACCGACTACAGGAATTACACCAACATTTGGACCGAGTAAAGTAATCACACCAACATTTTCATCAGAGGGTTCCTCTGATAGCAACAGGTCAATCATCTTCTTAACATCTCTGTCCCTACCGTAGACGCAAGGTTCAATTTCCAAGTGGCTCGATGCTTCTCTTGGTTCCACGGTCACGATAGAACTTCCTCCAGCCAAAGTTCCTCGTCCCCCCTGCAACCCAAGCTCATGCTTTTCTTCGGCAATGCCCTCCAACCTCTTGGTGATCTCCTTTATCTTGCTTTTGATCTCAGTATTTAATGAAAAAGAATCTGTAACTGAAGTGATGGAGGAAGTTATACGATCCCATATCTGAAGAAGAAAAAAGGTTCTATCAGACTTGAATTTTATCTCAATATTAATTTGACTACAAAGACTCTTTAGTTGAAGTGATAGAGGAAGTAAATCAACCCCATACCTGATGAGGAGAAGTGTAATCAGTATGAGATGGAGAGCCTGGTTGATTCAGTTTGCAACGCAGCGTCTCGGTTTCGAACAGGTCCAAGACATCTTCGGCATCGTAGACGACATCTTTGAGCTCATCTAACCACATCCTCACTAGATCATCTTTGAATTGTTTCACTTCCGCATCGTTAATCACAGCCAGAAGCTTTGACACTACCTTCTTCATCCTTTTGAGGTCGACATCGACCCCACATTTAAGTGCAAAGTTCAGTAATTCACGAGAAGCCAACCTATCAAAGGCCACTTGAAGAAATGCACCCAGAAAAACCTCACCCACAGGCATGTTTGCTTCTCCGTGTTAATCCAGGGAATCAATCAGAAACCAGAAATGAAGAAGAAGAAGATGAGACGGTACGACAGGCTATACACCACATTTGATTGTTGGGGAAATTGGTTTTTAGTTATACTCCTGAGAAATGTCTCAGATTCAGTCACCTAACTTTCCCTAATAGGAAAGTAGTGATATTTTCTTAAAAATAATTGGTAATCTGTATCATTTTATTCTTAACGGATGGTTTCTTTCAAAAAAAATAAAAAAATAAAAATAAAAGTTACTCTCAAAAGACTTTTAACACTTTAACAAGCAAATTGTTTAAAAGTATGTTTAGGGCATTTTTGAAATACATCTTTTAAAATGATAGTCATTCTTAATTATGTTAAAAAGATATCATTAATTTTTATTGAATCTGAATTATTATTAAAAAACATCACTAAAACCCAATTTCTTCGCGTCCTCGAAAGCGCGTTTGGGATAAGCCCATTAATTCTTGCATCTTGCATCCGTTATTGAAAGCGCGTTTGAAAAGTACGTGGTGGTCTGTCTTTAACTTTTCAAAAATTTAAAGTTATAGGACGATCAGGCGATGACTCTGAGCACTTGCAATAATGAATGCCAGGATCACCGGTGGTTCATGGAAGGCATATCCTTCTGTGTAGCAACCCACGCACACATCCTACGGCAGTGTAGAAAGCCACGGATGTGGGTTCACTGCTGCAGACCGTGTAGCATCGTGAGATATTGTCACGTGTATAGCAACTATAGATGTTATGATTTTCATTTTTTTTTAGTAAAATGACATTTTATCTTTTTTTTAATGTGATTTTTATTACATCCGTGGGATGTTACACATGGCAGCATCCCACGGATGCTGCACGGTCTACCGCATCGATTTCATCCCGACATGGCATATGGGCCCACACTACTGAGTGCTAGGAGGGCTGAAATCATCTACCGCATGCTCATGCGGCGGACAATACCGTTCCCTCAAAAAAAAAAAAATTGACATGAGAGCTGTTTTAAAAAAAAAAAAAATTTTTAAATATGAATCGTGAAATGGAAGCATCTCACGTTCCATTCCGTGCCAGGAAGACAAACGCGCGCTTTAGACATATTGGCCCACGGCGCCACGCTACTCAACGCCACTTAAAAATTCATGCAAAGAGTCCATAGGCACATGGGCCCACGCTATTCAATGCCAACTGCAAAGCCATTCAAAGCGTCCGTAGGCACGTGGGCCCACGCTACTCAATGCGACCTGAAAAACCATTCTACTCAATGCGACCTGAAAAGACATTCAAAGCGTCCCTAGGCACGTGGGCCCACACTACTCAATGCGACATGAAAAGCCCTTCAAAGCGTCGGTAGGCACGTGGGGCGTCCGTAGGCACGTGGGCCCACACTACTCAATGCGACCTGAAAAACCCTTCAAAGCGTCCGTAGGCACGTGGGCCTACACTACTCAATGCGACCAGCCCTTCAAAGCGTCCGTAGGCACGTGGGCCCACCCTACTCAATGCGACCTGAAAAGCCCTTCAAAGCGTCCGTAGCATTGGGCCATGCTACTCGATGTCACCTGAAAAGCCATTCAAAGACATCACCAAAAGGTCAAAAACTTGCATATGAAAATCCAAAAGAGCAAAGGTGCGCCGAACGTCGACAAAGTCTCAAAACATGATACCTCACTTATAAAAAGATAGTTAGGGAGTTTACCCCTTTAAGGTTTATAACAATCCCATTTTTAACCAAAGATTTCTAAAATACAAGTTTATCATCTTGAAATTTGATTTTTGTAACGGTCTCCTCCTTCCAAAGGTTTGATCGCTAAAATTTATTTACACCTAACCATACCCAACTAATTGGAGAACACCACGAGAAATGGCATAGGCCGAATTCGGAGGGACAACCACGTATGGCAAAGGCCGAACTTGAAGGCATATAAGAATTAGGGGTGTAGCTTGGTTCGGGTAAAACTGAACCCAACCCAAACCAAACCGACTTCGATTGGTTTGGTTCGGTTCTGTATATGTTTGGTTTGGATTTGGTCCAAAAAAAACTAACCCGAACCGAATTAGTGTATGTACCTAAACCGAATCGAATCGAACCGAACCAAACCGAACTGAAACTTAAATAAATATTTTAATTATATAACTATATATATATATATATATATATAATATTTAAGTTTAACATCAATCCCTTGAAACTTTAAGTAAATTACAAACACTATCACTCTTTAGTAAACAGCCTTTACTCTTTAGTTTAGTCTACTTCATGTTTCAAAACCATACTTTACATTTCAAGCCCAAGCATCAACTGCTGTTGAGTGCTGACCACCATCGTCGATGCCAACTGTCGACCATCATCGCTGACCACCAACATTGCCGCCATCGCTGAAAGCCGATGGCCATTGAATCTTCAAACTTTTCCACCAATATCTTGACGTTTGGAGAAGGTGAGGTCCAAGAAAAAGAAGGAAAGAAGAGGAACTCACAGAAAGAGAAAACGGTCTCCAATGAAGAAAATGGAGATCACACATAGCATCTGAACTTGTATCCAAAAGAAGTAAAGGAACCCAAGAGTGGGAGAGAAAACTACTGTCCACAATATATCAACTTATCAAGCACCAAATCTGGTTCATAAACAGAGGTATTTTCTCTGTTAAATTTGGTTCTTTGAAAATGTAAAAGAGTATTGGGCTTCAACTCCAAACACATTGAAAAGGTGGGGAGGGAATGAAGGGGGAAGAGGACAAAGCAAGTAAAGACTAAAGACGAGGTGGGGTGTATCGGTTGGGGTTGGTTTTTGGTTGTTGCCAAACACGGTGTGAAAAAGGGAGAGGGTGATTGTTTAATTTGATTTGAGTATGTATTGGTTTAAACCTAACCGAACCGACATCATGTATTTTGGTTTGGTTTGGTTTGGGTTTCGGTTATCCTATTTATTTTATTTTCGGTTTTTGGTTTACAATTCCATGGTCTCATTTAGAGAAGTAATTTAAGAGATTTTTGGTTGTATTTTGCTTAACTAAGACGCAAAGGAGTTAATGTTGCATCCAAAAATATATTAATGATCAATATGTAAATGCAGTGAATTGCAGTAAAATTTAATGCATTTCCAAGTTTGTTATTTTGAAAATGAATTCTCTTGTCAATTACAAATTCAATACCACAAAAATAATAATAATAATAAAATAAAAATCATTTTTAAGATCCAAAACAAGTTAATTAGAGGGCGACTATAAGTCTATAAGAATAAGTCTTTATCGTTCTTATTTTGGGAGAATTGAACTCGTTTTCGTGCACATCTATGGCTTTATTAAAGTTTTATGCCTTCAACAAACGTATTTAATTTGATATTAAAAAATTGGGATGGTGCTTGATGAGCATTGCCATTTTTGACCCCATGCACCACATTGATAGACTAATTTATCAATGCAAAAATTATTATACTCTATTCTGATGAAATTGCTAGTCAGCATTTATTTTTGAAAAAAAATTAAACCATCGACTTCAAGAAGATACCTTTTTAAAAATTTCCTAGAAGATAACTTCGTAGAAAATTCCTAAAAACTTTTCTAATGAAATTTTCTAGGAATTTTCTTCTTGGAAATCACCGGCCAACTTAAAGCATATGCCAAACGCACTTTACAAATATGCCAAGAAGACTGGAACTTGGATTGGACTTATATTAGACACCTGCCCTAAAGTAAATAAAATAATAAATTACAGAAACCCTCCTTGAGATATCCACTAATCACACATAACTCTCTTCGTGTTTTTAAAATAACATTGTATTCCCTTAAGGTTTGTGGAAATTATTGTCCAAGTATTCAAGTGCAACAAGACGAATTTACCCCTTAAATTAATTTTTCTAATGAGTACAAACAATGAGTGAAAAAAATAATAGAAATGTTAATTTTATATAAATAAAGTAAAGTAATTATCATGTAAAGAAAAGAGAAATTTTTTTTTTTTTTTTTGTGTTTTAGTCCTTAACTGCCTTGAAAAACTTTAAATTCTTTATGAATTGATTTAGATGAATTCTTAAAAAATTTACTGCTTCTCTAATATTAATAAAAAATATGATTATTTGAAATAATCTTTGAACCATTTTGCACGATTAAATTTAGAATGTGACAAACACATCTAATATGAAATAAACATCTATCTAAACTTAAGTTCAATTAGGATTTTAAAATATCTACTGCAACATTATTAGCATTTGCATTATCAAGTGCTAATGATATTATTTTATTTTATAATTTGTATTCTCTAATTACATTTCCTATTAAATTATCTATAGTTATGCCTAATTAAACGTTTATAATCTAATTATTTAAATGCTATTTTTATTTTTATTTTTCATGTTATAACTTTCATCTATATAATGTGCAGCTATAGATAAATAATCTACGTTTTACTTATTTGTTCATATATCTGATGTTAAAGCTAACTTTGAACAACTATTTGAAAAACTGTTTATTAATTCCTATTTTAATTTTTATATAATCTTAAGGCATCCTCATAAGAGTGTTGCATGAAAATTGTGTAAATTATAGTGTTAAAGTTTGAGTTACCATTTCGACTTCATGTAATTATTTTAAAATTGTTCTAATTTTACTTTTTGTTAGTGAGAAAATTCATAACTACTTGTTTAAGTAAATTGGCTCTAGGTGGCAACCTTTAATCAAGTGTGTACTTGGAGCATTATAGGTGCCACTTACAACCTTTAATTTCCCATTCCAATAAACGCATATAAAATACCAAAAGAGGGCAGATGGGGTTCCAACGAATGCCAAAAAACGTCTCAAAACATCAAACCGCATTGGGTAACAACACAAGATCCTCTTTCATGGACAGGATTATGTTTTGCAACAAAAGACTCAAACGCTCATATTCAGTGTGTTAACATTAATGAACCCCGTTCAGTTTAAGAGCTATTAAACGACCATTGCACCTAAAAACTTAAATTGATAGCTGAAGGCGTAGCAATGTATATCAAAGTATGAACTCGATCAATAATTTTGACAAATTCAAGTGGCAGATTGCACATCAATAGCATAAAGCCCTTTCAATATCCATGAAGAAATGTTTTATTTGGAACAAAGTATTGTTAAGGTAAAAAAATCTTAATTAAGTTTAAAGTAATATATTAAGTATTGGAAACATAAAAGTAAATTATCTTTGACTATATTTTGCTGTGAGCGCCCTCGATCATTTTACTTGATATGTGAATTGCGCTCCCTGTACATTAGGCAAGACTCAGGACTTGAAGCATTAACCCTCACTCACCAATTTGTAAAGTGTCACAAGGTTTTGGCTTCTAATTTTTAGTTTCAAGGCACTTTCTTGAGGCTCAGGCCTTGCTTGTCTTATAAAAGTTGTGGTGCTTATAATTGCTAATTAGACCTAGATAATATTTAGTTTTCTTGAATAAAATTCTCTAACACACAAATCTGTGATTCAGAAATCATGGACTCAAATCCTCTTGAATTAAGAAATCAACTTTAAACATTGATTTGGGCATCTGTTGTCTAAATATCTGAATAGTTTTACTTTGAGATGTATTCCACTTCATTATGTCTGCAGAGATGCAGAGTGAGAAATCCGATGTTGGATAAGAGAGAAGTTCAATCTAATGAATATTTGAATTTTGACAAGTTCACATGTTCAAACACTGAAATTGCTCTCACTTCACTGTCCAAATCCAATTTTAGATAAACTATCTCTGGAGAAATCCAGAAAAGGATGCAAGTCCCCAGAGCTTTCAATCTATTAATACCTCCCTTGTACACCGTATTAGGATATATGAAAAAGATCTCCAGAGGAGTTCCTCTCTCCTGTTCAATTTTCATCTCAAAAGTCCAAAAGCAAGAGAAATTTCCTTTGCTTTTTCCTTTGAACTGAAATTTCAATGGGCAGACCTTTTGCCCCATCCTCTTTGCTGACTGAATCCATGTCTTGTGTTTTCCCTTGCTTTTTCCTTTGAATTGGATTTTCTAAAAGGTGTAGTTTATTCATGTGTGACCCACAAATTAAATATTCAGCAACCTCATCATTCCTTCCCAAAATAATTCCTTAGAGACTTGAAATCTACATGACTACGGGCAGAAGCACCCCCAAAGTGAAGCAAGAAGAAACTTGTCAATGAAATCCCTTTCGTATTCCAGAATTAATTACAACATTATATTTCTTAAAATAGATTAATTGTCAAAATGGGGTAAAGAAAGTTATAAATACTTATAATTTGATTATAAGAAATAATCAAGATTAAGTAAATGATGTTCCTTACACTTCCTAGCACAGTATGACCTGAAAGGCAAGAAAATAAAAAGCATTTATTTATCATGTATCATGTAGTCAAATAGGCCAATTTCTATCTTTGGAAACACCCAAAGAATTTATCCCAATTGTATTTTCTTGATCATCTGATACATGGGATCTCATATTTTTTAAAGTTTGAAGTTCTAGTAAGTAGTAACATAAATATTTTGCACACTAGAGAATACATTACATGACAATGCTCTATAGCAAAAAGTGATTTTGAAAGTCATATTTAAAGGTGAATGCTGCATATCTGAAAAGGAATCATGAACATACCGTTGGTGCATCCTTGCAAGGCTTCAAAACCATGGAAGAAAAAAAAATGAAGGATAATTAACAATTGTTAGCAGGAAACAAATAATTTAGTGAAATTCATATAAGAAAATTCAGTTGGGTTGACTTACAAGAGTTTGGTTGATTTTACATGAATTTCGCCACCATATCTTTCCATTTCCATTTATGGTTCGACCACCTTCTACTAATAAATTTTCAATATTTTAGAACACAAGCCAATGTCTCTGATCTTTTTTGTAGTCTGATGGATGATTAGAAGATTTGATTGTTCCATGTATCTAAAATATATTTAAAAAAGAAAATTAATTGAAGCTACAGAATTAAAAGTTTATGATCTTCTGTGTGGTGATAAATTATCTCACCTTGATTGTAAGGTCAGATTTGCAAGGACCTGAGAATGTTACTGGCATAAGATGACAGTTTTTATTTGGAGGGACTACAAGAACAGCTGATGTAGATGAACAAGCTGCCTTCCACGCCTTCTTCAATGCCTGAGCTCAAAGTTAATTCAATACCCATAAGCCTAAAACAAAAGAGAATAGCATTTCAATCAAAATGAAGCTAAATCTTCTTGATCATCATTTTCTTTTTCAACATTTTTCCTGAATGCAGTACCTCTGTATCATCTGTCCTACAATCTGTAGCTCCAAAATCATCTACATTAAACATTTTAGGTGCAGTTACAAGATCATCCACTTTGTCAAACCTCTTAACATTAAGGAGTTAAGTGTCATACTTGATCAGTCTCTTGAATTTTGGCTCCAACACACTTTCCCACTCTTCCATGTTGCTGAAATACACAGGAAGAGCACTGGTTTCACAACCCAACAAATGTATAGTATAATTAGAGAGTGGGTCTTCTTGCACACTACTATAACAAGAGAAGGCACAAAAAAATATGAAATAAAGTAGAAGATGTCTAGTCAGGAATAAACCCAACAAATGTATATTATAAACATCTTAGATACAAATAAATGCCCAGGCAGACTCACCCCCCACTCTGATACCATGTTAGACAACCATTGCACCTAAAAGATTAAACTGATAGGTGAAGGCACAGAAATGCATATCAAAGGGCCCAAATGTGATATTTCAACAAAAGCTAACTCTTAGTCCGCGATTGAAAGGACTACCCATTAGCCGTTAGGTCTGTCACAACATAATTCTTCCTCTCTTGCTTGTTGAGATTTATAATGATGAACTTCAGAGAATTAATTTCAAAAACCAGTTCCTTTTTCTCGTTTAGAGAACTAATTTAAGAGATTTCTTGAGTGTATCTAGTTAATTCAGAACCAAAGAAGTAGTTTTACTCCAAAGACATTTGATCAACATGTAAACGCAATGAATTGATCAAAATTATCAATTTCTGATAAAGAAGATGCATTAGGTGAAGAATATCTAGCTTTTTCTAAGTACATCAGTTTATTATTATAAAGAATATCTAGCTTTTTCTTAGGCTAATAGTTAGGTCCATATTAACTTCCATATATAGAAGATTGGATACTAATCTAAATATTCAAGAGTACTTTATATATCAACCTTTTTCTTTTTGTGGTTGTAAAGAAAAAGGAGAACTAGGTTGCCATTTCAAACAGTGGCTTCCTTTTCTTTACATCGACCTTTATATCAATAGAAGATTGGATACTAGTCTTTTTGCTGAGTGCTTGATATATCAACCTTTTCTTCTTTTTTCCTTTTTCCTTTTTTGCTGCAAATCCTAGTTAGAAATCAAGTCATATTCCAGTACTGTTCATTAGATGCCAAACAATTCTTAGTTCAAACCAGTGCTTAATTATGCCGAAAAGTTTTAATGCATTATTCAAGACATAACACATTACTTAGCTCATTTAAAGCTAAAAAGGGCAAGCCAAATGCTAGGGTAGCAAAACAACACAGGTGCAGGTAGAGTAGAGCTTATAAATAGATAAAAGCCTAAATACAGAGCTCTGTGTAATTACACATTGAAAACAACTCTGGAGCAACTTAAGGCAGTTATGTTATATTAAACCAATGTGGCCCATGAGGATCCTCTTTTAAGATGCCAAGGGTATTACCAAAGTAGCTCTTAAATCCCAACATTTCACGACATTGTCAAAAAGGAGGAAAAAAAAAAGACTTTGAAATATAGTCCTGTTCATGAGTATGGCCGTGATATAAACGAACATTCAGTTTCTAGCAAAAAATGCTAAGAACTTGAAACATGTTATAGACAAGCACAATTACCTAAAACTGAAAGAAGTAGACTTCAAAGATAACAAGATTTTAACTACTATATTAGGTGTCTAGTTGTGATGTTTCTACTGCAGAGTATAATGAAACATCAAAATAAGGAAAATTAATGGCTTCCACGACTTGTAGGAGCTCGAATCAAACAATGTTCCCTAAAACTACAAGAAGATTCAATTATAGCCATCATCGATCGAACCTGTGATTATGGCTTAGAACCTCCAAGATGCACTTTGTGTAATTGGCGTTGGACTTTGTCACCTGCAATGCATCTTTCAACAAAGTGTCATTAATATTTTGGATGATCTTAAGCTATTGCAAATATATAGAGATGGGCCAAAACTATAAAGTCTCACTTTAGAACTCAAAAATTTTTTCCTTCTTTATGTGTATTAATTTGCATGTATGCAAGTGTTTTTGTTTGCGTGAAAGAACTAAGAGGAACAAAATAGCACTACAATCTAATCCCATATTTAAGACCAAATTGCCCTCTAAATGTTTCATCTAACAAAAGATACAAAAACCCATGCCATGAATTAATGAAAGCAAAGAATGGTCTTTGCATAAAATGAGTAATTCAAATAAAAATATGCATGCCAAAATAGAGGATTTCCAAATATGTCAGATATTTTTCAAGGAGAGATGCTAGCATACAATTATGTAGGCATTCAAATAAGTTTAGTTTGCCTCAAATTGTAAACAATGTGAGATTTAGTAGATGGAGATCAACGAAAACAGGAGAGAGAGAGAGAGAGAGAGAGAGAGAGAGAGAGAGAGAGATGATGGAAAGAACGATACCTACAAATTTATGTTCAACAAGAAGAGGATCACGTTGAAGCCATTCAAGTTGCAGGATTTTAACAATTCTGAGGTGGAAGTATCCAGAAAGGTGTTAACTACGCAAAAATTGAAAAACTGTTTTAAAAAGTTACCAAACAGCCTCCTAGTTTGAAAAACAAGCTTAGAAAATTTATGAGGAACGTGTGAAAATCAAAGAAAATCTATTGCTTGCACCCTTGCACCCGTTCCCTTGTTACTATTTTGATTGTTGCAGTAGCAGTAAAGTTCATATGTTCAACATCTTCTCCCGTATTATGACTTCCTCCAATAGTTGAAATAAGCTTATTATTGATGACCCTTCCCTTTTTTTCCTCCTGACTTCTTGTTCTTAATTTTCAAAGACGAGGAAAACATCTTGTTTTTCACACCATATGATGTCCGGAAGCTTTTATGGTCCCTTGCTCGCTGTTGTGGTCAGAAAAACTAACAATATATAGGAGTTTTCAATTAAATAATATAAAATAATTACACTCAAATCCCAGAGGTTTGTCACTTATGCACATGGACCTTTACATTTAGAAAATAGCAAAAACCTTTCTTTACATTTGTACAAATGGTCATAAAAGCCTTGTTTAGTTACTTGAAGAATGTTGAAAATACCAAAATAACCCTTGGGATTAAATTTATATAAAAGCCTATTGGCCCAAAAAAAAAAAATCAAACTAAAAAATTCAAGAGCAAATACAACTTAATAAGTCCTAGCAATAACAAAATTTCCAAGTTTCTCCTTTGAGTATTCCCAAAAAGGTTTCCTTATAAATCTATAAATAAGAGTAATTTTTCCATTTAGCATATAAGGTAAAGTATTTTGTTCATACTTCAAGGGTATTTCAGGTGTAAAATCTTTGGAAAGAGGCTTTGTGATCATTTGTGCATATGTCAAGGAGGTTTTTGATATTTTCCAAATGTCAGGTCTATGTGCATAAGTGACAAACCTAAGAGACTTCAAATATAATTATCCCAATATAAAATTATGTTTCTCACATTTATCGCTTGGGCTCAGCAAGACTATTGTCGGGAAATCCAATATGGCAAATGTTGATATCTCTACTTCTATATAATACTTGTCATCGATGGACTTGTTCTCTCACCGTGGGATTTGGACGATAAGATTGAGATGGTAACAAGAAATGGCAGTCTGTCACATTCTTGGAGTGGCCTTGGCAATCCTACTCATCAACGGAATTTCATGCTCCGGCAATGAAATTGCCCTCAAGATTGTGTGGAGGATATTGTAGCTCTTTTACAACAATGCCAATTATACTTTGCAATTCCATTGGATAGGAGCCCTCCACCAAAGGAGTGTTGTAGCATTGTTTGAGAGGCCGACATTCTTTGTGCTTTCAATCACCTCCATAAGGCAGCAGAACCCTTCAATACTGTGGAGAATCTGGTTTTTCTTACAAATCACTGTGACAAACCTCTTACTCCTGGATCCAATTGTGGGAGCAAGAATTGGATCCATTTTTAACCATGTTTTTTTTCTTTTTTGCATTATTTTAGTCAATTATATAGGACCCTTTTGGATATCTCACTTTGTAGACATAGCCTTTCTAGATGATAGTGATCATCTTATCCATAGTCCTTTATTATTATTTTTTGTTTTCTTAATCACATTCTTTTTTTTATTATATTTGTTTCAGATTCTACTATTCCAAAGGAGATGAACATGTGAAGAAATAATAAAGTTTGTGGCTTCTTACATGATAGATAGACCAGGATGCTGGGAGCTTTAAGATATCATGAAGAAAAATAGGAGGAGAACATTTGTTTTATTTAGTTTTGATTTGTGTCTTTAATTTTAAAATAGTTTTTTAGTTTTGATTTATTTTATATGTGTGTGTATGCGTGTGGGCATATTCCTTTTTTCCTAGTAATTATAATTTTTATTTCTTTTCTTTGAGGTTCTACAATCACACAGATGATAAAGATGTGAAGAGATAATAAAGTAGTCTTTTGTGTCGAACCTGGAATGCAATTCACCACAAAATCGTTATTCAATGGTAGATTAAAGTGTGATGTATTTGCCCACGAATGAGGAGCCACCATGTACCTAAATTAAAGTATAGGTTAAGGGTTGATCTATTTTTCATAAATCAGGTAATTAGTTCAGTTATGGACAAGGTTTATTGTTTCGGTGCTGATGGGCGGCACGCTCATCGGCCATTTAATGGGTTTTTTTGGATTTTAGGGAAATTTCGTCGGCACGCCACTTCGTTTCGCCGACACACCGCCCGTTTCGCTAAAAAAAATTAAATAAAAATTAAAAATTTTGCATTTTTTTCTGTTTCGCCTGTTTCGCTCAGCATGCCGCCCCATTTCGCAAAAAAATTGCAAGCGATGCAACCTAGTGATTTCCCCCAGCGAAACGCATCATTGGGGGCAAAAAATTGAAATGTCGGCAGTGTGCTACCGAAATTCAAAACCCTGGTTATGGATTTGCAAAGTCCGTAAATACCCCAAACTATCCAATAAATGTTTGTTATTGTACCATTTGATATGGCCTACATAAATTTTAAAATAGTAATGGGTAATTATTGTTAAAATAAATTTATCACATTACTGATTAATGTTGTAGTTTTTGGTGGAACCATTTTCACTTAATTTTTTGAAACATAAGTATAAAAACCCTTTAACTATAGATATTTCGATTCTTTTTTTCTAATAAAATTAATGAAATTAAAAGTATTGCAAAAACTGTGCTTAACCGGGCCTAGCATGTGCTTCTACTTTTAATTTGGAGCCACACTTGGATTTGAGTGTCAGGCTTGAAAACCAAAAGGAGTTGGGGCAAGCATAAGGGCTCTTATACCTTATAACAAGCCTGACCTGGGCCCAAAGTGGCCCTGCCCATTTATGGCCATCCATAGACTCAGAATCCACACGAAATTCGGAAAATTAGTTAAGAAACAATAGAAGTAAGAAAAATCTCGGTTCATCTACAATTCAACCTTTTTTTTTTTTTTATGGAAAGCCGAGCTAAGCCCTTTCTTCATTATATGAACATAGTGTTACAAGTGCTATGGCTACAAGCCAGAAAACACAGATAAAACACCCATAAACACCTAGAAGAAAAAGAAGCCAGGATACAGGGGAAACATAAACCCCAACAATCTGGTAACAATTCTGAGTGAGAGTGTCCGACCTTGCGTCGAAGCAACATGAAACCGCTTGAAAAACAAGGGTAAAGTCGGACGGAGGGTCCGTTGGAACACGGATTGAAATTCCCATAAATGGAAGCAAAGGCTTCGTCAGAGACGAGAAAGCCAGAAAAGGAGTGCTCGGTAAACTGAAACACGTCCAAACCCAGAACTGCACCTGGACAATGGGGGTCGAAGCCCTCCAGTACCTAACAACACAAAACCAGACTAAAGACAGCACAATAAACCTGATTGCGCTAGAAACGAAAACAAAACAAAACACCAAAAAACCAATTACATGGGCAAGGAGTTACTGCAGCGAAGGCATCGAAACCCCAGGTCCTGAAGAGCGATCAAAGCTTAAAACTTTGCAACCCCTCCTCGTCTTCGACCCCATCAGGGTCATCTTCATTTTCATCATCTTCTATAGCCACAGCCATTCACAGCGAATGCAACCAGCAATCACCAAACGTAAAAATAACCAAATCCGGTCTCTTTCAAGAACTCAACCCGTGGAAGTAGTGGAAGCTCAACTAGCAACCACAATAGAAACTAGCTTGTCCGACGAAGCTCAACCAGCAATCACTATACAATGCGCTCCCCACAATTGAGTAAATAAACAAAGCCAAGACCGATTCGAAGCCTGGACGTTGCTGGAGGTAGTCGATACCCGAGAACCAGCAAAGAGCGGCGGGGAAGAAGACGAGAGATCAGTCGAAACCGGTCTTCAAAACCATAAAAGATGAGTGGAAAGAAGAGAGCGACCGAAAAATCTCATCCAAACCGACGGCAAACTGCTGACTCGACAACCCAATACCACCTCGAGCCCAACAAAAGAATCGCCTCAATTGCTTCATCTACCAACCAGACAACAATAAACTTGGGTGTTAAGAGTGAATTTGAAAAAATATAGAGAGCATTTCAAAGTATAGAATGTAAGGTGAAAAAAAAAAGAGGGTTGTCTTTATATAATAGTATAAATTATGTATAACAACAATGATCACATAAGTCCATATCACTCAAAAATGATTATTTTAACACATTTTCATATATAATGGGTTCCACATAATCAAGACAATTTCAAAAATCGTATTATCATATTCTCATAACAAATAAAAAAAATAATATCAATTTTCAACCAAACCCAGCATTTCACGGCATTGTCAAGAGAAAGGAAAAGAATCCAACTGTACAATATTCAATTTCTTATATTTTGCACCATTATAACTTTCAAGGCTATTTGTAAATATTTTCATTTCTTCACTCTGTTGAGTTGACATACAACCACAGAGATCTCATATTTTCATTACCATACTTCTCAAACAAGCAGTCCCACCTTTTCTCTTCCCTAATAAATTACATATTTATAGCACATGGAGCAACTTTAATTATCAAAATACATAACAAGTCCCCCAATTAGCCTACTGTTTTTTGAAGATTAAAATACATAGTAAGGAAAAATCTATTAAACTGGTAGAGAATAAGTAACTAGATTGTACTCACCCAGTGATTCACTTTCAAATATGAATATCAAAATAGACATGTTTACAAAGTTCCAATGGTCTTTTCATAATGAAAAAGTCAATTGCAGAATTTGACTTATTCTTGAATACATTAATGAGCCTTAATGGAGAGCCATGGTTCATCATACAGAACCTTTGCTCTTATTAATTAACACAAGATCCATGTAAATTCTCACCGAAGGACCCCATGAGCTGGCATTTGCAAACCATATAAATTTATGTTTTCTATGTTAATGGATTCACAACCACTTTAAAGTAAAAGATTTTCTTGCAAATAGCCATCTGGAATATGACTTGCCTGGGTGAATGCATTCACCTGACTGCAACCAGAAAACAATATACCATGCTTTGAGAAACATCAAACAAGAGTTAAATAAGTATAGCCATGATTAAACATTCTGTTACTAAACTAAATGTTTAAGAACTTGAAACATTTTATAAACAAGCACCAATTACAGTCTAAACCTTTTATCAGTTAAATTGAAAGAATTAGACTTCAAAGGTACGTAACAACCTTTTAACTACTAGATTAGGTGTCTAGTTGTGATGTCTCTGCTGCACAGACTCTAATCAAGCATCAAACTGAAGAAAGTTAAGGGTTTCTACAAGTTGTAGAAGCTTGAAGCAAGCATTGGTCCCAAGAAATTAATTGCAAGAAGATTCAATTATAGCCATCATCAAATTAGTAATTCGGGCTTAGAATCTCCAAGACGCAGTCTGCATAATTAATCAGTGTTGCACATATATATCCTTGATGATCTTAAGCTATTGCAAATATGTAGAGATACCAATCAGTAGTGTAAAACAAAGAGAAAAGTCTCACCTTAAAAGCCAAAAATTGTTTTCTTCTTTATGTGTATTTGCATATATGCAAGTATTTTCTTGCGTGCATGTTAAAGAAAAAAGAGGAACAAAACAGCACCACAACGTACTCCCATATTTAAAACCAACTGCCCTTTGAATGCTTCATTTAACATGGACATAAAAAACCCATGACACAGTTTATGAAAGTAAAGAAAGGCACTTGCATATACTGAATAATCTATACTATAAATAAATGAAAGGCGCACCCTTGGGAAGTGTGCCATACATAAATATTTTTTTCGAAAATAACCTTATAATTTAATTTTATCTTATATATTCACACGGGTAATTTTGCCTTTTTCATTTTTCACTTTTCCAAAGATTCCCTTCAACAATTTCCTATACCTCATATGTATTAAATTTTTTATTCCTTACATGTACTAAACTTTTTATTTATATACGTCTAATACCGTGCATGTGCACCCACTCATTCAAATAAAAATATGTGGGACAAAATAAGGATTTCCAAATGTGTCAGATATTTTTCAAGTTGATATGCTAGCATAAATTCGTGTAGGCATTCAAATAAATTTAGTAGACAAAGGTCAACGAAAACAAGAGAGAGAGACCTGATTGAGTAGTTGCATGATGAGAGGAGGCTACAATTCAATGAGATGATGCTATGAATTCATTAATAAGTTAGACAGATAACTTGATAATGAATTGTGCGTTAGAAATAAACATACAAATTATGATACCTTAAGAATCAATCGCTACGTGAGGAATCTTGCCTAAAATAGGCGAGCCTTCTCTTTCATCGTTCTCACACAATTGTTTTAGCAGAGGACATTTGTAAATGCTCAACACACAGAGCGTGGTGGGCAGTCCTTGGTCGGGCAATGAGGCTAGTTTAGGACAATCATCGATTGTTAAGAATTCAAGAGAAGTGAGGTGCTGTAACCCTTTGGGTAGAGCATTAAGATTGGGAAATTTCAAAATGTTAAGAGAGGTAAGAGTGCAGGGTAACAACCAATCAGGAAAGGACTCTATACCCTCACATCCATAAATCCCAAGCACTCTAAGAGATGTAAATCTGCAAAAATGAAATTCCCATGATGACGAGGGCAAGAATGTGTTGCAATCAATGGAGATGGTTAGCGATTGTAGGTTAGATGGAAAACTGCCTTCTGGAAAGGACACTAGATTTGGGCAATCATTGATACTTAAACTACGGAGAGATGTGAGGCTATACAGATAATCTACTAGGGACTCAAAACTCTTGCAATTATTAATATCAAGACCTCTGAGGTTCATAGAGGGCAAACCCCCTTCAGGAATGGACAAGAGATTTGGACAATGACTGATTATTAATTCTTCAAGAGACGTGAGGAGGATCATCTGATTAGGCAGTGACTTGAGATCCTCGCAACCCTTGATTGTAAGGAATCTAAGCTTGGTGGAGGGCAAGGGCAAGCCACCTTCTGGAAAGGACAAGAGACGTGGGCAATTAGAAAGTACCAGTGTTTCAAGGCAACTGAGGCGATGCATTTGGTCAGGCAAGCACATCAGTCTTTGGCAATTGCCTATGGTAATCGATCTCAGTTTGGAAGTGGAAAACCCTTGATTTGGGAAGGATGTAAGACTATGGCATGCATAGATATCCAATGACTCCAGAGAGGTGAGATTGTGTAGGCCTTCAGGTAGAGACTCCAGCTTGTCGCAATGAGAGATTCTAATCCTTTTAAGCTTTGAAATGTTGACGGTGGCAGTCGAACTTGAACGCCCTGCATCTGTTCTTGAAAATGAATTCAGGGAAGAACACCCCTCTATCTCCAATTCTTCAAGAGACGTGTGCATTAAAAACACCTCAGGTAAAGACTTCAGATTCCTGCAATCTATTATTGAAATACATTTGAGCATGGTGGGCAACTCTGTCTCCTCTGGAAAGGACTTGATGGCTGGACAATGGATGATCTCAAGCATTTCTAGAAAGGTTAGGTTGTGCAACCCATATGGTAGCTTCTCCAAGTTACGACAAAAACTTATTTCCAACGTCTTAAGAGAAGTGAGGTGGTGTTGTAATCCTCCCCCTACGACCTCGTTGCAACTCCATGAGGAGGTCAAGTCATGGCAATCATAGATTTCTAATACTTCAAGTGTTCTTAAGCACTGTAAAAAGGATTCTTCATGAGGTAGACATGTAAGCCTCCGAATTTGACAAATTTTCAATGACAAAAGTGGGGTGAAGGAAGCCACATTTTGCAGCAATTCATAACCGCAATCACCCAAACTTAGATAATTAAGTGATGAGAGTCGCCTTGAAAAAGTTGTCAATTCTCCACAACCATCTATTTCTAATTCAACTAGTGCGTGGAAGCAATGGGAGACTATTTTCAGTTTCGGACAACATTGTAATTGGAGATTTCGGAGGCGAGGGAATTCATGTTCACCTTCTTGTCCAACGCTGATCCATTCCTCCCATTCTAGCATTTCTGATATAGAAAGCTCTTCAAGGAAGGGTAGCTGTCCAAGGGAATTTGGAAGAGACTTACAGTATTTACATTGGAGAAGACATAGGTTCACCAAATTCGAGCAACAAGAAGGATCCTCCAGCCAATTTGGGAAACTTGTTCCATAATAACCTTGGACAATAAGGCTTTTTAGATTGGTGTGAGGTTGTAGCCGATCCAATAGAAGCTTTGCAACGCTTTTGACTTGTGAATCATTGACTTCTGAGTCTGTGTAATCCCATATGAGCTTGAACATCTGAAGGTGTTGTTTATTCCTGAAGTTAATTTTCTTTTGAATGGGATCTCTTATACTCTCCAACCCTGAAATCTCAAGCGTCCCTCGGAGATGCTCCAACTCTGTCAAATCTTCTATTCCAAGTCCGTTATTTTCATCTATAATGAAACGTGGCAACATTTGAAGCTCCTTCAATCTCCCAATTCCTCGTGACATTTTTTGTAGAAAATAGCATCCATCGATGTCAAGATACCGAAGATTGATTAGGTTTCCCATTTTGGGAGGCAACTCTTCTAGACTCCAACAATTCTGTAAAAGCAATGTTTGTAAATTGCAAAGAGAATTTATCGATTCTGGTAATCTTGTAATTCTAGTACCAGAAAGGTCCAAGTACCGTAGATGTACCAAATTACCAATCGATTCTGGGAGCTCAACGATGTTCTTATAATTCCGCAAACTTAATACACGTAAGCATACGAGCCTTGATATCAAATCATGTGGAACCTGACAAGGTAAGACACATAGCATTTCATGTTTTCTAGGGGATAGGAAGCTTCGTAATTTATTTGCTCCAAAAAATGCTTCAAATCTCCTCGTGACATTATATTCATGTTTCTGATATGTCAAGTGGTGAGTCCTATCAGAAATTCGTTTCTTCCCTTGCACCTCATCATCCATTGTAAAACATGTTTCTCCTGAAGCAATTCGAGCCAAATCATTTATAAGGTCATGCATTACAAATTTTGAATTATTCTGACTGGATTGTTGGAAGAACGACCTGGACACTAGCTCACAAAAGTACCCCTCCCCAATATCCTCCATCCTTTTCTTTATCTTTAGATTATCCGTTTGCCCCACAAATCCTTCTGCCATCCATAAACGGATTAATTCTTCCTTGTTAAACTCATAGTCCTTCGGGAATATCCCACAATAAACAAAGCACCTCTTTAAATGTGCAGGCAGATGATAGTAACTCAACCATAAGGTAGACCCAACTTCAGTTCCTTGATCAAGTAAATCCCAGATTTCACTATTCAATATATCCTCCCACTCACCTTCTCCTTGCTTCGAACGCATGACACCTCCCAGTGCCTTTGCAGCCAAGGGCAAGCCCTTGCATTTTTTTATAATTTCCTTCCCAATTCTTTCCAAAGCTGGGCGTGCATCAACATTTTGATTTTGAAAGGCATGTCGCTTGAACAACGAGAAACAATCTTCCTCTGATAATAACTCCAAACGTTGAGCTGAAACTGTTTGGGTATTTGAAGAAATTTTTTCACTTCTTGTGGTTATTATGACCTTACTCCCTTTAGCCCCGGCTCCAAAGGGAGTGCTTAGAGCATTCCAATCCTCGCGCTTCTCTGTCCACACGTCATCCAAAATGAGCAAGAATTTCTTCCCCTCCAAGATTTTCTTTAATTTGTCATGAAGTAGAGACAGCTCCTGCAGACCACCAGAATTCCCATTCATTGACTCGATGATGATCTGTGTTACACGGATCACATCAAACACATCTGATACACAGACCCACGCTTTCAGGTCAAAATGCTTCTTCACTGCTATGTGGTTGTACAAAAGTTGAGCAAAGGTGGTTTTTCCCATCCCGCCTGGACCGACTATAGGAATCACGCCAACATTACCATCGCAGGGTTCCTTTGATAGCAGCAGTTTAATCATCTTCTCAACATCTTTTTCCCTACCATAGACGTCGTGTTCATTTACCAGGGAGCTCGTTGGCAATCTTGGTTCTATGATCCCAATAGAACTTCCTCCAGCTGAACTTCCTTGTGCCGCTTCCATCAACCCAAGATCGTTCTTTCCTTTGGCAATGTCATCCAACCTCCCCGTGATCTCCTTTATCTTGGGTTCGATCTCAATATTTAATGAAAAAGAATCCGTATCTGAATTGATAGAGGAAGTTTTACGATCCCCTGCCTGAAGAGGAAAAAAGGTTTTATCGGACTTGAATTTTTATCTCAATATTAATTTAATAAAAAGGACTCGTTAATTGAATTGAGAGAGTAAGTAAAACGATCACATACCTGAGGAGAAGCGTAATCAGTCTGAGATGGAGAGTCTGGTTGATTTACTTTGTAACGAATCAACTCGGTTTCAAACAAGTCCAAGACATCCTCGGCATCGTAGACGACATCTCTGAGCTCGTCTAACCAAAACCTCACTCGTTTGCTTTTGAATTGCTTCGCCTCCGCGTCGTTAATCACATCCAGAAGTGTTAACATTACCTTATTCATCCTTTTGAGGTCAGCATTGACCCCCCATTTCTGTGCGAATTTCAGTAATTCATGAGAACCCAACTTGTCGACGGCCACTTGAAGGAATGCACCCAGAAAAGCTTCACCCATAGGCATGTTTCCTTCTCTGCGCTATGTCAATCCAAGAAACCAAAAACCTAGAAATGGAGAAGAATATGATGAGACGGTATGAGAGTCTATAGCTACGTACATCCCATTTGATTGCTAGGGAAATTCGTTTTTAGTTATTTTTCTTGGAAATAACTCATGTTTAGCTACCTAATTTTTAGTAATTGGAAAGTAATGATATTTTTAAAAAAAAATTGAGAATCTATCACATTTTATTGTTAACGAAGACTTCTTCCAAGTTCCAACCATGCCTTCAAAGACTTCTTAATAAACAAATTGTTTAAAAGTATCTTTAGGACATTTTTGAAATATATCTTCTGATACTCTTTCTTAATTATTTTTAAAAAGTACCGTTCTTTCTGAATGACTGAATCTGAATTATGATTAGAAAAATCGTTAAAAACCAACTTCCCCGCATCTTCAAAAGTGCGTTCGGGATAGGTGAATGATTGTCGCATCCATTATTGCAAAGTGGTGAGTCATTGTCTACGACGGCTTGACTCTTGGCACTTGACACTTGCAATAATGATGCGTGAATCACCAGTTCACGGAAGATGCCAAACGCGTCACGAATATGCCAGGAAAGACTCCACTAACCACTCAATGCCAGCACGTGAACAGTCAAAAGTAAAATAGCAAAGAGCCTTTTAGTTTTAGATAACCCGACAAAAGAATATTTAATATAATAAACAGTTTATTTTAAACTCATCACCAACGTTTGCATACGGGACACATGTAAAGTCCAAAAGAATAGAGGTCGGGATTCCTTTGCAATGAGCATTTTCTCGAGAACTGATCCTCAAAATGTGTAATTGCAAAGTGCACGCCAAATGAAGACCTAAGTCTCAAAACCTGATACCTCAAATTTTATAAAGGGATAGTTACAGTTTAGCCATTTAACCTTTACAACAACCCCACTTTCAATCAAAGGTTTCTGAAATACGAATTTACTGTCTTGAAATTTGATTTTTGGAACGTGATTCTGCATCCATTGTTGAAAGCGCGTTTGAAAAATACGTGGCCTGTTTTCAACTTTTCATTTCGAATTTTTAAATTTTTTTTTTTAATTTTTAATGTCTAAAGCCCCAAACGCGCTTTAGACATATGAGACCACACTATTCAATGTCAGGAAGACCTTTTTTTTTTTTTTTTTTCCTTGGTTGTGATCAATGCCACTTACATTGATGTACCCTAAAAAGTCATTCAAAGTCCGTAGGCATATGGGCCCACGCTACTCAATGCTGGGAAGACTTATATTGATAAACCCTGAAAAGTCATTCAAAGAGTCCGTAGGCATATGGGCCCACACTACTCAATGCCAGCACGGTACCCATCGAAATTATAATAGTAATGAGAATTTTAAATAACCCAACAAAAAAATATATAATCTAATAAACAGTTTATTCTAGAGACATCACCAAGACTTGCATACGAAAATCTTAAAGGGCAAAGGTGGGGATTCCTTTGTAACGAGAATTTTCTCAGAAAACTGATTCTCAAAATGTACAACTGCATGGCACGCCAACGTCTCGACAAAGTCTTAAAACGTGATACCTCACTTATAAAACGATAGTTACGGAGTTTACCCTTTTAAGGTTTGTAACAATCCCACTTTCAAACCAAAGATTTCTGCAATACAAGTTTATCACCTTGAAATTTGATTTTTGTAACGGTCTCCTCCCTCCAAAGGTTTGATTGCTAAAATTTGTTTACACCTACCCATACTCAACTAATTGGAGAACGATTACCAAAAAAGAAACTAATTGGAGAACACCACGAGACATGGCATAGGCCGAATTCCGAGGGACAACCACGTGGAATGGCATAGGCCGAACTTGAAGACATGTAAGAACTATGGGTGCAACTTGGTTCGGGTAAAACCAAACCGACTTCGATTCGGTTTGTTTCGGTCCTATACATGTTTGGTTTGGATTTGATCCAAAAAACACTAATTTGAATTAGATCGGTTCGGTTTTGGGTTATATGCTCGGTTAAAACGAATTGAATCGAAACCGAATCGAATTAGTGTATGTAACTAGACTGAACCGAAACTTAAAGAAATATTTTAATTTATATATAAGTTTAATATCAATGCCTTGAAACTTTAAGTAAATTACAAACACTAGCACTCTTTAGTAAACAGTCTTTACTCTTTAGTTTAGTCAACTTCACATTTCAAAACCCTACTTCACATTTCAAGCCCAAGCGCCGACTGTTGCTGACTGTTGATTGCCATCGCCGACCGCCAACTGTCAACCACCAACATTGCCGCCATCGCTGAAAGCTGACAGCCATTGATTCTTCAAACTTTTTCACCAATATCTTAAAGTTTGGAGAAGAAGGTGAGGTCCAAGAAGAAGAAGGAAAGAAGAGGAACTTATAGAAACAGAAAGTGGTCTTCAATGAAGCAAATGGAGATCATGCATAGCATCTACACTTGTATCCAAAAGAAGTAAAGGAACCCAAGAGTGGGAGAGAAGGCTATTGTCCACATTATATCAACTTATCAAGCAGCAAATTTGGTTCATAAATATAGGTATTTTCTCTGTTAAATTTGGTTCTTTGAAGAAGTAAAAGGATTGGGATTCAACTCCAAACACATTGAAAAAGTGAGGAGGGAATGAAGGGGGAAGAGGACAAGGGGAAGAGGACAAAGTGAGTAAAGACTAAAGAGGCGGTGGGGTGTGACGGTTGGGGGTGGTTTTTGGTTGCTACCAAACACAATGTGAGAAGGGAGAGGGTGATTGTTTAATTTGATTTGAGTATGTATTGGTTTAAATCGAACAGAACTGACCTCATGTATTTTGGTTTGGTTTGGTTTGAGTTTTAGTTATCCTATTTATTTTATTTTTTGGTTTTCGATTATGAGTTTTCGGTTTACAAGTCGGGTTCGTTCGGTTTTGGGTTGACTATAAGTAGTTTCGGTTTGGTCTTAGTTTCATGTCAACCCGAACTGAATTGAACCGAGTTGCACCCTAGTAAGAACACCACGAGGAAGAAATTCAAATTGACGCAAACTAGGAAGTTACACAACAGAATAACTATCAGTGCGCAGGTATAAAAGCACATGGAGAAAAAGATCAAGGACCCAATCCAACACTCTAACCAACAAACATATTTTAGTGTATTTAATTTGATCATCAATTGATCACACACTTATCTTCCATGCAACACCAATATCAAAAGTGACATTATCCTCCTTTGCCTTGAATACCAAAAAGGCCCTTAGAGCAGCTGTGAATAGGGTTTGGTTTTTTTCATTTGAGACAATGTTATAAATATTAAATCTACCATATAATGGGTAATCTTGGTATTTAATTTTAACTAATTAGAATTAGTGGGATAAATTTTTTAGTATGTGTTTATCTCTTGCTATGTTTATCAACATTGCAATTTTAACGGTCAAACCTTTGAAGGAGTAGACAACACTTAAGATAAATTGATATTTCAAAATCATAAGGGAGAAAATGATATTGTGTAAAACCTCAAGACAGTAAACTATAAATATCACAGTATTTTTTTTTTTGGACGGCTCATCAGTCTACGTTTTTTTTTTGATAGGAAAAAGAGGAAAAATTTTATTAACTGTATAGAGAACATCGAACAAACCTGCCAGCAGATCTCCCAGAGTAATCATCTTGGATAGCATGGGAGATCTCTAGAGGAACATTCCTAATCCAAAAACACGAAAAAGAGTTCAAAGCAAAGTTTGCCAACTTATCAGCAACACAGTTGGCTTCCCTGAAAATGTTACATAGCTTTACTTCAATGAATAAGCTACATAAATGGCGAGCTTCCCCCAGCAAGTGGGCAATCTTCCAAGGGTTCCTGTGGGCATCCTTCATACAATGAATCAGAGTACTAGAGTTACTTTCAATGATAACTTTAACACACTTCAATGCGATTGCTAACTTCAGTCCTTCCACTAACGCCGCTACTTCTGCAGTTATAGCATTTGCTATCCCAATACGATGAGCCAGAGCACCACACAGTCTTCCATTTGCATCTCTGATCATCGCACCAACAGCCGCATCACCAGGACATCCTCTAGCCGCTCCATCAATGTTGAGTTTATGCCAGCCTTCTTGTGGTATGCTCCATCTGATGTAGACTTCATGTTTCCATCTAGTTATCCCTTCTTTGCTGGCTATAGTCCTTGAATCTGCCTGCATTGAAAAAAATTGAGATCTACATGAGTTTATGTCTACCTTTTCATTTTGAAATATAGCCTTATTTCTTGTATTCCAGACAATCCAAATGATATTAGCCCAGGCAGCAAGCCTCTGGTCTTTGTCAAGGTGGGCATTATCCTCCATGTTCCATAAGTGCTCAAAGACCCAGTTTTTGCATGAGTGAGTACTCTCAGGAGGTGGCAGTCTCCCTCCCATACAGCCAAACCACATAGCTCTTACAAAATTGCACCTGAAAAACAAGTGCAAGTTAGCATCCTGTTCATTATTACATAGCACACAAAGTTCATAAGGTGCTCCAATACGGCTATGCAGTAACTCATTTGTGATGTTGCCTCCTTGTAAACACTTCCACAAGAAGAACCTTATCTTCTGTGGACAGGGGATACGCCAAATTTTTAACCATTTCCTCTCTTCTTCATTTTGAACATCGACTTGGGAGAGAATTTTGTAGGCCGAGGCCACAGTATAGATTCCAGACGAGGTACCTTCCCAAATTAGTTTATCTCTAGTTGCGTACTTGTTTATTGGGATTTGACTTATCTGTTGTGCCTGTTGTTCAGGCCACATGCTCTGAATGTAATCAGATTTCCAGGTTCTGGTATGTTGATCAATCAAATCTGCCACTGTACTGAACCTCTCTTCCTCATCATTTAGCTGCGGGGGGGACTGGACTTGGTTTATCCACGCTCTGTCATTGCTGTCAATGCTTTCTCCATTAGCCACAACCCATCTTCTCCCCATATCCAATAGCTCCCTTGTACGGCAAAGGTGTTTCCAAACCCATGAAGCACTGGACCTGCACTTAGCTTGAAAAAAATTTTCATTTGGGAAATACTTATCTTTAAGCATAGAAGACCAGATTTTACCTTCACCACACACCAGGTTCCAAGCAACCTTTCCCAACATAGCAAGATTAAACCTCCTGCTATTTCTAATATTCAGCCGACAGAGTTTCTCCCAGCAGAGAGTGTGCATAGGTCTATTTTTAGAGGGTTGAAACCAAAAGAAATTCCTCGCTGCACCATCAATTTTTTTAGTTACTTTTGCAGGGATGAGCAAACAGCCCATAAAGTACTGCGAGGTACCCAGGAGCACAGAATTGATTAAAGTTAGTTTCCCTGCCTGAGTAAGCATCATGGCCTTCCAACTCCTAAGTCTTTTATTGATCCTTCCCATGAGATCATGGAAGTCATTCACTTTGGGGGCATTCAAAAAAGTAGGGATGCCAAGGTACCTACTAGGCTTGTTTGTAGGTTTAATACCAAAAATTCTAATAAGGTCACCTTTCTGCTTACCTTTAATGTTAGGACTTAAAAACAATTCAGATTTGTCTTTATTCACCCTGTGCCCAGCTGCCACACAGAAACTTTCAATTTCCCTACAGAAGTTAGTAGCATTCCTAATAGAAGCTCTGCCAAACAGAATGAGATCATCTGCATACATTAGATGGCTAACAGGCTCAGTCATCCTAGTAGTTTTAATACCATGGATCTCATTCTTTTGTTCAGCTTTTCCCAGGGCATAAGACAGCATTTGTTGAGTTAAAATGAAAAGATAAGGGGATAGAGGATCCCCTTGTCTTATGACCCTCTTAGGATAGATCATACCACATGGTTTCCCATTAACCAAGACACTATAAGAGACAGTAGATATGCAAAACATGATAAGATCAACAAATTGTTTCTTAAAACCATATCTAAGCAAGGTGTGTTGAATAAACAACCAGTCAATCCTATCATACGCTTTAGCCAGGTCTAACTTAACAGCAAACAGCCCTTGTTTGGAGTTCTTTTTTTTTCCTTTTATGCAATGGAAGAGTTCTTGGGCCGCAATGATGTTCTCATGAATGTTCCTTCCCGGCACAAAGGCACTTTGGTAGGGGGAAATAAGTTTGGGCATGAGGGGCTGGAGTCTATCAACCAGAATTCTAGAAATAATTTTGTAACAGAAGTTGCATAAGCTTATGGGCCTAAACTCCGACATCCTCCTAGGGTTTTCTTTTTTAGGGATTAAAACAATGTATGTGTGATTCAAATTCCTATCAAACCAACCATTAACAAAAAAACCAATAACCATATCACACACATCTTTCTTGACCGTATCCTAGAAAGTTTGATAAAAGATTCCTTGAAACCCGTCAGGCCCAGGGCTTTTAAGGGCACCCATTTTTCTAACAGTATTCCAGATTTCCTCCTCATTAGTGGGTCTAAGAAGCATGTTATTTTCAATGTCAGTCACCTTGGCAGTATCAAAGTTCAGATTAGAGAAATCTTGTTGAGAGTCACTAATACTAAACATATCAATAAAATAGTCCCCTGCCATCCCCTCTATAACCCTCATATCCGTAATCTCTTCATTATAATCATCTTTGAGGGAAACAATTCTGTTAACATGGCTTCTATGGATGGTCGAAGTATGGAAAAATTTAGTGTTGAGGTCTCCATCCTTAAGCCACTTAACCCTAGATTTTGGTACCACATAGCCTCTTGAGCCTTAAGAGCAAAAATATACTCTTTCCTAGCTTTCTGCTCTTCCCTAATCAAGTTAGGATCATCACTAGATTCAAGTTCTTTCTGGCACTTTTTCATCCTGTCATGGTTCTCCACAACTCTTCTATGAATGTCCCCTATCACATCTCTATTCCATCTACTGAGGGTACCCTTAAGGTGGGTCATTTTTTTCCTAAGGTTTCCTCTACTCACCTCCCAACTTTGATTCACAATGTCCGAGCACCCCGGCTCCTCGATCCAGAATTTTTCAAAGCGGAAAACTTTATTCCTTTTTATCTCACAGCTTAGGTTCAGGCACAAAGGGGCATGGTCAGACCCCACAATGGGGTCTTGCCAAAGCATCGCTTTAGGGAACAAGGTGCACCAGTCCGGACAACACAAAACCCTATCAATTTTCTCCCTAATTTTTCCATTACCCTCCTTCCCATTGTTCCAAGTGTACCTTAATCCCCTGCATGGGATCTCTATGAGATTACAATCATGAATTAAATTTTGAAATAATTCAGCTTTGCGTACCTGGATACGAGCTCCTCCGCATTTCTCATGCCGGTACATCACAATGTTGAAATCACCGAGGACACACTAGGGATGTTGAACTCCAGCAGCAATGGTTCTCAACTCATCCCACTGCATAGCTTGGCGCTAGAAAATCGAACTCGCATGAGCAAAAGTAACTTCAAAAAAATCACCAGTTGCTTTTCTGATCTCCATATGGACACACCAGGACAGAACTTTATTAATGCTAACTTCACAAGTCATATCCCACAGGACCCAAAAACCCTCAGCTTGATTATGGGCTGCCTCCCACCAAAAATTCTGAAAACCCAATCTTTTAATCATTCTGGCAGACTTCTTTTCATTCATAAGGGTTTCAGACAGCAAAATAACATTAGCTCTATTCATTCTAATGAGATTGCGAAGATGCAACCTCGTCGGGGTTTGACCCAAGCCCCGACAATTCCATATGATAATTTTCATTGAAACCCCCCTTGCTGGGACGAGCCAGCAGACAAGGAAGAGGGAGAAAGAAAGTTCTCAGATGAAGGATGAACCGCTTGAGAGGCCTTGTCAGGCTTGTCAAAAACAGGCCCTAACTCAGCAATAACAATTGAAGACGCTTTTCTCTTCTTTTTAGGGTTGAGGCAGGCCTCTCCCCCTTGGTAACAATCCAAGCCCAAATCCTTGTCCCACATGGTCTGACTGACTCTAGCATTCCGGTTTGGCCGACCCAATTAAGGCCTGCCTTTTAGTGAAAGGCTGGACTCTGGTTAAGGTGAGATGGGGCGAAGTACGCAAATGAAGGTTTGGGTCAAACTCAAACGATTGGGCCCCAAATTTAAAAAAGGAAGACACAAGCAGGTTAGGACCCACCACAACAGGACCAGCATTATTGGAGTCCACAGAACCAAAAGGATACAAGCCCGAGCTCGCCGGGACTCTGCCCCCAGAGACACAAGGGATGGCCTCCACCATGAGCCGAGGAGATTAGACCCACCACCAGCCGTTGATGCCTCGAGCCCAACGCCAACCATACCATCCTTACCAAGATTTGACACCTGAGTACCCGTTGGGGCCGAGTTGGACTCAGAGCGCTGAGTGGGCAACTCGGACTGGTTCTTCCTCATTGGAGAGACTAGGGGATTTCTCCGGCGACGCATCGGAATAGCCAGGGAGCCATTATAGCTTCTAGCCTCATCATCAACATCCGACTCAGGAACAAGAGAGTTAGCCATAAACAAATTAGAACAATTAACAATAGCATGCCCAACAAGACCACACGAGAAGCAGAAAGTAGGGAGGTTTTCAAACCTGAATTCCAGCCAAACCTTATTGCCAACCTGTCCTTCAAAGAAAACCCCAGGAGGGATAGGTTTATTGAGCGGTAACCTGATCCTTGCTTCAATCTCCGACAACACCGAGAACTCCTCGTGAAGGTTAACCTCAAGCCCTTCTCCAAAGATGGAAAGGAGATCAAGGATGACCTTGGCGTCCTGATATTTCCGAGGTAAGTTTCAGATATGCATCCAAATGGTGATGGTCTGGAAACAAAAAACCTCAGCATCGCTCCCTTCCTTGAGGTCATCCATCAGGAGAAGGGATGAGTTAATCACCCAGGGCTGAGATCGGAGCACCCGAGTTTTGTCCTCTTCCTTGGCAAAGGCTATCAGGAACCTTCTCTCTTTAATCTTTATGATCTTAGTCACTTCGACACCTTTCCATAACCTTGCTATGGTGTTTCGGAAAGAATTCAGGTGAGCATCATCACCGCACTGCTCACATATGATGAGGTTCTCCCAAGTTCTTTCAAGTCTCTTCTTGTCTTCTAAGGAAGGAGAGAAAATTGTGTTTGCTCTGGGGGGGGGGATGAACATCTTTTTGAGGTTTTGGGTTATTTCCTCCATGGGGATAAAACAGGGAGGGAAACCAGATTCAGGGGGGACAACGACAAACAGGACACACACGACCGGGGAGCACCAGGGTAAGGGACTGGGAATCACCAAGGGGGGAAGCCAAGCCACGCTCAGTGTGTGCTCATCAGTCTACGTTGGTCCCACCACTTTGACACGGTCAACAACTGCATTAATTATATAGTGTTTTCACTCCAAAAGGTTGAATAAAAAAGGGAATTCCAATAAATAAATAAAAAGGGGAACATAACAAAAAAAAAAAGACTACCAAAAAAATGACTACCAAAAAAAAAATAAATAAATAAATAAACAGGGGAATATTACAAAAGAAAAAAAAAAGAATAAAAAGGGGAAAGGCTTTCGGAAGACATGCTTAATAGGAGAGGGTGTGAGATTCAGTTGTCTTTTCATTGCGTAACACAAGATCATTTTTACATGCAGGATTATGTTTATTTTTCAATAATGACTCTTTGTTTGAGAAATCATCTTCATTTTGTTAATATCGAACCTCTTTAGTTTTTGAGCTAACTCTAACATGCTGCTGAGATGAATACGTGACTACGCACAAAACTCCCGTTAATCAAGCCGGTTAGATGTGTAATTCACCCCATGACCTTCATATATTAAAATATCATTTTTTATATATTCTAAATATTAGTTTCACATATATTACATATAAAAAATTCATATTTTATTTAAAAAGCATTTCTTTTATATTTAAAACGCCAACCGGGTTAACTCCGACTTGCCCTCATTGCCAACCCAATAGGGATGGGTTAGGATATTGTGTTGGTGACTATAAGAATAAGGCTGCGTTTGGTAACGCTTTTCGGAAGTACTTTTTTGCTTTTGAAAGCAAAAAATTGCTTTTAAAAGCAAAAGTACCGTTTGGTAACGCACACGAGAAGCAATTTACTAAAAGCAAAGAAGCACTTTTATTGCTTTTCACTGGAAGCAACAAAACGTTGCTTCTCAATTTTTTTACAAAATTGCTTTATTGCTTTCAAAACCCCTTGATACCGTATTGCTTTATTCCTATATTAAAGATGATGCCTCCATACTCACTTAAGAAGCAACAACGTATTGTTATTGCTAGAGCTGACAAAATGCCACCCGACTCGACGGGTCAACCCAATTATAAATGGGTTGGGTTAACCCGTTTATTAATTGGGTTGGGGTTTCCCCAACCTGCCAGTATTCGGGTCAACCCGATTATGACCCGCCAACCCGACGGGTAACCCGATTTAAAAAAAAGTTGGCAAAAGTATCATGTTTTGACCCGATTAACCCCAAAACCCGACCCAAACCCGGCACAACCCGATTCAATTAACCCCCAACCCTATTTTAATAATATTTTTTGAAAAATAAAAAATAATAAACGGGTTGGCGGGTTGAATCCGTTTATTAGCGGGTTGGGTTTGGGTTTGGGGTTTTCCAACCCGCCTTAATTTAGTCCAACCTGATTATGACCCGACCCGATTATGACCCGACCCAACCCAATCCATTGCCAGTTCTAGTTATTGCTTGTTGTGCATTACATAATTTTATCAGAATGCAAGCACATGAAGATAATTTATTCACTGAATTTGAAGATGAGGAAATGGTGGTCGAAGATGAGCTAGCAAGTTTAAGTTCAGAACAACCTATAGAGATTGATGTGACGGCTAGATCTCGACGAAAGATGTCAAAATTAAGAGACTCAATTGCACGTAGACTAGCTAGTGCATATGGATTAGCACAATGGTGATATTAGATACTTGTTTAGTTATTTGAATGTAATTAAATGACTATTTTATGAATCTTTTATAATATTGGACTTATATTTTTGAGTATATTTCTAAGTACAATACATAAATACAATACTTTTATGGAAGCAAAAAGCAATTTTTATGTTACTGCAGTTACTAAACATGCTTTTTTGCTTCTTAAAAGCAAATCAAAAGTTTACCAAACGCATTTGCTTCAAGAAAAGATCTTTCAAAAAGCATAAAATTGCTTTTTTGCTTTCTTGCTTTTAGAAGCAAAAAAGCAAAAGCGTTACCAAACGCAGCCTAAGTCTTTATCGTTCTTATTTGGGGAGAATTGAACTCGTTTTCTTCCACCTAACTAAACTCCCCATCCTTCCACCAAAACTTATTGTGACAACTAGAATTTGTTCTAAGTCATGAATAAGTTCTCAAAATGAACTAAACAAGAAAAAGAAAAAAAAAAGGAGAAAATTAAGGAAGAAAGTCTAGACGGTAGGTCGGATGCACATCTATGGCTTTATTAATTTTTTATGCCTTCAACAAACACTAATACCGTATATAATTTAATATTAAATTGGGATGGTGCTTGATGCGCATTGCTATTTTTGACCCCATGGACCACATTGATAGACTAATTTATCAATGCAAAAAAATATTATACTCAAATCTGAAATTGCTAGTCAGCATTAATTTTTTTTTAGTAATGAGAAATTTTCATTTGCTTCAAAAATTCAAAATTTTCAACTTCTTGTAGGAAATTTTCTAGGAATTTCCCTAGAAGATACCTAAGTTCATACTAAAAAAAATTAAACCATCGGCTTCAAGAAGATACTTTTTTAGAAAAAATTTCTAGAAGATAACTTCATAGAAAATTCCTAAAAACTTTTCTAGTGAAATTTTCTATGAATTTTCTTCTTGGAAATCACCTGCCAACTTAAAGCATATTCCAAACGTGCTTTACAAAGATGCCAAGAAGACTGGAACTTGAACTGGACTTATAATAGATACTTGCCCTAAAGTAAATAGAATAATAAATTACAGAAACCCGCCTTGAGATATCCACTAATCACACATAACTCTCTTCATGTTTTTGAAATAACACTGTATTCCCCTCAAGTTTTGTGGAAATTACCGTCCAAGTATTCAAGTGCAACAAGACGAATTCACCCCTTAAATTAATTTTTCTAATGAGTAAGAACAATGAGTGAAAAAAATAGAAATGTTAATTTTATATAAATAAAGTAAAGTAATTATCATGTAAAGAAAAGAGAATTTTTTTTTTCTATGTTTTAGTCCATAACTGTCACGAAAAACTTTAAATTCTTTATGAATTGATTTAGAAATTCTTAAAAAATTTACTGCTTCTCCAATATTAAAAATATAATATGATTATCTGCAATAATCTTTGAACCATTTTGCACGATTAAATTTAGAATGTGACAAGCACATCCAATATGAAATAAACATCTATCTAAACTTAAGTTTAAGTAGGATTTTAAAATATCTACTGCAACATTATGAGCATTAGTTATCAATTGCTAAAGATATTATTTTATTTTATAATTTGTATTCTCTAATTATATTTCCTATTAAATTAGCCATAGTTATGCCTGGACCTTTATAATCTAATTATTTGAAAGCTATTTTTCTATTTTCCATATTATAATTTTCATCTATATAATATGTAGTTATAGATAAATAACCTATGTATTACTTATTTGTCTATATATCTGAAATTAAAGCTACCTTGGAACAACTTGAAAAAATGTTTATTAATTATTGCTTTTAGTTTTATATAATCTTAAGTCATCCTCCTATGAGTGTTGCGTGAAAATTGTGTATATTATAGTGTTAAAGTTTGAGTTACCATTTAGACTTCATGTAATTATTTTAAAATTGCTCTAACTTTACTTTTTATTAGTGAGAAAAATCATTATTATTTGTTTAAGTAAAGTGGCTTTAGGTGGCAACCTTTAATCAAGTGTGTACTTGGAGCACTATAGGTGCCACTTACTAGAAGAAGCCTAAACATACATACCTTGATTTGATTAATTTCCCATTCAAAAAAACGCATATAAAGTACGAAAACAGGGCAGAGGATGGTACCAATGAATGCCAAAAAACCGTCTCAAAACATCAAACTGCATTGGGTAACAACACAAGATCCTCTTTCATGGACAGGATTACGTTTCTGCAACAAAAGACTCAAAAGATCATATTCAGTGTGTTAACATTAATGAACCCTTATAGTTTAAGAACTGTTAAACAACCATTGCACCTAGAAGCTTAAATTGATAGCTGAAGGCGTAGCAATGTATATCAAAGTATGAACTCAATGGATAATTTTTGACAAATTCAAGTGGCAGATTGCAAATCAGTAGCATAAAACCCTTTCAATATCCATGAAGGAATGTTTAATTTGGAACAAAGTATTATTAAGGTAAAAAAAATATCCTGATTAAGTTTAAAGTAATATATTAAGTATTGGAAACATAAAAGTAAATTATCTTTGACTATATTTTGCTGTGAGCACCCTCATTTTACTTAATATGTGAATTGCACTCCTTGTGCATTACACAAGCCTCGGGACTTGAAGCATAAGCCTCAACACCAATTTGTAAAGTGTCACAAGGTTTTGGCTTCTAATTTAGAGCTTCAAGGCATTTTTTCTTGAGGCTCAGGCCTTGCTTGTCTTTCAAAAGTTGTGGTGCTTATAATTGCTAATCAGACCTAGATAATATTTAGTTTTCTTGAATAAAATTCTCTAACACACAAATCTGTGATTCAGAAATCATGGACTCAAATCCTCTTGAATTAAGAAATCAACTTTAAACATTGATTTGGGCATCTGTTGTCTAAATATCTGAATAGTTTTGCTTTGAGATGTATTCCACTTCATTATGTCTGCAGATATGCAGAGTGAGAAATCCGATGTTGGATAAAAGAGAAGTTCAAGTTAATGAATCTTTGAATTTTGATAAGTTCACACACCAATAAATCCTATTAAATCATACATGTTCAAACACCGAACTTGCAGAGGAGTTAACAACAGATTCCACTCTTTTGCTGGATGGTTTCATCGAGTTAGATGATCTCGTCGAGCCTCTTTCTGGTTTTGGCTCATCAGGATCAAAGCAAAAGCAATTACTTCTGAAATAGACACATGGAAATTTCATCAAGATAATTTGACTTAGTTATTATCAATCAAAATGTAATGAGATGGGATTAAATAGAGCAAAGCCTTTTAAAAAGGTAAAAAGGAAATTAAAGCTCTTATCATTCTTCTTCTAGGTAAAATATGTAATAGATGCTCTCAATCCATTGTTTTCAAACACTTAAACTTGTATTTGAAAAAAAAAAGAACATATGAACTATTATCTAATCTATAGTAATCAAACCTAGAGAGACAGTAACGTAGAGAACCCATGCATTAGGCTTTCTTAATTAGAATAGGCTGATGATTTCACCAACTAAAAATAATTTATAAGGAATAGGTTGATTATTGCATAAATCTGTATTTTTAAGTGTTCGACACTTAGAAGGCTCTAATGACCAATTAGATCTTCATTATTAATTCTTAGTGTAAGGTTATGAAACTGACATTGATTGATCAAATCTTTGAATACAGCTGAATATCAGGTTACTATTGTGAATGAAAACTAAGTAGCCAAGCGCTAAAAGATTATTCATTCTTGGGACTTCCAGCATAAGAATGAATGCTTGAGTATTGAGTTCAGCCACTTTATGCAAAAAATGCCAACTATTAGGTCTGTTACCTGTTCATCTCTTTCAGGACCTTGGTTTGGTGGGGCCTACAGTAGTTTATTGTGAAAGTTAATTCTCGTTCAGGTTTTGCAATTCAACCACCATAAATGAACTTTATGGCGATGGTCCATTGGTAAGATCTGTTTATACCCATCCTTTGACACTGCAAGGACTAGATAGGTCTGGCTTGGGTTTGGTTTAGTTAGCTTGCATCCAATTAATTTATCTGAATAAACTTTATCCTGGCTATCTTTCTGAATGTTGTTAAGCATTTGTTTTTATCAATTGATGCTAGAACTTTTTAATTTAAACTGCACAACTTGCATCCACTACTATAGGGAAAAAAAAATGAAAAATGATGAGTTAAACTGTAGAATCTAGAAAGGGTGAGATAAACTATAGAATATAGGTTCTTGGAAAGGCTAGTCTTGGGTTGAAAAAGCTTTAAGCTTTAGGTAAATTTCAATTTTCACTTTATTTCTGCAATATTTGGTTGTTGTTAGCAAGCAATAGCTAGTAGTATCTATAGTTGGTACCATCCAGTCTAGCTTTCAACATGGTTCTGTTATGGTGTGATCCTTGCTTAATTGACTTTGTATGGTGTGATGATTCATTTGGGGATTATTCTCCCTTCAATAGCATCTATTATGCGATCAGACATCCTTCCAGATGATGGGGCCTTTTCAATCCCCACAAATTCATTCCTCAGATGGGATTTGCTATGGTCAGGAATAGATTGTAAAACCCCAAATTTTTCTACATGAATTTTGTTTATGAGAAATTAATAAGCTGTGTACGTAGGGAAACTTGGTGGGTGAGCATGCACCGAATCATGGGTTTTTAAAACTCGTCGAGCGGGAAAGTATATAGAGTAAGTATAAATACTTAGCGTATTTAGACTCGTAGGTTTTCACATTCTTTGAGTTGAAGGAGATTTCGGCTGGTGATCTAGGGTTTTGGAGAGAAGCAGACCGTGTGTTTCCTGTCGATCTGAGTTTTCAAAATCAGGGTGTTCAGAAAAACTCTTGCGAACCGAAGGAAAAATTGAGTGGAGATCGACTGTGAGACTTGCTGTTCGAGGAGTTGCTATTGCAAGGTTTTGGAGCGTATAACTGTGAGTAGCATTGTTTTAATCTGATGTTTTTGGGTTTTGTCTATTGCATTTAACTGTATGCATGATCTCAGAGAAATAACGTTTCGCCTATGTTCTTGGTATAATTTTAGAGGCAAAAGATACAAGTTGTTAGATTAATTTCGAATCGTGTCTAATAGTCTTTGGAAGATGGTAGTGTAGACACCCCAAATTGCACTACAAAATGAGAAAATAATTGAAAATAAGTAATTGGGATTTAAAACAGGTAAAAAATGCATGAAATTTCATTATATAGGTAGTGCCCGTATTGTATCTGCGGGCTGGTTGAGCCCGAAATTGGTATACGGGCAGGCCGCGCCCATAATGAGAATGCGGACACCATTTGCCCGCAATGCATTTACGGGCACAGGGTTTTTGTGCGAATTTTATCTTTGCTCGATTTCTGAGCCTTATTTGCATCCAAATATCTCTCAGGATAAGCGAATTAATTTATTTATCTATTCGAATTATCCTATTTATCCCAGTTGGCCATGGATTGGCATTATCCATATTTTCTATCCAATCTGGGGGATCACGGTATATCCCTCTGGACCAACCATGCCCCTGGGTTTGCCTATAAATAGAGGGCCTCTCCTCAAGTAAAGGGCCATTAATTTGAAGTCTGAAGAGCTCCAAGTGAAGAGAGGAATCCCTGCTGCTCTGCTTGCTCAATCCAGGTAAGTCCCTTTTCCCTTTTATTTTCTGTCTTCAATTCTAGAAATAATCTGATCTTCTTCATTGCTGTAGAATAAGGCCTTCTTGTACTTGTATTTCCAAACCTGCCTCCAAGTACTTCAAGAATCCTTTCTAGCCGTAAAACGTGAAGAGAGAACTAGGGGAAAGGAGAACAGGTGGATCCCTAGAATAGAACCTCATAATCTGTTCTTTTCTTTTAGAATAAGGCCTCTGATTGTGTTTGTATCCCCAAACCTATCTCCAAGTACCTCAAGAATCCTCTCTAGCCATAAAACGAGAAGAGAGAGCTAGGGGCAAAGAGAACAGGTGGATCCGTAGGGTAGACCCCCATGTGCTCTAATCTGTGAGATATGGTTGCTTTTACTATCCTGTTCATGTTTTAATGGTTTTATTTTGAATATGAAGGAATCCTATGAATCCATGATGTTTATAGCATGAGATCCCCACTATTTTCTAAAATTTGGATTTTTCACCCTTTTGCACCTACAACACTGGTTTCTCGATTTTTGTGATATTAGGCTAAAATCCTGGATCTATCATGATCTATATGATAGATCTGGATTCAGAAGCCTGAAAGTAACTTCTAGGGTTTCATTAGGTGGTTTTTGAGTCCTTTTTCATTTTTGAGAGAAGACCCTATGGTCTAAGTTCTCCCCTTTTGATGTTCTTCATCAACGTGGGTATTTTTGGTTTTGATTTCTTGATCTAATGTGAAATATGGAATATATCTATATCCTGGACTATTCAAGTTCAATTCTGTAATATTTTATAAAAATAATATTTTTCCTAGATTTCCAGAATTTAACTTGAAGCCAGATTTTTGAAGTTTTCACTTTAGATTGGTTTTCTTTATCTTGATTTCAGTCAATCATGAAGCCCAAGTAAATGGCTCTTGTTTTCATAAGAAGGATCTAGAATTAATTGGATCATTCACATGGGAAAAAGCCATACATTCTTTTATTTTTATTTTACTTTTGTTTTGATTAGCAAGCCTTTTTTCCTTTGAAAAACATGAACAATACCTGGCAACCACCTTGTGTGGATGAATAGGGGTGCCTAACACCTTCCCCTATTCATAACCTAATCCCCTTACCCATCTCTGGTTGTTTTTTTAATAGGGTTATTTTTACCCTCAATTTGCCTTTTTGTGCTTATTTGAAATTTTGGTGTCCATTCACACCTAAACAGAATGGTGGCGACTCTTTGTTTTTAACCAATCCCATGAGATGATCAGGAAGTCATCAAATTGATTTTCCATGTCTCACAGGTAGGAGTGTAGAACAGTTGTTACAGATGTGAGAAAATGGGACAGTCATGGAGTTCTGGGAGTTACAGAGAGTCGCGAGTCAAAGGTGGTGTCCGCCAAGTTGGCGCCTACTTAGAGCCAATGGGTTGAGTCAGCGCGAGATATGGTTTGGGGTTTCCGCCGAGTTCGCACTCATCTTGTGCCAACAGTTTTTGGATTCGTGCGAAGTTTTTTTTTTATCGCCAAGTTCTTGCCGATTCTTGCGCTAAGTATTTTTAGTCCATGCGAGACCCTATTTGGGTATACGCCGAGTTGGGGCCGACCTCGCGCCAAGCGCCAGAGGTCAACGCACCCACTAAAAATCTACCGAAAGGTGTGTCTGACCAAATAAAGCCAGATTTTGATATTTTGGGGTTTCAATCTCTTAGCCAATGACTTGATTAGGATCTTATAATTACTTTTATTTGTTCAAAACACCTGGAGATTATCAAGTCGAATTATTGGTAAATCTTAGGAGTTTCGAAGTAAATTTTGAAGGGCTATTGGTAGGTTATTTTACTGTTCTTGACACTATGGGTTAATGAATTAGTTTTCTCTTATGTTCTACACTTGTTCTTGATTGAGAAATTATTTAACTTGGTTTTACTTGATTTAGAGTTCTGAACTGTATTTGTAAAGTTTATCTTGGTGTGAGTAAATGGATTTTTTTTCTATTAGTTAGACATGTGCTTTGGGATGGAATATTTACTGAGATATCATGAGTCGCTGTTATGGTCCGGAGTGACCTGTGTTGAGCTATATTGTGTTATACATGATGACGGAAACGTTTAGTTTTAATGTGATGTCAGAGTTGAGTTTATACGATGGTTTTTCTGTTTTGGTTTAGCTTGTCCTGGATCCATGCTTAAGCTTAGTAATGTGATGGTATTGTTGTTTGGTGTAATTGCATGGCCTTGTGTGTTGCCACGACCGGTATAGAGCAGCCAGAAACCCTGAGTAGGCCTAGTTGTCAATGCCGAAACCCGGGGAGTAGGCCGGCATTGGATGACAAAACCCTGAGTAGGCCGTCATTTTAGAGTTCCGAAACCCTAAGTAGGCCGGAACTGTGTACATGGAGGTGGGGATGTCTTCTTGGCATGTCAATTAATCAATTTAACAATAGGCATGACATTGACCATTCGATGTGTTATCAGTATTGTTATTGAAACATGATTGGAAACTAATATTGGTTGTGGATTTAAACTTGGAAATTGTCTTGGTTGTTTTAATCGTACTGACTATTTATCGGTGCATAATTTGAACTGTTGTTAACTATTTCTGCATGCATATGCTACTCGCTGAGATATTCGTATCTCACTCTATTGTTTTTGTTTTTGTTTTCAGATACTCGTGGTGAGGCGACTACTGGGGTAGATCCGACTGAGATGTATAAGGAGGAAGATTACTATTATATTCCGTAGACTTGTAGGTTATTTTGGATTGGACTTTTGATTTATTTAAATGTTGGAAGTGTAATAAAGTAGTTCGAGGTTGAACCATTTGATTTTAATAAAGCTGAATATTGAATTCTTAGATAATAAATGTTTGTGCACTCTGATATGGTTTAGTTTAGGTGATTATCCAACGATCATAATTATTTTAGATCCTTACCTAACACTCCGTGAGACGTGTTATACCTTTATTGAACAACACGGATCTGGGACGTTACATAGATACATCCCAGGAAAAGATTTTTCCTCCTCTCCATTGCCCATATTTCCTTCGTTTTTTCCTTTGAACTGAAATTTCAATGGGCAGAGCCCTTTGCTGATTGAATACATGTCTCGTGTTTTCCCTTGCTTTTTCCTTTGAACTGGATTTTCTAAAAGGAGTAGTTTATTCATGTGTGACCCACAAATTAAATATTCAGCAAACTCATCATTCCTTCCAAAAATAATTCCTTATAGACATGAAATCTACATGACTACTGAAAGAAGCACCCCCAAAGTGAAGCAAGAAGACTTGTCAATGACTGTGTGCACCCGATCTCAGTCGCACGACGAGGCACACGCAAAACGATGCGTGCCTCGGGATTGTTTGGAGTCGCCACTACCTGATGGGGTGCAGGCAGACACCTGGGTGCCTAAGTTCTTCTACTAAGGCTTGGTCTGCGGCTTGAGATTCTAAGTAGGTTCTCGGTTGCGGTCTGGGGAAGTTCGTAGACACCCCAGTCCACCCCGTCAAGTGACGGGTCCCATAGGTTTTCCTGGTTTGAGTCAACTCTGGTCTCTCACTCACCCGATTCCTATTCCAGCATTCAATTCGGTTAAGTCTGGCGGGACCGCAAAAGTGGTGTGGGTCCCTTTACTTGATTTTATCTTCTTATTATTGAATGAAATGAGTCTGATTGGGTGGGCCCCGTTGGAAGGCCCACGGATTCCTGGTGGGCTTGGTTAAGCCCACATACCCCCTAGTGGGCCTCAGTCTAGCCTGAGAGGCCCTTTGGGCTTTGGTTCAGTGAATTGATTTTATTTAAATTCCAAGTTGAAGATTAAATTTAGTTCCATGCAAAAAGTGAGTCTGGATTGACTTGCAGGCCCCTGAGTGGGCCTCGGCCTAGTTGCCAAGTGCTTTGAGTTTATTTGGGTTAATCTTTGCCAAAATGGACCAGGCTTTGGGCTTGGGGCCCTTTACCTGGGCTTGGGCTTGAAAGCCCAAGGTTTCTTGAGTTAGGGTTTTGAAACCCTAACCTTGGTTGGTTAATGGGCTTGGTGGGCCCGATAGGCCCTGCCCTTTGCCTCGTCCAAACCATATCTAAGTCTAGATCAACATGCTTCAAAATTGGGCTTGGGTGGGCCTCCAATGGTGTGGCCCACTCAAATGGATTGATTTTATCTTTATTTAACAAAAGGAGTTTGTCGGGCTTGGTGGGCCCCGTTGGAAGGCCCATCGGGAATCAATTTGGACCGGGTGTCCAAGGCCCACCTTGGGTTTTCGGGTGACCCGGAAACCCTTCTGGTTCATCTGGGTTGATCAAACACATAAAAAAATAGCACAAAATCACAAAATGACACAAATGGCATTCTGGCAGTGTAGCCGGCCTAAGATGCCGGTTACACACATAAGTCAGTGTATCCGCCCTTCTTTGCCGGTTATAAACAGACCTCAGTGTATCTGGCATTTGTTGCCGGCTACACACATGACTCTGTTGATCCGGCCTGAGTTGCCGGATCACCATACAGAGTCTAATTTTTTGGATTTTTTCAATGGGGTTGGTTTCTTGGGTCTCCTAGGATGTTCTGGGGGTCGTGTGGGCCCCTGTGTGGGCCCACAGTGGTTCCAAAATAGAGAAGAATGAGCTTCTCTTTAGGGAAAACTAAGAGGATGGGAGGAGGTTAGGGATTTGCCTCCTCTCTCTAAACCAAATCAACACACAAACAGGGACTCAAGTGTCCCTGTTTTGGTTCCCTTCCTTCTTCTAAGAACCCACCATTACTTTACATAGAAAAAGCGAAACGAGGCATCCATAAGCATGTTCAAGTCACAACCAAACTGAAGAACAAGGTAGGCCATTAAGAGTTAAAAAAAACAAGTTCTCCGTGCATGCAAATCATATTAAGCAGTAGCACATGTATGGTACCTAGATATGCTTCTAATGAATGAAAAAATAAGCATGCTTACGAAGCCGGCACAAGGCCGAATGGGCCGGTTTTTTTTCATGACCCAAAATAATGACTAACAAGGCAAAATCATGATTAACACATACAAAACAGCAAATAAGATGGGATACTCACATGATCCTAAAGAGGGCAAAACATATATTTTAGACAATAATCAATCCGTGCCTGCGTACGACAATAGCTAGGCCTTATGTGAATAAACAAACAGAGGATACACTTAGCATGCATCAGGTGCTATATTCATCATCCTACCCACATACATCATCCATTCATCCTAAAAAGGAAGCACTTGAAGAAGGGAAGAGGGGGGTTACTCGTGGGGTACATTAGACGATTAATCAAGAGGGACAAACTCCCACTTTAAATGAAACAAATTAATAGACCAAAAGAACCATTAAGAGCATCTTATATGTTACCCTCTTCCTCCCTCGGAGGCATGCTTGAAATGGTAAGACATGCTTGAAATGGGGAAGACAAAATAGAGAAAGAAAAGGCAAGACATGCTTGAAATGGTAAGAAACACATGGTTGAAAACACATGCTCATATGGAGCTCATTTTTATATATTATAAACAAAATACCATGGGGAACATTACCTTGGGGCCTTGTGACCTTCAAGTGGTGTGCTCACCCTTTCTTGAAGCTTGAACACCACTGGAACACCACCTTCAAGGCACCACCAGCAGCTCCTTTGAGTTTCTTCTTGGGTGGAGATGAAGAAGGCAAAGAGAGAAGAGGGCTTTGGGAGAGAGCAAGAGAAGGAGAGTCTTGGGAGAGAGCAAGAGAGCTTGGGGGAGATGGGGGATCAAAACAAAAATCAGCCCAACACAATGAGCCGACCCCCCTTTGTGCTAGGGTTTTTTCTTTTTATAAAGAATGACCAAAAGTCAATTACTTTTCCCTTTCACAACCAAAACCTTAAACCTTTTTCATTTGTGCCCTTTTTTAAAGAAAACTCATGATTGCATTATTTTCTTAGCCTGCTTGGACGACTTGGACGAATTCTCCACATGGGGAATTCGTCCAACCACATGTTTTTTATTTTCTTTTTTTTTTCTTATGTACTTTTATTATTATTATATTAGGATTTTTTTGTTTCAAGCTTTGGATGCACATGCATCTTTTAATTTTTCTTCTTTTATTTTAAATACTTTAATTAGACTTTTAGCAAAAATATTATTTTTTAATTCAAAACTTTTCATTTTGCTGCTCCTTCACTATTTGCCACGTGTGCAGATTTTCAGAAACTTCAACTTCCCACAACTCACTCATCTGATATCCGATTTTAGCAAACTTAGTGGCGTTGGAATCAGTGCGAGATTCCCAATCCACTGAATTTCAGTTTAATAGCAAACTCGAGTTTTTTAGCAGAAGTGCCGGGCCGCGTCCGGGAGCCGATTTTACTCATATTTCCTTATCCGGGACTCCGATTCCAGCAAACTCAGTTGCGTTGGAATCGTGTCGAGATGCTCTTTCTGCTGGTATCAAATGAGGTAGCTGATCTGGGGTTTAGCAGAAAGTCAATTTCTGCTTTTCTCAAATTTGGCCAGCCCATAACTTCTTCATCTGGACTCCGATTTGAGCAAACTCTGTTCCATTAAAATCGTATCGGAATCCTCTTTCCAATGGTAGGAAGCATGGCAATTGATTTGCACCAGATAAAAAGTCAACTTTTTGACTTTCTCAAGTTTGACTTTTCAATTAAAATTTCATTTTTTGCATTTTGGGAGGTGCAAAAATGAGGTGCTTACAATGACATCCCTTTTGTATTCCGGAATTAATTACAACAATTATATTTCTTAGAATACATTAATTGTCAAAAAAGGAAAAAAAAGTTATAAATACTTATAATTTGATCATAATAAATAATCAAGATTAAGTGAATGATGTTCCTTGCACTTCCTAGCACATTATGACCTAAAAGGAACGAAAATAAAGGACATTTATTTGTCATGTATCATGTAGTCAATAGGCCAATTTCTATCATTGAAAACACCCAAAAATTTAACCCAATTGTATTTTCTTGATCATCTGTGTAAAACCCCAAATTTTTACATGATTATTATTTATGGGAATTAATAAGTCTGTATGAGCGAAATTGTAGAAATTTGTCAAGCAGGGGTGTATTGGGAATTTGGAACGATAGACGTGGCAGCAGGTGAATTAGGGTTAGTAATGGATCGATTTTAATTAGAATTATATTGCTGTTTGATTTCAGCCGTATTAGATGAAATATTTATATATTTATATATGTGGGTGATTAAGGTGAAAAAAATCAAGTCAGTAGATCAACAGCTGGAAAGAATGCTCATGTAGGGAAATGTGTAGGCGAGCAGGCAGCGGATCATTAATTGAAGTATAAATACTTTAAGGTATTTCAGTCGTAGGTTTTTGGCACACTTTGAATTCGAATGAAGATTTTGGCTGAAGTTCTAGGGCGTTTGGGAGAAGAGCAGACTCGTGGGTTTCCTGTGATCAACGAGCTTTTAGTTCAGGAACCATCTTACGATCAGAGAAGGTTGTGGGCGAAGATTTATATTGCACTTCTAGTTCTTAGAGTTGCAGTGCAAGGATTTGAGCGTACAAGAGGTGAGTAGCATCGTTTTAATCGGTGTTTGTTTTTTGATCTCTAAGCTTAGCCGTAAAGCCTGATTTCTGGGAATATAGTTTCGAACGTGGATTATGCAAATAAATTTTTTTTTTTTGGACAGTAAGTAAGTGATATATTTGATTAAAAGAAATTTACAAAAAACATAGCAAAGCAAAAGCTATGCAAAACAAAAGTATGGAACTTCCCTATACAAAGCTACTCTAGCATAAGAGAGAGCTAGACAAAAGAAAGAAAGAGTCATAGAACAAAATTTACATGCAATCCCCAATTTTCACATATACTTCTATTTTCTAGGTTGTCTTTGACCACCTTCTTCATAGCTGAAGCTTTACCTCTCACATCCATGATAATGTGGGTAAGTAGCTCACCAACCGGTATGGCTTTGTTTTGGAACACCCGTCTATTTCTTTCTCGCCATATATGGTAAACCATGGCACCAAGTGATACTCTTTTCACTCACTTGGTGAACTTCTTCCCATCAAAGTTTTGAACCGCCCAATCAATTGTCCCATCCCAATGAGACAGAGGTCTGATCACCTCACTTTTCCTCATAATCTTCCTCCAAACCTCGCTAGAGTAGCTGCAAGTGAAGAATAAATGATCGTGGTCCTCCATACTTGCATGGAAAAAAACACATGATGATGTGGGGATGATATTATGCCTCACCGAAGTGTCTTGGGTTAGCAATTTTTTACTCAATGCTAGCCAAAGTATGAAAGCATGTTTCGGGATGTTCTCCACAAACCATACCAGCTTGTTCCAAGTAACTATAGGCAATTGAGTTCTCAATGAACCATATACATCCTTCATACAAAATTGAGTTCCTTGAGTTGGAAGCCAACTAACCAGATCCTGTTGATCCATATCTGGTCTTGGTAACTGTTGTAGAGCACTCCACACCTCCATGAGAGTATGAGACCGAGTAGGTGGGGGATCCCATTCACCATTTGTAATAATCTGCTCCACTTTTGCATCTGTGGTTAGACCAGAACCGTAAATTATTCTAGCTCCAAATTTCATGTATAGAGATCCAAGGGGGTGCCAATTATCAAACCATAAGGAGGATTTTCTTCCATTTCCAATGCGGATTTTAATCTTGTTAAACACTTTAGATCTCAAATTAAGTATATGTAGACATCCCAAATTGCACAAACAATCATCAAAAATCATTATCTCCTTGAAAGCCAGCACAGAAATTGAAGAAAATGAATTTTTACCTGTATCCGGCAACTCAGGCCGGATACAAGCAGGCCTCTTCGTATCCGATATACGAAGACAAGTACCGGATACAAGCAGTGCTTAGTTTATCCGGTATTCTCTACCGGATACCTTAAGGTCCTTGTGTATCCGGTCTGACATACCGGATACATAAGTTTTGCTCAAAATTAGGGTTTTCCGAGAGAAATCACTTGTTACCATCATGTCCCTCATTTAATGAGGGGAAATATCGGAAACAACCCTAGGGTTAAGGTTGGGGGGTTCTAGACATTAAGTTGTGTCTACCAATGACCTTAGCCTTTGCCTATAAATAGGAGGCTCCTCTTCAAGCAAAGGGCCAAGTTTTTGGAGATCGAAGAACTCCGAGTGAAGAAGGGAACCGCTGCCGGATTGCTTCCAGAACCCCAGGTAAGCCTCGACCTTCATTTATTTTCTGTATTTAATTTATTAGATCTAGATCTCTTCTTCTACCTTTCTGTAGAATAAAGCCTCTTTTTGTGTGTGGAAAACCTTCCCCGGCTCAAAGTATCTCAAGACTCCTCCTAGCCGTAAAACGTGAAGGCGGGATCTAGGAGAAACGAGACTGGGGATTGACCCTAGTGCTAGAACCTATGTAGCATAAGGCTTTTGAATGATTGAAAACCGTTCTATAATCAAAGTACCCTTGATTATCTCGAAGAACCGTGTTTAACGGGGAGAGAGAACAGAGGGAAACGATAATGGAACGGAACCCTAGGCTATTTTAGAACCTCATTTTGATGGAGATATATGCATGCTATGTTGTTCTGTTGATCTTATATGGTTTCTCACATTTGCACATACATAGCACCGTTTTGACGGGATAGGCTCATATTTGGGGTTTATTACATTCATTGTGATAAATCTCAAATAAATGGCCTCAATCAAATTCTGGAATGTTTTAAATGTTTTTCAAAAGTTTTGGATTCATCTCACACGAATCTCACACACTTGATCACAGTTTTGAGTCAGTTTTACTCAAAAGTGGCCTAACTGGACAGCACCTGTACCCTGACTTCGGACGCTCATAACTTCATCGTCCGGATGAATTTTGGAGCGATTCTAGAACCATGGGAAAGGTGAGGCTGTCTAGTTTATGTCCACCAAATTTCATAAACTTCCATTGAACGGATTTTTGACACCTCTCTGTCGAAGTTAAGTGGACAGTTCAGGTTCAAAGGCAAAACTTGTCACTTCGACGGAGCGCCATGTGTTCGTTTTAAGTCCGATTCGAGTGAATTTTGTTTCTGAGTACTCCTTCATGAGTCTATTTTAAAATTCAGTTGGTTTCATAATTTTTGGATTCCATTTGAATTATTGGTAGCCGATTTACTCAGAACTGTTCATTTGTACTTTTCTGGGTAAATCTGTGATCTTCGGGGCCTGTTCGGGAGACCACCCAAGGCACATCCAAAGGGATTTTTGTATGAGGCTATTTTCTTTTGAAATATGGCCATACAGACTTCAATCACACCAATTTTCGTGGATTTTTCTATGCAATTTCCCAAATTTGCCCACTTATCACTTTTAAAAATCCCCAGCAGCAACTTCAAAGGAGCATAACTCCTAGGATTTTCATCGGAATGAAGTGAAATTTTGCATAAGACTCTTATTTACCCTAATCTTTCAAATGAATTTGGTTTGGTTCAATTTAGAATTGGATTTGAATGATTTCAAGGCAAATGGCATACTTTTGACCGAATTTTCCGGATTTGATTTAACTTGGTTTTAAGCAACTTGAGCTTTGGATTTCCATCTTTTGAGATATTCCAGAAATGATATTGACATAAGAGAGGATCTAGAATCCATTTAGATCTTCATGTGAAAATATCACACATTGGTCCTTTTTCAAGGTTTTCTATGCTTTTAGCAAGCTTTCTATCTTTTGCATGAACATATACTTGGCAACCACTTTGTGTGGATGAATGGGGGTGCCTAACACCTTCCCCCGTTCATAATCTAATCCCCTTACCCATCTCTGGATTTGATTTTCAAGTAGGGTTATTTTTACCCTAGAATTTGCTTTTTAACTCTTTTTGCTTATTTTTAAACTTTTGGTGTCCATTCTCACCTAAAAATTATGAATGGTGGCGACTCTCCCAACCTTCATTTCGAGCCCCGTGTGTTGACAGAGGGATGATCACACCGGTGATTTTCCCATGTCTCACAACTGGCGACTCTGCTGGGGACTTGTGGATTTAAGCCTTTTTGTGTATATTCATGCTTTTTACTTATTTTTGAATGCTTGCTACTTTGTTTAATTCATTTGTATATATTCTTGTATTTCAAATCAGATTGGGATGCTTCTGAATTTTATATGAATCAAGTCATGTATGTTTTGCTTGATGTTGCCTAAAGGTTGATTTAGGAAAAGCCTATCTTGAAGCATGATTTGGTTGTATTTGGTGATAACATGCTCTAATTTGAATTTTGAATACCATGGTTTGAATATGAGAATTAGAAGCATGAAATCTAGGAGTTCAGAATTTTTGGGTATTCAAACATGATTCCTATAAAGCATGCTTTTTTGTGCTTAAAAATTTTTGTTATGCCATGCCTTTGATTTGGGGTATAGGGGGATTCAATTTGAGCATGAAAACCAAGAGCATGAAATCTGGAATTTTAGTGCACATTGTGAATTTTTTAGTATGTTCACCAATATACCATGTCAAGTAGTTGCTAAACTTTTAGGCATTAATTTGGGGTATAAAGGATGCACTTTTGGGCATGAGAAATCTGAAAATTTTAGTGCATATTTCTGGAGATTTTAAAGCATATTTTACCTCATTGAAACAATTTTGAACCATGCCAAGTAAGTGCTAAAATTTTAGGCTTCAATTTGGGGTAAATGGTACACTTTGAGCATGAAAAAGAGCATGAAAATCTGGGATTTTAGGGAATGCTTTTGGGTTTCAAGCATGCTTCCATGGTTTAATTGTTGTTTGTACAAATAACATGTTTTGTATACCACTTTTCGGGCATGTAATATTTTTGTGCATATTTGGTTCTTGCTTGCTTGTATTTAGCTTCATTATTTTTTGTCATATGTACCTTGGCTTAAAAGTGAATGCATGGCTACGAAAAAGAGTGGCAAGGGGCTGGGACGTTGCGAATGTTACCACAATTTTAAAATTGCACTTGAGCACATGAAACAATTTGCACAGCCTACCCATTACCTATTAGGAAGTTGAACCATGAATGTGTGTAGCTTGGCGCACCGAGGTCGTGACTTCGGAAAGCGAAAGTGAAAACATTTACCTTAGAATTTGGGTCAATGATGTGATGACAATGGGATCTGTGATTCGATTCCGGGCATCACTAGACTTGAGTTCTAAGTTGCAATTTAAGCCAAAACCCAAAAACCATACGCTTGAAGGTGGAGAAACACGTTTTCAGCTAAAAGCACACAATTGCGTTTGGGGAATTGGGTGTAAATGTGGGAAGGCCGTTTGCATGTTTTACAGGCCAAGGTATAATGTGAATACCATATTGAATGAAGATAATACAAGGTGGCAAGGTAAAGCCATGTTCTATCTATAAATTTGGGGAATTTTGCAAGTATGATGTCCAAGCCCAATTTGGGGCAAGTTTTGAAGGTCAAGTTAAGGTGAGCATCAAGTGAGAATGAAAAAAACCAAATCTGGTGAAAAAATTGAGTCAAAATGGCCATTTCGGCAATAACCGGCAACTCAGGCCGGTTAAGAAGAATCTTGTGCATATCCGGTATATAATGCCGGATACAAAGGGCTATGCGTGTATCCGGTCATTGTGACCGGATACATTAAGCCATACCCTTATCCGGCCATTAATACCGGATACATGCAGAAACTGAATAAATTAGCTTTTTCAGCCCGAATTTTCAGAATAAAAATGCCTAAACACTGTAGATAATCCTTAGGCACCCCAAAGAAAATATAAAAATGTTTCAAAAAATATATATAAAGAAAAAAATATAAAAAAAAATGTATATTCCTTTAGGATTAAACCTAAGGTTAAAATTCAAAGAACAAGCTAAGGTGTCATATTTTTTGATATCAATTCAATTCAAACATGTGTCAATCAAGCTTTAGAACTTGAAAATTGAGAAAATTCAGCATATTTCAAAAATGAAAGCCTTGGTTGGTCTCCTTTTTACCAATCAAGTCCAAAAAAAAGTGGGACCTCTGGAAGCCCTAGAATATTCCATGAACCCTTGATTGGTCTCCTTTTTACCAATCAAATCAAATTAAAAAATAGGACCCTTGGAAGCCCTAAAATATTCCATCAAAACCCTTGGTTGGTCTCCTTTTTACCAATCAAGTCCAAAAAAAAGTGGGACCTCTGGAAGCCCTAGAATATTCCATGAACCCTTGATTGGTCTCCTTTTCACCAATCAAATCAAATTAAAAAATGGGACCCTTGGAAGCCCTAAAATATTCCATCAAAACCCTTGGTTGGTCTCCTTTTTACCAATCAAGTCCAAAAAAAAGTGGGACCTCTAGAAGCCCTAGAATATTCCATGAACCCTTGATTGGTCTCCTTTTTACCAATCAAATCAAATTAAAAAATGGGACCCTTGGAAGCCCTAAAATATTCCATCAAAACCCTTGGTTGGTCTCCTTTTTACCAATCAAGTCCAAAAAAAGTGGGACCTCTGGAAGCCCTAGAATATTCCATGAACCCTTGATTGGTCTCCTTTTTACCAATCAAATCAAATTAAAAAATGGGACCCTTGGAAGCCCTAAAATATTCCATCAAAACCCTTGGTTGGTCTCCTTTTTACCAATCAAGTCCAAAAAAGTGGGACCTTTGGAAGCTCTAGAATATTCCATGAACCCTTGATTGGTCTCCTTTTTACCAATCAAATCAAATTAAAAAATGGGAACCCTTGATTGGTCTCCTTTTTACCAATCAAATCAAATTAAAAAAATGGGACCCTTGGAATCCCTAAAATATTCCATCAAAACCCTTGGTTGGTCTCCTTTTTACCAATCAAGTCAAAAAAAAAGTGGGACCTCTGGAAGCCCTAGAATATTCCATGAACCCTTGATTGGTCTCCTTTTTACCAATCAAATCAAATTAAAAAAATGGGACCCTTGGAAGCCCTAAAATATTCCATGAACCCTTGGTTGGTCTCCTTTTTACCAATCAAGTCAAAAAAATGGGACCCTTGGAAGCCCTAGAATATTCCAACACAAAAACAAAACAACAAAAAAAAAAAAAAAACAAAAAATCTGGATTAGTGTTCACCTGACCTACTGGTTTACATGCATAGGGGTGTGATTCAAGTTAAATGGAAGCTAACATGTTCTGTTAATTTTTCCCCAGGTACATTTACCTGCAACCCAGGTGCACTTAATTGCAGTCATTGCTCCCGTGACCAGATCCAAAGCCCGAACAATGAATACTGAAGAGAACCAAGCCCAAGCTACTGTCCTTGCTCAGGACTTTACTCAACTGTAGGAGCAAGTGGCCGGTCTGGCCAAGATGCTGGGGGACCTACTGGCGGCTCAGGCCCAACAGGCCCAAGCCCAGAACCAGGCATCTACTTCCCATCAGGCACCACCACCTCAGGCCTACATTCCGCCTCCGGCTCAGCCCATGCCTGAGCCCATTTCTGAACCAGTCCCTGAACCCATTCTGATCAGGGAAAATACAGCGGAATTTGAGAAAGAGCTGGAAAAAGAAAAGGCTAGGGATGAGATGGAAAAGAAAATACTGCTGAGGATAGAAAGAATCCAGGCAGAGCTGAAGGAGGTGAAAGGGGGAAGCAGCCATGGAGGCACCACCTTTGAAGACCTGTGCATGTACTCGGATGTATGTCTACCGGCTAAGTTCAGGTGCCTAGACTTTGACAAGTTTGATGGCACGGGCTGCCCATTGAGCCACTTAAAGTTATACTGCGGGGCCCTATGCCAATTTGGCCGGGATGATGGCATACTGATCCAGCTCTTCCAGAGGAGTCTGACCGGGTCAGCCCTTAGGTGGTTCGCTACAGTGGACTATGGAAGGATCAAAAGGTGGAAGGACCTAGCCGACGCCTTCTTAGACCAATATAAGTTCAACTCTGAGATCGTGCCGGACCGGTACGACATGATGAGGATGACCAAGGGGAAGGATGAACCGGTACGGCAGTATGCCAAGAGATGGAGAGAGGCCGCCTCCCAGGTCAGGCCACCTATGCAAGAGCCGGAGATGATCACCACATTTATGGGCACACTGGGGCAGCCCTTTTACAACCATCTGGTAGGTCAGATCACCACCAACTTTGCAGCCCTAGTGCAGGTGGCGGACCGGATCGAGGAAGGGGTAAGGTCAGGAAGGCTGATAGACTACTCTACTCTGATTGGGCAGTCTGATTCCTTGGCCCCCATGGCCCAGAAGAAAGGGGCCGGATTCAAGAAGAACGGGGCCCGAAAAGAAGGGGAGGTGAACCTAGTCCAGGCTCCTCCAGCCAAGAAGCCACTTCACGTCAACATCTCTGCACCCCAACAGGCCCAGCAGTCGTACCAGACCCCGCTGAATGTCAATTTCACCCCCTCTGTACCAGCAAACCCAAGGAGGGCCTTTACCAGGGAGGAAAGAGAGGCCTGGTTAGCCAACAGAAAGAACCGGGTTTTCACTCCTCTCCCAATATCTCTTTCCCAGCTGCTACCAACTTTGCTGAAGGGTGAATACTTGACTCTGAAAGAGCCCAACCCGAATGCCACCAGGGGAAGAAATTTTGACATGGGAGCACCGGGGCATTCTACAGATACCTGCTGGGTATTGAAGCATGCAGTCCAGGACTTGTTGGACCAGAAGGCCTTAGTGTTCAACACTGCTGCACCGGCCCCGTCCGGGAATGATATTGGGCAGAACCCTCTGCCTTACCATAATGGGGCAGGTGTGAGACATGGGAAAAATCACCGGAATGATCATCCCTCCGTCAACACACGGGCTCAACGCAAAAGTGGAAGAGTCGCCACCATTCATGATTTTGGGGTGAGAATGGACACCAAAATATTTAAAAATCATCAAAAAGTGCAAAAATGCCAATTCTAGGGTAAAAATAACCCTACTTAAAAATTAAATCCAGAGATGGGTAAGGGGATTAGATTATGAACGGGGGAAGGTGTTAGGCACCCCCATTCATCCACACGAAGTGGCAGCCAAGTGTATGTTCATGCATAAAGAAAGTAAGAAAGCTTACTAAACATCATGAAAAACCATGAAAAATGTCAAATGTATGATATTTTCACATGAAGATCTAAATGGATTCTAGATCCTCTCTTATGTCAATATCATTTCTGGAATACCATAAAAAGATGGAAATCAAAGCACAAGTTGCTCAAAACCAAGTTGAATCAAATCCGGGAAGTTTGGTAAAAAGTATGCCATTTGCCTTAAAATCATTCAAATCCAATATTAAATTGAACCAAACCAAGTCCATTTGAAAGATTACAGTAAATAAGGGTCTCATGCAAAATTTCACTTCATTCCGATAAAAATCCTAGGAGTTATGCTCCTTTGAAGTTGCTGCTGGGGATTTTTAAAAGTGATAAGTGGGCAACTTTGGAAAATTGTCTAGAAAAATCCACTACATAAAAATCCACGAAATTTGGTGTGATTGAAGTCTGTATGGCCATCTTTCAACAGAAACTAGTCTCATACAAAAATCCCTTCGGATGTGCCTTGGGTGGTCTCCCGAACAGGCCCCGAAGATCACAGATTTACCCAGAAAAGTACAAATGAACAGTTCTGAGTAAATCGGCTACCAATAATTCAAATGGAATCCAAAAATTATGAAACCAACTGGATTTGAAAATAGACTCATAAAGGAGTGCATAGAAACAAAAATCATTCGAATTGGACTTAAATCGAACACATGGCGCTCCATCAAAGTGACAAGTTCTGTATTTGAACCTGAACTGTCCACTCAACTTCGACAGAGAGGTGTCAAAAATCCGCTGGATAGAAATTTGTGAAATTTTGTGGACATAAACTAGACAGCCTCACCTTTCCCATGGTTCTGGAATCGCTCCAAAATTCATCCGGACGATGAAGTTATGAGTGTCCGAAGTAAGGGTACAGGTGCTGTCCAGTTAGGCCACTTTTGAAGAAAATCAAATCCGAAAATTGATACCAATATGTGATTCGTGCAAGATGAACACAAATACTTTAAAAATCATCCAAAAGGCATTCCAGAATTGATTGAGGCCATTTATTTGAGATTTATCAAAATAAATGCAATAAACCCCAAATATGAGCCTATCCCGCCAAAATAGTGATATGTATGTGCAAGTGTAAAAAAACCAAACAAGATCAATAGCATGCATACATATTCATCCAAATAGGGTTCTAAGACAGCCTAGGGTTCCGTTCCATTATCGTTTCCCTCTGTTCTCTCTCCCCGTTAAACACGGTTCTTCAAGATAATCAAGGGTACTTTGAATATGGAACGGTTTACAATCAATCAAAAAGGCCTTATGCTACATGGGTTCTAGCACTAGGGTCAATCCCTAGTCTCGTTTCTCCTAGATCCGCCTTCACGTTTTACGGCTAGGGGAGTCTTGAGATACTTTGAGCCGGGGAAGGATTTCCACACATACAAACAAGGCTTTACACTACAGAAAGGTAGAAGAAGAGATCTAGATCTAGGAATGTAAAGACAGAAAATAAAAAGAAAAGTTGAGGCTTACCTGAGTTCTGGAGGCGATTCCGCAGCGGTTTTCTTCTTCTCTTGGTGTTCTTCTTTGCGAGAATTCAAAACAAGAGTTGAGTGCCCTTTGCTTGAGAAGGAGCCTCCTATTTATAGGCAAAGGTTAGGGTTAGGGTTGGTGAGAATGGTAGACACAACATAATGTCTATAGCCCACCAACCTTAACCCTAAGGCTATTTCCGCGATTTCCACTCATTTAATGAGGGATATGATGGTAAAAGTGAAAAGCTCTCGGAAAACCCTAATTTTGAGCAAACTTAATGTATCCGGTATGTCAGACCGGATACACAAGGGCCTTAAGGTATCCGGTACATGGTACCGGATACACTAAGGCTCACCTGTATCCGGTATGAGTAACCGGATACAGGAAGGAGTACTTGTATCCGGCCTGAGTATCCGGATACAGGTAAAAGTTTATTTTCTTCAATTTCTGTGCTGGCTTTCAAGGAGATAATGATTTTTTATGATTGTTTGTGCAATTTGGGGTGTCTACAGCAGGCCCATCCAACTCCATCACAGCCATATCCACCACCAGAAGGGCCTTTGACCCATTACAGCTCATAGCTCCAGTAGGGACCACTGTTCAGGTCCGTTTTTTCCAAGAAGAAGAAGAAGAGGAGATCAACATGGTCTCCCAGAAAAACAATCCAGCTGCTGAGGACATAAGTTCCTCTTTAAACCGGGTCTCTGCTCTGATGGCCCAGATGAATACTGCAAGGCCCCCATTGGTCGTCAATGGCAGTCCACCCATCTATTCACCATCTGAGCCGTCCAAGGCTCCACTGGTCATCAACCTTGACCCCACCACTGCTTCCATCACTTCTTCTGTCCCCACAAAATCCAAACTTCAACCCCTGGTTGTAAATGTGCAGCCAGCCCAAACTATCCCTAAACCGGCCCATACATCCCGGTCCAAACTCCAGCCACTAGTGGTTAACATCCCTAAATTAGCCTACTCTGAGGCCGCTGTACCATGGAATTACAGCGAGGGAACCACGGCTACGGTTCCAAAGGTTAGTAACCAGAACCAGGAGGAGGTGAACCTCATGACGAGGTCGGGGAGATGTGCAGGGGGTGAAGAGAAAGAAAAGGAGACAGAAGCAGAAAAAGAAAAAAAAGAAAACAAAAAGGAAAAAACAAAGTGGGAGAAGACACCCCCCAGGGTGCAGAAAATGAGGCAGCAGACCTCATAAAAATAATTAAGAAAAGTGAATTCAATCTTGTGGATCAGTTGAACAAGGTCCCGGCCCAGATTTCAATACTGGGCCTTTTGCTGAATTCTGAAAAGCATAGGGATGCATTGTTAAGGGTGCTACAGAGTGCACACGTATCCCAGACCATTGATCCAGACCAGATTGGCAAAATGGTTGGTCAAATCTTGTCACATAATGTGATAAGTTTCTCAGAGGGTGAGATCAGCCCAGGTGGGTGTTATCATGTGGACCCTTTGCACATCACAGTGCTTTGTAAGGGCTGCATGATTGCACGGGTTCTAATTGACAATGGGTCAGAATTAAATGTCTGCCCGTTAATCACTTTTACCAAGCTGGGTCTGGACCAGTCAAGGATCAAACAAAATGGGCGGATAGTTAGGGCTTTTGATAACTCCAAGACCCACTCCCTAGGGGAGATTGAACTGTCGGTCACAATTGGGCCAAATATCTTTAACATCACATTTGAAGTGATGGATATACCCGCAGCCTTCAATCTGCTCCTAGGAAGGCCGTGGATACACTCGGCTAGGGCAATACCATCCACGCTCCAAAGGGTGAAATATGTAAGAGGGCAAAGGGTGATAACAGTCCTAGCCGAAAACTTGGTGCCGCCCATCGTGTCACCTGATGCACCCTTAATCAATGTGGACTTGACTGTTGACAAGATTGCATTCCACTCATTTCAATTTGAGGCGGTCAATTACATACCTGGGGGGTGTGAGAAAAAGAAGGAAAAGGGGACCACTGCAGAAAAGATGGTCAAGAAAGTGATGGAGAAATACCACTTTCACCCAGGGAAAGGCCTGGGGATCAATCTGCAGGGGATGGTGGAGCCAATCACGGCTAAGAAATTGATCCCCAAGGTAGGGTTGGGCTTCAAGCCCAGAGGTTGGAGAAGAATGAAACATGAAGAAGGTAAGGTCAGAAACAAAGGAAAACTCCCTCATTTAAGGGAAAGCTTCCCAAAACCCTCATATATAATCCAACTGTCTCCTCCCATGGACCAATCCAAGCCTCCTTACCGAAACATTAACCCATTTCAAAAGCCTTTTGTTTCGGCCCTACAACCCTATAACCCATCTCCAATACTGGGAGCAGCAGATGGGCCTGGGCCACAGCCCGAGCAGCAGGTGGACTTTTCTGAAGATGTTGGTGCATTCTTCGCCATGACTGAAGGCGAAAAGACAGGGGCAGACATGGAACTGCCGTTTATTGACTGGGCCGCAGTAAAGATTCCGGAAGAGGTCGTTTCTGGATTGGGCCCCGTAGCAGAAAAGGGCAGTACCCACCCGGTGATGACGGCATCGGATGCTGGGCTTGAGGAGCAGGCTTTCCCTATTTCCCCTGCTCTCCAAAATCTTATGTTAAACAATTGGGAGGAAACTCCCCTTACCTTTGAAGCAGTGTTAGTTCGGCAAACTGACGCGGCTTCCAAAAAAAACTCCAATAGTGGAATGCCATTTCCCTGAAGGTTTTAATGGGCCTTCGTCTTCAAGGGAATTATGTTTAGAAGGCTCACAAAAAAACCAAAAAGATTTTTCTATTTTTTCTAGAAAATTTAAATTTTTCAAAAAGGTCCAAACTACTTATGAACCATATAATCAGACCGAATTGGACCAGGTTGAATATGACTTCGACCTTGAGCTCGACTTTGATCTCATGGGGGTCGAAGAAGAGATCAAGGTCGAAGGAGAAGACGTTCCAAAAGAAATTGAATACCAATTGGAACGTCATGAAAAGAGGGTCCAACCTAATATTGAGGAGACCATATCCATAAATCTTGGGACCGAAGAGGACCCAAAAATTGTGAAAATCGGGTCATGCTTGTCTGATGTGCAGAAAAATGAAATGTCACGATTTTTGGCAGATTACAAGGATGTGTTTGCTTGGTCGTATCGGGACATGCCGGCGTTGAACACTGACATGGTGGTGCACAAGTTGCCAATTTTACCAGGGGTTAAGCCAATCAAGCAGAAGCTGAGAAGATTGAAACCTGAGTGGACTCTGAAGGTCAAGGACGAAGTGGTCAAACAGTTCCAAGCCGGATTTCTGGCAGTCTCAACGTACCCAGAATGGCTCGCAAACATAGTGCCGGTACAAAGTCCGAATGTGCGTGGATTATAGAGACTTGAACAAGGCAAGCCCAAAGGATGATTTTCCGCTTCCACACATCGACATTCTAGTCGATAATACTGCAGTACATAGCCTATTTTCCTTCATGGATGGTTTCTCAGGATATAATCAGATCAAGATGGCTAAGGAGGATCAAGAGAAAACAGTATTTATCACACCTTGGGGTACATTCCACTATACAGTCATGCCATTTGGGCTCAAGAACGCTAGGGCAACATATCAGCGGGCCATGACAGCACTGTTTCATGACATGATCCACAAAGAGATGGAGGTCTACGTGGACGATATGATTGCCAAATCAAGCAAAGAGAAGGACCATTTGATCAACCTGAAGAAAGTGTTTGATCGTCTCAGGAAGTACAGTCTACGGCTTAACCCGGCTAAGTGCGTCTTTGGGGCTACATCAGGGAAGTTACTGTGGTTTATAGTGAGCCGAAAAGGAATTAAAATTGACCCGGCAAAGGCCAAGGCCATAATTGAAATGCTAGCACCCAGAACTGAGAAGGAGGTCAGGGGTTTTCTTGGAAGAATTCAATACATAAGCCGGTTCATAGCACAGCTCACTGCTATCTGTGAACCAATTTTCAAACTTTTGAGGAAAGATAACCCGACAGTCTGGAATGACGACTGCCAGCAGGCATTTGACACAATAAAGAAGTATTTGCTGAACCCACCTGTGCTAGTGCCACCCACTCCAGGAAGACCACTGATCCTGTACTTGTCAGTGTTAGAAACATCGATGGGATGTGTCTTGGGGCAGCATGATGAGACTGGTAGAAAAGAAAAGGCAATTTACTATCTGAGTAAAAAATTCACGGAATATGAAGCCAAGTATTCATCATTGGAGAAGACTTGTTGTGCTTTAGTGTGGGCCACTCAGAGGCTAAGGCATTACTTCCTTAGTCACTCCACACTATTGATATCCCGGATGGACCCGCTGAAGTATTTATTTGAGAAACCGGCACTGACTGGCAGAACGGCTAAGTGGCAACTACTACTGTCCGAGTTTGACCTCACGTACTGTTAGCACCTGATTTTTGCACCCCAAAAAATGCAGAAAATGAAAATTTCAACTAAAAAGTCAAACCCTGAGGGGGCCAAAATTTGACTTTTTAATCCAAAGAGAATTGGCCATCAAACTTCCTCTCATTGAAAAGAGCATTTCGACACGGTTCTAACGCAACTAAGTTTGCCAGAATCGGAGTCCGAATGAGGAAGTTATGAGCCGGTCAAACTTTTGGGGAAGCGAAAGTTGACTTTTTCCTTGACCCCAATTCAACTGCCCAATTTGATCCCAGTGGATAGTGTGTTCCGAGCTGATTCCAACGACACCAAATTTGCTAAAATCGGACATCAGACGGAGAAGTTATGGATAGTTGAAATTTCAAAGAAAGCTGCCCATGTGGCAAAACAGCAGCAAAAAGCAGAATAGATGAATTAAATAAATAAAAATAATCATATATTTATTTTTTAATATTATTTTAATAAGAGAATCTCGTTTTATAATAAAATAATCAAAAAATCGGATAAAAATCTTTAAATAAACCAAATTGAATAAAGGTTTGAAATCCAAAACATTTTAAAAACGTGCTGCACCGTATTTGAAGTATGGGCGAGGCATGCCCGTACTTCAAATACGGGCAAGCTTCTAGAAGGGGACGCGTGTCGCTATACGGCGGGACACGCGTCCCATACGGCCGATTTTGCGAGATTTGAAAATGTGCGTTTTTCGCCCGTAATTGAATTACGGGCAAGGCACGCCCGTACTTGAAGTACGGGCAAGGCATGCCCGTACTTCAAATACGGGCACGAAAATTTTGCCTATAAATAGAGAGGCCACCCCCCTCATTTTAGCAAGCCTTCTCCTTGGCCGTTTCCCCCTTCCTCCTCTGATGTTCTCACGGCAAACCTCTGCCCAATTGTCACCATCCCAAAACCTAAACCTTTTTTAATCCCCAAATTACCCCTATACTCCTAAACTACCCCAAAACCATGTCCAAATCCTCTTCAACTTGGTCTTGAACCTATCCACCTTAACCAAGCTCTTCCCAATTCTTCCCCGCAAGATAAGGAGGACGCGGAAGCGCTGCCAAATTCGCCGGAGAAACCATCACTAGCAAAAGCCACATTGTAAGTATGTTGGGTTGTATAATATTTTCATTTTCCATTTCTTTTCTAAGTCTCTTTTAAATACCTTTTAATGTTACTAATGCTACTAACTCACTTGCTGTTTTGAGTATCATGAGAAGATGATATTAAAGAGTTAGTCATTACAAGAAAGAAGGAAAAGAAAGTGCCTAAAGAGCATTTTGAATTTAACAAATCAAATAACTCTTTTCTTCAATCTTTGACATGGAAGGATTGAATCCTTCTTGAAGTTAAATAAATGCCTTGTAATTCCCTACTTCCCCCATCCAAAAGATGATCATGGACCACCCAAGAGATGCTGGTTTTCATGTTAAAAGAGGAAGAAAGAAGAAGAAGGCCTTTTAGGCCAAATGAAGCAAATGTGCTGTGATTGAAGACACCAGAACTACCACCGAAGTTGCAGAAAGTTCCAAAGAGGCCACGGAACTGATCCCAGAAAGAATCGGCGGCCAAAATGCAAAACTGGAGGCGCCCGTAAACTCAGAACAGTCCAGTCTGGACCGTGTTTGCTTCACGGGCGAGGCAAACCGGATTTCGTCTACGGGCGACGGTGGACCGTATAGACAATACGGGCTAATGTAAAAGTAATATAAAAAATGTAATTTTCCGGCCCGGTTGAACCTAATTCGACCTGAACCGGCCTGAACCAGTCCCTTAAGCAATTTGGGCTATCTTAAGCCCATCTTTGGACCATGGGCCCAGATGGGCCCACCAAGACCACCCTGGGCCCAACTGTGGAGCCCACTTCGGACCGGCCCAAACCAGGCCCGTTTTCAATAAACGGGCCAAAGGCCGCTTGAATTTGGCTAATGGGCCCATTCCAAGCCCACTAAGCCCAAACCTAAAGTGTAAATAAATAAAATAATAAAATAACCAAATGGGTTACCCAATAACCCAACTGGGCCCAAAGCCCAACCATGGCAGCCCACGGGTCTTCCAACGGGACCCGGGTCCGACCCACCTCACTTAGATAAATAAAAAAGATAAAATTAAAATAAAAGGGACCCACACCTTCAGAGGGTCCCACCATACCAAATAAGGCAGCATGCTGGCCTAGGAAAGGTGAAACTTAAGTTGACTCAAGACCGAAGAGACCCACGGGACCTGTCAATCGACGGGGTGGGCTAGGGTGTCTTCGGGCTTCCCTAAACGTAACCGAGAACTTACTCAGATCTCTAATAAAGCCGAAGACCAGAAAATTAGGCCCGGATAGGTGCCCTTTTGTGTCTGCCTGCACCTCTCAGGCAGTGGCGACTCCAAACCAGTCCCGAGGCGAGCATCACATCAGCATGCACCTCGTCGTGCGGCTCGAAATTAGGGGGTGCGCACACGTACATCACCCAAAAGGCGATCAAGGGTCAAGCCATAGCTGATCACCTGGCTGCACATCCTTTGCCAGAATATCAACCCTTGAAGACCAACTTTCCCGATGAGGCAATCCTGTACACTGAAGAGGAGGACAGTGAGAGTTCTTGGCAGATGTTCTTTGATGGGGCCGCCAACATGAATGGTAATGGAATAGGGGCAGTCTTGGTTAAACCAGATGGTTCACACATTCCGATTGCAGTAAAGCTGAGATTCCAGTGCACCAATAACATAGCAGAATATGAAGCATGCATAATTGGATTGCAAGCAGCCATGGATCATGGAGTAGAGGAACTTGACGTATACGGGGATTCGAGTCTTATCATCTTCCAAACAACTTGTGAGTGGAAAACCAAGGATCACAAATTGATCCCCTATCACCAGTATTTGGAAGAAATAAGCACAAATTTTACTCGAATTTCCTTCAACTATATGCCAAGGGCCAAGAATCAATTTACGGATGCTCTAGCAACCTTGGCTTCAATGGTCAGCAAACCAGAAGGGGTAGACATCAGACCACTGGAAATTGAGGTCCGAGATGAACCGGCTTACTGTCTCGTTCTAGAGGGAGCACTAGAAGAAGAAACGCCATGATTTCAAGATATCAAAGATTTCTTGAACAATCGGAGTCTGCCAGAAAATGCCACTGCTACTGAGAAGAGGACAATACAGAGATTGGCTGGTAAATTTCTGCTAAGTGGTGGACATGTGTACAAGAGGTCACATAACGACATTCTGCTCAGGTGTGCTGCTAAGGCTGAATCGGAAAGGCTGATTGAGACCGTACATGGAGGAGTTTGTGGGCCCCATATGAGTGGGCACATGTTGGCAAAGAAAATCTTGAGGCTGGGATATTACTGGACGACCATGGAACATGATTGCTGTATACATGTCAGGAGGTGCCACCAATGTCAGATATATGCAGATAATAAGCATGCACCCCCAGATGAGTTGCACAACATGACATCACCATGGCCCTTTTCTATGTGGGGCATAGATGTCATCGGCATGATTTCACCTAAGGCATCGAACGGGCACAGATTTATCCTGGTGGTGATTGATTACTTCACTAAATGGGTGGAAGCAGCATCATATGCAAATATCACAAGCAACCATGTGATCAAATTTTTGAAGCACAACATTATTTGTCGCTATGGACTGCCAAGTGCCATAGTATCAGACAATGCTTCAAATATTAAGAACAAGGACATGAAGAAAATGTGTGAGCAGTTTCAGATCACCCACCACAAGTCAGCTCCGTACAGGCCTAAGATGAATGGGGCAGTGGAAGCAGCAAACAAGAACATAAAGAAAATCATTCAGAAGATGGTAGTAAGTTACAAGGATTGGCATGAAATGCTGCCACTTGCTCTACATGCCTACAAAACCTCAATCCGGACTTCAACTGGGGCAACCCCGTATTCCCTAGTCTATGGAATGGAAGCAGTCTTGCCAGTGGAAGTAGAAATCTCATCACTCCGAGTGCTCATGGAAGCAGAACTAGAAGAAGCCGAATGGGTCCAGTCGAGACATGATCAACTTAACCTGATAGAAGAAAAGCGGTTGAAAGCGCTTTGCCATGGCCAATTGTATCAGAGGAGAATGGCCCGGGCCTACAATAAGAAAGTGAGGCCCAGAACTTTCCAAGAAGGAAACCTGGTGCTAAAGAAAATTCTACCATTTTTGGAAAATCCACGTGGTAAGTTCAAGCCCAATTGGGAAGGGCCTTATGTCGTCAAGAAGGTCCTGTCAGGGGGTGCACTTATCTTAGCAGAAATGGATGGGTCAGATTTTCCTGAGCCCATTAACTCTGATGCAGTAAAAAGGTATTTTCCTTGAGTGAATATTTCTAGGAAATGATCCGAGGCCATTTTTCTTTACTTCCTTCAAAATTTCAATCCCTAGTCTAGCCAAGTTGAGCCGGTTCGTTTCTTTGATCAACCCAAACCGGATTTACAGTCAAATTGGGGCAAAGCCAATTGGGGCAAAGTTAAGGAAAAAAGAAAAAAGAGAGGAAAAGCAATGAAAAATGGCAAATGAAAGCCAAGTGTGAAAAAAGATGCAAAGAATGCAATTTGGGGAAAAATGGGTAAATTTATCATGACTGTAAATCCGGTTGACCTATTTCCGCACTCGAAAAATTTTGGGCCTTTAATACCCTTTCTTTCATAAACAGAGCCTGGCCTTTATTTCGTCCTATTTTTAAGCCCTCGGTGATCTTAGCTTGTTCATTCAAATATCAGAGTAAGATGGGTGATGACGGAATTCAGAAGCCGGCCCTAGTGAAAACAGTAACTGGCACTAGGGGCAATATTGGCAAAAAGGCAAAAAGAAAAAGAATAAGAAAAATGAAAGAAAATTAGAGGTTGAGTTGATCATGGGGATCTGAGCCTTAAGCAAAGTTGGCATGAGCAGAATGGGGCAGTTTTGGCATTTAGGGATGACTCTAAAGGTCCTAAGATGGACGGTTCTGATCCCTCAGTATTTTGTGGACTACCCTTTTCATTATTTAACCTGGTTTTAATTCCTTTAATTATAGGTGATTAAGTGCATGGACCAAATTTCAAAAAAATACAAAAAAAAAATACAAAAAGGAAAAATTATACTTTGGCCAGTGATGATAAATCAAATACTTTTCATAAAACCTTTGTTTTTACAAGCATCTGAGCATTCTGAGGCCAATAATATAAAAATTTTATTTTGAATTAAATCCTTTGTCTTTCCACTATTGGAGTTTGCTTTGGTACAAAGGTAGAAAAAAAATAATGCAGGAAATAAAGCTAGTCTCTGTCTCCTAGCCGCTCCTCGAGCTCCCGAATCTGAGCTGCCTGAGCTGCAATGACTCCTGAAGCCCCCTCTGCAGCGGGATCACTCAAGAAGGAAATGACCTCATCTGAAAGGGCCTGCCTGATCCGCATACTCCTAAGGCTGGCCAAAGTATCCTGGTACTTCTGCCGGATCATACGGACCTCGAAGCGACGGGCCTGCCTCTGCTCCTCCAGCTTCTCTTCCACGGCAGTACGGCGTGAGATCTGCTCCTCAAGCTGCCTCTCCAGATAAATGCCCTGTATCCTGAGCTCCTGGGCCTCCCGTACCCATATCTGCTGAAGCCGCTTATGAGAAGCCCGCTCAGACTCTAGAATGTCCTCATAGGTGGGAGCCAAGACTACAGGAGGATCTTCGGGTACCGGGGCTTGAGTCTGTATTTGCTCCTTGATCCAGAAGAGATAATCCTTCACATGGGCTTTTGAGAAGACTGGACCACGCATGAAGCGGACATAGGACCACTCCTTCATCAACCAGGCATTCAGCTTCATAGAAAGGGGCCCAAGACGATCCTCATATCCACATGGGATGATAATCCCCTGGGTCGCTCGGAACTGACGAAGGACCCGCAGAGGAAGATACAGCACTGCATGCTTCAGGCCCGCTAGGATCAGAAAGTTGCAGTCACGGAAGCTAATCACTGTCACTGCATTGGGCTGATAAGTACCAGGCCATCTCACCTGGTCATCCTAAAGTGAGCCCAAGAAAGTGAACCAGCCCTGTTTGCCCCCTGGAATATCGGGACACCCCTGGTTGCTCATCAAGATGGGGACTTTCAAGTTCGGGAAGAAGTGTCGATTGATTTCCTCAATCTGACTCAAATGATCAAGTAGCCAAAGCTGCAAAGGAAAAGAGATATATCAGCACATTGTAAAAAAAAAAAAAAAGCAAAAAGAAAGCAAAAAAAGCAAATGAAAAAAAAGAAAGCAAAAGCAAAAAGAAAGCAAAAAAGCAAATGAAAAAAAAATAAAAAAATAAAAAATTTTTTACCTGCAAAATCTGGGCACATGCTAAGAAGCGTTTTGACTTCCTATTGTAGCAATCAGTCAAGGCCTGATACATCCCAGCCAAAATCATAGGGGCCAACCGCTCCCGCTCCCTAACCTGGCATATCACTGAAATCAAGGCCAAATCCACCTCATCATCATCTCGTGGGAAAAGTAGCTGGTTGACCACTATCAGGGTCAAGGCGTTGAACCGAACCTCCTTATTTTCCCCCCTCAAAAGCTTCTCAGTCAAAAAAGCCTTAGATAGGGTCAAGAGGGTGTCAGAATCCCCCAAGTCCTTCTTTCCTATGCCCAAGAATGTAGAAGCTTCCTTTTTGTAACTAGGCCTAAGAGGTGGATTCACCACCTTCTCATCAAACCTCAAGCCCAGGATGGTTTCCACCTCCTCAATGGTTGGGGTCATCTCATGGTTCCCAAAACGGAACAAGTTGAGGTCAGGAACCCAATGACCAATCATGGCCTCTATAATCTCCCACTTGAAGGGAACCTTGGGAATAAGCAGGGTGTGGCCTAGATTAGTAGTATCTCATCTCCTCTCCTCATCTAAGGTCATAGAGTTAACCCACCTTGTGTAAAAGGAATCCACAAGGTTGTACCTAGTGAGATTTGGGGGTTTTGATCTGAAAGGTTGTTTTGCAGGGGAGGCAGTGTGGACAGACAGTAATGGGGCAGAAAATGATCCGGATTCCATTGGATGTGATGGAAGCAAGCTAGAACTCAAGAGGAGGAAGAAAAAGGCAAAAAAGGGGGTTTCTAAACTCAAAAACTCGTAAAAAATGCTCAAATCCCGAGGCTAGTTGCATTTATAGTATCTTTTAATGTATCCGGTAACTCAGACCGGATAAACAAGGGTTTATTCATATCCGGTTAAGTATACCGGATACAAAGGAGGCCATGAGTATCCGGTATAACATACCGGATACAAAGACCAATCAATGTATCCGGTATATCAGACCGGATACAAAGAAAAAATGCAAAAAAAAGAGCTAAGGATAAAAAATCCGAATTTCTTACCTGTTTTACCTGTGTACAAGTCATAATTGCATAAAATTAAAAACAAAAGATGTGCAAGACAAGAGAGAATGAATCAAAGTTTTTTTTTTTTTTTCATATATATATGCAAGTTTTTGGTACAATGATGATGGAAAAGACATAAAAATCCTAAAATCTCGAACTACTCCTATGCAGGATCATCCACGCGTCCTCAGCCGCGTCCACCTCTACGGCCTCTACCTCGAAGCGCTCGACCCCTAAAGTAGGCCAGAATGCGCTCGGCTGCATGACGAGGATGCCGACCCACCACCTGCTGGAGCTGATACTCCAAGCAATACTCCTCGATGTCTGGGGGCAGAGCGGGAGCAGAATCTCGGGATGAAACCTCTGGCTCAGCAGGTACGGGCTCAACTGGACCCTCAGCTACAGCAGTCTCTGCTCCCGCATGTCCAGAAGGCCCGGCAGCAGAAGAAGGGCCAGGAGCAGAAATGTCTGTGCCAAATGGAGAAAAATCAAAAATTGAGTGACTAAGATGAACAAAAGAGAAGAAGCTAAGGAAAACATACCAGGGATATCTACGGTAGGCACTAGGGGATCCGGATCCACCGGGTCAGCAGCAGGGACCTCCTCCGGCTCAGGAACCATCACTGGAGATGAAGGAACAGCCGGGGCATCCGCAGAAGCAGTTGGGGCATCAGTAGGTGGAACATCACCAGGATCAGCAGCTGGGACATCCACAGGATCCGTAGCCCGAGCAGGAGACGGGTCAGGAATGAGGAAATCATGCTCGAAGGCAACATCCTGATCTAGGACCGAGCCCTGCACAAGTCAAACAAGCATATCAGAATATCAGAAACAGGAAAATGAAAGAAACAAGAAGGCCAGATACCTGTCTAGCCTGGAGCTCAGCAACCAAGGCTTCCAGCTCCCTGATCCGGGCATCCCGCTGGGCCACGACCGCATCGTGCTCAGCGATCATATCATCGATCGCAGCCCTCTGGCTCTCGAACCGGTCCCGAATGGTGTTCAGCTCATGTACCTGCCAACAAGAACAGAAGTAGGGTCAGAAATACATAAAGGAAGAAAAGATGAAGATATGAAAAGTACAAGACTTACTATGTCCTCATGAATCCGGATACGAATCCCGCCGATCTCTGTCACCCCGGCACGAGTGGGTCAATCCATCAAGCATCCTATAGATACCCGCTGGAACCACTCGTCGTAATCTCCAGCTACTGTGAGCCCCTCTGCATCCAGGAAGTGATCAAACTGATCAACATCAAAGCCTGGGAGGAGTGTGTCGGGACCCACAGGAGGAGGAGGGACGGGGATGCGAAGTGCGCCAGTGTGCTGGAAGTACAGGCGCTCTCCCAAGTACATCACCCTACCAAGCCTCCCAAGGAAGCACTGGTAGGGCTGACGTCGTCGATCTCTATCGAAGGCGTCCTGTACCGCCATCTCACGGGCCACTCCGACGTCCACGTCATCAAATCGGGACAGGAGGAGCTGCAAAAAAGAGAAATAATCAGGTACAGTCAAGATACAGAAAAAGAAATAAAAAGGATAAAGGATAAAGGGTTTACATCAGGTCGGCGGGCACGGTCCAAGTGCACCAGAGCGGTGCGGGGCTGACTCCTATCAGCATCTCGGACCTGGGCCGACCACCGCAGAGCCACAGGAAAATCCGCGACCTCAGGTACCGGGGATGGGCGGAAGAAGGTCATATAGGTGTACATGAACACCTAGCAAAAGAAAAATCACTCAGAAAAAAATGAAGCATAAGGGATTAAACCAGACAGATGAATTCAATACTTGTAGAATCTGCCAGAAAAACCGGCTGCTGACTCCATCACCTCTCGGAGATGCTAAGCCTCGAACCGCTCGGCACAGCCCGGCCAGGATGGTCCCATAGATGAGTCGGCCCCATGCCAGCTGACGGGTCTGACGAAGATCTCTCAAAGCGTCCAAGAAAAGTGGGCTGACACCGGTGGTATCCTCCGGGAAAAAGCAGCTCCCAAGCATCAACAAGAAAACATGCCGGAAGATAGGCACAAAATCTGCATCCTCCACAAAGATGGTCGCATGTCTCCCGTCGTAATGACGAGCCAGGCTCTCTCGCAACCAGCTGATGGAAAGACGACCACTCCGCCCATCCCAAGCAGCAGGTGGCAGGGCCTGATATCCCAAGAGAAGGCCGATGTCCTCCGCAGAAGGCCGCTCCAGGACAATGGTCTGCCCCGTCAACGGAATACCAGTAATCATCACAAAATCTGAGGGGCGGATCCCCAGCTCCACGTTCGGAAGATGGAATGACTGGGTCTCCGGGAAATATCTCTCCATCATGGCGAAGATGAGCGGACGATCGGCTCTGAAGGATGGGATGCTAAGGAAGTGGTCCAGATGACACCTCCCAAACTCGCGCCGGAGGGCCAGAGAAAGCGACTGTGCCAACTCACTGAATCTCCCCCAGCTGCCTCGCAGATGAGAGGAGTGGTACGGAAGCGGCACATCTGCCCTGATGCACATGGAAGGGTGGCTATCCAAGCCACGGAGGAGCTCTGTATCATGAACAGAGGCCCTCAACTCCTCAGGGACCCCTGCCAGAGCTACAGCAGTACCCTCCTGAGCCGCACCTCCGGCTCTGCCTCGGCCTGACCACGGCCTCTCTCGCCCTCAAGGGCCTGATCCTGAACTCTGCCTCTACCTCGGCCTCGACCTCGAACCGGTGCAACCACGGGCTAAATTTCAAGAGAAAGGTGTGAGGATTGGTGTAGGAAAAGAATAAAAGGAGGAAAAGAACAATTTGAAAGCCTACCTCAGCAGAGCTCTCCCTGGAGACATCTAGCGGCTCTGACAGGGTGGCGCTGGAACTCGCCTCTGTCCGAGCCCGCGAAGTGGAGGGCTGATCAGCAGGGTCAGCCTCCTCTCTCACACGAGAACGACTCCTAGCCATCTACACAGGGAAGTGTTTTTATCAGAAATTTATCTTACTTTTGTCTAGGTTCACAAGATTTTTTTTTTCTTTTCATCATGAATCATGTCTTGAAGGAATTTTACCTCATTTGTGCTATCTACAAAGTTTTGAAGTGAGGGATATTTCTGTCTCTAATTCTAAAGCATTTTTTTTCCTAAACCTAAAAGATTACTACACTACTTAACAGTTCCTGATATGTGGTGATTTCAGGAAAATGGAGGCAGAAGTATTGATATCCACATTTGCAAGACATGTTGGGAAGTCAATTGAAGAAAAATCTTTTCAAAGGGGGGTGCTAAATTGAAAACAAGCAGTCCATCAGAAACTTTCACTTCCGGCAATTCAAGAACAAATAAAAAATGTGGGAGTTCACTACCGACAGGAGATCGAAATTCAAGCCAAGAAAAATGCAGCATCAGAAAAAATAGCAGCATGCCATCAACCAGAATTACGGGAAATTGGATCAAGGTTGGATCCATAAATGCTACTGGCAGGCAATCTGAAGTCAGATCATAGGAATTGGCAGAATCAAGTTGGAAGTCAAAGCCAATTGGAATAGCATAAAAATAAACCATTCGGTCAGAATTCCTAATCAGCAACAATTCCAATCCATGCAAGTGACAATCATCACAAAAATCGAAGCATAGCAATTCAGAAAAAATAAATCATGGTTGGGCAATTGCAAGATTCGATGACCAACATCAAACTCAAATTTTGCAGAAATTCAAGAATAAGGCAAGCATTCCATTCAATGTCTATTTCGGCACAAACAGTGAAGGAATTAGCAAGTGTTTGCAAAAACCCAATCCAACCAACAATCATGATAGAATATGGCCATTCGATAGGAAGCTACAAAAAAATTTTTGCTGTTTGGGCCGAGTAAGGCACTCACCTGTTGAATGAAGAAGCAAGCACCTAATTGCAAGCGGGTAAATCGGATTGGCGGAAAATCAGTCGCGCAAGTTCGGAGGAAATCGCCGGAGACCTTTGCTCCAATGCCAAGGTGAAGAATCACCGGAAATCAGGAAGGAAGCCGAGCTAGGGCTCGTAATGGGCGATCACCGAAGTCGCCGGAGTTACAAGTCGTCGCCGGCAGCAATAGGAGACACCGGAGTTGCCGGAGATCGCCGAAGAAGCAGGACGAGTCGTGGGGGACGAGGACGAAGGTCTGTAGCCGGTCTGAATAATCGAAGAAGAAAGAATAGAAGGGGAAAAGTTGCGGTCGCGCGCGACTTATAAAAGCTTGGGTATCCGGTCACTCAGACCGGATACAAGCGAGTGCATGCTTATCCGGATACACATACCGGATACCAAAGGAAAAAAGAAAAAAAAAACAGAAAAACAGAAAAAAAAATAGAAAAAACAGAAAAAAAAAGGAAAAAAAAAAAGAGAAGAAAAAAAAAAGGAAAAAGAAAAAAAAGAAAAGAAAAAAAAAAGAGCAAACTTGTGCTATAAGTCTTACTATTTTCTCAAAATCCCTATTTTGCCTTAAAATCCACCTCACAGCCACGAGAGCTCAGTGGAATTTAGGGCAACCTTGGGAAATGTGCTGGTCAAAAGGATGATGTCCACTCAACTTTTAACTTGGTTTGATAAAAAAATCAGTTTTCAAAAATCCTATTTTTGGGCTTAAAATCCACTTCATAGCCACGAGAGCTCAGTGAAATTTAAGAACTCTTGGAGAGATGCCCCCCTTAAAGTTAGGGCTTTTTGGCAAATCTCCACCCCAAAAATTGTTTTCTACAAAATTGAATTGAACCGAGCAAATCATGCTCAAGGGAATGCAATTTGGGCTTGTCTACTCTTTGCAGCTCACTGCTTTGCAGCTCCCACAAAGAGGGGCAGTTGTAGACACCCCAAATTGCACAAACAATCATCAAAAATCATTATCTCCTTGAAAGCCAGCACAGAAATTGAAGAAAATGAATTTTTACCTGTATCCGACAACTCAGGCCGGATACAAGCAGGCCTCTTCGTATCCGATGACAAGTACCGGATACAAGCAGTGCTTAGTGTATCCGGTATTCTCTACCGGATACCTTAAGGTCCTTGTGTATCCGGTCTGACATACCGGATACATAAGTTTTGCTCAAAATTAGGGTTTTCCGAGAGAAATCACTTGTTACCATCATGTCCCTCATTTAATGAGGGGAAATATCGGAAACAACCCTAGGGTTAAGGTTGGGGGTTCTAGACATTAAGTTGTGTCTACCAATGACCTTAGCCTTTGCCTATAAATAGGAGGCTCCTCTTCAAGCAAAGGGCCAAGTTTTTGGAGATCGAAGAACTCCGAGTGAAGAAGGGAACCGCTGCCGGATTGCTTCCAGAACCCCAGGTAAGCCTCGACCTACATTTATTTTCTGTATTTAATTTATTAGATCTAGATCTCTTCTTCTACCTTTCTGTAGAATAAAGCCTCTTTTTGTGTGTGGAAATCCTTCCCCGGCTCAAAGTATCTCAAGACTCCACCTAGCCGTAAAACGTGAAGGCGGGATCTAGGAGAAACGAGACTGGGGATTGACCCTAGTGCTAGAACCCATGTAGCATAAGGCTTTTGAATGATTGAAAACCGTTCTATAATCAAAGTACCCTTGATTATCTCGAAGAACCGTGTTTAACGGGGAGAGAAAACAGAGGGAAACGATAATGGAACGGAACCCTAGGCTATTTTAGAACCTCATTTTGATGGAGATATATGCATGCTATGTTGTTCTATTAATCTTATATGGTTTCTCACATTTGCACATACATAGCACCGTTTTGACGGGATAGGCTCATATTTGGGGTTTATTACATTCATTGTGATAAATCTCAAATAAATGGCCTCAATCAAATTCTGGAATGTTTTAAATGTTTTTCAAAAGTTTTGGATTCATCTCACACGAATCTCACACACTTGATCACAGTTTTGAGTCGGTTTTACTCAAAAGTGGCCTAACTGGACAGCACCTGTACCCTGACTTCGGACGCTCATAACTTCATCGTCCGGATGAATTTTGGAGCGATTTTAGAACCATGGGAAAGGTGAGGCTGTATAGTTTATGTTCACCAAATTTCATAAACTTCCATTGAACGGATTTTTGACACCTCTCTGTAGAAGTTAAGTGGACAGTTCAGGTTCAAAGGCAGAACTTGTCACTTCGACGGAGCGCCATGTGTTCGTTTTAAGTCCGATTCGAGTGAATTTTTTTTCTGAGTACTCCTTCATGAGTATATTTTCAAATCCAGTTAGTTTCATAATTTTTGGATTCCATTTGAATTATTGGTAGCCGATTTACTCAGAACTGTTCATTTGTACTTTTCTGGGTAAATCTATGATCTTCGGGGCCTGTTCGGGAGACCACCCAAGGCACATCTGAAGGGATTTTTGTATGAGGCTAGTTTCTTTTGAAAGATGGCCATACAGACTTCAATCACACCAATTTTCGTGAATTTTTATGAAGTGGATTTTTCTATGCAATTTCCCAAAGTTGCCCACTTATCACTTTTAAAAATCCCCAGCAGCAACTTCAAAGGAGCATAACTCCTAGGATTTTCATCGGAATGAAGTGAAATTTTGCATGAGACTCTTATTTACCCTAATCTTTCAAATGAATTTGGTTTGGTTCAATTTAGAATTGGATTTGAATGATTTCAAGGCAAATGGCATACTTTTGACCGAATTTTCCGGATTTGATTTAACTTGGTTTTAAGCAACTTGAGCTTTGGATTTCCATCTTTTAAGATATTCCAGAAATGATATTGACATAAGAGAGGATCTAGAATCCATTTAGATCTTCATGTGAAAATATCACAGATTGGTCCTTTTTCAAGGTTTTCTATGATTTTAGCAAGCTTTCTATCTTTTGCATGAACATATAGTTGGCAACCACTTTGTGTGGATGAATGGGGGTGCCTAACACTTTCCCCCGTTCATAATCTAATCCCCTTACCCATCTTTGGATTTGATTTTCAAGTAGGGTTATTTTTACCCTAGAATTTGCTTTTTAACTCTTTTTGCTTATTTTTAAACTTTTGGTGTCCATTCTCACCTAAAAATTATGAATGGTGGCGACTCTCCCAACCTTCATTTCGAGCCCCGTGTGTTGACGGAGGGATGATCACACCGGTGATTTTCCCATGTCTCACAGTATCTTGCTCCATACCCATGAAGGCTGAGAAGGAAGTTGAGCTTGCCAAATGTTTTTTCCTTTGAGAACCGTTTCCTTTATCCACCTGGTCCACAATGTTTCTTCACCTATTATTAGACGCCACAGTTAGTGGATAATAGTTGCCTTATTCCAGACTTGAACATCAATGAGTCCTAATCCACTCTCAGTCTTTGGTGCACAAGCTATGCTCCATTTTATTGGAATTATTTTCTTACACATGTCTGAACCTACCAATATGAACCTCCTACATAGCCGTTCCACTTCAATCAGGACACTTTTGGGTAGAGTGAATGTTGCAAGCTAGTGCACAGCAATAGAAAAAAGGACTGATTTCACCAACTATACCCGACTAGCATAGGACAGACTACTTGACTTCCATGATTGAACTCTGGACTTAATTTTCATGATAAGAGGCTCACAATCTACTGCTCTTAACCTTGTTGTGATGAGAGGTAAGCCTAGGTACCTGACAGGTAGCTCACCCACTTCAATATGGAGGTAATTGCTGATGTAGTCTTGGATTTCAGGAGGAGTTGTACAAATATACATCTTGGACTTAAGTTTGTTAGCATACAAACCTGAGATGTTTCCAAACTCTTCTAAGCTTTTGAATATGACCTTGATGGAATCAATATCCCCTCTCGAGAAGACCATAAGGTCATCAGCAAAACACAGCGCCTTGAGGCCCAACTTCTCACATTTTGATGGTATTTGTATCCCTGGGTTGCATTCTTTGACAAAATGGAGTGAAACAATTCCATTACCAACACAAAAATGTAAGGTGACATGGGATCACCTTGTCAAAGCCCTTTTGATCCTTTGAAGTAGCCCACCAGACATCCATTCATATTAAGAGAGTATGAGGGTGTGGTGACATAGGCCATCATCCATTTGATAAACCTTTCAGGTACATTCATGGCTGTAAGAAGTGGAGGAAGGAGTTCCCATCTTACAGTGTCATAGGCTTTCTTGAGGTCCACCTTCGTATTGCACCTTGGGCTACTTCTATTTAGGTGATAGTTATGCATAATGTCTTGAGTTATGAGTATATTGCCTGCTATCCTCCTACCAGGGATGAAAGCACTCTGATAATCCCCCACCAGATCAGCGACCACTTGCTTAAATCTATTTGCCAACAGTTTTGAAATACACTTGTAAACTGTGTTCACGCAAGATATAGGCCGATAATCCTCCACTCTAGTAGGATTTGAACATTTAGGGACAAGTGTTATGATCGTACCATTCAACTGTTTCAGCAACATTCCAGAAGAGAAGAAGCTCTTTATAGTCGTAATTGTATCTCTGCCCACAGTGTTCCAGGCTTCTTTAAAAAACAGTGGAGTAAAGCCATTAGGGCCTGGAGCCTTGTCATTCTTCAAACTAAACATGGTTTCCTTTATTTCCAGATCTGTAACTTCCTTGCATAATTCCATAGCCTGAGCCTCATCAAGTCTCTTGCTTATTTTATCCTCAAGGCTTATAGAATCCCCAAACCAATGCCCATTATCTCCACCCAATAAAATTTTATAGTGAGATAGGAAAATACCTTTCAATTGCTCCCAGTCAGTGATCTTCCTGTCTTGATTGTCATAGACAGCCAAGATCTTGTTATGAGATCGCCTAGTTAGTAGAGCCTTGTGGAAATATGATGTGTTTGCATCTCCTTCAGCTAACCATTGAACACGAGACTTTTGTCTTATTTGTGATTCCAGATCTGCCAACTTTGAAGTTAGTTGTTGAGAGAGCCTTTTTTCCTTAAGTGCCATAGCCCCATCACTCGGGTTTGCAAAAAGATTCCTTTGACAGTCATTAAGTTCATCCCTAATCTCTTGAACTTTCATTTCAACATCTCCAAAACTACTTTTACTCCAGGCTTTAAGAGCAGCTTTTACTGATTTGAGTTTATTCATAAGTTTAAACATAGGGGTACCTGTAACCTATGTGTTCCATGCTTCAACAACCACTTGATTAAATTCCTTGTGTTTACACCAGAAGTTGAAAAACTTGAATGGTCTAGGACCACTATATTCATTCTGAAATATAGAAATGAGAGTTGGGCAATGGTTTGACATACTTGGGGGAAGAAAATCAACCTCAGATGAAGCAAACTCTTGAAGCCAGAGGTGATTTACTAAGACCCTATCTAACTTACAGAGGATCAGATTATTTCCAACACTTTTATTACTCCAAGTGTGCTTGAAACCTTTTGACTTTAAATCCAGTAGCATACAGTCATTGATGAAAGCATTGGGATCAGCTGAGGCTTGTTTGTGTATCTCTCTTCCCCCCACTTTCTCCATAGCATTCTATACGCAATTAACATCTCCCATAACAATCTAGGGGCATGTAGGGATAAGAGCTTTCATGTCTTACCATAAGGTTTTCCTAGTCATGTAGTTATTTGAAGCATACACACAAGACATAGCACATTGCTTTGAGGATTCTGTGCAAATCACCTGACAATGTATAAGTTGGTCCGTCATCAAAATTGGATGCACCATAAGCTGCTCAGGGTCCCAGCACAACCAAATCCTTCCTTTTAGAGCTTTTGAATAGTTGTCAATAGAGCTCCACATTGGACATACAGAAGATAGAACACTTGTCTTGTTTACTTGTCTCACTCTAGTCTCAACCAAGCAAATAAGGCTAAGTTTATTATTTCTAATGAAGTTTCTGACTTCCAATTGCTTTGCAGGGTCATTTAGACCCCTAATATTCCACATTGCCCAATTTATCATTGAGGGATTTGATGGTGTCTACGAGTAGCAACACCTGAAGAGATTTCAGAAACCTTTTGAGCCTTCAATTTTTCGTCCTTCATAGCAATCTCATCTATCAATGGGCTTTTCTTTTTGATCCTTTCCTTCTTCTTTGATCTTGCTGCTGTTTTGAGGTTATCATCAGACATAGGTTCCGGAGATTCAGCACTTTCAAACATATCTAGAGCAGAAAACTTATTCCTCATTTCTGGCTACTGGAGGTTCGCACCTGGCACCATTGTTGATGAACATCTCTGGCTTGTGGCTTCTACTTGAGTGGTTGGGGACGATGTGGATGGTCTAGAGGCTTCCTCCCCCACATGAATGCCATCATTTCCACTGTTACAGTTGCCTTGTAGATCTTGAAATGGGATAGGTTCACTCATATTAGTGACTTCTACATTATCAACAATATCTTCACGTATATGTTCAGCATTTGAAACACTTCCACTCACAGTTGTAGGTGCTGCCTGAGATGATGGGTTATTTGTCCCAATTAGTTCACCTTCCTGAGCAAGATGATTTGGAGGGAAAGTTCTACCTGTAGGTACCCAAGTGGATGATGAGTTCGGGCACTTAGGGAGGCTATGACCAAATACCTTGCACACAGAGCATGATAGAGGTTTCCACTGGTATTCCACACCAATATGTGTTACATCTGCACCATCAAGACTTGGACGGAGAAGTAGTTTTTCTGGGAAACTACATGCTGGATCAATCTCAACACACACTCTAGCAATTGACAATCTAGATCTGGTTTGCATGGCTTCATCCATATAAAGGGGAACTCCAATTCCACTAGCTATATAGCTTAATCCCTTCTCAACCAGTACTCTAAAGGCACATTAGTAAACTTCACCCATATTGGAATTTTTTTCATGACATCCTTTTGCAGCTTCATGAACAGCTTCCATTCTTTCATGATGAATAATCTACCTGCCAGGTGCCAAGGAGCATTGTTTAAGACCCTACTACGAACAGTTGGATCACTGAATTTGAAAATGAAAAACCCCTCCGAAGTTACAGAAGTTTCCACCCCTCTACCCCAAAGCCTGTTAACAAGAGACTTCACAGCAACCAGAGGCAATTTCTTATCCAAAAAATAACCCACCAAACAACCCTCCCAGACCTTAGCACCTTCTTCAGCAACCGAAGTAGGGGTGCAGATGAAAGGAACTCCATCAATCAGCTTAGGTTGCACAAAGCTTAATGCCGACCTCTTAGTAGGAGCTGAAGCAAATAGTTGTGCCCAAGGTCTCCCTGGGATGTTTGCTTCTTTGAGAGGGGATGTAGCCTAGTTTACTGGGTCGTGGACCACCTCTGTTATCACATCTGCACGAACTTGCACAGGGTTGCCATCATCTATATTTGAATTTGGTAATGGCGGGAAATGAACGGCATCCACTCCACTCTGATTCAGGTCTCTAGGCACCACCATAGAGCCCTAGGAATGCCTATACCACGAGCAAGGGGCAAAAGGAACAATCGCACTTTGTTCCCACACAATAGAGCGCAGCAGGTCCAGCGACAAATAAGGAAGAAGGTTCGGTCGCCGGCAGAAGCCGGCGAACGACCTAAGATGGGGCCTTATGCAGTTGCTTATCCCTCTAGGATGCACAGATGAAACAAAACGCTCTAGTTGCTCTAGATCTCCAGGACGGAACAGGCCAACCTCCAGATCTCCAGAGCGACGAGTTGCTTACCTCACGGTTGCTAAGATGCTCAGCTCCAAGACGAAACCTCCAAGACGGGATGACTCTCCAGGAACTCACCGCCGAGCCTCTCTAGACGTTCACCTCCGGTCTCCGAGATGCTCGCACAATCGCATAGTCGCTCCAGTCCTCTAGTCGCTTGTTCCAGTCCTCCAGTCGCTCGCTTCGGTCTCCAAGATGCTCGCACAGTCGCTCTAGTCCTCCAGTCGCTCGCTCCAGTCCTCCAGTCGCTCGCTCCAGTCCTCTAAATTTTGAGGCGTGATATGAAGTGTGATAGATTAATTTCGAATCATGTTTAATCGTCTTTTGGGGATGGTAGAAACACCGGAAAATTGTTACAGAGACTAAAATCCAGGACGGTCATGGGTTTTTGGAGTTAACAGTGAGTCGTGAAACACAGAGGGGTTTCGCTGAGCTGCCGCTAACCTCTTTAACCTCAGCGGCAGCTTGGTGCATCTAACAAATTGGGTCCGCCGAGCTGGCACCGACCTGGCGCCAAGTGTCTGAGGTCAGTGCACCCACTAAAATTCTAAATTGAGTTCGGCTGACCAATCCGAACCAAATTTTGATACTTTGAGGCTTCAACCTCTTAGCCAAAGACTAGATTAGGATATTAGAATTATTTATTTGCTCAAAACACCCGGAGATCATTAAGTTAAATGTTTTGGTAGTCCTATGAGTTCCTTAAGTGATAATTGAAGGACCGTTGGTAGGTTATTTTGCTGTTCCTAACACTATGGGTTAATGATTTAGTTTTCTTTTATGTCTTATATTTGTTTTCCGATTGTGAATTTGTTTAATTTGGGTTTGCTTGATTTCAAAGTGTTGAACTGTATTTGTAAAATTTATCTTGTTGTGGGTAAATGGATTTTACTACTAGTTGGACCTGTGCTTTGGGTTGGAATATTTACTGAGATATCATGAGTTGCTGTTCTGGTCTGGAATGACTTGTGATGAGTTGTATTGGGTTATACATGATGGTGACCAGTGTTGGTTATTGTTCTGCAAATGCTGAGTTTTATGTAGTTGTTATTTTGTTTTGGTTTAGCTTCACTTGGATCCTTGTCTAAGCTTAGTAATGTGATGGTATTATTTATTGATGTAATTACATGGCCTTGTGTGTTGCCACGACCGGTGTAGAGCAGCCAGAAACCCTGAGTAGGCCTAGTTGTCAATGCCGAAACCCGATGAGTAGGCCGGCATTGGATGACGAAACCCTGAGTAGGCTGTCATTTCAGAGTATCCGAAACCCTGAGTAGGCCGAAACTGTGTACATGAAGGTGTGGATGTCTCCTTGGCATGTCAATTAATCAATTCAAACAATAGTCATGACATTGACCATTCAATGTGTAATTGGTAATTGTGGTTGGTCTTTTGTGTAAAACTGTTAATGGGATTGGATTTAAATCTTCGGAATTATCTTTGTTGATTTGATCGTGCTGGTTATTTATCGATGCATATTTATAACTGTTGATAACTATTTTTGCATGCATATGCTACTCGCTGAGATATTCGTATCTCATTCCTTTGTTTTTGTTTTTGTTTTCAGATACTTGTGGTGAGGCGACTACTGGGGTAGATCCGACTGAGACTTATAGGGAGGAAGACTATTACTACGATTCCTAGATTTGTAGGTTTATTTTAGATTGGAAACTTTGACTCTTTTGATTTCTTTAATTTGGAAGTGTAATAAAGTAGTTTGAGGTTGAATCGTTTGATTATAATTAAGCTTATTTTTGGACTTCTTAGTTAATAAATGGTTGTGCACTCTGATATGGTATAACTTAGGTGATTGTCCAGCGATCACATTTATTTTGGATCCTTACTTAACACTCTGAGACGTGTTATATCTTTAATGAACAACACGGATCCGGGGTGTTACAATCTGATACATGGGATCTCATATTTTTTAAAGTTTGAAGTTCTAGTAAGTAGTAACATTAATGTTTTGCACACTAGAGAATACATTATACCACAATGCCATATAGCAGAAAGTGATTTTGTAAGTCATATTTAAAGGTGAATGCTGCCCATCTGAAAAGGAATCATGAACATACCGTTGGTGCATCCTTGCAAGGCTTCGAAACCATGGAAGAAAAAAATGAAGGATAATTAACAATTGTTTGGAGGAAACAAATAATTTAGTGAAATTCATATAAGAAAATTCAGTTGGGTTGACTTACAAGAGTTTTGTTGATTTTACATGAATTTCGCCACCATATCTTTCCATTTGCATTCATGGTTCCACCACCTTCTACTAATAAATTTTCACTAGTTTCAAACACAAGCCAGTGTCTCTGATCTTTTTTCTAGTCTGATGGATGGTTAGAAGCTTTGATTGTTCCATGTATCTAAAATATATTTAAAAAAACAACTTAATTAATTAAAGCTACAGAACTAAAAGTTTATGATCTTCTATATGGTGATAAATTATCTCACCTTCATTGTAAGATTAGATTTGCAAGGACCTGAGAATGTTACTGGCATAAGGTGATAGTTTTTATTTGGAGGGACTACAAGAACAGCTAATATAGATGAACAAGCTGACTTCCACGCCTTCTTCATTGCCTGAGCTCAAAGTTAATTCAATACCCATAAGCCGAAAACAAAAGAGAATAGCATTTCAATCAAAATGAAGCTAAATCTTCTTGATCATCATTTTCTTTTTCAACATTTTTCCTGAATGCAGTACCTCTGTATCATCTGTCCTACAACCTGTAGCTCCAAAATCATCTACACTAAACATTTTAGATGCAGTTACAGGATCATACACTTTGTCAAACCTCCTAACATTAAAGAGTTCAGTTTCATACTTGATCAGGCTCTTGAATTTTGGCTCCAACTCACTTTCCCACTCATCCATGTTGCTGAAATACACAGGACAGCACAAGTTTCATAACCTATCAAATGTATAGTATAATTAGAGAGTGGGTGTTCTTGCAAACTACTATAACAAGAGGAGGCACAAAAAAATATGAAATAAAGTAGAAGATGTCTAGTCAGGAATAAACCCATCAAATGTATAGTATAAACATCTTAGATACAAATAAATGCCCAGGTATACTCACCCCCCACTCTGATACCATGTTAAACAACCATTTCACCTAAAAGATTAAACTGATAGGTGAAGGCACAGAAATGTAGATCAAAGGGCCCATGTGTGATATTTCAACAAAAGCTAACTCTTAGTCTGCGATTGAAAGGACTACCCATTAGCCGTTAGGTCTGTCACAACATAATTCTTCCTCTCTTACTTGTTGAGATTTATAATGATGAACTTTAGAGAACTAATTTCAAAAACCAGTTCCTTTTTCTTGTTTAGAGAACTAATTTAAGAGATTTCTTGAGTGTATCTAGTTAATTCAGAACCAAGGAAGTAGTTTTAGTCCAAAGACATTTGATCAAGATGTAAATGCAATGAATTGGTCAAATTTATCAATTTCTGATAAAGAAGATACATTAGGTGAAGGTTGAGACCTCCAAAATATAATTTTCAATGCACCATTTATAATATACTATCTATCTTATTTTTATAACTACATCAGTTTATTATTATAAACAATATCTAGCTTTTTCTTAGGCTAATAGTTACTTCCATATAAACTTCAATATCTAGAAGATTGGATACTAATATAAATATTCAAGAGTACTTAATATATCAGCCCTTTTCTTCCTGTGGTTGTAAAGAAAAAGGAGAACTATGTTGCCATTTCAAACAGTGGCTTCCTTTTCTTTATTTCAACCTTTATATCAATACAAGATTGGATACTAGTCTTTTTTGCAGAATACTTAATATATCAACCTTTTCTTCTTTTTTCCTTTTTCCTATTTTTTTTTCCTTTTTTGGTGCAAATCCATGGTTAGAAATTAAGGAGCTCATATTCCAGTACCGTTCATTAGATGGCAAACAATTCTGAGTTCAAACCAGTGTAAAATTATGCCGACAATTTTTATTGCATTATTCAAGACATAACACATTACTTAGCTCATTTAAAGCATGGACTAATTGAGCCTAACAAAGGCAAAAGGAAGAAAGAAGAAAAGGTTGATATATTAAGCATAGAACTCTGAGAGCTGAGCTCTAAAGGGTAGGCAACATTTTGCATCCAAGGAGAATGGCACTGTGTAATTACACATCGAGAACAACTCTGGAACAGCTTAAAGCAGTTATGTTATATCAAACCAATGTGGCCCATGAGGATCCTCTTTTAAGATGCCAAGGCTATTACCAAAGTAGCTTTTAAATCTTTGGTTGCCTCATGTAGAGAAATAGAATGACCTATTAACATTCCACATTATCTAAAAAAAACATAAAAATAAAGAACAAATCTTGCAATTATTGATTGATCTAATAGATTAAATATCGACCAATGGACCTCAATTAGTTTCAAGAATGAATCATCTAAGCGACCTCACAATATACTAAGTAAGTTTCAGAAAAGCCTGCAAATCTAAATCTAAGAATCGACCAATATAATATTCATTCCGTGAACACTGATAACATTATCCTTGGTATTTCCATTCTTCCATGTTATCATCATTCTTACCCTGTTAACATTGATCTTTGGACCTCTTGATTCTGGATTGCTCAAAAGTTCCTCCAAATAGCCATCTGCATTATGACTCACCTGGGCATTCACCTGACTGCAACCAGAAAACAAAAAAGGAAAAATCCCATTGCTTAATTCCTTCCACAATGATGTATATTGATTTTCACTTCCAGATATTAGATACTTTAGAAAGTGGCCATGCTTTGAGTAAAATCCAACAAGAGTTTAAAAGAAGGTATAGCCATAATATAAACATTCAGTTACTAATTAAAAATTTTAGGAACCTGAAACATTTTGTAAACAACCATCAATTACAATCCAAACCATTTATCAATCAAACTGAAAGCATGATGTCTCTACTGCAGAGTATAATCAAACATCAAACTAAGGAAAGCTAAGGGTTTCTACAAGTTGTAGGAGCTTGAATCAAACAATGCTCCCAAAAAGAAGATTCAATCATAGCCATCATCAAACTGGTGACTCGGGCTTAGAGCCTCCTAAATGCACTCTGTAATTGGTGTTGGGGTTATCAGCTGCAATAAATCTTTCAACATAGTGTCATATTCTGAATGATCTTTAGCTATTGTAAATATGTAGACATAATCAGCAATGTTAAAATGGAGGAAAAAAAAAAGAAAAAGAATCCAAATGTACAATATTCAAATTCTTATATTTTGCATTATTAAAAATTGCAAGGCTATCTCTAAATATTCTTATTTCTTTACTCTGTTGAGTTAGCATAAAACTACCAAGATCTCATATTTTCATTACCATACTTTTTAAGCAAGCAGTCCCACCTTGTCTCTTGCCTAGTAAATTACATATGTATTGCACATGTAGCAACTAAAATTATCAAAATAAATAACAAGTCTACTATTTTGAAGATTAAAATACATAAGAAGTCCCCTAATTAATACTCACCCAGTATTCACTTTCAAATATGAATATTATGTCTAGCCACTGTTGCCGTGAGTGGCAAAGTAGAGTTAGCTCTTAAACTGAAAGAGATTCAATTTGAATACATAGAAGAAGAATCTCGCTAACAAGAGTCTGTAACATAGTCTTCTTTACAAGGTTCTAGTGCTCTTTGCACAATTAAAAATGCAATTGAATAATTGTCATTATTCTTGAGTACGTGATAAGCCTTAATGGAGAGCAATGGTATATACTACAGCAACTTTGCTCTCATTAATTAACACAAGATTCATGTAAATTCTAATTGAAGGACCCCATGAGCTTGCATTTTCAAACCATATAAGTTTGTGTGTTCTATGTTCATCGATTCACAACTACTTCAAAGTAAAAGATTTTCTTGCAAACAACCATCTGGAATATGACTTGCCTGGGCATTCACCTGACTGCAACCAAAAAACAATATACCCTGCTCATGAATGGCTTTCCAAAGAAAATTCATTAGAAATTCACACATTACAGTTGCTTAAATTTGTATAGCCATGATTAAATGTTCATTTACTAACAAAAAATGTTATGAACTTGAAACATTTTATAAACAAGCACCAATTACTGTCTAAATCTTTTACCAATTAAATTGAAAGAATTAGACTTCAAAGATAACAAGCTTTTAACTACTATATTAGGTATCTAGTTGTAATTTCTCCACTGCAGAGTATAATCACTCTTCAAACTAGAGAAGGTTAAGGGTTTCTACAAGTTGTAGGAGCTTGAAGCAAGCATTGGTCTCAAAAAATTGCAAGAAGATTCAATTATAGCCATCATTGAACTGTTAATTCAGGCTTAGAATCTCCAAGACGCACTCTGTAGAGATAGACCAATCAGTAGTGTAAAACAAACATAAAAGTCTAACTTTACAAGTCAAGAATTATTTCCTTCTCTGTGTGTATTTGCATGTATGCAAGTATTTTTGTGTGTGTAAAAGACCAAAGAGGAACAAAATGAAAGTAAAGAGCAGTATTTGCATAAAATGAATAATTAAAATAAAAATATGCAGGCCAAAATAAGGTTTCCAATTATGTTAGATATTTTTCAAAGTGAGATGCTAGCGTACAAATTGTGAGATAGAGACCTGATTGAGCTAGCTGTAGTTGCATGATGAGAGGAGGCTACAATTCAATGAGATCATAGATAGGCTGCCATGAATTCATTAATAAGTTAGAAAGATGACGTGATAATGAATTGTGTGTAAGAAATAAACATAAATAAGTGCATTGGTTATTTAGTAAACACCACAAATTATGATACCTTAGAATCAATCTCTACGCGAGGAATCTTGCCTAAAATGGACCACTCTTCTCTTTTATGATTCTCACACCATTGTTTTAGCAGAGGACATTCGTAAATGCTCAACTCACGGAGCGTGGTGGGCAGTCCTTGATCTGGCAATGAGGCTAGTTTAGGACAATCAACGATTGTTAAGCCTTCAAGAGAAGTGAGGTGCTGTAACCCTTTGGGTAGAGCTTTAAGATCAAGAAATTTCCAAATGTGAAGAGAGGTAAGAGTGCAGGGTAGCAACCAATCAGGAAAGGACTCTATACCCTCACATCCACAAATCCTAAGCCCTCTAAGAGATGTAAATCTGCAAAAGTGAAATTCCCATGATGATGAGGGCAAGAAAGTGTTGCAATCAATGGAGATGCCTAGCGATTGTAGGTTAGATGGAAAACTGCCTTTAGGAAAGGACACTAGAGCAGGGCAATCTATGACGCTTAAATTGCGGAGAGATGTGAGGCCACACAGATGATCTACAAGGGACTCAAAACTCTTGCAATAATTGATATGAAGATCTCTGAGGTTGATAGAGGGCAAACCCCCTTCAGGAATGGACAAAAGATTTGGACAATCTATAATTCTTAATAATTCAAGAGACGTGAGGAGGATCATTTGATTAGGCAGGAACTTGAGATCCTCGCAACAAATGATTTGAAGGTATCTGAGCTTGGTGGAGGGCAAGCCCCCTTCTGGAAAGGACAAGAGACGTGGGCATTTATAGATTACCAGTCTTTCAAGGTAACTGAGGCAATGCATTTGATCAGGCAAGGACATCAATCTTTGGCAATCGCGTATGGTAATCTCCCTTAGTTTGGAAGTAGGAAACCCTCCATTTGGGAAGGATGTAAGACTACTGCATGCAAAGATACTCAATAACTCCAGAGACATGAGATTGTGTAGGCTTTCAGGTAGAGACTCCAGATTGTCGCAATTAGAGATGCTAATCCTTTTAAGCTTTGAAATGTTGATGGTGGCAGTCGAACTTGAACACCTTGCAGCTCTTCTTGAAAATGAATTCAGGGAAGAACACCCCTCTATCTCCAATTCTTCAAGAGGTTTGTGCATAAAAAACACCTCAGGTAAAGACTTTAGATTCCTGCAATTTCTTATTGAAATACATTTGAGCATGGTGGGCAACTGCGTCTCCTCTGGAAAGGACTTGATGGCTGGACAATCGACGATTGCAAGCTTTTTTAGAAAGGTTAAGCTGTTCAAACCATCTGATATCTTCTCCAGGTTATGACAAGAACGTATTTCCAACGTCTTAAGAAAAGTGAGGTGGTCGTGGTATTGTAATCCTCCCCCTACAACCTCATTGCAATTCCATAAGGAGGTCAAGTCATGGCAATCACAGATTTCTAATCCTTCAAGTGTTGTTAAGCATTGTAAAAAGGATTCTTCATGAGGTAGACATGTAAGCCTCCGAATTTGACTAATTTTCAATGATAAAAGTGGGGTGAAGGAAGCCACATTTTGTAGCAATTCATAACCGCAGTCACCTAGACTTAGATGATTAAGAGATGAGAGTCGCCTTGAAAAACCTGTCAATTCTCCACAACAATCTATTCTTAATTCAACTAGTGCAGGGAAGCAATGTGAGACAATTTTCAGTTTCGGACAGCACTGTAATTGGAGATTTCGGAGGCGAGGGAAGTCTCGTTCACCTTCTCGTCCAATGTCGGTCCATTCCTCCCATTCTGGCATTCCAGATATAAAAAGCTTTTCAAGAAAGGGTAGTTGTCCAAGGGAATTTGGGAGAGACTTACAGTATTTACATTGGAGAAGATGTAGGTTCACCAAATTCGAATAGCAAGAAGGATCCTCTAGCCAATTTGGGAAACTTGTTCCATAATAACTTTTGATAGTGAGCCCTTTTAGATTGGCGTGAGGTTGTAGCCGGTCCAGTAGAAGCTCTGCAACACTTTGGACATGTGAATCATTAACTACTAGGTTACTGTAATGCCATATGAGCTCGAGTGTCTGAAGGTGTTGTTTATTCCTCAAGCTAATTTTCTTTTGAATGGGATCTCTTATACCCTCCAATCCTGAAATCTCAAGCGTCCCTCGGAGATGCTCCAACTTTGTCAAATCTTCTATTCTAGGCCCATTATTTTCATCTACAATGAAACGTGGCAACATTTGAAGCTCCTTCAATCTCCCAATTCCTCGTGACATTTTTTTTAGACCACTACACCCATCAATTCCAAGATATCGAAGATTGATTAGGTTTCCCATGTTGCAAGCCAACTCTTTTAGATTCCAACATCCCCTTAAAAGCAACGTTTGTAAATTGCAAAGAGCATTTATCGATTCTGGTAATCTTCTGATTGAGGTATAAGAAAGGTCCAAGTACCGCATATGTACCAAATTACCGATCGATTCTGGGAGCTCAACAATGTTAACATAATATTGCAAACATAGTACACGTAGGCATACTAGTCTTGATAGCAAAACATGTGGAACCTGAATAGGTAAGTTGCGCGGACCATGATTAAATGGCATGAAGGTCCGTAATTTATTTGCTCCATAAAATGCTTCAAATCTCCTCATGACATTATATTCTTGTTTCTGATATGTCAAGTGGCGGGTCTTATTAGAAATTCGTTTCTTCCCTTGCGCCTCATCGTCCATTGTAAAACATGTTTCTCCTGAAGCAGCTCGAGCCAGATCATTTATCAAGTCATGCATTACAAATTTTGAATTATTCTCACTAGATTGTTGGAAGAACGACCTTGACACTAGCTCACAAAAGTACCCCTCCCCAATATCCTCCATCCTTTTCTTTATCTTTGGATTATCCTTTTGCCCCACAAATCCTTCTGCCATCCATAAATAGATTAATTCTTTCTTGTCGAACTCATAGTCCTTGGGGAATATCCCACAGTAAACAAAGCATCTCTTTAAATGTGCAGGCAGATGATAGTAACTCAACCATAATGCCAGACCAAGTTCAGTTTCCTGATCAAGTAGATCCCATATCTCGCTATTCAATATATCCTCCCACTCACTTTCCCCTTGCTTAGAACGCATGACACCTCCCAGTGCCTTTGCAGCCAAGGGCAAGCCCTTGCATTTTTTTACGATTTCCTTCCCAATTCTTTCCAAAGCTGGGAATGCATCACCATTTTGATTTTGAAAAGCATGTCGCTTGAACAATGAGAAACAGTCTTCCTCTGATAATAACTCCAAACGTTGAGCTGAAACCGTTTGGGTATTTGAAGAAACTTTTTCACTTCTTGTGGTAATTATGACCTTACTCCCTTTAGACCCGGCTCGAAAGGGAGTGCTTAAAGCATTCCAATCCTCGTACTTCTCTGTCCACACGTCATCCAAAATGAGCAAGAATTTCTTCCCCTCCAAGGTTTTCTTCAATTCGTCATGAATTGCAGATAACTCGTTCAGATCACAACGCTTGCTAGTTGTTGACTCGATGATGCCTTTTGTTATCCGAATCACATCAAATACATCTGATACACAAACCCATGCTCTCAGATCAAAATGCTTTTTCACCGCTGTGTGGTTGTACAAAAGTTGAGCAAACGTGGTTTTTCCGATCCCACCTTGACCGACTACAGGAATCACACAAACATTATCATCACAGGGTTCCTTTGATAGCAGCAGTTGAATCATCTTCTCAACATCTTTGTCCCTACCATAGACGTGAGGTTCATTTACCAAGGAGCTCGTTGGCAATCTTGGTTCTATGGAACTTCCTCCAGCCGAAGTTCCTCGTGTCCCCTCCATCAACCCAAGGTCATTCTTTTCTTTGGCAATGTCCTCCAACCTGCCTGTGACCTCCTTTATCTTGTGTTCAATCTCAATATTTAATGAAAAAGAATTCGTATCTGAATTGATAGAGGAAGTCATACGATCCCCTACCTAAAGAAAGAAAAAAGGTTTTATCATACTTGAATTTTTATCTCAATATTAATTTAACGAAAAAGACTCTTTTATTGAAGTGAGAGAGTAAGTAAAACCATAACACACCTGAGGAGAAGTGTAATCAGTATGAGACACAGAGTCTAGTTGATTCAGTTTCCAACGCAGCAACTCGGTTTCGAACAGGTCCAAGACATCCTCAGCATCGTAGACGACATCCTTGAGCTCATCTAACCACAACCTCACTAGTTCGTTTTTGAATTGCTTCGCCTCCGCATCATTAATCACGGCCAGAAGTTTTAACACTACCTTCTTCATCCTTTTGAGGTCGGCATCGACCCCCCATTTGAGTGCGAATTTCAATAATTCACAAGAACCCAACCTGTTGATGGCCACTTGAAGGAATTCACCTAGAAAAGCTTCACCCACAACCATGTTTCCTTCTCTATGTTAATCCAAGCAACCGAAATCCCAGAAATGAAGAAGACAATGATGAGACGGTTTGACAGTCTACACATCACATTTGATTGTTGGGGAAATTGGTTTTTAGTGATATTTCATGGAAATAATTTATATTCAGTCATTCACTCTTCGTAATTGGAAAGTAGTGATTTTTTTTTAAATAATTAAAAATCCATGTCACTTTAAGGATATCTTTTAAAAATACCCTCCAAAGACTTATCAGCGTTAAAAGATAATAACAAATAAATTGTTTAACTGACATGTTTCCTCTTCGAATAAATCTTCTTTCACTGAAAATAACACTCATTCTTAATTATTTCAAAAACATATCATTTTTTCTAATTACAAAGAGTTAGGAGACTGAATTTGATTTATTATTAAAATGTATCACTATGCCCCATATGCCCGCATCTTCTAAAGCTCGTTTTGGGATATGCATGACTTCCCTGGGCCGGTGATTCTTGCCTTCATTATCACAAGTCAGTCGTCATGAAACTTTAAAATTTTGAAAAAATATGCGGCCTGGCTTTTTAACTTTTCAATTTTTTAAAGTTCTACGACGACTGCTGACTCTTGAGTCTGTTCAGACGATCCTTTCTAAAGTTCTACGCAGGCTCTTTTTTCAATATTTTTCCTTTTTAACCTGTCGCCGTTTCCACCCTTGAGTCTGTTTAGAAGATCCGGAACAAGATATACAAGAGAGGTATTCAAGGAGTCCGTAGATATTTGATGATCTATAAGTAAATGCAATGAATTGCAGTAAAATTTAATGCATTTACAAGTTTGTTATTGTAAAAAGGAGATCTATATAAAGTTACATACCACAAAAATGAATTATCGTATCATTTAAAAATTCAAAACTACAAAATAATAATAATAAAATAAAATAAAACTCATTTTTAAGATCCAAAAACAAGTTAGAGGGCGACTGCATAAGAATAAGTTTTTTTATGGTTCTTATTTTGGGAGAAATCGTTTTCTTGCACCTAACTAATTAATGTCCTCATCTTTCAACCAGAACTTGTTCTAAGTCATGAAGTAAGTTCTTAAAATGCACAAAAAAATAAATACTAATACGGTAATACCGTATTTAATTTAATGTTAAAAAATTGGGATGGTGCTTGATGGACTAATTTATCAAGCAAAAAATATTATGTCTCTATTTTGAAATTTCTAGTCAGCATTAATTTTTTTAGTAATGAGAAATTTTCTCAATTAATTGTTCAACAAAATTTGCTTCAAAAATTCAAAATTTTCAATTTCTTACAGGAAATTTTCTATGAATTTCATTAGAAGATACCTTCGTACTAAAAAATATTAAACCACTAACTCCAAGAGGATGCCTTCCTAGAAAATTTTCTGGGAGATACCTTCTTGGAACTTCCTAAAAACTACGAAGACTTGACTCTTGGCTGTTGCAAATCTCAATCCATAATAAATGCAAGAATCACCAGCCAACTTAAAGCGTATTCCAAACGCGATTACCAAAAAAAAAATTTACAAACGCGCTTTACAAAGATGCCAAGAAGACTGGAACTTTTTTTTTTTTTTGGTAACGAACTTGGATTGGATTGGACATATAATAGACACCTGCCCTAAAGTAAATAAAATAATAAATTACAGAAAGCTTCCTTGAAATATCCACTAACCACACATGGAAAACGTCAAGGTGGTACACGTGTAATTTAGAAACCTAAGGAGGAAAGTGGGATTATTGGAAACTTAATGGGGTAAACTGTAAATAATCATTATATTTTTACTCTGGTATTTGGAATTTGGGTCTGTGGAGGTGTCTACGGATCATATGTCCACACTCACAGCCAAACCGTGGTCAGATCTATCTCATATCTCGGATCCTATAATACGGGTACTCCTGTTGATCCATATACCCGAATACATTATTCAAGCAGCTGACCCGATCAATCTGTTACCCTTAAGTTGACCGTTGCATGCGTTCAGGGTGACCTAATTTCAGCAGTGAATGGAATCGAAGTTCACAAATCCAGAAGATGAATACTTTTATACATGTTATTCCTTGATAAATTGGCTAAAATCCGACTCGACTGGCGTTTTAGATGCCGTAATGGTGGCTTTTGTTGATTCATCTTCAAGAAATATATTCTTGTAGTGTAGCATAACCATGAACAGGTCCATGTAGTAATCCATTTTTATATTTATTTAGTCCAAAGAGAGGGCTAGCTAGCGTTGAAGGCACATAGAAACCTTGGTTTAGAAAGAATATATAGAGACTACAGATTACAGAAAAAACACAACAAAAAAACAATTTAACTTCAACTTAATTTTCTCCTAGTTTTTCTCTTCACCACTCTACCCATTAACGTCCAATACCCAAATTGGTAAAAGGGGATGGCGTCAATAGCGTTAAAATGGCATCCCAACTTCCCTTTCCTCCTAATCCGCTCCATTCGAAACCACCCCACCTTTAATTTTTTTTTTTCACCACCCCACCTTTAATATTATTGTGTTTTTTTACATAGAAAAAAAATTAAATATGTTTGGTCATGATTGACCATCTCTAATATGCTTACTAATACACCTTTCATCTCTAGTATGCTTACTAATAGTAGCCAATTCAGATAAGGATTTTGGATGAAGCTCAAGTGGTCGTAAGTAGCCGAGAGGGAGACATCATCAGTGGAGGACGACGGAGAGATCCTTCAGAAAAAGAGGAAAAGGTCTAAGCTCAAGTGGGGCCCATAACAAAAGTGGAAATAGGAAGGATTGTTTAACGTTCTGGACGTTGGAAGGGACAGTTGGGAACACGTGTGCCCTGGAAAGCTCCGCGATTATTTTACAACCCTTAAAAGAGAAATTAACTTTTAGTGATACTTTTATAACATAATTAACGTTCAGTCAAAAAAAAGCTATAAGTTTCAATTTTTAAGAAATCTTTATCAAGATAATTAAATTTTAGTTGCATTTTACTAGAGGTGGCAATGAGTCGGGTTCGGGTTCGGGTCGGGTTGATGTATGGGGTTAACAAGCTAAGGCTCAATCCGAACCCGCCCGTTTAATAAACGGGTTGGAATCTCCCAACCTGCTCTAACCCGCTTCAACCCGCCAACCCGTTTAAATAATTTAAATAACTACTAAAAATTAAAAATTTTAATTCATTCTAATATCAAGGTCTATACAAATTCTATTTTTTAATTCATTCTAATATCAAAGGATACCTAACAAGTATAATAACACAACAATCATTAAGATAGAACTAAAATAACATGAAAAAAAGAACTAAAACATAATAATATAGTTTTAAAAGACTTTATTTGTCATCAATGCGTCAATTTATATTAGTAGAGGCTAAGAAATTTGAAATATTTATATATAAAAAGTCTTTCTTCACTTTATTCTTTGTCATTATTTATATTAAAAGAAGAAAGATTGAATAGTCACAAGTATTGTTATTATAATTTTCCAAACATTTATTACACAAAAAAATAAACAGGTTGTAATCGGGCCATTTCGGGTTGAGGGGTCAAACCCTAACCTAACCTGTTTATAATCGGGTTGAGAATTCATGACCCTAACCCAACCCGTTTATTGAAACAGTCAACCCTAACCCGCCTAAGACCGAGCGGGTTGACGGGTCACGGGTCACAATTGCCACCTCTACATTTTACTATGATGTATAAATTCTTACTAAAATGCTTTTATAGTTTATACCACCCACGCATGTGACTTGTACAAATCAATAACATAACTTCCATAGGTCAATACAATGGATTGTACCTTCTACTAGAATTTAGTATTAAAATTGTGTAATAATAAAATGTAACTAAAATTTAATTATCTTGTTAAAGGTTTCCTAAAAGTTAAAAGTCAGAACGTTCTTGATTAAATTTAATTATTTTCAAAATACATCTTAATGAACAAATTGTTTAAAAGTTTGTTCATGGAATTTTTTTAAACATTGCTTCTGAATACTAAAATAACACTTATTCTTAATTATTTTTAAAATATGATTAGAAATTATTAGGTAACCGAATCTGAATTATTAATAAAAGCATCACTAAGAATCAATTTCCCCGCATCTTCTGCATTCCGTTTGGGATATGCGTTTCCTGGGCCAGTGATTCTTTCGTTATTGAAAGTGATAGAAGTCATCGTCTACGTCGCGTTTGGGATAGCTTTACGAACATTTTTTTTTTTGGTAACGAAGCTTACGAACATGCCAGGAAGAGTGGCCTCACCCTCACAAATCTACCCTAAAAGGTATCAGCCCGCATCCTCTCTTTTCAACAGTCGTTCGAATGGTCATTCGAATGGTCATTCGAACGACCTAAACGCGACGCGTGTCTCCCATTTAAACAAATGCGCTGAACGGCAATAGCCCCGTTAGTTTACGTTTTCAGCCGTGAGCCGTTACTTTTGATTTTCGGCCGAACCAGTCTCAACCACTAGACCAAAGAGGCATTAGACCGCGGTTCGCTCAGGCATTCTTCTTCCTATTCAAACGAAGTCGACGAACGCCCAAATACCTGTTCCGACGAGCACGAGAGGCAGAGGATTTTCAAAAAATCCTTCAACGTACACAAAACCACCTTCCTCATCAACATTTGCAAGCTTCTTGGTTTATCTTGTTCCTCTCCAACGAACGAAGGGCACCAAACTTCTTGGTTTACCTCCTTTCTCTCCAACGAACGAGAAACAACGTTTGCATCTTTCTTGGTTTACCTCCTTCCTCTCCAACGTTTGCATCTTTAACTGATTTGTAAGTGTTGACTTGATTAGTATCATTTCATTTCCCTTGTTTTTTTGTATGCAATATTCATGAAATGACTGATACATACATTTCTATGTTTCGAATTTTTCCACACCCATATATACATTATACATGAATTAAAGTCAGAGAAAAAAGGAAAAGAAAAGAGAACCACATATTTCCCCCATTGCTTCTCATTGGGGAACTCTAGGGAATTTTCCCCTAAATGGATGTTGCCGATGATATTATATTTGAATTGATTAAATATCCTAAAACACTACAGGAAAAAAAAAACAAAAATAGGGAAACTGGCGGAATAGAGTTAGGTAACCACCTTGTCAAGGTTCCTATGCCCAAATATTTTCAAATTAAAAAGTGTATAAATTTTGCTCTAATAAAGCATTGCAAAAATCCAAAGACTCATGAATTTTTGTCTTGAAATGGATTTATCGTTATTGAACGATTGTGTTCTCTTAAAAAATGAGATTTTGGAGGAAACCAAAAGTTTTCCAGGTATACAAAAGAAATTATAATTAACGAAAAGCTAGTTAATTTAAAATTATAAACAGCAATTCAATCTTATATCTTCATAATTTTAAATTTTTTGTAATTTTTAATTACACTTTATTGTATTTAAAATATAATTTTTTAATTGTTTTGTAATTTTAAATATAATACCACACAGGAATAGGGAAAATAAAATAGATATACAAGACCAACTTATCTTCAACCCAATAGAGAGGAAAAACAACTGGTTTAATGTTCTTGTGGTAATGTTTGTTCTTTGCTAAGTAAAATATTTTGAATATTAATATCTTCTGAGATACACATAGTTTCTTTGATTTCCTATGTTTTGCTGATGAAGATGCTCAGATTTCTCAATAAACCAACGCCTCGGTTTGTCATGTTGTTTCTTAAAGAATGCATGCCATATTCATATTCTTCTTGTTACTTTTCATTGCTATTTTTTTTTCTTACATAGTTACATGTGCATAGAAGAAGAACAAAACAGATAAGAAAAATACTTATTTTATCGGGCTACAAGTAGCTCCATTGGAGATGAGTTCAGTTGAGATGGTATGAGCTGTGCTACAAACAAGTATGATTTTTAAGAACTTTTGCTTTTAAGTCTTAAATCAATCTATTTATGATTACTATATAATTTATGTCAATTTTATCACCAGAATTCATGAGTCTTTTTTTTTTTGATAGTTTGTTTTTCCATTAATGCTACAACAACTCCACCAAGCCACCTGTGCAAGCCAAAGAACAAGAATTGAATTGTGTTAATGATTTTTGCTTATGAGTAAAAGATTATGGTTTTCACATTGTTTAAAGTTTTGTAAGGTCATTAATTTTGTAATGAATTCAGGTCTGAAAGGGGTTGAGACATTAATGTAAACTTTTGGTTAGTTTTTGTTCAGGGACTTGAAGGAAATGTTAGTCATCTCTTTTGTTGTTAGTTATTAACTTGTAATGCCATGTGATCAACACTTATCATTGATATAACCCTATGTAAATACAAAGGCTTTTAATGAGAGTTTTGTCTTTATTTGAAAATTCCTTTGTTACGTGATGTTGTTGGCTTTAATGAGAGTTTTTTGCTTGAAGCTGGAAATATAAATTGTGAAATTGCCTCTGTTAATGTGCAGGAAAAGTTTGACTACTACAATGGAAACTGTTGGATCATCATTAACAGGACAAAAACAGCCGCGCAACAGTTGGCTACACTTTAGGTAAAGTTTCCTTCACTTATTTATTTGTTTTATTGTAGAAGTAAGCATGGAAGCAATCCAATATTTTGGATCATTCTCTTTGTATAAGTTTGGTTATGGTTGTCAAGATGACGGTTATTTTAATTCCTTTTGCATCCTTGTAATTCTGAATATATTATTGACCATGATTTTCCTTTTGTTCTTTCAGGGAATATTATGTAAACGAAAGAATGAAGAAGCGTATTGAAGGTGAACAAATCCCGACGAAGCAGCAGGTAGGCATTATCAATGGTACCGGTTAAGGAACAACATTAATTTTATTTATTTTGCACTTCGTCAATCCTATGCAAATGAATTAATCTATTTAGTTATTGCATTTCAGTTATTTGCGGATGCTGCTGGAGCATGGAGGTCGATGAATCAAGCTGAGAAAGAAGAATTTAAGCGAGCATCACGGCTTGAGTGGGACGAATACAAGAGGGCTATCCCACAGCAAGAGTGTGAGACATGGGAAAAATCACCGGTGTGATCATCCCTCCGTCAACACACGGGCTCAACGCAAAAAATGGGAGAGTCGCCACCATTCATGATTTTGGGGTGAGAATGTACACCAAAGATACAAAAGTAGGCAAAAATAGCCAAAAGAAACATTCTAGGGTAAAAATAACCCTACTTGAAAATCAAATCCAGAGATGGGTAAGGGGATTAGATTATGAACGGGGGAAGGTGTTAGGCACCCCCATTCATCCACACGAAGTGGTTGCCAAGTGTATGTTCATGCAAAAATAAAGTAAGAAAGCTTGCTAAAATTCATGAGAAACCTTGAAAAAGATCAAATGTATGATATTTTCACATGAAGATCCAAATGGGTTTTAGATCTCCTATTATGTCAATATCATTTCTGGAACATTAAAGAGGTGGAAATCAAAGCACAAGTTGCTCAAAACCAAGTTAAATCAAATCCGGGAAGTTTGGTAAAAAAGTATGCCATTTGCCTTGAAATCATTCGAATCCAATTATGAATTGAACCAAACTAAATCCATTTGAAAGATTAGGGTAGACAAGAGTCTCATGCAAAATTTCACTTCATTCCGATGAAAAGTCTAGGAGTTATGCTCCTTTGAAGTTGCTGCTGGGGAGTTTTAAAAGTGGTAAGTGGGCAACTTTGGAAAATTGTCTAGAAAAATACACTACATAAAAATCCACGAAATTTGGTGTGATTGAAGTCTGTATGGCCATCTTTCAACAGAAACTAGCCTCATACAAAAATCCCTTCGGATGTGCCTTGGGTGGTCTCCCGAACAGGCCCCGAAGATCACAGATTTACCCAGAAAAATGCAAATGAGCAGTTCTGAGTAAATCGGCTACCAATAATTCAAATGGAATTCAAAAATTATGAAACCAACTGGATTTGAAAATATACTCAAAAAGGAGTACTCAGAAATAAAAACCACTCGAATCGGACTTAAAACGAACACATGGCGGTCCGTCGAAGTGACAAGTTCTGTACTTGAACCTGAACTGTCCACTCAACTTCGACAGAGAGGTGTCAAAAATCCGCTAGATGAAAATTCATGAAATTTGGTGGACATAAACTAGACAGCCTCACCTTTCCCATGGTTCTAGAATCACCCCAAAATTCATCCGGATGATGAAGTTATGGGCGTCCGAAGTAAGGGTTCAGGTGCTGTCAAGCTAAGCCACTTTTGAAGAAAACCAAATCCGAAAATTGACAAAAAGTGTGTGATTCGTGTGAGATGAATCCAAAACCTTTGAAAAACATTTTAAAATACTCCAGAATTCGATTGAGGCCATTTATTGGAGATTTATCACAATGAATGTAATAAATCCCCAAATGTGAGCCTATTCACCAAAAAAAGTGTAACATGTGTGCAAAAGTGAAAACCCAAGCAAGATCAATACAACATGCATATAGATTCAACAAAATAGGTTCTAGCATAGCCTAGGGTTCCGTTCCATTATCGTTTCCCTCTGTTCTCTTTAAGATAATCAAGGGTACTTTGAATATGGAACGGTTCTCAATCATTCAAAAGCCTTACGCTACATGGGTTCTAGCACTAGGTTCAATCCCCAGTCTCGTTTCTCCTAGATCCGCCTTCACGTTTTACGGCTAGGGGAGTCTTGAGATACTTTGAGCCGGGGAAGGATTTCCACACATACAAACAAGGCTTTACCCTACAGAAAGGTAGAAGAAGAGATCTAGATCTAGGAATGTAAAGACAGAAAATAAAAAGAAAAGTTGAGGCTTACCTGAGTTCTGGAGGCGATTCCACAGCGGTTTTCTTCTTCTCTTGGAGTTCTTCTTTGCGAGAATTCAAAACAAGAGTTGTGTGCCATTTGCTCAAGGAGGAGGCTCCTATTTATAGGCAAAGGTTAGGGTTAGGGTTGGTGAGATTGGTAGACACAACATAATGTCTATAGCCCACCAACCTTAACCCTAAGGCTATTTCCGAGATTTCCCATCATTTAATGAGGAATATGATGGTAAAAGTGAAAAGCTCTCGGAAAACCCTAATTTTGAGCAAAACTAGCGTATCCGACATGTCAGGCCGGATACACTAGAGCTTTAATGTATCCGGCCTATGATACCGGATACACTAAAGGCTCTTTGTATCCGGCACTTGAGACCGGATACAAAGGAAAGTACTTGTATCCGGTCTGAGTTGCCGGATACAAGGAAAAAAGCCTTTTTTCCAAATTTTAACACAGGCAATACTTATTTACATATAATATCGTTTAAGTAAATGTCCTCGTATTGTTTAATCTCCATTTACTTAAGATATTACATGTAAATAAGCAAACACCCCCCCATTTGAATCCATTAAAAATAGTTCCAGACCCAAATTCCAAGTGAATAAAAAGTCAACTTTCCAGTTCTAGGCAAAATTCCGATTTTTCAGGTCTGGAAAAAAGGTTCAATATGTTAAAACCAAGGTATTCGCCAAGATTTAAAATCTCAAAAAATTCTTTTATGCAATAACATGGCTAAAAACCTGATTACCGGGAAAAATTATCTTGAAATCTGGCTTTAAAAAATATTTCATTTTCTGGGGTCAAAAGTCAACAAAATTCAACCGGAAAAAGTTTGACTTTGCACAAAAGATTGAATTCGGGCCTTTTCCTTTTCCGTTTTGGATTCAAATGGGTTAAGTATCTCAAACCCAATGCAAAGAATTGAAAATTCCAATAAAATATTTCTCTCCTTCAAGATTTATCAAAAATCGTGCAATTTTGGGGTGTCTACAAAGAGCCGCGAAAGAAACAACAAGTTCGTAAAATATCTTATCTATAATTGGAATTATTGTGGATAATTAGTTGAGACTGATATATTATTTCGTTTTACCTTTCTTTTTTGTAGGCTGAGATAAAGACACGTTGTTCACCTGGACGTTTCATTACGTTTATGCACGGTCTTTCATTCACGGATTCTCAGGAGCAGTGCCTTAGAGATAGTGGCTTTCGCTGTCTACTGAATTTACACGCGACGAAGCTTTATCGGCGACTCTGTCATTGGATTCTTCCGAATGTAGATACTAAGAAGAGATGTATCAGAGTTGGGTCCCAGAATATTTTCTTTGATACACACGACGTGAAGACTATAATTGGGTTACCCATAGAGGGGATTGATGTTGATACATCTAAATCAGAAATCCCCGATACGACAGAGTTGCATAGATTTTACGGGGTACACAATGGAAGCATCCCTATTGAGAATGTCGAGAAGAGCTTGAAGAGCCCAGAGAACGATCATGAGTGGATCCGTTCCTTTGTATTATATTCGTTGACGACCTTAGTAAGTCCATCTTCAATGATTGATGTGAGTGCATCCTATCTTCCCTTGTTGGTCGATGTAGAAAGGATAGGAGGTTACAACTGGGGGAAGTACCTTTTAGACACATTGATGCATCACGTAGCCAAGTTTCAAAAGGGGAAACGGAAATCCGTCAATGGCTGCTTATTATTTTTACAGGTATGTATAGTATTTAAAAGATGCATTAGCTTCTTTATCCTAGCTTATCATTATTATAGTGCGTCTAATGATATTTCGATCGTTGCCTAGTATTTGTATTACGATCGGATGATCGTTGGTCAAGCAACACCTCCTACCACTCCACGTATGGCAGTGTGGACGGATGCATTGCTTTTCCAAAGGGAGAAAGATGAAATGGCGCTCGGTGGATATGGAAATGGGAAGGTATACATATATATATATATATATATATATATATATATATATATTTGAGTTGAACTGATTATTGTAGGTTTTGTTGTCAATTTTGCAAATAATTCAACATTTCTATGTACTGACTAATATACACGTTAATTATTGTAGGTGATTGAGCATTGTGTTGACAGCTGTGTCGAAGATGAGGCATCAGGCGAATCCCATGAATTAAATTTCATTGATCTTCGGCAATTTCGTGGAGATCCAGATCCTGTAAGATTGGGTTTTATTTATTTATTTTTTATTAGTTTTCTTATTACGAACACCTCCGCATGTTTTATGATTGGGTGTTGTGTATTCCAGGTTATTCAAGGTCATCTCACGAGGATGTTGGACACGTATACCGAGATGCTAAATCATGTGAGGTCAAGGGAAACCGTGGACCCCTCCGATATCCACATGCGATGTGAGAGCCCTGCTCATATGGATACTCCCGACTGTTCCATGCCTGATGTTCCTGATGAAGCAAGGATGGCACCCTCCCATCATAGCACCCACGAGAGCGGTGATCATACCACCGATCTCGACACGGCGGTGGTTGTGGAGGTAGAAAAAGATAAAATGCAAGAGGATGAAGTGGTGATAGTTCCGTCTCGAAGCAGCATCAGGACCGAGGTAACCAAACCTCGAAGAGGGTCACGCAAGAAGACGCGTGGGAAACATTATCGCACCCCATTTATTGGCCATCGCTTGCGTCCTCGATTGGGCCCAGAAGGAAGCTCAATCCTACAATACGTTCGCGGAAACAAACATTCTGAGTAAGATAATATTCCTAAACTAACTTGTAAATGTTATTTATGTATTATAATTCATAGTGAATAATTCCTGCTTGTGTTTTTCAGTGAAATAATATTCAAATTTGATTCCATCTTCGCGTCGGCAACTGAATTGGCGTGTTTGTTAGACAACAAACATGTTAATAGTGTGGTATGCAAAGCTTATCTTGTGAATAATATATTGTTTATTCAATTGTGCATGTCATCGCTCATGGTATTTTTTTATAGGCTATCAATGCTTTTGGAGCATGTCTTATGAAGAACCAATAATTATCGACTAGCCGCAAAGTTAGCCGACATTATTGTCCCACATATATGTGTGTAAGCACTTTTTGTGATAGCACTAGTAGTCGTTATGATTATACAAATGTTGTTGTTCAAGGCTAGACTAATGACTAAAATTTCCTTTCATATATTATGTAGGAGTGGATGATGAAAAGTGATCGTGGTTCCACTGAGAGCTTGCGTCCTTACTTCGATCCAGGGCGACTAGGGTATTCTGTGCTTGCATGCAATCTTGTAAGTTCCTTGGGATGCAATGTGCCACCTTCACAAATGATTAGTTTCAGATTTTTTATGCTTGTATCCTTACTTACTTAGCAGTCTGTAGTACGTTCTTTACCTATAAGGGTGTCTTACTTGTATGTAGATTTTTGTTCCCATGTGTCTGCGCAATCATTGGTTTCTTTTAGTTTTAAACCTAAAAGAGCGGAGAGTGGATGTGCTTGACTCAATGGATGGGGGGCATCGTGCGGGACATCAATCCATAATTGAAACGCAGGTAATTTTTTTATTAATGAAATTTTCTCATACCATTTACAACACTTAGCATATTGACCCATGGTTCGTCACTTGTAGATCCAGATGTTGGATAAGATCTTACGTGACTTCGGAGGTGGTGATCAATTTCCACTTCTACTGTGGGAGTTGCGGCGGGTTAAGGTCCCACACCAAACCAACGGGTAAGCCGTTAGGTTTGTTTTGCTTGACACTCGTTTTGTTTTGCTTCATACATATGTTAGCTTCTTACAAGTGATGTGATGTGATTATATACCGTCAGGTCTGATTGTGGTGTTTTCATGATGAAATACGTGGAGGTGTGGGATGGCAGCACCTTGTCTGAAGAATTTGATCAGGTGCACATATAACTTAAATGGTTTATTTATAATTATAGTTATGAAGTACGTCGCTAGTAACACACAAGTACATCTTCTATGAATTCAGAGTTATATGGCACATTTTAGGGATAAGTTCCTTATTGACCTCGTTAAGCACCCTTCTAACCAAGTGCGGGACATAGTCTGTCTAAGGCAGCAAACACAACTGAGGCGGAGACTAGTGAAGGTGAAGAAGCCGAAGAGGTAAGACGTACCTGTCACATGTTCAATAACAAGGTGATTTGAAACTAATAACATTCAAGTGCGTACATAAACTTATGATTGCATTGTTTATAGGTATGATTCACAACTCCAGCATTCCTGGCTCGATAGCAAGGTGAAGAAGCTGAAGGACGTCTTAAATATCCAAGTAGGATGGAAGATTGTGTATAGAAAACTTGTACATTAAATTGTTTGTAAATTTATTTTGCTAACGAGTGAAGATGGTTGTAAATTTCGGTCTCTATCTGTGAGAGGAAAACAATTGTAAAATTACAATATTTGTACATAATTTTAGGTTATATAATTTTCATTATATCCCCATTTTTTTCCTATATAATTTTCTGGTAATCCAAATTATCATTACGAAGCAACACCACCATTGTAGTGAGAACAGGATGAAGCACTGTCATGTTACAAGTCCCACAAGTCCAACAAACCCTACTGACAAGTCCAACCATGCCTACTTACAAGTCCAACCTAGCCTATTTACAAGTCCAACCTACCCCACTTACAAGTCCAACCATGCCTACTTACAAGTCCAACCTACCCCACTTACAAGTCCAACGAACCCTACTTACAAGTCCAACCTACCCTATTTACAAGTCCAACCTACCCCACTTACAAGTCCAACCTACCCTACTTACAAGTCCAAGTCCAACCTACCTTACTTACAAGTCCAACCTACCCCACTTACAAGTCCAACCTACCCCACTCTACTTACAAGTCCAACCAACCCCACTTACAAGTCCAACGAACCCTACTTACAAGTCCAACCTACCTTACTTACAAGTCCAACCTACCCCACTCTACTTACAAGTCCAACCTACCCCACTTACAAGTCCAACCTACCCTACTTACAAGTCCAACCTACCCCACTTACAAGTCCAACGAACCCTACTTACAAGTCCAACCTACCCCACTTACAAGTCCAACCTACCTTACTTACAAGTCCAACCTACCCCACTTACAAGTCCAACCTACCCCACTTACAAGTCCAACCTACCCCACTCTACTTACAAGTCCAACCTACCCCACTTACAAGTCCAACGAACCCTACTTACAAGTCCAACCTACCCCACTTACAAGTCCAACCTACCCTACTTACAAGTCCAACCTACCCCACTTACAATTCGTAAAAGATGGAAAAAAAAAAGACTAAGGGTGACGATTTTGGAACGCTTTACGCCCGCTCGAGCGTCAAGCACAAATTTCAGATACACAGGCAAACCGAGCGTGATGCGTTCTGCCAGTTTTGCGGCCGCTCGAGCGTCAAGGCAAAGGTAAAAAAACTCAGAAAACCCGAGAGTGACGCGTTCTGCGCGTTTTGCACCCGCTCGAGCGTCAAGGCAAAGATAAAAAAAACTCAGAAAACCCGAGAGTGACGCGTTCTGCGCGTTTTGCACCCGCTCGAGCGTCAAGGCAAAGGTAAAAAAACTCAGAAAACCCGAGAGTGACGCGTTTTGCGCCCGCTCGAGCGTCAAGGCAAATTTTAAAAAAACCCAGAAAAGCCTAGCGTGACGCGTTTTCTTCCCGCTCGAGCATCAAGGCGCAAATTTCAAAAAACAACCACGAACCCTAAATACTTGCGCGCGCCCTTCTATTCTCCTATTGCAACCTTCAAACCGCCGCCCCCGCCACCCCTTTCACTATTGGCAGTGATTTCGTCAGGAATTTTCGAATTTGTGCTTGGGATTGGATCAAGGGCATATTTGCGTTCTTCCAAGGTACGTGGGGTGTATCTTTTAAAATTTATTTCATGCTTTGAAGATTTCATTTAGGATGGATTCTACGTTGAAGAAGACGACTCTTGTCATCTTCTACCCCACTTATACGTTTCCTTTTTTCTTGAGGTTTATTTTACTAAATTCGAACTCTAAATAGATAGACACGTTTGAAATAGAAAATTTAAGTAATGTATCTTAGATACGTGGAAATAAACAAACACTTAAAGTGGTTCATATATGCTTTGGTTAGTAGTTTATGGTTTTAGGTAGTTATACTTTTATTTGTATGCCTTACTATTTAATAAAACTGATAATCGAATTTAATAAATATATTATTTTGGTTAGAAAATGAAAATAGTTGTTGTACTTATGTCTTTTTCTTTAAGTCAGAGAAAATGTTTTCTAACTCAAGCAAAGAATATTGCTATTGAAAATTTTAATATAAAAATGAAGCAAATCTTTCAATGAGATAGTGCTCAACTCACTGAAAGTAGTTGCATAAAATGCAATATGTTGTATGCCTAATAATAATTGAAAAGTTGATCTAGAAAGAAGATATCCTTTTGAAATGAAGGAAATTAAATCTCCTTGTATTATGACTATATCGGTTACAAACATAAAATTACATGGTTAAACCATTTAATTTAAGTATAATGCGTTATGCATACAATTTGATAAGTGTTCTTTTTGTCAAAAGAAAACTTCTCTTCTCTTGTTGCTCTCATGTGGGGTGTATCTTTTAAAATTTATTTTATTTTTGTTATATTTCCTTTCTCCTTCTTCCATTGCTTGAATATGTGCATCTCAACCTTTCTTTTCATCGCGATCTAATACTATACTGTTCATGCAGATGCCTAAAAGACGCACCCGAGGGTCTACGTCTAACGTACAACCTCATGATTTTGATACCGAATATTTTATTGACCGCCAGGCGCAAATGAGGTTTCGTCAATACCTGCACAACCGGAGTCTCCTGTTAGAGCGGGAGGTAATAATCCGCGAGCTTGATCCCGACATTACTTCAGTTTTTACTTATAGGGGTTGGGAGCCTTTGCTCATAAATCTTCCTGCATCCCAAGCCATCCTTGTTCGGGAGTTCTATGCAAACGTGCATGATTGGTCCCTTACCCCTCCCAGATTCAAAGTGTATTTTCGCGGTCAAACAATTTCCATCACCCCTGGTATCATCTCTGAGATATTAGGGATACCAAGAGTGCCTGAGCCTCGATATCCTTACCATGAGACAGACACCCCTTCACCTACTGTTATGGCATCTTTTGTGTTAGGCAGTACTACCCCTTTCTACGGAACACATCTAGTGATTGATAATATTCCAACTCATCGGTCAGTTGTACTTCGAATTATGAGCACCAACATATGCCCAGTTGGTCATTTACATACCCTCCCACTCCAGAGACTTAGCTTCTTTTATGCGTTACTCCAAGGTCATTCAATAGACCTTCCTTCTCAAATGATTCGTTCCATGCTACACATTATAATGCACGTCAAACGGAAGCGGAAACTTATTTTTCCTTGCCTCATTACCCGACTCATGCAAGGACTTGAAGTATTAATCCCAGAAATTGAGCGACCTCTAGTGCTTCCACCGCCTATTGGGCCTACCACTGTAGCACAAAGTGTTGCACATGCTAATGCTGCTACTCGAGCTGGTGCTCTTCGTCCACGGCGTCAATCAGCTTCCCAGGCTGGAACCTCTCATTCTGGTTCATCTTCGGCTGCTCCTACATTTGATCCACCTGCCGTTATGGATTATTTGTCAAGGATTTATGAAGTCCAGCAACAATCGCGTGCAGAACTGGCGATGATCCGATCTACTCAAGAAACGCAAGGCCGGCAGCTTTCAGAGTTACAGGGAGCAGTGTCGCAACTTCAACTGCACCGTAACGAGGGTGAAGAAGACGAAGACGAGGATGAAGACGAGGATGATGACGAGGATGACGACGATGAAGGAAGTGAGGCAGACTGAAGTAGAAAGGGGAGCAGAAATTTTGCTTTTTTTGTCATGGCTTTGATTTGCTCTATTTTGTGGCCAAACGCTTGGTTTTTTTATTTATTTGTATTTAAGGTTGTACTCTATTACTGGCTTGCACTCTTGCAAATTTAGCACACTAAGCTTGCTTCTTAGAAAAATTGTTTTCATCTCTGTCATGTTACAATATTTTGCTTACTGTATTTGGAAATTGGTTTACGGTTCGTATTGGTTCAGCAGCGTACACAAGAACGCTGGTCTTGTGTCTTATCGACGCGGCGTTTTGTGGTTGGCGCCGTAAATGATGGGGTTTACTATCAATGAAAAAATGAAAGCATATCAGTTGGAGCTACTCGATATAAGATCTGGTCGCCCTACGATAAATGTGTATGTCATCGCTCGTGTCCACATATTTCACCATTGCTAATAGCAAATTAAAGAGCTCATGCTCCAACTAATATTAAGTCATGAAAATTGATTAGTGACCCTCTATCATTGATTTGTTACCAAACGGGTTTCTTGTCACTTATTTTCAAAAACCGGAAAACAATTTGAACTTGTGATCATTTTTAAGAAAATAAGATCAAGATTATATGCTAATAGCATATTGTATTTTTATGCTTTTAAATTTTCTAGATTATAAAAAATGAAAAATATGGAAATTAAAGATTAAAACATGCAAAGTATCACGCAAACTCAAATAACATGTAATTTTCAGTTGCCTAACTGATTAACAATAAATTGAAGCAAGCCACTAAGATGAATATCTATACAAGATAAAACTCAAAGTACCACACAAACTCACACGTCTATGCTCATTTAATTGCTAAATTTACTTTTTAACTCAAGTTTAATAATGAACCCATATCGGGTTAACAATTAGGACCGAGGAGGAGGACAAAAGAAAACAATAGGAGCAGGTTCAAACAAATCCAAGCTGCAAAGCTATAGGGCAAGAAGCATTGCTTTAGTGGCAGGGCAAGTTGAAGGAATCCGCTACCTGGAAAAAGTGAACAAGTGACTTAATAAAATGAAACGGCAGGAGCAAGTTAGAGTATTCACAACTTGAAGTATTCAACTAATACCCTAGGTTGTCCCATTGTGTGCTTGCATTCGGTGGATTGCCATGCTGCATCACAAATGGCTACAAAAACGATAATTTTGTTATTACAACTGGTTTGTAAATTATTGATTGTTAGTCAAGAAAATTGAATTATTACTTGCAGCATCTGAGTGAAGCCATAATTCCCTTGAATACCCTGGGCGAAAATCCTATGATCAACAACACCACCTTGTGACATTTGGTTGGAAGCAAAATATGCCTGCATATTTTGTCAGTTGCCTTATAAGAAACACCAAGACTGGGGTTGTTTGCAAAACAAAAATAATGGAGTCAAGTATACCTGCACTTCTGGCGTATGTGGAGTCATCGGTGCAATAGGCATCATAAATGCATCCCTCGTATAAAGTGTTAGTGGAGTGCAAGAATTCTGAGTAGATTGGCTACTAGAGGTAAACGCCCCACAAGTTGCTGCAACCTCTGTTTGGTTCATGGTTTCCTCTACTGACTCATTGACCGCTTGTTTTGCTTTCTTCCGTGTATGCTTGATAGATTGTTCCAACGCACCTTTTTGCCTACGAACACTTGAGCCAACCCGACCACCCCTTACCTTCTTTTTAATACCTTTTGCCCTTGAAAGGATCTCCCTATCGTCAAAGCCGGTAGCTGAAGAATCATTGTCCCTAACACTATTGTCCCCAACACTAGTTGTTGGTGTACACTCTGGCTGAGAATTTGCTTGTGAAACATTCACCCTTCCAACTTCACTTTGACTTCCTTCTTTTCTTGATGCATCATCCATATCTCTAGCTTTGTTTTTTTCTTTTACTATTCTATTCGCCTCACATTCAATCTGTTTAACCAGATCACTCGCAAAAGCAGAGGACTCTTCATGCAGTGAGGCCTTCCTTGCAGCTTGAACAAAATTGCGACACAATTCTCTAAACCTCCTCCCAATTGCTGCTTTGGAGTCCTCCTCAGCAACATTCCTTTCTTCATATGCAACCAAACCACTCTTTGCATCTTTAGTCCATCTTTTCAAGATATATTGATCAGGAATCTTCTTTATCCTATTAGCACGAAGAATATAAAATGCATGACTGCACAATATGCCACTGAATTCAAATTTCTTACAGCTACAATTGACTGAAGTAGTTTCGCGATCGAATGTAACCGTATGTTGATGAACTCTCCTTTCGGCATCATTAGTGACTTTATACTCAACCAATCCGCCAACTTCCCCACAAACATACATCTCACAATTAAGGACACCATCAAGTATTTCTTTATGAACTAATTCAAGGATTGCTTCTGTGTAGATGTTTCGTGCACATTCCAACATTTGATTTCCCTCAATCGGCAATGCAGGAGTACTATTTATCATCTTACAATCAGCCTTCAGTTCCTCATACCGCCTATCATCCAGTAATTCATCGAAGCGCCCCAAGAATCGCAATAAATCCTTTTGCCTCTGTAGATGACTTTTCAGTGAAGCATTCATGCTCTCGGACCTTTGTGTCGTACTCATGTTTGCACAAAACGTGTTTCTTCCGTATGCCAGAGACCATTTCTCCTTTTCCTCAAACTTTGCTTTCAACCATCTATTGGAAGCTAAATCATATTTGTTAATCATTGTGTTCCATGCTTCTATGAATTCCTCATCATCTTCATACTCATAAACACATCTACTAAAATCTTTTGCAAACGATTTCTCACTGTTAAACACATCACTAAGATGCTTTGCAGCGTTTTGGAATATGTGCCAAACACAGAAGCGATGGAATGTATCCGGAAGCACCGAAGCTATTGCACTCGTCATAGCTTGGTCATGATCAGTGAGAATTGTCTTCGGCCTCTTACCAGACATTGCTCTTACAAAGCTTTCAAATAACCAACTGAATGTCTGAACGGTTTCATCATATAATAGGGCAGCGCCAAAGATCTTGGTTTGTCTGTGATGATTAACACCAACAAATAACCCGAATGGTCTACCATACTTGTTTGTTCTATATGTGGTGTCAAAACAAACCACGTCACCAAAGTAACTATAATCTGCCATCATCCCAGAGTCAGCCCAAAATATGTTACTAATAAGATCGTCTTCATCTAACTGAATGGCATAGAAGAAGGATGCATCTTCCGATTGTTTTCTTTGAAAGTATTCCAATAAGGCTCCTGCATCTCCCTGTTGCATGGCTACCCTACGTTTGGACCGCAAATAATTCTGACAGTCTACCCGCATGAATCCTAGGCATTCAACGCCACCTACTTCCCTTCTCATCATTTCGACAGTTCTCTTGGGCTGTATCCCTGTCGAATCTGCAAGATCAATTTCAGCTGCCTGGGCCTCTGTTACTTTCCGATGCGATCGTAACATATGGACCATGCTTGGCAAAAGTAACTCATGATTATGCCCCTCCTCGAACTGTGTAATTATATATTTTCCACTCGCTTCCAATACAATTTTTATTCTTGCCTTACACCCAGTCCTTGTATCTGCACGATGTTTTACAACCGCCATATCCCTTTTATCTGTCCGACGATAGCCTTCCTTTGAGCAACAAAAAACCCTATCCAGTAGGATGCCCGTACGTTGATGCTTGTGCTGTAAGTCTTTTCTCGTTCCGAAACCAGTTCGTCTTGCATACTCATTATAAAACTGATGTGCGTCGTCTTCTGAATCAAACACCATACCAATCTTTGGTAAATATGCTGTCTGTATTGATTCTTGCAAACCATCAACATCCCTATCAATGGTGTCTTCAATGCCATCAATTGATCCAGATGACAACTCCTCCGCACTATCCATTTCCGCTGTGTTTTCTGTTTACATATAAAACCCTCATTATTGTATAAGCAAATAACCAGACTTAAAATGAAAGATCATAAGAGGCCAGGTTTGTTTCGTCCTTCTTAAAACCAACAAATACAATGGATAAACAACATTCACGAAGTAATTAACATCCAAGATGATCAACCCATGGTACATTCAAATTGAACCAAAAAAAAAACAATTAAATAAAATAAAGGTTTATTTAAAAGGAGAAGAAAATAAAGGTTTATTTAATATATTAATTTAATATTAATATATTAAAATATAATAATATATTAATATATCCTACGCAATATAGTAATATTAATAATTCATATTATATTGATTTACATATTATAATATAATAAACATATTATATTGATTTATTGCCATTAATAATATTATATTTATAATAATTTAATTATATAAATATAATATTATAATATATATACTATTTTACAATTTCATATTGTAATAAATTTCTTATACTAATATAATAAACATAAATTATGTTATTATAATATGATTTATATTATAATATAATATAATATTATAGAAGTCTGCAATTATTATAATTGTTACGTATATTATATAATATTATAATAGTATTATATAATGTTACAATAATATTATTATAATACACATAATATAACATTATTATATGATATTATATATAATATTATTAATATATAAATTTGAATATTTAAGTAAAAACATGCATATTATATAATAATATATACAACTTTAAGTAAGACATTTATTTTTCTATATATATTATATTATATTATTTTTTATGCAATTTTTTATACAAAACTTCAAATTTAATCTCAATAATCAATGTCAATCAAACATGATTTTTAGATTCTAGTTTACAAATCTGACTTCATAATCTTGCTTATCTAAATAGGATTTTTAGATTCTTAAATCTTGGAAATATAATTTGGAATATAAAATCTAGGTTTACTAACAAAAAAAACGAAAAAACACATGTCACTTGAAGATTACTTGATAGTGAAAAAGCAAATAATTCATTCCATGCATTTTCAAAAAATTTTAGACGTTCACCGTTCGCGCAACTCGATTCCGAAGCAACTCCTTCAAGCCGTTAGCTCCTGAAATTCGCACACTTCCTCAGGATTTCAGGTACGAACTCCTTCACACAATTTAATCAATCTGAACGCAATACACAGTGTCGCACAGTTAAATTTAGATGAATTGCCAGGTCGATGGGAACCAAATGGGAAGAAGAAGCACCTGAATCTACAGTCTCGCACAGTTAATCAACTTGAACGCAATCAGTGGGACAAATCAATCATTATCTTCTCCAACGAACGTGAGGGGAAATCAACAAATTCCAATCGTTTGAGCGCAACAGCAAAAGGAAATAACGAAGGAGGGAGTTTTGAAAAAATTAATTCGTTTCGCCAATTCGCGGGCGCAATAGGAAGGAGAAAACCACGGTCGACTTGCTCTTTGGTCTAATGGTTGAGGCGGTCCAAAACCATTCGGCCGAAAACGTTAGGTTTGGTTCACGGCTGAAAACGCAAACGGCAAGGTCGGTCCGTTAGTTTTTGTTTCCGCGCATTCATTTTAAATGGGACACGCGTCGCGCAATGGTCGTTCGAACGACCATTCGAACGACCATTGAAATGAGAGGATGCGCTCTGAAAAGGTATTCAAAGAGTCCGTCTGACGCATGGGCACACACCCGGCTCTTATGCTTCTACGTATAAGGATCTCACCGCTCTTGTTTTTTCAACGTGAATTTATCTTTTGACATTGAGAAATGTGAAAAACAGGAGCCCTGATATGCTCTACATGAAAACATCTCACTGTTGAGGTAGATAATTTCAACCCTTAGTGATATGGCAGATCTTGCAACATTGTAGGATGCTACCATGTGCGGATTTTTTACATTAGAAAATATGAAATATCACTTCAACTAACATTTCAATTTTTTTTTGTAAAATACAAGTTTACCAATTTGACTTTGAATTTTGTAATAATCTTTACACCCCTATAGGTTTGATGACCGCTAAAATTTGTTTATGCCTACACATACCTAACGAATTGGAGAATGCCATGTCAAATGGCATAGGCTGAATTCGAAGGGACAGCCACATGGAATGGCATAAGCCAAATTTGAAGGCACTTGACGACGCCGCAAGGGAAAAAATTCAAATTGATGCAAATCACAACGTAGGGTGGTAGGAAGTTGCACCGCAAGGGAAAAAATTCAAATTGATGCAAATCACAACGTAGGGTGGCAGGAAGTTGCACAATGGAATAACTACCAGTACAAAGCTATACAGAAGTACAAGGAGACGAAGAGATCAAGGACTCCCATCCAACAAAGTAATCAATAAACAAATTTTAGTGCATTTAATTTTATCGTCAATTGATCACACACTCATCTTTCACGCAACACCATTATCAAAAGTGAGTTCCACCAAGAAAAAAATTATCAAAAGTGAGATTATCCTTCTCCCCAGTTGCATTGGCAAAATGATTGTAGCTGCCGGTCCCATCATCAGCATCAATCAAACTCACCTTGTCATACGACATTTAAGTGAAAAGGAAGAGACGGGTCCCGCCATTACCAGAAAAAAAAAAATGAGAGACGGTCCCGCCAGTCGTATTGGTTGTTTTTCCTTCTCTTTATTGAGAAAATTATGAATAGGACCGTCTTTTAAAAACTTATTACATAAAACGACGTTGAAATGTCTTTCTTGCAAAAACCACCTATTTTTTAAAATAAATTTTAAAGTGGTTCAAAAACACTATAGTAAATTACAAACATCTCATATTGCCCTTCCCTCTTCGTTCGATTGAAACACCCATCGATTCATCTTCTTGTTTTTGCAAAGCGATTGGGCGCAAAACCACGAGCGACACAGAGAACCCCGGAGCGACGGCAAGGCTTGTTCCCGGTGTTGGGCGACGACCATTGTCATCACTGGCGCTTCCGATTGAGTGGGGTTGACCGACATTGTCATCTCTTTCGTCTCTCGTTTGTAGGAGATCACCGAAGCTTGAGATCTGGTGGAAGCGATTATACTGTGCCATTTGCTTCTCTCTGTCGAAGAAAGAAACGGCGGTAGAGAGTCTTGACGAAGCACTTCAGCCGGACATTTCCCTGTTAGAAGTTGTGGACAAATCTCCTCAAGGTAAGAATCGATTGTCCCTAATCCAGGTGAGTCAAAGGATGAAAGTGCGATTAATCAAATTACTTGTGATTAATGGGGATGGACCATCGATCGTTAATATTTCCGATTAATTAATGAATTTCATTGAAATCGAAATATTTATCGAGGTTTTAAATTTCGATTAATCTGTCATGGGATACAATTCTATGAATCAGTGGATACAATTTATAGTTGTGGGATACAATTCTATTAATCGAGGGATACTAATAATTCATCATTGAACAATTACGAAGCATAAGATGGTATCCTACGATTACTACAATTATATCCACAAAGTTAATGAGGATATCTTATTAGCATCGAGGATACAAATCTTGCTTCGTAGGATATTCTTTAGATAATCGATGGATACTTATAGATGTTCGTGTGACCAACCTGAATAATGAGATGGTATCTTACGATGAGAGGTTGGTTAGCTGTCATTTGATCGGCTATACATTGATTAATCGTGTAGTTGCTGATAACCTACATAGAGTTGTTCGAAATTTCAATGATCGGCAACGTATTGATTAATTGTATATTTGGCGATTATCAAAGTTAGGTTGTTTAACTATTCGTTGATCGGAAGTAACTCGATTAATCATAAAATTAGGGATTTGTTTGTTATTCGGCAATTGAACGCTAAACTTCAATTAATCGAACCTTGCCAATGAACTACTGGGCGCATTGCATTCAACGATTACGATTAATCGTATCTAATTTCCAATTAACCACTATTTTTTAGATTAATTGAGAAAATCTCGATTAGAATTACAGAGTGTTGTTTTTCTGAGGCTAATTGCAGGATTAATCATTGATTAATCGGATCTTGCCGATGAACAACTGGGCGCATGGCATTCAATTAGTACCGATTAATCGTATCTATTTCCCGATTAATCACTATTTTCAAGATGCATCGATAATTTATCGATTAGAGTTACAGTTGGTTGTTTTTTTGAAGTTCATTCCAGGATTGGCCCTCGACTAATCGAAATGTGCTGATTAACCACTTTGGCCATTGCATAAAATTACTACTGGATAATCATAACAACACCTCGATTAACCAATATTTTTACGATTAATCTATTAATTCACGATTCAAAATTCTGAGTTCATATCGTCGGAGGTCTATGCATTATTGACACATCGTTAATCGAAACATGAGAAATAACCGTTATGGACAAATTGCAAGCAATCGGTTTCAGACAAATTGGACAACTAAGTAATTGCTTATGGCATTTCAATTGTTGCGAACAATTTTACTTATATTCAAAGAACATCTACAATTTGTGAAAAAACCACAACTGCCATACACAAAACTGACAATCCACCACATTTGGGGTAATCACCATACAAAAATCCCAAATACATATGCTCCATTAATTACATAAATGAATACAAGGAAACATGTAACTGAAAGTCGCAATCATAAAGCTCTGCTCCACATCCGATATATTCCATCGCAACTCAAATGAATTCCTCTTGGTCACTAGCAAGCGCACATAGTCAATCCAAAAAAATATTCCAACCACGTAATAACATCTCAGTCACCTATACCTTTATCAGCTCTAGTATTGCAGCCTCCATATGCGTCTCTTATAGCAGTGATGGATCTCCGATATGCATCACTCATTATTTGTAACTCTTTCTGCATATGCTCTAGCCGACCAGCCACCTCCTGACAATTGAAGAAAGCACCAGTAAGTGGAAGTAATGCACTCTTATCGTATATAAGGGAGTACTTCATAGACAAACCCACTGGAGATATCTCAAATAAACTACAAACAGCACGTACAAATTGATCATACTATGTATTACCACTTATATTGAATCCATCTAAACGACCCCCCCCCCCCCCCCCCAGGTATGATACAGATTGATCTTGCTCTATAACTATCTCTCCATCTATATGAAAGTAGAAAAACAATGAATTCTCCGGGGGTGATTGTGGTATATTGCACTCCACATGACATGTTAACAATGTGAGCAAATGCATGATTAACATAAACTACTCGAAATAACAACTTAAGCTATCAATTATCTACCCACACAAACCTATACCATGAGCACTAGGCATGTGCGGCGGGCCGGCCCGGCACGGCCCCGCACGCCTCAGGCGTGCTCGGGCGGGCCGCGGGCCAGCCGTGCCGCGGGCCTGACGTGCCGCGGGCCTGGCGGGCCGCGGCACGCCAGGCCCATTTGCCCAAAACCCCAGCCCGGCACGGCACGCCCCAGCAGGCGTGCCAGGCCGGCGGGCCAATTAATTTATTTTTTTTTTTTAAAATCCCAAAAAATCCCAAAAAATTTCTGTAAAATACTTTTATTATTCACAAAATTGTTTTACACATATTGAGATAAATTTTGCTCAAAAAAATATAAATTCATTAATTAGCATAAGTACACTTACAACTTTGCAAAAATTACATAATTACTTGAACAAATAATACTGCATCACTATAGTATAAGCACATCCCAACTAGGTTGGCACCCACTCATCTATCTATCATTTGCAGTTTAAAAGAAACAAAAAAAAAAAAGAGAAAGTACAATTCCTATACTTTGATTACAAAAATTATAACAAAACTTAGACTACTCTAGTTGACTAAAATCAATATTCAAATCATCAAAGTCTCCAGCAAGTTGATCATCTTCATATTCTTGTTCTCTCAGTTCTGCCCTTAACCAATCTGTAAGACTAACACATGCTTGCACCATCTCCGGCGTTAATCTGCTCCTGTAATCATCCACGGTTCGTCCACCTGCACTAAAAGCTGATTCCGATGCAACTGTGGACACCGGAACCATTAGTAGATCACGTGCCATGGCGGAAAGCACAGGATAATTAACCTGATTTTGCTTCCACCATGTCAAAATGTTAAAAGCATTATGCTCTTCTATAGTATTAAAACTCATTGGGGGGCTTTCTAAAAAAATCATTAATTCAGATGATCCCCCACTACTAGAAGCTGGTTGTTTTCCCTTTCTTCTCCCACTTAAAAAATTCCAAGGGGAATTATCTGGTAGTGTTTGTTGGGTTTGCGTATGACTTTGTATGCTACTACTAGTATCGTATTCACAAAAAAGTCTTTCTAATAGATTTCTTATTTTACGTATATCTATTTGAAAAGTAGAATTCATATTTTCATTTATTCCATCTATTAAGTCTTCAACTCCTAATTTAATCCTAGGGTCCATTGTAGTAGCTAAACAATATAAATTAGGCATCTCTTGCCAATATTTTAAAATTTTAATTTCCATTGCAGGGATAATTTCCTTAGCAATGGGTACATCTCTATATTGTTTAAAACAAATACTTATTTGATATAAACAAGTTATAATACTTGACGATGTTGGGTAATAAACTACTGATAAATATCTTGTTGCATCATAAAAAACTTTTAAAAAATCTCTTAAAATTTCGGCTATTTGCCAATCAAGATCCTCTAAGTCACTTTCAGGCATTTTACTTTTATAAAATATTGTAATTTCTTGTTTTAATCCTAATGCAGCTTCTAGCATTATATATGTTGAATTCCACCTATGTCAACATCTAGGGTAATTTTTTTATATTGTTTTCCTAAAGTTTCACAATAATATTTAAATTCTCTAGCGGTTGTGCTAGATTGTTTTATAAATCTTACTGCATCTCTAATATTTATTAAATGATGTTGAACAATTTTTAATCCATCTTGCACAACTAAATTAAGAATATGACAAGCACACCTAACATGAAATAAACTTCCATCTATATTTAAGTTTAATTGTTGTCTTAATATTCCTACTGCAACATTATTAGCACTTGCATTATCAAGTGCTAGAGCCATTATTTTATTGTGTATTTTATAATTTCTTAGATTTCTACTTATAGCATTTGATATATTTATTCCCGTATGGCTAGCATCTAGTGGTTCAAAAGTTATTATTCTTTTTTCCATATTCCAATTTTCATCAATATAATGTGCGGTTATAGCTAAATAACTTATTTGTTGTCTACTTGTCCAAATATCTGAAGTTAAAGCTATTTTAAAAGTACTGTTTGACAAAGTTTCTATTAATGCAGTTTTCATTTTTCCATATAATTTTATGGCATCCTTTCTTAAAGTGTGGCGTGAAAAAGGTTTCAATTGTGGTGCTAAATATTTAGTTAGTAAACGGTGAAATCTTTTAGAATCTATTAATCTAAAGGGTAATTCTTCTTGAATTACCCACTTTACTATTTCAAACCTAGTTTCTTCTTGATTAAAAATAAAATTACTTATAGCAACACTACTAGTAGAAATTTGGGTTTGCCTAGGGTCAATTTGGCCATGTTTTGGAAGGCATTTCTGCAAATGCCGGTTCAAGTGGCCTGTACCACCTTTGCCTTTACAACTAAACTGTTTTTTGCAATGGTTACACACTGCCTTCTCTTCATTCCCTACACTTTCAATTGTAAAATTAAGCCAAACACTAGAGTTTCTACTCCTCTTAGTGCTCCTAGGTGGTAGGGAAGACGATCCCATATCCTGTGAAGGTAATTCTGTTTCAAGACCTTGGATGGGAGGGTCATTATATTGGGGTTGGGTTATATCATCAGAAAATACTGGGTCAGAAAGGGGTCTAAGATATTCCCTTTCTTCAGTGTCAAAAAACATAGGATACCTAGGGTCCATTATCAAATTTTTTGAAAAAAAAATTCTTAATAAATAATATTATAATAACTATTTGGTGATATTAATTTATAAGAAAGGTAGAAAGAGAGACTTACTTATAATAATAATATTTATACTAATTTTAAAATCAGAAAATTAAATAGAAGAATACCTCTTTAGAATGAATCTTGAACTTTGCAATTGAAGCCTTCAACCTCCAGAGTCCAATTTCCCACTTTTGATGCTTGAACAATTAGAAGAGATCGAGTATCACCAATTTCCAATTACAACAATTAGAGCAAAGAACTATTTGATAATCAATTAGAAGAGAGTAGGAGATTGTAAAAGTGGTGTGGTTTGGAGTGGGAAAGGGGAGTGGCTATTTATAGAAAATTAAAAGTGGCTTTTTACTACCTCTACCCTTCAATATGACTGTTATTTTGCAGTTGGAAGGGTAGAAAAGGTCTTTTTATCATCAATTACAACTATATCCCCCCAATATAGTTGTTATATAGCTGTTGGGGGGGTAAAATAGGCATAAAATTGGCTAAAAGCCACTTGTATGGAGGGAAAAGAGAGCTAGCCAACGGCTAGCTCTCTGGCGGGCCGCCGGGCGGGCCGGCCCGCCGTGCCCCAACGGCAGGCACGCGTGCCTGCCGTTGGGCGCGTGCCCAGCGGGCTTGCGTGCGGGCCGGTGCGCGGACCAGCCCGCTTGGGCCCGCGTGCGCCCGCGCCGAGCGCGGGCCCGCGTGCCGCGTGCCCTGGCGGGCCGTGCCCAAACGTGCCGGGCCAGGCCCGTGGCGTGCCGGGCTCGGGCCGGCACGGCCCGTTGCTCATGCCTAATGAGCACCTTAATCAATTATCTAACTTATCTATAATTGTGAGAATTTTCCTTCTTGTTTAATTTATCTACGTTGTTTCAATAGTAGTATAAATAAAGTAAATTAAGTTGGAACTTGCATGTGATTCATAGAAAATTCCAAATAAGTGGTTCTTGAATATATAAGAAAGCAAAGGAGATGATTGAGGAATTTCCTCCAAAGACACTAGAAGTCAGTTGTAGAAGAACCTATAACTATTCCCCAAAAATCAAGTGAAGCAGAACACACTTCATTGCTTAACCATATTTACATATAAATCCAAGAAAATGTTGAAGCTTACATCAAGGAGAAAAAGCACCAAAAACACAAATAATCAAAGCAATCTCTCAATCCACCCAAAAAGCTCACCACCACCAAAAGTACAAGAGAAACAAGGCATACAAGAGCGGAAGAATATAGGGGAAGAAGTTTTATGCTTCCAACGCTCATGAATGCCCTGACGCACAAGTAAGCTATAATAGATACTAATCACAGAGCATCTAAGCAGCCTCATCCTAACATAACCAAGCAGATCCACTCAAAACAAGCCGAACCATGCATAATACAAAACAAATCAAAATAAAACACCAAGCCAAATAATTAAATGCATACAATCACACCACTGAATAATCCAATATAATATGCCTAAAATAAATTGAAACTCAATCTTGCACAGAAAGCCAAGCTAATTCACAACAGTTATCATGACAAGAAATAAAGCACAGTAAAACAGCAGATAAAATGCCACAAAAATTAGACAACTCAAATAAAACAATCAAGATGAACCACAACAAATAACAAAATATGGGAAATTAGGAAAACCACATAAATAAGACATTGCAAATCCAGGATGTTACATATCTTCCCATACCATTAATAGCATCCTTGCAATCACAAAGAAAATAATACAGATATAATGGGCGTGTCGAATCAACCATTCAACTGAACTTTTTTATAAAAAAAAAAATGGGCATTACGAACACCATATCCAAAATTACATGGTGTTCACGTTCCGATTCATTAGAGAATTTCTTCAAGCACTTGAAATGCATCGATTCAGAGACTAAGGTTAGATTATCCATAGCTAAATCAAATGTATCACAACGTGGATGGAAACCTAACAAAAATGTAGACCAAAAAATTTTCATCCTAAAAAGCAAACGGATTAGGGACAATCGGTTCTTACCTTGAGGAGATTTGTCCACAACTTCTAACAAGGGAAATGTCCGGCTGAAGTGCTTCGTCAAGACTCTCTACCGCCGTTTCCTTCTTCGACAGACAGAAGCAAATGGCACAGTATAATCGCTTCCACCAGATCTCAAGCTTCGGTGATCTCCTACAAACGAGAGACGAAAGAGATGACAATGTCAGTCAACCCCTCTCAATCGGAAGCGCCAGTGATGACAATGGTCGTCGCCCAACGCTGGGAACAAGCCTTGCCATCGCTCCGGGGTTCACTATGTCACTCGTGGTTTCGCGCCCAATCGTTTTGCAAAAACAAGAAGATGAATCGATGGGTGTTTCAATCGAACGAAGAGGGAAGGGAAATATGGGATGTTTGCAATTTGCTACAGTGTTTTTGAACCACTTTGAAATTTATTTTAAAAAGCAGGTGGTTTTTGCAAGAAAGACTTTTCAACGTCGTTTTATGTAATAAGTTTTTAAAAGACGGTTGTATTCGTAATTTTCCCTTATTAATTTCCCATTCTAATAAACGCTTATAAAATACCAAAACATGGTAGAGGGTGGTTCCAATGAATGCCAAATGGTGCACCTAAGTGAGAACATCTCAAAACATCAAACCGCATTGGGTAGTAACACAAGATCCTCTTTTATGGACAGGATTATGGTTCTGCAACAAAGGACTCTTTGTTAGAGTGATCATATTCGTGTGTTAACAATGAACCCCTTTCAGTTCAAGAGCTGTTAAACGAACATTGCACTTAAAAACTTAATTTGATAGGTGAAGGTGCATCAATGTATATCAAAGGGCCCATATATAATATTTCAACACTCACCGCATGGAAACATACGTCGGGAGCGCAAACACAGGGTATAAACATCTTAGATACAAATAAGTGTCCAAGCAGACTCACCTCCCGCTCTGATATCATATTAAACAACTATTGCACCTAAAAGATTAAACTAATAGGTAAAGACATGGCAATCTATATCAAAGGGCCCATATTTGATATTTCAACAAGAGCTAACTCTTAGTTTGCGATTGAAAGGACCAACCTCATTAGCCGGTAGGTCTGTCGCAACATAATTCTTCCTCTCTTGCTTGTTGAGATTTATAATGATGAACTTCAGAGAAATAATTTCAAAAACCAGTTCCTTGTCCTCGTTTAGATAACTAATTTAAGAGATTTCTTGAGTGTATCTAATTATTTGTATAAGTATGTAAATGTAATGTATAGGTCAAATTTAACGTATTAATAACTCTGTCACTGTAAAAGCGAGATTGGAAACAGAGTAGTGTGTGATTTCATAGGAATGTGCTTTTTCTCATTCTCATTATTCATATAACTCCATTTTTTGCACCTAAGTAAATGCCTATCTACCAACTAGAACTCATTCCAAGTCATAGAATATGATTTCAAAATCAATGCCAAATAACAACTTAATAAGCAGAAGCTTGTTGCTGTCTAACCAAAAATACTTTATATATATTAATAAAAAATATGTTTAAAGGCAAACCTATGAATTTAATCCAAGAATCGACCCACATATGTTGAACTGATAGTTTATTCAAGGTTTTCCAAATCATGGTTTTCCGTTCACTCTATTCAACAGTAAGTTCTCTTAATTCTTATACTTCAGATCTTTTGTCCTTAAACAAATTCATTACCTTTTTCATCATTTTATTTGATTAGGACAAGGCCTTCTAAGACAACCCCTCTCGGCTTGTGACTGTTTGGATACACATATAATATTCATTCTATGAACATTGCTAACTTTGTCCTTCATGGTATTTCCATTCTTCCACATCATCGTCACTCTTACCCCTGTTACATTGATCTTTGGACCTCTTGATTCTGGATTGCTCAAAAGTTCCTCAAACAGAAATAACTATAAATCAAATTGATCTGATTTTACAATAAGATTCTGTGACTCTTCTTTGGACATAAAACTGACTCAAATTCTTTTTGTTCCTCAACTGAAAATTAACTGCTCCAATCCCAGTACAAAAAGACTACTAAAAACTTGTGTCTTTCTTAAATAAAACTCTCATTATGTGAGGGGATATCTATAAGTCTTAACAAGCAAGAAAGGAAGAAACAGAGCTAGACTCTGAACCACATTGCTTTCAAGGGCAATAGATATAATGGCTACAGAACCTTGGTTCTCGTTGACACAAGATTCATGTAAATTCTAATTGAAGGACCCCATGAGCTGGCACTTGCAAATAGCCATCTGCATTGTGACTCGCCTGGGCATCAGCTGACTGCAACCAGAAAACAATATACTCTGCTTATGAATGGCTTTCAAAAAATAAAATATAAAAAAAAAGTAATCCATTGCTTAAATCCTTCAATGTAAATTGATTTTCACTTCTGGAAATTAGATACTTCAGAAAGTGGCCATGCTTTGAGTAAAATCCAACAAGAGTTAAAAAAAAAAAAGTACAGCCATAATATAAACATTCAGTTACTAATTAAAAATGTTATGAACCCGAAACATTTTGTGCGTGTGAAAGAACTAAGAACAAAACAGCGCCACAATGATTCCGTATTTCAAGCCAACTGCCCTCTGAATGTTTCATCTAACAAGGACACAAGACACATGCCATGAATTAATGAAAGTAAAGAATGGTCTTTACATGAACTGAATAATTTAAATAAAAATATGCAAGACAACATTAGGGTTTGCAAATATGTGTGATATATTACAAGGACAGATGCTAGCATACAATTATGAGATTTAATAGACATATGTCAACAAAACAAAACAAAAACAAAAAATGAATGAAAAAGAGAGAGAGAGAGACCTTAGAATCATAACAAATAAACATATAAAAGTGCAAAGGTTATTTAGCAAACACTATAAATCTTGATACCTTAGAACCAATCTCCACGCAAGCAATCTTGGTTAAAATGGGCCATCCTTCTTTTTCTTATTGTTTTAGCAGGGAAAACCATAGATGCTCAACTTACAGGGCATGGTGGATAGTGTTTGGTCCAGCAATGAGGCTAGTTTAGGACATTCATGGATGATTAAGAATTGAAGAGAGATGAAGTGCTGCAGCCCTTTGGAGAGCTTTAAGATCAGGAAAATTTTAAATATAAACAGAGGTAAGAGTTGCGGGTAGCAACCATTCTTACCCTCGGATCCATCAATGGTAAGGCTCCTAAGAGATGTGAATATGCAAAAATGAAGTTCCCATGCTGATGAGAGCAAGAAAGTGTTGAAACCAACAGAGATGGTGAGTGATTCTAGGTTAGACGGAAAAATTCCCTCCTTAAGGAACATGAGAGCAGGACAATCTGTGATACATAAACCACGGAGAGATGTGAGGCTTGTCAATTGAACTCAATGCCTCTCAATGTGAGAGGTTCCTCCATTAAACAGAGATTGAACAGCATAATTACAGGCCCAAATTCTGCTATTTAAAGCTCCCAGTCTTCCTATATATGGAATACAATATTCCCTACTGTTATTTACAGCTCCCAATCTTGGTATATATGGAATACGTATCTACAGCTCCTAATCTAGCTACATATGGAATACAAATTTACAGCTCTCAATCCAGCTATACATGGAATGTAAATATTCCCCTATCAATGACTAATATTGACAATAAATATGGTTAGATATGTGCATACATATCTATGTAACCCGTGCGTACTCTCGGGTCGCAGGTCCTGAAATTAATCTTCTAAACAGCACAGGTGTTGCGCATGAGCATGAGACAACCACGAACTTCAGCCATGCATAAAATCTTCATGCTCGAGCTGGGATCGAGCAGCAGACGGGCGGCAACTCAAATCTTGCTTATTTTACCTTCATTTTCAACGCCGTTTGAACCGTAGCCACCATGACTCAACCCAAACACTCTAAACCTAGTTTTGGGACAGAAATAAGCTAAAATAACACTCTAAAACCTAACAAAATGTCCGAGAATCCTACTACATCCACGAATTTACTCATATATTTGGTGTTGATTGTGTGAATCATGCTTTCTCATTTTAGCAGTATCTTCTCCTAATCCTGGTAGTTCAGGTCTTTTCTCCTTAAATCAATTCATGCCCTTTGTTCTGTCAGCCCCTATATTTTTACCAGCAGAACCACGAAGCTATCATAGGTTTCTATTGATTAGGTATATTATCAGAAAAATCCCCATATCTTACGACTATTTGGATATCCATATATGATATCAATTATGTGCACATTTATAACATTGTCCTTCCTCGTATTGACTTTAAACATGCTGCTTCTTGATTGTACAAAAATCCCTCAAATAAACAGGAAAAAGAAGAACAAAATCAAATTCCAATTTTACAGCAGAATCTGTGCTTCTTCCTTAATTTAAACTGACTCAAGTTCCATCTGGTCTGGCTGGAAGTTAACTAATCTAATTCAAGTATAGAAACACTACTAGAAAGATGTGAATCCTCTAAATAAAAGAGAAATAAAATTCTCCTGAACTAATCTGGAATGGAAAACTAAAACGATGCAACTCCTATTAAGCAACAATAATGGAAAACATGAATTATGACAGATAACTGGAACAATTTTAAAAACCTAAATCTTTTCTGATAACAATAAGATTTTTTTTTAACCCATGAAGGAATAAAAGACGACATAGTTGAATATAGATTCTTAGAAATTCTCTCTTCTTTTCTCTCCTATAATTTCTAGCTACCAAGACAGTGGGTCTCACTTGAATATTGTATAAAGATATGTAGAATTTTTATTCCCTTTTGGCTTTGTGGATCTATTCAATAAATGGGAGACTTCAAACGTTTTGTTAAGTGTTTAAACTTCTAACGTTTTGTTAAGTGTTGAATCTATGTTGCTTTGTGATCATCATCATGTAATACAGAGGAGGAAAAAAAACAAAAAATTCAGAGAAAATCTCCCAGTTTATGCTGTTGGAAATTGTTGCAGTTTTCAATGTAACTTTCTCAATCATTAGGTCACCATTCTATTTGCTGGAAGCTTACTTTGTTCCAGTTCGGCACTACATTTCTATTCCTTGTTAAACTTGAGAAGGAATCACAAAATTCTTTATAACTTCGAGTTTTTCTGATCCTTCTTAAACATATAAGATGCCTCTTTGGATGCTAAACCACCCCTTGTATGTTCAACCTACATCCTTTGAGAAGAATGTGACATTTTTTAATGCAACCAATCTTGAATAATAATGCAGAATCATGCTTTCTTTTATACTTTATGCCCAAATTTTATAGGATTTTCTGAAACAAGATGATAAACAGAGAATCTAAGTTCTCATTCAATGAAGAGCCACGTCAAAGCCACTTGATTACAAAACAGTCAGGAAATACTGATCAATTTGGCCAATTTTTTAAATAGAAATTAGAAATTGCATTTAAAAAACAATCTTTTTTAAATTTTGAAGAAAAAATAAGAAGTTAAATTAAATGTAAAAAATTTGACATACCTACCAACTGCATGCAGGATGGTTTATGATACACCACGTTTTCTCTCATTAACTCAATATTCATATAAATTATAAGTAAAAGGCAGCATGAAGCTGGTACTAGCAAACTGCATAAGCCTAGTTATTCTATCCATACAGAGTAGAAATTATTTCATTCTTTAATAAATAAATAAATAAAAAACGATTCTCTCAAAGAGCCATCCACAATGTAACTTGCCTGGGAATGCACCTGACTATGAATAAAAACAACAAACTCTACTGACGAATTGGGTCTCTGAAGAACTGAGTAGAAATTCCAATAAGCATTGTTTAGATCCTTGTGCAATGAGATATATTGATTTTTATTTCCAGAAATTAGGTCACTAAGAAACTGATCATGTTTTGAGTAGAAATTCAAGACAATTCTATGTAAAAACAAGCACAGCCATGATATCACCATTCAGTTACCAAGTAAAAATGGCATGAACTATTATAACATACACCAACCCAATCCAAATGTTTAAACACTCAATGTGAAAGAAATTTCCAAAGATAGCAAACTTTTAAATACTGCATAGGTGTCTAGTTTTGATGCCTTTACTTGAAAGTATAATCAAGCATCAGAAGTAGAATTTTTCCATAAGTTGTATGAACTTGATGCAAGCTTTAGTCTCATAAAACATGCAAGAAGATTCAAAGAGTTCACCACTCTGAATTTGGATTTAGAACATTCAAGACCAACTTTATAAAACAGTGAAAGACTTATCACCTAAAATGAATTTTTCTTAACAATGTATCTTCACCATTTGCAATGATAATAAACTGCTATAAAATATGTATTGACAGGTCATTCAGCCGAAAAGTCTAACTTTAGAAATCCAAAGTTTTTCCCTATCTTCCTTTGCATGTGTGCATCGGCCTTTTTGTGTGCAAAATATTGGAGGAACAAAATAGCAACACAATCTAACCCATATTGAAAGCCAAATTCCATGTAAATGGTTCATCTAACAATAATTTTAAGAAGATGCCATCAATTAATGAAAGTAAAGGACAGTCTTTGCATAAACTGAGTAATTCAAATTGAAATACGCAGGACAACATAAGGGTTTGCATATATATGAATGATTCCTTTCAAGGAGAGATATGCTCGCTTAAATACTTAGATGATTAACTTAGAAATGTCACGAAGCATCACTAAAAACTAAACACTCCCGAAGTTTTTTTTTTTTCTTTTTCTTTTTCTTTTTATTTTTTAATCAGTAATCAAGAGGATATATATAAATATATGAGAAAGAAAAACAATGGCTTGAAGGTATGCAGAAAATGTACCAAGCCTACAGTGCTGAAGAAAAAAATAATACTTATATCCCAGAACAGGGGATATAAGGCAGCCCCCTCTCATCCTAATCTGGGAAATTGTTGCTCATCAGAAATTCTTCCAAGGGTATTCCAGACTTAACATTTTCTACCTCCAACCAATTGAACGTCAATTTCAATACTTTTTTCTCTAGATATTCCACACTCTTCTCAAGTTTTCTAAATATTCTACGATTTCTTTCCCCCCAAATCACCCAAGCTATATCTGTGGGGTTACATTCCACAATGAAATCCTTCTAGTTTTCCCATTCTTCATCCCCATGCCTGTAGAGCCGAACACAACTTCTCTTGCTGAAACCGATGACATTCAGAATCTTGAGATAATTTTGTTCCACAGATTACTCGCTACCTTACATTGTAACAAAAGGTGTTCAACCGACTCTTCATCTTGCTTACACATTACACACCGATTTGGTATCTGTTAACCTCTACTTTTTAAATGATTCACAATCTTGTCTAACGCTGCAGCCCACATAAATAATGACACCTTGCTTGGCACTAATTTCATCCAGATCAGCTTGCTTTCCTTAAGACACAAACCATTAGAATTCAAAGCTCCAAATGCTGCCTTGACTGAGAATTTACTAGCTTCCCCTTTTGTCCACAAGCACACATCCTCTGATTGGTCCAGCTGTATATTATAGATCCCCTTCAGCAGCTCTTCATAACTACTGATCTCCCAATCAAATAGGTTTCTTATTAGATTCATATTCCACACAGAGTCAGCTCCCGAAGGTTTTTGAGACAACTATTTAAAAGCACAAAAATTTTTTAGTTGTTATGTGAACATCATGTGCAGCTGCATATTCTTAGATTCACATTTCAAAACTCTAGCTCAAGTGTTTGTCTATGTCAAGTAATGTTGGAAGATTTTATTGCTTACTTTTCAACACCCACTCCTAGTATTACAATGGAACTTTCCGCAATCAAATGGAACAAGCTGAGCTAGGTCTTTTAACTCACTCAAGCATTCAAAGATAAAAGAGCAACAAATAAGATGAAGCTTTTTCACATGCAAGTCTCATACACAATTCATTATCACTAGATAAATGGAATTTTGCCTATTCTGATAAAAATTACTACCCGGCATCTAAATAAAAAATATTGAAACCATATCAGGAAAAACTAGACAGTAGAAAAGGAAGAGCAAGATAGATATGACATGTACGATGATTAGATTTACTAATTCTATCCTCCTAAGGCAAAGAGATTGTCTTTTTTTTTTGGAAATTAAAGGGTTATTATCTTGCATTTTTAAAATCCTCAAAATTTGTAAGTATTTTGACATGGGAAGACTTGTCATATTATATTGACAAAGACACTAAAATTGTGAAAATAAAACTCTACCAGCTATTCTATTGTATTAAGTAAACATTTTATGTTCTCACTTGATAGTTAACTTCATAAAACTGTGAGACTTAGTAAGGAAAAAAAAACAAGACCCAAGCCAATGATACTTAAATTGAGATAGCAGGTTGTAGTCAAACTAAGAGCCTGCTAATAGTTCATCGGTAAATTATATAGATAATGATAAGAATGAACTGTATGTGACAAATAATATGAATTTAAAACTGCATTGGTTGTTCAGTAGATGCCATTTTGATTACTGAAGTCTCAAACAGAAAGGATAAGTACCTGGCAGAGTAGAAGATAGTCTCCTCATGCATGTTCAAATGATCAACTCTTAATCAATCCATATAAAAGAAATCTTGGATAATTTGGGCCAGTCTTCTCCTTTTTTCTTCTCGCACCGTTTTTCTAACAAATAATATGAATTTAAAAATGCATTGGTTGTTCAGTAAATGCCATTTTGATTACTTAAGTCTCAAACAGAAACGATAAGTACCTGGCAGAGTAGAAGATAGTCTCCTCGTGCATGTTTAAATGATCAACTCTTAATCAATCCATACAAAAGAAATCCGGGATAATTTGGGCCAGTCTTCTCCTTTTTTCTTCTCGCACCGTTTTTCTAACAGAGGACAATGATGGATGTGCAATCGATGGAGCGTGACAGGCAATCCTTGATCCGGTAATGAAGAAAGTTTAGGACAATAGGAGACAGATAATGCTTCAAGAGAAGTAAGGTATTTCAGCCCTTCAGATAAGGATTTAAGATCAGGAAATTTATCGATTCCAAGACAGGTAAGAGTGCTTGGTAGCAACCGTTCATGAAAGGACTCAATACCAGAACACCCCAAAAGGTGAAGCACTTTAAGAGACGGGAATCTGCAAAATTGCAGTTGCCATGCTGTCAAGGGCAAGAAACTGTTACAATCAATGGAGATGAATATTGATTTTAAGGAAGATGGTAAAAAGCCATCCAGAAAGGACTTGAGATTCTTGCAATTGTTGATGTCAATATGTCGGAGGCTGGTAGAGGGCAAGCCTCCTTCAGGGAAGGACAAAATATTTGGGCAACCATGAATCATTAATACTTCAAGAGATGTGAGGAGGTTCATTTGATTAGGCAGGGACTTGAGATCCTCACAGCCAATTATTTGAAGGCATCTGAGCTTGGTGGAGGACAAACCCCCTTCTGGAAAGGACAAAAGACGTGGACACTCAATGATTCTAAGTACTTCAAGACATTTGAGGTATTGCAATTGATTAGGCAAGGATATCAGCCTTTGGCAGTTGTGTATACTAATGCATCTTAGTTTGGGGATAGGAAATCCTCCATCTGGCATGGACGTAATACCAGCGCACCCACTGATATGCAATGACTCCAATGAGGTGAGGTTGTGCAGGCCCTCAGGTAGGGACTCTAGGTTGCCACATTCCCATATACTAATCTCTTTAAGCTTTGTAATATTGATGGCTGTGGTCGAACTTGAACACCCTGAATCTCTTCTTGAAAATGAATTGAGAGAAAAACAACCTCCAATCTCCAAACGTCCAAGAGATGTATGCATAAGAAACTCCTCAGGAAAGGACTTCAAATTCTTGCAATTTATGATCAAAATACATTTGAGCATGGAAGGCAGTTCCATCTCCTTTGGAAAGGACTCAATGCCTGGACAATCAGAGATTATCAACTCGTTAAGGGAGGTTAGGTTCTGCAGCCCATCTGGAAGCTTCTCCAGTTCATGACAAGAAGTTATTGACAGATGTCGAAGAGAAGTGAGGTAGTGGTGTTGTATTCCTCCCCCCACAACCTTGTTGCAACTCCATAAGAATTTCAGGTCCTGACAGTTTCGGATTTGTAAAGTTTGAAGTGTTGTTAAGCACTGTAGAAAGGCTTCTTCATGTGGTAAACAAGTAAGCCTCGAAATTCCATGAATATGCAATGCTGTAAGTGGAGTGCAAGAAACCAAATTTTGCAGCAATTCATAAGCACAGTCATTTATACTTAACTGATTAAGTGATGGGAGTTGCCTTGGACATGAAGTCAGTTCTGGAGAGTTATTAAGTCGTGCCAATGATGGAAGCCTTGACAATTGTCCACAATGAGCAATGTCTAACTTAACCAGTTTAGGAAAACAAAGAGAGATTGTTTTCAGCTTGGGACAGTCCAACATTTTGAGATGTTGGAGGCGAGGGAATTGTTGTTCTCCTTCTTGTCCAACTCCAGTCCATTCCTCCCATTCTACCATGTTAGAAAACTCCAAATACAATAGTGATCGAAATGGCTTGTCTGAACCATTCCCATAAAATTCACAACCCACTTTCTTCAATCTGTGCATTTCAGATATATAAATTTCTTCAAGTGAAGGTAGTTGCCCAAGGGGAGGGATAGACTTGCAGTTTTTACATTTGAGGAGATGTAAGGTCACCAAATTAGAATAGCAAGAAGGATCCCGTAGCCAACTTGGGAATCTTGGTCCACAATAACCTTCAACAATGAGCCTTTTTATATTTGTGTGAGGTTGTAAATGGTTGAGTACAAGCTCTGCTACACTTTTAACTTGTGTTTCATTGACTACTAATCTGCTATCATCCCATCTGAGCCTGAGCGTATGAAGATTCCTTTTATTCATTAAGTTAATCTTCTTTTGAATAGGATCTTGGACATTCTCCAGCCCGGAAATCTCAAGCTCCCCTCGAAGATGCTCCAATTCTGTCAATTCATCGACTCCATTATTTTCATCTGCAATGAAATGTGGCAATATTTGTAGCTCCTTTAATCTACCAATTCCTCGACACATTTTTCGTAATTTATAACATCCACTGATCTCAAGATACCGAAGATTAATTAGGCTTCCCATATTACTAGGAAACTTCTCCAGATTTTTGCATGAAGTTAAAAGCAATGTTTGTAAATTGTAAAGAGTATTTATTGATTCAGGTAATCTTTGAATGTCGGTATCAGAAAGGTCTAGGTATCGTAGATGTACCAAATTACCAATTGATTCTGGCAATTCAACTATGTTACGATAATACCTGAGACATAATACATGTAATCGTACTAGTCTTGACATCAGATCATTTGGGACTTGACAAGGTAAGTAGCAACATAATGGTTGACCAAAGGATAAAAAGGTCCGTAATTTATTTGCTCCACAAAATGCTTCAAATCTCTCTGTGCGCTCAAATTCGCGTCTCCAATATGACAAATGGCGAGTATTCTCAGAAATTTGTTTCTCTCTTTGCTCCTCATCATCCATTGTAAAACACATTTCTCCTGAAGCAACTCGGGCCAAATCATTTATCAGGTCATGCATTACAAATCTTGAATACTTAATAGATTTTTGGAAGAATGACCTCGAAAATAGATCATAGAAATACCCCTCACCTATGTCCTCCATTCTTTTCTTTATACTTAGATTTTCCATGTGCCCAACAAAACCTTCTGCCATCCATAAACGGACTAATTCTTCCTTGTCAAACTCGTAATCCTTGGGGAATATCCCACAATAAACAAAGCACCTCTTCAAGTGTGCAGGCAAATGATAGTAACTCAACCATAAAGCCGGACCAAGTTCACTTTCTTTATCAAGTACATCCCATATCTTGCTATTCAATATCTCCTCCCACTCACCCTCCCCTTGCTTAGAACGCAAGACACCCCCTAATGCCTTTGCAGCCAATGGCAAGCCCTTACATTTTCTTACAATTTCTTTACCAATTCTTTCCAAAGTTAAGTGCTCATTCAGTTTTTGATTTGGAAAGGCATGTTGCTTGAACAATAAGTAACATTCTTCCTCTGATAATAACTGGAGATGGTGAGGAGAAACTGTTTTCGTAACTGAAGAAACTTTCTCACTTCTTGTGGTTATTATGATCTTACTCCCTTCAGCGCCAGCCCTAAAAGGAGTGCTTAGAGCAATCCAATCTCATACTTTTCTGTCCAGACATCATCAAAAACGAACAAAAATTTTTTCCCCTCCAACATTTTCTTCAATTTGTCATGAAGTAGAGACAACTCTTGCAGAAGACAAGGATTCCCATTCACCGATTCGATGATGACCTTTGTTACCCGAATCACATCAAATACATCTGATACACAGACCCATGCTCTCAGATCAAAATGCTCCTCCACTCTTGCATGGTTGTACAACACTTGAGCAAAGGTGGTTTGCCAATCCCACCTGGACCGACTATAGGAATCACACCAACATTATCCTCACAAGGTTCCACTGATAGCAGAAATTGAATCATCTTCTCAACATCTCTGTCCCTACCATAGATGTGAGGTTCATTCACCAAGGAGCTTGTAGGCAATCTCGGTTCCACGGTCCCAATAGAAATTCCTCCAGCCAAAGTTCTTCTGGTACCCTCTATCAATCCAAGATCATTCTTCTCTTTTGCAATGTCCTCTAACCTACCAGTGATCTCTTTTATCTTGGATTTTATCTCAACATTTAATGAAAATGAATCTTTAATAGAAGTGATGGAGGAAGTCAAACGATCCCATACCTGGTTAGTCGTACTATCAGTATCAGATGAAGAGTTTGATTGATTCAGTTTGCAACGCTGAAACTCGGTTTCGAACAGGTCCAAGATGTCGTCGGCATCGTAGACAACATCTTTAAGCTCGTCTAACCACATCCTCACCAGTTCATTCTTGATTTGGTTTGCCTCTGCATCACTAATCAGGGCTAGAAGTTTTGACATCACCTTCTTCATCCTTTTCATGTCAGCATCTATCCCCCATTCGCGTGCAAATTTCAGCAATCTTTGAGAGGACAACCTGTCGAAGGCAACCTGAAGGAATGCACCTAGAAACACCTCACCCACAGGCATGTTTCCCTCTCTCTTTGCCAGGAAGAATTGCAGAAAACGTAACCACATAATCCAAAAGACAAACCAGATATATTGGCGAGTGATTTGTGGTGAGAAAGAAGAGGAAAAAAATGACACAACACACACTAAATGGATATGATGTAGACGTAAAAATTTTAAGTCCTTGATCCAAAGGACTAGATGTTGGACGAAATTGTGTCGGAAATATTACAGCCTTTAGATTCAGAAGGACCAAGATTTTCTGTTGGGGTCTGTTTTGGAAAGCTGTTGGGGTCTGTTTGTCACAACGGAAAATATAGACGAAAATTTTTCAAGAAAAAATTGTCCTTCATCTTTTTCAAGTGTTTTTATGTAACATAAAAATTTTCTACAATTTTTTTCTTTTCTTTTAAATTAAAAAGAAAATTTACCCAAAGAAATTTCACTTGCTTTACTTAAGTTTATAATTTCCTGTCATTTTAATTGAAAGTAAGCCATGAACCCAAAATAAGGCCCTCAAATTATATATGTTATGGTCTTGAATAATAGACAAAAGCTTGCTTATTTGTTTTTAAGGTTCTCTTTTAATATCATTTCACTCAAAATATGTCATGCCATGTCCTTAAAATTTTATCAAAAATCACGTATGTATCTGATAGTCTCCGAACCAGCTATAGGAAATATGTTAGAACAAGTGAACAACACGATGAGACAGAAAAAAAAAAAAAAAAAAGAGCAAGCAATCTACTATCTGAGTAAGAAGTTCACTAATTATGAGACCAGATACTCAGCACTTGAGAAAACGTATTGTGCTTTAGCTTGGGTAGTGCAAAAGCTTCAACATTATCTGCTCAACTACACAGCCCTACTCCTCTCAAATTTGGATCCTCTAAAGTATATCTTTAAGAAGCCGATTTTCACTAGAAGGGTGGCAAGTTGTAAAACTCTGACCCGGATTATATCTTAATCATTAAGCTTAATGATCTAAAGGGGGATTATTGGACTAATTAAGCACTTGTGTTATGAAGATGAGGTAGATGTGGATTATACTTGAGGATTTAGGGAAATAAAATTAAAGTTATTAAGGTAAGCTTAGTTAGTATTATGTCTTAATTACAATTGGCTAAAGTATCCTCCAATTAAATCTAGTGAATTGGAAATCAAATTCTGAAAAATTAGAGTTAAGTGTACCTAAAGTACCATATAAGAATACCTAAAGAACCTCTCAAATATACTGAAGGAGGTATCTCCTAAGAATACCTAAAATAACTCCTAAGTATACCAATGGTACCTCTCAAATGTACCTAAAGTACCTTCAAAGTATACTCAAGGTACCCCAAAGTATACCCCAGGTATCCTCCTGAATAACACTAGAGTACACCCATGTATCACTCAAGGTACCACCCAAGTACACCCATGTATCACTCAAGGTACCACTCAAGTGCACCTATGCATTACCTAAGGTACCACCTAAGTACTACCTAAAGTATCCCAAGTGTTACCCAAAGTACCCCAAATTATGCCTAAAGTACTCTACTTATAATACCTAAGGTACCCCCTTGTATTGTTTAAGGTACCTCACTTGTATTGCCTAAGGTACCCCTTTGTTTTGCCTAAGGTACCCCACTGTTTTACTTAAAGTACCCCCTTGATTTACCTAAGGTACTCCCATGTGTTTGCCTAAGGTACCCCTTTGTCTTACCTAAAGTGCTCCACTGTTTTACTTAAAGTATCTCCTTGAATTACCTAAAGCACTCTCATGTGTTTGCTTAAGGTACCCCTTTGTTTTACCTAAGGTTCACTGTTTACTTAAAATACCCGTTTGTTTTACCTAAGGTACACTTCCTTATATAGCTAAGGTACCCCTTTGTATAACTAAAGTACCCTCCAATATACCTAAGGTACACCCCTTGTTTTACCTAGGGTACACTCCTCATATTACCTAAACGTACCCCCTCATATAACTAAGGTACACCCCTTCTATAACTAAGGTACCCCTCCTCAATATAACTAAGGTATACCCCCCATGTATATCTAAAGTATATCCCTTAGAATAACTAAGGTAAACCCTTGGAAACACCAAGGTACCCCCTCAAATAACACTAAGGTGCCCCCACTTAACACTAAAGTACCCCCTAGTATACCTCATGTACACCCTAGGATTTTAGTTGAATAAAAGCTTTGTTTAGGAACAGATTTGAAAGACCAAAAGTTGGACATATAAAAGGATACCGTAGCTAATATTTTAAGAGTTTTGAACCCGCTTTCTCTTATATTGAATGTATAGAGCAAGAGAGGGAGATTGTTAGCTTACTTGAAAGTTTCAAGAAGAAGGAGAAAGAGATGAGAGATTGAAGAGAAGTAAGCTTCTCCATTAAACAAGTAAGTAGCAAACCCTTCAAAACAAAATGTATTACAAAAATTTGTATTCTCTCTCTAGGGTTTGACTTATTTAAAGAAATGATCTTGCATGTTGGTTTTGCTTCTAAAATTCGTAGGGTTTTGGTTGTAAAACAATCTTGTTTAGTTTTCTAGTGATTTGCCATGGATTTACAGCCTCTATTGATTACAATTCAAATTAGGGTTTGAGTTTGGTATTTTGAATGATGTTTTATATGTTGGATTCGTGTTCATGTGGATTTGGGATGATTATTGCTAAATGTCATGTGTATTTATTACTCCATTTACTTAAGTCTTTACATATAAATAAGGTTTTACCCCCGGTGCGCCTCTAACTTCGGGGTCGCACTCGGTAAAAATGGGAAATTGGAGTCGCCACCGCCTGATGGGGTGCAGGCGGACATCTGGGTGCCTAAGTTTGTCTATTTGGCCTGCGACTTGAGATTCTAAGCAAGTTCTCGGTTACAGTCTGGGGAAGTCCATAGACGCTCCGATCCGCCCTGTCGAGTGACGGGTCCCATAGGTTTCCCTGGTTTGAGTCAACTTTGGTCTCTCTCTCACCCGATTCCTAATCTAGCATGCACATTTGGTTAAGTCTGGCGAGACCACCAAAGCGGTGTGGGTCCCTTTACTTGATTTAATCTTTTTAGCTTAAAGTAAAGTGAGTCTGATTGGGTGGGCCCCGTTGGAGGGCCCACGGATCCCTTGGTGGGCCAAGTGTGGTCCACATGTTCCCTTGGCGAGCTTCGGTCTAAGCCTGCGAGGCCCTTTGGGCTTTGGTTCAATGAGTTGATTTTATCGTGAAATTCAAGTTTGATTATTTAAGTGGATTTTCATGCCAAAGTGGGCCGGTTTTGTTCGTGGGCCCATTGGGTGGGCCACACATGGTAGCCAATTGATTTATTGGATTTATCTTACTTAAGTTTCCAAAATGGGCCAGGCCTTGGGCTTGGGGCCATTTACCTAGGCTTGAAAGCCCAAGACTTCCTGAGTTAGGGTTTAGAAACCCTAAATTAGCTTAGTTCAGTGGGCTTTAGCGGGCCCGAGAGGCCCTACCCGTGGTCTCGGCCAAACCATGCCTAAATCTAAGCATGCTTTCAAAATTGGGCATTGGCGGGCCTCAAAGGGTTTGGCCTGCTTAATTCTTTTGATTATCTTATTTAAGCACAATTGAATGGTTCGGGTTGGGTGGGCCCCGTTGGAAGGCCAACTAGAAATCAAGTTAGACCGGGTGGTCTGAGTCCCATGTTGGGTTTCCGGGTGACCCAGAAACCCTATTGGTTCATTTGGTACGGTTTGAAAGGGTCACCCACAGCCAGCAAAATCACAGAATATACAGAAATCACAAAAAAAAGCATTTTCAGGGGAGACTGGTTCACTATTCTAGGTCCAAGGGGAGGGACCTGGGTTGGGGGGTGCGGGGGGCGAAGCCCCCCCGCGGTATGGTATAAGTGTAGTTTCGGGTTTTCAAAAATACAAACAACTCGGCATTAAAAGGGGTGCGCTGACCTCTGGGCGCTGGGCGCGAGCTCAACGCGACCAAAAACAACACAAAAGACGCCCGCGCGTGCGCTCGACGAGAGCTCAGCGCGAGCTTGGCGGACGCAAAAACGCCTCGCGCGAGCTCGGCGCGAGCTCAATGCGAGCTAGGCGCGAGCTCAACGCAAGCTAGGCGCGAGCTCAGTGCATGCATCCGACGAAACCCGATTCACTGTTTTTTTCTGAAAACTCAAAGACTAGCTTGATTTCTAGTCTCTGTAACACCTTCATGGTGTTCTTGGCCTCCCCAAAATACACTCAAACACAACTTGAAGTTAAACTAGCCCACTCCATATTGAATCAAAATCTCATCCGAAGGTCTCCGTAACATCCCAAAACACGAACAGCAACCCGACCAACAGCATATCAAGCCGAGAAGGTAGAGGATGGGGCTTTATGAGGGATACATTAGATGATGGTTGGGGGAACATGCTCCCACCTTCGAATCACACAACCAGTAATGGCAAATAATATGCTAGGAAAGAAATGGAAGCATACTCGATTTATATATGTTAAACCGATGAACAAGGGAGCTCACCTTGGGGTTTTAAACCCTTGTAGAGTATGCGTGAGGCCTCCTTGGAGTGCATGAGCAGTTGCTGGAACCTCATCCTTCGAGCATCAAGCATAGGTTCCTCCTTCGGATTCCATGAGAAAAGAAGAGGGAATGAAAGGCCAAGGGTGGAAGGGGCTTACTGTGATGTTGGGTGGTTTGAGGGAGCTGTGATGTTGGGTGATTCGAGGGAGCAAGAAGTAGCATTGGGAGGGGGGTCTCGAACCAAGCAGAGTGGAGAAGAAGGCTCGACAACAGCAAAGGGAGCCAACACCCAGAAAAACCCACCCAAAGAGGCCGAACAAGAAAAAAGAAAGCCAACCAAGGGAGAGAGCTCCCTACCCAGAAAAAGCTGAAACAGAAAGAAGCCTCCGAAAAAGAAAGCCGAACCCCCGAACAAGAATGAGGCTGCTGTATTTATAGGAGAAAAGGGGGTATCCGCCGGGTTGGTGCCGACCTAGCACCGAGTAGCTGTCGCTCAGCGCAAGCGACACAATCATTGAAAAACAATTAATGCGGCTGCGGATTTGTCTCGAAAATCTGAAATTTAAGATTTAGTCCTTGGGATATTTTGAGAAAATATTATTTTATTTAGATATTTTCAGACATTTTTAGATTAGTCCTTGGGATCTTTTGAATGTTTTGATACTTACGGATTTGATCCCTGAGATATTTTCCTGCGCCATTTGCCATGTGTGCAGTTTTCCGGTTTTGCCGCTCGGAAACTTTGACAGCTCATATTTTCTTCATCCGGGCTCCGATCTGGGCAAATTCAGTTGCGTTAGAATTGTATCAGAGCCCTCTATCCAATGGCATGGGGGTAAGCACCTGGATCAGGGTTTAGCATAAAGTCAACTTTCGGCTCCCCTTCAAGTTTGACAGCCTGCAGAACCTTTATCCGGACTCCGATTCCAGCAAACTCAGTTGTGTTGGAATTGTGTCAAGATTATCTATCCATTGAGATAAAGCAAGGTAGCCAATTATCATTTGATCAAAAAGTCAACTTTCCTCCCCTTAGGGTTTGATTTTCTGCCAGGGTTTTCATTTTCAGCACTTCCAGGGGTGCAAAAATAAGGTGCTTACACCCCCCATTTGGAACCATTAAAAATACTCCCAAGGCCCAATTTTTTTTGGGTAAGCCCCAAGGCCCAATTCCCAACCAATAAAAAGTCAACTTTCCAGTTCATGCTTAAATTTCCAGTTTGACCTGATTTTCACCAAAAGCCACATTTTGAGTTTGATACCCAAATGAGTGATTCAGAAGCCCATAAAATTCCAGAAAATTTGTCTACCCTTCATTAGACTACAACCAGAAATTGAGCTCAAAACTCCTTATAGATTTGTCTAGAAAAATCATATACCCCAAAAGTCAACATTTTTAACCAGACTTGAAATATTTTTGAGGTCCAAAACTTTTTGTCTCGGAATCCATTGATTTTTGGTATGGTGACTTTATGGGAAATCCCAAGACTATTCCACTCATCCAAAATGTGTTTTGAGGATTTCATGGTATTTGTTTTACTTGATTTGGATTTATGAAAACGAGATTGGAAAACTCTTATGTGATTTGGAAAGGCATTTGGCCTATTGTTTTAATGGCGGTGGATGGGGAATTCCACTAGGCCTCGGTTGAATTGATAGTGGATGGCGAATTCTATAAAACCCCAGAATTTTAGGAAATTAAATAAAATAATTTGAGGTGTTGTTAATTTATGTAGAGAATGGGAACCAGGGTCATCTAGAGAGCTTGGAGAGTTAATCTAAGGTGAGACAGGATCTAATATTAAGTTAGAATTTATTATTATTATTATTATTGTTGTTGTTGTTGTTGTTGTTGTTGTTGTTGTTGTTGTTGATGTTAGTGTTGTGGTTGATCTAATTAGAGAAAAATAAATAACAATAATAAAAGAAAAGGAGTTAGGGGTCGAACCCCATTGGAGGAGGTGCAGTCGATCAGACCATACCTGGGTTTGAAGTTGTGTTTGGTTTGAAGAAGGTGAAGGGTAAGGCAGTAATAAGGGGTGGATATTTTGGTTAACACTAGTGTGGGCAAAAGGGTAAAAACAATCAAATATATATATATATCTATATATATATATATATATATAAACTAAAACCTAATCATGTGACTATTCATGTCCAAACCAAAGTGAATAGCCGCACACACCATTACACGTCTCTCTTTCTTCTCTCTTGTTCGTATGAGTCAAGCTTGATCTCTTGCACTCCATCCAGATCACAAGGAGTAAAGGAGACAACCACATGTGGATTAAGGTAAGGGAATGAGTTTGGAATTTCTGTTTGGGTTGTTCTATGTGTGTAGATCAATTTCTGAGAATATTATTTTGGATTCAGACGAGAAATAAGGGTTGATGGGCTCGTTTGGAATTGTTGGGGGTGACTTCCAACGCTGTTGGAGAAGGCTTTGATCACAGAAAAGAGGTAGGTAGTCCTTTCCAAATATGCATAAACAATTATTTCGATGTTTAGACGATGAACGTGGTTATTCGGATATTTACAAATTTGAATGTAGTTGATATGGTATGAAATTACATGTTTTTTGGTGTCTGTGATTGTTGGGAGTGATTTGATGATGAATTCCTAGGAGTAGAAATGATTTTCGAGGTTTAATTGCAGTGAATTCGGAATTGTTTGTTGCATATTTAGTTTTGGGTAATTTTGAGTCATTTGAAGAACATCCACAGATCTGTCATGATTTATAGGTTAAATGGTTATATAATCATTTAAAAAGTATTCCCTAATGATTCAAAAGCTATTCCCACAGTTTTAGAACCATCCAATTAAGTTTTGATAGTAAAACTTCAGAAAAACTCCAAAAATTGCGGCTATTCATAACCTGATTTTCGCCCTGAAAATAATCCTGGTGCTTGAAGCGCGGCTCGAGCGCCACTTTGGGTGCCCAACCAAACTTAAACCTGAAAATCCTACCTAGCCTAGAGCTGAAGCGCGACTCGAGCACCTAGCCTGTGCTTCCTTAACCCGAGAGTTTCAATTTTAGACAAAGCGAGCGCCTGAAGCGCGGCTCAAGCACCCATTTGAGCGCCCAAGTCAAAAAACTATATTTTTCTCAAATTGAGATGATTTCAACTACAGAATTGTTCTTAATCAAATCCAACATATGTACTATTAAGATTTTGGTATTTAGGAAGTGCTTGCATAGGAATTTTATTAAAATTTAATTTTATAAAGATTTTGTGCACGTTGTACAAATCATGAGTTTTTGTGATACTTTTGGTCCCAAACTTTTCCCTTTTGAACAAAACTTGATTTTAAGACTTCCTACACCTGTATTTGAACTATCTGAACATGTTTTGAGCTCTGAATGATTTAATATACACTCGGATTATTTTGCCCATTGAAACCGTGATTTTAAGATATGTATTTGACTCTACGTATATGGGATTTTGATTCACTATTGTGACTAGGCCATTGCCTAATTCATTTATTCCGCCATTGCGGATATGTTACTGGCACGATTGTGTCTCCGCTATTGCGGCTATCTTATTTTTTTATCCTCAGTCCGTGTACTCGGTGGGATACTTCCTCAATCCGTGTACTCGGTGGAAAGCGTGTTATTTCATAGTAGTTGCCTATTATCCTCAGTCCGTGTACTCGACGGGATACTTTTTCAATCCATGTACTCGGTGTGAAGCGTGTTATTTTCATTGGCGTGTGCCTTATATCCTCGGTTTGTGTACTCGGCGGGATACTTCCTCAATCTGTGTACTCGGTGGGAAGTGTGTTATTTTCATTGGCGTGTGCCTTATATCCTCGGTCCGTGTACTTAGCGGAATACTTCCTCAATTCGTGTACTCTGTGGGAAGCATGTTATTTCATGGTAGTTGCCTCGTATTATTTCATGGCGGTTGCCTTTTTATCCTTAGTCCGTGTACTCGGCAGGATACTTCACTATGTTTGTGTTTATATTTCACAGTGTTAGTATTTTTAATTCACTATGTTGACCTTATATTTCACTGTGTTTGAATTTATCGTGTTTAGTCTGATTAAACGCTGCATATATTTGAATTGTTACAAACTATTTGCCTGACTACTTACTGAGGTGTTGTTTCTCACATATTTGTTTTATCGGTTTTGTTTTCAGATATTCCGCGTGAGGAAGCTGCAGGGGTAGATACTTCTGGAGATTATTCTAACTACCAGGAAGAGGATTATTTTGTTCCTGTGTAGGATTAGGAATTTTGTTATTGATTGACTTAATATTGATGGATTGTATCGGATTAGTTCTATTAGTGACCTTGATGGATGTTTGGATTATTTTTATTTTACCCTTCCAGACTTAGTTTGATGGTTATACATTGGATATTTTTTTTTATTTTCATTCCGCGCTTCTATAGAGAAAAGTTTCTTTAATTGTCGCACTCTAATTGTAATTACAGGAATTATTTAAGTCTGGATTTGTATTAATTGGGCCATTTTCCTAACGTTCAAGGTTTGGGTTTATGTTTTTAAATAAAACTAGATTTGGGGCGTTACAAATTCCACTTGGCTTATGATGTGATTTCGGCGGTAGATGGGGAATTCCACTTGGCCTTGGTTTAAGCACTGGTTTTACTCACTGATTTGATTGGTTTGGTTTTGAATGATGAGTCATCTAATTTGACTTTGTTCTTAGTGTGGATCCACAATAAGTCTAGTCAGTGTACTGGTATTGACTTGTTAGTGTTAACTTCCTTGTCCATATAGCTTTCCACTGTGGGGTGTAACGCCCCGGATCCGAGTCACATGAGAAACCCGTAACTCGTCTCCAGAGGTTATTATAAAACACAGGATCGCAATATCAGAGTGAAGGAAAAACATGAGTACAACAATAGCTATATAACAGAGTGCACTAAAATATTCCCAAACTAAAATAAAACTCACATGTCCAAGTAACTACCCGCAAGTATCGTGCTCTCCAAGAGTATCTGGAAACAAAACGAAAGCAACGGGGTGAGATACGAATATCCCAGTGAGCAGCACATGCATGCACAAATACATTTATTTCAGTCCTAAAACAGGCCACGGTTATAAACCATATACAATGATGATAACACACATATTCCGAATAATCTGACTAAACTTCAATAATCCAATTCATATCAGAGCGGAAAACCATCAGGTAAATCAAGCAATAACAATCCGTTTTCAATCCCGAAGCTATCGATAAAATAATGATTAATTGACAACAACATAGCAATTAACCATAATTTCGTATCTCAAGATATAATTCCAGATATACCAATATCATATAACACAGTCTTCTCATAACCATGCCCACGCCTCCAAATGTATATCCGGCCTACTCAGGGTTTCGGATATTGAAATGACTGCGTCATCCAATGCAGGCCTACTCCCTGGGTTTCTGCATTGACAACCAGGCCTACTCAGGGTTTCTGGCTGCTCTACACCGGCGGGAGGTACAATACCCAATAATCGGTAAACAATATTCCATGAACCATAAATACCAACAAACCAGCGAATAAAACATATCACGTCAAACAAAATCAAATACCAACATTTGTCAATGTCATGACTATTGTTTAGTTGATAAATTAAACATGCCAAGTAGACACTCCACACCTCCATGTACACAGTTCCGGCCTACTCAGGGTTTCGGAAACTCTGAAATGACGGCCTACTCAGGGTTTCGTCATCTAATGCAGGCCTACTCAGGGTTTTTGCATTGACAACCAGGCCTACTTAGGGTTTCTGGCTACTCTACACCGGTCGTGGCAACACACAAGGCCATGCAATTTCAACAACCAACAATAACATTACATTACTAAGCTTAGACTCTGGATCCAGGACAAGCTAAACCAAAACAGTAAAGCATCGTATAATCTCAATTCCAACATTAAAGTAAAACCATTCATTCCACATCATGTATATCTCATCACAGTTCATCACCTGTCCCTCTGGACCAAATAGTATCTCAATACTTTCAGTATTTTTCATTTCCACAAACCATGCCATTTGAATACAAAACACAGTTATTTATAACAAGACAATACATTCAGAATTTTCCAAACAAATGAAACCAGAAGTCAATAATTTTCTCAATTAGAACAGCGTATAAATTCGAGGAGAAAACAACTAAGAACTCCTAGTGTTTTGGTATCCAGCACAACATGTATAAAATAACCTAACTCAACCTTAGAAGCCTTTAAGAATTTGCCACTAGAATTCTCCTAGGAATTAAATAAGAAATACAGGTTCCAAGGTTACCAAACAAGTGATTGGTGAAGTGGTATAAACCCCAAGACATCAAAATCCCCCTTGGTTCAGTCGGAAATCAAATTCGGCAAGTATAATTGGGTATGCGCTCACTTCTTGAAGTGAGCGCCAGTCGGCGGATAGAAATCAGGCGAAAATTGACTATGCGCTCACTCGACGCTAAGTGAGCACGAGCTGAGCGAGAGAAAGGCGCGAGAAGAGCGGGGGATAGGCGTGAGATAGGCGCATCAATTTTAAGTGGGCGTGAGCGGAGCGCCAAGTGGGCGCGAGCTCGGCGCCAAATCAATATTTCTATGCGCCTACTTCCCGAAGTGGGCGCAAGTGGGCGCCAAGTAGGCGGATACCCACTGCGATTTTCAAGTCTCTGTTATTTCGAGATCTCCAATTCTGGCTGGTTTGTTTAGGTCTGTAATTGCTCCAATACACTCCCAATGCTCCCAGAAGACTTCCTAACCAATTTTGGATTTAATCTAAACATCTTTAATTTCAAGTAAATTTTCAATCTGACGTTCGGACTCACGGCATTCCAGAAAACCCAGAACTCACAATACAACCATGGCATTCGAAATATGTCACGAAGAAAACTAAAACCTCGGTTTTAAATCAGTGCTACTCACCCTTATACGCTTATCCCAGAATAAAAGCTTATTCCACAACCGGCCGATCACGATTTCCGGCTGTGCGCGAGGATGTGAAGGTACCCGAACTATCCCCTGTTCGCGAGAGGAATAACCCACTCAAATCTGTATCTCCGACTCCACTAATCCGCCCATAGCTCTAGCGGTTCTCGTCTCTTCCCAGTGAAACCCTAATCGCCACACCAGTAGCCGCAAAACACCAAACCTCTTCAGTTACAAAAATACGTACGAGCTTTCGAAACCAAAAACCTAATTTCCCCTCCGGTGTTCAATTAACCCTCGGGATTCCTTATCTACCCCTCATTCACTTGAGTTTACCCGGATTACTTATTTGCTAATTCCCTATTTACTACAATATTTTTAAGTTCGAAATTAATTACGTAATAATATTCCACCTCATTTTCTTTGCCAACTAATGACCACGATCTCCAGCAATAAATAAATTTTGATTAAACCTATCAATAAATCCTTGTGTTCATACCTTTGCATATATTTTATTTTTTCTACTCAAAACCTAATTTCCCCTTTAGTATAAATACCTTCCATACATATTGCCGCTCGACAACCTTTGAAAATCATTGATTCCGTGTACGCTCGTCCACCGAAATCCCTACGTATACCCGTATCTACTTAAGTTAATATGTACACATAATGAATTTTAATAAATAATAAATAAATAAAAGCTTAGCAAAAATCGGGGTTTTACATGGGGTATTAGTGAGGCCCTCTTGGGGTATAGAGGTGCTGCGGCAACCACCCACCGTGGGGTATCGGTGAGATGTTCTTGTGGTTCATCTGGTTTGGTTCGGCAGTGGATGGGATATTCCACTTGGCCTTGATTATTGGTTTGATTGTCACTTGCCAGCTCATACGTGGGTGCTTCGCTTGCTGAGATGTCCCTAGCTAAGCTTCTCTCTGTAAGTCATGTAGGTGGAAAATGGGCAGTGGTCATTAATCAAATTTAGAGATATGCCAACCCACAAGTCCTATCAAGACATGCTTTCAGTATTTGATTGTATTTGTTGATTTGATTTCATATGTTACCTGATTAAGATATTTGACTTGGAATTACACTTTATATCTGATTGAGTTGTTTTGGTTTACATTTGGTACTTTAGATTTGTGAATACTATCATGATGTTATAAAATTGCATAAACTGTTTCTATACATGCATGTTTGTTGCTTACTGGGACTTTAAGTCTCACACGTGTTTTGTTTTACCGGATTTGTTTTCAGATCCTCCTGGTGAGCTACGCATTGGGGGAGATATTAAGGAGATCCAGACTATAGACCCAATGACTACTACTACTACCCACAGTCAGATTCTCCATATGATGTTGTATTTTGAATTGTGGGGAGTTGTAAATGGGATGTAAATATTCTTTTTGGACTCATACTTTAGGAGATATATTTTGTATATGTCTGTACATTTGGGAAAGATCTTGTGAGCATTTAGTTGCCTTAGTTGTAATTATGTATACATAGATATCATATCTTTTGAAGTTGTTATACAGGTGATCTTTTGTTGGATGGAAAATTTTTGTTCCATGCTTCTTTAGTTATACACTTTGATGATTACTTTGTAATTGCCCAAGTTAATTGTGTTTATTAGGTTCTTTTGGGCCCATAAGTAGGTCTCGGGAACGGGTTTGTGTCGTGATAGGGCAGACCCGATTATGGGGCGCTACACAACTTCTTTTATTTGAATATGACATCGTCTACACAACAAGGAAGGCGATAAAGGGCAAGCAGTAGAATATCACCTTGCGGCGCATCCCTCACCGAACTATCAACCACTTCTGACACACTTTCCGAACGAAGATGTGATCTGTACAGAGTCGACAGAAGAGATAGAAGAAACTAAATGGAGAACGTTCTTTGACGGAGTAGTTAACATCAATGGAAAAGGGAATTATAGTAATGCTTGTCTCATCCGAAGGTGTCCATCACCCAATAGCAGTGAAACTTTTATTTGATTGCACTAACAACATGGAAAAATATGAAGCATGTGTGTCAGGCTTGCGAGTAGCAATCAAAATGCATATAAAAGAGCTAGAGGTATTCAGAGATTCAAGTCTCATTATTTATCAAGTAATGAGAGACTGGAAGACAAGAGACTTATAATTGGTTCCATACCAAGAACTGATTAAGGAACTCAAAGAGCAGATTGAGAACGTAACATTCAACTGCATGCCACAAATCAAGAATCAATTCACCGATGTTTGATATCCTGATCCCACATTGGAAACGGATGAATACCCGGTATGGTATAAGAGTCAGGGTGAACAATTAACCAAGCGATGTGCCTTTTGAGGACAAAATCGTGGGGGCTTAGGCCCAAAGCGGACAATACCTCGCTGAGTTGGGTCGTTACAAATGGTATCAGAGCTAGATCCGGGTCTAATAGTCCGTGGCTGATGTGGGTCCTGGCGTTGCCCATAAGAGGTGGTTGGACCGATGAAGGCGAGCCCATGAGGGGCTGGCAGGCTTCTAAGTGGCCACTGCACGGGGACGTGTAGCCCTGAGGGGGGGATATTGTCATATCTTGATCCCACATTGGAAACGGATGAATACCCGGTATGGTATGAGAGTCAAGGTGAACACTTAACCAAGCGAGGCGCCTTTTGAGGATAAAACCATGCTGGTTTAGGCTCAAAGCGGACAATACCTCACTGGGTTGGGTCATTACACGACGTCCTAGCAACATTCACCTCAATGATGAACATAATAGAAGAGTCCTTAGTGCAACCTCTGGAGATAGAAGTACGACATTTGCCAGTTTACTGTTTCAGTATTGAAAAAAAGCAGAGTAGAAGATGAACTATGGTACGCAGACATAGAAAAATACCTGAAAGGTAGAGTTTTCCCAGAAGATGCCACAGCTGTAGAAAAACAAACAATACAACGGCTTGCAAGACAGTATTTCCTCAGTGAAGGCAGAGTGTGCACGAAGTCATACAATGACTTGTTGCTATTGTGTGTGAAAGAGGATGAAGCTCAGAATTTAATCAATGAAGTACATGGAGGTTTGTGCGGAGCACACATGAATTGTAATGCCCCAGACCCATACCCAGCAAGATATTATCCGCTCTGGGCCCAATGAGCCCTCACGGATTTGTTCACAAGGGATAACACGAAAAAACTTCCCAGTGGTCACCCATCCTAGCATTGCTCTCACCCAAGCACACTTAACTTGAGGATTCCAAGGGGATTTAATCTCGTGTTATGCCTTAAAAGGCCTCTTGTTAAGTAAGGGATCACAAGACTATTTATAGCATCCCCGAGCGATGTGGGATCCCAACCATATGCATATCCTCGCCTGGTAGCTCACCCAAGTCTTTCACCCTGTCCACATCACAGCCGCCCACTCATACAGCCAGGATGTCACATACTCCCCTTCATGGGACAACGCGTCCTCGCGTTGGGCCAAACCCCCACACTTTCAGTCTGGGCAGGCTCTGATACCATTTGTAACGCCCTAGACCTATGCCTAGAAAGATATTGTCCGCTCTCAGCCCAATGGGCCCTCACAGATTTGTTCTCAAGGGATAACACGAGAAAATTTCTCAGTGGTCACCCATCATAGCATTGCTTTCACCCGAGCACGCTTAACTTTAGGGTTCCAAGGGGATTTAGTCTCGTGTTATGCCTTAAAAGGCCTCTTGCTAAATAAGGAATCACAATACTACTTATAGCATCCCCAAGCGATGTAGGATCCCAACCATATGCATATCCTAATCTGGTAGCTCGCTACTATGGTAGCTCACCCAGGTCTCTCACCCCGCCCACATCACAGCCGCCCACTCAGACAGTCAAGATGTCACATAAATGACCACATGCTTGCAAGAAAGATCCTAAGGATGGGTTACTACTGGATGATGATGGAAACAAACTGCTACACCCCATATTCGAAAGTGCCACCTATGCCAAATTTATGCAAACAACATATATGCACCTCCAAACACTTTGCACTCCATGACTTCGCCTTAGCCATTTGCTATATGAGGAATTGACATGATTGGCCAGATTCATCCAAAGGCTTCAGACGGACACCGATTCAATTTGGTTGTGATTGACTATTTCACCAAGTGGGTAGAAGCCATGTTTTTCACAGACGTGAAGAAGTCTCATATTTTGAATTTCATCAGAAATAGCATTGTGTGTTAGTATGGCGAGTCTGAGGCAATCATTATAGATAATGTAAAGAACTTGAACAATAAAGACATGGAAAAGATGTGTGAGGATCTGAGGGTCAAACATCTGAACTCCATTGCATACGGACCTGAGATGAATGGAGCAGTAGAGGATGCCAACAAGAACTTGAAAAAAATATTAGAAAAAATGACAGTCACCTACAATGACTAGCACGATAAGTTACCCTATGCGTTGCACACATATCGGACGTCAATCAGAACATCAACTGAAGCAACCCCTTGTAGAGGTGCAAATTACATCACTTAGAATTCTGAAAGAAGCAGAAATCGATGAAATTAAGTGGGAATAATCCCGGTTTGAGCAACTTCAGTTATTGGATGAGAAAACAATCAAGGCATTATGTCATTGCCAAACCTATCAACAGAGAGCGGCACGAGCCTACAATAAAAAAGTAAAGCCACGACAGTTCAAGGTGGGTGACCTTGTGCTGAAAAGGATCCTCCCCCAATCAAGAAGATAACAGAGGAAAGTTTACGCCAAACTATAAAAGGCCATTTGTAGTTCACAAGGTTCTATCCAAAGGAGCATTGATCCTGCAAGAGATGGACAGAGCCATTTATCCTGAGCCAATAAACGCAAATGCATGCAAAATGTACTACGCTTGAGATCATTCGGATTAGGAAGTGAAGAGATGCCATTTTTGAATTCTCCCTTAGATAGTGAATCCCTCAAATCAATCGAAAATTCTTTAACCCTAGTTAGACACTTTTGAGCCTTAATGAAATTCTTTCAACCCAACACATGTGCTTTACCCAGTAAACTGGGGCATTCTAGAAAAAGAAAGACAAAATGAAAAGGAAAAGAAAAGAAAAAGGGAAAAAAAAAAATAAAAGACAAAACTGGGGAAATGTTTACCCAGCAAAAGCAAGAAAAGCAAAAAAAAAATAAAAAAACAAAGATGTAAGACCCCAAAAGAAATAAAAGGGTAGAACGCTATGAAAAACCCAATAAATCAAGCCTTTTTAAGCCACCTACCTTCTTTTCATAACCTAAAACCCAGCCTAAGTTTCATCCTATTCTCAAGACCTTTCGGATTCCGAAAAGAATGATCTTGGCAATACTCAAATCTGTGTTGGTTGGTGATAATGGAAACCATGGCACCAAGAAGACCAAACACGATGAAAACCCGAAAAGGGGCGTAGTATGCAAAAGTGGTTAGTCGTAGTCTTAAAAAGAAAGAGAGAGAAGAAAGCATGTGGAATAAAGCAAATTGTAAAACCCCGAATTTTCACATAATAAATAAATAAATAATAAATAAAATGAAATATGAGTTTAAGTCCTAGTTAAAATAAAAATTGAAGATTTAGAGGATAAGTAATTTGAATAAGTAATAAGTTGTAAATAAAGAAAGAATTTTAAGGAAATTTGCCTAAAAGGGTAAAAAGGGTATTTTGGTAATTTTCAGAAAAAGGCTAATTAATAAGTAGATCATTAAATAATAACTAGGATTTGAAAATAGAAGAAAATAATTTATTTAGACAAGTTAGGAATTAATAAAAGCCCAAATGAGGAACAAGGGGTAATTAGGAGATTTCAAGTCTTAATTTGGAGAAAAAGTAACATAATAAGGTTTTAGATGATATTTAGAGTTTAATTAATTATTATGCATGAAATTAGGCTGTAAGGAGTGTTTAGATAATAGGAGATTCACTTAGTAATGTTTAAGTTGAAAAATAGAGGGTGGAGAAAAAGTAGGAATTAATTAGAAGGAGTTAGACTTTAATTAGACCTTGGTTGGGTTAGCCCAAATTAAAGGAACCTATTAGGGTTGGTTTAGGACTTTTAAAGTTGAGTATAAATAGGAGAGTAAGGTGAGACAAGAGAGAATTTTCGTGGGTTTTATAATGAGGGAAAAGAGGGAGAGAAAGGAAGAAGGCTGTTAATGGAGTTATCCGACCAGTCTCCATCAAATCTTGATCGGGGAAAATCCGTAGGGTGAATTGACTTCAAATTTGGAGGTTGTGATCTTCACTGATGGATCTACAATGTGAATGGTGGAGATTTGAATTGGAGAACTCTAGGGTAGTGCGTTTGGGAGCAGAAGTTGGGTCCAAAATTAGAAACTTCAAAGGAAGATGGATTTTTAGCGTATGAGACAAGTAGTAACCCTTGAAAACTGGAGGAATTGCATGGTTTCATTTTCTATGATTTACTATGGTTTGAATGGATTAGTTGGAACATGATTTACATGGAATCGAATTTTTTATATTATAGGTTTTGTATTTTTGAAGGATTTGTTAAAGTAATAAAGAAAATTTAGTTTCATCATGCAAATAATCGTAGGATGGTATTTAATTGATAAGAATTAATCTAGAGGGCTTTGGATATGATTTAGAATGTTAGTAGATTAATTTAGACTGATTGAACATATAGCAAAAGCCTAAAAATCCGAAATTGGAAAATCTGGAAATTTATAACGGAAATTTGCACTAGCGCCTAGGACCGCCTAGACAGCAGAGGTAGGCGCTCTAATCAGAATTTAAGGGATTTTGGGATTTTTGTGATACGATTAAATACTTAGTAATTTTTCTAGTAAGATAATTATTTTATCAACTTATTAAGGACCTAATTGAGGTATAGAAATTTATAAAATTATATTTTGTAAATAACTAAGTAATTGGAAGTTCTAAAGATATGTTAGAATATGAAAGGGACCAAATTGAAGGTAATAACAATGGGAATAATACTAGCTTGTATTTATGGATTAAAAGCATCTTCTAAACTTGATTTTAGGTCTGTAGAGTATGCTGGAAATTATAAATACAGAAAATTGGAATAAATACTATCTTAGGTATTAATATGAGAACTTGGATATAATAAAGGGATTAATAAGGAAAACTCTAAGGAAGACTTGGATCACTGTTGGTTTGTACTTTAAATATGAATATTGGTTTCTGGAATTGCATAAACTCTGATTTCTATCAAATTTAAGATACTTGAGTTTTATTTTGAATATAATTGGGAAATTGCATATGTTATTCTGAAAAAAGGCTTTATTTGGATTTTTAAGGATTGAATCATGGTTTTCTTTGGAATTGAATATTTGGGTATGGATTGGTATGTGGTATGATGTTATTCACTTTTCTTTTACGGTTGGGTGATACGGCTCCTGTGGTTGAGTTTATACTAGCTTTTACGGCAGAGATGGGTAATCCTCTGTGTAGAGATGTGTAATCCTTTACGGGTAAAGGTGTGAATGCCTTCTACAGTAGTTTGTCCTTTCATATGTGGTTTTATTGTGGTTTGTGTCAGTGGGCTTAGCTGTATATGAATCCATAGTTTTGGCTGGTTAGCTAAGTGGTATTTAGTTTGGGTTGAGTTACTCCTATGTGCAAGTGCGCTTCCCTTGCAAGTTAGTTTGCTCTGGAAGGTCCTATGTCTGGAGGGACACCCCAGTGCTCTGCTGGTGATTCCCTGTACATGTGGATAAGCGGCCATCTCCATGTTCATGTTCCGGTGCCGTATGCTGGTGATACATTCCAACTCTGTTGAGTTCATGCGCAATAAGTCGGTGACTACGGCTCTTGTCTAAGCTGATCTTCATCGGGCTTAAGTATCATTAGTAGCACTGCCCCTAAGCCGCACGGTGGGATAGCATTTAGTTGAGTGTCATCTCAAATACTTATCATCTTTGTGAGTCCTGCAATGGCACGAGTTTTATCGCTTTTGTTGGTTTTACCTCAATAACATCTTTTTGCTGGTATATACGAAAGAATACATGTTTTATCGCTTTATTTAGACTGCCATTAATAACTTGAATTTCTCATCTTATCGTTGATTAATCGCATACTTCATGACTATTTGCTTCCATTAGACTGTTTCTAATTGCATGCACCTGCTACTTGCTGATATGTAAATCTCACTTCGTTTTTCTCTATTTTTCAGGTTTGCTTAGAGAGATCGCGAAGATGGGGTTTTATTTGATGGGTAGAATTGTAAATGTTATTATTGATCATATTCTGATTAGACAAATGTTATTGTAAACTGACTTGTTTAAATTGAATAAAGAATTTATTTTCCACTAGAACTCTGATGTAACTAAATAGTTTTAAAAATTATTGTGATTCTTAGTTTGTATCTGACCCCAAACACCTTAGGTTTGGCTGTCGAACCGGGCTTGGGTTGTTACAGTAGCGAACCAGGTTCGAGTTGGGTGCCAGTTTGCACTGACCCGGGTTCGGGGCGTTACACAAATGGAATGAAGCAATTGGTCCGAAGAAAAACATTAAGCAAGATGAGTCTTACAGTTTGGATGGATAAGGGTCCAAAGGGTTCAAGCTGGCAGATTGTGTCTAAGTTAAAGTTTCGCTTGCCCGTGATGACAATGCTACTGAAAACACCAAGCATACTAAGTCCCATATGATCCTGGGACAAATCTTTTTGGAATTGCAAACATTGGCACACACTAACACATTTGGTTTTCACCCCTGACTAAGGAGCACGAGTAGAAGGCGAGATGGATCTCTCGTAGGAAACATACACCCTCTCCTCAATCCCCAGTGGACTTTCATTACCCAGAAAATGGTGACTAAGGTGAAAGTACCTCAGCTAGCAGAAGATGCACCGAAGCAGCACCCATTGTAAGAAAGGATAGCATTAGACCTTCGCTTGGACAAAGAGAGGCACTAAAAGGACAAAAGGCTCCTTCGAAAAATCCCTAGTGTAGTTACCCTTAACCAGGAGGAGCCTCTTCCCCAGCAAAAGTACAGAAGAACTGCCCTTGAGTGGAAATGCCTGAAAGAAGAAAGGGAAAGGAGACAAGAAGATCCTCCGAGAATGAACAGAAAAGAAGAAATCCTGGGCGAAGTTTGCCCCCTTCTATAATTTTAAGTTACCACTTTTGTAAATAGCATAGGATAGGTGTTTGAGCTCCTTCGAAGGCCTGACAGCAGCAAAAGCGCCTCCTTCCTCTTGAAAGCCAAGATTCCCCCAAAAATCCAAATCCCTACCAAAGATCCAAAAGAAATAAGTCTGAAAGGGTAAAAGAAGTCAAAAAGACAAAAACATTAGAAAAGCTTTAATGGAACAAACAAGAGAAAAAGAACACTGTTGAGTACCCTTGCATCAAAGCGAAACAGGTTGACGAGTCTAGATCCGACCCCATCTTTTTAACTTAAACTAAAGGATAGGGAGCAATTCTAAAGCACCAATGGTAAGGAAACTCTCTAGAACTTGGAAGTGAAGCCAAAGTGATGTAGAGCTTACAACGACGCTTCCCCTTCTTTGAAAACATAAAAAAGACTTAGCTTGTTGACCAAGTCAACAGAAATGCAAGGTGAAAAAAATAGGGTTCTTTTATTCTTTGTCATTCATCAGCAAGGTGACTCTAGCAAAGAGGGGTAGCAGTAAGCACCCTATTTTTGCACCCTTTTAAAAGCCAGAATGCAAAACCTTAAAAGATAAGTCTAAACCCTAAGGAGTAGAAGGTCACTTTTCTTCTTAAACATGAATTTATTGCTATACCCTATTCCAATGGATAACAAATCCTGACATGGTCCCAACGTAATTAAGTTTGCATGAATCGGAGTCCGGATGAAAAAATACTCTCAAGGGCAAAATGGTAATTAATTGCAGAAAGATTGGCCATGTGGCAAGTGTGCAAACCACGCTTGCCAAGTGGCAAATTAAAATGCTAAAAGACAAAATAGGGAAAAGACAGATTGAAAAAGAAAATATCTGAAATAAAATATTAATAGAACTTAAAATATCTTAATTAAACTAATTAAGATAAACAAAAACCCAAAAAATCAGATTTCCTTTGATTTGGGTGGCTGGTCATTTCAGTCAATCAAATCAGGCCAGCCAGGAGAGAGAAAAGCCAATTTTGAAAAGATTGGCTGTAACTGTATATGCCATACGGTTACTCTCTGACATCTGCTTTCAGCACGCCGATTCATTAGAACGAATCTCGATGCGTTGGCTATCCGATGTGATTTAAAGTAACCATAGGCAAGCTACGATTATGACTGATTGACTCTTTGACCCATGTGCTGCATGTGTCAGTATGGATCTATGTTTGTCAGCAATCAAACAAGACAGAGATCCACTGTATGCAAAATACGGTGGAGTGTGTAACCGTATGCACAATATGGTTACAACAAGTGCATTCTAAAAGTTCATTTTCGAGCATTGTGCGGGGAGGTGGATGTAGCACCCCGAACCCGAGTCAATGCAAAACTAGCATCCGAACCCGAATCCAAGTGCTACTGAGCCCATAATAACACTATCAATAATACCAGACCAAAATTTAATGATTCAACTGAGATTATAAGAGTGCAGAAATTAAATAGTGCGGAAGTGTAATGTATAACATCACCATAAATAAAATAAAGAATCAGTGACCATCAAAACAACTAGTCATGTCTAGTATAATAAAAAAGGGTCTAAAACTCTCACTTTGTCTCTCAATACATCCAAAACCATAAATAAATAAAATAATCCATCAATATCGAAGTTCCATTCCCCAATAACAACCTCAACTCAATCGGAGTAGTAATAATCCTCTGGCAAAATATCAGCAAAATCTCTCTGAATATCACCACTAGGATCCCCCTCTCTCGTATCAGCTGAAAACCAAAACAAAACAAAAAGAATGAGATACGAATATTTCAGTAGGTAACAGATGCATGCTAGAAACAGTTTATATATCTAAAAATAATCATTTCATGCTCGAATAAGACTAACACAGATAAGCAGCCATCGTTTAATTAGATCATAGCATGTGAAAAGAACAAACCAGCAATAAATCATTTCTAAGGGTCATGTATCAGTCATAATTATGATAAGAAACTAAGTCCAGAATAATTCAGCATAAATCCAAATCAACTAAAGTCAAATCAATTTCCTTTATAACTGTGGTAAGCCAAGTAACCACATCCCACCATAAAATAGAACATGCATGAACTCACATGTGTTAATATAACAATAACAGGTGTATAACAATACTATATTAAACTATACTATACTAGTGTCATTGTAGGACTCACAAAGAAAGATAAGTTTTTGAGAAGACACTTCAAATGCTATGCCACCATGCGTCTTATTGGTGAAGCTACTATGACACTCAAATCCGAATACTCTTCTTAAGATAAGAGCAGTAGTCATCGACTTATTTCCCACATACTCATAGAGTTGGCATGAACCACCAGTATGCAGCCCCTGAATCAATACATAGAGATGGCCGCTGTTCCACATGTACAGGAATCACCAGCGAGGCTCGAAATGACCTTACAAACATGGGACCCTCCAAAGCAAACTAACTTGCAAAGGAAGCGCACTCGTAGATGGAAGTAAATCAACCCAAAAGAAATACCCCTTAGTTAACCAGCTTATTCTATGGATCCATATTCAGCTATGCCTACTAGACACCAACATTCCCTAGAACTCATCTGAATTTATAAGTAATAGTATAGACACCCCAAATTGCACAGTAAAAAGATCAATAATCAGTAAAAATCACTATCTCCTTGGAAACCAGCAAAAAATTTGAGAAAATGAGTTTTTTCCTTGTATCCGGCAACTCAGGTCGGATACAAGCGTATTTCTTCGTATCCCATGGAAAATGCCGGATACAAGTCGCCCTTAATGTATCCGGCAACATATACTGGATACACATAGGTGCTTGTGTATCCGACCTGACATGTCGGATACATGCTTTTTGCTCAAAATTAGGGTTTTCCGAGAGTTTTCACTTTTTACCATCATATCCTTCATTAAAGCAATGGAAATCTCGGAAATAGCCTTAGGGTTGAAGTTGGTGGGCTCTAGACATTAGTTTATGTCTACCATCCCACCAACCCTAACCCTAGCCTTTGCCTATAAATAGGAGGCTCCTCCTCAAGCAAATGGCCAACAACTCTTGCCAAGAACTTTTGCCAAGAAGAGCTCCGAGTGAAAAGGGGAACCGCTGTGGAACTGCTTCCAGAATCCAGGTAAGCCTCAAACCTCTCTTTAGTTTTTTGTTTTTACATTCTAGATCTAGATCTCTTATTCTACCTTTCTGTAGAATAAGGCCTTGATGTGTGTGTGAAAACCCTTCCCCTACTCAAAGTATCTCAAGACTCCCCCTAGCCGTAAAACGTGAAGGCAGGATCTAGGTGAAACGAGACTAGGGATTGATCCTAGTGCTAGAACCTCTTTTGAATAAGCATTTTGAATCTGTGAAGACCGTTCCATGTTCAAAGTACCCCAAGATTATCTTGAAGAACCGTGTTTAACGGGGAGAGAGAACTAAGGGAAACGATAATGGAACGGAACCCTAGGTTGTTTTTAGAACCCTATTTTGATTGATATGAATGCATGCCATCTTTGCTATGTTGTTGAAATGATTTTTACACTTACACATACATAGCACGTGACTTTGGCGGGATTGGCTCATATTTCGGATTTATTGCATTTATTGTGATAAATCTGAAATAAATAGCCCCAAGCGATTCTGGGATGTTTTTAAATGATTTTAAAATGGTTTTGATCTATCTTGCACGGATCACACACCTCTTATCATTGTTTTGAATTGGTTTTATTTAAAAAAGGCCTAACTTGACAGCTGCTATACCCCGACTTCAGAGACTTATAACTTCATCGTCCGGATGAATTTTGGAGTGATTCTAGAACCATGGGAAAGGTGAGGCTGTCTAGTTTATGTTTACCAAATTTCATTAATTTCTATCAAGCAGATTTTTGACAACATTCTGTCGAAGTTGATAGGTCAGTTCAAGTCAAACTGTTGAACCTATCACTTCGAATGGGCGCCATCTGCTTGTTTTAAATCCGATTCGAGTGATTTTTGTTTTCGAGCACTCATTTATGAGTCTATTTTCAAATCCAGTTGGTTTCATAATTGTTTGACTCCATTTGTGTTGTTGGTAACAGATTTACTCGGAACTGTTCAACAGCACTTTTCTGGGTAAATCTGTGATCTTCGGGGCCTGTTCGAGAGACCACCCAAGGCACATCCGAATGAATTTTTGTATTAAGCTAGTTTCATTTGAAAGATGGCCATACAGACTTCAATCACACCAAATTTCATAAATTTATATGGAGCCGATTTTGTTAGGTGATTTTCCAAACTTGCCTACTTGCCACTTTTAATTATCTCCAGCAACAATTTTAAAGGAGGCATAACTCCTAGGATTTCAACCGGATTCAATCAAAATTTTGCATGAGTCTCTTATTTATCATAATCTTTCAAATGGATTTGGTTTGATTCAATTTAAAATTGGATTTGAATGATTTCAAGACAAATGGCATTATCTTTTACCGAATTTTCTGGATTTGACTCATCTTGGTTTTGTGCAATCTTTGCTTTGATTTCCATTTATTGTTGATATTCCAGAAATGATATTGACATAAAAGAGGATTTGGAATCCATTTGGATCTTCATGTGAAGATATCATACATTTGTCATTTTTCAAGGTTTTTAATAATTTTTAGTAAGCTTTCTTATGTTTTTTGCATGAACAAACACTTGGCAACCACCTTGTGTGGGTGAATGGGGGTGCCTAACACCTTCCCCTATTCATAATCTAATCCCCTTACCCATCTCTGGATTTGATTTTCAAGTAGAGTTATTTTTACTCTAGAATTGGCCTTTTAGCTCTTTTGATTATTTTTGAATCTTTTGGTGTCCATTCACACCCCAAAAATCTGAATGGTGGCTACTCTCCCATTTTATGTTGAGCCCGTGTGTTGACCGAGGGGAAATCATCCCGGTGATTTTTCCCATGTCTCACAACTGGCGACTCCACTGGGGACTTGTGGATTTAAGCCATTTTGTGTATTTGTTCATGCTTTTTATTTATTTTTGAATGCTTGCTATGTTGCTTATTTTATTTGTGCATAGTGTTGATGTTTAAATCTGAGTGGGATGCTTTGAAATTTTACATGGATAAAGGCATGTATATATTGTTGGATTATGCCTAGGATCATGTTTATGGTCTTTGTGCGCGCGTCGGAAACGCAGCACGGGAGAGTTAGGAGTTGCCACCGCCTGATGGGGTGCAGGCGGACACCTGGGTGCCTAAGTTAGTCTATTTTGGGCTTTGGTCTGCGGCTTGAGATTCTAAGTCGGGGTCTTGGTTGTGGTCGGGGGAAGTCCGTAGACACCCCAGTCCACCCTGTCGGATGACGGGTCCCGTGGGTTCGCTGGTTTGAGTCAGCTTTACTTTGGTTTCTCACCCGATTCCTAATCCGGCATGCCATTAGGTTAAGTCTGTCGGGACCATCTGAGTGGTGTGGGTCCCTTTAATTGATTTTATCTTGCTTAGTTTAGGCGATCTGAGTCGGATTGGGTGGGCCCCGTTGGAAGGCCCACGGTTGCCTTGGTGGGCTTGGGTGAGCCCATGTTCTCATGTGGGCCTCTGTCTAATCCTAGGAGACCCTGTGGGCTTTGGTGAGGTGATTTTATTTTATTTAGTTTGTTTGGAGCCTTATGTGATTTTCATGCAATAAGTGAGTCTGCATTGGTTTGCGGGCCCTGAATGGGCCCCCATGATGGATGCCAAAGTGTTTTTAACTTATCTTGTTTATATTTGCCAAAGTCTTTTGGACATTGGGCTTGGGGCCCGTATTCTAGTTTTGGGCTTGAAAGCCCAAATTCCATGAAGTTAGGGCTTGGGCCCTTCACTTGGTTTGGTTATTGGGCTTTGGTGGGCCCGATAGGCCCTTGCCCTTGGTCTCGGCCAAACCACGCAATTCGCATTATTTCATACATCAAGGTTCGGGTGGGCCGCATTGGGTTTGGCCCACCCGGTTCAATTAGTTCACTTTATTTAATCTTACTTATTTGCATGCTTTGGAATCCATCGGGCTTGGTGGGCCCCGTTGGAAGGCCCACAAATGTGCCATATTGGACCGGTGGTCCAGGTCCCAAGTTGGGTTTCTGGGTCACCCGGAAACCCTATTGGTTCACTTGGTTTGGTTCAAATCATCACCAAATTCGGCCAAGGATCAAGAAGACACAAAAAATTATATTTCTACATGTATCCGGCCTTAGTTGCCGGATATTTCTACAGAATTGCCTTTTTTGGGGTTTTGCCAGTTGGGATGCGTCTGTGGGCTCCTTGGGGTCTTTCTACAAGCTGTGTGGGCCCCTGGATGGGCCCATGTTGGTTCAGGTTTGCGAGAGAGGCCTCATTTGGCCTTCCTTTGGGGACTTTCCAGCAAGGCAATGGGGCGGGCTGCCTCTTCCACTTGGGATCAGGCATCCGGGCTGCCTCTTCCACTTGGGATCATGTGTGTCAACATGGCAGGGACCAAGGTGTCCCTGCTTTGGTTTCTGAATCCCCATCCCAGCACACAACAAGGGTCCATGGAGAACGCTTTGAATCAAGGACTTGAGGCATGCTCCCATGATTGACCAAAACATGCATGCTCACTACCTTGACCCTGGGTACAGCTACTGCATAGGGGGATTAACATGCTTAACATGCATGCATGCAAGAAGATAATTTAACATGCATGACTACGAATGCAACTAAGTAAGCCTAGTACTTGTCACCAACAATCAGAAGAAGATCCACACAGCATGCAAGAGGTAAAGAAATCAGCAAAGCAAAACCCAATATATGCAAGGAGGCCAGTGAGATAAACCGCGATCTAACATGCATTTCGTCCACCTCTTAGCAACGTCTAAACCCGAGGCTTCATGCTTAATCCCACGAAAATGTAGAGAAGGGTGAGAGAAGGGGGTTTACATAGGGATACATTAGAGGGAGAAGTAGGGACATACTCCTACTGCAGGGGACTTGAAGTAAACCCAAGAATAGCAGCCACATGGTGCTACAAAGTGTGTAAACATAGACCTTCGCACTCACTAAAGAAAACCTACGTGGTCCTTTACTTTTGGAAGGCCTCATGCCGTGCAAAGGGAGATAAATGCATGCTTGGAGACAGATAGAGGAACGAGCTCATGCAAAGAATGAAGTCAAACTTGGAAATCATTTTATAAAATTCCTATTTTAACATATGTGCAATAAGACATAGTGAGGAACATTACCTGACAGCTCTTGACCTCTTATATGGGGTGGAGACACCTCTTGGTGGCTGACCAGTGGCTGGAAGCTCCCCTCCTTGGCGGCAGCAGCAATGGCTCCACCTCTTGGTGGGATGCAAGTGAGGAAGAAGAAGTGAAGGAAGGATGGAAGTGGCTTGGGGTAGTGTGGATAGGTGGTGGAGGGTACGGGAGGTTGTGGAAGACTGGATTCGGGTGGAAAAAGGTGGGGGAAGGAAGTTAAAAAACCAACAAAAGAAGCCAACCCCCGGAAATGAGCTGCTGTTTCCTTTTTATAGACAAACTTAATGTATCCGGCAACTCAGGTCGGATACACTAAATACTCTTCATATCCGGCCTCCATGGCCGGTTACACAGGTCTTCCTTTGTATCCGGTATTCAATGCCGGATACAAAACATAATCATTTGAAAATTAAATGCCGCCGCGAATTTGTCGGGCGATCGGCGCGAATCTCGCGCGGAAATCTCCTTGTATCCGGCATTTGAGTCCGGATATACACAAGGGTATGTGTATCCGGCATATTTGACCAGATACAAATAAAAAAATTACGGATTTGCCCTTCGACTTGACCGATTCGACCGATTTGATACTTTTGGATATCTACGTATTGCCCCCTGTGAATTTTGGATATTTAAGATTTAGTCCGTGAGATATTTTGCTGCGTTGGCTGCCACGTGGGCAGTTTCCGGTTTTGCTGCTCGGAAACTTCGACAGCTCATATCTCCTTCATCCGAACTCCGATTTGAGCAAACTCAATTGTGTTAGATTCGTATCGGAGCCCTCTATCCAATGACATAGGGCTAAGCACTTGGCACGGGGTTTGAGAAAAAGTCAACTTTCGGCTCATCCTCAAGTTTGACCGGCCCACAGAACCTTTATCCGGACTCCAATTCCTACAAACTTAGTTGCGTTGGGACTGTGTTGAGATTCTCTATCCATTGAGATAGAGCAAGGTGGCCAATTATCACTTGATCAAAAAGTCAATTTTCCACCCCTTAGGGCTTGACTTTCTGTCTAGGGTTTACTCTTCTCGTTTTTCTGGGAGCGCAAAAATGAGGTGCTTACAGTCTTATCTTGGTGTGCATGCCTACTTGTTATATTTTCGCACCTTGTTTTGGGAGGTTTTTAGTGCCATGTGTTGAGCATGAAAATGAAGTGCATAAATTCAGTAAACAATGGGCATTTTTGGGGTTTCCAAGCATGTTTTCCTCAATTCAAACCTTTCTTATGCCATATTTTAGTTATTGAATTCCTAGGCTTTGATTTGGGTATGAATAAATCATGTTGAGCACCAAAGATAAAGAATGCAAAATCTAGAAATTCAGTGGAAAATTTTGGGCTTTTTCAAGCATGTTTCCTTGAACAAAACATGTCTTGTATCATATTGTTAGGTGCTGTATTTTTAGGCTTGGATTTGGGCATAAAACAATGTCACTTGAGCACAAAAAATGAAGAATACAAAATCTGGAAATTCAGTAGCTATTTGGAGGGTTTTCAAGCATATTTTCACCAACAAAACCTTTCTTGTACCATGTCAAGTAGTTGCTGTATTTTAGGCTTCAATTTGGGGTATAAACAATGCAATTTGAGCATGAAATTGAGACCATAAAACCCAGAATTCAGTAGAGGTTTTTTAAGCATGTTTTCCCGGTTAAAAGCTTCTTGTACAATGTATGAAGGTGCTGTATTTTTAGGCCTTTAATTTGGAGGGTAAATGATACACTTTGAGCATGAAAATTTGGAATTTTTGGGAATGCTTTTGGGTTTCAAGCATGCTTCCATGATTTAATTATTGTTTGCACAAGATGATAACATGTTTGTATACTACTTTTTGGGCATGTAATACTTGTGTGCATATTTAGTTGCTTTGACTCTCTTGCTTGCATATGTTGCTTCCAATATGATTGTCATATGCCTTGGCTTGGAATTGTATGCATGGCTACTAAAAAGAGTGGCAAGGGGCTGGGACGTTGTGAATGTACCTCAATTTTAAATACACTTGAGCACTTTAAACTATTTGCACAACCTACCCATTACCTATAGGAAGTTGAACCCGAATGTGTGTAGCTTGGCGCACCGAGGTCGTTACTTCGGAAAGCGAAAGTGAAAACATTCACCTTAGAATTTGAGTCAATGATGTGATGACAATGGGATCTGTGATTCGATTCCGGGCATCACTAGACTTGAGTCCTAAGTTGCCAATTAAGCCAAAACCCAAAAACCATACGCTTGAAGGTGGAGAAACACGTTTTCAGCTAAAAGTACACAATTGCGTTTGGGGAATTGGGTGTAAATGTGGGAAGGCCGTTTGCATGTTTCACAGGCCAAGGTATAATACCATATTGAAGGTAACACAAGGTGGCAAGGTAAAGCCATGCATTCTTTTATCATCTTCATGTGAATTAAAAGCCATGGTGTCCATATGCTTGGGATGAAATTTCTCCCAGAAAAGTGTATAGCCTAAGGTTGGTGTAACCTGTAGGATGAGTTTCCAACTCAATTTAATAGTCATCCTACCCAAAGTCCATGTAGGAGGCAACCAAGTGTACAAAATCCAAGGATTGGTGCATAACTTTGGCGGAATTGGGAGGGGTCGTATGTTGTCAAGAAGGTCCTGTCAGGGGGTGCACTCATCTTGACAGAAATGGATGAGACAGATTTTCCTGAGCCAATTAACTCTGATGCGGTAAAAAGGTATTTTCCTTGATTGAACATTACTAGGAAATGATCTGAGGCCATTTTTCTCTATTTCCCTCAAATTTCAATCCCTAGTCTAGCCAAGTTGAGTCGGTTCGTTTCCTTGATAAACCTAAACCAGATTTACAGTCTTATATTAGGGCAAGGCCAATTGGGGCAAAAATAAGGAAAAAGAAAAAAAGAGTGAAAAAGCAAAGAAAAATGGCAAATGAAAGCCAAGTGTGAAAAAAGATGCAAAGAATGCAATTTGGGGAAAAGGGGTTCAATTCATCATGACTGTAAGTCCGGTTGACCTATTTCCACATGTGAAAAATTTTGAGCCTTTAATACCTTTTCTTTCATAAACCGAGCCTAGCCTTTGTTTCGTCCTATTTCTAAGCCCTCGGTGATTTTAGTATGTTCATTCAAAATTTCAGAGTGAAATTGGTGATGATGGAATGCAGAAGCCGGCCCTAGTGAAAACCGTAACTGCCGCTAGGGGCAATATTGGCATGAAAAAAAAAGAAAAAAAATCAAAGGTTGAGTTGATCATGGGATCCAAGCTTGAAGAGAAATCAGCACGAGTACTGAAATTGAGCAGATTGGGTAACACGGTTAATTCTGGAAGAAAAGACAGTTGGGGATGACTCTAAAGGTCCTAAGATGGACAGTTTTGATCCCTTATTATTACTTGGACAACCCTCTTCATTATTTAACCTGGTTTTAATTCCTTTAATTATGGGTGATTAAGTGCATGGTCCAAATTTCAAAAAATAAAAAAATAAAAAAAAAGAAAAACTATACTTTGGCCAGTGATGATAAATCAAATACTTTTCATAAAACCCGTGTTTTTACAAGCATCTGAACATTCTGAGGCCAATAATATAAAAAATGTATTTTGAATTAAATCCTCTGTCTTTCCACTATTGGAGTTTCGTACAAAGGTATAAAAAAAAAAAAGGAAAAAAATGTGCAGGAAATAAGATTAGTCTCTGTCTCCTAGCCGCTCCTCAAGCTCTCGAATCCAAGCTGACTGAGCTGCAATGACTCCAGAAGCCCCCTCTGCAGCGGGATCACTCAAGAAGGAAATGACCTCATCTGAAAGGGTCTGTCTAATCCGCATGCTCCTAAGGCTGGCTAAAACATCCTGGTACTTCTACCGTATCATCCGAACTTCAAGACAGCGAGCTTGCCTCTGCTCCTCAAGTTGCTTTTCCATAGCAAGACGGCGGGATACCTGCTTTGCAAGTTGCCTCTCCATGTCAAGGCCCCGTATCCTAAGCTCCTGGGCCTCTCGTACCCAAATCTGCTGAAGGCGCTTGTGAGAAGCTCTCTCGGACTCCAGAATATCTTCATAGGTGGGAGCCAAAACTGCAGGAGGATCTTTGGGTACGGGAGCCTGACTCTGTATCTGCTCCCTAATCCAGAAAAGATAATCCTTCACATGGGACTCTGAGAAGACAGGGCCTCGCATAAAGCGAACATAGGACCACTCTCTCATCAACCAAGCATTCAACTTCATGGTAGCTGGTGAAAGTGGCCCAAGATGGTCCTTATATCCACTTGGGATTATAATCCCTTGGGTTGCTCTGAACTGACGAAGTACCTGCAAAGGGAAGTAAAGCAGAGCATGTCTCAAGCCAGCTAGAACCAAAAAGTTGCGGTCTCGGAAGCTGATCACAGTCTTTGAATTGGGCTGATAAGTACCAGGTCACCTCACTTGATCATCCTGGAGTGTAGACAAGAAAGTAAACCAGCCCTGTTTACCCTCTGGAATGTCAGGACACCCCCGGTTGCTCATCAAGATGGGAACTTTCAAGCTTGGGAAGAAGTGTTGATTGATCTCCTTAATCTGACTCAGATGGTCAAGTAGCCAAAGCTGCAAAGGAGGAGAGATATTTCAGTGTATTGCAATAGAAAAAAAAGCAAAAAGCAAAAAAGAAAAAAAAGCAAAGTAGCAAAAAAAAGAAAAAATGCAAAAAGAAAGGAAAAAAAAATTACCTGCAGGGTAGGGGCACATGACAGGAAGCGCTTTGCCTTCCTGTAGTAATAGTCAGTCAAAGCCTGATACATCTCCGCCAAAATCATAGGAGCCAATCTCTTCCGCTCCCTAACCTGGCATACAACTGAGATTAGGGCCAAATCCACCTCATCGTCATCCCTTGGGAAAAGCATTTGGTTAACCACTATCAGGGTCAAGGCATTGAACCTGGCTTCCTTGTTCTCCCCCCTCAAGAGCTTCTCAGTCAAAAAAGACTTGAACAAAGTCAAAAGGGTGTCAGAATCCCCTAAATCCTTCTTCCTTATGCCTAGCAAAGTAGAAGTCTCCTTCTTGTAACTGGGCCTAAGGGGTGGGTTCACTACCTTCTCATCAAATCTCAAGCCCAGGATGGTTTCAACCTCCTCAATGGTTGGGGTCATCTCATGGTCCCCAAAACGAAAAAGGTTTAGGTCCGGTACCCAATGACCAATCATGGCTTCAATAATCTCCCACTTGAAGGGAATCTTCGGGATAAGCAGAATGTGGCCTAGATGGTTAGAATCCCATCTCCTCTCTTCATTAAGGGTCATAGAATTAACCCATCTAGTGTAAAATGAGTTCACAAGATTATACCTAGTGAGGTTAGGGGGTTTTGATCTAAAAGGTTGTTTTGCAGGGGAGGCTGCGTGGACAGACAATGGCAAGGCAGAGGATGATCCGGAATCCATTGGAGATGATGGGAGCAAGCTAGAACCCAATGGGAGGAATAAAAAAGCGAAAAAGGGATTTTCTAAACTCAAAAACTCGTAAAAAATACGCAAATCCCAAGGCTGGTTGTATTTATAGCCTTTTTAATGTATCCAATATATCAGATCGGATACATAAGAACTTCTTCATATCCGATGAACAATGCCGGATACAAAGGGGATTATGTGTATCCGGCACATTATGCCGGATACAAAGAAATATCGATGTATCTGGTCTGATATGTTGGATACAAAGAAAAAATGCAAAAAAAAAAAGGGAAAATGGAGAAAAATCTGAATTTTTTACCTGTTTCACCTGTGTACAAGTTATAATTGCATAAAAATGAGAAGAAAAAGAGGGCTAGACAACAGAGAATAAATCAAAAGTTTTTTTTATATATATAAACAAGCCTTTTTGTACAATGATAAGAAAAAAATGAAAATCCTAATCTACTACTGCTGTGCTGGATCACCTCCGCGTCCTCTACCACGCGCTCTGCGGCCTCTACCTCGAGGTGATCGGCGCCTAGAATATGCCAGAATGTGCTCGGCAGCATGGCGAGGTAACCGACCCACCACGGACTGGATTTGATACTCCAAACAATAATCCTCGAGGTCAGGAGGCGGATCAGGAGCAGAATCTGGCGAAGAAGCCTCAGGCCCAGCAGGAACAGGCTCGGCAGGCAGAGGAGCCACCTCAGTCGCAGTTGAATCATCGGCCGCGGCAGTCCCAACTCCTGCAGCTCCAGAGGGCTTGGCAGCAGCAGAGGAAGGACCAGGAACAGAAGTATCTGGGTCCACAGAAAGGGTTAGAAGCAGAAGTATCAAGATAAACCAAAGAGGGAAAATTAAAGAAAACTTACCAGGAATATCTACAACGGGAACTGAGGGATCCAGCTCAACCGGATCAACAACAGGGAGGTCCTCCAGCTCAGGAGCTACCACTGGAGATGAAGGGCCCACATGGTCTGCAGGAGCAGCAACCCGAACCGAAGGATGATCAGGAACGGCAGCCGGGGCATCATCAGGATCAGCAGCTCGAGCCGGAGATGGATCAGGTACAGGGAAATCAGGCTCAAAAGCAGCATCCTGATCTGGGACTGAGCCCTACAGAAGTCAAACAGGCATATAAGAATAGCCGAAACATGGAAATGAAAGAGATGAAATTATAAAGAAACCAGATACCTGTCTAGCCTGAAGATTGGCAACCAGAGCCTCCAGCTCTCTAATCCGAGCATCCCTCTGGGCCACGACCGCATCATGCTCTGCGATCATATCATCCACTGCGGCCCGCTAACTCAGGAACCGATCCTGGAGAGCATTCAACTCATGTACCTGCCAATAAGAACAGAATTAGAGTCACAAGTACAGAATTGAGGGAAATGAGATAAAAGATAAGGATCATGAAACTCACAGTGTCATCATGGACCCGGATGTAGATCCCGCCGATCTCTGTCACTCTGGCACGAGTGGGTCGATCCATCAAGCACCCAATGGATACTCTCTGGATCCACTCGTCGTAATCCCCAGCTACTGTGAGCCCCTCCGCATCCTGAAAATGATCAAACTAATCAATATCGAAACCCAGCAGGAGCGTGTCAGAACCCACAGGAGGAGGGGGAACGGGGATACGAAGTGTGCTTGTGTGCTGATAGTATAGGCGCTCTCCCAAATACATCACCCTACCAAGCCTCCCAAGGAAGCACTGGTAGGGCTGACATCGGAGATCTCTATCAAAGGCGTCCTGTACTACCATCTCACGGGCAACTCCAACATCCACGTCGTCAAAGTGTGCCACGATGAGCTGCAAAGAAGAAAAATGGTCAGATACAGTCAAGGTGCAGGAAAAGAAACAAAAGGAAAAAGGGCAAAGAATTTACATCGGATCGTCGGGCACGGTCCAAGTGAACCCGAGAAGTGCGTGTAACGCCCCGGATCCGTGTTGTTCAATAAAGATATAACACGTCTCACGGAGGTTAGGCAAGGATCGTTAATCAATTTATGATCGCTGGATAATCATATAGCTATAACCTGACAGAGTGCACATTTCCATTTATGCAAAATTGTAACATTTAAACTAAACTAGAATCGTATGGTTCAACCCCAATTAAACTTTAATACATCTCAATTAATTCAAAGTTCTCAAATTCAGAACAGATAACCTACTAGTCTAAGGAAGGTAATAGTAATCCTCCTCCCTATAAGCCTCAGCAGGATCTACCCCAGTAATCGCCTCACCACGAGTATCTGAAAAACAAACAAGACAAACAACGGAGTGAGATACGAATATCTCAGCGAGTAGCACATGCATGCAGAAATAGTTGATTACAATTTAAACTATGCATCGACAAACACTTAATACGGTTAAACATCCAACATCAATTCTCAAATTGAAATCAAGACTTGTTCTAATCAAACAAATCACATCTCAGTTAAGTACGGCAACACATCGATTGGTCAATGTCATGACTATCGTTTAGTTGATAAATTAAACATGCCAAGTAGACACTCCACACCTCCATGTACACAGTTCCGGCCTACTCAGGGTTTCGGATACTCTGAAATGACGGCCTACTCAGGGTTTCGTCATCCAATGCAGGCCTACTCCCCGGGTTTCTGTATTGACAACCAGGCCTACTCAGGGTTTCTGGCTACTCTACACCGGTCGTGGCAACACACAAGGCCATGCAATTCCAACAACCAACAATAACATCACATTACTAAGCTTAAACATCTGGATCCAGGACAAGCTAGACCAAAACAGTAAAACATCGTATAATCTCAATACCAATATCAAAGAAAAACCATTCATTCCACATCATGTAAAACCCATCACAGTTCATCACCTGTCCCTCTGGACCAAGCAGTATCTCAAGTACTTTCAGCATTTTCTCATTTTCGTAACACATGCCATTCGGAAACAAAACTCAATTCATTCATACCAAGGAAATCCTCACAACACATTTACAGTTTCTAAACACGTGAAACCAGAATAGAATAACTCCTCAATCAAAACAGTGTATAAAACAGAGTGAATGTAACTAGTAACTCTTAGTGGTTTGGCATCCGGCACAACACTCATAAATAACCTAAATTCAACTTGGAAGCTTTTAAGAAGTTAACTAAATTTTCCTCTAATAATTTCATAGGCAAAGTAGATCCCAAAGATCCCAAACAAGTGAATAGTGAAGTGGTTTAACCCCTAAGACACCCAATTACTCTTGGCTAATTCAGATTTCCATTTCAGTAAGTAAAATAGGGTAGGCGCTCACTTCCTGAGGTGGGCGCCAGGTGGACGTCGGTCGGCGGTAAGAAAATTTGGGTAAAAGTTGCTTCCGCTCACTCGACGCTAGGTGAGCGCGAGATAGGCGCGAGCTGAGCGCCAGGTTCGCGCGAGCCGAGCGGCCGGTTTTCGGGTGCACGCGAGCTGAGCGCTAGGTTCGCGCGAGCTCGGCGGTAAGTCGAATTTTAACGGGCGTCTAGCTAAGAGGTAAGCGGCAGTGGGCGCCGGGTTCGTGGATACACCCTGCGATTTCCAGTTCTCTGTAAATTCGAGATCTATATCTCTGGTTGGTTTGTTTCGGTCTGCTATTGCTCCAATACCCTCCTAGTACTCCCAGAAGACTTCCCAAACATATTTGGATTTAATCTAACTACATTTAATTTCAAGATAAATTTCGGTCTCCGACTCTGTTTCAGGTCATTCCAGAAAACCAGAAGAAAACCAGAAAACTCATACATCACCTAAAATACAAACCATGCATAAGAATAAGCCCACGAAAACATCAAACACAAAACCCAGTTGTAAATCAGTGCTACTCACCTGAATGCTGAATGCGCTTATTCCCGAATATATCAAAACCTCGGCCGATCACCACTCCGGCCACGCACGCGAATACAGAACCTACCCAACAATTCGTCTCGAGCAGAGAGAAAGAACCCACTCAACTCCAACTCCGAAACCCTCCTCTTAGCCCTTGCGATACTTGTTCTTCACGAGCACAGAACCCTAGTCGCCACACTCTCCAGCCGATTCTCCTGAGCTCCTGAGTATGAGACTAACAACAATATTTCCGTAAGTACATACGTGTATTTCCTTTAAACCCAAAACCCTACTTTCCCTATTTGTACATTTACCTTGCGAGATACATACGCTGCTCGATCAACCCTTTTAACCCCTTGATCCTATGCATGCTCGCCCACCGGAAACACTACATGTTCCGCATCCACTTACGTTAATAAGCACACAACTATACTTTAATAATAATAATGATAATAATACGATTTTTCAGAAAAATGGCTATATAACGCCTGTACATACGAGTATGGGCTAAGCCCTCAAACCACAAAATCACCTGATAAACACAGTTATATATATAAGAATAAATAAATAAACAAACAATAAAACTTACCAAAAATCAGGGTCTTACAGTGCGAGGCTGACTCCTATCAGCATCACGGACCTGGGCCGACCACCGCAAAGCAACAGGGAACTCCGCAACACCAGGTACTGGGGATGGGTGGAAGAAAGTCATGTAGGTATACATAAACACGTGGCAAAAGAAAAATCAGTCAGAGATAAAGCCTAAGGAATAATACAAGACAGATGAATTTAATACCTGCAGAATCTGCCAGAAGAACCGGCAGCTAACTCCATCACCTCTCGGAGCAGCCAGGCCCCAAACTACTTGGCACAGCCCCGCCAAGATGGTCCCATATATGAGCCAACCCCATGCTAGCTGGCGGGTCTGACGGAGATCTCTCAAAGCATCTAAGAAAAGAGGACTGACACTGGTCATATCCTCCTGGAAGAAGCAGCTCCCAAGCATCAGCAAAAAAACGTGCCGGAAGATAGGTACGAAGGTTGCATCCTCCACGGTGATGGTCGCATGTCTCCCCTCATAATGTCGAGCGAGGCTCTCCCGCTGCCAACTAATGGAGATGCGACCACTCCGCCCGTCCCAAGCAGCAGAAGGCAGATCCTGATATCCCAAGAGAAGGCCGATGTCCTCCACCGAAGGCCGGTCCAAAACGATAGTCCGCCCCATCAGAGGAATGCCAGTGATCATCACAAAATTGGAGGGGCGGATCCCCAGCTCCACGTCCTGAAGATGGAATGACTGCGTCTCCGGAAAATATTGTTCCATCATAGCGAAGATGAGGGGACGGTCGGCTCGGAATGACGGGATGCTGAGAAAATAATCTAGATGACACCTCCCAAACTCACGCCTAAGTGCCGGGGAAAGCGATTGCGCCAACTCACTAAATCTCCCCCAACTGCCTCGCAGATGAGAAGGAGGATATAGAAGAGGCACGTCGGCCCGGATGCACATGGAGGGGTGGCTATCCAAACCACTAAGGAGCTCTGTATCATGAACAGACGCTCTCAGCTTCGCAGAGACCCCTAGGCGCAAGGCTACAGCAGCACCCTCCTGGACTGAAGCTCCAGCCCGGCCTCGACCTCTCTCTCCAGCTTGGCCTCGGCCCCTCTCACCAACTCTGCCTCCGCCTCTCTCATGGCCTCTACCACGGCCTCGAACAGGATCAACCACAGGCGAAAAGCAGAAATAAATGAGTGAAGGCGGTTCCAAGAAATTAGGGAAGGAAAGAGATAAGGATTGGGAAGCCTACCTCAGCAGAGCCCTCAGTAGAGCTCTCTCTGAAATCATCTAATGGCTCCGACAGGGTGGCACTAGAACTCGCCTCTGTCTGAGCCCGCGAAGTGGAGGGCTGATCAGCAGGGTCAGCCTCTGAAAGAGTAGGAGACTACTCTACAGGTCCTCGATCTACAACAATTATGATCTTAACAATGCGGAAACATACACATAGAATTTATACGAGGAAACCTGAATCCAGATCCAGGAGAAACCTCAAGTCTATATGAGGCGACTAACCCTTAGAATCTCCACTATTGAATGAAAAGCAATTACAAAGGAAAACACAATTAACCTTTACAATTGAACTCACTCAACAGCAATCCACAGCTCGAATCCACGAACTGTAACACAACTTGAATCCACAAGCTGCAATTCACGATCAATCCAGATCCACAACTCGAATCCACGAACTGCAACACAACTTGAATCCACAAGCTGCAATTCACGATCAATCCAGATCCACAGCTCGAATCCACGAACTGTAATACAACTTGAATCCACAAGCTGCAATTCAAGATCAATCCAGATCGTAACAATCACCTCAGAGCCCACTGAGATGATCCAATGCAATAGGAATCCACCTATGCATCCATCAAGCTCGATCACCAATCCAGGAGATCATACGATCATGTGAAGTTCCGAAATGAAGAAGAATCCTCAAACTTCAATTCTAGGAGATCTCTCTCAGATCTCCCCCTCACTCGATCACCGACTCTCTAAAGATGAATTGATTGAATCTCGAACACCTCAAGATCCAAATCGAATTGATCAAAAGAAAAGTCATTTCTAAAAAATACAGCTCGTCTATTTAAAGAAGAAAAACTCAGATCGCATCGAGCGTTGGTGGCGTCGCCTTGCGATCGGGGTAGACGGCTGGAAGCGAACTCAAGTCCCGCTCAAATCCAAATTGACCCAGTTAAGGGCGCGCTGCTAGCGGGAGGGAACGCGGGATGTGCACAACTGATTTTTAGATTCTTCAATCTTGCTCTGCGCTACCAGCGGCGTGTTGGCGTCGCCTTACGACGCAGGTGCACGTTCTTTACTTTCAAAGCGCTATTTCACTTATGCGCTGCCAGCGGAGTGGTAGCGGCGTTGTTCCTCGCAAGTGCCTTTACGAAATGTTCTTTATTAAGAAAACCTTACATTTCCTTGAGCTACCAGCGAAGTGGTAGCGGTGTGGTAGCATCACCTTCCTCTTTACTAAATTCACAGAACTTACATTTTGATTCTGCACATCTTGAAGATTATTAGAAGATATAATTTGTCAAACATTTGCCATATGAAGAGTGTGCGTTTTCACACTTACAATCTCCCCCTTGGCAAATGCCTGACAACAAACTTAAAACAGTGCTTAATATCAAATTCAGATATTGATTTCCATTTAAACATTCAAAACACAATGATAAGGGAGAACTCAGAATTTCATTCATTTCCAAAAAAATATACATTGTTCAGAAGATATATATACATTCAACCAAAAAATCTCCCCCTTAAACCAACTTCCAGAAAACACAAATAACAACAGAACAAACAAAACTTGTAAACAACCAAAACTTGTGATCATCAACCAGCAGCATCATCAATGTGACTCTCCCTTTCTGGGAGGAGGTTTTGGTTCCCAAGTTCTTGAATAATGCCTGTACGCATCTTGGGACCGGGAGTGCAGCCAACACAACTTGTGATCCATCTCCAACTGGGTTCTTCGAATGCTACTCAGAAAATGATCAACTTCATTTTGCATGCGTTGCTGCGCAGCAACATCCCTTTGCACCTCTCCACATGCAAAATCTACATCCTTTGCAAGCTTATCCAACTTCTCTTGGGTCTCGGATTTGAACATGCTCATCATGAGCATGTGAGCCCTTACTTCAGAATTGAAAGCCTCTTGGGAGGCTTGCATGGAATTCAACTTGTCCATGATGGCCATAGCATCAGAACTGGACAAGGAGGATTGAGAAGAAGAAGGCTCTGAAGAAGCCAACCGAAAGGGATTCGCTCTTTTGCTTCTGGTAAGGGTGGAGGCATCAATGGGAGGTTTGGGGTGAAGGATCAATTCAACAGGATCAGGAAGGATCCCTTGGTGAATGCACAAGTAAGTGATGAAAATGCCAAAGGGAAGAGCAGAAGTCTTGGATTTCAAATTCCGAGACTGAATGATTTGATTGAAGATGATGGAAGGGAGACAGACGCTGTCTCTGTTCCATAGAGCATGAAGGAGTCTTGCTCGAGAGTGAGAAATCTCAGAATGATGATCTGAGGGAACAAGAGAAGCACAAATGAACAGATTCAAGATCCTGAGAAGATCTTGGAGAGAGCCATGAGGAAGATAGTTTGGCTTATTTTTTATGGAGGTGGGAGCACCCTGAACAATAAGAGAAGAAATTATTGACTCCATGGGAGGATCAAAGTGAGAGGCTAGAAAGTCAAAGGAAGGAGATTCAACAATGGGCAGTTCCAGAAGAGAAGAGATAAGTTCTTTCGAGAAGTCGAAAGAGATGCCCCGGACATAGGCTTTGACGAAGCCTTGATTTGCAAGATGAAGATAGTGGAGGTTCGAATAGAACTCTCGAACCAGGTCTTGATAAGCAAAACCATTTATCAGAGCAAATTCTTCCATCCATTGTCCGAAAACAAGGAGAAGAGCGGAGTGTCAGAGAAGGAGTCAAGCTTAATGGCCCTTTCCAAGAGGAGTGGCCTGTGCTTGAAGAAATCATTATAATCAGACAAACCATTTCCAATGAATGGTTCAGATGAAGGGGATGGGGATGGGGATGGGGGTCTCACCGGTGGAGAAGAGATAACCGGAGAGGTTCTCACTGGTGGAGAAGATGTAGCAGGAGTGGTTCTCACCAGAGGAGAAGAGGTGGAAGGAGAATCAGTCCTAGACTTTTTCTTGGGAGGCATGATGAAGATACAGGAGTAAAAAAAATAGAAGAGAGAGAACAAACAAACAGAAACAAGCAACGCACGACAGAGCCCTAATGGCAGAACAATCTATCAAACCTAACTTAAAAGAACGAGAGAAGAACACTGCAACTGGAAGAAGAAAATGAAGAAGCAAGATGAAGACAGTAAAATTTTTTTTTACCTGAACAGTGGACAAGGTGAAGGAAGGGAAGAACTAAGGCAACGAATCACCACGACGCGAGGAGCGAGGTGAATCGCAGACAAAAAAAAAACAGAGGTAAAAAGTGAAACAGATTTCCCCTTTTTATAGGCAAAAAGATCTCGCTGCCAGCGTGCATCCAGCGACGCTTAACAGGGCAGGTGCCAAAGCACGAAAGAAGGGAGAGTGCTACCAGCACGCTTCTAGCGACGTAGAAGGTGCACATGCACAATCAAGAAAAATACAATCACAAGGCAAAAATTTATAAAAAGAGTTTGAACTATTCTTCATGAAAAATTCATACATCTAAACACAAAGCTAAGATTTTAACTGAACTAAAAATCATCCAGATAATCAACTTTTATTCAATCCAAGAAGTAATCATCACAAAACTAATCTTGAAGAACCTATCAAGGTTAATTTAGATGTGATACATTTCATATCTATGGCAAAAATTTCCTTCATGGTTTCTCATACTATAAATTTTCTTCAAGATATTGAGCACACATGCATATCAATGAACCAATGCTTGTGTAGTGTGTGAAATACATTTTTGACTTTTACACTTTATACATATGGAAGGCTATTTTAGTGTAATCATACTTGGAAGTATAGACATACCCCAAACTTCATTTTGGTGGCTTTCGCACATCAGAGATAGGTAGCCTTTTCTGATCTCTTTTTCTTTTCTTTTTTTTTTTTTGTAGAAGGCATTGACCCTTAAAAAACCTGAGTTTACAGTTCATTCCAAGAATATACCTTCTTTCTCTTTTTCTTTTTGATAATTACAGTGGCTTTCACTCTAATCTCTATGGCAGCCATTTCCAAAACTTTTCTTTTCATAAAGGTGATAGCCTATAGATCCCAAGCTTCAACACACAATAAACTTTAATACACAAAGGTGTTTAAGACAAAATTGATAGTTGATTACAAGACATTTCTATAAATATGCATAGACTCAAGCTTCCTGAATTAAGATTTTAGTATCAAGAACACATAAGTTCATTTTGAACAGACATGTAAATCATTTTACATCTAAATTAACTCAAAACAGAACCTTATTTTCAGTTTTGAGAGCATACTCCTAGGGATTTCCTAAGAGTTTCAAATCTGTTCTGATCTAAAGGTTTAGTGAAAATATCAGCCAACTGTTTTTCAGTAGATATATATTCAATCATAACAATTTTGTCTTCAATTAACTCTCTTATAAAGTGATGCCCGATGTCTATATGTTTAGTCCTTGAGTGTTGAACAGGATTTTTGGAAATATTTATGGCACTTTGATTGTCACAGAAGAGAATCATTTGATCCTGATCTAAACCATAATCAGATAGCATTTGTTTCATCCAAATTAGTTGAGTACAACTGCTACCTGCAGCAATGTACTTTGCTTCAGCTGTACTCAGTGAAACTGAGTTTTGCTTTTTGCTTAACCAAGCAATGAGGTTATTACCCATATAAAAGCAACCACCAGAGGTGCTTTTTCTATCATCCATACACCCAGCCCAATCAGCATCAGTGTATCCAGTAAGATATGGGTTTGTTTCTTTGGAGAACCAAATTCCCAGATCAACAGTTCCATTTACATACTTTATAATCCTTTTCACAGCATTTAGATGAGATTCTTTAGGATTAGCCTGATATCTTGCACAAACTCCAACACTAAAACTTATATCAGGTCTACTTGCTGTTAAGTACAGAAGACTTCCAATCATCCCTCTGTATAAGGTAGGATCTATATCCTTCCCAGATTCATCTTTTCCAAGCTTTAAGCTAGTACTCATAGGAGTCCTAGCATGTTTTGCATGAATTAAACTGAATCTCTTGACTAGATTTCTTGCATATTTTGCTTGAGAGAAAAAAAATCCCTTTTGAGATTGATAAATCTGAAGTCCTAAGAAAAAATTCAGTTCACCCATCATACTCATCTCAAATTCACTCTTCATTAAGTCTCCAAAGGAATGAGCATGAGTTTCAGAAGTAGATCCAAACACTATATCATCAACATAGATTTGAGCAATCAAAATATGCTTGGACTCTCTTTGAATAAAGAGAGTTTTATCCACATTTCCTCTCATAAATCCAGATTCAAGTAAGAAGGAGGTGAGTCTCTCATACCAAGTTCTAGGAGCTTGTTTGAGTCCATACAAGGCCTTGTTCAGCTTATAAACATGTTTTGGATAATTTGAGTCCTCAAATCCTTTAGGTTGCTCTACATAAACCTCTTCATTCAGATATCCATTCAAGAATGCACTCTTAACATTCATTTGAAACAGTTTAAACTTCAAATAGCATGCAATAGACAAAAGCAATCTGATTGACTCTAACCTAGCTACAGGAGCAAAGGTTTCATCAAAATCTATTCCTTCTACTTGGGTGTATCCCTGAGCAACAAGCCTAGCTTTATTTCTGGTTACAACCCCATTCTCATCAGATTTGTTCTTAAAAATCCATTTGGTTCATATCACATTCAGATTAGAGGGTCCTTCAACCAATTCCCATACATTATTTCTAGTAAATTGGTTTAGTTCTTCATGCATAGCATTTAACCAAGAGTCATCCAACAAGGCATCTTTATAAGATTTTGGCTCAAATTGAGATAAATAAGAAGAAAATCTTACCTCATTATGTAATTGATGTCTTGTTCTTATTCCATCTGAAATATTTCCAACAATTTGCTCAGTTGGGTGGTCTTTGAGAGTTTTTGTCAGAGGAACAACTTCATTGCTTGAGTAAGCATCTCTGATTTCATCCTCTTCATCTACAACCTGCAAAAATTCACAGTCAATTCCTTCATCATCTATTAACACATTAATAGACTCCATTACAACAGATTTTTGCAAGTTAAAAACTCTGTATGCTCTACTTGAAGAGGAATATCCTAGAAAAATTCCTTCATCACTTCTAGAATCAAATTTTCCTAGATTTTCTCTGTCCCTTAGGATATAACATTTACTTCCAAAAACTCTAAAATATTTCAAGTTTGGCTGTTTTCCTTTCCAAATTTCATAAGGAGTTTGTTTCCACCCAGATCTGACATATACTCTGTTACTTATATAACAGGCAGTATTTATTGCTTCAGCCCAGAATTTTGTTGACACTTTCTTGGCTATCATCATGGTTCTAGCCATTTCTTGCAAAACTCTATTCTTCCTTTCCACAACTCCATTTTGTTGTGGGGTCTTAGGAGCAGAAAATTCATGTTTAATTCCTTGTTCTTCACAAAACTTGGAAAACATCTGATTTTCAAATTCTGTCCCATGATCAGATCTTATTCTAATAATCCTCCCTATTTGCAAGTTCTTTTCAATTTGAATTTGACAGCACAATTGTTTAAAGCAATCAAAACATTCAGACTTTTCTCTTAGAAAATTTACCCAGGTGTATCTACTGTAGTCATCTACAGCAACAAGGATATACCTCTTTCCTCCAAGACTTTCAGTCTTTGTAGGTCCCATCAAGTCCATATGAATCAGTTCTAATGGTCTAGAGGTTCCTACAATGTTGGTTTTCTTGTGTGTGGCTTTGATTTGCTTTCCTTGATTGCAAGGACCACACATTCCTTTCTTTTTATTGTTCCCAAACTTGGGAATTCCTCTAACCAATTCAGACTTAGAGATTTTTGACAAATCTCTATAGTTAATGTGACCAAGTCTTCTATGCCACAAATCAATTTCATTGCATATAGAGGATTTTAAAGAGCTTTCATTGTTTCCAATGATTCCATAACAATTGTCACTTGTTCTTGCACCTATAAGAACTGTTCTACCAGAATTATCCAAAATTTTACATTCTTTTCTGGTAAAGTTGACAAACAATCTTGAATCACATAACTGGCTAATACTAATTAAATTTGCCTTCAAACCAGATACAAATAACACATTCTTTAGACAAACTCCATTAGGACCAGTTACTGTTCCTTTACCTTTGACTTGAGAAGTGCTTCCATCACCAAATGTTACACTTCCACCAAAATATTCTTCAAAGGTACTAAACATAGACTTATGTCCACACATATGTCTTGAACAACCACTATCCAAGTACCACATGTTGACATCATGAACTTTCAAAGCTATATGAACCACATTTGCAACTAAGAAGTCTTTTCTAACCCAAATCTATTTTTCATGTGTTTTCTGAGAAGTACCTTCATCAACAACTTGAGATTTTGAAGGAAGTTTTTTTGACAGATTTGTAACTTCCTTATTTAATGATTCAGTCAATTTTAACAAGGAATTAAATCTGTTATGTAAATCCAAGGACTGACTTTGATTTACTTTCCTCTTACTGTCAAAATATCCCTTGGGAAAACCATGCAAAACATGACAATTTGGTCTTATATGACCTTTTTTATTACAATGATGGCACACAGGTATGAACCTATATTCAGAAGAAACAAAATTTCCAGATTTGACAGTATTTCTAAACTGTACAGATTTAGATTTTTCAGATTTTGAAGATTTACCTGTTGAGCTTACTTCTCCAGCAGAAATTTTCTGTGAAAATTCCTTATTTTGATTACTTTTTGATTACTTACACTCATTCTCTTTTCAGCAGAATTTGTGCTTTCAGTAACTTCCTTTGAAGTTGATTCCTCATCAATTTGATGATTTCCTGCAGAAAAATTTGAAGCATTAGATTTAATTGAATTTGACAATTTCTCAAGTTCAATAACTTTACCTTGAAGTGCAGAAATCTGAACTTCCTTTTCTTTTAATTTTTCAGCTTTTTCAGTCAAAGAAGTTACCGGAAAATTTTCTTTGACATGTCTTTCAAGTAACTTCTTGTTTATTGAATCTATTTCTGCAAAAGCTTTATTTTTCTCTGTTTCTGACTCCTTCAATTTTTTACTCAGTTTCTTGACTTTCTTCTGAGCTCTATTGAATTCCTTATATAGCTGATCGTAGGCTTCTTGTAATTCTTCTTCATCATCTGATAAACTTTCTTTATTATCTCCTACAATGTCAGAGATTGAACTACAAGAAGAAGATGAGTAAAAGGAATTGAAAGCAGTAAAATTAGCAGAAATATCCTCATCTGATTGTGAAGAATTATCAGTATTACTGTCATCCCAAGTAACCTGATAATTTGTCTTTTTATTTTTATCCTTTGAGGGACATTCAGAAGCAACATGTCCAAATCCTCTACATTTATAGCATTGAACTTCATCGTTCTGAGAAAATTTCTTCTCCTTTCTTAGATCAGAAATTTTCTTATCAGATCTTCTATTAGATCTGTCAATGGATAATAAAGGATTAGATTGTCTCTTTTTAAACATTCTCTTGAACTTTTTAGCTAAGAGAACTAATTCATCCAGATCTACTTCAGAATTATCTGATTCTTCATTATTTACAGATTTTAGAGCTATTCCTTTACTCCTTTTAGGAATATTCAGATCTAGCTCATAAGTCTGTAAAGATCCTACAAGATCTTCAATTCTCATGGTATCCACATCTTTTGCCTCTTGAATGGCAGTAACTTTTGGTCTGAATTTTTCAGGCAAAGATCTCAAGATCTTTCTAACAACCTTGGATGTAGAGATCTTTTCTCCAAGGTTAAAGCTCGAATTAACAATATCTGAAAGTCTAGCATAAAATTCATCAAAGGACTCATCATCTTTCATGTATAGAGTTTCGAAAGATGTTGTAAGTCTTTGAAGTCTAGACAGCTTGACAGCTGAGGTTCCTTCATGAGTGACCTCAAGAATGTCCCAAGCTTCCTTACCTACTTCACATGAGGAAATTCTCCTAAATTCCTCAACACTTACAGCACAAAATAAGGCATTCATTGCCTTGTTGTTCCATCCACATAGATCAGATTCAGCTTTACTCCATTGATCATGAGGTTTAGGCATCACAACACCTCCTTCTGTTGTGATTTCTGGTGGATGATAACCATTACATACCGAGAGCCAGACACGCTCATCGATAGATTTCAGGAAAGCTCTCATCCTTGCTTTCCAGTAAGAATAATTGTTACCTTCGAATAATGGAGGTCTAGAGGCAGATCCTCCTTCTTTTCCAAAGTCCATGCTATAGATCTAGATCTCACTTTGTATAACAATTCAAAGTGAATAGGCTCTGATACCAATTGAAAGAGTAGGAGACTACTCTACAGGTCCTCAATCTACAACAATTATGATCTTAACAATGCGGAAACATACACACAGAATTTATACGAGGAAACCTGAATCCAGATCCAGGAAAAACCTCAAGTCTATATGAGGCGACTAACCCTTAGAATCTCCACTATTGAATGAAAAGCAATTACAAAGGAAAACACAATTAACCTTTACAATTGAACTCACTCAACAGCAATCCACAGCTCGAATCCACGAACTGTAACACAACTTGAATCCACAAGCTGCAATTCACGATCAATCCAGATCCACAGCTCGAATCCACGAACTGCAACACAACTTGAATCCACAAGCTGCAATTCACGATCAATCCAGATCCACAGCTCGAATCCACGAACTGTAACACAACTTGAATCCACAAGCTGCAATTCAAGATCAATCGAGATCGTAACAATCACCTCAGAGCCCACTGAGATGATCCAATGCAATAGGAATCCACCTATGCATCCATCAAGCTCGATCACCAATCCAAGAGATCATACGATCATGTGAAGTTCCGAAATGAAGAAGAATCCTCAAACTTCAATTCCAGGAGATCTCTCTCAGATCTCCCCCTCACTCGATCACCGACTCTCTAAAGATGAATTGATTGAATCTCGAACACCTCAAGATCCAAATTGAATTGATCAAAAGAAAAGTCATTTCTAAAAAATACAGCTCGTCTATTTAAAGAAGAAAAACTCAAATCGCATCGAGCGCTGGTGGCGTCGCCTTGCGATCGGGGTAGACGGCTGGAAGCGAACTCAAGTCCTGCTCAAATCCAAATTGACCCTGCTAGCGGGAGGGAACGCGGCATGTGCACAACTGATTTTTAGATTCTTCAATCTTGCTCTGCGCTACCAGCGGCGTGTCGGCGTCGCCTTACGACGCAGGTGCGTGTTCTTTACTTTCAAAGCGCTATTTCACTTATGCGCTGCCAGCGGAGTGGTAGCGGCGTTGTTCCTCGCAAGTGCCTTTACGAAATGTTCTTTATTTAGAAAACCTTACATTTCCTTGAGCTACCAGTGAAGTGGTAGCGGTGTGGCAGCATCACCTTCCTCTTTACTAAATTCACAGAACTTACATTTTGATTCTGCACATCTTGAAGATTATTAGAAGATATAATTTGTCAAACATTTGCCATATAAGGAGTGTGAGTTTTCACACTTACAGCCTCCTCTCGAACACGGGAACGACTCCTAGCCATCTACAAGCCATAAGGAAGTGTTTTATGAATTTCAGTTCACATTTATCAGGAATCTTACCTTGCTCTTAATCTAGGTTTCAGTTCAAATTTTCATTACCTTGCTTTTAGCCTAGGTTTCGGTTCAGCGGGAATCATACAGGACTTTTCAAGTTATCCTTTTACTTCTGCTATTTCAGTTCAAAGTTTTTTAGAAAGTATTTGATGTTTCTGTCTAATTAACAATTGTATTCTTATCAGAAATTTTGGTTCTATGCGAAGCTTAATATTTCCTAATTTGTTTTCAGGGTTACTAGATTTGCTCTGGAAAGTAGAATGAAATGGGCAGAATAAGGGTCAATATGGGTAAGCATACTCCAAGGGCTACTGAGGCACCAAGTCTGGGGTGGTCATGAAAAAAACTATGGAGCCAGGTATGTTCAAGAACAAATCATAGGCAAGTTTGGACAGTCAAAGCCCTGCCTTGATCAAAAGTATGTGGAGATCAGATTGAAAAAAAAGGGTATATAGCAGAGCATGGAGAATAGGCAATTCTTCATCACCGACAATTCAAAAATGGAAAATCAAAACTGCAGAATTCAGATCAGAAGCTGTCAAGATAAAACAGATTATAGAAAAAGCATGGCATTTACAATGAGCAGTTCAGTCTAGCAGAAAGTCCAGTGTGCTTAGTCACTGTCAATTTGGGCATACTTCAAAGAAAAAAAATTATCTAGTCAAGAGGCATGCAGCCAATGGGATGTTCAGGGATTGATCACCTCAAGCAAATAAAAATAACCAATTGCAAGGGATAGTATAGCATATGGTCATGCCAAATTCCAGTCAATGCACCAAAGCATCACAAGCATGGCAATTCAGAATAATGTTCATAGCAAATGATGCTGGAAATCATGTTTGTGTAAAACGACCAATGGCAAGATCCGGAGCATGAAAATTCATCAAAACATTAAACACATGCTTGGCAGAAATTCGGTTGCTCAAAATTGGAAACAAACTCACTGTCAGGAACGATGAAGAAAGGAGCAACCGATGGCAAGCCTCGAAATTGGATGGCTAAGAGCAAAGAATGTCGCCGGAGGTTAGCACCACGACGCCGGACTGTGGAATCACCGGAGCTTGGGCGAAGTTGTTGAGCAGAACCAAATGGAAGCAAGGGTTTTAGCAAAAACCCAAAGTGCCGAACCAGGGTTGGGTCACGACAGTGAGCGAATGTCGCCGGAGTCAATGCAAGTCGCTGGAAACAGTATAAGTCGCCGAGGAGCCACCGGAGAAGAAGGAGAAACAGTCGGGGACGAAGGGTAGTCGGGGAAGAAAGAAAGGAAGAGGGAAAGTCACGGTCGCGCGCGACTTAAATAACAGGGTGTATCCGACATCGTATGTCGGATACAAGAGAGACCCCTCTTATCCGACATGCTATGTCGGATACAAAAGAAAAACAAGAAAAAAAAAAAGAGAAAAAAGAGAAAAAGAAAAGAAAATTGGAAAAAAGGAGAAAAGAAAAAAAAAGAGAAAAAGAAAAAAAAAGAAGGAAAAAAAAGAGGAGGAGCAAAAAGAAATGAGCTGCAAAGTCTGCTATTTTCACAAAAAAATCCCTATTTTGCCTTAAAATCCACTTCATAGCCACGAGAGCTCAGTGGAGTTTAGGACAACGTGGGGAAATGTGTTGGTCGAAAAGAAAGATATTCTCAACTTTTAACTTGGTTCGATAAAAAATCAGTTTTCAAAAAATCTTATTTTTGGGCTTAAAATCCACTTCATAGCCATGAGAGCTCAGTGGAATTTAAGAATTCTTGGAGAAATGCCCCCTTAAAGTTAGGGCTTTTTGGCAAATCTTCACCCAAAAATTATTTTTAATAAATTGAATTGAACCAAGCAAATCATGGTTAAGGGAGTGCAATTTAGCTTGTCTAATCTATGAAGCTCATTGCTTTGCAACTCCCGCAAAGAGGGGTAGTTGTAGACACCCCAAATTGCACAGTAAAAATGATCAATAATCAGTAAAAATCACTATTTCCTTGGAAACCAGCAAAAAATTTGAGAAAATGAGTTTTTTCCTTGTATCCGGCAACTCAGGTCGGATACAAGCGTATTTCTTCGTATCCGATGGAAAATGCCGGATACAAGTCGCCCTTAATGTATCCGGCAACATATACCGGATACACATAGGTGCTTGTGTAACCGACCTGACATGTCAGATACATGCTTTTTGCTCAAAATTAGGGTTTTCCGAGAGTTTTCACTTTTTGCCATCATATCCTTCATTAAAGCAATGGAAATCTCGGAAATAGCCTTAGGGTTAAGGTTGGTGGGCTCTAGACATTAGTTTATGTCTACCATCCCACCAACCCTAACCCTAGCCTTTGCCTATAAATAGGAGGCTCTTCCTCAAGCAAATGGCCAACAACTCTTGCCAAGAACTTTTGCCAAGAAGAGCTTCGAGTGAAGAGGGGAACCGCTGTGGAACTGCTTCCAGAACCCAGGTAAGCCTCAAACCTCTCTTTAGTTTTCTGTTTTTACATTCTAGATCTAGATCTCTTCTTCTACCTTTCTGTAGAATAAGGCCTTGATGTGTGTGTGAAAACCCTTCCCCTACTCAAAGTATCTCAAGACTCCCCCTAGCTGTAAAACGTGAAGGCAGGATCTAGGTGAAATGAGACTGGGGATTGATCCTAGTGCTAGAACCTCTTTTAAATAAGCCTTTTGAATCTGTGAAGACCGTTCCATATTCAAAGTACCCCAAGATTATCTTGAAGAACCGTGTTTAACGGGGAGAGAGAACTAAGGGAAACGATAATGGAACGAAACCATAGGTTGTTTTTAGAACCCTATTTTGATTGATATGAATGCATGCTATCTTTGCTATATTGTTGAAATGATTTTTACACTTACACATACATAGCACGTGATTTTGGCGGTATTGGCTCATATTTCGGATTTATTGCATTTATTGTGATAAATTTGAAATAAATAGCCCCAAGCGATTCTGGGATGTTTTTAAATGATTTTAAAATGGTTTTGATCTATCTTTCACGGATCACACACCTCTTATCACTGTTTTGAATTGGTTTTATTTAAAAAAAGGCCTAACTTGACAGCTGCTGTACCCCGACTTTAGATACTTATAACTTCATCGTCCGGATGAATTTTGGAGTGATTCTAGAACCATGGGAAAGGTGAGGCTGTCTAGTTTATGTCTACCAAATTTTATTAATTTCTATCAAGCAGATTTTTGACACCATTCTGTCGAAGTTGATAGGTCAGTTCAGGTCAAACTGTTGAACCTATCACTTCGAATGGGCGCCATCTGCTTGTTTTAAATCCGATTCGAGTGATTTTTGTTTATGGGCACTCCTTTATGAGTCTATTTTCAAATCCAGTTGGTTTCATAATTTTGTGACTCCATTTGTGTTGTTGGTAACAGATTTACCCAGAACTGCTCAACAGCACTTTTCTGGGTAAATCTGTGATCTTCGGGGCCTGTTCGGGAGACCACCCAAGGCACATCCGAATGAATGTTTGTATGAGGCTAGTTTCATTTAAAAGATGGCCACACAGACTTCAATCACACCAAATTTCATAAATTTATATGAAGCCGATTTTGTTAGGTGATTTTCCAAACTTGCCTACTTGCCACTTTTAATTATCTCCAGCAGCAATTTTAAAGGAGGCATAACTCCTAGGATTTCAACCGGATTCAATCGAAATTTTGCATGAGTCTCTTATTTATCATAATCTTTCAAATGGATTTGGTTTGATTCAATTTAAAATTGGATTTGAATGATTTCAAGATAAATGGCATTATCTTTTACCGAATTTTCCAGATTTGACTCAACTTGGTTTTGTGCAATCTTTGCTTTGATTTCCATTTATTGTTGATATTCCAGAAATGATATTGACATAAAAGAGGATCTGGAATCCATTTGAATCTTCATGTGAAGATATCATACATTTGTCCTTTTTCAAGGTTTTTAATGATTTTTAGCAAGCTTTCTTATCTTTTTTGCATGAACAAACACTTGGCAACCACCTTGTACCTTGTGTGGGTGAATGGAGGTGCTTAACACCTGCCCCTGCTCATAATCTAATCCCCTTACCCATCTCTGGATTTGATTTTCAAGTAGAGTTATTTTTACTCTAGAATTGGCCTTTTAGCTCTTTTGATTATTTTTGAATCTTTTGGTGTCAATTTACACCCCAAAAATCTGAATGGTGGCGACTCTCCCATTTTACGTTGAGCCCATGTGTTGACGGAGGGGAAATCATCCCGGTGATTTTTCCCATGTCTCACAAATAGTGCCTAGTGGCATATAATAGTCAAATCTGTAAATTTTATCCAAATTTGATTATCTAAGTTGAATCTCTGATATTAAGTTCCTATCTGTAAAAATCTGATCCATGACTTGTGAAATAAATTTTCCTAATTAAATATCTGAGTTAAAAGTTTTAAAGGTTTAAAATCTCCTAATTTCCAAGTTATTTTTCAATTTAGGCAACTATAAACCTAAAATAAATTCTCAAATATTTTTGTAGAAAACAGGTTATTTGGGTAGTTAATTTTGTCTCAAATCATTTAATTTAATTGATAAAATCCATTTAAAATCATTTATTTTGAATAAAATTAAAATTATGAAAATTAACATTTTTTCTATTGAGATCACCCAGCATTGCTTAGGCGGTCCCACTAGGTACCCCATTGCCTAGGCGATGGCTGAGCAGGCTAAATGCTATACATGGGCGCCTACGATCGCCTAGGCAGTCGTGCTAGGCGCCCATACAATTGCAGCAAACCGAGTTTGAAATCTGTATTTTTCTTTGTTCTGATTAATTCTAACAGATATATTCAACTATAATCAAACTAAATATAAATATATACATTGAGAAATCATGCTTTAGGATCAAAAAACAAAAACACAAAATCAAACGACAAAATGGTTGTGTCGTCTACCTGTTTCGCTTGTTTCCTGCTTCTCCCTCTAAACAGCAACAAGCTACACTCCTTCACGAATGCAAATCAACTTTGAGACAAGGAGAGACTCAAGAACAATGATCTCTCTCCCTCTTTCTTCTTCTTCTTCTCTTCTTCTTTGGTTTTTCTCCTTCGGTCGTTCGTCTGCTTCAGCGGCAATACGAACAAAATAATACGATTGGAATACTAATCATATTCTCTAGGGTATAAAACCCTATTGTAATACCCCTGATCCTATGCATCGCAACACTATAAGCTATCACACATCAAACCAATCAAAAAACAGATGCATCAAGATTTAATTATTACCACGATATCTCACAATCCAACGGTCTGATCTGCGCCAAACTCATGAGATCCACTATCAATGTGATCCTCTACGATTATAAATCAACTTCATCAATAAAATCCTCAATAAATAGTAATTATTAATTTAATTTATTATTTAAGAAATTTTCGGGGTCTTACAGTGGAGCATTTCCATCATCTTTCTCCCATTTTCTCTGCAACTTGAGCCTCTAAAATACCTTCTCTCCTACCTTAAAATCCAATAACAACATCAAATCCTTCCCTAATCACCATTGAAGCCCTTCCTCACTTCATCATAACTAAGAAGAACATGAAGAAGCTACTTTAAGGGAGAAAAAGGGAGCCACCAGTTGCTGCCAAGGCCTTCTAGGAAGCTCAAAGCCCCCTCAAAGATCATCTTTCAATAAGGTAAGTCCTTCTCTTTAACCTTGGTGTAGCATACATGGTTATAATGAAATAAATGGCATATTTAGTCTTCATATTTTTGTGCTTTACCCTTCCTCTCCTCCTTCCCTTCTTCTATGGTTACTTTTCTTCCCAAAGAGGTGTTTCACCATGGGGTAAGAACATGCTATGATGGCCGTACAAGAGAGTGAGGGGCCTTTGAGTCTCTTTAAAGCTATTTAAGGTCATTTAGTTGATAGGGAGTTTCATATATTCTTCTCCTTCAGATCTGGATCAATATACCCCTTAACCCCTCATTTCCTTTCTTATTTAAGTTCTTCTAGTTTCTTGGTATAACCATCAACTCCTTTGGTTTGTGTGTTTTGATTCCATAAGTTTGCTAATTCACTTAGATGTGTGAAAGCATGACTTCCATTCACCGTTTTGGCTCTCTTACACATTTCACCCTTGTTCTCAAGTATGTTCTTAACCTCTAAAGAACACCCCTAGTGCACATGCATGATGACACACATAGAAATAAGGCATTTGTCCATTTGAAGCGTGATGTTTTATTTTTCATGAACACATCAATGCGAAGCACACATATCACTGATTTTAAGCATGTGTTAGATGTTTCACTCTTGCTTTTCTCCATACCTTGAGTGCTGTTCGGGTATGTGAAATGGTTTGGTCTGTGACCCTTAGCAAGCGGCCTTTCGGGTCCTCATTCAATCTCTCCCTTTTCAAGAGATTTAAACTTGCTCTTTAAACCGGAAGTGGAGGACCTACCCTCCATTTCAAGTACCTGAAATCACATTTCAGAAGAGGGAGAAGGAGCTCCAAGCCCTTTTCCTTTCCTTGTTTGATTTAACCATTTAGTAAATAGGTTTAGTTAAGCCTAAAACTAATTTTGGAAGCCATTGTGGGCCTACCAAATGGCCTATAGGCATTTCAAACTCACCTAACGAATGGAGAGCCTCGGGCTCCCTCAAAAATCTGATTTTTGAAGGTTACTAGGCAGCATCGTATACTCAACATGGTGCTGCGAACGAATTTCAACCACCGTATTTTATATACGGTGGTGTAATGTGGATAAGAGCACCGTGTCGGGTATGGTGCTCTCCCAGGAAACCTTTAAAATCCTCTTTTTTGGGGTATTTGTGATCAATAATGAACCTCGAAATACCCCATTGAACCAGTAAGGTCTCTGGACTCTGGGAGTCCAGAGACCCAGTTTTGGAACTTTGGGCTTACCTTAAGCCCATCTTGCTTCCAATGAGGCCTGTTCCTTATCCCACACCTAAATCCATGCCTATGATGGATTTTTTTTTAGACTATCTGGACTCAAATGTGAGCTATTCTCAAGCCCACAGTTGTATAAGAACCAAAGGAACCAACATAAAAGCAAGAAACAAGGTAATCGGTGCCTCTGTATAGCACCATATTGACAATACAGTGGTAATCGTTTTTTCCATATTATGCTTAGCAGAAATATAGTTCACCGCACTTAGTATATGGTGCCATGTATTTTAGCATGATTAGTGGCTTTTCGGCCCTTCCTTGTTATAAAAAATCATCTCCAAATCAAATCAACTCAATCCAAAATGGTGATGTTTCGAACAGTAACCCTAAATGGGACATAGGCTATTCTTTAGCCTTGGCTTGGCATTTTGTGGGCCTTTCAATAGGGACCACCATTCAGATAGAGATCATTTTAAAGAAAAGATAAAATATCAAAGTAAAGAAGGGACCTACACCACTCATGTGGTCCCCACCAAGACTAAATTAAATCTGCATGATTGTCTTAGGACGAGTGAGGTAAATTTGAGCAGACTTGCTTACAACTTAACTAGGGATGGCTTGTGGGATCCGTCTTTTGACGGGATGGAACGGGGTGTTTACGGACTTCCCTGAACCGTAACTGGGCACTTAACCAGAATTTTGTAATGCGCAAACTACCTAATTAGACATCTTTTTAAGCATCCAGGTGTCTGCCTGCACACCATCAGGCAGTGGTGACTCTTGAACCCCCTATGTGATCCCATCTCGAAAAGCGTGCGTTCCTTCACGCAATTCACCGGAGAGTGCGCTGGGCATTTCCTGAAAGGGGAGATCAGTAAACACCTCTGCAGGTGTGCCACTTCACCTGACGTGCGCACAGGATCACAATAAAAAGTCCACAAAACCACAACATAACAAGGACCCTAATTATCCAACTAGGTAAAACCTCAAGTCTTTTAAGGTGAAAACTCATAGAAAATCAATCCACTATAAAGAGTTTACGAGTTACAGATCTCTCGTTCCACAAACCCACTCTTGCTCGCTTCCCATGATTAATTACTCCCAAGTGAATTGATTCCATCCTCGCTTGGAGTCCACCTTGTGATCATAAACGACACATTAGATTCCACCAAAGTATTCTTCTCACACTTGAGAATCCACCTTAGAGCACCAAGACATTTGGCATCTACGAAATGCCCACGAATTGCTCCTTTGGAATCCTCCAATGAACAGCACGCAATCCCTTCTGGGAATCCACCAAGAAGTCCACGCTCCTGTAAGAAGCAAAGATGAAGAAACTTGTCTTTGCAAACTTCCAATGAAGCTCAAAGAGAGTGTAGATAGATCTCAATATGATCTTCAGGCACCAAAAGTCAGATGACTAAAATCCCAAGAGCCCACTTACATAAAAACCATAAAATAATATTTATACGTAAATAGAAACACACTACGCGGAGCAGTTGCGCTAGGCTGCGCAAGCTTGCACGCCTACGCTTGCCTACAAAACCCAGAAAATTCATGAACGTCTTCATGTCTTGAGACACACACCTGTATCTGCCTGCATGTCTCATGTCACGGTCAACTTGTTTCACGCGCAGCAGAACGACCATGCAGCACTATGGCTCTCTTGTGCCATAGCTAGCCTTCTCATTCAGGTGCTTCTAACCCATTTCCGAATGCCCACGTGATGCGTCGATGGGATACGACTCACTCTAGAGTCCCGCACACCAAGCTTACCTTGGTTGGCTCACAAGCTGCTTCCCAGCATCCTTCCTGATGCTCGCCCTGCTTATGAGGTTTCCCTTGTCATTGCGGCCCTCAAGCACACCACCGTGTCATGAGATGCCCAACCAAGTCGATCATCTAACTTGCCCCGCTCAAGGAGGTTCACATGTATATCGGGTCATTACCGCGCATACTGAATAGCGAAGGAGCTCCCAGGTGCGCCCATGTTCTTGTATTGAGGGTTGCCAGCCCACAACAATATCCTCGAGTCTCCCTTGAGCAAATCAAGGCAACTCATATCTCGTAGCATTGCAAGTAGCCCTAGCATAAGCAGCACAAGTATTCCTGACAAGGCATCGCCCCTTTACCTTGCCTTCATGCTACATCGCGCTTGTGGCACACATCCGAACCCAAGACGTGCTACCACGCAAGCCAACACTAAGCCCTTGTGGCCTAGCGATAGCCCACTTGCCTACCATGCCCACCTAAGTATGCATAGCACACACAAAGGCCTCACAGCATAGTAGCCCCATGAACCGAGGCATGCGCACTACTGGCGGGCCACCTGCCCTAGTAGTGTCCTGGGGTATGCCATCGATACCCCAGGAAGCCTTGGATATGTCCTCCAACATGCCAGGACCCGCCCCCAAGCCGCTTGGGGAGTGCTTGTTCCGTGCCTCACACAGGCACCAAGGAAGGCCAAGCACCAACCACCTCCCCTTAAGGTGGATGCTAAGGATTTAGCACTATTCTGGGAGGAAAACCAATACAATCATACTGCCCTTTTTTGAAGTTCTGGGTGAAGTTTTCTCTAGCCGTTTGAACCAATAGCTTTGTCTCAGTCTTTAGTTTATCCTCAACCTGACTGGAGCCCAAAACCACTCTCAGATTAATCTCCATGCCTTCTCAAAGTCGTGGGGCCCACTTGCTAGAAAACCACCTTCTAGCCATTCAAGACCTGTGAGGGCTCTATCATGGTTATCAAATGGTGCAAAGAAAACTTGGACCATAGATTTTACTTCTAAAAGCCCACTCATCGGCCATATTTGAATTTTAGTCACTCAAAGGTCATGAAATATCACCCCCAAAGTATTCAAAAACGGTTTTGACCATTCTGAAATTCTCATGGGCTCAATTAGAGCCTTAAGCACATCAGTTTTTTCATTTTTCACTAAATAAAATTGTTAGGTCTAGTAGGTTGGGTTTGATTAATTCTGTTCCAAAAAGTATATTTAAGTATATTTAGTTGCAAACAGAGCAAAATTGAGCATTTTATGTTGAACATGAGATGGATTGTTCGAATGATGAATTAAAAGCCCACAGACAAATGCAACCCGAGAGTGGCATTAGACAATGTGAGAAGCAATGTTTGAACATGGTTAGTTAAATTGAACGTGAGACTTGCATGAGATAGAGTATTTGAACGGTCAAATTCTGCAATTCCGAAAAGTTACGAAAAATTATTTAACTTTCTCATTTCAATTTGGATTAACTTCAAACTTCTTGGGGAACCTTTAAATAGTATTAGGGTTCATTCAAACTTATAAGAGACATGTTTTAGAAGCCATAAAAATCATTTTCTCTTCTGGAAAAGCCTCCTTCATGGTTTTTCTATTTTAAGCTATTAAATCTTTCTATACTTCCTTCTTCTACGTTGGAGTTCCGAGTTGAGGAGATTGCATCGTAGGAGTTCCTATGGATACTAGACAAGTTTGTTTGGATGATCATGTGAGAAGATCTTTAGAGTTTTGAAGTGTTGCTGTGGAGCAAATCTGAGGAGTTCTTCATATACTTTCAAGTCTGTGACTTGCAGAGTCTAGCATAGGGATATTGAGTTGTTTGAACTAAAGGTTGTAAGTCATCTTTTCATAGTGGATCTTTTAGGTGGCTCCTGCATAACCCAGAGGGTTTTTTTTTAGTGAGAGTTCTCATAGAGTTCCCCTTCGTCATCAATTTGCCTACGTCTTCTTTACATGCTTTAATTATATACTTGCAACTAGTGTGGCTTGTTACCTATTGTTGATTGATTATTTAATAATCTTGAATTACTTGAGGACTTGTGCATACCTATTAATTAAGGCCTTGTCTTTGATTAGTTAAAATTTTTTTTAATTATATTGTGCTACACCTATTCACCCTTTCTAGGGGGCGTTTGGTGGGCATCATAGAATTTGGATTCTAGTAGAATCCGATTCCATAATCCAAAAGTTGTGTTTTGTTGGGATTTTAAGGCCAGATTCTACTATCTAGTTGTATAATCAAACCCATAATCAGAATATACTTTTTTTGGTGATTAGAGGGATTATGGACATTGGAGCTTATATTTCTAAAACCTGTGATTCTAGAGATTATGTATAGCATATATTATAAAACATATTATAATAAACAATAACATTATAAGTATTATAATATAATATATTCTGTTATATGATATATAATTGATAATACAATATTAAATTATATTACATGTAATATAAATATTATTAATATACATATCATTATTATAATAATACTATACATTATTATATTATACATAATAATATATATAATAAATTACAAATATCAATATAATGTACATTATAAATAATAATTATTATTATAATAACAACAAATTATAATATAACTTATATTAAATTATAAAGTTTATTATATTATTATAATAATAATATTATATATTAAAATATTATATTATTATAATAAAGATATTATTATATCATAAAATATAATAATATAATAAATTTATTATAATATTATGTTTATAATATCATAATAAATTTAATATATTATAATATATATCTATATTATATTTAATATAATAATATTCTATAAATTATAATATAACTTATATTAGAATTTATGTTATAATAAACATTAATTATATTATAGTATTATTATAATAATATTATATATTATAATATTATATTATTATATAATAATCTGAAACATATTAATATATTATATGTTTTAAACAAATTAATATATTAATATTAATAATATTATATTGTTACAATAAACATATTATAATAATATTATATACATATATATATATATATATATATATATATATATATTTAATATATTAATATATTATATTTAATATAATAATATTCAAATTTAATATTATAATAATATTAACATAATAATATATCTTAATATATTTAACAAATTTAATATTATAATATATTATATTTTATTAAATTTAGTGTTACAATAAATTTATTATAATATTATATATAATATACATAAAGTTTGAGTTGTAATAAACATAAATTATATTATTATAAAATTGTATATTATAATAAGTTATAATATAATTTATATTATAAATTATAATATAGTTATTATTATAATATACATAATATTTTATTTTTATATTATTATAATATTATATTATAAATTGTAATACTATTATAACTATTATATAATATTTATAATACCATATAATATTACAATAATAATATATAATATTATAATAGTATTATAATATCATATATATCATTATAATATTATTAAAATATTAGTAGTGTTATTGTAGTACATAATATAAATAATATTATTATTATATTATTATCATATAATATTATTATTATAATATCATATATAAATTTATATATTATATAAAAATATACATGTTACGTAATAGTATATATGATTTTAATTTTTCTATATATATATATTATATTATTTTATGTAACTTTTAATAAAAAAACTCCAAATTTAATCTCAATAATCGATAGCAATCAAACAAGATTCCAAATTCTAATTTAAAAATCTAGTTCACAATCCAACTTATCCAAATAGGATTTTGGTTTTCTAAAATCGGAAATATAATCTGGGTTATAGAATCTAGGATTAGAATCCTAATCCAGATTCTATAATGCCCACCAAACGCCACCTAGGTGTAATTGGAGTTTAAACCATAGTTTTCAAAAGTGACCTAAAAATAGGATAACTCAACTCCATCAAAAGTTGAATTGCTAGCCATCACAAGGACGAGAAGGTAACCCCTTTTTCAGGGCATTCACTAGGCTAATCAAACCTAATATGTTCTAATCATAATCACTTCCATAATTCTTTATCTTAGATTCTATGCGAGATACCCCTTGGGAATTGCGCCAAACAAAATGTGAGACTTTCCAAAACAGCACTTACACATTATTATAAAGATTTATTAATGAAAGGGTACAACAATCAAAGTTGTCTCAATTTTTAAAAAACTTATTAATAATCAGTTGCAAAACCGTTTCTTCATACGTGTAGTAGCAGATGTGCACCCGGCTAGTCAAAATAACCAAAATGAGCCAAAGGTGGCTGCGGCCCGCATTCATTTGAGGCAAGGGTTCAAAATGACTATCCACGTCTTGTCTTCAAGCATTTCTCGTGAAAGAGAATAAGGCATTCACCTAGCAATTCAGCACGGAAGATCTGGTTTTCTTTGAAATGAGAACATCGGTCGAACCGTGGAGAGCCACGGTCGGAAATTTCAGTTTAAGCAGGTGCGTTCTTTTACTTCAGTTTTCTTCTCATTTATCTAGTTCTTTCATTGTTGTGAATCCACATAGATTTACCCTTTCTGTCCAATTCGCCGTTTATTTGTCGATTTTGGCTGCCAATTTGAACTTCATTGTCTTCCCAACCAGCTAGAACCGAAACAATTCCCCCAAATTATGTGTTCTGATATAAAAGATCACTTCATAAAACGTTGAGGCCCAGTTGTATGTATGGTTTAAATTATTCTAATTTCTCATCCTCTTCGTTATAATTTTTCATTTCTTTGCCACTTAAGGTGGCCTCTGATCTGATTGTTGACATGAAGATCTAGATTTGAATATTTGTGAGAAGGTCGTAATACCCATGGCTATATTCCATTTAAATGTTTATCCTTGATTGGATAATTTCTATATTTTCTATCACCTTTGTAGTTCAATGTTCTTGTTAATTTGAAGGGATTTGATTTAATCTAAATTAAGTGAACGACTTGATCAATTTGCTGATATATCAGAAAGGTGTTCTAAATTATCATGAGATTATCATCAATACTTGCTCTTCAACCTTTTCTTTTCATCAATTATTTTTTAACTCTTTTTGTTGCTGTCTTACTGTGGCAACAACTCTTTTTGTTGTTGTTATGGATAAAAAAGGGGCATAAAAAATAGGAGGTTATATAAGACAATAAAATAAGTTTCATTAAAACTCAAACTGTTCCTGCAAATGTAATTTGAGAAGCAAGTAATTGATAGCTTCTCAAATAGGCGTAATTTGACCCATCAAAGGGGGTGGCCTAGTGGAAGAAACCCCTTCTTTATTACAGTGCATAGAGAACCAAGATCTCACTCTTTAAACAAATTAGAGTGGAGTGGCTTTGATACCAATTGAGATTTCTAAATCTCAGGCCCCTTTCTCTATGATTCTTGAACACAACAATTAACAAATAGTAAAGAGACACAAGAATTATACGAGGAAACCCTAGACTTCCATCTAGGTAAAACCTTGGGTCCTTTTTAAGGAGACCACGGCTAGAAAATCAATACACTATGAAAAGATTAATACAAGAGTGTTAGATCTACAAGAAATCACATCTAAAGTAAACCTCACTCTTAGTTGATTCTACAACTAATCAATCCATAACTCTTGATCTTCCAACCTTCTTGACAGCTCCAAGAATACACGACCACACCTTGAATGTGTCCAGGTTGTGAATTCAGATCTGTTCAGGATCTGAATTTGCTGATCTCCAAAGCTTTCCTTAGTCCTTGAAGCAACCCATCAGCATCACCACACTTCTCTGATCTTACGAGCTCCTCTCTTTCACCCAAGACTCACTCGTTTAGACAAGCCACTTCTCTCTATCTCCAAATCTCCTTTTATCTCTGAGTTGACAGCTCCTCTAACCACTTGAGAATAACCTCTGCCGGACAGTCCCAACGACCTAACAGAATATAATAGAGGTCGTTTTCAACCTCAAATTCTGTTATAGCTGTAGATACAACAGGTTACTACTAAACCTATATGTAGCAACTTAAAACAAACATTAAGTCCAGATTTTACTTAATCAGATCATGTCTCTTTACTCACTTACTAGCAACACTACACCTTAAAGAACTTCACTAGAATTCATAACCTTTTGTCATTCAATTGTCATAAAGGAAAATAAATTTTCCCAACAGAAGCATTCAACGTTATATGTTTAGAATTTTTCTAATAAGACTAATATTTAGTGGCCATTGGCTTTGGAGGATACATATGTTATATTTCATATGAAGGACACCAACACTTTCAGTTCAGCGCATTACTCCTATATTGATCATTAATAATAAATAAATAAATAAACTAGAAAAAGAGTATTACTCTTCCACTACAAGAGCATCTCACTTTGAAATTTTTTTTTGTTGGTAAAAGCCAGTGATATGCCATTTCATTGAAACAAAGCAAAATTACAATAGTGGAGACCATACCCAGAAACATGCAAGAACGGACATTAACAACAAAGACAAACAGTAGAGCATGAACACTACTAGTCACCACCCTTAGAGCATCTGCATACAAGATAAGAGAGAAATTTTGCTAGTTGGCGAAAGCCATTAAGACCAATGGAAAGTCATCGGAAACTCCTGAAAAGGGATCCACACAGGAGCAAATTGAAAAGCCCTCAAAGGGGGAAACCATCTTCATAACCGAAGGGGAGATTGGAACCAGAGTGTATATCAAAAACCTGATGTTGGCCCTAGCACAGAGCTGTGAGACACGGGAAAAATCACTGGGATGATTTCCCCTCCGTCAACACACGGGGCTCGACGCAAAATTGGGAGAGTCGCCACCATTCAGAATTTTGGGGTGAGAATGGACACCAAAAGATTAAAGATAAACAAAAATAGCTAAAAGACAAATTCTAGGGTAAAAATAACCCTACTTGAAAATCAAATCCAGAGATGGGTAAGGGGATTAGATTATGAACAGGGGAAGGTGTTAGGCACCCCCATTCACCCACACAAGGTGGTTGCCAAGTGTTTGTTCATGCAAAAAAGATAAGAAAGCTTGCTAAAAATCATTAAAAATATTGGAAAAGAATTAAGCCAATGTGTGATATTTTCACATGAGGAATCCAAATGGATTCTAGATCCTCTTTTATGTTAATATCACTTCTGGAATATCATAAAAAGATGGAAATCAAAGCAAAAGTTGTTCAAAACCAAGTTGAGGCAAATTCGGAGAATTTGGTAAAAGTAATGCCATTTGTCTTGAAATCATTCAAATCCCATTTTAAATTGATCCAAACCAAATCCATTTGAAAGATTATGGTAAATAATAGTTCTATGCAAAATTTCAAGTAATTCCGGTTGAAATCCCAGGAGTTGTGCTCCTTTAAAGTTGCTGCTGGGGAAAATCAAAAGTGAGAAGCATGCAAGTTTGGAAAATCATCTAGAAAAATCCACTCCATACAAATCCACGAAATTTGGTGTGATTGAAGTCTGTATGGCCATCTTTCGAATGAAACTAGCCTCATAAAAAATTCATTCGGATGTGCCTTGGGTGGTCTCCCGAACAGGCCCCGAAGATCACAGATTTACCCAGAAAAGTACTAATGAGTAGTTCTGAGTAAATCTGTTACCAATGATACAAATGGAGTCCAAAAATTATGAAACCAACTGGATTTGAAAATAGACTCATAAAAGAGTGCCCAGAAACAAAAATCACTCGAATCGGACTTAAAACAAACACATGGCGCTCCGTCGAAGTGACAAGTTCAGTATTTGAACCTGAACTGTCCAATCAACTTCGACAGAGAGGTGTCAAAAATCCGCTCGATAGAAATTAATGAAATTTGGTGGACATAAACTAGACAGCCTCACCTTTCCCATGGTTCCGGACAATGAAGTTATGAGTGTTCGAAGTCGGGGTACAGTTGCTGTCAAATTAACCCCTTTTTGGAGAAAAACAATTCAAAACTATGACAAAGTATGTGCAATTCGTGCAAGATGAATACAAAACCTTTAAAAATCATTTCAAAACATTCCGGAATTGATTGAGGCCATTTATTTCAGATTTATCACAATAAATGCAATAAACCCAACATATGAGCCTATCCCGCCAAAACGGGTGCAATGTATGTGTAACCATACAAGATCAATATAACAACATAGCATGCATACATATTCATCAAAATAAGGTTCTAAAACAACCTAGGGTTCCGTTCCATTATCGTTTCCCTTTGTTCTCTCTCCCCGTTAAACACCGTTCTTCAAGATAATCATGGGGTACTTTGAATATAGAACGGTTTACATAGATTCAGAAGGCTTATGCAAGATAGGGTTCTAGTACTAGGGTCAATCCCCAGTCTCGTTTCTCCTAGATCCCCCGCCTTCACGTTTTACGGCTAGGGGGAGTCTTGAGATACTTTGAGCCGGGGAAGGATTTTCATACACACAAAAAGGCTTTATTCTACAGAAAGGTAGAAGAAGACATCTAGATCTAGGAATGTAAATACAGAAAATAAAGAAGAGGTTTGAGGCTTACCTGGGTTCTGGAAGCACTTCTGCAGCGGTTTCCCTCTTCTCTCGGAGCTCTTCTTGGCGAGAATTCAAGGCAAGAGTTAATGGCCATTTGCTTAAGGAGGAGCCTCCTATTTATAGGCAAAGGTTAGGGTTAGGGTTGGTGAGAATGGTAGACACAACATAATGTCTATAGCCCACAAACCTTAACCCTAAGGCCATTTCCGAGATTTCCACTCATTTAATGAGGGATATGATGGTAAACGTGAAAAGCTCTCGGAAAACCCTAATTTTGAGCAAAACTTATGTATCCGGTATATCAGGCCGGATACACAAGGACCTTAAGGTATCTGGCATAGAATACCGGATACGCTAAAGCTTTCTTGTATCCGGTATATTTTACCGGATACAAAGAGGAGTACTTGTATCCGGCCTGAGTTGCCGGATACAGGTAAAAACTTATTTTCTTCAATTTTTGTGCTGGTTTTCAAGGAGATAATGATTTTTGATGATTATTGATCATTTTGACAGTGCAATTTGGGGTGTCTACAACTGCCCCTCTTTGCGGGAGCTGCGAAGCAGTGAGCTGCAAAGATTAGACAAGCCCAAATTGCACTCCCTTAAGCATGATTTGCTTGATTCAATTCAATTTTGTAAAAATAATTTTTAGATGAAGATTTGCCAAAAAGCCTTAACTTTAAGGGGGGCATTTCTCCAAGAATTCTTAAATTCCACTGAGCTCTCGTGGCTATGAAGTGGATTTTAAGTCCAAAAATATGATTTTTTGAAAACTGATTTTTTATCAAACCAAGTTGAAAAATGAGTGGATATCCTCCTTTTTTTACCAACACATTTCCCAAAGTTGTCCTAAATTCCACTGAGCTCTCGTGGCTGTGAGGTGGATTTTAAGGCAAAAATAGGATTTTTGTGAAAATAGTTAACTTTGCAGCGCATTTTTTTGCTCTCTTTTTTTTCTTTTTTTTTTTTTCTTTTTTTTTCTTTTTCTTCTTTTTTTTCTTTTTCCTTTTTCCCCTTTTTTTCTTTTTTCCTTTTCTTTTTTCCTTTTTTCATTTCTTTTTCTCTTTTTCCCTTTTTTTTCTCTTTTTTTCTTTTTTTTGTTTTTTTTTCTTTTGTATCCGGTATGTTTAACCGGATAAGAGTGAGCTTGTGTGTATTCGGCCTGATTCACCGGATACACATGCTTTTATAAGTCGCGCGCAACCGCGACTTTCCCCATTCTTTTCTTCCTTCTCCGATTACTCAAACCGGACATCTCCTCTCTTCCTTGTCCCCGACGACTCTTCCTCCTTCTCCGGCGATCTCCAGCAGCTCCGGTGTCCTCTTTTGCTGCCGGCGATGACCTGTAACTCTGGCGACTTCCATTGTCGCCCATTCTTGGCCGTGGTCGAGCCCTAGCTCGATTTCTTCAGATTTTTGGTGGTTTTCTCAACCCAACGCCATCGTCCTTGCTCCGGTGATATTCTCTGAGTTCCGGCGAATTGTTCTTCACCAATCCGACTTACCCACTTGTAATCAGGTACTCCCTTTTATTGCATTGTTAATCAAACAGTGGTGGCTTGGCCTCTTCAATCGAACATGCTCCTGTTTAGCTTAAGCACCGAATTACCACTTTATGAATTGTTTGTTGATTTGCATTTGGTAGATTATTTTCCCCACGTAAGCAGGATCAGTGAACACACTTGGATTGTTCATTTGTAATTGACCTTTTGGATGAATTATCTTTGGCCTGATTGCTGCCGGAATTTTGGTGCCATTTGCTGTTGTTGTTTTTTTTTTCTTGCAATTTGCTCCAACCATATCCAAACATGCTTTGTCTATTATGCAATTGATCGCCCATTTACCATTGTGACTTGGTCCTATTGATGCTGGGGCTTGCAGACTTAACTCCATGCTGTTTGCTGTCTTTTTTTTTTTTTGCCAATTTTTAGAACTGATTGACTGCCGGTGGTATTCATTGAATTGCTAATTGTATGCTGGATTTTCTCTGTAATTGGCTTGGACCTCATAAACTTGATCCAATTTTCTGCAATTCTTTAAGATTGACCGACTGGTGGTCTTTTCCCATGTATGATTTTCTTTTCTTTTCAGATGGCATGCTGCTGGTGCCATGTTGCACTTTTCTGATTCTCATACCAGGCTGTAATTTCTCATGAGTTGAATTCTGATTCTCATACCCTGCTGCTACTTCTTTTGACTTGAAATGCTGGGATTTATTCTTCCCAATCCGCCTGCTATTAATGCGGTGCTCCAACTGCTGGGACCCCCGTTTATTTTGATTTTTGATCAGCTAAAGCCCATTGCTTTGGTGTTACTATCCCGTCTTCATGTAGCAGTCCTGAAATCAATTAGCAGATTTTCATATTCTTAGGACAAGAAGCTGTAGGATAGAAATAAAAACCGAGCACAAGAATAAATGATAACTTGAAAAAATCTGTAAGATTTCCGATGAACCTAAACCTAGGCTAAAAGCAAGGTGATATGAATTCGAACTGAAACCTAGAGAAGAACAAGGTAATTTTCCTGATAAATTTGAAATGCAATTCATAAAACACTTCCCTGTTGCTTGTAGATGACTAGGAGTCGTTCTCGAGTTAGAGAGGAGGCTGACCCCGTTGATCAGCTCTCCACTTCGCGGGCTCGGACAGAGGCGAGTTCCAGCGCCACCCTGTCGGAGCCGCTAGATGTCTCTAGGGAGAGCTCTGCTGAGGTAGGCTTTCAAGTTCTTCTCTTCCTCCTTCTATTCTCTTCCCATACCAATCTTCACACTTTTCCTTTGAATTTTAGCCCGTTGTTGCTCCTGCTCGGGGTCGAGGCAGAGGCCGAGGCAGAGTTCAGGATCAGGCCCTTGAGGGCGAGAGAGGCCGTGGCAGAGGCCGAGGCAGAGCCAGAGGTGCGGCTCAGGATGGTGTTGCCGTAGCCTTGTCAGGGGTCTCTGAGGAGCTGAGAGCATTTGTTCATGATACAGATCTTCTTAGTGGCTTGGATAGCCACCCTTCTATATGCATCAGGGCCGATGTGCCGCTTCCTTACCATTCTTCCCATTTGCGAGGCAGTTGGGGGAGGTTCAGCGAGTTAGCTCAGTCTCTTTCTCCGGCACTCAGACGCGAGTTCGGGAGGTGCCACTTGGATCACTTCCTTAGCATCCCATCGTTCAGAGCCGATCATCCACTCATCTTCACCATGATGGAGAGATATTTTCCGGAGACGCAGTCATTTCATCTACCGGACGTGGAGTTGGGGATCCGCCCCTCTGATTTTGTGATGATCACCGGTATTCCTTTGACGAGGCGGACCATCGTCTTGGAGCGGCCTTCTGCGGAGGACATCGGCCTCCTTCTGGGATATCAGGACCTGCCTCATGCTGCTTGGGATGGGCGGAGTGGTCGCCTCTCTATTAGTTGGTTGCGGAAGAGCTTGGCTCTACATTATGAGGGGAGGCACGAGACCATCTCTGTGGAGGATGCGGCTTTTGTTCCTATCTTCCGACAAGTATTCCTGTTGATGCTCGGGAGTTGCTTCTTCCCGGAGGATACTACCAGTGTTAGCCCGCTCTTTTTGGACGCCTTGAGAGATTTTCATCAGACCCGCCAGCTAACATGGGGTCGACTCATCTATGGGACCATCGTAGCCGGGTTGTGCCAAGCAGTTGGAGGCCTGGCATCCCCGAGAGGTGATGGAGTCAGCAGCCGGTTCTTCTGGCAGATTCTACAAGTATTGAATTCATCTGTCTGGTTTACTTCCTTAGGCTTTATCTTCTTTATCTCTGACTGATTTTCTTTTGCCAGGTGTTTATGTACACCTATATGACTTTCTTCCGCCCATCCCCGGTACCTGAGGTCACGGATTTCCCTGTTGCTTTACGCTGGTCGGCCCAGGTCCGAGATGCTGATAGGAGTCAGCCTCGCACTGCTCGGGTTCACTTGGACCGCGCCCGACGATCCGATGTAAATTCTTTGCCTTTTTCCTTTTGTTTCTTTTCCTGCACTTTGACTGTATCTGACTATTTTTCTTTTTTGTAGCTCGTCTTGGCACGCTTTGATGACGTGGATGTCGGAGTGGTCCGTGAGATGATAGGACAGGATGCTTTTGATAGAGACCTCCGACGTCAGCCCTACCAGTGCTTCCTTGGGAGGCTTGGTAGGGTGATGTATTTGAGAGAGCGCCTGTACTATCAGCACACAGGCACACTTCGTATTCCCGTTCCCCCTCCTCCTGTGAGTCCCAACACACTCCTACTGGGCTTTGATGTGGATCAGTTCGATCATTTCCTGGATGCAGAGGGGCTCACAGTAGCTGGGGATTACGACGAGTGGATCCAGAGAGTATCCATTAGGTGCTTGATGGATCGACCCACTCGTGCCGGGGTGACCGAGATTGGCGGGATCTATATCTGGATCCATGAGGACACGGTGAGGCTTGTGATCTTCATATTTTCCTCCACTTTCCTTCCCTTCTGTATTTCTAACCCCACTTCTGTTCTTGTTGGCAGGTACACGAGCTGAATACTATTCGTGACCGGTTCGAGAGCCAGCGGGCCGCGATCGATGATATGATTGCCGACCATGACACGGTCGTGGCCCAGAGGGATGCCCGGATCAGGGAGCTGGAGGCCCTAGTTGCTGAGCTCCAGGCTAGACAGGTATCTGGTCTTCTTATAATTTCACATCTTTAATTTTCCTGTTTCTGCTATTCTGATATGCTTGTTTGACTTGTGCAGGGCCCGGTCCCGAATGACGCTGCTTACGAGCCAGCTCCTCCGGCTCCTGATCTATCTCCGGTTCGGGTTGCTGATCGTGTGGATGTCCCCGTTGCTGACCCGGTTGAGCCGGATCCTCCTGTTTCTGCTGCAGATATTCCTGGTATGTTCTCTTTTAATTTTTCCCTCTTTGGTTCCTCTTTATATCTCCATTTTTTGATTTTTTCCTATTGACCCAGATACTTTTGCTCCTGGCCCTTCCTCTGATGCTGCTGGGCCTTCCGGATCTGCGGGTTCAGTCGAGCCTGCTCGTGCTGAGCCCGAGGCATCCTCTCCAGATTCTGCTCCTGCTCCGCCCCCAGACCTCAAGGAGTATTGCTTGGAGTATCAGATCCAGCAAGTGGTGGGTCGGCTTCCTCGTCACGCTGCCGAGCATATTCTGGCATATTCTAGGGGCCGATCACTTCGAGGGAGAGGCCGTAGAGGAGGACGCGGCCGAGGATGCGAGGATGATCCTGTACAGTAGTAGGATATTAGGATTCTTTTATGTATTTTCCATCATCCTCTATACAAAGAAACTTGCATTTATATATGAAAGAAACTTTTTATTCATTCTCTCTTGTCTTGTACTTCTTTTCTTTTCCATTTCATGCAATTATGACTTGTACACAGGTAAAACAGGTAAAAAATTCGGATTTTCCTCCCTTTACTCTTTTTTTTTTGCATTTTTTCTTTGTATTCGGCATATCAGACCAGATACATTGATTGTTCTTTGTATCCGGTATAACATGCCGGATACACATGGTCCCCTTTGTATTCGGCATAATTAACCGGATATGAATAGAACCTTTTATATCCGGTCTGAGTGACCGGATACATTAAAAGATGCTATAAATGCAACCAGCCTCGGGATTTGCGTATTTTTTACGAGTTTTTGAGTTTAGAAACCCTCTTTTTCGCCTTTTTCTTCCTCCCCTTGAGTTCTAGCTTGCTCCCATCATATATAATGGAATTTGGATCATCTTCTGCCTTGCCATTGTCTGTCCACACAGCCTCCCCTGCAAAACAGCCTTTTAGATCAAAACCACCTAATCTTATTAGGCACAATCCCATGGACTCCTTTTATAATAGGTGGGTTAATTCTATGACCCTGGATGAGGAGAGGAGATGGGATTCCAACCATCTAGGCCACATTCTGCTTATTCCAAAGGTTCCTTTCAAGTGGGAGATTATAGAGGCCATGATTGGTCATTGGGTTCCTGACCTCAACTTGTTCCGTTTTGGGAACCATGAGATGACCCCGACCATTGAGGAGGTGGAAACCATCCTAGGCTTGAGGTTTGATGAGAAGGTAGTGAACCCGCCTCTTAGGCCCAGCTACAAGAAGGAGGCTTTTACATTTCTGGGCAAAGGGAAGAAGGACTTAGGGGATTCTGACACCCTTTTGACCTTGTCTAAGTCCTTTTTGACTGAGAAGCTTTTGAGGGGGGAAAATAAGGAAGCCCGGTTCAACGCCTTGACCTTGATAGTGGTCAACCAGCTACTTTTCCCACGAGATGATGATGAGGTAGACTTGGCTCTAATCTCAGTGATATGCCAGGTTAGGGAGCGGGAGAGGTTGGCCCTTATGATTTTGGCAGAGATGTATCAGGCACTGACTGACTGCTACAATAGGAAGTCGAAACGCTTCTTAGCATGTGCCCCGCTCCTGCAGGTAATTTTTTTCCCCTTTTTTTTTTTTTGACTTTTTTTGCTTTCTTTTTGTTTTTTTTTTCTTTTTTTCTTTTACAATGCTGATATATCTCTCTTTCTTTGCAACTTTGGCTACTTGATCATTTGAGTCAGATTGAGGAGATCAATCGACACTTCTTCCCCAGCTTGAAGGTTCCTATCTTGATGAGCAACCGGGGGTGTCCTGACATTCCAGGGGGTAAACAGGGCTGGTTCACCTTCTAGGGTTCACTCCAGGATGATCAGGTGAGATGGCCTGGTACTTATCAACCCAATGCAGAGACCGTGATCAGCTTCCGAGACCGTAATTTTCTGATTCTGGCTAGACTAAGACATGCGGTGCTCTACCTTCCTTTGCGGGTCCTTCGTCAGTTCAGAGCGACCCAGGGGATTATAATCCCAAGTGGATATGAGGACCACCTTGGGCCACTTTTTCCGGCTACCATGAAGCTGAATGCCTGGTTGATCAGGAAGTGGTCTTATGTTCGCTTTATGCGGGGCCCCGTCTTCTCAGAGTCCCATGTGAAGGACTATCTCTTCTGGATCAGGGAGCAGATACAGAGTCAGGCTCCAGTACCCGAAGATTCTCCTGCAGTTTTGGCTCCCACTTATGAGGATATCTTGGAGTCTGAAAGAGCTTCTCATAGGCGCCTTCAGCAGATTTGGGTACGAGAGGCCTAGGAGCTCAGGATACGGGGCCTTGACATGGAAAGACAACTTGTAGAGTAGGTATCCCGTCGTCTGGCTATGGAGCAGCAACTTGAGGAGCATAGGCAGGCTCGCTGTCTTGAAGTCCGAGCACTGCGGCAGAAGCATCAGGATGCTTTAGCCAGCCTTAGGAGCATGAGGATTAGGCAGACTCTTTCAGATGAGGTCATTTCCTTCCTAAGTGATCCCGCTGCAAAGGGGGCTTCTGGAGTTATTGCAGCTCAGGCAGCTCGGATTAGGGAGCTTGAGGAGCGGCTAGGAGACAGAGATTAGCCTTATTTCCTGCACACATTTTTTTCTTTTTTCCTACCTTTGTACAAAAGCAAACTCCAATAGTGGAAAGACAAAGGATTTAATTCAAAATAAAAATTTATATTATTGGCCTCAGAATGCTCAGATACTTGTAAAAACAAAGGTTTTATGAAAAGTATTTGATTTATCATCTGAAAGAGTAGAGGACTACTCTTAAGGTCCACGATCTATAACAATTCAGAATTGAACAATGCGGAAACAGTACACAAAGAATTATACGAGGAAACCTGGATCCAGATCCAGGAAAAACCTCGAGTCTATATGAGGCGACTAACCCTTCAAAATCCACTATTGAATGAAAAGACAATTACAAAGGAGTACATACTTAACCTTTACAATTTGACTCACTCAACAGCAATCCACAGTTCGAATCCACGAACTGCTACACAGCTTGAATCCACAAGCTGCAGAACACGATCAGTCCAGATCGCAAACAATCACTTACCAGTGATCCACAGTTCGAATCCACGAACCGCAACACAGCTTGAATCCACAAGCTGCAGGACACGATCAATCCAGATCGCAGCAATCCTCTCAGAATCCACTGAGACGATCCAATGCAGTAGGAATCCACCTACGCATCAATCAAGGCCGATCACCAGTCCAGGCGATCACACGATCAGATGAAGTTCCGAATTGAAGAAGAATCCACTGTCTTCAATTCCAGGCGATCTATCTCAGATCTCCCCCTCACTCGATCGCCGACTCTCTAAAGAAGATTTGATCGAATCTCAAACACCTCAAGATTCGAAAAACAAATGATCCAAAGAAAAAAGTCACAATTGAAAATTACAACTCGTCTATTTAAAGAATAAAACTCAGATCGCGTCGAGCGCTGGTAGCGTCGTGAAGCGATCGATGTAGACGGCTGGTAGCGAACTCAAGTCCCGCTCAGAGTAAGTTGAATCAGTTAAAAGCGCGCTGCTAGCGAGCTGCTAGCGGGAGAGTACGCGGCAGGTGCACGAACCTTTCTTTCGACACACGAATTCCCTTATGCGCTGCCAGCGGGGTGGCAGCGGCGTGGTAGCAGTGTGGTGGCACCAACTTCTTCTTCTTTACTAAATTTACTAAATTTTCATTGTTTAATCTGCACATCTTGAAGCTTCATTAGAAACATAATTTGTCAATCATTTGCCATAACAGGAGTGTGAGTTTTCACACTTACATCATCACTGGCCAAAATATAGTTTTTCCTTTTTATATTTTTTTTTATTTTTTGAAATTTGGTCCATGCACTTAATCACATATAATAGATGAATTAAAACCAGGTTAAATAATGAAAAGGGTAGTCCAAGTAATAATAAGGGATCAAAACCGTCCATCTTAGGGCCTTTAGAGTCATCCCCAAATGCTTTTTTTCTTCCTGAATTGACTGTGTTGCCCAATCTGCTTAGTCTCAGTACTCGTGCTGATTTCTCTTCAAGCTTGGATCACATGATCAACTCAACCTTTGATCTTTTTTTTTCGTTATTCTTATTCTTTCTTCTTGCCAATATTGCCCCTAGCGCCAGTTACGGTTTTCACTAGGGCCGGCTTCTGCATTCCGTCATCACCAATTTCACTCTGAAATTTGAATGAATAAACTAAGATCACCGAGGGCTTAAAAATAGGACGAAATAAAGGCTAGGCTCGGTTTATGAAAGAAAGGGTATTAAAGGCCCAAAAAATTTCAAGTGTAGAAATAGGTCAACCGGACTTACAGTCATGATGAATTTAACCCTTTTCTCCAAATTGCCTTCTTTGCATCTTTTTTCACACTTGGCTTTCATTTGCCATTTTTCTTTGCTTTTCCTCTTTTTTTTCTTTTTTCCTCAACTTTGCCCCAATGATTTTGCCCCAATTTGACTGCAAATCCGGTTTGGGTTTATCAAAGAAATGAACCGGCTCAATTTGGCTAGACTAGGGATTCAAAATTTGAAGGAAATAAAGAAAATGGCCTCGGATCATTTCCTAGTAATGTTCAATCAAGGAAAATACCTTTTTACTGCATCAGAGTTAATTGGCTCAGGAAAATCTGACCCATCCATTTCTGCTAAGATGAGTGCACCCCCTGACAGGACCTTCTTGACAACATACGGCCCTTCCCAATTTGGCTTGAACTTACCACGAGGGTCTTCCAAAAATGGTAGGATTTTCTTTAGCACCAGGTTTCCTTCTTGGAAAGCTTTGGGCCTCACTCTCTTATTGTAGGCATGGGCCATTCTCTTCTGGTACTTTCAATCGCTTCTCTTCTATTAGGTTGAGTTGATCATGTCTTGACTGTACCCATTCGGCTTATTCCAGTTCTGCTTCCATGAGCACTCTGAGTGATGGGATTTCTACTTCCACTGGCAAGACTGCTTCCATTCCATAGACTAGAGAATACGGGGTTGCCCCAGTTGAAGTCCGGATTGAGGTTCTGTAGGCATGTAGAGCAAGCGGTAACATTTCATGCCAATCCTTGTAGCTCACTACCATCTTCTGAATGATTTTCTTTATATTTTTGTTTGCTGCTTCTACTGCCCCATTCATCTTTGGCCTGTACGGAGCTGACTTGTGGTGGGTGATCTGAAACTGCTCACACATCTTCTTCATGTCCTTGTTCTTAATATTTGAAGCATTGTCTGATACTATGGCACTTGGCAGTCCATAGTGACAAATGATATTGTGCTTCAAAAACTTAATAACATGGTTGCTTGTGATGTTTGCATATGATGCTGCTTCTACCCATTTAGTGAAGTAATCAATCACCACTAGGATGAATCTGTGCCCGTTCGATGCCTTAGGTGAAATCATACGAATGACGTCTATGCCCCACATGGAAAAAGGCCATGGGGACGTCATGTTGTGCAACTCACCCAAGGGTGCATGCTTATTATCTGCATAGATTTGACATTGATGGCACCTCCTGACATGTATACAGCAATCATGTTCCATGGTCGACCAGTAGTAGCCCAGTCTCAAGATCTTCTTTGCCAGCATGTGCCCGCTCATGTGGGGCCCACAAACTCCTCCATGTACAGTTTCAATCAGTCTTTTCGATTCAGTCTTGGCTACACATCTGAGCAGAATATCGTTATGTGACCTCTTGTACAAATGTCCACCACTTAGCAGAAACTGACCCGCCAACCTCTGTATTGTCCTTTTCTCAATAGCAGTGGCATTTTCTGGCAGACTCCGATTGTTCAAGAAAATTTTGATATCTTGAAACCATGGTGTTTCTTCTTTTGGTGCTCCCTCTAGAACGAGACAGTAAGCCGGTTCATCTCGGACCTCAATTTCCAGTGGTTTGATGTCTACCCCTTCTGGTATGCTGACCATTGAAGCTAATGTTGCTAGAGCATTCGCAAACTGATTCTTGGCCCATGGCATATAGTTAAAGGAAATTCGAGTAAAATTGGTGCTTATTTCTTCCAAATACTGGTGATAGGGGATCAATTTGTGATCCTTGGTTTTCCATTCACCAGTTGTTTGGAAGATGATAAGACTTGAATCCCCGTATATGTCAAGTTCCTCTACTTCATGATCCATGGCGGCTTGCAACCCAATTATGCATGCCTCATATTCTGCAATATTATTGGTGCACTGGAATCTCAACTTTACTGCAATCGAGATATGTGAACCATCTGGTTTGACCAAGACTGCCTCTATTCCATTTCCATTCATGTTGGCGGCCCCATCAAAGAACATCTGCCAAGAACTCACTTTCCTCCTCTTCAGTGTACAGAATTGCCTCATCTGGGAAGTTGGTCTTCAAGGGTTGGTATTCTGGCAGAGGATGTACGGCCAGGTGATCAGCTATGGCTTGACCCTTGATCGCCTTCTAGGTGATGTACGTGAGATCAAACTCGGACAGTAGCAGTTGCCACTTTGCCGTCCTGCCAGTCAGTTCCGGTTTCTCAAATAAATACTTCAGCGGGTCCATCCGGGATATCAATAGTGTGGAGTGACTAAGGAAGTAATGCCTTAGCCTCTGAGTGGCCCACACTAGAGCACAGCAAGTCTTCTCCAATGGTGAGTACTTGGCTTCATATTCCGTGAATTTTTTACTCAGATAGTAAATGGCCCTTTCTTTTCTACCAGTCTCATAATGCTGCCCCAAGACACATCCCATCGACGTTTCCAACACTGACAAGTACAGGATCAGTGGTCTTCCTGGGGTTGGTGGCACTAGTACAGGTGGGTTCAGTAAATATTCCTTGATCGTATCGAAGGCCTGCTGGCAATCCTCATTCCAGACCGTCGGGTTATCCTTCCTCAGAAGCTTGAAAATTGGTTCACAGATAGCAGTGAACTGTGCTATGAACCGGCTTATGTACTGAATTCTTCCGAGAAAACCACGAACCTCCTTCTCGGTTCTAGGTGCTGGCATTTCAATTATGGCCTTGGCTTTAGCCAGGTCAATTTCAATTCCTCTTCGGCTCACAATAAATCCCAGCAACTTCCCTGATGTAGCCCCAAAGACGCATTTAGCTGGGTTAAGCCGTAGACTGTACTTCCTGAGCCGGTCAAACACTTTCTTCAGATTGATCAAGTGGTCCTCCTCTTTGCATGATTTGGCAATCATATCGTCCACATAGACCTCCATTTCCTTATGGATCATGTCATGGAATAGTGCTGTCATGGCCCGCTGATATGTTGCCTCGGAATTTTTGAGCCCAAATGGCATGACCGTGTAGTGGAATGTGCCCCAAGGTGTGATAAATGCTGTTTTCTCTTGATCTTCCTTAGCTATCTTGATCTGATTATATCCATAGAACCCATCCATGAACGAGAACAGGCTATGAACCACAGTATTATCTACCAGAATGTCGATGTGTGGAAGCGGAAAATCGTCCTTTGGGCTTGCCTTGTTCAGGTCTCTGTAGTCCACGCACATTCGGACTTTCCCATCCTTCTTTGGGACCGGCACTATGTTTACGAGCCACTCAAGGTACGTAGAGACTGCCAAAAATCCGGCTTGAAATTGTTTGACCACTTCATCCTTGACCTTCAGGGTCCATTCAGGTTTTAATCTTCTCAGCTTTTGCTTAATTGGCTTAACCCCTGGAAAAATTGGCAACTTGTGCACCACCATGTCAGTGTCCAGCCCCGGCATATCCCAATATGACCAAGCAAACACATCCTTGTAATCTGCAAAAAACTGTGTCATTTCACCACGCTGTACATTAGATAGACATGCCCCGATTTTGACTATTTTCGGGTCCTCTTCGGTCCCAAGATTTATGGATATGGTCTCCTCAATATTAGGTTGGACCCCCTTTTCATGACGTTCCAATTGGTATTCAATTTCTTTTGGAAAGTCTTCTTCTTCGACCTTAGTCTCTTCTTCGATCCCCATGAGATCAAAGTCGAGCTCAAGGTCGAAGTCATATTCAACCTGGTCCAATTCGGTTTGATTATATGGTTCATAAGTGGTTTGGACCCTTTTGAAAAAATTAAATTTCCTAAAAAAAATAGAAAAATCTTTTTGGATTTTTTGTGGGCCCTCTAAACATAATCCCCCTGAAGACGAAGGCCCATTAAAACCTTCAGGGAAATGGCAATCCACTATTGGAGTTTTTTTTGGAAGCCGCGTTAGTTTGCCAAACAAACGCTGCTTCAAAAGTAAGGGGAGTTTCCTCCCAATTATTTAATACAAAATTCTTGGGAGCAGGGGAAATAGGGAAATCCTGCTCCTCCAGCCCAGAATCCGATGCCATCATCACCGGGTGGGTACTGCCCTTTTCTGCTACGGGGCCCAGTCCAGAAATGACCTCCTTCGGAATCTTTACTGTGGCCCAGTCAATGAATGGTAACTCCTTGTCACTACTAGTCTTTTCGCCTTCAGTCATGGCGAAGAAAGCCCCAACATCTTCAGAGTAGTCTTTCTGCTGCTCTGGCTGTGGCCCAGGCCCATTTGCTGCTTCCAGTATTGGAGATGGGTTGTATGGTTGCAAGGCCAAAACAAAAGGCTTTTGAAATGGGTTGATGTTGCGGTAGGGAGGCTTGGACTGGTCCATAGGAGGAGATATTTGGATTGTATAGGAGGGTTTAGGGAAACTTTCCCTTAAATGAGGGAGTTTTCCTTTACTTCTTTTCTCTCCTTCTTCATGCTTTATCCTTCTCCAACCTCTGGGCTTGAAGCCCAACCCTACTTTAGGGATCAGTTTCTTGGCCGTGACTGGCTCCACCATTCCCTGCAAATTGATTCCCAGGCCTTTCCCCAGGTGAAAGTGGTATTTTTCCATCACTTTCTTCACCATTTTCTCAGCAGTAGTCTGTTTCTTTTCTTTTTTCTCACACCCCTAGGTATGAAATTAATTATTTCGAATTGAAACGAGTGAAACGCAATCTTGTCAACAGTCAAGTCTACATTTATTAAGGGTACATCAAGTGACACGATGGGAGGCACCAAGTTTTTGGCTAGGACTGTTATCACCCTTTGCCCTCTTATGTATTTTACCCTTTGGTGGAGCGTGGATGGTATTGCCCTAGCCGAGTGTATCCACGGCCTTCTTAGGAGCAGATTGAAGGCTGCAGGTATATCCATCACCTCAAATGTGATGTTGAAGATATTCGGCCCAATTGTGACCGGCAGTTCAATCTCCCCTAGGGAGTGGGTCTTGGAGCTATCAAAAGCCCTCACTATTCTCCCATTCTGTTTAATCTTTGACTGGTCCAGACCCAGCTTGACAAAAGTGATTAACGGGCAGACTTTAATGCCGACCCGTTGTTAATCAAAACCCGTGCAATCATGCTGCCCTTACAAAGCACTGTGATGTGCAAAGGGTCAACGTGATAGCACCCACCTGGGTTGATCTCACCCTCAGAGAAACTTATCACATTATGTGACAAGATTTGACCAACCATTTTGCCAAGCTGGTCTGGATCAATGGTCTGGGATACATGTGCACTCTGTAGCACCCTTAACAATGCATCCCTATGCTTTTCAGAATTCAGCAAAAGGCCCAGTATTGAGATATGGGCCGGGACCTTGTTCAGCTGATCCACAAGATTGAATTCACTTTTCTTAATTATTTTTATGAGGTCTGCTGCCTCATTTTCTGCACCCTGGGGGTGTCTTCTCCTATTTTTTTCTTTCCTTTTTGTTTTCTTTTTTCTTCATTTTCTTTTTTCTCTTTCTCTGCTCTGTCTCCTTTTCTTTCTCCTCACCCCCTGCACATCTCCCCGACCTCGTCATGAGGTTTACCTCCTCCTGGTTCTGGTTCCTAACAACTGGAACCGTAGCCGTGATTCCCTCGCTGTAATTCCATGGTACAGCGGCCTCAGAATAGGCTAATTTAGGGACGTTAACCACCAACGGCTGGAGTTTGGACCGGGATGTATGGCCCAGTTTAGGGATACTGTGGGATGGCTGAATGTTTACAACCAAGGGCTGGAGCTTGGATTTTGTGGGGACAGAAGAAGTGATGGAAGCAGTGGTGGGGTCAAGGTTGATGACCAGTGGAGCCTTTGATGGCTTGGATGGTGAACAAGTGGGTGGACTGCAATTGAAGACCAATGGAGGCCTTGCAGTGTTTATCTGGGCCATGAGAGAGGAGACCCGGTTTAAAGAGGAGCTTATGTCCTCAGCAGCAGGATTATTTTTCTGGGAGACCATGTTGATCTCCCCTTCTTCCCTTTCTTGGAAAAATCGGACCTGGACCGTGGTCCCTACTGGAGCTATGAGCTGAGATGGGTCAAAGGCCCTTCTGGTAGTGGATATGGCAGTGATGGAGTTGGATGGGCCTGCATCATTGTGGTAAGGCAGAGGGTTCTGCCCAATATCATTCCCGGACGGGGCGGGTGCAGCAGTGTTGAACACCAAGGCCTTCTGGTCCAACAAGTCCTGGACCGCGTGCTTCAACACCCAGCAAGCATCTGTAGAGTATCCCGGTGCACCCATGTGGAAGTCACAGGTGACCGCTGGGTCAAAATTCCTTCCCTTGGTGGCATTTGGGCTGAGCTCTTTCAGAGTCACATATTCCCCTTTCAACAGAGTTGGCAGTAGTTGGGAAAGAGATACGGGAAGGGGAGTAAAGACTCGGTTCCTCCTTGCTGCCAACCAGGCCTCCCTCTTTTCCTTGGAAAAAGTCCTCCTTGGGTTTGCAGGCACGGAGAGGGAGAAGTTGACATTGAGTGGGGTCTGATACGACTGCTGGGCCTGTTGGGGTGCAGAGATATTCACATGGAGCGGCTTCTTAGCTGGAGGAGCCTGGACCAGGTTCACTTCTCCTTCTTTTCGGGCCCCAGTCTTTTTGAACCCAACCCCCTTCTTCTGGGCCATGGAAGCAGAGGAATCAGACTGCCCAGTCAGAGTAGATTAGTCAATAAGCCTTCCTGACCTGACCCCTTCCTCGATCCGGTCTGCCACCTGTACGAGGGTTGCAAAATTGGTGGTGATCTGCCCCACCAAATGGTTGTAGAAAGGCTGCCCCAGTGTGCCCATGAACATTGAGATCATTTCCGGGACCTGGGAGGCGGCCTCTCTCCACCTCTTGGCGTACTGCCGTACAGGCTCATCTTTCCCTTTGCTCATTCTCATCATGTCGTACCGGTCTGGCACGATCTCAGATTTAAACTTATATTGGTCCAAAAAGGCGTCGGTCAAGTCCTTCCACCTCCTGATCCTTCCCTGGTCCACTGTGGCGAACCACCTAAGAGCTGACCCGGTCAAACTCCTCTGGAAGAGTTGGATTAGTATGCCGTCATTCTGGCCAAATTGGCATAGGGCCCCGCAGTATAGTTTCAGGTGACTCATAGGGCAGCCTGTGCCGTCGAATTTGTCAAAGTCCGGGCACTTGAATTTGGCCGGTAAACATACATCAGGGTACATGTAGAGATCATCAAAAGTGGTACCCCTGTAGCTGTTTTCCCCTTTTACCTCCTTCAACTCTTCCTGTATCCTTTCTATCCTGAGTAACATTTTCCTTTCAGTTTCTTCCCTAGTTTTTTCCTTCTCCAGTTCTTTCTCGGATTCTGCTGTATTTTCCCTAATCAGAATGGGTTCAGGGACCGGTTCAGAAACGGGCTCAGGCATGGGTTGAGCCGGAGGCGGAATGTAGGCCTGAGGTAGTGGTGCCTGATGGGAAGTCGATGCTTGATTTTGGGCCTGGGCCTGTTGGGCCTGAGCCGCCAGTAAGTCCCCCAGCATCTTGGCCAGACCAGCCACTTGCTCCTGCAGCTGAGCAAAGTCTTGAGTGGGTACGGTGGCTTGGGCTTGGTTCTCTTCAGTGTTCATGGTGCGGGCTTTAGCTCTGGTTGCTGGAGCAATGATTGCAAGTGTTCCTGGGGTAAGAAAAGCAAAGAAACATGTCAGCTCCCATTTAATCCTGAGTCGCACCCCTATAGATGTAGACAAGTAGGTCAGGTGAACACCAGTCCAGATTTTTTTGTTTGCTTTTTATTTTTTTTATGTTTTTAATAATTTTTATTTTTATTTTTTATTTTTTTTTGTGTTGGAATATTTTAGGGCTTCCAAAGGTCCCATAAATTTTTTGATTTGATTGGTATGAAAAAGACCAACCAAGGGTTTTATGGAATATTTTAGGGCTTCCAAAGGTCCCAAAACATTTTGATTTGATTGATAAAAATAACCAACCAAAGGTTTCTTGGAATATTCTAGGGCTTCCAAGTGTCCCACAAATGTTTTGATTTGATTGATAAAAATAACCAACCAAAGGTTTGTTGCCTTTTCTTTTTTTTTTTTTGCTGAATTTTCTCAGTTTTCAAGTTCCAAAGCTTGATTGACACATGTTTGAATTGAATTGATATCAAAAAATATGACACCTTAGCTTGCTCTTTGAGTTTCAAAATTAGGTTTAATCCTAAAAGAATATATTTTTTTATTTTTTTTTGAAACATTTTTATATTTTCTTGTGCCTAAGGATGATCCACAGTGTTTAGGCATTTTATTTTGAAAATTTGGGTTGAAAAAACCCATTTATACATTTCCTGCATGTATCCGGCATTAAGTGTCGGATAAGGATATGTCTTATTGTATCCGGCAATAGTGACCGGATACACGCATACACCTTTGTAACCGGCATTTTATACCGGATATGAAAGGAATTGTTTTTAACCGGCCTGAGTTACCGGTTAATGCCAAAATGGCCCTTTTTGACTCATTTTTTTACCAGATTAGGTTTTTTTTCATTCCTACTTGATGTTCACCTTAACTTGGCCTCTAAAACTTGCCCCAAATTGGGCTTGGACATCATTATTGCAAAATTCACATACTCATGAAAAGAACATGGCTTTACCTTGCCACCTTGTATTACCTTTAATATGGTATTCATAGTATACCTTGGCCTGTAAAACATGCAAACGGCCTTCCCACATTTACACCCAATTCCCCAAACGCAATTGTGTATTTTTAGCTGAAAACGTGTTTCTCCACCTTCAAGCGTATGGTTTTTGGGTTTTGTCTTAATTGGCAACTTAGAACTCAAGTCTAGTGATGCCCGGAATCGAATCACAGATCCCATTGTCATCACATCATTGACTCAAATTCTAAGGTGAATGTTTTCACTTTCGCTTTCCGAAGTCACGACCTCGATCGGTGCGCCAAGCTACACACATTCATGGTTCAACTTCCTATAGGTAATGGGTAGGCTGTGCAAATAGTTTGAAGTGCTCAAGTGCAATTTAAAATTGAGGTAACATTCACAACGTCCCAGCCCCTTGCCACTCTTTTTCGTAGCCATGCATACAATTTCAAGCCAAGGCATATGACATTATATTGAAAGCAAAAACACAAGCAAGCAAGGTAGTACAAGCCACTCAATATGCACACCATTCACATACCCAAAAAGTAGCATATAAGCATGTTATCATTTTGTGCCAACAACAAATAAACCATGCTAAACACGCTTGACCCAAAAGCCTTCCCTAAATCTCAGATTTCATGCTCTTTTTCATGCTCAAAGGTGCATTATTTTTACCCAAATTGAAGCCTAAAAATTCAGCAACTATATGCATTGTTCGAGAGGTGTTTTTGTCCAAGAAAGCATGCTTGAAAACCCCAAAATGGCTACTGAATTCCCAGATTTTTTTATTGCTTTCATGCTCAACTTGTATCACTCATACCCCAAATTGATGCCTAAAAATTCAGCAACTACTTAACATGGTATAAGAAGGGTTTTGTTGATTTAAACATGCTTGAAAACCCCCAAAATACACTAAAATTTCCAGATTTTTCATGTTCTTCATTTTTATGCTCAAGTCACATTGTTTTATGCCCAAATCCAAGCCTAAAAATCAGCACCTAACAACATGGTACTGTGAGACACGGGAAAAAATCACCGGAATGATCATCCCTCCGTCAACACACGGGGCTCAAGGTAAAAGTTGGGAGAGTCGCCACCATTCAGAATTTTGAGGTGAGAATGGACACCAAAAGTTTAAAAATAAGCAAAAAGTGCCAAAATGCCAATTATAAGGTAAAAATAACCTTACTTGAAAATCAAATCTAGAGATGGGTAAGGGGATTAGATTATGAACGGGGGAAGGTGTTAGGCACCCCCATTCACCCACACAAGGTGGTTGCCAAGTGTTATTCATGCTAAAAGAAAATAGAAAGCTTGCTAAAAAATCATGAAAACCTTGAAAAAGGACAAATATATGATATCTTCACATGAAAATCCACATGAATTCCAGATCTTCTTTTATGTTGATATCACTTCTGGAATGTCATAAAAAGATGGAAATCACAGCAAAAGTTGTTCAAAACCAAGTTGAGGCAAATCCGGAGAATTTGGTAAAAGTAATGCCATTTGTCTAGAAAGCATTCAAATCCCATTTTAAATTGATCCAAACCAAATTCATTTAAAAGATTATGGTAAATAAAGGACTCATGCAAAATTTCAAGTCAATCCAGTCGAAATCCTAGGAGTTATGCTCCTTTAAAGTTGCTACTGGGGATGATTAAAAGTAACAAGTAGGCAACTTTGGAAAATCACCTAGAAAAATCCACTACATAAAAACCCACGAAATTTGGTGTGATTGAAGTCTGTATGACCATCTTTCAAAAGAAACTAGCCTCATACAAAAACTCATTCGGATGTGCCTTGGGTGGTCTCCCGAACAGGCCCCGAAGATCACAGATTTACCCAGAAAAGTACTAATGAGCAGCTCTGAGTAAATCTGTTACCAATAATTCAAATGGAGTAAAAAAATTATGAAACCAACTGGATTTAAAAATAGACTCATAAAGGAGTGCCCAGAAACAAAAATCACTCGAATCGGACTTAAAACGAACACATGGCGCTCCGTCGAAGTGACAAGTTCTGTATTTAAACCTGAACTATCCAATCAACTTCGACAGAGAGGTGTCAAAAATCTGCTTGATAGAAATTAATGAAATTTTGTGGACATAAACTATACAGCCTCACCTTTCCCATGGTTCTGGAATCGCTCCAAAATTCATCCGGACGATGAAGTTATGAGCATCCGAAGTAAGGGTACAGGTGCTGTCAAGCTAAGCCTTTTTTGGAGAAAAACAATGCAAAAATGTGACAAAGTGTGTGCAATTCATGCTAGATGAACACAAAACCTTTAAAAATCATCCAAAGACATTCCAGAATTGATTGAGGCCATTTATTTGAGATTTATCACAATGAATGTAATAAATCACCAAATGTAAGCCTATCCCGCCAAAATAGTGATATGTATGTGCAAGTGTGAAAAACCAAACAAGATCAATAGCATGCATACATATTCATCAAAATAAGGTTCTAAAACAGCCTAGGGTTCCGTTCCATTATCGTTTCCCTCTGTTCTCTCTCCCCGTTAAACACGGTTCTTCAAGATAATCAAGGGTACTTTGAATATGAAACGGTTTACAATCAATCAAAAGGCTTTATGCTACATAGGTTCTAGCACTAGGGTCAATCCCCAGTCTCATTTCTCCTAGATCCCGCCTCCACGTTTTACGGCTAGGGGGAGTCTCGAGATACTTTGAGCCGGGGAAGGGTTTTCACACACAAAGAAGGCCTTATTCTACAGAAAGGTAGAAGAAGAGATTTAGATTTAGGAATGTAAAGATAGAAAATAAAAGAAAAGTTTGAGGCTTACCTGAGTTCTGGAAGCACTTCCGCTGCGGTTTCCCTCTTCTCTTGGAGTTCTTCTTGGCGAGAATTCAAAACAAGAGTTAATTGCCATTTGCTTAAGGAGGAGCCTCCTATTTATAGGCAAAGGCTAGGGTTAGGGTTGGTGAGAATGGTAGACACAACATAATGTCTATAGCCCACCAACCTTAACCGTAAGGCTATTTCCGAGATTTCCCTTCATTTAATGAAGGACATGATGGTAAAAGTGAAAAGCTCTCGGAAAACCCAAATTTTGAGCAAAACTTATGTATCCGGTATATCAGGCCGGATACACAAGGGCCTTAATGTATCCGGTATATAATACCGGATACACTAAAGCTCTCTTGTATCCGGTATTTTCCACCGGATACACAGAGGAGTACTTGTATCCGGCCTGAGTTGCCGGATACAGGTAAAAATTCATTTTCTTCAATTTCTGTGCTGGCTTTCAAGGAGATAATGATTTTTGATGATTGTTTGTGCAATTTGGGGTGTCTACAGGTATAAAAAGCCTTTTAACTAGGGAAACATGCTTGAAAATCCCAACAATGCCCACTGAATTTCCAGATTTTTATTGCTCATTGTTTTCATGCTCAAATCATGTCATTTCATATGCATAGATCAAAAGCATGGCACAAAACAAACATTAAGCACGAAAAAGCATTATTCATGAGAAACATGCTTGAATACCCAAAAATTAACACAACATTTCCAGATTTCAAATGTGTATTTTTTTTCAACTCATGGCATTGAAACCCCAAAACAACACATATTACAACATAGCCAATTCATATCACAATATGGGTTTTCCTTTAAACAAAAATCAAGCAACATGCCCATGCCTTTATCCCAAGCATCCCAATCTGATTTGAAATGTAACAATATGCACAAATAAAGTAATCAAAATAGCAAGCATCCAAAAGTATAGAAAAGCATGAACAAATACAAAAATGGCTTAAATCCAGAGTCCTCAGCATAGTCGCCAGTTGTAAGACACGGGAAAAATCACCGGGATGATTTCCCCTCCGCCAACACACGGGGCTCGACGCAAAATTGGGAGAGTCGCCACCTTTCAGAATTTTGGGGTGAGAATGGACACCAAAAGATTAAAGATAAGCAAAAATAGCTAAAAGACAAATTCTAGGGTAAAAATAACCCTACTTGAAAATCAAATCCAGAGATGGGTAAGGGGATTAGATTATAAATGGGGGAAGGTGTTAGGCACCCCCATTCACCCACACAAGGTGGTTGCCAAGTGTTTGTTCATGCAAAAAAGATAAGAAAGCTTGCTAAAAATCATTAAAAATATTGGAAAAGAATTAAGCCAATGTATGATATTTTCACATGAGGAATCCAAATGGATTCTAGATCCTCTTTTATGTCAATATCACTTCTAGAATATCATAAAGAGATGGAAATCAAAGCAAAAGTTGTTCAAAACCAAGTTGAGGCAAATCCGGAGAATTTGGTAAAAGTAATGACATTTGTCTTGAAATCATTCAAATCCCATTTTAAATTGATCCAAACCAAATCCATTTGAAAGATTATGGTAAATAATAGTTCTATGCAAAATTTCAAGTAATTCCTGTTGAAATCCCAGGAGTTGTGCTCCTTTAAAGTTGCTGCTGGGGAAAATCAAAAGTGAGAAGCATGCAAGTTTGGAAAATCATCTAGAAACATCCACTCCATAAAAATCCACGAAATTTGGTGTGATTGAAGTCTGTATGGCCATATTTCGAACAAAACTAGCCTCATACAAAAATTCATTCAGATGTGCCTTGGGTGGTCTCTCGAACAGGCCCCGAAGATCACAGATTTACCCAGAAAAGTACTAATGAGCAGTTTTGAGTAAATCTGTTACCAATGATACAAATGGAGTCCAAAAATTATGCAACTGGATTTGAAAATAGACTCATAAAGGAGTGCCCAGAAACAAAAATCACTCGAATCGGACTTAAAACGAACACATGGCGCTCCGTCGAAGTTTCAAGTTCAGTATTTAAACCTGAACTGTCCAATCAACTTCGACAGAGAGGTGTCAAAAATCCGCTTGATAGAAATTAATGAAATTTGGTGGACATAAACTAGACAGCCTCGCCTTTCCCATGGTTCTAGAATCACTCCAAAATTCATCCGGACGATGAAGTTATGAGTGTCCGAAGTCGGGGTACAGTTGCTGTCAAGTTAAGCCCTTTTTGGAGAAAAACAATTCAAAACTGTGACAAAGTATGTGCAATTCGTGCAAGATGAATACAAAACCTTTAAAAATCATTTCAAAACATTCCAGAATTGATTGAGGCCATTTATTTCAGATTTATCACAATAAATGCAATAAACCCAACATATGAGCCTATCCCGCCAAAACGGGTGCAATGTATGTGTAACCATACAAGATCAATATAACAACATAGCATGCATATATATTTATCAAAATAAGGTTCTAAAACAACCTAGGGTTCTGTTCCATTATCGTTTCCCTTTGTTCTCTCTCCCCGTTAAACACCGTTCTTCAAGATAATCATGGGGTACTTTGAATATAGAACGGTTTACATAGATTCAGAAGGCTTATGCAAGATAGGGTTCTAGTACTAGGGTCAATCCCCAGTCTCGTTTCTCCTAGATCCCGCCTTTACGTTTTACGGCTAGGGGGAGTCTTGAGATACTTTGAGCCGGGGAAGGATTTTCATACACACAAAAAGGCTTTATTCTACAGAAAGGTAGAAGAAGACATCTAGATCTAGGAATGTAAATACAGAAAATAAAGAAGAGGTTTGAGGCTTACCTGGGTTCTGGAAGCACTTCTGCAGCGGTTTCCCTCTTCTCTCGGAGCTCTTCTTGGCGAGAATTCAAGGCAAGAGTTAATGGCCATTTGCTTAAGGAGGAGCCTCCTATTTATAGGCAAAGGTTAGGGTTAGGGTTGGTGAGAATGGTAGACACAACATAATGTCTATAGCCCACCAACCTTAACCCTAAGGCCATTTCTGAGATTTCCACTCATTTAATGAGGGATATGATGGTAAAAGTGAAAAGCTCTCGGAAAACCCTAATTTTGAGCAAAACTTATGTATCTGGTATATCAGGCCGGATACACAAGGACCTTAAGGTATCCGGCATAGAATACCGGATACGCTAAAGCTTTCTTGTATCCGGTATATTTTACCGGATACAAAGAGGAGTACTTGTATCTGGCCTGAGTTGCCGGATACAGGTAAAAACTTATTTTCTTCAATTTTTGTGCTGGCTTTCAAGGAGATAATGATTTTTGATGATTATTGATCATTTTGACAGTGCAATTTGGGGTGTCTACAAGAGCAAATGCAGATAGAGGGCGACGGAAGCACCACGGCTACTGATAGCAAAAACCACCGATCACAAGGTGGGGAAGACGCCACAAAAACCCACAGCATACACCAACCAAACCAACACATAGAACCGATGTGTGGCTACATCGAATACAGGTAACACAAATCCTCTAGAGTGCGGTAGGAACAAAACCACCACTTTGCCATAACCTGCGGAGAGCACAAAAAAAACCCAATGAATTGAATGAAAAATCCTCCAAAAACCGACAGGGAGGATGAGCTAGTTGTTTGTAATAGCTGGCTATCCAACAGGGACTAGCCAGACGTAAACCCTGCCATCATCTTCTTCAATGTCATCAGCTTCTGCTTCAACATCCATCTGCAAGCACAAACTCGCAAAACAGCGAAACAAGGCTTAAAAATTCCCTTAGGCCCACCAAACGATGAGATTCTCGTATTACTGAAGTCGCCTCGCCGACGTCGTCTCTAGACAATGATGAATACCGTAGAATAGCTCATCTCACTTTGAAAAAGATGTTTTCTTTTGACTTCTTACCTAATAATTGTTCTCTTGAGCATTATCATTGCTCCGTCTTTGCTACGTGTTCATTGTCCATCTTTCCTCTAAATATGATTGGCAAAGGGGGCGAGGTAAATGTGTAATCCCCCCTGCCAATCCCTTTGCTATAGCATAAATCGGCGAATTAGGGGTTAGCTCAACCCAGTGACCCACCTGAAATCTACCCTGAACCCAACCTTCAACCATTAAAATATTATCTTTTATATAGATCATAAATTAAAAATAATAATATTTTATGAATAAATATATTATTAATTTATATATTATATATAAAAAAAATTCATTTTTTTTTATCATTTTATAAAAAATAGATATGAATTTCTACGAGGTTCTCTCCAATTAATTAGGAGATGATAAAGAAGTCAATAGAGCATTGAAAGATGAGAGATCTACTTGCGGATAGCATTCCCAGAGTCCTGATAAACTAATCTATATTATTTTTAGGTGAACTCTGAGGAATATTCCCTACTTGACCATTTTATTTGGTCATGACAAACTCTTTCAAAATCCTTAAAAAGACTCCTATATCCAATAAAATACTATCCACTCATATGATTCCTATCTTATCAGGTAATTACTTGATGTACATATCTTGTAAAAACTATAACCCAAATAGGTCTAACGTTAGTGACCTATGTGTACATGCAATAGTGCACGTGCCTCCTCCTAACATAATATAGCAAGAAGAAATCATTCCTATAAAATATAATATCTTATGCCCAAGAGCCCGTCTCCATTTTCTATATTGACATTTATCCCATTTAATAACTAGAACTCATATAATGAAATTTGTTGTCCAAAGATCCCATCCCTATTTAGATATTGGCATATATATCCCAATTAATAACTTATACCCACATGCAATACGCACATGCCATCTACTGATACTAATAAAAGTTAATTAACAACAAAATCATTGGATTCAAAGATTGTAAATTTAGGATTATGAAGAGTAGAAATATTTGTTTGTAATTATCAAGCAAATATAAAATGTGGAATTCAAAAAATCTGATTCAAAACTCACAATTTCTTACCATCTCCAAAAATTAGCAAAAGAAAAATAACGAAATTGTAGAAGAATCCAAAGAAATAAAAATCTAAAGTTCTTATTTTGAATCCGTAGATATCGAAAGAGAGAATACCACCCAAAAATGCAATAAATAAATAAATAAATATACTGATAAACTAGATGAATCAATTACAAATCAGACAATAGAGTGCACAAATGAAAACAAAAATGTAAAAAAAAAAGGATAAAGAAAAACCGATCAAAATGAACATAAAAAATTATTACTTGGTAGAGAGTGAATTAATGAATATGACGAACAAAACAGATCATAGCTTGAATGTAGGTTCAAAATATCAGAGAGATAGAGATTGAAACATCAATATAGATCGGAGACTTCGCGAATAGAACAAAGCAATGAGGGAAATAGTTATTTGTAGATTATTTTATGGGAGTTTTAAGGAGGTTTCTAAAATAAATACCAACAAAAGCCCCTAATTATCACCCCTAGTTGCTCTATTTATTTATTTTTCTTTAGGGTGAAATGATGAAATTGATTAAACACATGTTTCTTGTTGCCTTTTAGTTCAGAAAAAAAGAAAAGGAAACAAAATTAATAAACTTTTGAGATCTCAACTCATCATCATCCGCTAAGATTCCAAATTCCCAACTTGAGATCAGAAGCTCAAATATAATTTGTTATCAAATAATATGTCAAAAAGCATAGTTCAAATAAAACAAAAAGAGACCCAAAATATGAGAGAAAGGGGATGAAAACAAAAACTCAAACCTAGATAAGTAGGAGATGGAAGAACAAAAATGAAATAGATTTTCCATATGTTATTACGTAGCAAGCGTGGAGGGCCTTGATACAAGCCCTATTGCGATCCATGATGGTAGGAGTTGATTGAAAGGGAAATCATTTTCTTGATATTTTATAAATTTGCCCTCATTGTGTGTGTGTGTCTATATATCTAATTATACTATTATAAAGCCAATGGTCTCTTTTTTAGCTGACATTTGATACCCAAATTCCCCACACTTTCATCTCTCCTTAATGAACTTATATGTATATAATTACTTATATTATCCAAAATGCCCTTTACTTTTAATTATATTTGCTTTTATATTCTTACACATTTAACTACTAGTATTCCCTAAAATGTTTTTCAACATATTTTCTCTTTTATCTCTCAATTAATTGCATCTACTTTTTTATTTCTATTGTTACATAGCGTGTGAATTTGTTGGGAGTGTTAGGCCACAAGTCTAGCATCCTACTAATCATATAAGGAAATAAAGTTGTTCTACTTTTAGCCAATAACTTAAGTTATTGACCTAGGGGGCAAGCACTTGATTTTAACAAGTGGTATGTTTTGTTAGTATGGAGATATATAAGTTCGAATGGAGAAGTCTTTGGGTACCATGATTAAACTCAGTACTTCTAATTACTTTATTTAGAATCCCATTATGAAATATATCTTTTATTGCTGGGATTTGTATGAGTCCATTGAAGGTGCTAATGTTAAATGGAAGTTTATGAGTGATCGTGATTGACAGAGGATGCACAGGAAGGCTATCGGATATATCATGTTAAGATCAATCGTTGGCACTTAATCACTAACTTAAATTATTGATTTGAGCGCAAGTTTATTTCCTTATATAATTAATACGATGCGTCTATTTTCCTCAAGTAATTTTGAAGTCTGCATTACCAAAAAAAAAAATAAATAAATTTTGAAATCTGCAGAAGCCGGCATGTCAATAAACGGGCCGGGCCGAACCAAAAATTTCCAACTGCGCGATCTCACTCGGACGGCTGTGAGATGTAGGAAATGAAATCCAAGACGATAAGATGGAGAAGCGGAGCACAGAGCCATGGAGAATTAGAATCAGTCCTCTCTCGCTCTTCAAGAGCCGGGATGGAGAAGCGGAGCACAGAGCGGATCAAGCACTCAGTTTCGTAGATACCAGTGTGTTTCTCTTCTTCCAACTGTAAGATGGAGAAGCGGAGCACAGAGCCGGGAGAATTAGAATCATCGCTTCTTCGGCTCGTCCATGAACATAATCAGTCCTCTCTCATTCTTCAAGAGAAAACTGGTAATTTATTTTTTGTTTTGCTTTTCCCTTTGATGAATCCAATTCGGCGTGAGGTCTCCCAGTCAAATATTGCCCACAAATGAGTTTAATAATTCCGTTAACGAATTGGAGCTAGAATTCTGAAATTTTTTCGTAGCTGGAAAACCGTAAGAAAAACCCTAATGAATAAAGCTCTGTTTGAAATCAAATTGGTGTTCTTGAGAAATCGCAGAGAAAGCGAAGAAAGATGCGGTGAGAACTGCGGTTCGTGTAGCCGATCTTTTGGTGGAGAGTGTGAATGGTGGAGTGCAAGAATCCTTTGTTATTGAGAAGCGAATAGAACTCGAGGTCCAGGCATCAGCTGCCACAGTTATGCGTTACGCTAAGCAGACAAATCAATGGCTTGCTGCTACTCATGCCATCAACTCTGCGGTGAAGGTGAGACCTTTCTTCTCGTAGCTCTTCTTTCTTCATGTTTCTCTCTTAAATTTCCTTGATTGTTTCTTTGATTTGTTCTTAGTTATCGTATATTTGACCAGTTGGTCATATCCTATATGCGCTACTAGCTTTCATGTATTGGTTAAAATTTTGCTAATACTTTCCCTAATTTGGAGATCTTTGTTTTTGTTCGTGATTTGGGATTTGAAGATTTTTATAATTTTCATCATTCATAATCAAGATAAAGCGTGACTTGGTATAAGCATTCTTTTATCAATTTGCCTGGAAATATGTACAGTTATATGTTCATCTAGTTTTTACTATAATCTATGATTCTAACTGTGAACGCATTTGAATGCTTGAGCAATTGTTCTGGAAATATTTACAGGTTCTATGTTCATCTAGTTTTAGCTACAATCTCTTATTCTGATTGTGAAAGCAAATTGTCCATTGAATGCTTGATAATATTTACCGTAGAAATATCAGTAACCTTTTCATCACCTCACTCATTATGTACAGCTAGTCTTCTTGTGTTCTGTTCAATCCTTTTGATTTTGGGACCTCCTCAACACTTGGAAAATGATTTTGAAAAATATTGTTAAGCTGGGCAAAAATTCTATGTGGCACTTGTGGGAGCAATGAAATATGTCCGAATTTAGTGAGCCAAGCCTCAATTAGTAAGTATGAAAAACTGAACAGTAGGAGGTAGTGATCTCCAGTAAATTCATTTGATAAACCTTCATCTTCTGTGCACTTCCAACACACAAGAGTTTTGGCAAACCTATTAAAGTTACAAATTCCAGAACTCTTTCTATGTGAGAATTTGAGTTATTGATCAGCCCTGTAAACGAAGATGTAGAAATTATAATGAGGGGAGAGTTAGAAACATATGACACCATTAATATTGATAGCATGGTCCAAAGTTGAATTCCCAAAGCAAAATGGCTCACCAGATGATTTTATGACAAAGGTCAATTCTCCTTCATTTTCATTTAGGAGGTTCAGGTAGTAACTTTTGGTGCCAGATCTGAATTTGTCTTGTCTTTCTAGTCTCTTATCATAGTAAAAGTGTTTTCTCAAGTTATTGATGCAGTCCCTTCTTTTTATTTATGGCTGTCTGGGCATAGGAGATTGGTGACTTTGAGAACTGGATGAAGACCATGGATTTTGATTGTAGAAGCATCAATGCTGCAATTCGCAACATTCACCAACGATGATATCATTCAACGGTTCTCCTAATCATTCTCCAATGATACATGAAAATTATTTGAAGACTAAAACACTGCAGGAACTAAATTATTGGTTTATCTTACTTCCTACACCATGTTAATGTGAAATGCATCAGGAATTCCACCCCATACTATCAATTTAATGGAAGATCTAATTTCTTTTCAATCTTAAATGTTTGTTTTGGTATTTATGATCCATATGAAGTGCCCTTCTTGTGTTTCACAGTGTGAAACAAAAGGTAGTTAAAACCAAGGCCTACAATTTCGCGATGGCAAAATGTCACGAAATTTCGCTGTTTTCCAAGGTAGCGACATGAAACCAGCTTGGAAAACGAAATATTGAAGATTCTCTGATGTCGCCGAAATGTTAGCGACATCAAGTACAAGTTATCAGATTTTCCTTGATATCGGCAAAATGTCGGCGACATTTTGGAATGTCATTACTTTACTATTTTTTAGATTTTTTTTTTATTTTTTAATGTCTGGCGATTTTTCACTCATTTTGGTGAAATGTTAGTGACATTTCTCCAGTAACACTTGGCTACGACATTTCTCTAGTAACACCTAGTGAAATATTGTTCGAAACGACTTTGTAAACCTTGGTTAAAACATTAAAGAATGAGACACTTCAGGCCTCATTTAAATTTGTTTATCCTGTCTTAACAACAGATGCACTTAAGAGGTTCCCTTTTTGCATCTTTAATACTAGTTTGGTGAATATAATATTCATTCGGCTGACTTTACAAGCTTAAATTGACTGGACGGTACTGTAGAAATTTCTTCTTAAATCTTTTATCAATTTTGGCACATTTGCAAGTATACAAGGAGAATGGGGATATATTTTACTTGTAAGGTGGGTGCATTATTTTTTATGTTTTTAAATAGATTGGTTCAGTGTAGAGATATTCCTATTCTTGCACTGTTAGTCATCTTAGAAAATATTCTTTGTTAAGAAATATAATTTTGACACGTTTATAATCTTTGATCAATACGTATTGTATTTTTATTTGAGGACATTTATCATATACAATTGGCATTCTAGTTATAGAACTTGTTGCAATGAATAACTCAGAAAAAGAAATCTCTTTCCTTATTTTCATTTGGTTTGAATTTTATTTGTTAGTATTGATATCAATTGTATGTATGTGACAAGAGCCAGGTTATTTTTCTTTTCATTTCAGATTGCTATTTGTTTAACTTGTATTTTCCCCTTTAATTGCAGATCTATTGGTTTCAAAATAAAGGATTTGATCATGTCAAAGTTTTTACGTTCAATTTGATTTTCTAAGATATTCATAGTCCACCATATTTATGATCATTCTTAAGGGTTATGAAAAAATGGTTAAATTTGTGCATTTTCACTTTCATGTAATTGATTATAGGTAAGCTGGGAAATATTTAGAATATATACCCTGCTTGGTGGGACCTACATCAGGTTATGGTCCTTTTCAAAAATATTCAGTGATGTGGTGGTAACTATTGTCATAAGTGACAGTCATGCTATTGATGGTAGTAGGAGTTATCAATAGCAGTAATTGTGGTAATGTCATCATTACCAAAAGTGGTCCTCATAGTCCATTGTTGGATGCTATGATCATGTTTTTATTGTGATGTTACCATCAAAGGTGTGGTGTTGTAGTCACTATTTTTGGAAGATATGGTAGTAATGGTGTTGATGTGGTGAAGATGCCCTTTTTGGTGTTGATTTTGATTTTATAAGTGTTGGTGCCTATTATGACATTATTGCTGAAGTAGTGGAAATGGTAATGTGATGTTAAAATTTTTAGAACTAATGGTCAGGTCATAGATAGTCTTCAAGATATCTTATCATGCTCAACATATGCATATTATTTATGAAGCATGGATAACTCAACGATGATTATACAATAAGAGGTTAAAGGTTGAAACAATTTCTGGGTATTATTGATAGCAGATGGAAGCAACCAAGTCACTGATGGATACACGAGATGTGTAGATCAAATTTTTTGATAATTGTAGTTCATTTTGAATTAATTATATGAGATTAGATTATATAATTAATTTCTCCATTTATTTTATTATTATCTAACAACAGCTTATTTCTTAAATTTGGTCTTTCACGCTATCTTTGCAAATTTTGGAACCTTTACTTTGCTAAGAAATGAAAAAAAAAAAAAGACCAAAAGGTGAAGGAAATTAGGTTTAGTTTCTAGTGTTTGGATAAGATGAGAAATATAATGGAAGAAAAGGTAAATTTTAATTATTTTCATTTTTTTTTTTTACAAAGATATCATCTATTTTGGCAAAGCTTAGTTTATATCAATAGGAGCAAACACAGAAAATGAATTAAGTCAGATTACTAAAGGAAGTTATGCTGTCTTTCTCTATGTTCTTTCAAAATCTCTACCTTTCTGGAGAGAGAGATTTTGATCCCCAAAGAGAATTTTTCAAAAGGTTTTCTTCCTAGATCCCTATCTCTAGTTCCAACCAAGTAAGAGAAAGTTGTTTTCCTAGCATTTTCTTTTATCTCTAAATCCAAGTTTCCAAACACAGCCTCAATATTCCATTGGTTTTTGAAAACAATTAAAAGTGAGGCAAGGATTGAGGGCTGTCATTAAAGTATTGGATCTTACAATACAGTGAATAGCCATGGATGAGGTAAATTTAGTCATAAGTTAGTTTCTGATACAAGGACGCTTTCTTGCTGTGTTGAAGGCTGGTATAGTATCTTTCCTACTTTAGTTATGATTCGACATTGATATCTTTATGAGATGAAGGGAGAACTTGGAACATAAGTCCTGTACATGCAAGGTAGATCAGTTTTGACCTGCTTATTAAATGATAATTTTTTTAAACAAAGCATATTATCTTAGGCACTCAATATCAACATCTAACCTTTTTTTTTTCTCAATTAGTCTTACTTGTTGATATAACCATGGAGATGTTGCACCTTATCTTAGGATTTTTCCATATGAATTGAAAGTTACTTGACTCTTTTCACATGTTTAAAACAAGACTGGAACATATTTAGGTTAATTCATACCAAGTCCAGTAACCAGTTTAGGGCAGATAATTTGATGGAGTAGTTGTACAAGAAAGACTACTTCAATGCCATTGGCGTACATTATATATTTAACTTTGATGACATACTCAGTTCTTGGATGCAAGAGGGGCCATCATCGCTAGATGGAACAGACTTGAGTTGGTTGGAGGATTATTGTAACGAGGTTGATACGGTTGGGGAAACATCTAATCCACTTTCATTTCATGATCAATGAGGATGATGATGATGATGATTGTGAGGGTGATGGTGACGGGGGCAGTTTTGATGATAGTGGTGATACAGTTGATGACAATAATGATGGTTGTAATGATCCTAGTCAATATAGTGATGATGAATCGATGATGATGATGATAATGGTGGTAGTAATGGAGTTTAGGAGCATTGATAATTTATTATGGATGACTAATACATTGCTTGACAAACTAGTTATCACTGTGGCCGATTTAGATCTTACAGTAGACACGGAGTACCAAGGAAAGGAGCAAGGAACACATAATACAATACAGAAAATATGGGAGCCCCATCTCCCCTGGTTGGAGTTAAAGACAGTAGAAGCTTGACATGGATTTATAAGATTCATATTTTGATGTTGAGATTAGGGCTGGAAATGGGTTGAATATGGTATAGATCTGCTAAGATCCGAATTCGAAAAAAGAAAAAAAAATGATATCCGAATTCGATTTGAAATCCAACGGATATTTTATACCTGAGTCCAAATTTGAAACGAAATTCATATACATCATCATCCGAATTCGATATTCGACCGAGCAGGATAACCGAAGTCTGAATTCGTCGAATATCGAATTCGATTTCTCACAAACACTGAAGCCCTTCGGTTTTTTGTTTCAATAAGGTTGGTTCAGCCGTGGTTTATGCAAAGTTTACAAGTGGTCTGACCTGTTTTTGTTTTGGGTTTGTGTATAGTATATTGATTTCGATTCGGATCTTGTTCGGATCGGATATGGGCAGATTCGAATTCGAATCTGAATTTTGTTGGATCTGAAATATGATAGCCGTATTCGAACCACTGATCTATATCTCATATCGGAATTTGATATTTTCGGATCGGATTTGGATAAATATCCAACCCATTGCAAACCCTGGTTGGAAATTCAGCATGCAATTTATATCCTCACCAGTAGGTTTTCTTCTTCTTTTTTTTTTGTCCTCACTATGTTCTAACTAGGGATGCAACTCGGTTTGGTTTGGTCCTGGTTGAGCTCAATTCAAGACCAAACCCAAATTACTAGCATCCAACCCAAACCGAATTGGACCAAAACCAAAACTGATTTGATAGAACCAAAGACCAAACTGATTGAAAATGAAAAAACCTAAACCCAAAACGAACTGAATCAAATCTTGAATCGGTTCGGTTCTGCTCTAGTTCAAAGCAATTAAATTTTTATTTTTTAACAAAATAGTTTTTAAACCAGACGGGCTGGCTCGCCTTGTTGGGCTGGAACAGCTGGCCTGTTTAACCATGGAGCCCTTCTTATGCCTTTATAGGCAATTGGCTGGGGAAGATAAGCTTACACTTGTACACGTGGGACTAAGGTATCATCCTTAGCCCCACATCGGCTGGGAAGCTTATCTTCCCTAGTCGATTGCCTATAAAGGCATCCCCCCTCTCTCTCTATTTTTATCTTAGTTGATTGCCTATAAAGGCACCTCTCCCCTTTTTGGCTCTTGTGTCAAGTGGCACATGTGCATACAAATATAACTTTAATAGATAAAGAATTAGGTTTCATTCTGATTTGGTTAAATTATGCCCACAACCTAAAACCGAACTGATATAATTTGGTTTAAGTAGATTCAGGACTAAAACCTAACTAAATATTTTAAAATCCAACCCAAACCGAGCCGAAGTCGGTTTGGGTTTGGTTTTAACCCGACCGAGTTGCACTCTTAGTCTTAACAACTACTAATCAAAATTATGGCCAGTTGTGAAATCATGTATCTTTATTCTAACCAATTTTTTATGAATATCTTGAAGATAAACGATGAATAATCTGAAATGGATTCTATAGGAAATCAAGTGAGTTCATAATCCATGCCCTCTATGATCTTGATCCCCACAAATCAAGTGGATTTAGATTCTTTTGATTGGATTGATCTATTAGCTGATGTTTAAATGGTCAAATAGCTATAGTCTGATGATTTTGATGGGCTCAGTCAAAGTAGTTCATTTTCTTGTAACCTAGTATTGATCTTCTTGACCATTATGGAGAAAAAACTTGGTCTCAAAATTTTTGTTGATTGGAAGACGATTCCTGTAAATATTCCCAAGTTCCTGATCAACTGGACTGGAAAAGTGTAGTTTAAAAAGTGAGATTCAATTTGAAGCGCTTCTCTTTTAGAGAAAGAATTATGGTGAACTAATCCTTCAATACGCTGAATAAATCCAAATTCTTTCATTTGAGCCAAGTTCTCTTCATTATGGATAGCGTGATGTAGAAGCATTCCTCTTATTCTAGCATGTTAAATCTCTTGCAGGAAGGTTGGCTAGAGATTTCTAGCACACTAGTATCAAAGCTAGTATTTATGTTACTGTTTGTGTTAGTGGGTACTGATCATGTTATTGTAGTGTGGAAGATAACATTTTTGCTTCCAAATATGTAATCCCGGAGAGATACTTGATTTAGAATCAGAAACTTTAGTTTTAATCAATGTAATGGCCTCATAAATCTTTGGTTTCCCTTGAACTCCCATCTTCAACATCAACGGTGGGAGTATCAGCTACTGCTATGGGCTAGTGAACTTCTAGGCATGTCTTGATCTGTTTCTGAATTGACATGTTCAGTTATTCTCGGAGATGCATACTTCATGTTCAGTACAAGTAGCTGGGATCCAATTACTGTAATGATGTCTTGATCTTCTGAAGCCTAATCCTGTTTGTAATAGGATCATCTTACAATGGTCATTAGTCTGTCTTGTCAGTTTAGAGTATTCTGTGAAAAATTGGTGGAATTGGATTTGTTATCCTGTTTTTGCTGTTTTAATTTCTCCAGATCAATTCTCTGAGAGAGAGCTAAAGAACTATTCCTGACATGAAACCATCATCGGTCTTTTTTCCTTACTGAGTTCTGTTGGTTCTTCCTTGCCCGTGCTGCTGTGAAATTTTGAGATTCATATAATAATATAATTTGAAATATTGATATCTGAATTTCAGTGTTCATTCGATTCAAGTTGATGACCAGAGAACTCCAGATTCAAGTTGCAGTACTTTCTTTGTGAACTTATTTCAGTTTTGCTCTATCCTTTGGAACTTCCTCACAGTAGTTTCTGATAGTGTAATCTGCCACTAGCACTACCAGAGGCATTTTTTTTTTCCTTGGCTCAGTTCCTCCTTTGTTTATGTTCTCCATTAGATTCTCTATAGGCCTGAGATAGGGATAATGATTAATTATTTAGAGCCTGTTCCTCCGCTCGGAAGGACAGAAACCTTTTATCATTTTAGCTTTGTTTTGAAGTCATCTTTTCTGCCCTTGCCTGCATCTCTGGAGATAGATCCTCCTTCCAAAATCTGGACGTTTGGAACTTAAGGATGAGGAGATTAAGGACTGCCTCCGGGTTATGAATCCATCAAAAGCTCTGAGCACAGATGGTTTCAATGCAAAATTTTTTTTCAGTGGTTTTGGCCAACCCTTTTTTTTTTTGATGAAAAGACTACCACACTAATTTTATTCAAGAAAGGTGGAGGGGACTCGTCTAGGAGTAGCACTTCCCAACGAGTCAGCTATGAGAGTCTTTAATACAAGAAGAATTGTCGATCGCAAAATTGGCTTCACAATATACCGATCAAAACACCAAATCTGAAAATAAGTTTGCCAGCACCAGAATTTCTTCAACAATTGTAGCTATTTTCCGTGGGGGATCACACTATTTGCTTAGAATTTACATCAGGGCATTGCAGTCTCCTCCAATTATCACTTTACCGAACTGTAGATAACACGTCATCTTTAATCCTCCAAGAACAGCCGTAGCTTCAGCAATTATCGATTCTGTTTTGCCAACCTTCTGGGCAATAGCTCCAAGACAAACACCATCACAGTTTCTCGCTATACATCCAATCGTGGCCTCACCTGGATATCCTCTAGCTGCACTATCCATGTTAAATTTAATCCACTGTTCTGCTGGTCTTTTGGCAAGTGACAAATTTCTTCCATCTCTTTGGGCTCTCAAATTTGTGTCTCTTGAACAATCCTTCTAGAATTTTCCTCTAGGCATGAGAAGAAATTAGTACTTGCAGGGATAGATGGATTAATGTTTTCAAAAAGACATTTGTTTCTTGCATTCCAAATCACCCAACAGGTATTTGTCCAAGCTGCAGATACCAGTTGGTTTTTTTGATGGAGAGTTTTTTCCAGTTGCATTATAACATTGAAAATCCAGTCCTTGCAGGAGATTGATTGAGCCTGCTCTACTAGAATCCCTCCATGCACCCAAACCATAAAGCTCTGCCGAAGCTGCACTTAAGAAACAGGTGAGAACTCGAATCTTGTTCTAGATTACGAAGAGAGGGCACATTTCAATAGGAACATCAATTCTGGAATGTAATAAATCGTTAGTAGGCATACCTTCGTGGATGGTATGCCAATAATGACATATCAGGTTTTGGCCAACCTGATCCTTCAATTTGTGCCATTCTTTAAACATTATTTCATTCAAAACATCTTCTACAAGCGCTCGATCGAACCATCATCCTTTTTCTCCCAAAATAATCAGACTTCTGAAACCATTTGTCATTATTGGATCATATAATAGCACCACATCAGGCAACTTTTATCAAAGACATTAATATTGATGTAATGGTATCATAGCACTCTGACAATTTTCATTCAATGCAGATTAAAGGAAAAACTTCTACACAGGAAAATATCTCTGAAAAATTGAATTGGATATCCATCGTCATCCTTGAGCATATTCGTCATCCAGAGTCTTTGATTTGATCTGTTCATGGATTTTATCACTGCAATTACTTCATTTGTGCTGTATTATAGTTACAAGGAAATAAAATATAACTTTGTTTTAAGGCATGCTCAAGGTAAGAAATATCTCTAAGATATGGCTCAAAGATATACATACAGACATATCTATATATATATATATATATATATATATATATTAAGCACAAGTCATGCTTAATATATCAATGGGCTGTGCCAAAGCAAGATTCAAACTCAGACACGGCATGGCTTGAGCTCAAGCAAGGCATGACATGGCCTGAGGGTGCCACTTGGCCTCGTGGTAAAGACTTGTGCTGGTAATAGCTCGGTCTCGCATTCTACTCTCACCCTCACCTCAAACGTGCGTGAGTCCTACATCTATGTCCCTGATTCATACAAAAAAGAGAAAAAAAGAAAAAAAAAAAAGCAAAAGGCATGACATAGCCTACCGTCGTAGCACCCTACAACCCATGGCATAACATGGCAGGACACAAAAATTTGTTGGGCTATGCGGGCTGGTGCCAGTATGTAGAAACGGTATAACATGACACGAAACACAACAGGCACAATTGTAGGGACGAAATCGTTTGCGTGAGATGCTGCCTTTAAACATTCACACTGAAAAACAAAGGCCGTGAGATGCTGCACTTCACTTAGGCTGCAGGTTCTGCGGCCCAGACCTTGTGGCAGACGATTTCACTACCAATTGCACCGTCAGCCACCATAATAACCGTGACAGCCATTGAATTCGAATCAACACCACCGGCGCCGCCCCCCACCCCCCACCCCAAACACCAACAACAAAAAAAATACATTGGGTTTGAAAATAGTAGAAAGAACAAATAAAACCCCAGATTAAAGAAAAGCATTTAGAAAAGAAATAAAATTTTTTTTCCCAAAACATTTCAACCCATCCAACCATGGAAACCTACTTTGAAAAACACCTGTTCCTTTGAATGATAACATAAACTTACAACAACTGGGCCCTTTAACAACTGGAAATTATCCAAATAAAATGGGAATATAGCGTATGGCAGATGATTACTTCCGTTTATGGTCTCATGAAACAAACTTTCTTCTTAACCTAGCAAAATAGTGACAACACATTATTCTTATTTCATATACCCTTAATCCCTAAGCCATAGCTTTAAATGATGTTAAAGTCACTCCTAGTTCGCTTTTCCTATATCAAACTAATAAATACTATCCTTAGAAGTGTCACCTACTTGCTTAAGGCTATAGTTTTGCCATTTTACATAAATTTTAGTGGGTGCTCTATAATGATAGGGAACTGAATTCCAAGATGGGAATCCAGTGTTGCAAATGTGGGTACCTCTACATCTATATATGCTTCCCATTGGTGACATTGTACTCACATCGCAAGGAAGGTGAGATTTAGAATCTAAGACCGAGCTGGTAATTAAGGAGAAATGGTGGTGCCTTACATTCTTCGCTTGGCCTTGGTGGTCTTACTCATTGTTGGGATCTCTTGTTCCGGAAATGGAGTCGCCGCTCAGGGCTGTGAAGGAGATCTTCAAGCCCTGATAAAACAATGCGAGCAGTATGTTCTAATTCCAGGGCCTAAGATTCCTCCATCCACAGCATGTTGTGGCGTTATTCAGAAGGCTGATATTCCTTGTGTCTGCAAGTACATCACTAAGGAAGTAGAAAGGATCATTAGCATAGAGAAGGTGGTTTATGTTGCAGATTACTGTGGGAAACCCCTTCCTCATGGATCCAAATGTGGAAGTAAGAATTGAATCCTTTTAGATGCATAATTACAATCTATGAGGACCCTCTTTAGGCGTTAAAAAGACTAACAAGTGGTTCCATTTTGGATAATATTTAATGATCATCTGAAGTCTTTTTTATTTTTATTTTATTTTTTGGCTCAATTTTAATAACTTTTTTATTATATTTGTTTCAGGTTATACCATTCCAAAGGAGCTGAAGGTGTAAAAGAGATAATAAAGTAATTTTGTATCTCCTAAGCAATGAATAAACTTAAGAGTCTGATAGCACGAGCTCATTATTTTGAAGGAAAAAAAAAAAAAAAAACAGAGAACAAAACTGAAAGCAGAATACTTATTGTGATTTTCATCATCTCATGATATTGGATGAAACAGAATTGTTTGCTTTAGAGGTGGTCATGGCCCATGTTACTATAAGACAACTATATGGTATGATTATAATACAAGTAGCATGCATGTGCTATGCCCATTATGTGTTTAAGCCCCTAATTGGCCCAATGCAATTGACTAGGTTAAATTTGTATTTTTTTAGCAAGGTTACATGATGCACCATTATGTATAGCGATAAGAGTACAAGAGAGAAGAAGAATAATGAGCAAGCCATCCATCATAACTATTAAAAATAAAAAAACATACTATTACGTCATTACAAAATTTAAAATAAATAATTTTATAGGTTTCATTGATATGCAAGTCACCCAAATGGGTGTCAATTAGTTCTGTTTAAACCGAAAAATAAATCAATCAGACCAGAAAATTGTTTTGGTTTGTGTTAAACCATCATCATCCATGCCTAATCGAACCACTAAACCCAAAGCTGAACGATAACAGAATATCCTCTAGAACCTGCTCAAAAGATCATTCTGTTATAATATTCCCCAAGAATATTCCTTTTGTATAATTATATAAAGAACATCATGTTAATGTAAAAAGTGTGTGAGAAATAAGATGTAAACAAATATCTTCTGATTCAATAGTTCTAACATGGTATCAGAGCTTCAACAGGACTAGCGTCCATCATGGCTTCTTCTTCTTCTTCTCCTTCCTCTTCTTCTTCTTCTGTAGCTGTAACCTCTTCTTCTTCATCTTCCCTAACCTCACATTCTCTTCCTTTACCAAATTTCTCACACATTATCTCTGTCAAGCTTACCCTTGAAAATTACCTTCTCTGGAAAGTTCAATTGGTGCCATATCTGCGTGGATAGCGACTCTACAAATATGTTGATGGCACCCATCTAGCTCCAGAACCTCTTCTTGATGATTGTTCCCCAAATCCTATGAAATTTGGGTTCAACAAGATCAGATGGTTATGTCTACATTAATTTCATCTCTTTCTGAACCCCACATTTCTTAGGTTATTGGTTGTAAAACTTCTAGAGATGTTTGGCTTTCTTTGGAATCTACATTTGCTTCAACATCTCAAGCTCGTATTATACAAACTCAACTCCAGCTAGCTTCTCTGAAGAAAGGATCAAATTCCATTTCAACATATTATCGCCGTGCAAAAATTCTTGCAGACACCATAGCAGCAGCTGGACGTCCTCTATCCTCCTTAGCATTCATCCCATATCTGTTAGTAGGCCTTGGACCAGAATATGATGCCTTGGTTTCATCTATCACTACTCGTTTATATCCCATTTCTCCAAAAGAATTGTTGGGACATCTTCTTGCTCATGAGGCTAGACTCCAACATCACACCATTTCTGCTGATATCTCTGTAAACACCACCACTTGAGCACCTTCCAGCAATTGTGGCAGAAATTTTTCTCGTGGGCGTTCTATCTATTCAAGAGGTCATGGTGGTCGCTCCAATTTTGGTAGAGGACGTGGTTTCTCTGGTAACTCAGGTCATCAACCCACTAGATTTTCTTCTTCAAATTACTATCTCATCTGTCAAGTATGCAACAAAGCTGGACATTCTACCATTAATTGTTTCTATCGAGTTAATCAAGCCTATACATCAGCACCTCTTATTGCTGCAAATTATTCAGTCTCTAACAGTGTTTCAAACATGAGCTGGTACCCTGATACAGCTGCTACAAATCATGTCACCAGTGATCTGGCTAACCTGAATTTGCAATTTGCTGAATATTTGGGTGAAGAACATCTTCGTGTTGGCAATGGTATTTCAGTTCCTATCTCTCATTCCAGTTCTGCATCTTTTCCATCTTCTACTTCTCCTTACATTCTAACAAATCTCGTGTGTTCCCACTTTTACCAAGAATTTGGTTTCAGTTAGCCAATTCTATTTGGATAATCATGTTTATTTTGAATTCTTTTCTGACTGTTTTTATGTCAAGGATTGCAACTCAGGGAAGATACTTCTTCAAGGGACAACCACAAGTAATGGTCTCTACAAATTCACCTCCCCTTCAAGCTTTTCTCAGGCTCACATTACTGCTGCTCCTCTGCAACTCTGGCATGCTCGTATTGGTCATCCTTCTCTATGTATTGTTCACACTGTTCTTCAGCAACATCATCTTCCTTTTACCAATGCTTCTTCCATGGCTTTTTGTGATGCATGTGCTATGGCTAAATCTCATTAGTTACTAGCTCCATCCCGTTCATCTAAGTCTACTGCACCACTTGATTTAATTTTTTCAGAGCTTTGGGGTCCATCACCACATGTATCTTCAAATGGTTATCAATATTATATCGTTTTTGTTGATGATTTCTCTCGATACATATGGTTGTTTCCTTTGCAATATAAATCTCAAGCACTGGATGTTTTTATCAAATTTAAATCCCAAGTTGAACTTCAATTTAATCTAAAAATCAAACAACTTCAATTGGATTCAAGGGGGGAATTTTGATCATTCACTTCTTACCTTTCTTCTACTGGCATCAAGCATCGGTTTGCCTGTCCTCATGCCCATTCACAAAATGGAGTGGCTGAGTGAAAACATCGCCACATTGTTGAATCCGGTTTGGCTCTCCTTGATCATGTCTCTATCCCTCTTCGTTTTTGGTCTTATGCATTCCTCCATGCTGTTTATCTAATTAATTTACTTCCCTCCCCCACCCTTAAGAACCATTCTCCTTTCTTTCTTCTATATCAGAAACAACTCAATCTCTCTAATCCGCGTGTGTTTGGCTCGGCCTGTTGGCCCCTAACCAAACCCTTTAACAAACACAAGTTTAATTTTAGATCTACTCCTTGTGTCTATTTTGGGTTAAGCCCAAAACATCATGGCTTTCTTTGTTATAACATCAATACAGGCAATATCATCATCTCCAAAGATGTCCGTTTCAATGAGCACTCCTTCCCTTTTGCTACACAAGCCCAGTCCACTTCATCTCCTGAGCCCACCCACACTTTCCTACCTATTATATCCCCACCACCGATGGATCCTCCCCTCAATTCCTCTCCTTCACTTCTTGGCCCAGCTCCTTTCCCTTCGCCTTCTTCCTCTCCTTCTCTACCTACTATTTCTCCCACATCCTCTTCACCACCTGCTGTACCTGCACCCAAACTTCACCAAACAGAACATCCCATGATCACTAGATCAAGGACCAACACTGCTCAAGCCTGCCAGTTCACTGATGGGACCATTCAGTGGCCTCCTCCACAAGTTATGCTAACTGCCACAACTTTTGTTCCGGAGAATCCCACATGTTTTTCAGTTGCTCAGAAATTTCCAGAATGGCGTGACTCCATGACAAAGGAGTTTAATGTCTTATTATCTAATGGCATATGGTCCTTAGTTCCTACATTTGAATCCTCAAATACCATCACAAGTAAATGGGTCTTTCGCACCAAACGTTTTGCTGATGGTTCTATTGAGTGAAGGAAAGCTAGACTTGTTGCCAAGGGGTTTTTACAACAGCCCAGTGTGGATTATGATCAAACCTTCAGAACTGTAGTAAATACTACAACCATTCGGCTTGTTTTAATTCTTGCAGTCTCCAATGGATGGCCCATATGCCAATATGATGTTCAGAATGCTTTCTTGCATGGACCTTTATCAGAGACAGTGTATATGGCACAACCACTTGGCTTCGTCCACCCTCAATATCCTTCCCATGTCTACAAATTGCATAAGGCTATCTATGGCCTCAAGCAGTCCTCTAGAGCATGGTATTCTCAGTTAAGTTGCTGCCTTATTGAGCTTGGTTTCACTATTTCATCAGCGGACCCCTCTCTATTTGTGCGAATCTCTGGTGGTATTTCTCTCTACATATTGGTTTATGTTGATGATTTACTTGTCACAGGCACCAATTTGGATAGTATTTCTACACTTCTCAATGCTCTTAGAGCTGATTTCCCCATTATTGATCTTGGGCAACTTCATTATTTTCTGGGTATAGAAGCCTCTTTTACTCTTGCTGGATTATTACTTACCCAACAAAAATACATTAATGATTTGTTGCTGCGCTCTAATATGCATTTGGCCAAGCCTGTCAAGATTCTAATGTCTACCTCGGAAAAAACTTAGCACTTTTCTGTGGGAATTTGTTTGATAATCCCACTCTTTATCATAGCACAGTGGGGTCTTTGCAATATTTGTCTTTCAAAAGGCTAGACTTAGCCTTTGCAGTTGCAAAAGTCTGCCAATTCATGCATGCCCCTCGTGTCCCTCACTGGCAGGGCGTCAAAAGAATCCTTTGATATCTCAAGCACACCATCCATCTTGGTTTATTGATCACACTGAGCTCTTCCTTCAATCTTGTGGCCTTCTCTAATTGGGCTGGCTGCCAAGATGATCGGCGATCTACTAGTGGCTATTGCATATTTTTGGGGTCTAATATTGTTTCTTGGTCATCCAAGAAACAACCTACCATTGCACGATCATCTACTAAAGCTGAGTTTAAAGATGTTGCTAATACAGTTGCAGAAATAATCTGGCTTCAGCATCTGTGTAAAGATCTTGGTATAAATCTTCCCCAAGCACCTTTGGTTTATTGTGACAATTTGGGTGCCACTTACCTCTCATCTAATCCGGTCTTTCATGCTCGAACTAAACATGTGGAGATTGATTTTCACTTTGTAAGAGAACGTGTGCTCAACAAATCTCTTTCGGTATCTTTCATCTCCGGCAAGTATCAGCTCGCTGATGTTTTCACAAAGCCTCTATCTGTAGCTCATTTCCTATCCACTTGTGCAAGTCTACGCCTTCGTCCATTGCCACTTGACTTGGGGGGGGGGGGGGGGGGGGGGGGAGGGCTGTTAAACCATCATCATCCATGCCTAATTGAACCACTAAACCCAAAGCTGAACCATAACAGAATATCTTCTAGAACCTGCTCAAAAGATCATTCTGTTATAATATTCCCTAGGAATATTCCTTTTGTATCATTATATAAAGAACATCATGTTAATGTAAAAAGTGTGTGAGAAAGAAGATGTAAACAAATATCTTCCGATTCAATAGTTCTAACAGTCTGGTTGTAGTTTAAAAAAAAATTGCGAATTTGAATTAGTTTGGGTTGGTTTATAAGTAAGGCATCAATTAAAAAAAATTCAATCTAAAAACCATGCTCGATTGAAGTAAACTGTATGAATTGAAATCCAAACAAAAATTCAAATTGGATTAAGACAATTATGAACATAACTGAAACAAACATGTGACTTTGCATGCTAGTAATTAGCCCCAAATCGTCTGTGACAGAAGGTCTCTTTCTTGACCCAGTGGTTCTTAATGGACAATCTAGTTTAAGTTTGTGAAGGTCTCTTTCTTGACCCAGTGGTTCTTAATGGACAATCTAGTTTAAGTTTGTGTATTCGTGCGCACACACGCACAATCTCATAGTTTAAGTTTCTCGTACACACGTTATATATATAGGCTGATACGTAAAAGACAAGGAAAACTCATTGTTTGTGCTTGTTTAAGTCTTCTTCTCAAAGTATTATGTCTTTTGCTTGTCTTCTTCAAGGAGAAAGATATTTCAGAGCACAATCTAACAATTAAGTGTTTAGATGCCTCTCACATTCATCGACTGGGCTCGGCAGGACTCCATTTTCAGGATATCCAATGTGCCCGAGTGCCATATATATTTGCAATGGGTGTCACTTTATTCTCACTACTAAGTAATTAAAGGTGGGATTCAAAAGATAAGATTGAGCTGGTGAGAAGAAATGGCCATCTCTCGCATTCTTGGATTGGCCTTAGAAATCGTACTCATCGTTGGAATTGCATGCCCGACCGTATGCTCGCTGCTCAGGATTGCCAAGATGATATCCACAATCTCATTGAACAATGCCAACAGATCATTGGAATTCTAGGGCCTAATCATGCAGAGAAGTTCGTTCACATGGAGAAGGTGGTTTATGTTGCAAAATCTTGTGGGAAAACACTTCGTCATGGATTCAAACGTGGAAGTAAGAATTTAATCCTTTAGATCTATCTTTTTGGCATCATTGATTCTGTCGGCAAGCAAAATCCTGTTAGGATTTAGGATCCTAATTCTTATGTCTTACAAGAGAACTGCTTCAGCCATGCCTTATGTTATTAAAACACAATTATATATTAATTATATTATTATAATTGCAGTTGGTGAATTAGTGCTCTTGTTTGACATGACAACAGATGAAATGATTTTGGTGTCCATAAATAGTGATTAGGAGCTCTTTTATGAATCAATATCTTTGTGCAATTAGTTTGGTACCATATAAATAAGCATTCAAATTATTTATTGACTTATGATAGGTGTGTCTGCATGTCACTTAAATGTGACCATATATGATACAATATGATTCTTCACATTTCGAAGGGAGACATGGATAATTTGAATTTTAAAAATTCATGGGTGATGTAGCATCTCTTGCCCCACATTGGAAACGAATGAATACTCACTAAGGTATATGAATCAGGAGTGAGAATCTTCTTATCACCTATGGGTCGTTTTAGGAGAAAAGAGGGGGACTTCCGTCCCTTGGGTTGTCACAAGTGACCGATGCATGATTTGAAGCAACTATTCGGTGTTAGTGTAATTTTTACACTCCTTGTGACAATTGAATGACAAACACTCATGTTACTAATGTGTTGAATTCCAAGAAGTGTATAGAAATGGGTCAAATCAAGTGTGGAAGTAATCCCAGGTGAAAAGGCATGAAACAGGCATTTTTATGCCTGACGTAGGCTCTGCACAGGCTTGCACAACCTAGCGCTACTTTAACCTTGCTAGCGGCCTTGAAGAATATATAGGTGGAGCCTATGTGCCACCTCAGTTGGTGTGCGCCTGGTAGGTACGCAGGTGCTGGTGGTACGAGGTAAAGGGCGCAGGCAGCGTGCCACCTGAGTTGATGAGTGCAGGTTTGTGAGCACCTTTGACTTGCTCTTTGAATCTACAGTTTCTATTTCTGTATGAGGGCGCAAGTAGTTCGTGGTCTCGCGCAGGACCTCGCTGCCTACGCATGGCCTACGCCAATCATAAATTTTAGTATTTAAGCCAATTTTTTTTTAGGTTTGTGTGTTGATCTTTCTCTTTCTATTGTTGTGAGGTTTTTCCTATCTAAGAGATGACGTTTTTTACGGGACAACCTCATGCTCTAGCTGAGATTTGCGGAGACAAATCTTCTTAGCTTCAATGTCTTTGAAGTGGTAGATCTTCTTGGAGGATTCCATGAAGAGTTGGCGATCAAGATTTTGGTGGAGTCCAAGATCAAGATTGTGGTGACATTCAAAGGATTTTGATCCTTGGTTGGTGACGATTGGTGAATTCCAAATGTGGTGTTGTGCATCTCCACGCAGTGTGAATAAGAGAGAATTGTTGGTGAAGGTTTTGTAAGTTATAGAGTAGTATCTACTTTGTCAAAAACCTTTTGTAATTCTTTTTGTTCATAGTGGATTGTTTCACACGGGGTGGTCACCTTAGGAGACTCGAGGTTTCCTAGTTGGATTACTAGGGTTTCTTCGTTATATCTTGGTCTCGATCTCTTTGTTCTTGTTAAAATATGTGGAGATTTGGGCCTAGCGCAGTACCACATTACGAGTGGGTTTGCTTTTTCATTCGGTATCGTCGAGCCCGTAAGATGATATTAATCCTAATCATAAAACACCAATATAGGCTCGACGCCTTTTCAAATGAATACAGGCCTATGCCAAAATTGTAGACCATTTCGACATGAATGGATTGGACTTGGGAAGGTTGGTTGACCTAATATGTGCATTAGAAGACCACTATCTAAGGTAACTTGCATATGGGATCACTTGCAATTTTTTCCTGCTAAGGCATGAGATACTTTTATGTGGAACATTTCATGGGTAATGTTTCTTTACGTTTTGTAAATGTTCCATGTGGGGGACACTTGAAAAAACATTGACCTTGAGATGCTACACATGACAGAATCTCACACGAACAACAAAAACCCAAGCAAGAAATAATTGCAAATGATAGGTTGCAAAATGGAGTGGGCTTAAGTGGATTTTGAAAAACATATCTTAATAATTTAGCATCTAAAAAAGGTGTATAGATGGGAAAAATGAGTCCCCAACCCCAATTGGTAATGTAGTACTAGTTAGCAACACCTAGATCTAAACCTTTCATAAGTAAAGGAAGGGGTGTATGAAGCGAAGGGGGGGATCTTGCTGAGGACTGTCTCCTCCTCCTCCTCTAGGAGATGAAGGGAAAACAAAGGGGGAGAGAGAAAGTGTGAGAGCATCAAACTGAACCAAGTTGAAAAATGTGCTTTACTAAATTGAAGATATATATATATATATCTATATTGGTTTTTGGTGATCTTGGTTCTCAATTCAGTTTGGTTTGGTTTTTTGTTTATAGTCACAAACCTTAGTTCAGTTTGTGGTTGATGTCAAAACGATATATAAAGGAAATCTTCGTATATAAAGGAAAAATAAAAGGTTAATATTTAGTTACCTCTAGCAAGTATATGAAGAGATGATTGAGCAATGAAATGTACTTTGGACTTCCTATCACGTAGTTTTGAAGCAAACATCTGTGGAGTAGTTTCAGTTAGATTGGCCCCAACAAGCAAAAAAAAAGAAGAAGTACAAAATGTCAAGATGGCAAGTTATCTGCTTTCAAAACAGCTATATTTATAGAATAGTGTGACAAACCAACTAGTTGTAAAAAAAAAATAGAAATAAAACATCGGAAAGCAATTTTGTCAAATAGATAACATGTATTACTATATTAACTATAACAATCTAAAATAGCACAGCAGCAACAATAGTGAATGAATCACCAACCCTTTGTAATATAGGCAAAATCAAAAATAAAAATTCAGAAAATTTTAATCAAAAGAGTTTTACTAACCTAAAAGTGAGGGTTGTGTGAGACGGCTATTTGAGAGGAATAGTAGAAAGAAGAGATGTCTGAAGGTGGAAGGGAAAATAAAAATAGTGAAGGAAGACAGATGGCCATGCTTTCTGTTTGTATGGTCTACCGCTTCACTTACCTTTTGTTTTGGGAAGATAGACAACCAAACTTGCTTTCTGTTTACATGTTTCGACAGAGGTCTTCTATTTTGGGGAGGTTGACAGTCGTATTCATTTCACTTGAGTTGCTCATGCAAGAAACTTGAAAGGATGAAAGCATTCAGGGTCTCTGAGTAGGTAGCCACATTAGAGATGACGTGGAGCCATAATGCTTTGGATTTGGATTTGTTTACTAAAAATATAAATCCCAATCCGAAACACTATTCTTGGTCCCAAAGCAAGCTAAATTCCAGACTTAAACAATTCATACAATATCAGAGTGCAAAGAAATTAGAACTTTATTTATTGAGAACCTCAATTCATTAAAAAGGAAACATCAAACTACTAAAATAAATCTCACTAATCAAGTTTGGAACAAGGGATTAACTACAATTCTCATATCTCTCTAACTCAATTAATAACCATAAACAATTGAAGATACTAAAGTCTTCTAATAATATAATTTGTCTATCATACATTAAACAATAGTATTTGTCCTCAATGTAGTCCTCAGTATCACCCAGTGTGTCTACCTTAAGATGATTGTCCTCTCTAAGAATATCTGAAAAACGAAACATTAAAAGCAAAGAATGAGATATAAAATCTTAGCAAGTATACCATGCATGAAATAAAATATTTTATATTACATTTATAAAAAAAATAGCATGAATCATGAGTAATAAAACTATATCAGTAAACCATACGAAAACCAACATCTACAATGAAATACATGAGTAAATCCATTAGTTCAAAAGTTCCCAAAGTAATAAGTTCTAATATTGCAAAACAAATTCAATGCGATGTGGGACATCGTAGGACTCATGAAACAACATTTCTTTGGAAGGCTAAGGGTCCCATTCCAGTTATCACCTCACATCTTAAGTGTGAATCCAGCCAGATACAATACATAGACATCAACTTATTGTGGAGCACTCAACCAGATATAGTATTGGGTTGATAAGTACTCAATCAGATTGCAACAATATAATCAAAGAGAAAGACCTTGCTAAAATACACGGCGGGGGATTGCTACAACACAACCAGATATAGGAAGTAGGGGTGCAACTCGGTTCGGTTTTGTCCGGGTTGGCCTTAATTCAAGACTGAATTGAAGTTGCTAAATGACAACCCAAAACCGAACCAAACCAATCCTGAAACCGATTTACTTAACCCGAAAACCGAACCAAGATTAAAATGAAAACCATAATCCAAACCAAACCGAACCTAATTCAAACCAAACCGAACCTAATTCAAAATTCAGTTCGGTTTGCTTCGGGTTGTGCCAATTTCCAAAAAATTTATTTCAAACTAAATTTTGTGCCTTTCTATGTTTGACTGAAATTTAAACAAAATCCATGGTATTCCCACGAAATGCCTCTTGAGCCTCTTGATTTCAATACACATCAATCGCATCTTGCGACGTATCAGTCGGAAATTCACCATATTTTGAGGTCAAAACAAGGGGATTTTGCTCACACGAAACCTTACTAAAAGATGAAAAAACAGAAGAAGAAGAAGAATAAAAGATCCACACTTGCACCACGTCCCTGGATTCTACTCACACGAAAACCTGAAAAAAACAAAAAACAGAAGAAGAATAACATATTCAAACACTTGCCCTGCATCCCTGGCCCTCACTTGTTTCTAGTAGGCGATGAGTTTCAAGTAGCAGAAAAGAGGAACTGTAGTTTGGGGCGTCAAGCATGAGATCCGAGAGAGAGATAGAGAGAGGCCGTGGTTCTCAACTTCATATTCCACATCATCAAGGTCTAATGTCCCTGTAGCAGATTGCTCGTCAACCTTTGATAATCCTTCGACAGGTTTCCATGCCTCTTCTATAATTTGTATTACTTATTCTATGCTCTGAGCAGGTTCATCCCGCTTCATGTTATCATAGTTTGTTTTCTCACCTTCAACCAACTCTCTGGGTAGGTTCTTCAGAAACCAAGGATGGGGCGTCATGAGTGTGCGCACCCGATTTCGGTCGCACGACGAGGTGAACGCAAGACGATGCGTGCCTCGGGATTTGTTTGGAGTCGCCACTACCTGATGGTGTGCAGGCAAACACCTGGGTGCCTAAGTTCTTCTACTAAGGCTTGGTCTGCGGCTTGAGATTCTAAATAGGTTCTCGGTTGCGGTATGGGGAAGTCCGTAGACACCCCAGTCCACTCCGTCAAGTGACGGGTCCCATAAGTTTCCCTGGTTTGAGTCAACTCAGTTGGTCTCTCACTCATCCGATTCCTAATCCAGCATTCAATTTTGGTTAAGTCTAGTGGGACTGCCAAAGTGGTGTGGGTCCCTTTACTTGATTTTATCTTCTTATTTAAAGTGATGTGAGTCGGATTGGGTAGCCCCATTGGAAGGCCCGCAGATTCCTTGGTGGGCTTGGTTGAGCCCACGTGTCCCTTGGTGGGCCTCAGTCTAGCCTGAGAGGCCCTTTGGGCTTTGGTTCAAGTGAATTGATTTTACTTTAAAGTTTAAGTTAAATTTAAAGTGATTTTTATGCAAAGGTGGGCCGGGTTGGTTTGTAGGCCCTTGAGTGGGCTCCACTATTGGTTGCCAAATGATTTAGTTTATCTTTGATTATCCGTGCCAAAATGGGCCAGGCCTTGGGCTTGGGGCCCTTTACCTGGGCTTGGGCTTGAAAGCCCAAGGCTTCTTGAGTTAGGGTTTTGGAAACCCTAACCTTGTTTTGCTCAATGGGCTTAGTGGGCCCGACAGGCCTTGCCCTTGGTCTCGGCCAAACCAAGCCTAAATCTAAACATGCATTCCCAAACTGGGCTTTGGCGGGCCTTAAAGGGTTTGGCCCATTCAATTCTTTTAATTATCTTATTTAAGCACAATGAGTTTGTTGGGCTTGGCGGGCCCCCGTTGGAAGGCCCTGCCGGAAATCAATTTGGACCGGGTGTCCAAGGCCCATCTTGGGTTTCCGGGTGACCCGGAAACCCTTCTGGTTCATTTGGTTCGGTCGAACCAAGCACAAAAATAGCAAAGATCATCAAAAATAGCAAAAATACAATCTGGCAGTGTAGCCGGCCTGAGATGCCGGTTACACACAGGGCTCTGTGTATCCGGCATCTTTAGCCGGCTACACATGGGTTTCAGTTGATCCTGCTTGAGTTGCCGGATCAACCCACAGAAGCCTTTTTCTCAGATTTTTGCATTGGGGTTGGGTTATTAGGCTCCTTAGGGTGTTCTAGGAATGGTGTGGGCCCCTGTGTGAGCCCACAGTGGTTCAGGGAAGTGGAAAACCACTCCTTGGGTCTCTTTTTGGGGACTTTGGGTCCATGCAAAGCAAAAGAGAAAGATTAGGGTTTACCCCCCTTTCCTCTTGGGATTGTTACAGCAGTTAGGTGGGGGCTTGAGTGCCCCTACCTCGGTTCTTCATCCATTACAAGACAACAAACAAATTATGCCAAAGAAAAAGAAAAAACAAGGAGCCATGAACCAAGCCTAACATGCACATCTCTAGGACACGGGAAATGCAAACATTTTCACAAATTTTTGCATGTGGAACAGAATTGGGTGTGCAAGTGAGCATGCTTCATGTGTGTCCAAAAATGACAAGTAAGCCATGTGCAAGTGAAGGTGAAGCAAATAACTTAGCATGCTCATCTCATCTTAACTAAATCATTCAACTTAAAAAACCTAAAGAAAGGAAGAGAAGGGGGTTACTTGGGGTACAAAAGAGGTATGATAAGAGGGACATCCTCCTCTTTTAAATGAGAAGAAACCCTAAGAAAATGAAAACAGCAACACATAGCATGAAATAATGCTCCAAAGGAGTTGATATTCACATATGTTAAAGAACATGACCCAAGAAAGCTTACCTTGGGTTTTGAACCCTTGTAGAAGATGTGTGGGGCTCCTTAGAAGCTCCACAGCAGCCGACCACCTCCTTTGGTTCCTCCAAGGAGCTACTCCAAGTTCCTTCTAAGACTTGCAAATGAAGGAGAAGAAGGAAGGGGAAGGGTTAGGTTCTTTAGGTTATCTTTAGGGTTTTGGGAGCCAAAGGAAGGTAAGGTGAGGGGAGAAGGAAGGAGGAGGTGAGAGAGGTGAGAGAGAACTTCAAACAAAAATGAGCCGATCCCCTAAAAAATGTGCTAGGGTTTCTTTTTATAATGCATGATCAAAATGCGAATATTTTCTTACTTTATCACCAAAAATTGTACCTTTTCATTTCATGCCCCCATTTTAAAGGAAATTCATGATTGCATCAAGACTTAGCCTCCAAGTTTAGGAAGGTAAGGTGAGGGGAGAAGGAAGGAGGAGGTGAGAGAGGTGAGAGAGAACTTCAAACAAAAATGAGCCGATCCCCTCAAAAATGTGCTAGGGTTTCTTTTTATAATGCATGACCAAAATGCGAATATTTTCTTACTTTATCACCAAAAATTGTACCTTTTCATTTCATGCCCCCATTTTAAAGGAAATTCATGATTGCATCAAGACTTAGCCTCCAAGTAAACTTGGAGGCCAAGTCTTGCTTGAATGAATTCTCCACATGGAGAATTTGTCCAATCACATATTTTTTATTTTCTTTTTTTCTTTATGTACTTTTATTATTATTATATTAGGATTTTTGTTTTAAGTTTTGGATGCACATGCATCTTTTTATTTTTTTTCTTTTTCTTTTATTTTAAATACTTTAATTAGATTTTTAGCAAAAATATTATTTTTTAATTCAAAACTTTTCATTTTGCTGCTCTTTCTTCACTGTTTGCCACATGTGCAGATTTTCAGAAACTTCAACTGCCCACAACTCACTCGTTTGATATCCGATTTTAGCAAACTTAGTGGCGTTGGAATTAGTGCGAGATTCCCTATCCATTGAATTTCAGTTTAGCAGAAAATTCGAGTTTTTTAGCAGAAGTGCCGGGCCGCGTTCGGGAGCCGATTTTGCTCATATTTCCTTATCCGGGACTCCGATTCCAGCAAACTCAGTTGCGTTGGAATCGTGTCAAGATGCTCTTTCTGCTGGTATCAAATGAGGTAGCTGATCTAGGGTTTAGCAGAAAGTCAATTTCTGATTTTCTCATATTTGACTAGTCCATAACTTCTTCATCTGGACTTCGATTTGAGCAAACTCTGTTCCATTAGAATCGTATCGGAATCCTCTTTCCAATGGTAGGAAGCATGGTGACTGATTTGCACCGAATAAAAAGTCAACTTTTTGACTTTCTCAAGTTTGACTTTTCAATTAAAATTTCATTTTCTACATTTTGGGAGGTGCAAAAATGAGGTGCTTACAATGAGATCCTAGAGAGAGGCTGTGGAGCACAAGAGTTTCTGTAAAGAAAAGAAAGAGAGGGGGAGGGAGAGAGGGAGAGAGAGAGAGAGAGAGTTCCAACCTGCAACAATGGTGAGGAGGCAAGGTCGGCGACAGCTATGCAAGAATAAATGGTTTGAGCAAAGGGCGCCCTAATTTAATGTAAAGGAAAAAAAGGGTAGAATATATTTATAACATATGGTTTATTTCGATTCAGAATTCGGTTCGGTTTAATCGAAGATGAAACCCAAAACCGAACCGAACTAATCTAGTTTTGAAAATTTTATAACCAAAACCAAACCAAATGGTTATGAAACCGAATGGAAGTCGGTTTGGGTTCGGTTTTAACCATATTGAGTTGCACCCCTAATAGGAAGGCCTCACTGAGATATATGGTGGGAGTATATATCGAAAATAGGATTAACCTAGCAAAGAATACTCTATTTCATTATCTAGTTAAACTATGGATCCATAACCAACTATGCCCACTGGACACTTGTAGACACCCCAAATTGCACTTCCATAGAAGAGAACCTTCGAAAGAACTTTAAAAGTCTTATTTGAGCCTTGACATATGTCAAACATTCAAAAACAATCAAAAAAGGTTCCAACCGTACTGAATGAACGGTTTTTATAATTTTGGTCTCAACCGCCTTGTATGTACGGTTGCAACCGCACACACAACACGGTTGATATCCATGCTTGTTGCGTGAGCTGCCACGTGGCTTCGCAAAGCTTCGGCCGTTGAGCCACGTCGACAGCAATCATGACGAGCGTAACTGTAGGTGTGAAAACTCACACTCCTTTTATGACAAATGTTTGACAAATTATGTCTTCTAATAAATCTTCAAGATGTGCAGATTAAATAATGAAAATTCAGTAAATTTAGAAAAGAAGAAGAAGACGATCCTGCCACACAGCTACCACGCCGCTGGTAGCCCAATGAAATGGAAGATTTTCTAAACAGAGCATTTTATTGTAAAGGCACTTGCGAAGATCAACGTCGCTGCCACCCCGCTGGCAGCGCATAAGTGAATCAGTGCTTTGAAAGAAAGGTACGTGCACTAGCGTCGTAAGGAGACGCCGACACGCCGCTGGTAGCGCAGAGCGAGATTGAAGATTACATGATCAGCCGTGCACATGCCGTGTTCTCTCCCGCTAGCAGCTCGCTGGCAGCGCGCCCTTAACTGATTCAACCTGTTCTGAGCGGGATTTGAGTTCGCTTCCAGCCATCTACCTCGATCGCTTCACGACGCCACCAGCGCTCGACGCGATCTGAGTTTTATTCTTTAAATAGACGTGCTGTAATTTTTAGTAGTGACTTTTGATCTTTGGATCTTTTTGATTTCGGATCTTGAGGTGTTTGAGATTCTATCAAATCGTCTTTAGAGAGTCGGCGATCGAGTGAGGGGGAGATCTGAGATAGATCACCTGGAATTGAAGGTAGAGGATTCTTCTTCAATTCGGAACTTCATCTGATCGTGTGATCGCCTGGACTGGTGATCGGCTTTGATTGATGCGTAGGTGGATTCCTACTGCATTGGATCGTCTCAGTGGATTCTGAGGTGATTGTTGTGATCTGGATTGATCGTGTTCTGCAGCTTGTGGATTCAAGCTGTGTTGCAGTTCGTGGATTCGAACTGTGGATCACTGGTGAGTGATTGTTTGCGATCTGGACTGATCATGTTCTGCAGCTTGTGGATTCAAGCTGTGTTGCAGTTCGTGGATTCGAACTGTGGATTGCTGTTGAGTGAGTCCAATTGTAAAGGTTAAGTATGTACTCCTTTGTAATTGTCTTTTCATTCAATAGTGGATTTTCGAAGGGTTAGTCGCCTCATATAGACTCGAGGTTTTTCCTGGATCTGGATCCAGGTTTCCTCGTATAATTCTCTGTGTATTGTTTCCGCATTGTTAAATTCTGAATTGTTGTAGATCGTGGACCTATAGAGTAGTCTTCTACTCTTTCAAGTGGTATCAGAGCCTATTCACTTTGAATTGCTATACAAAGTGTGATCTAGATCTATAGCATGGATTTTGGAAAAGAAGGAGGATCTGCCTCTAGACCTCCATTATTTGAAGGTAACAATTATTCTTACTGGAAAGCAAGAATGAGAGCTTACCTGAAATCAATCGATGAGCGTGTTTGGCTCTCGGTGTGTAATGGTTATCATCCACCTGAGATCACAACAGAAGGAGGTGTTGTGATTCCTAAACCTCATGATCAGTGGACTAAAACTGAATCTGATCAATGTGGATGGAACAACAAGGCAATGAATGCCTTATTTTGTGCTGTTAGTGTTGAGGAATTCAGGAGAATTTCCTCATGTGAAGTCGCTAAGGAAGCTTGGGACATTCTTGAGGTCACTCATGAAGGAACCTCAGCTGTCAAGCTGTCCAGACTTCAAAGACTTACTACATCTTTCGAAACTCTATATATGAAAGATGATGAGTCTTTTGATGAGTTTTATGCTAAACTCTCAGATATTGTTAATTCTAGTTTTAATCTTGGAGAAAAAATCTCTACATCAAAGGTTATTAGAAAAATCTTAAGATCTTTGCCTGAAAAATTCAGACCTAAAGTAACTGCCATTCAAGAGGCAAAATATGTAGATAACATGAGAATTGAAGATCTGGTAGGATCTTTACAGACTTATGAGCTAGATCTGAATATTCCTAAGAGGAGTAAAGGAATAGCTCTAAAATCTGTAAATACTGAAGAATCAGATAATTCTGATGTTGATATGGATGAGCTTGTTCTCTTAGCTAAAAAGTTTAAGAGAATGTTTAAAAAGAGACAATCCAATCCTTCATCATCCATGGACAGATCTAATAGGAGATCTGATAAGAAAATTTCTGATCCAAGAAAAGAGAAGAAATTTTCTCAGAATGATGAAGTTCAATGTTACAAATGTAGAGGATTTGGACATGTTGCCTCTGAGTGTCCCTCAAAGGATAAAAAGAAAAAGACTAATTATCAGGTTACTTGGGATGACAGTAACACTGATAATTCTTCACAATCTGATGAGGATATTTCTGCTAATTTTACTGCTTTCAATTCTTTTTACTCATCCTCCTCTGGTAGTTCAATCTCTGGAATTGCAGGAGATAATAAAGAGACTTTATTAGATGATGAAGAAGAACTACAAGAAGCCTACAATCAGCTCTATAAGGAATTCAATAGAGCTCAGAAGAAAGTCAAGAAATTGAGTAAAAAATTGAAGGAATCAGAAACAGAGAAAAATAAAGCTCTTGCAGAAATAGATTCAATAAACCAGAAGTTACTTGAAAAACATGCCAAAGAAAATTCTCTGGTAACTTATTTAACTGAAAAAACTGAAAAACTAAAAGAAAAGGAAGCTCAGATTTCTGCACTTCAAGGTAAAGTGATTGAACTTGAGAAAGTTTCAAATTCAAGTAAATCTAATGCTTCAAATTCTTCTGCAGGAAATCATCAAATTGATGAGGAATCAACTTCAAAGGAAGTTCCTGAAAGCTCAAATTCTGCTGAAAAGAGAATGAGTGTAAGTAATCAAAACAAGGAATCTTCACAGAAAATTTCTGCTGGAGAAGTAAGACCAACAGGTAAACCTTCAACTTCTGAGAAATCTAAATCTGTACAGTTTAGAAATACTGGCAAATCCAGAAATGTTGATTTTTCTGAACATAGGTTCATACCTGTATGTCATCACTGCAATAAAAAGGGTCATATAAGACCAAAATGTTATGTATTGCATGGTTTTCCTGAGGGATATTTTGATAATAAGAGAAAAGTAAATCAAAGTCAGTCTCTGGATTTACATAACAGATTTGATTCTCTGTTAAAATTGACTGAAATATTAAATAAGGAAGTCACAAATCTATCAAAGAAACTTCCTTCAAAAACTCATGTAGTTGATGAAGGTACTTCTCAGAAAACTCCTGAAAAACAGATTTGGGTAAGAAAAGATTCCTTAGTTGATAATGTGGTTCATGTATCTTTGAAAGCTCATGATGTCAACATGTGGTACTTGGACAGTGGTTGTTCAAGACATATGTGTGGACACAGGTCTATGTTCAGTACTTTTGAAGAATACTTTGGTGGAAGTGTTACATTTGGTGATGGAAGCACTTCCCAAGTTAAAGGTAAAGGAACTGTAAATGGTCCAAATGGTGTTTGTCTGAAAGATATATTATTTGTATCTGGTTTGAAGGCTAACTTGATTAGAATTAGCCAATTATGTGATTCCAGATTGTTTGTCAATTTTACCAGAAAAGAATGTAAAATCTTGGATAATTCTGGTAAAACTGTTCTTATAGGTGTAAGAACAAATGACAATTGTTATGGAATTATTGGAAACAATGAAAAATCTTTAAAATCTTCTGTATGTGATGAAATTGATTTGTGGCATAAAAGACTGGGTTACATTAACTATAGAGATTTGTCAAAAATCTCTAAGTCTGAATTGGTTAGAGGAATTCCCAAGTTTGGGAATAATAAAAAGAAAGGAATGTGTGGACCTTGCAATCAAGGAAAACAAATCAAAGCCACACACAATAAAACCAACATTGTAGGAACCTCTAGACCATTAGAACTGATTCATATGGACTTAATGGGACCTACAAAGACTGAAAGTCTGGGAGGAAAGAGGTATATCTTTGTGGCTGTAGATGACTACAGTAGATATACCTGGGTAAATTTTTTAAGAGAAAAATCTGAATGCTTTGATTGTTTTAAACACTTGTGCTGTCAAATTCAAGTTGAAAAGAACTTGCAAATAAGGAGAATAGTTAAAATAAGATCTAATCATGGGACAGAATTTGAAAATCAGATGTTTTCCAAATTCTGTGAAGACCAGGGAATTAAACATGAATTTTCTGCTCCTAAGACTCCACAGCAAAATGGAGTTATGGAAAGGAAAAACAGAGTTTTGCAGGAAATGGCTAGAACCATGATGATAGCCAAGAAAGTGTCAACAAAATTCTGGGCTGAAGCTATAAATACTGCCTGTTATATAAGTAACAGAGTGTATGTCAGATCTGGATGGAAACAAACTCCTTATGAAATGTGGAAAGGAAAACAGCCAAACCTGAAATATTTTAGAGTCTTTGGACGTAAATGCTATATTCTAAGGGACAGAGAAAATCTAAGAAAATTTGATTCTAGAAGTGATGAAGGAATTTTTCTAGGATATTCTTCTTCTAGTAGAGCATACAAAGTTTTTAACTTGAAAAAATCTGTTGTAATGGAATCTATTAATGTGTTAATAGATGATGAAGGAACTGACTTTGAACTTCTGCCGGTTGTAGATGAAGAAGATGAAATCAGAGATGCTTCCTCAAGCATTGAAGTGGTTCCTCTGACAAAAACTCTCAAAGATCACCCTACTGAGCAAATTGTTGGAAATATTTCAGATGGTGTCAGAACAAGACATCAAGTACATAATGAGGTAAGATTTTCTTCTTATCTCTCTCAATTTGAGCCAAAATCATATAAAGATGCCCTGTTGGATGAATTCTGGTTAAATGCCATGCATGAAGAAATAAACCAATTTACTAGAAATAATGTATGGGAATTGGTTGAAAGACCTTCTGATCTGAATGTGATAGGAACCAAATGGATTTTTAAGAACAAATCTGATGAGAATGGGATAGTAACCAGAAATAAAGCTAGGCTTGTTGCTCAGGGATACACTCAAGTAGAAGGAATAGATTTTGATGAAACCTTTGCTCCTGTAGCTAGGTTAGAATCAATAAGATTACTTTTGTCTATTGCATGCTATTTGAAGTTTAAACTGTTTCAAATGGATGTTAAGAGTGCATTCTTGAATGGATATTTGAATGAAGAGGTCTATGTAGAGCAACCTAAAGGATTTGAGGACACAAATCATCCTAAATATGTTTATAAACTGAACAAAGCTTTATACGGACTCAAACAAGCTCCTAGAGCTTGGTATGAGAGACTCACCTCTTTTTTACTTGAATCTGGTTTTATGAGAGGAAATGTAGATAAAACTCTCTTTATTCAAAGAGAGTCCAAACATATTTTGATTGCTCAAATCTATGTTGATGACATAGTGTTTGGATCTACTTCTGAAAATCATGCTCACTCCTTTGCTGACTTAATGAAAAGTGAATTTGAGATGAGTATGATGGGTGAACTGAACTTTTTCTTAGGGCTTCAGATTTATCAATCTCAACAAGGGATTTTTTTCTCTCAAGCAAAATATGCTAGAAATTTAGTCAAAAGATTCAGTTTAACTCATGCAAAACATGCTAGGACTCCTATGAGTACTAGCTTAAAGCTTGGAAAAGATGAATCTGGTAAGGATATAGACCCTACCTTGTACAGAGGGATGATTGGAAGTCTTCTGTACTTAACAGCAAGTAGACCTGATATATGTTTTAGTGTTGGAGTGTGTGCAAGATATCAGGCCAATCCTAAAGAATCCCATCTAAATGCTGTAAAAAGAATCATAAAGTATGTTAATGGTACTGTTGATCTAGGAATTTGGTTTTCCAAAGAAACAAACCCATATCTGACTGGATACACTGATGCTGATTGGGCTGGGTGTATGGATGATAAGAAAAGCACCTCTGGTGGTTGCTTTTATATGGGTAATAATCTCATTGCTTGGTTAAGCAAAAAGCAAAACTCAGTTTCTCTGAGTATTGCTGAAGCAGAGTACATTGCTGCTGGAAGCAGTTGTACTCAACTAATTTGGATGAAACAAATGCTATCTGATTATGGTTTAGATCAGGACCAAATGATTCTCTTTTGTGACAATCAGAGTACCATAAATATTTCCAAAAATCCTGTTCAACACTCAAGGACCAAACATATTGACATCAGGCATCACTTTATAAGAGAGTTAATTGAAAACAAAACTGTTTTGATTGAATATATATCTACTGAAAAACAGTTGGCTGACATTTTCACTAAACCTTTAGATCAGAACAGATTTGAAACTCTTAGGAAATCCCTAGGAGTTTGCTCTCAAAACTGAAAATCAGGTTCTGTTTTGAGTTAATTTAGATGTAAAATAATCTACATATCTGTTCAAAATGTTCTTGTGTGTTCTTTATACTGAAATCTTAATTCAGGAAGCTAGAGTCTATGCATATTGATTGAAATGTTTTATAATCAACTATCATTTTTGTCTTAAACACTTTGGTGCATTGAAGTTTATTGTGTGTTTGAAGCTTGGATTCTATAGGCTATCACCTTTATGAAAAGAAAAGTTTTGGAAATGGCTGCCATAGAGACTAGAGTGAAAGCCACTGTAATTCTCAAAAAGAAAAAGAGAAAGAAGGTATATCCTTGGAATGAACTGTAAACTCAGGTTTTTTAAGGGTCAATGCCTTTTACAAAAAGAAAAGAAAAAGAGATCAGAAAAGGCTACCTATCTCTGATGTGCGAAAGCCACCAAAATGAAGTTGGGGTATGTCTATACTTTCCAAGTATGATTACACTAAAATAGCCTTTCATATGTATAAAGTGTAAAAGTCCAAAACTGTTTTTCACACACTACACAAATTAATATGCATATGCGCTCAATATCTTGAAGAAAATTTATAGTATGAGCAACCATGAAGAAATTTTGGTCATAGATATGAAATGTGTCACATCTGAATTAACCTTGATAGGTTCCTTAAGATCCGTTTTGTGAATAAGTACTTCTTTTATTGAATAACAGTTGATTATCTGGATGATTTTAGTTTAGTTAAAATCTTAACTTTGTGTTTAGAAGTATGATTTCTTCATGAAGAATAGTTCACTTTCTTTTTTATAAATTTTTGCCTTATGAGTGTATTTCTGTTTGAGTGTGCATGTGCACCTTCTACGTCGCTAGAAGCGTGCTGGTAGCCTCTTCTCTGTTTCATGCTTTGGCACCTGCTGTGGTAAGCGACGCTGGATGCTCGCTGGCAGCGAATTTTTTTTTCCTATAAAAAGGGGGAAATCTGTTTCCTTTTTACCTCTGTTTTTTTTTTACTCTCTTTGCTTTTTCACCTTGCTCCTCGCGTCGTGGTCTTTCTGCCTTCGTGCTTACCCTCCGTCATCTTGTCCACTGTTCAGGTAAATTTTTTTACTGTCTTCATCTTGCTTCTCCATTCTCTGCTTCCTATTTCAGTGGTCTACTCTTGTTCTTCTTAGCTAGGGTTTGGTAGATTCTTCTACCATTAGGGCTTTATCGTGCATTGTTTGTTTCTGTCTGTTTGTTCTTTCTCTTTCATTGTTTTTCGTCACCATGCCACTCAAGAGAAAATCGAGGACTGATTCTCCTTCCACATCTTCTCCTGTTATCTCTTCTCCTCCAGTAAGACCCCCTTCCCCTTCTCATTCCTCTGAACCTTTTCTTGGGAATGGTCTCTCTGATTTTAATGAGTTCTTCAAGCACTGACCACTACTTTTGGAACGGGCCATTAAGCTTGAGTCTTTTTCTGAATCTCCTCTCTACTCATTGTTTTCGGACAATGGTTGGAAAAAATTTGCATTGATTAGTGGTTTTGCCTATCCGGACCTAGTTCGAGAATTTTATTCAAACCTCCACCATCTGCATCTTGCCAATCAAGGCTATGTCAAAGCCTATATCAGGGGTATCTCTTTCGACTTCTCGAAAGAGCTTATCTCTTCTCTTCTCGAACTGCCCCTAGTTGATTCTCCTTCATTTAACTTTCTTGATTCTCATACTGATCCTCCGATGGAGTCTATTATTCATTCTCTCATTGTTCCGGGTGCTCCTACTTCCATCAAAAACAAGCCCAACTACCTTCCTCATGGCTCTCTTCAGGATCTTCTCCGGATCTTGAATCTGTTTGTGTGTACTTCTCTGGTTCCCTCAGATCACCATTCTGAGATTTCTCACTCGAGAGCAAGACTTCTTCATGCTCTCTGGAACAGAGATAGTATCTGTATTCCCTCCATCATCTTCCATCAGATCCTTCAGTCTCGGAATTTAAAATCCAAGACTGCAGCTCTTCCTTTTGGCATATTCATATCTTACCTGTGCATTCATCAGGGGGTACTCCCTGATCCTGTTGAAATGATCATTCATCCCAGACCTCCCATTGATTCCTCCACCCTGACCAGAAGTAAACGAGCTAATCCTTTTCGTTTGGTGTCTTCTGAACCCTCTTCTTCTCAGTCCTCTTTGTCCAGCTCTGATGCTGTGGCAATTATGGACAAACTGAATTCCATGCAAGCCTCCCAGGAGGCTTTCAATTCTGAAGTTAGGGCTCACATGCTCATGATGAGCATGTTCAAATCAGAGACTCAAGAGAAGCTGGAGAAACTGGCAAAGGATGTTGATTTTACCTGTGGTGAGGTACAACGGGATGTTGCTGCTCAGCAACGGATGCAAAATGAAGCTGATCATTTTCTGGAAAGCATTCGGAAGACGCAGCTGGAGATGGATCACAAACTCTGTTGGCTGCACTCCAGGTCCCAAGACGCATACAAGCATTATTCAAGGAATTGGGAACCAAAACCACCTTCCAGAAAGGGGGAGTTTTTTGGATGATGCTGCTGGAGTTGATGTTTCTGTTGATGGTTTTACTGGGTTGTTGCTGCTGCTTGCTTGCTGCTTGCTGCTTGATGCCTGTTATTTTTGTTCTTTCTCTCTATGTGTTGTGTATTTGCATGTTTTTGAAAGTTGTCTTGTAGAGGAATTCTCTGTGGGTTTGTAAGGAAAGTGTTATGTTGGTTGGTCGGTTGTGTATATATGTGTATATATCTGTTGGAACAATGTATACTCTTTTTGAATGAATGAAATTCTGAATTCTCATATCTGTTGGAACAATGTATTTTGAATGAACGAAATTCTGGATTCTCATATCTGTTGGAACAATATATAGCCTTTTTGAATGGATAAAATTCTGGATTCTCCAAAATCACTTTCTCTCCTTATCAGTGTGGTTTTAAAACTCTTAAATAAAAATCAATATTAACTGGGTTTGATATTAAACACTGTTTTAAGGTTGTTGTCAGGCATTTGTCAAGGGGGAGATTGTAAGTGTGAAAACTCACACTCCTTTTATGACAAATGTTTCACAAATTATGTCTTCTAATAAATCTTCAAGATGTGCAGATTAAATAATGAAAATTCAGTAAATTTAGAAAAGAAGAAGAAGACGATGCTGCCACACAACTACCACGCCGCTGGTAGCCCAATGAAATGGAAGATTTTCTAAACAGAGCATTTTATTGTAAAGGCACTTGCGAAGATCAACGCCGCTGCCACCCCGCTGGCAGCGCATAAGTGAATCAGTGCTTTGAAAGAAAGGTACGTGCACTAGCGTCGTAAGGAGACGCCGACACGCCGCTGGTAGCGCAGAGCGAGATTGAAGATTACATGATCAGCCGTGCACATGCCGTGTTCTCTCCCGCAAGCTGTAGACACCCCAAATTGCACAAACAATCATCAAAAATCATTATCTCCTGGAAAGCCAGCACAGAAATTGGAGAAAATAAACTTTTACCTGTATCCGGATACTCAGGCCGGATACAAGTACTCCTTCATGTATCCGGATACTTATACCGGATACGTGTGAGTCTTAGTGTATCCGGTACCATGTACCGGATACCTTAAGGCCCTTTTTTATCCGGTCTGACATACCGGATACCTTAAGTTTGCTCAAAATTAGGGTTTTCCGAGAGCTTTTCACTTTTACCATCATGTCCCTCATTAAATGAGGGGAAATCGCGGAAATAACCTTAGGGTTAAGGTTGGGGGGGGGGTTCTAGACATTAAGTTGTGTCTACCAATGACCTTAGCCTTTGCCTATAAATAGGAACCTCCTCCTTGAGCAAAGGGCACTCAACTCTTGTTTTGAATTCTCGCAAAGAAGAACTCCAAGAGAAGAAGGAAACCGCTGCGGAATCGCCTCCAGAACTCAGGTAAGCCTCAACTTTTCTTTTTATTTTCTGTCTTTACATTCCTAGATCTAGGTCTCTTCTTCTACCTTTCTGTAGTGTAAAGCCTTGTTTGTATGTGTGGAAATCCTTCCCCGGCTCAAAGTATCTCAAGACTCCCCTAGCCGTAAAACGTGAAGGCGGATCTAGGAGAAACGAGACTGGGGATTGACCCTAGTGCTAGAACCCATGTAGCATAAGGCCTTTTTGATTGATTGTAAACCGTTCCATATTCAAAGTACCCTTGATTATCTCGAAGATCCGTGTTTAACGGGGAGAGAGAACAGAGGGAAACGATAATGGAACGGAACCCTAGGCTATGCTAGAACCTATCTTGTGGAATCTATATGCATGTTGTATTGATCTTGCTTGGTTTTTCACTCTTGCACACATATTACACTTTTTGGTGAATAGGCTCACATTTGGGGATTTACTACATTCATTGTGATAAATCTCCAATAAATGGCCTCAATCAAATTCTGGAGTGTTTTTAAATGTTTTTTAAAGGTTTTGGATTCATCTCACACGAATCTCACACACTTTGTCAATTTTCGGATTTGATTTTCTTCAAAAGTGGCCTAACTGGACAGCACCTGTACCCCTACTTCGGACGCCCATAACTTCATCATCCGGATGAATTTTGGGGCGATTCCAGAACCATGGGAAAGGTGAGGCTGTCTAGTTTATGTCCACCAAATTTCACAAATTTCTATCTAGCGGAGTTTTGACACCGCTCTGTCAAAGTTGAGTGGACAGTTCAGTTTCAAATACAGAACTTGTCACTTCGACGGACCGCCATGTGTCCGTTTTAAGTCCGATTTGAGTGATTTTTGTTTCTGAGTACTCCTTTATGAGTCTATTTTCAAATCCAGTTGGTTTCATAATTTTTGGATCCCATTTGAATTATTGGTAGCCGATTTACTCAGAACTGTTCATTTGTACTTTTCTGGGTAAATCTGTGATCTTCGAGGCCTGTTCGAGAGACCACCCAAGGCACATCCGAAGGGATTTTTGTATGAGGCTAGTTTATTTTGAAAGATTGCCATACAAACTTCAATCACACCAAATTTCGTGGACTTTTATGTAGTGGATTTTTCTCGACAATTTTCCAAAGTTGCCCACTTACCACTTTTAAAAATCCCCAGCAGCAACTTCAAAGGAGCATAACTCCTATGATTTTCATCGGAATGAAGTGAAATTTGGCATGAGACTCTTATTTACACTAATCTCTCAAATGGATTTGGTTTAGTTCAATTTAAAATTGTATTTGACTGATTTCAAGACAAATGGCATACTTTTTACCAAACTTCCCGGATTTGATTTAACTTGGTTTTAAGCAACTTGTGCTTTGATTCCCACCTCTTTAATGTTCCAGAAATGATATTGACATAAAAGGAGAACCCAAAATTCATTTGGATTCTCATGTGAAGATATCATACATTTGACCTTTTTCAAGGTTTCTCATGATTTTTAGCAAGCTTTCTTACTTTGTTTTTGCATGAACATACACTTGGCAACCACTTCGTGTGGATGAATGGAGGTGCCTAACACCTTCCCCCGTTCATAATCTAATCCCCTTACCCATCTCTGGATTTGATTTTCAAGTAGGGTTATTTTTATCCTAGAATTTGTCTTTTGGCTATTTTTGCCTACTTTTGAATCTTTGGTGTCCATTCTCACCCCAAAATCATGAATGGTGGCGACTCTCCCACTTTTGCGTTGAGCCCGTGTGTTGACGGAGGGATGATCACTCCGGTGATTTTTTCCCATGTCTCACACTAGCAGCTCGCTGGCAGCGCGCCCTTAACTGATTCAACCTGTTCTGAGTGGGATTTGAGTTCGCTTCCAGCCGTCTACCCCGATCGCTTCACGACGCCACCAGCGCTCAACGCGATCTGAGTTTTATTCTTTAAATAGACGTGCTGTAATTTTTAGTAGTGACTTTTGATCTTTGGATCTTTTTGATTTCGGATCTTGAGGTGTTTGAGATTCGATCAAATAGTCTTTAGAGAGTCGGCGATCGAGTGAGGGGGAGATCTGAGATAGATCACCTGGAATTGAAGGTAGAGGATTCTTCTTCAATTCGGAACTTCATCTGATCGTGTGATCGCCTGGACTGGTGATCGGCTTTGATTGATGCGTAGGTGGATTCCTACTGCATTGGATCGTCTCAATGGATTCTGAGGTGATTGTTGCGATCTGGATTGATCGTGTTCTGCAGCTTGTGGATTCAAGCTGTGTTGCAGTTCGTGGATTCGAACTGTGGATCACTGGTGAGTGATTGTTTGCGATCTGGACTGATCGTGTTCTGCAGCTTGTGGATTCAAGCTGTGTTGCAGTTCGTGGATTCGAATTGTGGATTGCTGTTGAGTGAGTCCAATTGTAAAGGTTAAGTATGTACTCCTTTGTAATTGTCTTTTCATTCAATAGTGAATTTTCGAAGGGTTAGTCGCCTCATATAGACTCGAGGTTTTTCCTGGATCTGGATCCAGGTTTCCTCGTATAATTCTCTGTGTATTGTTTCCGCATTGTTAAATTCTGAATTGTTGTAGATCGTGGACCTATAGAGTAGTCCTCTACTCTTTCAGTAACTGAATTGAACCGTCCTGTATGTGCGGTTTGGTACATTTGCATAGAAACCGCACTTATAGTGACGGTTCTGTGAAAACCGTACTGTGTATGCAGTTTTAGCTGTTTCGAGGATTTGCGAAATGGCTCGATCTCTGAGCCTTATTTACGCATATTACCTCTCTCTCAGGGACTTGAACTCCCTATTTCACCCTCCGAAACTTCTAGTATTAACCAATTCAAGCCTTGGAGGAAAATTGGAATAATCTAGAAGGCTTTTTTAGGACTACCCTTGGGACTCTTCTACCCCTGTCTTGGCCTATAAATAGAGGGGTCCTCCTCTTGCAAATGGCTGAGAATTTGAAGCTTGGAAGCTCTGCAAGAAGAGGGAGAACTCTGCTAGATTGCTGCCTCAAGTATTCAAGCTACCAAAGGTAAAGCTCTAGTTGATTTTCAGCACTCTTTTTAAATTCCAACTCTCTCATTTTCTACCTTTCTGTAGTGTAAGACCACTTTGTGTTGTTTTGTAGCCCCAAACATCTTCCAAAGTACCTGGGAATTCTCTCTAGCCGTAAAACGTGAAGAGAGAGCCTTGGGAAAAAGAAGTAGGAATGGATCCTCTAGGCTTAGAACCTACAAGTGATGAAGAGCATGCTATGTGGTTATTTTAAACCTATGGATGTTTATTTTCTGATGTTTTGCACTTGCTCATGGAGAAATATGTGAATCCTTGCTCTCAGTAGCAAAGGATTCCATCCTTCTCCTAGGAAGTAGATTTTCACATATTCACACACTTTTCACCATTTTTTTATCAAAGAAGCTAGATCTTGGATTTCCATGTTCAATACGGGAAATCTGAATCCATTGGCTTAAAAATGAATCTTAGAACTTCATGAGATGGTTTTTGTTGATTTTTAAGAGTTTTAGTTGAATTCACTTGCACACATGCACTGGTTTCTATGTTTTATCCAAAAATCTTCAAAGCAGGGCAGCACCTGTACCATGTCTTAGAATGCTCATAACTTCATCCTCCGGATGAATTTTTGAGTGATTCCAAAGACATGTGATAGATGGATATGCCTATTTCATATCTGAAAAATTTCGTCTACTTTCATATAGCCAATTTTTGACACCATCTGTTCAAAGTTTGTAAGTCAGTTCAGCCCAGATTGCTGAACTTGCCGCTTTGATGGTGCACCGTTTATTCAGTCTTAATCCATTTTGAGTGATTCTAATTCCTGAGTTTTCCTTGAGAAGTCTATTTTCATTTCCAATTGGTTTCAGCAGATTTTGGTCTGTTTTGTGCCTTGGGTGCTCAGTTGACTCAGAGGTGCTCGTTGGCATAGTCCAGAACTAATCTGTGGTCTTTTAGGCCTGTTCAAGAGAGCACACAAGTCACATCCGGATAGAGTTTGGTGTGAGGTTTTTTTCTTTGGAAAGATGGCACTACATACTTCCCCCATACCAATTTTCACGAATTTTTATTGAGCCAAACTCCACGAATAGGACTTTGAAAATGCCTACTCATCACTTTTGATATATTATAAACAGCAAATTTCAGATGTGGATCTCTCTTTTATTTTGAATCGGATTGAGTTGAAATTTTTACTGTATACTCTACTATATACCAGTCTTCAAATGGCTTTGGTTTCATTGGATTTGGATTTAAATTGAATGAGTTATGGTTAATCGAAGCTTTCAAGCTCTTTTGATCTAATTTCTCCAGATTTGCCTTAGCTTGATTTTCTTCATTTTCACTTTGATTTCCCTTCACTCATGAAGTTTTAGAGGTGATGAATCCACAAAGAGAGTCTAAGCTCATTAGACTTCTCATGTGGGATGGTCACACACATTGTGCTTGTCATAAGCACCTTTTTTGTTCATTTCATTAGCAAACAATTTCTAGTATAAGCATGTGGCAACCGTCTTAGACGGATGAGTGGGGGTGCCTAACACCTTCCCCTGCTCATAAATAATTCCCCTTACCCAATCTTTGGATTTTTTTCCTTATCTTAGAGCCACTTTAGCTCTATTTGGTTTCTATGAACCCTTTGGTGTCCATTCACACCTTAAAATGGATGGTGGTGACTCTTTACATTTATTGATTCCCGCGTGACGATATCAGAGGTCATCTTAGATGACATTTCCATGTCTCACAACACTAAACCAAAATATTGTAATAACTTATCTTTGATAGTAAAAAGTGCCCAGCAAAGCATAGAAGCACTCCAAGGTACATGGAGGAAAGAAATAAGGCTCATTTCTCAAGCTACATAAAAGAGAAAAATCACCCCACTCTAAGCTTCACAGAGGGAAAATAGGGATTCTACCTCTAGATGCACGAGAAACCTATTAATACACTTCTAAGAGACATGGAAAAATAAATGAAATCAAATGAAATGGCAAAGAAATCCACCAAGTACGGTAAAACCCCAAAAACTGACTCATTTTAGTAAAATGTATCCAAAATGTTTTTTACCAGTGCAAACCTTTTCAACATATCCTAATCTAGTTGATCATTGAGCTCAAATTGCATAAAAATGATTTAGAATTTAAAACTAGGCATTTGGACAAAATTTTGAAAATCTGTCGGTTTGCACTCAATTCGGGGTCAGGTTGGGTCGAGCGTGAAGATAAATCTAGAAACAAGAAGTATACACACAATGTCACGCTGGAGCCAGCTGTCCTGTGTGAGAAATCAAAGGCTTCAAGTCTAGAGCATGGGAAAAAATAAAGGTTATCGCTTGAGCTCACGCTAGAGCGAAGGTAGTGCTGCTTAAAACAAGTCTCTAGTTCCAAACAATTCATAGTTGCTTGGTCTGGTACTCAAGCTTGGATCAGTTGATGACAAAAAACCACATGGAGCTTGAGCTCGGCTCAGGCGCTAAGGCTAATTTTTACAAAATCTGTTTTCAGAGAGTCAATTTTCTCAATTTCTTCAAATCTGATGCAACAAAATAAAGACACACCAGATTTATTCTAAAATACATCTAAATCACTCTAAACAAATCAAAACATGAAGATCATTGCAGTACATAGGTTTCTTCATCAGTTTTATGTGAAAAACACTGAAGATCATCCTATATTCCCATTCAACCCATCTTAAACTTTCCAAATCATGTTTTTAACCATCCAAATATTCACAACTTGATCAAAACCATCCACAGTATATTCAAAATCTCATAATTGATCGATTAAATAGAGAAAAGCAATTCAACTTTGACTATCAAAGAGGTATTACTTGCCTTAGATTGTAAAAACCTCAAGAACTCTCCTTCAAATTGTTCTCAAAAAACCATGAAGATGAAGATCACCAGAAACCAACAACTTCTAAGAAAATTTTAGGTTTTTCCTCTTCCTCAGCCGTCCAATGCAATGGAAATTAGATTTAAAGTTTCCCTCTCAAGCTCCAACCGTCCAACACTATCGCAAAAGGTTTCCAAGGTTTAGAAGATCTCTTATGAAAAGAAACTTCCTATTTAAACATGCATCTTTCGTCCAACTCATATAGGCCTATTTTAATAAGATTTATTTCCATGCTTCACACTTACATCAATTGCCATAAATTCCACCAATAGGATTATATAGATTAACGTAGATTATCCATACCTTGATTAAGCCTTAGCCAACTGTTGAACTTTCTCGAAATTCTCATATTTGGGCCTCGTAATCTCCACCTATAAAAACAATATTGTGATTAAAGCATACTTCCCTAGAATCTTCTAAGTCATTTAACTATATTTATAAAGGAAAATTTTAAAGTTTTATAGGAGCGACCAAGGTTTAGAGCTTGACGAGGTTTTGAGCTCTCATGTGAGTCCTAAGAACATACCTTTTGCTGCATATAATATATAGATATACCAAATAAGTAAAATTGAATACCAAAGGAGTTATGTGTATAATGGGTATGTATACTAGCTAAGTGCCAAGTGATACTACTTCTAACCAATATATTAAATAAATAAATAGAAAAAGGACAACCTCTCCCAATGGTTGTTCTTCCAAATCATTTAACTATATTTATAGAGGGAAATTTAAAGTTTTACGGGAGTGACCAAGGTTCAGAGCTTGAGGAGGTTTTGAGATCTCATGAGAGTCCTAAGAAAACACCTTTTGTTACATATAATATATAGATATAAAAAATAATTAAAACAGAATACCCAAGTAATTATCTGTATAATGGGTATGTATACCGACTAAGTGCCAAGTGACACTACCTGTAACGAATATATCAAATAAAAAAATAGGAGAAGGAAAACCTCCCCCAAATGGTTGAAATAAGCATATTACTAATACCCTTTCTGTTTTTTCCTCTTTACTTCTTGTTCTTTTAAGTTTTCGCGTGAGTCCTAAGAAAACACCTTTTTTCTATATACAATATATAGATATAGCAAATAAGAAAAATGAAATATCAAAGGAATTATGTGTATAATGGGTATGTATATGGGCTAAGTTGCAAGTGACACTCCCTGCAACGAATATACCAAATAAATAAATTGGAAAAGGGCAACCTTCGGTTTTTGAATTTTGGCGGGCCGCTGCCACACAAAACCCTCACGCCATCGGTGGCATCTCCGCCGGAGCCGGCACCTTCCACTGCGGCAACCACGGCGGGTTCCTTGGCGTCAGTGAGGGCGGACCCCTTGTCGCAATCAGGGCCGTTGGGTGCTGCTGGTGTCGGCCAAAAGTCCTTTGCGGAGGTTGCCTGGGGCACCTCCCCTGCTATTGCTGTCGTGTCTTACAGCTCTCCCACCTTCCATGAGGGTACGCTGGCGATGTGCTTGTCTGCCCAGGAGATTGCATCTTCGGCCACCCCGCTTCAGCACTCACTAGTTGCTAAATTCTCCACCAACAGACCTCCTGTCGACTCCATTAGAGTTGTGATTAACAGGTTGTGGAACATTGACCAGGAAGTGGTTGTGGGGTTGATTGTCCAGCGCCATGTTTTCCTCAAGTTTTAGTCGGAGAAGGATCTTCTCATAGCCTTCACTAGGAAGACTTGGGCCATCAATGGTCATGCATTCAAGCTGCTTCGCTGGAGTCCCTATTTTGACCCATCAAAGGAGAGCTCAGTTGTGCCTGTGTGGGTTAACTTTCCCCTGCTCCCTCTTAACCTTTTCAACCCCTCCTATCTCAACCTCATTGCCAGCACTATTGGGAAGGTGCTGGCCATTGATGGCCCCACCTTAGCTTTGTCTCGACCTAGTGTAGCCAGGGTTTGCATTGAGGTAGATGTGCAGAAGGAATTGCCAAGCAAAATTTGGATTGGAATGGGTAAGAGTGGGAAATGGCAGAATGTCATGTATGAGAAGGTACCGAAGTATTGCTCTCATTGTGCTATGCTTGGGCACTCGATGGAGCTCTGTTGGAGAGCCCACCCAGAACTGCGGAAGTCTGCTGCCATTGATACAAGCAAGCCTCAATGGATGAAAGGGAAAGCTCAGGAAACCCCACAGTTGATGGAGGGTGGGGTGCCCTTTGGAATGACCAATAGGAACTTGGAAACCCAGGAGGCAGGGCCTTCACACAGAGCGTCACAATCAGATAAGCAGAATGTAGAACTACCAACTTTAGAACAAAGAAACCCGCAGGAGAACACCCAAGTCCCAACAGCTAACATGAGAAAGTCAATGGAATTGGGGGAGTTCCATGGCTGGACTCATAATGAATACATTCACCCTATTCGGAGAGTGGCATCAGCATCCATCAATGGTAACATAGGAAGTGGCAGTAAGGAGATGGCCATTGCGGAATTGGTTAAAATGGGGAAGGAACTTAAGCTTCCTCAAGGATCTAAATCAGGAAATGGGGAAGGAGTTCCAGACCTTCCAGGAAATGAGCAGATTACTGATCTGGAGTCATCCCAATTTCCTTCACAGATTAATCTGGAGGTATTATTACCAGTATCAGTGCCCAATGCCCCAATTGATCATGCCAACACCACCAACTCAAGGAATCAGTTCACTATCCGAACAAGAGCAAAGAGTAAGTCTGTTTCAGATGTGCAAAAATGAGACAGGTCTGCCTATCATTGTGTTGATGATGAGTACATTGGTGTGGAACATTAGGGGGATAGGCAATGATGTTTCTCTTCGGAGAATCAGAGCTATTAACAAAGAACACAAGTTGGACCTTCTGGTTGTTTTGGAACCAATGGTGGGGGCAGCAAGGTGTAGCAAAGTTGCAAGGAGAATTCATTTCCAATCTTACATGGTATGTGAGGGGGTTAATGAGAAAATTTGGATCTTCTGGAACAACTCGATTAATTTAAGGTTTGTTTCAGCAATGGATCAGCAGGTTACAGTGAAGATTGAGGCAGGGTTTGAATTGGTTCACACATTTGTTTATGCGAAATGCTCGACGGCTGATCGTAAGGAGTTATGGCATTCCCTCTCTGACTTGGCAGGTGTTATTAATTGCCCATGGCTGATATCGGGTGACTTTAATGTGACGCTTTAATGTGACGTGTTCGACCGAGGAAAGGCTGGGTTTTCGTCAATTTGATAGTGTTGCCTCTGAAGACTTCAACAACATGATATTATCCCTTGGGTTAACTGATGCAGGTTTTTGTGGGAATAGATTCACTTGGTGCAACAATGTGGAGGGATTGGGGAGACATTGGGCAAGGCTTGATTGCATCTTAGTGACTGTTAATGCAACTACTGATTTGCCTCCTGTTAAGATAACTCATTTGGAGAGAATTAACTCAGACCACTGCCCCCTCCTGATCAACTTTGAAGCTCTAACTACCCCGGGCAGATCATTGTTCAGATTCTTATCTATGTGGACTGATCATGAGGAATTCATTACTTTTGTGGAATCTATATGGAGGCAAATACAAGGAGGTAATCCATTCACTATTCTTCAACGAAAGCTCAAATATCTCCGACAAGCATTAAAGCAATGGAATTGGGAGGTTTTTGGTAACCTCCAAGTCCAAATTAAGAAATCAGCAGAGAAGGTGGACTTGATGGAAAGGCAATTGGTGGACAACCCCTCACTAAATGATTGGACAGCACTTGTGCAAGAGAAGAAGTGGTATGAAAGGCTGCTCCATCGGGAGGAAATGTTACTTAGGGACAAGTCAAGGATGTCATGGCTGGCAGCAGGTGACAGGAATTCGAAATTCTTTCATGCGTCATTGAAGGAGAGGAGGAGGACTAAGAACATTGACTCTATAACAGTAGGTGGTGGCATTGTCTTGGATAATAGAGAGGACATCAATAAGGCTGCAGAACTTCATTTCCAAAACTTTTTGACAAGTCAGGCCATAGAAGTCAACCCACATTTGCTGGAGGTAATCCCCAATCTTGTCTCCACGGCTAATAACCAATTTCTTCTTGCGATACCATATGAACTTGAAATTCAGCAAACTATCTTCTCTATGGATCAAGATAGCTGCTCGGGACTTGACGGCTTCTCTAGAAAATTCTACGTAACATGCTGGAATATTGTCAAAAAGGATGTGATTGAGGCAATCGAAGCCCTGTTTTCAGACAGAGAACTTCCCAAAAGTTTCACTTCAGCCCACATGGTGTTGATTCCCAAGAAACCCAACCCTGAAGTATTTGAAGATCTCAGGCCTATAAGTATGTGTAACTTCATTTATAAGGCAATGGCGTCCATTATTGGGATGAGGCTTTCTACTATCCTTCCGAAAATCATCTCAAGGGAACAACATGCATTTGTCAAAGGTAGGAATATTGCAGATTGCATAGGCATCGCCCAAGAGATGGTGGACCAATTGGAAAGGAAAAGTTATGGGGGTAATCTAGTTGTTAAAGTTGACATGTCTAAAGCTTACGACAGATTGGAGTGGAGCTTTTCTTCACGATGTGATGATGAAATTTGGATTCTCAATTCCCTTTTGGAACCTAATTTTCAAATGCATTTTGAATTTTTGGACGTCCCTTCTCATGAATGGGGGTCTGCATGGCTACTTTAAAGCATCCCGTGGATTACATCAGGGTGATCCTTTGGCACCGGCTTTGTTCATTAGCAAAAGAAGTGCTAAGTCGGCAGCTCTCCCAAGCTTTTGCATTGAATCAAATTAAGCATTATGCCATGGGCAGGAACTGTATGCAGATAAGCCATCTCTTATTTGCGGATGATATGCTTATCTTCTTGAGGGCTGATTTCAAATCGATTCGAAGTCTCCTAAAGCTGTGTAAGGACTATGAAATGGCATCAGGACAAAGGATTAACATTCAGAAGAGCTCATTTACTGTCTCAACAAGATGTCAACCAAGTAAGGTCTTCCAAATCACTCGGTTAACCAATTTCAATCAACGGAAGCTTCCCATGGATTATGTTGGTGCCCCGCTTTTTAGAGGCAGGCCAAAAATATCATATTTTGACAAGTTCACTCAGAACATTAGAAGAAGAATTAGTAGCTGGGGAAGCAAATGCCTCACCTTGGGGGAAAGCTTTGTTTAATAAAGAGTGTTCTCTCGTCAATCCCGATCCATATGATGGGTGCGCTACCTATCCCCAAGACTGTAGTGAAGAGAATAGAGAGCATGCTAGCTAATTTCTTCTGGGGGGATAAAGATGGGCATCTGAAGCATCATTGGATAAGATGGAATAAAGCTTGTCGTCCCATGAATGAAGGTGGCTTGGGTATTCGTTCATTCTACCACACAATGCAAGGATTGAAAGCAAAGAGAATATGGACCTTAATTCAACAGAATTCACTATGGGCAGATGTTGTGGGCCACAAGTACCGTGTCAAGCAAGGGGAGATGAGCTTATGCAGACCATATGGAACAACGGGCTGGAGGAACCTTGCTGTCCTGTACCCAGAGATAAAGAAGCATTGTTATTGGTTAATTGGGAAAGGCAACCTATCCTTTTGGCAACTGAAATGGAATTCCTTGGGCTTCATGGACGAGTGGCAATCTTTAGATGAGCCTCACCATGACTTGATGGTCAACCAAATTGTTAACGACCAAGGTGAATGAGACATATCAAAGCTTCAGAATCTCATTCCACCTGATGTATTAGTTCATCTTATCAAGGAACCGATTGTCATATATAATGAGGAAGACAAGCCAATTTGGTCCCTCGAAGCATTGGGTAAGTTCTCCACGTCGTCAGCCTATCATGCTTTGCATCCACATCATGATCGCGTGGTTGCCCTTAGCTGGATATGGAGAAAGGAAATTCCCCCCAAAATTAGCATTTTCATGTGGAAGCTCCTTAATAATGGCCTACTGACGGACGATGCCATCAAGCGCCTCAGAGTTCCTTTGGCCTCTCGCTGTTGTTGCTGTACACTTCACAAGGAGGAGAATAAAAACCACATTTTTTTCATAGGTATGTTGGCTCTTGGAGTTTGGGACTTCTTCTCCAACATCTTGGATGTATCATTCAGCACATCCCAATCGGCTCATGCACGAATCATGTTATGGCTCAATGCTGCAAAAGTGCTTACACCGAGCACTTTTTTAACAGGGGTGCTACCTTCTTTCATCTGTTGGGAATTGTGGAACTGTAAGAACAAGGCTGTTCATGAAAACGAGCCTCCAACTCTGCTCAATGTCATAAACCGCACAAAGAGATGGGTGAGAGAGATCTCGGGAGTGGCACCATCATGGGACTGCACTAGTTGGGTTGAAAGGCTCAACATGTAGGTGCTGGGTTTTCAAGTGAATGTTGCACCATTGAAACAAGTGAGATTCATTCGATGGTTGAAATCACCGGATGGAGCAGTGAAACTCAACACAGATGGGGCCTATATGGGGAATCCAAACTCAACACAGATGAGGCCTATATGGGGAATCCAGGATTGGTAGTAGGAGGCGGCATCTTACGTAATGATAGAGGGGAGATGATCCAGGCGTTTGCTCACTTTTTTGGTGAGAGTGATAGTTTGAAGGCGGAGGCAAGGGCGATGTGGGACAGCATCATGATGACCAACCTTGACACCAGCTACCAGATTGTTGTCGAAAGTGACTCCGAGGTCTTGATAAATGCAATTAAAAGTAGGATTGACTGTCCATGGAGCATCTACTATTGGGTTGCCCAAATCAAACAGTACATCAACAGGATGTCTTTTTGTCACACTCTTCACCAAGGTAATCAGGTTGCAGATACATTGGCACAGGAAACAATCAAAACTAGAATGGATTTGGCATACATAGATAAAAGGGACCTGCCACAGCAGGCACGTGGACGCCTAACAATTGACAAATGTGGGTTGTGTTATATAAGATAAGATCTCAGGTGCTGTTCTTGTAAGGGGCGAGCCCCATGGTTTTCATCTAATTAATACATAGGTATGGAGGTCCCGCCTCAACCTCCCTCTCACTCGTTGAGAGTTCCCATTCCCCTATTTTTGGGGAAGTGGTCATTAAAAAAAAAAGGGCAACCTCCTCCAACGGTGAAATAAGCATATTTACTAATGCCATTTCTTTTTTTCCCCCTTTACTTCTTGTTCTTTTGAGCTCTCGTGTGAGACTTAAGAATACACCTTTTGCCATATACAATATATAGATATAACGAAATAAGTAAAATAGAATACCAAATGAGTTATGTGTATAATGAGTATATATATATATCGGTTAAGTGCCAAGTGACACTGCCTGTAACGAATATACCACATAAATAAATAGAAAAAGGATAACCTCCTCCAATTGTTGAAATAAGCATATTACTAATGCCCTTTATGTTTTTTCCTCTTTAATTCTTGTTTTTTTTGGGCTTTCACTTGAGCCCTAAGAAAACAATTTTTTGCTATATATAATATATAGACATGCCAAACAAGTAGAATAGAATACCAAATGAGTTATAAGTATAATGGGTATGTATACTGGGTAAGTGCCAAGTGACTCTCCCTGTAACGAACGAATATATCGAATATATAAATAGAAAAATGACAACCTCCTCCAATGGTTGAAATAAGCATATTACTAATGCCCTTTCTGTTTTTTCCTCTTTACTTCTTGTTCTTTTGAGCCCTTGCTTGAGTCCTAAGAAAACACCTTTTACTATATATAATATATATAGATATACGAAATGCATAAAATAGAATAACAAAGGAGTTATGCGTATAATGAGTATGTATACTGACTAAGTGCCAAGTGACACTACCCGTAATGAATATACCAAATAAATGAATATATAGAAAAAGAGCAACCTCGTCCAATGATCGAAATAAGTATATTACTAATGTGCCCTTTCTGTTTTTTCTACTTTACATCTAGTTCTTTTAAAACAAGAAATGAATATGAAACTCTTGTCCTTCACACCACATGATGTCTGGAAGTGTTCAGAATACAATGCCAGAGAACTGTTGTCATCAGAAAAACCATAACTGCATCAGAGTTTTCAAGGAAAGAACATGAATCAACTCTAAAATCTGTAGGTGCCTCTCACCGTCATCGCCTAGATCGGTAGGACTCTACTCACCCAATGTGGCGAGGTATACACCCATAAGACTAATGTGGTAGGGTGGGTATATACCCATAGGACTATATATACTTGCGGATGTGGGATGTAGAAGGAAGGACTGAGCTGAAAAAAAAGAAATGGCAGTCTCTTAAATTCTTTGCGTGGCCTCGGCAATCCTTATTGTTGGAATTCCATGCTCTGGAAATGAATTTGCCGCTTAGGATTCTAACGTAATTCCCTGCATCGATCCTTAGGGACATGCATACAAACACAAGCAATGCAGCCTTTTGAATAGCTCTCCAACGATCCTTTGATGGTTTAGGCTTAGGCCCTAGAATTCATGTACTGTTGGAATTGTTTTATGAGATTGATAATATCATGAAGAAGGCGGTTTATGTTGGAGCGAAACGTGGGAAATTACCTTCTCAAGGATACAAACATGGAAGTAAGAATCTAATCCCTTTTAGATCAATCTTTCTAGAATTTTTTATCATCCTTTAACTAAGAACAATCTCTTAGGGCCCTCCTTAGGTCTTGAAACGACACACTAGTATTAATTGTATTAATCGAACTTTTTACTTAATCATTTTTTTGTTTCTGTTTCTTAATAAAATTTTTTTATTGTATTCGTCTCGAGTTATACCATACCATTGGACATGATAATGTGAAGAGATAATAAAGTTGGTTCATGACCATGGAAGTGGCGGCCCAATTAGTCCTAAGGAGCGAAACCAATTCTTTCCTACATTGACCGTTGCACTTTGGTAGTGCTGTGGAGACGGTCCAGTCCCCAATTAAAATTTTGAGCTAGATATTTCAAGAGAGGATGGAAGCATAACATTTATTTTTAAAAACTTCATAAAATTATGGTATTGAATGAAAAGAGTTGCTTTAGTCATATATGTGTACCTGTTTTTTATTTAATAATCATATATTTTGTAACATCCCAAATTCTAAATTTGGAGACGTTTTCTTGGTAATTATATTATTTTGGATTAATTATGAGATTTTTGTTAATTATGGTATTATTTATTTGATTTGTAATTATTAAGAATCTTAATTATTTGAATTGTTTAGCATTTTTTTTTTTTGACCTGTATTTAGACGAAGGATGGATTTTATATGTTTATAATAATTTTTTGCTATTTATTGGGATTTATGTGACTTAATTAAATATTATATGGCTTTTAATCGATTATATTTTCTCTGATTGGTGAACATGCCTTGAGGATGATGATGGGTGTTTCGGAGTCGAACCATAGGTTTTTCTTTATTTTCGGTGGCTGAGTTTGATTGGACCTTAGGGTGTCGCATAGGAGGCCATGTGGGCATATGTTACAACAAAATCCTTGTTTAAGCGGTTATCTTGGTCTTTCGGGAACAGTCCAATTCTCCTCCTCTACTTCTCCGTTCCTTCTCTTTCTGTTTTCTTCGTGTGGTCTTCCTGTTGTCGGCAATGTGTTGGTTCAACTTGGTTGACATGGGTCGAGGTGTCTGTGTTGCTGGGTTCGTCTGCAAAAAAGCAAGTTCATCACCTGTTTAAATTTCAATTATTTACGAGTAATTTCAAAAATGATTATATCATTTTGATTTAGTTGAGCTTCACTTGGAATATTGATGTCTATGCTCTTTCGATAACCTCCGTTTGGACAGTTGATTGTTGGGTATTATCATCACATTCCTCATGCAAGTTTTATCCGTTAAATTTGTTTTATGGTATTCTTGGGAGTTTTACGAAGTTGTAGGTATAATTGGGGTTGTTTATCGGGCCAGGCTGGCACGGCCTGTGGTGCTTGGTGGGCCGTGCCAAGGTGCTTGGGCCCATGGCCTCCTAAGGTACGGCCCGATGGGCCTTGTCCCGGCCGGCGCTGCCAGCATCAAGTGGGCTAGTTGGGCCATGCCGCGTGCTAGCCCAGCATAGTGGCCCAACAACAGGCCCGCATGGCACGTTAAAACGACTAGGTGTTCCCCCCAACACTTCCTCCCCCAAAAAGTGCTACAAGTATTTTTTTTTTTTATAGTTATATTTAAGGGTAGAGGTGGTAAAAAATCACTTTTGGTTTTCTATAAATAAGCTTAACCCTTCCCACTCCAAACCACACATTTTATCATCTCTTTATTTTTTTGGTAGTGATTTTATCATCTCTTCTCTTCTTACTTTTTTAGGGTCATATTTAAAGATTTGGCCACTGGCCGGTAGACTCAGCAGAGTGCTCACATGGGGGGTCCCTAGGCCAACCATTGGCAAATCTTTTAATAGGACTCTAAAAAAGTTATGATTTTTTTTTTATTTGCTTTCCACATTTTCTTCTTAGAGTCATGTTTAGTGATTTTGCTAATGGTCGGCAGAGTCACAGTGCTACTTGAGCCCGACCGTTAGAAAATCATTGAACAAGGCTCTTACAAAGTTATCAATTTTTTTCTTTCTTTATTTTTGCCTCTTTACGTCTACATAGGAGTTGCAAAAGTGTTATTTGCATCGATTACTGCTTGAACAGTCAAGCGGTAATAAACGAAAGTAACACTTTTACAACTCTTTATCTCAACACGGTTTAAGAAGTAGGTAACTTTTTTTTACTATTTTTTTCTATTTTTTTTATTTTTGTAGAAAACTACCTCGGGGCACGGCACAGCCCAGCCCTAGTCATGCCACATGTTGGGTTGTGCCTAGGTTTTCCTTGACGGGTTGGGCATGGCATGACCTGTCAAGAAAGTGAGCCGTGCCCAAGCTGACCAGTTAAGCAACCCTAGGTATAATTTAGACAAAGTGTTGGAAACAATATGGTTCATATATATATATAGGGGTATTTTTGGGGTGTTTAAGATTGGTGTATATGACATGATTTAACCCTAATTGAATTTTTCTTCGTGGAAATTTTTGCTGTACACAGTGCACATAGGCATATCACTGAACCACTTAAAATCTTGCGTATTCTTTTTCTTCTTCTTCTCTAATTTTCTATTCATGTTGCACAACTCACAACACGAAGTTTGGAGTAGGATTGAGAATAAATTAACCAGCAAACCAAACAACAAAAATAATAATAAACAAATCACACAATTTACATGATTTGGCAAAAATTCCTACTCAAATCCATAGATGTTGGGAGTTTCGTAATTAAATCTATGAAAATAAAGTTAGAACTTAAGGAGTACAAAACCTGGTCCTAGTCAAAAACTGCATTCTCGAACATATGGCTAGAAAACCTAATCGAATAGATAACAGCAAATACCTAAATTAAAAATTACACCCATCCGAAGGTACATACAACATAGCGTAAAAAGTATATTATGACTTTAATGAAATATACCCAATAATTAAATAAAAACCTAACAATCTTTTATTATGACAAATGAAAGCCACTTTGGTCTACAAAATTTAGCTAAAACGACACTAATATAAACTTACGATTCAGCCTTCATGGGCCTACGAGAACCGTAAATACAAGTTTCATCTTGGTTTCCTGGGTCTTTCTTGGGTTCACTAGGTTTCATCATCAGCTCTTAAATATGAATCCTACAACAGGTATATAGGCCTAAGGCCGAAATTTATAGCCATTGGGTCAATCAGATCTACTTCGACTCATATTCGAAATTGGTCAGATTCTGCATATCTAAATCCATATTTGATTGATTAGATTCTAATCTTATCAGCCTATATTCGGGTTCGAATTCACCGATCTATCTCCAAGTTCAACGATTTTATTATTAAGCATGTATTAAATTTTATTATTATTTTTTTATTTTTTACTTGATCAAATGGTTCAACCTTGAACCTGTTAAATGACCATTGCATCTAAAAACTTAAGTTAATAGGTAAAGGCGCAACTACGTATTTAAGAGGACCCAAATATGATATTTCAACAAACCAACCTTAAATATTAAATGGGGAAGACTGAAAGCCCCTTCTTCAAACCCGCATCGGTTGGGAAGGAGAAAGCCTTTCCTTCCCAAAGTTGACTATAAAATGCTCAAGGCAAAAGCCTTACACCTCTTGTAACCATTTAAATAACTAAAAAATTATTCCATAATAAATTGAAAACCTTTAAAAATAGTTAAATCCTTTTAAGCTTAAACTAAAGGCTTTAATATATACACAAACGGATCTAATAGGGAAGGATTCATATATTTGAATTATATTCCATCTTCGTACTTGAAATTAATCCATATGAAAGGTTGAACACATGACTAAGACCTTTTGAGTCGCTCGAGTTGCCAGCTATATGCTAAGATGTAGGTCCCCTCTAAATTCACCACCCCAAGGAGATATGTGTGTAATGAATGTACGTATATAATGGGTATATATAACAGCTAACTGCCAGGCAAGCAATACCCTTAATGAATGTACAAAAATAATAAACAAAAAATAAATAAATGAAAGGACAGCTCCTCCAATGGTCGAAATAAGCACTTTGCTGATGCCCTTTTCTGTTTTATCCTCTTAACTTGATCTTCTCAAACAAAAAGTGAAAGCCAAACCTTTGTCCTTCACACCGCACGATGTCTAGAAGCCTAATAATAAAATAGGACAACTCCTCCAATGATCGAAATAAGCACTTTGCTGATGCCCCTTTTTGTTTCATCCTCTTAAATTGTTCTTTTCAAACAGAAAGTGAAAGCCAAACTTTTGTCCTTCACACCACATGATGCCTAGGAAAACCATCTTTGCATCGGAGTTTTCAAGGAAAGAATATTAAAGAGTACAATCTGAAAATCAAGTCTGTAGATACCCCCACAATCATCGCCTGGCTTGGCAAGACTCTATTCATCATAGTGAAATCCAATGTTGCAAGTTACTCTTAGATCTATATATAGTTGCAATGGATTTCATTGTACTCACATCAAAAGGAAGGTGAGATTGAGAAGCTAAGACTGAACTGGTAGAAGAAATGGCAGTCTCACACATTCTTCGCATGGCCTTGGCAATTCTACTCATCGCCGGAATTTCATGCTCCGGCAGTAAAACCCCCACACAGGATTGCCAAGATGATATAGGCAATCTCATACAACAATGCCAACAATACGTTACAATTCCGGGGCCTAAGACTGATCCATCACCAGGATGTTGTAGTGCTATTCAAAAGGCCGACATTCCTTGTGTTTGCAAGCAAGTCCCCAAGGATGTAGAGAAGTTCGTTAGCATGGAGAAGGTGGTTTATGTTGTAGAGAAATGTGGGAAACCACTTCCTCATGGATTCCAATGTGGAGGTAGGAATTGAATCCCTTTCAATCCATCTTTTTAATTGGAAAAACAAAAGGATAAAATTTATTGTAAAAGTCATTTATGTTTTCATATTGAATGAACGAGTAGTTATTGTAAAAGTCATTTATATATATAATGTTTTTTTTTGTTACTAATAATATGTTTTCTTATGTTTGTTTCAGGTTATATTGTCCCATAAGGCATGAAGATGTGAAGAGATAATGAAATAGTTTTATGTTTTCTATGTAATGAATAAAATATGTTGCCTTGATGATGTTGTGTGAGGACAACTTTCGTTTTAAATGCCATCTTTCCATAATATTGGATGTAATAGAATTGCTTTGCTTATCTATATTAAAATGCAATTATTTATGATATTATGATAATTGTAGTTGGTGAATTATTGCTCTCTTTTGGCAAGACAATAGGTGAAATGTTTTTATTTCTATAATTGGACAATAAGAGAAGCGCTTCTGTAAAGTAATTCAAACAGCTAGTGAATGGTACATTCGTAATATTAATTTCGAGTGGGATTGCATGAGTTATTCTAAGTGATTTTGTAAGTATTTATGAGTAACTTACATATTATAATAATAACTAATGAGGAGATATAAGTCAGTATGAGAACTCTTTTGGCAATAGGTGTTAGTTGAGAATCTACAAGGTTCTCTTTATAAAAGTATAGATTTATAAGTAACCTAAGAAAATTTTGATTATCTCATGAATCTAAAAATACCTTACACCATATCATTTAAATACTTTGCAAGCACCCTTTAAAAAATTCATGTATAACCTATGAATTTAATAAACTAACTCATGAGTCAAATAATTAGCTCACAAGCTTTTTTCTTATGGCAAATAAACTTGGGAATACACGAGATGAAGAAAAGTGAATCAAAAATCTATTATGACTTCAATGAAATAATCCCAGTAATCAAATAAAAAACCAAACAACCCTTCGTCATTATAAATGAATTCATTTTTTCCTACTATTATTAACTTGTGAAATTTATCCAACAAATTGCAATAATAAACTTACAATTTGACCTTCATGTGCTTGGAGAAACCATAAATCTAAGGGAGCATTTGGTGGAGATTACGGATTATGGATTATAATCTGGATTTTGAAAATCGAAATTTTTATTGCTCATTTTCAGAACCCTAAATCTTTTTTTGATACTGTGGATTTTAGAATTTAATTATATAATTAGAATCATGAATCTCGTTTGGTTGACAAGATTATTGAGATTGAATTTGGTCTATTTTGTACATTAAAAATTGCATACAATATATACATATATTGAAAAATTATTAGATAATTTGTATGCATGTGTCTGTGTAATACAAACATATATACATACATACATATATATGGTATAAATTTTATATATTGTATAATATATATCATACATAATATTATATTTAAAACCGCTGATTTTGAAAATTTAAGCACCAATGCCTATAATCCCTATAATCACTAAAACTATAAATTCTGATTATGGGCTGGATTATAATGTCAGAATCCGGCTTCAATGCCCAGCAAACGCGCCCCACCCACCCCCCTAAATTTCATATTCTTCTGGGCCTTCCGTGACTACAACAGGCTTCATTATTCTTACACAACAATCCGAAAACACGGATATAGGATCGAAACCATTTTTTAACGCATTAGGCCGAAGCTGAGAATTAACGGACTGCTTGGGCATCAATGGGTTGGATCTGGGAAGGGTTGGCCGACCTAATTGAGTCTTAGAAGGCCCATGTCTAATGTAACTCATATATGGATTTAAAGCTTTACATGGAGTGGTCGGTCCCCAGCCCGAATTAGGCCCAAATGAGCTTATTATCCTTTATATTCCCCAAGGAATATGGTTCGAGATGGGTAGAGAGATGCTTATATAAAATGTATCTCTATCTTGTTTAATTCGAAACAATAAAATGAATTGTTGAGGCCACATTTGTGTAAGAGTGTCAAACGGGTATGTTTCTCCGTGGTCTGGTTGTAAACTTTTTTTTTGTTGCAAATCATGCAACATGAATAGTAATAAAATCGAGAAGAAAAAGTAGAAGAAGAACAAAATAATTTAAAGTGGTTTGACGATGTGCCTATGTCCACTGTGTACGGCGCCGAAAACTCCACTAAAAACTTCCATTAGGGTTATAATGTGATATATATATATATATATATATATATATATATATCAACCCTAAACTTGATATTCAATTAGGGGCCCTCAGGTCCCTCCCAGCCCTTTAACCCATAATATGAGCCACTATTTCCTACATTCTTTATTTTCAAATTGACTTCATTAACATCACAAACTTAGAGATTTCTCCACTTTGCATTCAAATGCCAAGATTTGAGTATTCACTTGTTCCATAGATGTGATTTTTTATAAGGTTTAAAACATCACAAGAAAGGTGATAAGTACAGCAAGAGATGCAAGACTGCCATGGCATGGGCTAATTAACATTTGTTGGGCTATTTGGAACTAAAGAAGCAAAGTAAATTTCTTTCACTTGCAGGAAGACTCTTCAAAGCTTACAAACTATAAAGGAGCAGGAGGAAGATAGATAGAGAAGTGGCCTTCATAAGATGGACAAGACCAAGAGAGAGAGATTGGAGAAACTGAACATTGATGGCGCGGCTTGTGACAACCCAGGGAAAGCAGCTATTGTAGTTGTTAGCAGGGACTGCAATATTATATGCATCTAGTTTAGGCACCTCAGCGAGTCAATTGGCTATACCACATCGGTAGAAGCAGAGGCATAGGCTGTTCATGAAGATGCCAAGCTAGTGGAGAAAATTGGAGCTATGTTTTGGAAATTGAAAGTGATAGTGAAACTGATTGTTAATGTTCTTCGGAAGGAAACTACTCCACCATGGCAGACAGATGGAATTTTTTAAGAAGCCAGGACTGTTCTTTCAAAGCTAAAAAAAACGAAGGGTTGAAGATAGGAAAATTTTCAGGGAAGCCAATTGATTGGTGGATAAACTTGCAATTATACTACGCAATGGAAAATTTCTCCTGCCCTGTGGAAGTCCAAGCTTCCTAAAGAAGCTGCTGATATTTGTGGTGAAGTTGTGCATGTGAATATTTAATTCTTCAAAGAACTTTCTCTTCTTTGCAATCTCTTCCATTGTATTATCTATTTTCTTCCATTTTTAATACAAATCAATAATTTATGCATTGCAATGTTGTTAAAAGAAAACTAAAATCTTATTTTTATTTTCCTTCATTTGTCTTTTCCTAGCTATTTGTTTCTATCTCTAGGAGCAATAACATGGATCAAGAAAAACATGATAATAACCTGCTTGTTACAAGTTTCTGAACAAGGTTTATAGGTCTCTAAAATGGATTTACAAGTATAATAACAAGGTTTACTGGTAGTCATAGAATAGGAGAACATAAAAATTCTAGGAGCCCTTCTTCTAAACCATGTCCAAGGAAGAACAGAAGAAGAGAGCGTGAGAGAGAGTGAAAAGCCGATTATAAACAGTAATTGACCCTAGTAAAGGCATTGTTGCTCATAAACAATAAAATGACACTCATCTTCAAATTATCTTAGAAAATTATCACTAATTTCTATCTTGGAAAACTAAAACGCAAAAATTAAATCCACGTTTGAAAAAAAGATGCACCACCTGACATTTGGGAAAAGTGCATTTACACCCCTAACATTTTAAAATGGGCACTAACACCCTGGACATAATTAGAAGAAATATGCAACTATCACCTTTCCGTTTACTAGAACCCAAATACCGTTAAATTTGGTCTAACATGACCAAAATAACCTCAATTAATAAGATTAGTTGTTTTAAGGCATTGTTACCCATCTACTACATGTAAAGCCTTCATTCCTTTTTTTTTCTCTCTTAAGGAGATTATAAAGCTTAATTCTAAGCATTTATTTTTTCTTTTCATCAGTTCTTCTTCCTCTTTTTTCACGAATGGTTACATTCTATGTCATGGCAAAACTCTCTTTGTACAACTTTAGGACTTAATTAATGTTATCTTGGTCATTTAGACTAAAATTTAACAGTGTTAAAGTTCCAGTTAACGATAGGGGTGCTATTAATTGCATATATATTATAATGTTAGGAATATTAGTGCCCTTGACCAAATTTGTGCAAGTATAAATTTCCATTTTAAGAAAAAAATTATACACACACACAGATCACTTAAGATACTTTTTTTTCTCGCTTAAGCCATCAACAACCATAATGGGATTAGGCCACATGCCACGTGGCGTGTCATTGTTAGCAAAAGAAAAGATGGCTCAGACTCATTTGCTAGGTTACCCGAGCTAAGGAAGTCCTGAGATGTTAAACCCATAGAGATCCCGATTGGTTCAATGAATTGGAATTAGAATTAAGAATTATAATTCCAATTCTAATTCATCAAGAATTGCAATTGGGTAGAATTGAAATTATTGTGATTGGATGGCAAGAGAATTGAAATTTGGAATTACAATTCCATGAAGAATTAATTTTAAATCCAATTCCATTGATTGGATGAACTTATGAAATTGATTTGTATCATTCCCATGTTAATAATAATAACACAAGTGACTAATTATCATGACATATCAATTCTATATTTTAAAAACTGATAATAATATAAACTTTATCACTAAAATTAAAAGAACAATGTATTTGTCCGCGTTATTAATATTCATAAACCATCCAAAAAAATAACAGTTTAATTACTAAATACTAATCTATATCTATATTATAAAATAAAAAACTATTTAACTATGCATCTTTATCCACTCTTTCCTAAATTCAATTGGAAGGCATGAGAAATACTCAAACTTCCGTGTATCACTTGTTAGCAAATCACCCGTCTTGATAAGTTGTGACATTTCAAGATTTGGAATCTTGGAGACCTCTTCAAATACTACTTGTGCACTCACTTTAGCAGGCTCATTATTTAAGGCCCTATCAATTGATTGGGCCATGTGGGAAACTGCAGCTGCCAATATGCCACTTGTACGGTTTCTTTTTCTTAAGGATTGCAAAAGTGATGCAGATGATGGTGCCTCTCGACAAGATGAAGAACCAGATGTAGGAGAAGGTAAATCACTGATATCTATATCGCAAGACTAACATTATTATTAAATCAGCTCCATCATTAGCCATAAAAGCTTGTTCTGCCTCTTCAACATGTTCTACACCTTCTCCATTAGCATGATCCTACCCACAAATGATTCTCAAGTCAACCCAGTTGTCAATTACTTTTGTCCGATAACACTTTGCTTCTACATGAGATTGTTAACAATAAAATAAAATAAATAAAATTAGTACAATGTAATATACTTTTGTAAAGATTTAAACATTAAAGTAAATTATAATATACCTGACAAAAAGCATTCCACTCAGTTTCATCATCAACATGAACCATATTCTTGGTGTTGTCCCATCCAAAACCACTTTGCTTGATCATCTCACTAACAACACGGTAGTGTTTATCCAAAGTTTTGAGACGAGATTTAATGTTATCTTTAGAAATTGATACACCACATTGATCTTTTATGGCATTTATAGTTGCAGTAAAGGCTGGAGCCTTGCATCCATTTGGTGTTTTATTTCCAAGGTTATGTTGATCAAGGAGAACAGTGGTTAGAACATGATCCATTTCTCTTGTCCATTTAAAATATGATTTTCCTTTCTCTCTTACATTTTGAGCTTGGGATTGAAATCTACCACTTTCCATCTGTAATAATCTACACAAATATTAATACAATAGTTATTTGAAACAATATGCAATTGTTTCACCCTCTCTGCAAAAAAACAGAGAAGCAAGCACTTATGTTGAAAGAAAACAAGAGAGAGAGGGGGGGGGGGAGGGGAGGAGGGTGTTTCACCCTCTCTGCAACAATACAACTCGCTAGCCACAAGAGAGAGAGAGAGAGAGAGAGAGAGAGAGAGAGCATCTTGTACGAGAGAATGGTCAGGTTGTATTCTGTCCCAAGTGCTTAGAAGAAAAATATCTCATGCACCAGTGCTGGTACTGGATTTTTGAGAGAATGGTCTCGACTTCTATCCCCTTTCCTTTGACTCTAATCTAAATCACACAAACCCTGTTTTCCTTTTCTCTTTGGTATTGTTGATACCAAGTCAACATCTGAAAAAACGAGAAATTGCTTCGTTGAGTATTGGGGATTCTCGAGTTAGAAGCCAAACGAAAACACGGAAGAGAGAGTCTCTTTGAAATCTGTAGTTAGTTTAGATCAGATTCAATGGGAAAAAATGGAAGAGAGAGAGGGAGAAATGAGAAATTGCTTCGTTGATTATTCGAGCGTCCTGAGTAAGATGCTAAATGAAAACACGGAAGAGAGGGTCTCTTTGAAATCTGGAGTTGGTTCAGATCGATTTCAATGGGAAAAAATAGAAGAGAGAGAGGGAGCAGTGGAGACGAAGAGAGAAATAGAAGTGATAGAGAGAAAGAGAGCAGGGGAGAGAGGAGAGAAGAATGGAAGAGTACGCATCGGTCTCTGCAACACTAGTGACGGAAATGAAAGGAGAGGCGCAGCAAGGAGAACGAGACAACAAGCAAAATGAAGAGGAGAAGAATGAGATGGGTATGTTTATCGAGCTTCTAATTCTCAATCACGACTCCCCGATTCTTCTCAATTTGGTATGGAATTAGGTAAGTTACAAATTAGTCTATAAGCTAATTCTATGGAATTAGGTTTTAATTCAAATTCCTAATTTCAAGTATTTAACCAATCACAAGAATTGGAATTGGGAGCCCAATTCCAATTCTTATCTTGAATTCTAGCTCTGATTCCGCGAACCAATCAGGGCCCAAGTAGAATCTATAATATTATTAGGCAAACTCTACCAAATATTTCAAGATTCTTGCTAACCTTTTTAGCTAGTTTGTCAAAAAAAATCCTTTAAATATTCTTTAAAGACTACATCGTATAAAAACAAAATGATGTCGTCTACCACCATTTACTGCTACGATGCATGTAGCGTAAGTGAGATGCTACCACGTGGGGCATCTCATGGTCAAGCTCTTTTCACCAAAAGGAAATTGATCTTTTACATCTTCAAAGCCAGAGTTACCATTGGATGGTCCATGTGTCAGGATGTGTATCAAATTGCATGGTTGCAGTTAATGGTAGTAAACAATTTCAAACCTATAAAAACTACATAACCAAAGACTCCTAGCCCATCAAGTAACTACCACAATGTATATCCTATAAAGAACTACCATGCATCCAAAAAGCTCATATTAACTACGTATATATGCATAGGTGTAGCAGTGCACGTGCCTCTCTAGTGATACGAGATCAAATGGAAATTTTTCTTTCCAGCCAAACATATATGCAAACCATTTTAATATCCTCACAAGCATATATGCAAACCTAGATCGGAAAACACCCAATCCTTAGAATGATAAAATTAGCTTAGAAACTTGAGATTTCAAAGGGAAGATACTTAAATATCAAAGAAAACTCATTACTTTCACCTCAATAATTTCCATCTTTGGTCGTCTCAGTAAGAGTGAATTGCAACTGTTTTAAATCTCTCCGGTGTTACCAGTTAATTTTGCTTGTCTTCTTCTTCAAGGAAAGAATATTTCAAAGCACAATCTGACAATTAAGTCTTTAGATCGATGCCTCTCACATTCATCGCCTGGTCTTGGTAGCACTTCATTGTCGGGATATCCAATGTGGCAAATGCATGTGGGTACCTTTTTATCTACTAGTGGTGGCACATGTATACTCAGTGGCGGAACCAGGACTCTAAATCTGGGGGGGCAAAAAAAATTTTCAATTAACACTTCTCATAAAATATAGAAATTTTAATGAGTTGGGGGTGGGCAAACCAGAAATTTTAGAGGGTATTCTCATGAAATATAAAAATTTTCAATGGATTGGGGGGGCAAACCAGAAATTTTAGAAATGATTCTCATGAAATAGAAAAATTTTCAATGGGTTAGGGGGGCCAATCAAAAATTTTAGGGGGGGCAAAACATATATTTTAATTAAAAAATATATAAAATATATACCTTTTTAATAAAAAAAATAAAGTTAGGGGGGGCAATTGCCCCCCCTAGCCAATGCCTGGTTCCGCCACTGTGTATGCTACACGTCATCACCCTTAACTGTAGTATATAAATAGGGGTTTAAATTGGAGTGGAAAGAGTAGTGGGGTAGTTATAGTTTCTGATTATTTTAGTTGAGGAGGGCAATAGTTGGAAAACATAAGGAGGCCAGAATCCGAGGGAATATTCCCCCTATTCTCTTTACTAATAGCATAGATATAGATACTTAATTGCCATGAATGGTGCCCGTGTATTCACGACTGAGCTGATAACGAGAAATTCATGGCAGTCTCTCACATTCTTCTTAAACATAATTTTTTTTCTCTTTTTTTACATTTGTTTCAAGTTATACCATTCCATAGAAGGTGAAGACGTAAGGAGATGTAAGGTGAGTAAACTAAGGAGCTGAGTTAATTATTGTAAGGGAAAAGAACAAAGAAGAAATTTATTTTTGATGTCATGAAACAGAATTGCTTTAGTCTGTAGCCATGGCCCCATGTATGCTAGTAGAGTACAACTACGGTTCAAATGTTCTGGGGGCACCCCATAAATAATTAATACATGTCATTTGAATTTAAGAATGTTGGCACTTTAAACTAATATAAATAATTAGCATACATGTGTTATGCACATTTTTTGATTTTTTTTCTTTTTTCTGACGTGAATAAATCATATAATGCTCTCTTTACATTAATGGCACACAAGGTGTAGAGAAATTGATGTACAAAGGATCTCAACCCTCTACTAGAGGGACCAGTACAATTAATTAGGTTAAAATCCTTTCTTTATTTTGGTCAATGTCTACTCAATAATTCTTTATTTTTATTTGATCTTGTTTAGTGTTTTTTAAATTTTAATGTAGCTTTTTCTTAGGCATCAATTGTCATTTGATTCAGACTTCTCTTAAATTTAATTTTAGAATTTTTATTAGTAATAAAATTTATATAAGGTATCTGGTTCATCGAATCAAAAAGGTTTTGGTATCTAACACCTTAATCTCTTAATTGAAAAGCTCAAGCTGATAGTAGAGATGAACTTTTTATATTTAATATATTCCTTAACACTCCCCTCACGTGTGGAATAATTTTTTATCAACGGGTGGAGTGGAGGTTTGAACCCAGAACCTAGAATTTGCCTAAGGTTCTGATACCATGTCGAACACCATTCCTACTAAAATCTTAAGCTGGTAGTAGAGGTGAACTTTATATAGTTAATATATTCCTTAATAGTTTGATCCAAATACATGTATATGGTTGAGGCCGAGCAGAACATAGTTACAAGCCTTGATCTTCTTCCTCCATCACTAAGGAAATTTGATTCTCGTTATTAATGAAATTTTTTTATTATATTTGTTTTCAGGTAATATGATTCCATACCACATGGAGAAGAGAGGAGATAATAAAGTAGTTTTTGTTTTCTATGTAATGAATAGACTATGTTAGTCATCTTGATATTGTGTAAGAAAAACATATGAGAACATCTAGCTTAAATGCTATCTTATGATGAAATACTGGAATAATGTGAACTTTGTGTTTTGTAAGAAATGAATGAGTTAAGATGCTAAGGTTGATGTTGCGTTGGGAAAAATGGAATGAGAACATGTATCTTAAATGCTCTCATCTCACCATTTTGGATGAAACAAAAATTGCTTTACTTACTCGTATGCAAATAGAAAGGTTGATTGATAAGAGGCTATTTGGTATAACTTTTCAAAGTAGGTTGATTGATAAGAGGCTAGTTGGTATAACTTTTCAAAGTAGGAAAAAAATCTATTTTGAAAAGTTAAAAAGGAACTTTGAAAAGTTCCCTTTGAACAATTCATAGGTACCCGTACTGAATTGGCTATAGAGAGAAATTGCTATGTATGAGATTAATTCATGGGTAGTCAATGAGATTAACAATATCCTATACCTTACGATTTGAACAATTCATAGGTACCCCAAAACTAATTCATGTGTGTAGACACCCCAAATTGCACTACAAAATGAGAAAATATGTAATTGGGATTTGAAATAGGTCAAAAATGCATAAAATTTCATCAAGCATGCATTGCCCGTATTTTACTTACGGGCTGGTTGCCCTCGTAATACATATACGGGCATGCTGTGCCCGTATTAACTCTACGGGCAGCATAGGCCCGTAATGTATATACGGGCACGGGGTTTTGTGCGAATTTATCCTTTCTTGATTTTTGAGCCTTATCTGCACCCAAATCTCTCTCTGAGAGATTGAATCCTCTTATTTATCCATTAAAATTCTCTTATTTATCCTATTTCGCAATGGATTGGCATTATCTCTGGTTTTAATTCAATTTGAAACCCTATCTTGGCAAACCCTGGACCAACCATGCCCCTGGGTTTGCCTATAAATAGAGGGCTTCTCCTCAAGCAAAAGGCCAATAATTTGAAGTCCGAAGAGCTCCAAGTGAAAAAAGGAATCCCTGCTGCTCTGCTTCCTCAATCCAGGTAAGTCTCTTTTATTTTTATTTTCTCCTTTTAATTCTAGAAGTAGTCTTTTCTTCTCCAGTTCAGTAGAATAAGGCTTTCTTATTTGTACCTCCAAACCTATCTCCAAGTACCTCAAGAATACTCTCTAGCCGTAAAACGTGAAGAGAGAGTTAGGGTAAAGGGGAACAGGTGGATCCCTAGAATAGCACCCCATAATCTGTTGTTCTTATTTTCTGTAGAATAAGGCCTCTTTTGATGTTTGTATCTCCAAACCTCTCTCTAAGTACCTCAAGAATCCTCTCTAACTGTAAAACGTGAAGAGAGAGCTAGGGAAAAAGAGAACAGGTGGATCCGTAGGGTAGACACCCATGTGCTCTAATCTGTGAGATGTGGTTGCTTTTACTATCCTGTTAATGTTTTAATGGTTTTATTTTGAATCTGGATTAATCCTATGAATTCATGATGTTTATAGCATGAGATCCCCACTTCTTTCTATAGTTTGGATTTTTCACACCTTTGCACCTACAGCACTATTTTTCTTAATTTTGATGATGTTTGGCTAGGATTCTGGATTTACCATGATCTATATGGTAGATCTAAAACCAAAAGCCTGAAAGTAACCTATAAGGTTTCATGATATGATTTTGAAATTGTTTTAAATCTTGGAGAAAGGATCCTATGGTCTAAACTCTCCCTTTTGATGTTTTTCATCAACATGGGTTGAGTGGGGGTTCTATATCTCCATTATTGAGAGATTCAGATCAGATCTATACTCCAAGATAACTTTATTCTTCAATGTTTTAATCAAGAGATTTCAATCCAGTTTTTCAACCTTTTAATGGTTTCGCCTAAAGCTAGTTTTTCAGCTTTCTCTTTAAATTGGTTTATCTAATTTTTATCTCAATTTTATTTTAATCATGAAACCCTAGGAATGGTATGATCATATTGATGGTTCTAAATTAATCTGGATATTCGTATGAAAAACCATACATTTTTGTAACTTTTATGTTTTTTTCCTTTTTTAAGCAAGCATTCTTTATTTTAACATGAACAATACCTGGCAACCACCTTGTGTGGATGAATAGGGGTGCTTAACACCTTTCCCTGTTCATAACCTAATCCCCTTACCCATCTCTGGTTGTTTTTTGTTTTTAAAATAAAGTTATTTTTACTGTAATTTTGCCTTTTTTGTGCTTATTTGATATTTTGGTGTCCATTCACACCTAAAAAGAATGGTGGTGACTCTTTGTTTTTAATGAATCTCGTGTAATAATTAGGAATTCATTAAATTGATTTTCCATGTTTCACAATGTGCATCCCATAGATTTAACAAGACCTTATATCTTGTAATTTCAAACAGATTGCAAGCACCTATAAATAATACATACCTTGTGAATTTGAGAAACAATGTTCATGGAAAATATAAAAATGAATTTAAGACAAGTATTCCGCCCTCTCCTCACTCTCTCGTATTTGAGGGAAGAGATTTCAATCTATGTGTATCCCTAGGGCTCTACGCGATTTTGCCATCATCCATGAGTATGTGTGGCGAGGGAGGAGATTTCGACCTGTGTGTATCCCTAGGGCTCTACGCGATTTTGCCATCATCCATGAGTATGTGTGGCTGAGATTTCTGAGCTCCCCCCCACCCCACCCCCCAACAAACAATCCTTTGTGGGATCCGTGAAGCTTTCACCTGCCTCTTCGACCTCCTAGTTTTTGCCTCGTCCAAGTCTCTTTAGGAACCCTAACCTCCCTTTCCTCCCCTAAAGCCCTTTTTCTTCTTTCATCCCCGGCCTATCTTCCATCTTTTCCTCTTCTCGATCTTTAAGATATCTCCCCTCAAATCCTTCTTCCTCCTTGACTTATTTTTCCTGGTGTTTTTCCCCCTATCCTCATGGAGAGCATAACAGCTAAGTTCCAAAAACTTGTCATCCCTCGCAGACCAAATCTAACCTTCATCGGTCACAAGGGATCGGCTGGCTGAAAAATGGGGCGCTAGTATTATCTATGAAATGCCAGAACAACATATCCACATAAATGCTCTAAAAAACTTCATGGCTAGAGTGTGGAAGGTCATAATTGTTATCTCGACCACCCAAGTGAAGGAGCATCGTTTCATAATCAGTTTCAAGGACAAAACGGAGAAAGCAAAGATATTAGCCTCTCAAACCTGGACAATGAACAGTCGGCTCATGAGGATGAGAGAAATAAAAAATGAAAAGGAAGTATTTGACACATAAATAGAAGAAATCATGATGTGGGTGCAGATCTCCAACATCCCTCTAAAATACAAAGAGGAAGAGGCTATTAAAGAAATGATGCAAAGCTTTGGAAGGGTATTGGAGGTCGAAGTTAACACAGATAGAGCTGAAGAGGCGCCCTCTGCTCGAATAATCATCCCGATTACAAGTCCATTACTAGCAAATTTGTTTTTTTGAAGAGGATGACGGTATGAGAATATGGATAGATTTTAGTTATGAACACCTTCCTAGTCTCTGTTATTCTTGTGGATTCATTGATCATAATATTGTTAACTATTCTAACCCCTTCCTTTGTGAGGATAAGGACTCTTCTATGATGGAGAAAAGTCGGCACTACACTTCAAATATCATTGTTGTTCCTAGAAGAAGAAAAATCCAGTTCCACGAATCTAGAGAGAAACTCACAAGTCTCAATCAAAGGAACTCAGATAGCAACGAGTTAACCTTGGGTCAACTTGCCCAAGCTTCCAACGGTTCAATGGCGCCTCAACCCCTCGGGCTGACATTGTCTACTGCAGTGTTCCTGCGGCAGACGGTGCAGCATCCCACATCATGTGTATGTGTAGCATCCCACGGATGCTATGAAAACTAAATAAAATTCAGCATCTGTGGGATGCTACACATGGCAGCATCCACGGATGCTGCACCGTCTGCCGCAGTGTTCAAGCCCTCCGCCTAGCAGTGTCAGTGATCAATCACATCAAAATCAAACTTTTGATGTTGTGGGTTGACCACAACATCAAAAGTTATTCTCCCATTGGAGTTGTGGGTTGACCACAACCAAGCCAATTGGCCAAGCCTACCCACATTGATACAAACCCAAACCCATTTCTCCCCAAAATCTTGACCTTTGAAGCCGATAGTGGATCTCTAAATCAAGACCATTCTACCCAAATGAAAAGCCCACGTTTAACCCTCAAGCTCATCTAGGAAAAATTAGATCCAACTAATCCAAACCTTTTCTCCAGAAAGCTAGACCGAATCCATAAAATCACCCAGAGAAAACCCAGAAGCCAATTGATGGAGATTGAGGAGGAAAGCTTCATTATAGGCAACTCAGACGATATGGGGGGGAGAGACGCCTTCATCAAGTAAAAAATGGAAATCGTGCATTCTAGTCTCATCTCCAAGAACTCACAATATAAGGAAAAATCCATCTCAGTCCTTTGTTATTGTTATTTCTGAACTTTCTCACCCTAGGGATTCCTCCAACCCCCACCCTCCACCATGATTTTTTTTGTCCTAGAATTGAAGAGCGATTGGGCAACACTCTACGAAGCGATATCTTCGCTTCTTAATCAGAAGTCACAAGCCCATTTTGTTAATGTTATCAGAGAATGGACATTGGAAAACACTCTGAACAAAAAATTAGAAGACTTGGCTTCAATAATTTTTTTTGGATAGCTTTGCTGGGGCTATCAAGAGGATTTTGGTTACTGTGGACTAATGCTCTATCATTAAGAATTATTTTGTAGGAAAGTTGGACAATCCACATGGTCTTGAATCAACACACAAATAGAGAAATGGCAATTACTTTTGTACATGCAAGCCACACAATCAATGCTCAGAGAGACCAATAAATGCAAATTGGAGCTATTGCATCCAGTACAGGTGGCCTGTGGATGTTGCTTGGCGATTTCAATGTGGTCTTGGGAGACAAAGACAACCAAGGAGGAAATCGACATAAGGTACAACAAGTTGAACTTCTTATCAATCTAATAAAATTTGCTTGGGATAATAGAAGAGGGGGTTTAGCCAGGATAAAGGAAAAAATTGACCATATCTTCTATAATCCTGATTAGTTTCTAAAGTACCCAAATCAGTCCATCTGTCAGGAAACCATTCTTGGCTCTGACCACAGTCCCACCATCATCAATCTAATTCCCAACAAAGATCCTAGGAAGAAACCTTTTAGATTTGAATTTTTTTTGGTTGCAGGAAAAAGGTTGCAAAGAAATCATTGCAAAAGAGTGAAATAAAGAGGATAGGAATAGGGGTTTCTGCTTTTTAAGCGATAAATTTGAGAAACTTAGGACCAAACTCAAGAATTGGAGTAGGAAAAATATAGGGAACCTGAATCTGAAAGTGAAGAAATTGTTTAAAGACTTAACAGAAACTCAAAAAGAAATGGAAAAAAATCAGAGTAACTATCTCATCAATCAAGAGCAGAAAATTAGAGCTGAATACCTTCATACCCTTAGGCAACAAGAAATCTTATGGGCTCAGAAATCCAGAATTAGTTGGATAAGAGAGGGTGATCTCAACACTAAATTCTTCCATGTCTTTACCCTAGCTAGAAGATAATGAAACAGGATCACCCACCCTAGCTAGAAGATAATGAAACAGGATCACCCAAATAAAAGATGAAAATGGTGAGGAATTTTTTGAAATAAAAGACATTGAAAGAGCCTTTGTGGAATACTTTTCTAGTATCTTTCATGATAAATGCCAAGAAAATGAGCAAAATGAATTATTAAACTTTCCTGTCACCGTAAGTGAAAATGACAATGAAAGCCTAATGTTGCTATCACTGATGAGGAAATATGGTCAACTATGAATGAAATGGGGCTAAGAAAATGCCCTGGACCTAATGGGCCTCTGTGGGCCCAAGAGTGATCCAAATGGTGAAAGACTTCTTTAGACTTGGCATGCTTGAACCTGTTTTCAATCACACTTACATCACCTTAATTCCTAAGGTTGATCAACCAAATAAAACCAGTGAATTCAGACCTATTAGCCTATGCAATTTTAGCTATAAAATTATAGCTAGAATTATGGTTAATAGAATGAGACCTATCATTGAGAAAATCATTTCCCCAAATCAATGTTCATTCATTGCTAATAGGTCCATACATGACAAAATTCTCTTGGCCCAAGAAACTATGCACAATATCAAAAGTAGGAAAAGGGGCAAGTCTGGAGGTTTTGCCTTAAAGATTGATCTCTCTAAGGCATATGACAAACTCAAATGGTCAATGATAAAAAAAAAAAACTCACTGCTTTTGGTTTCTGTAATCATTGGATCTATCTTGTTATGCAATTAGCCACCTCAGTGTCTTACTCCATATTAATCAATGGCAATCCAATTGAAAGCTTCAAGCCCAACAGAGTAATAAGGCAAGGGGACCCCCTGTCCCCTTACTTATTCATCATGACACAACAGATCCAGTCCCATGCCCTCCATGAAGCTGAATAGAATAACACATTGAAAGGCATTAAGATCAGTAGGAGAAATCCTGCTCTGAATAACTTGCTTTTTGCAGATGATCTCCTCATGTTTGGTAAGGCAACTATTCATGATTGCAAAATCTTCTATCAATCCTTTATAAGTTCTATAGCAGGCCAGTCATGAAATAAATCTTACTAAATCTAAATTGATCATCAGCCCATGCATCAAGGGAAGGAGAAGAGGGAATCTGTAGGATTTTGGGAGTCAAAGCAAAAAATTGTTTTAAAAAATATCTCGAAATCCCTCTCCCTGAAGGTAGAATGACCAATTCTCTCTTCTCTGAAATATGTGACAAAATTAGTAAGAGACTTACCAACTGGAAAGCAAGATTCCTCACTCAAGTAGGTAGAACTACATTAATTAATTCTGTCATAATGGGCATGCCTCTCAATTTAATTTCATGTATAAAATTTCCCAACAAAACTGTGGAATGGATTGAAAAGGAGTCAAGAAAATTTCTCTACTCTAAGCCTAACAAAGAAAAGACTCTCCATACAATTGGATGGGAGAAGATTTGTAGACTGAAAGAAGCTGGAGGGCTCAACATAAAAAATCTGAAAAAGTTCAACGAAGCCCTCATAGTAAAAAAAGCCTGGGACCTCATGGCGGATGAAGGCAAATTCTGGTCAGCTCACTTCAAAGCAAAACATTTTTGGAATAAGAGCTTTTTGGAAAATGAAAAAAAAAAAAAAGGATCGGATTCCCTAGTTTGGAAACATTTGCATGATGCAAAGAACATAATCAAAAGAGGTATGGGATGGAAGGTGGCAAGTGAAGCTTCAATCAACATCACAGACATAAGCTAGATCCCTTTCATAGAGAATCAGTCCATTCAACCAAGCCTCACTGATCTCAGCAACATCGAAACAGTGGCAGACTTGGTTAACTCTGAAACCAAATAATGGGACTTCAACATTCTGAATAAGGTGTGGCCTAAGCAAATAATAAATATCATAAAGGTAGTCCATCTACACCCTTCCATTGGTAGAGATTGCCCTATAAGGAAAGCTGATCATTCAGGTAACTATTCTATTAATTCTGCATATGATTTACTAACTAACAGAGTTGAATTGCAAGAAAACCACAAGTGGAAGTGTAAACACAAATTTCGTGTATTTCCTTTAACACAAAATAAAGTGATTACAAATAATATGAATTTGATAAAAAGAGGGATTTTACTCTCTTTAGTGCTCGATCACGTGAGCGTCCTCTGATTGACGAGTGATTTGATGTAGATGAATGCCAGGTGGCATTCTTCAGTTTTGGAGTGGTTGTATGTGTTCTTCACTCCGGGATTTGCGCTTGCTTCTGCTAGTTTGTTGACTTGAAAGAGGATTTTCTTTTTATAGAGAAGTGCCTCTTTCTTCTTTGGGTGGAGGATCTACTCCTGCCTTTGAGTTGTTTCTGCTTTTGGTGGAGGGTTTTCTCTTCAAGAGAATTTCTCCAGGACTTCTTTGATCTGCTTCTCTTCAGATAGAGGGTTTTCTATTCAAGGGAATTTCTCCAGAGCTTTAGCCTTTCTACACCCCTTGATTTTATCTGTCCCTCTATTTATAGAGTTAAAATTACAAGGAATTGACAAATTTACCCCTCAAGGGATAAATAGCAGAATTTTAGATTAAAATATCCCATATTTATAAATATGGGATATGGGCTCACAATTTGTGCTTAATGAGCTATTCTTTGACAAGCCCATTTACAAACATGGGTTTTGGACCTGGAAAATTTTGATGCCTATAGGAAGAAAATTTGGAAACTTGCTTGTCCGCAAAAAATTAGGTTTTTTGTGTTGAAATGCATGCAGAATGGGCTTACTACCAATGAAATAATGCATCAAAGACTCCACGTCCCCATTCAAGAATGTTTCCTATGCAATGCAGAAGCCAAAAGTAGCGTACACTTGTTCACTGAATGCTCTTTTACAAGAGCATTATTGTTTGCTACAACAGGGGTAAGGTTAGATGGATTAGATTCTCATAACAACATGCTTGACTGGTGGTTTAATCGTTTACAAGATAAACAAAGTGAAGAAATTTCAAGTGAGATGTGGGCTAACATATGCAGGGCAGTTTGGTAAGCAAGGAACTAGGTAATATTTGAAGGCAAAGCACCAAACTTACAACTTACCATGGCTGTTTTTAAATCGCTGCAGCAAGACTCCAAGGTACTGAAGGAGACAAGTGGAAGAAGACCAGAAATCAGAGAGGAATTCATAGGGTGGATGTGAGACATGGAAAATCACCTAGATGATTTCCTAATCATCACACGAGGTTAATAAGTTGAAGGAGTCACCACCATTCCATTTTAGGTGTGAATGGACACCAAAGTGATCATAAAAATAAAAATAGAGTCAAAAGTAACTCTATTTCAAGGTTAAATCCAAAGAATGGGTTATGAATAAGGGAAGGTGTTAGGCACCCCTATTCATCCACACAAGGTGTTTGCCAAGTGTTATTCATGCTAAAAAAATGCTTGCAAGTAAAACTCAATCAAAAGTATAAAAAAGAACAAAAAGGGTGTATGGTTCTTCCATATGAATGGCCCAATTAATTCTGGACCCTCTATATGAATACACCATTTCTAAGGTTTCACGATTGAATAGGAAACCAAAATAAACTTAAAGAAAGTAAACCTAAAGCTAAACTTGGAAAACCAACCTCAGGTTAAATCATTGGAGCCTTGTAAACTCAACATGGTACAGGTTGAAATGCTTTGAAAAATACATTGAAGAATAAACCCTGTAACCATTTAGGGTACAGATCTGGCTTAGATCTCTCATTAATTGGGAGAAAGAAGCCAAATCCACCCATGTTGATAAAAAAACATCAAAACGGGAGAGTTTAGACCATAATGGTCCTCTCTCAAAGATTGAAACCATTTCATGAAACCCTAGAGATTATTTTAAGGCTTTTGATTTCAGATCTACCAAATTGATCATGGTAAATCAAAAAATCTAGCATATATTAAACAAAAGAAAGAAACTAGTGAAGTGGGTGATGTTGTATAAGAAATCAGAATTTTTGGAGGAAAAAGAGAATCTAATGCTATGAACAGCATAGATCCATGTGATTCCTCTAGATTCGAATTAAAATCATAACAATACAACCACACATAGAATATCAAATGGCATATAAAAAATCATCACAAAATGGGGTTCTAACCTAGGGATCCATTCCCGTTCTTGTTTCCCTAGCTCTCTCTTCACATTTTACAGCTGAAGAGGGTGCTTAAGGTACTTAGAGATGGGTTTGGGGCTACAAACACAAGTAGGTTTTTTATTCTACATAAAGGGAAAAAATGAGACTACCCTAAAATTAAAAAAGAAAAGAGGAGAGGAGAGGCATACCTTGGTTGCTTGAGAGAGTAGAGAGGCAGGGGTTCCCTTCTTCTCCAGGAGCTCTTCTAGCTTCAATTTCCAGCCATTTGCAAGAGGGGAGGCCCTCTATTAGGAAAGTCACAAAGGTAGACACAAAAGTGTGTCTAGAACCTTGTAACTCAAGTCTAAAGCATGAATTGGGGTAATTTGGCCAATTTGGGGAATTCCCACCTCCCAGACAGAAGTATAAATGTAAATAAGTGAAAGCTCGCGGGGTTTTTCAATTTGGAATAAAACACTTGTATCCGACAACTCAAGTCGGATACAAACAAAAATCTTTGTATCCGGAATAATATTTTGGGTAAAAAGAAAAAGGCTTGTATTTGAAATATAATATCGGCTACAAACAAAAATGCTTTTATCTGAACTTTAATTTCAGTTCAAGGCAAAAATGATTCTCTGCACAGCTTTTGCATGGCATTGATCCTTACCTGCATAGGCAATACTTATTTACATGTAATATCATTTAAGTAAATGTCCTCGTATTTTTTAATCTCCATTTACTTAAGATATTACATGTAAATAAGCAAACACCCCCCTCCCCCCATTTGAATCCATTAAAAATAGTTCCAGACCCAAATTCCAAGTGAATAAAAAGTTAACTTTCCAGTTCAAGGCTAAATTTCGATTTTTCAGATTCGGTAAAAAGATTCAACATGTTAATGCTAAGGTATTTGTTAAGATTTAAAGGCTCAAAAAATTCATTTATGCAATAAAATTGCTTAAAACCTAATTACCAGGAAAAATTATCTTGAAATCTTACCTTAAAAAATATTTCATTTTTTTGGGTCAAAAGTCAACAAAATTCAACCAGAAAAGTTTGACTTTGCATAAAAGATTGAATTTGGGCCTTTCCCTTTGTGGTTTTGGATTCAAATGGGTTAAAGATCTCAAACCCAATGCTAAGAATTGAAAATTCCAATAAAATATTTCTCTCCTTCAAGATTTATCAAAAATTGTCCAATTTTGGGGTGTCTACAGTGGAGAAGGCCAACAAACCACTTCTACAAGATAAATATTGACGGGCCGGGCATCAAGATGCAACTCGGAAGAAGCTGCTTGTGGTGTAATTGTAGACACCCCAAAATTGCACGATTTTTGATAAATCTTGAAGGAGAGAAATATTTTATTGGAATTTCCAATTCTTTGCATTGGGTTTGAGATACTTAACCCATTTGAATCCAAAACGGAAAAGGAAAATACCCAAATTCTATCTTTTGTGCAAAGTCAAACTTTTTCCGGTTGAATTTTGTTGACTTTTGACCCCAGAAAATGAAATATTTTTTAAAGCAAGCTTTCAAGATAATTTTTCCCGGTAATCAGGTTTTTAGCAATGTTATTGCATAAATGAATTTTTTGAGATTTTAAATCTTGACGAATACCATGCTTTTAACATATTGAACCTTTTTTCCAGACCTGAAAAATCGGAATTTTGCCTAGAACTGGAAAGTTGACTTTTTATTCACTTGGAATTTGGGTCTGGAACTATTTTTAATGGATTCAAATGGGGGGTGTTTGCTTATTTACAAGTAATATCTTAAGTAAATGGAGATTAAAAAATACGAGGACATTTACTTAAACGATATTACATGTAAATAAGTATTGCCTATGTTAAAATTCGGAAAAAAGGCTTTTTTCCTTGTATCCGGCAACTCAGGCCGGATACAAGTGTCCTTCTTTGTATCCGGTGGAAAATGCCGGATACAAGTAGACCTCAGTGTATCCGGCATCATAGACCGGGTACATTAAGGTACTTGTGTATCCGGCCTGACATGCCGGATACGCTAGTTTTGCTCAAAATTAGGGTTTTCCGAGAGTTTTCACATTTTACCATCATGTCCTTCATTAAATAAAGGGAAATCTCAGAAATAGCCTTAGGGTTAAGGTTGGTGGGCTATAGACATTATGTTGTGTCTATCATTCTCGCCAACCCTAACCCTAGCCTTTGCCTATAAATAGGAGGCTCCTCCTTAAGCAAATGGCACTGAACTCTTGTTTTGAATTCTCGCAAAGAAGAACTCCAAGAGAAGAAGAAAACCGCTGCGGAATCGCCTCCAGAACTCAGGTAAGCCTCAACTTCTCTTTTTATTTTCTGTCTTTACATTCCTAGATCTAGATCTCTTCTTCTGCCTTTCTGTAGTGTAAAGCCTTGTTTGTATGTGTGGAAATCCTTCCCCGGCTCAAAGTATCTCAAGACTCCCCTAGCCGTAAAACGTGAAGGCGGATCTAGGAGAAACGAGACTGGGGATTGACCCTAGTGCTAGAACCCATGTACCATAAGGCCTTTTTGATTGATTGTAAACCGTTCCATATTCAAAGTACCCTTGATTATCTTGAAGAACCGTGTTTAACGGGGAGAGAGAACAGAGGGAAACGATAATGGAACGGAACCTTAGGCTATCTTAGAACCCTATTTGGATGAATATGTATGCATGCTATTGATCTTGTTTGGTTTTTTTACACTTGCACATACATATCACTATTTTGGCGGGATAGGCTCATATTTGGGGTTTATTGTATTTATTGTGATAAATCTCAAATAAATGGCCTCAATCAATTCTGGAATGTCTTTTGGATGATTTTTAAAGTATTTGTGTTCATCTTACACGAATCACACATTTTTATCAATTTTCGGATTTGGTTTTTCTTCAAGAATGGCTTAGCTTGACAGCACCTGTACCCCTACTTCGGACGCCCATAACTTCATCATCCGGATGAATTTTGAGGCGATTCCAGAACCATGGGAAAGGTGAGGCTGTATAGTTTATGTCCACCAAATTTCACAAATTTCTATCTAGCGGATTTTTGACACCTCTCTGTCGAAGTTGAGTGAACAGTTCAGGTTCAAATACAGAACTTGTCACTTCGACGGAGCGCCATGTGTTCGATTTAAGTCCGATTCGAATGATTTTTGTTTCTATGCACTCCTTTATAAGTCTATTTTCAAATCCAGTTGGTTTCATAATTTTTGGATTCCATTTGAATTATTGGTAGCCGATTTACTTAGAACTGTTCATTTGTACTTTTCTGGGTAAATCTGTGATCTTCGGGGCCTGTTCGGAAGACCACCCAAGGCACATCCGAAGGGATTTTTGTATGAGGCTAGTTTCTGTTGAAATATGGTCATACAGACTTCAATCACACCAAATTTTGTGGATTTTTATGTAGTGGATTTTTCTAGACAATTTTCCAAAGTTGCCCACTTATCACTTTTAAAAATCCCCAGCAGCAACTTCAAAGGAGCATAACTCCTAGGATTTTTATCGGAATGGATTGAAATTTTGCATGAAACTCTTATTTACCCTAATCTTTCAAATTGATTTGGTTTGGTTCAATTTAATATTGGGTTTGAATGATTTTGAGGCAAATGGCATACTTTTTACTGAATTTTCCGGATTTGATTCAACTTGGTTTTTTAGCAACTTGTGCTTTGATTTCCATCTTTTGAGAAATTTCAGAAATGATATTGACATAAGAGAGGATCTAAAATCCATTTAGATCTTCATGTCAAAATATCATACATTAGTCCTTTTTCAAGGTTTTCTATGATTTTAGTAAGCTTTCTATTTTTTTGCATGAACATATACTTGGCAACCACTTCGTGTGGATGAATGGGGGTGCCTAACACCTTCCCCCGTTCATAATCTAATCCCCTTACCCATCTCTGGATTTGATTTTCAAGTAGGATTATTTTTATCCTAGAATGTTTCTTTTTCACTTTTTGCTTATTTTGAACTCTTTGGTGTCCATTCTCACCCCAAAATCATGAATGGTGGCGACTCTCCCGTTTTTGCGTTGAGCCCGTGTGTTGACGGAGGGATGATCATTCCGGTGATTTTTCCCATGTCTCACAACTGGCGACTCTGCTGGGGAAGCAGCCATGCAGTGCCTGATATCCCAGAGTCGCCACTTTCCCATCCTCCCAGGTCAGGCCGCCTATGCTGGAACCTGAAATGATCTCAACATTCATGGGTACACTGGGGCAGCCCTTCTACAATCACCTGGTGGGTCAGATCACCACCAATTTTGCTGCCTTAGTACAAGTGGCCGACCGGAATTAGGATGGGATCAAATCTGCAAGATAATTGATTATTCCACCATAATCAGTCAACAAGACTCCACTCATAACAAGGGAAATGGTAATGGAAAGAAAAAATCTGAGGAAAGCCTAGGGTTCCGTCATTTAATGAGGGATATGATGGTAAAAGTGAAAAGCTCTCGGAAAACCCTAATTTTGAGCAAACTTAATGTATCCGGTATATCAGACCGGATACAAAAGGGCCTTAAGGTGTCCGGTACATGGTACCGGATACACTAAGGCTCGCATGTATCCGGTATGAGTAACCGGATACAGGAAGGAGTACTTGTATCCGGCCTGAGTATCCGGATACAGGTAAAAGTTTATTTTCTTCAATTTCTGTGCTGGCTTTCAAGGAGATAATGATTTTTTATGATTGTTTGTACAATTTGGGGTCTCTACAACTGCCCCTCTTTGCTGGAGCTGCGAAGCAGTGAGCTACAAAGAGTAGACAAGCCCAAATTGCATTCCCTTGAGCATGATTTGCTCGGTTCAATTCAATTTCTGTAGAAAACAATTTTCGAGTGGAAATTTGCCAAAAAGCCCTAACTTTAAGGGGGGGCATCTCTCCAATAATTCTTAAATTCCACTGAGCTCTCGTGGCTATGAAGTGGATTTTAAGCCCAAAAATAGGATTTTTTGAAAAATTGATTTTTTATCAAACCAAGTTGAAAATTGAGTGGATATCATCCTTTTGACCAGGCACATTTCCCAAGGTTGTCCCAAATTCCACTGAGCTCTCGTGGCTGTGAGGTGGATTCCAAGACAAAAATAGGATTTTGAGAAAATAGTAAGAATTATAGCACCAGTTTGCTCTTTTTCCCCTTTTTTCTTTTTCTTTTTCTTTTTTTCTTTTTCTCTTTTTTTTTTATTTTTTTTCTTTTTTTTTCATTTCCTTTTCTGTGTTCTTTTTTTTTCTTGCTTTTTGGCTTTCTTTCTGCTTTTTTTTTTTTTTTTAACAATGTGCTGACATATCTCTCTTCCTTTGCAGCTTTGGCTACTTGATCATTTGAACCAAATTGAAGAGATCAATCGACACTTCTTCCTGAGTCTAAAAGTCCCCCTCTTGATGAGCAACAGGGGGTGCCCCGATATTCCAGGGGGCAAACAGGGCTGGTTCACTTTCTTGGGCTCACTTCAGGAGGACCAGGTGAGATGGCCTGACACTTATCAGCCCAATGCAGCGACAGTGATTAGCTTCCGTGATCGCAACTTTCTGATCCTAGCGGGCCTGAAGCATGCAGTGTTGTATCTTCCTCTGCGGGTCCTTCGTCAGTTCCGTGCGACCCAGGGGATTATCATCCCATGTGGATATGATGATCGTCTTGGGCCCCTTTCTATGAAGCTGAATGCTTGGTTGATGAAGGAGTGGTCCTATGTCCGTTTCATACATGGTCCAGTCTTCTCAGAAGCCCATGTGAAGGATTATCTCTTCTGGATCAAGGAACAGATACAGACTCAGGCCCCGGTACCCGAAGATCCTCCTGTAGTCTTGGCTCCCACCTATGAGGACATTCTAGAGTCTGAGCGGGCTTCTCATAAGCGGCTTCAGCAGATATGGGTACGGGAGGCCCAGGAGCTCAGGATACAGGGCACTTATCTTGAGAGGCAGCTTGAGGAGCAGATCTCACGCCGTATTGCCGTGGAAGAGAAGCTGGAGGAGCAGAGGCAGGCCCGTTGCTTCGAGGTCCGTATGATCCGGCAGAAGTACCAGGCTACTTTGGCCAGCCTTAGGAGTATGAGGATCAAGCAGGCCCTTTCAGATGAGGTCATTTCCTTCTTGAGTGATCCCACTGCAGAAGGGGCTTCAGGAGTCATTGCAGCTCAGGCAGCTCGTATTCGGGAGCTTGAGGAGCGGCTAGGAGACTAGCTTTATTTCCTGCACATTTTTCATACCTTTGTACAAAATTAAACTCCAATAGTGGAAATACAAAGGATTTAATTCAAAATAAAGTTTTTATATTATTGGCCTCAGAACGCTCAGATGCTTGTAAAAACAAAGGTTTTATGAAAAGTATTTGATTTATCATCACTGGCCAAAGTATAATTTTTCCTTTTTATATTTTTTTTGTATTTTTTTTTTTGAAATTTGGTCCTTGCACTTAATCACCTATAATTAAAGGAATTAAAACCAGGTTAAATAATGAAAAGGGTAATCCACAAAATACTGAGGGATCAGAACTGTCCATCTTAGGACCTTTAGAGTCATCCCCAAAATGCCAAAACTGCCCCATTCTGCTCATGCCAACTTTGCTTAAAGCTCAGATCCCCATGATCAACTCAACCTCAGATTTTTCTTCATTTTTCTTATTTTTTCTTTTTGCCTTTTTGCCAATATTGCCCCTAGCACCAGTTACGGTTTTCACTAGGGCCGGCTTCTGGATTCCGTCATCACCCATCTTACTCTGATATTTGAATGAACAAGCTAGGATCACCGAGGGCTTAAAAATATGACGAAATAAAGGCTAGGCTCAGTTTATGAAAGAAATGGTATTAAAGGCCCAAAAATTTTCAAGTGTGGAAATAGGTCGACCGGACTTACAGTCATGATGAATTTAACCCTTTTTCCCCAAATTGCATTTTTTGCATCTTTTTTCACACTTGGCTTTCATTTGCCATTTCCATTTCTTTTCCTCTCTTTTTCTTTTTCTTTCCTTACTTTGCCCCAATTTGTTTTGCCCCAATTTAAGACTGTAAATCCGGTTTGGGTTTATCAAAGAAACGAACTGACTCAACTTGGCTAGACTAGGGATTTAAATTTTTGAAGGAAATAAAGAAAAATGGCCTCGGATCATTTCCCAGAAATATTCACTCAAGGGAAATACCTTTTTACCGCATCAGAGTTAATGGGATCAGGAAAATCTGACCCATCCATTTCTGCTAAGATGAGTGCACCCCCCTGACAGGACCTTCTTGACGACATAAGGCCCTTCCCAATTGGGCTTGAACTTACCACGAGGGACTTCCAAAAATGGTAGAATTTTCTTTAGCACTAAGTTTCCTTCTTGGAAAGTTCTGGGCCTCACTTTCTTATTGTAAGCCCGGGCCATTCTCTTCTGGTACAACTGTCCATGGCAAAGCGCTTTCAACCGCTTTTCTTCTATCAGGTTAAGTTGATCATGTCTCGACTGGACCCATTTGGCTTCTTCTAGTTCTGCTTCCGTGAGCACTCGGAGTGATGGGATCTCTACTTCCACGGGCAAGACTGCTTCCATCCCGTAGACTAGGGAGTACGGGGTTGCCCCAGTTGAAGTCCGAATCGAGGTTCTGTAGGCATGTAGAGCAAGTGGCAGCATTTCATGCCAATCCTTGTAGCTCACTACCATCTTCTGAATGATTTTCTTTATGTTCTTGTTTGCTGCTTCTACTGCCCCATTCATCTTTGGCCTGTACGGAGCTGACTTATGATGGGTGATTTGAAACTGCTCACACATTTTCTTCATGTCCTTGTTCTTAATGTTTGAAGCATTGTCTGATACTATGGCACTTGGCAGTCCATAGCGACAAATGATATTGTGTTTCAAAATTTTCATAACATGGTTGCTTGTGATATTTGCATATGATGCTGCTTCTACCCATTTAGTGAAATAATCAATTGCCACCAGGATAAATCTGTGCCCGTTCGATGCCCTAGGGGAGATCATGCCAATAACATCTATGCCCCACATAGAGAAGGGCCAGGGTGATGTCATGTTGTGCAGCTCACCTGGGGGTGCATGCTTATTATCTGCATATATCTGACATTGGTGGCACCTCCTGACATGTATACAGCAATCGTGCTCCATGATCGTCCAGTAGTAGCCCAGCCTCAGGATCTTCTTAGCCAACATGTGCCCACTCATATGGGGCCCACAGACTCCTCCATGTACAGTCTCAATCAGCCTTTCCGATTCAGCCTTGGCAACACATCTGAGCAGAATGTCGTTATGTGACCTCTTGTACACATGTCCACCACTTAGCAGAAATTGACCAGCCAATCTCTGTATTGTTCTCTTCTCAGTAGCCGTGGCATTTTCTGGCACACTCCGATTGTTCAAGAAATTTCTGATATCTTGAAACCACGGTGCTTCTTCTTCTGGTGCTCCCTCTAGAACGAGACAGTAAGCCGGTTCATCTCGGACCTCAATTTCCAGTGGTCTGATGTCTACCCCTTCTGGTATGCTGACCATTGAAGCTAATGTTGCTAGAGCATCCGCAAATTGATTCTTGGCCCTTGGCATATAGTTGAAGGAAATTCGAGTAAAATTTGTGCTTATTTCTTCCAAATACTGGTGATAGGGGATCAACTTGTGATCCTTGGTTTTCCACTCACCAGTTGTTTGGAAGATGATAAGACTCGAATCCCCGTATACGTCAAGTTCTTCTACTCCATGATCCATGGCTGCTTGCAATCCAATTATGCATGCTTCATATTCTGCTATGTTATTGGTGCACTGGAATCTCAGCTTTACTGCAATCGGGATGTGTGAACCATCTGGTTTAACCAAGACTGCCCCTATTCCGTTCCCATTCATATTGGCGGCTCCATCAAAGAACATCTGCCAAGAACTCTCACTGTCCTCCTCTTCAGTGTACAGAATTGCCTCATCTAGAAAGTTGGTCTTCAAGGGTTGATATTCTGGTAGAGGATGTGCAGCCAAGTGATCAGCTATGGCTTGACCCTTGATTGCCTTCTGGGTGATGTATGTGATGTCAAACTCGGACAGTAGCAGTTGCCACTTTGCCGTCCTGCCAGTCAGTGCCGGTTTCTCAAATAAATATTTCAGCAGGTCCATCCGGGATATCAATAGTGTGGAGTGACTAAGGAAATAATGCCTTAGCCTCTGAGTGGCCCACACTAGAGCACATCAAGTCTTTTCCAATGGTGAGTATTTGGCTTCATATTCCGTGAATTTTTTACTCAGATAGTAAATTGCCCTTTCTTTTCTACCAGTCTCATCATGCTGCCCGAAGACATATCCCATCGACGTTTCCAACACTGACAAGTACAAGATCAGTGGTCTCCCTGGAGTTGGTGGCACTAGTACCGGCTGGTTCAGTAAATACCTCTTTATTGTATCAAATGCCTACTGGCAGTCCTCATTCCAGACCGTCGGGTTATCTTTCCTCAAAAGTTTGAAAATTGGTTCACAGATAGCAGTGAGCTGTGCTATGAACCGGCTTATGTATTGAATCCTTCCAAGAAAACCCCTGACCTCCTTCTCAGTTCTGGGTGCTGGCATTTCAATTATGGCCTTGGCTTTAGCCGGGTCAATTTCAATTCCTCTTCGGCTCACTATAAACCCCAGTAACTTCCCTGATGTAGCCCCAAAGACGTACTTAGCCGGGTTAAGCCGTAAACTGTACTTCCTGAGCCGATCAAACACTTTCTTCAGATTGATCAAGTGGTCCTCCTCTTTGCATGATTTGGCAATCATATCGTCCACGTAGACCTCCATCTCCTTATGGATCATGTCATGGAATAGTGCAGTCATGGTCCGCTGGTATGTTGCCCCAGCGTTCTTGAGCCCAAACGGCATGACTGTGTAGTGGAATGTACCCCAAGGTGTGATAAATGCCGTTTTTTCTTGATCCTCCTTAGCCATCTTGATCTGATTATATCCTGAGAAACCATCCATGAAGGAAAACAGGCTATGTACCGCAGTATTCTCGACCAGAATGTCGATGTGTGGAAGCGGAAAATCATCTTTTGGGCTTGCCTTGTTCAAGTCTCTATAATCCACGCACATTCGGACCTTCCCGTCCTTCGGTACCGGCACTATGTTTGCGAGCCATTCAGGGTACGTAGAGACTGCCAAAAATCCGGCTTGAAATTGTTTGACCACTTCGTCTTTGACCTTTAAGGTCCATTCAGGCTTCAATCTTCTCAGCTTCTGCTTAATCGGCTTAACCCCTGGCAAAATTGGCAACTTGTGCACCACCATGTCAGTGTCCAACCCCGGCATGTCCCGATACGACCAAGCAAACACATCCTTGTAATCTGCCAAGAACTGTGACATTTCATTTTTCTGTACATCAGACAAGCATGACCCGATTTTCACAATTTTTGGGTCATCTTCAGTCCCAAGGTTTATGGATATGGTCTCCTCAATATTAGGTTGGACCCCCTTTTCATGACGTTCCAATTGGTATTCAATTTCTTTTGGAACGTCTTCTTTTTCGACCTCGATCTCTTCTTCGATCCCCATAAGGTCAAAGTCGAGCTCGAAGTCGAAGTCATATTCAACCTGGTCCAATTCGGTCTGATTATATGGTTCATAAGTGGTTTGGACCTTTTTGAAAAAATTAAATTTTCTAGAAAAAATAGAAAAATCTTTTTGGGTTTTTTGTGGGCCTTCTAAACATAATTCCCCTGAAGACGAAGGCCCATTAGAACCTTCAGGGAAATGGCAATCCACTATTGGAGTTTTTTTTGGAAGCCGCGTCAGTTTGCCGAACTAACGCTGCTTCAAAGGTAAGGGAAGTTTCCTCCCAATTGTTTAATACAAAATTTTTGGGAGCAGGGGAAATAGGGAAAGCCTGCTCTTCAAACCCAAAATCCGATGCCACCATCACCGGGTGGGTACTGCCATTTTCTGCTACGGGGCCCAATCCAGAAGTAACCTCCTCTGGAATCTTTACTGCGGCCCAGTCAATGAACGGCAGGTCCATGTCACCGTCAGTCTTTTCGCCTTCAGTCATGGCGAAGAAGGCCCCAACATCCTCAGAATAGTCCAACTGCTGCTCGGGCTGTGGCCCAGGCCCACTTGCTGCTCCCAGTATTGGAGATGGGTTACAGGGTTGTAGGGCCGAAACAACAGGCTTCTGAAATGGGTTGATGTTGTAGTAGGGAGGCTTGGACTGATCCATAGGAGGAGATATTTGGATTATGTAGGAGGGTTTTGGAAAGTTCACCCTCAGATGCGGGAGTTTTCCTTTGCTTCTGCTCTCCCCTTCTTCGTGCTTCATTCTTCTCCAGCCTCTAGGCTTGAAGCCCAACCCTACCTTGGGAATCAGTTTCTCAGCCGTGATTGGCTCCACAATCCCTTGCAGATTGATCCCCAGGCCTTTCCCTGGGTGAAAGTGGTATTTCTCCATCACTTTCTTGACCATTTTTTCTGCAGTGGTCCCCTTTTCCTTCTTTTCCTCACACCCCCCAGGTATGTAATTGACCGCCTCAAATTGAAATGAGTGGAATGCAATCTTGTCGACAGTTAGGTCAACATTGATCAAGGGTACATCAGGTGACACGATGGGCGGCACCAAGTTTTCGGCTAGGACTGTTATCACCCTTTGCCCTCTTACATATTTCACCCTCTGGTGGAGCGTGGATGGTATTGCCCTAGCCGAATGTATCCACGGACTTCCTAGGAGTAGATTGAATGCTGCGGGTATATCCATCACTTCAAATGTGATGTTAAAGATATTCGGCCCAATTGTGACCGGCAGTTCAATCTCCCCTAGGCAGTGGGTCTTGGAGCTATCAAAAGCCCTTACTATCCGCCCATTTCGTTTGATCCTTGACTGGTCCAGACCCAGCTTGGTAAAAGTGATTAACGGGCAAACGTTTAATGCCGACCCGTTGTCAATTAAAACCCGTGCAATCATGCAGCCCTTACAAAGCACAGTGATGTGCAAAGGGTCAACATGATAACACCCACCTGGGCTGATCTAACCCTCTGAGAAACTTATCACATTATGTGACAAGATTTGACCAACCATTTTGCCAAGCTGGTCTGGATCGATGGTCTGGGATACATGTGCACTCTGTAGCACCCTTAACAATGCATCCCTATGCTTTTCGGAATTCAGCAAAAGGCCCAGTATTGAGATCTGGGCCGGGACCTTGTTTAGCTGATCCAAATCTTTTTAAGTGTCATGAGAAGAATATTTCTGCAAAATTTTGAAGTGACCAATCTTATGGACTTTAGAACCAAAGATGACTCGAAGTTCTCACTTGAAAGCGGCAAGTACAAAGATTTATTTCATAAAAATACAGAGAGGATCGCATCACTTGCTCATCAAGGAGAAGCAGATGGAGAAGAAACTGAAAGATGAAATTTTTTCATTTGAAGATGACTCCTAGTTTGCACTCTCCATCGGAAAATATGGAAAGATTTGGATTGCGATTTAAGAGGCGGATCTGATGAGAAGGATGTTTTATGGTTGAAATTTTATCTTCCCAGGTGGCGGTGAAAAAAAAAAAAAAAGAAAAAGAAAAATCCTGAGCCAATCATGTAGTACAACTCTGTCAAGTCTGAAAATTCAAACTTTTCTTAAAATGATAAGAGGCCTTTCTTTCTTATATCCCCAAAATTTTTGAAATCCCTAGTTAGACTCTTTGAGCTTGATAAATTTTTCCAAGTAACCTAAACTGAGAATTGCAACCCCACACTGGGGCAAATTTATAAGGCATAAAAAAAAGAATGAAGGGACAAGAGAAGGGGGACATTATTGAAGTTCAAAAGGGATTTTGAAGATGTTTTCAGAAAAGGGGGCAAAGAAATGAAAAAAAAAAGAGGGAAGAAAGAAGAAAAACAAATGCTATATCTTCAAAATTGTAAAGGGAAGAATGGGAAAAGAGGTTCAATAATGGGAAATAAGTTTTAAATGAAGAAATCAAAGTGGGTGAAGAACTTCATTACTGGGGGCAATTTTGTATTCATTCCGAGGGAAGAAATGCCTTAAAAATTGCAATTTCAGTTAACCCATTAAATCATATGGTATTTGAGCCTTTTATTCCTTTTCTTTCTAAACAAACACCAAGCCTTCGTTTCGTCCCATCCATAAGTCCTCTTTGATTAAGAAATTTTGAATTAAGGCGGTTTTAACTACATAGCTGATGATGATGAAGGATTAAAAAAAAAAACAAAAAGAGAAAAATGGAGAAAATGTAGTGAAAACCTAGAAGGGCGCTACATGGCAAATAATCAGCTATCTACAAGAAGGAAATTGTCAGAGAGAAAAATCCAGAATTGGCATAGATCCAGGTGAAATCCTCAGGTTGGTGGTTATTTTTCACTCTTCAAGTGATTGAGGAAAGTCTTCTTTTCAAGATTGAAGCAAACATAATCAGAGCTATGGTATAAAGCATTTGTGAACAAGTTGATGGCCATCAAAATAGCCATTAGGAAATTATTACTGAAGTTGAAGTCATAAATTCTCATATCATGGATACAATGGAGAAACAATTGCTCTTCAATTGGAGGAGGGAAAATGTCTTTCTAGACTAGGGCAAAATAGTCAGATTGAAAGAGTCGGCATATTTGGAGCATCAAATGACAAGCCGATGGTCATGGGAATGATTCTAAAGGTTCTGAAGGCTTATTTCGGTCTTTCTTCATTTTCTGAAATAATCTTCTCATTATTCAACTTGATTTTAATTCTTTTGGACTATATGCTAATAAGTGATTGGATCATTTTTCAAAAAAAAAACACAAAAAAGCAAAAAAATATATTTTTGGCCTATGATGAGCATTTATGTCTTTTCATAAAAACATTGGTTTTGCAAGCATTAGAGAATTCTGAGGCCACTATTATAAAACCTATTTTTGTATTTGCATTCCTTTATAAGGGTTTCTTTTTGCAAATGTTAAAAAAAAGAAAAAAAAGAAGAAAAGAGAAAAAGAAGAAAAAAAAAGAAAGAAAAAAGAAAAGAAAAAAAAAAAGGAAAAAAAAGAGGATCATCTCTGCTGATGGGCAAATACTACTTCAAGCAATCAAAATCGGGGCATGCTCAAAGTCTTTCCTCTGGGTTTTCATTGGAATAAAGTACAGCATCTGGAAGAAGCAGTCAAGCCTTAGTCTTTGGATTTGAAAAAAGAAGCTTCGAAGCAGTTGCATGTTTTCTTCTTTAAACAAAGGTTTCCAATTCTGAAGAAGGATTTTACTGGAGCAGTAAGAAGGCATGAATGAGAGGTCATGGGTTGTAAGGGCATGAGGTTAGATCAACATATCATAATTTTCAAATCCATCAATCAAGAAGAGGCATTCACTTGGGCAGTTGAAAAGAATGAAGGAAGGCTATGGGCAGCAATGGCTCATACATCCTTATTGAGAGAGCAAGAAGATGAAAAAGCAAAAGCAAGTTGCAGAATATTCAAGCACAGGTTTGGGCATCAAATGGCACCCAGATAAATCAAATAAGAAAATCAATCAGGAAAATTCAATAAAATATTTCCTTCCTTATTGTTGAAAAACATCAAAAGCAATTGAGTTTGCAGAGGTCAAGTTTAAATCCACATTCTTTTCAAAATTTGCTTGTCTCAGATTTCTTTTCATAGCCACGAGAGCTCAAAGAAATTTGAGATAAGGAAGAGACGCCACCCCGTCAGACTATACACAGCAGGGGTTTCATTGGCTATCTTCAAATCCATGTTTTTATCACTCATTTGTTTGACCAAAGCAAGTTCAATTAATGAGGTGTCTTTCAACCGTGCAATTTTGAGTTGTGTCTATTCTTTGCTGTTCATTGTGCTACAACTCCAGCAAAGAGGGGCAGTTGTAGACACCCCAAAATTGCACGATTTTTGATAAATCTTGAAGGAGAGAAATATTTTATTGGAATTTCCAATTCTTTGCATTGGGTTTGAGATACTTAACCCATTTGAATCCAAAACGGAAAAGGAAAATACCCAAATTCTATCTTTTGTGCAAAGTCAAACTTTTTCCGGTTGGATTTTGTTGACTTTTGACCCTAGAAAATGAAATATTTTTTAAAGCAAGCATTCAAGATAATTTTTCCCGGTAATCAGGTTTTTAGCAATGTTATTGCATAAATGAATTTTTTGAGATTTTAAATCTTGACGAATACCATGCTTTTAACATATTGAACCTTTTTTCCAGACCTGAAAAATCGGAATTTTGCCTAGAACTGGAAAGTTGACTTTTTATTCACTTGGAATTTGGGTCTGGAACTATTTTTAATGGATTCAAATGGGGGGTGTTTGCTTATTTACATGTAATATCTTAAGTAAATGGAGATTAAAAAATACGATGACATTTACTTAAACGATATTACATGTAAATAAGTATTGCCTATGTTAAAATTCGGAAAAAAAGGCTTTTTTCCTTGTATCCGGCAACTCAGGCCGGATACAAGTGTCCTTCTTTGTATCCGGTGGAAAATGCCGGATACAAGTAGACCTCAGTGTATCCGGCATCATAGACCGGGTACATTAAGGTACTTGTGTATCCGGCCTGACATGCCGGATACGCTAGTTTTGCTCAAAATTAGGGTTTTCCGAGAGTTTTCACATTTTACCATCATGTCCTTCATTAAATAAAGGGAAATCTCAGAAATAGCCTTAGGGTTAAGGTTGGTGGGCTATAGACATTATGTTGTGTCTACCATTCTCGCCAACCCTAACCCTAGCCTTTGCCTATAAATAGGAGGCTCCTCCTTAAGCAAATGGCACTGAACTCTTGTTTTGAATTCTCGCAAAGAAGAACTCCAAGAGAAGAAGAAAACCGCTGCGGAATCGCCTCCAGAACTCAGGTAAGCCTCAACTTCTCTTTTTATTTTCTGTCTTTACATTCCTAGATCTAGATCTCTTCTTCTGCCTTTCTGTAGTGTAAAGCCTTGTTTGTATGTGTGGAAATCCTTCCCCGGCTCAAAGTATCTCAAGACTCCCCTAGCCGTAAAACGTGAAGGCGGATCTAGGAGAAACGAGACTGGGGATTGACCCTAGTGCTAGAACCCATGTACCATAAGGCCTTTTTGATTGATTGTAAACCGTTCCATATTCAAAGTACCCTTGATTATCTTGAAGAACCGTGTTTAACGGGGAGAGAGAACAGAGGGAAACGATAATGGAACGGAACCTTAGGCTATCTTAGAACCCTATTTGGATGAATATGTATGCATGCTATTGATCTTGTTTGGTTTTTTTACACTTGCACATACATATCACTATTTTGGCGGGATAGGCTCATATTTGGGGTTTATTGTATTTATTGTGATAAATCTCAAATAAATGGCCTCAATCAATTCTGGAATGTCTTTTGGATGATTTTTAAAGTATTTGTGTTCATCTTACACGAATCACACATTTTTATCAATTTTCGGATTTGGTTTTTCTTCAAGAATGGCTTAGCTTGACAGCACCTGTACCCCTACTTCGGACGCCCATAACTTCATCATCCGGATGAATTTTGAGGCGATTACAGAACCATGGGAAAGGTGAGGCTGTCTAGTTTATGTCCACCAAATTTCACAAATTTCTATCTAGCGGATTTTTGACACCTCTCTGTCAAAGTTGAGTGGACAGTTCAGGTTCAAATACAAAACTTGTCACTTCGACGGAGCGCCATGTGTTCGATTTAAGTCCGATTCGAATGATTTTTGTTTCTATGCACTCCTTTATGAGTCTATTTTCAAATCCAGTTGGTTTCATAATTTTGGGATTCCATTTGAATTATTGGTAGCCGATTTACTTAGAACTGTTCATTTGTACTTTTCTGGGTAAATCTGTGATCTTCGGGGCCTGTTCGGAAGACCACCCAAGGCACATCCGAAGGGATTTTTGTATGAAGCTAGTTTCTGTTGAAATATGGCCATACAGACTTCAATCACACCAAATTTTGTGGATTTTTATGTAGTGGATTTTTCTAGACAATTTTCCAAAGTTGCCCACTTATCACTTTTAAAAATCCCCAGCAGCAACTTCAAAGGAGCATAACTCCTAGGAATTTTATCGGAATGGATTGAAATTTTGCATGAAACTCTTATTTACCCTAATCTTTCAAATGGATTTGGTTTGGTTCAATTTAATATTGGATTTGAATGATTTTGAGGCAAATGGCATACTTTTTACTGAATTTTCCGGATTTGATTCAACTTGGTTTTTTAGCAACTTGTGCTTTGATTTCTATCTTTTGAGAAATTCCAGAAATGATATTGACATAAGAGAGGATCTAAAATCCATTTAGATCTTCATGTGAAAATATCATACATTAGTCCTTTTTCAAGGTTTTCTATGATTTTAGCAAGCTTTCTATTTTTTTGCATGAACATATACTTGGCAACCACTTCATGTGGATGAATGGGGGTGCCTAACACCTTCCCCCGTTCATAATCTAATCCCCTTACCCATCTCTGGATTTGATTTTCAAGTAGGATTATTTTTATCCTAGAATGTTTCTTTTTCACTTTTTGCTTATTTTGAACTCTTTGGTGTCCATTCTCACCCCAAAATCATGAATGGTGGCGACTCTCCCGTTTTTGCGTTGAGCCCGTGTGTTGACGGAGGGATGATCATTCCGGTGATTTTTCCCATGTCTCACAGTAATATGCAGATATCAAGAGAAAAAGTTCATAGCATCAGAGGCGTGGAATATTGGTTGGACAACATCAACTATAGCAGAAGTGTAGTGCCCCGAACCCTGGTCAATGCAAAACCGGCACCTAACCCGAATCCTAGTGCCCCGAACCCGGGTCAATGCAAAACCGGCACCTAACCTGAATCCAAAGTGCTATTGGGCCCATAAAATATAATCAAATTACGAGACCAAAACAATTCATTCAATATTAATCATCAGAGTGCGGAAGTGTATCATCTATAATTACCATAAATGTGCAAATGTGTATAAAATATCATCCAATCAAATAAATCAAGTCTAGTATGATAAAAAGGTTTCTAAGCTCTCACTCTCATAGCATCACGTCCAAAAAATATACAAATAATAAAATCAAAGTATCTCTCCTCCATATCAACCTCAACAATCTACTCGGGATAGTAGTAGTCCTCTGGAAGAAAATCAGCAATCTCGCCCTAAGTATCAAACCCAAAGTCCCTCTCTTGCGTATCAACTGAAAAAAAAAAAACAAAACAAAAATAAATGGAATGAGATACGAATATTCTAGTAGGTAACACGATGCATGAGAAAAAAAAATTTACATATATAAAGTAGTCAGTTTGTTCATGCTCGATAAAAATACGATTAAACAGGTTGCAATATCAGTGGAATAAGTAGCAATCAAACGAAGATATTTAAGCAAGTAAAAATTCCAATATCATGATTCTGACATAAATGTGAAATTTAACATTACCAAAATAAACCAACATATATGTCTGTGATAGATAAAAAACAAAACAATCCATCATATATTTTTGTAGTAAACAAGGCAAACAAAACAATCATGTGCCTTAGTAGGACTCATGAAGACAAGAAGACTGTAGACACCTGATTTTTGCATCCCCAAAAATGCAGAACATAAAAATTCTAATTGAAAAGTCAAACCCTGAGGGGGTCAAATTTTGACTTTTTCATCCAAAGAGAATTGGCCATCAAACTTCCTCTCATTGCAAAGAGCATTTCGACACGGTTCCAACGCAATTGAGTTTGCTGGAATCGGAGTGCGGATGAGGAAGTTATGAGTCGGTCAAACTTTTGGGGGAGCAAAAGTTGACTTTTTGCTCGACCCCACTTCAGCTGCCGAACTTAATCCCAGTGGATAGTGGGTTCCGAGCCGATTCCAACGACACTAAGTTTGCTCGAATCGGAGTTCGAACGGAAAAGTTATGGGCAGTTGAAGTTTCAAGAAAACTGCCCATGTGGCAAAACAGCAGCAAAAAATCAGAATAAATGAATAAAATAATTATTTAAAAGAAATATCTTTATTTTTTAATAATATTTTAATAAAAAAATCTCGTTTTTATAATATAATAATAAAAAATCAGATGAGAATCTTTTTAAAAATCAAATTTAATAAAACATTTCAAATCTAGCATTTAAAAAACGTGCTCGCCCGTATTTGAAGTGCGAGCAAGGCATGCCCGTAATTCAAATACGGGCAAGCTTCTAGAAGCGGGACACGCGTCCTGTACGGCGATAGCTGGCGGATTCACGAGATTTTAAAACGTGTTTATTTCGCCCGTATTTGAATTACGGGCAAGGCATGCCCGCACTTCAAATACGGACACGAAAATTTTGCCTATAAATAGGGGGCCAGCCCCCCCATTTATGTAAGCTGGCCCCCAAGCCTTCCCCCCTCTCCTTCTCTGCTCCCTGCTCGTCCAACCCCTGTCTAAGCTCTGCCAGAATCCCACTAGCCCAGAACAATCCCCATTTTGCCCTTAAGCCCTGCCAAAATCCACCTGCTGCCCCCTACCTTTTATCTCTCTCAACCCAAAGCAAGGGAACCCCTTTTCAAAAGGAGTGCGGAAGCGCTGCCAAAATCATTCGGAGAACCTTCACTCCTCATAACAAGGTAATAATAGCACGGTAAGCTTTTAATTAGCTTTGCATTTAACATATATTGTTATTAGATTCTCTGAACAAATTATCTTCTGATTATTTTAAGGCTGTTCTTTATTTTTTTTTCTAACTAATCTGTTACTTGGTGTATATAAGCGAGGCTCCCCGGGAGGGGGAGTTCCCCCATGCGAAATAACGGGAAGAGAGAGAATCCTTGTTAAGAAAAGGGTTTTCTGAGCTAACCCCTTTTATGTTCATTTATTCTATTTTAAAAGAGGGGTTTTGTCCTCTTCAAAGTCTAATGTACCCCATAATCCTTCCCTCTTTCCTTTCTCGGTAAAATCTCCACGCATGCACGGCTTAAACAGGCAAGAAGAAGAGTTGAAATCTCTCTTTCTATGGAACATCAAAAGAAAAAGAGAAGACATTTGAACCAAAAGTAAGAGGTTGGAACCATTTGATAGGCTAGAAATCGCCAACCGAAATTGGCAGAAGGCGAAAAGGAACCGATAAAACGGATTTATCTAAAATCGCGGCATTTTTTTGGAAATTCGGGCGAAAACCGTATTTGAAGTACGGTTCAGGCTCGCTCATATTCAATATGCGGGCAGGCCTGAACCGCATTACATTTACGGTTCAGCCCAGCCTGTATAATAAATACGGGCAGATTAAGAAATAACTTAAAATTCATATTTTTTGGACCCAGTTGGACCCAATCAGACCCATTTTTGTAAGACTTGACCCATTGGGCTTTTTGGACTTTTCCAAGCCCATTTTGAGACTATGGGCCCACAAAGGCTTCGTGGGCCCTCCAAAGGGGCCCATGCCCAGTCTGGCCCAACCAAGGCCCATTTATTGCCCGAGGCCACTTAGTTAATAGCCCGTGGGTCAAATCCAAGCCCAATGGGCCCTAAAAAACTCAAACCCACTAAATTGTATAAATATAATTGAATCTTTAAACCAAATAGCCAAAATCCAATAAGGGTTACCCAATAACCCGAATTGGGCCTTGGGCTTGACTTAAGCCCAACTTGGATTCCAACGGGCCTTCTAATAGGACCTGTATCTGACTCACTTCACTAAATTTTAGAAAGATAAAATCAAATAAAAAGGGGACCTACACCATCAATGGTCCCCACTCAGACCAAATAAATGTGCATGCTGGCCTAGGAAGGGTGAGAATTAAGTTGACTCAAAACCAAGGAGACCCATGGGACCTGTCAATCGACGGGGTGGGCTAGGGTGTCTTCGGACTTCCCTACACGTAACCGAGAACTTGCTCAGATCTCTAATAAAGCTACAAACCAGAATAATTAGGCCCGGATAGGTGCCCCTTTTGTGTTTGCCTACACCTCTCAGGCAGTGACGACTCCAAACAGTCCCGAGGCGAGCATCATTTTATATGCACCTCGCGTGCGGCCGAAATCGAGTGCGCACAAAGACCTTTAATAGGAAACTCTATGTCTATTATACCACCATGCGACTTATGAGCGAAGCTACTAGGACCCTCAAACCCGAATCTCAATTTGACGATAAGAGGCCTAGTCATCGAATTATTGCACATGAAACTCATGGAGTTTGGCACGTACCACCAGCATGTAGCCCCTGAATCAATACATGGAGATGGCCGCTGTGAGACATGGGAAAAATCACCGGGATGATTTCCCTTCCTTCAACACACGGGGCTCAACGTAAAAATAGGAGAGTTGCCACCATTCAGAATTTTGAGGTGAGAATGGACACCAAAAGATTCAAAAAATAACAAAAGGAGCTAAAAAGCAAATTTTAGAGTAAAAATAACTCTACTTGAAAATCAAATCCAAAGATGGGTAAAGGCATTAGATTATGAACAGAGGAAGGTGTTAGGCACACCCATTCACCCACATAAGGTGGTTGCCAAGTGTTTGTTCATGCAAAAAAGTAAGAAAGCTTGCTAAATCATTAAAAACCTTGAAAAATGACAAATGTATGATATCTTCACATGAAGATCCAAATGGATTCCAGATCCTCTTTTATGTCAATATCATTTCTGGATCATCATAATAAATGGAAATCAAAGCAAAAGTTACACAAAACCAAGTTGAATCAAATCCGGGAAATTTGATAAAAAGTAATGCCATTTGTCTTGAAATCATTCAAATCAAATTTTAAATTAAACCAAACCAAATTCATTTGAAAGATTATGGTAAATAATAGTCTCATGCAAAATTTCACTCCATTCCGATTAAAATCCTAGGAGTTATGCTCCTTTAAAATCTGCTGCTGGAGATAATTAAAAGTGGTAAGCATGCAAGTTTGGAAAATCACCTAGAAAAATCCACTCCATAAAACTCCATGAAATTTGGTGTGATTGAAGTTTGTATGGCCATCTTTCAAATGAAACTAGCCTCATACAAAAATTCATTCGGATGTGCCTTGGGTGGTCTCCCGAATAGGCCCCGAAGATCACAGATTTACCCAGAAAAGTACTGTTGAACAGCTCTGAGTAAATCTGTTGCTCACGACACAAATGGAGTCAAGAAATTATGAAACTAGTTGGATTTAAAACTAGACTTCCATAAGAAAACTCATAAACAAGAATCACTCGAATCGGACTTAAAACAAACACATGGCGCTCAGTCGAAGTGACAAGTTCTGTATTCAGATCAGAACTGACCTATCAACTTCGATAGAGAGGTGTCAAAACTCCGCTTGATAGAAATTAATGAAATTTGGTGGGCATAAACTAGACAGCCTCACCTTTTCCATGGTTCTAGAATCACTCCAAAATTCATCCGGACGATGAAGTTATGAGTGTCCGAAGTAGGGGTACAGTTGCTGTCAAGTTAGGCCTTCTTTGGAGAAAAACCAGTCAAAACTGTGACAAAGTGTGTGCAATTCGTGCAAGATGAATACAAATCCTTTAAAAATCATTTAAAGACATTCCAGAATTGATTAGAATTGATTGGGGCTATTTATTTCAGATTTATCACAATAAATGCAATAAACCCGGAATGTAAGCCCATCCCGCCAAAACATGTGCTATGTATGTGTAAGTGTAGAAACCATTCCAGAACATAGCATGCATTCATATTCATCACAATAAGGTTCTAAAAGCAACCTAGGGTTCTGTTCCATTATCGTTTCCCTTAGTTCTCTCTCCCCATTAAACATGGTTCTTCAAGATAATCTTGGGGTACTTTGAATAGGAAAGGGTTTTCATAGAATCACAAGGCTTATAGCATGCATTTAGATCAAATAAAAAAAGGTTCTAAAACAACCTAGGGTTCCGTTCCATTATCGTTTCCCTTAGTTCTCTCTCCCCGTTAAACACGGTTCTTCAAGATAATCTTGGAGTACTTTGAATATAGAACGGTTTACATAGATGCAAAAGGCTTATTCAAATAGGTTCTAGTACTAGGATCAATCCCCAGTCTCGTTTCTCCTAGATCCCGCCTTCACGTTTTACAGCTAGGGGGAGTCTTGAGATACTTTGAGCCGGGGAAGGGTTTTCATACACACATCAAGGCCTTATTCTACAGAAAGGTAGAAGAAGAGATCTAGATCTAGAAATGTAAAGACAAAAATAAAAAAAGGTTTGAGGCTTACCTCGGTTCTGGAAGCACTTCCGCAGCGGTTTCCCTCTTCTCTCATTTAATGAAGGACATGATGGTAAAAGATGGAAGCTCTCGGAAAACCCTAATTTTGAGCAAAACTATTGTATCCGGTATGTCAGGTCGGATACACAAGTGCCTTAATGTATCCGGCCTATGATACCAGATACACTGAGGTCTGCTTGTATCCGGTATGTTCCATCGGATACGAAGAAAAACACTTGTATCGGGCCTGAGTTGCCGGATACAAGGAAAAAACTCATTTTCTCAAATTCTGTGCTGGCCTTCAAGGAGATAATGATTTTTGATGATTATTGATCATTTTGACAGTGCAATTTGGGGTGTCTACAGCCGCTGATCTGCATGTACAGGGTACTCACTAGCTAGGCTTGAAATGAGACCCTACAGACATGGGACCTCCCAGAGCAAACTAACTTGCAAAGGAAGCGTGAGCGCAAACTAGGAGTATCCAACTAAAGAAAAACCTCTTCACTCTTTAGTTTAACCCTATGGGTCCATATGCAGCTATGCCCACTAGACACTAACAATACAATTGATTCAAACGATATACATATAAGATAATAGTGCCTTGTGGCATATAGGGTTCTGAAGCTTAAATTTTTTCAAGGTTAAATCAACAAGGTAGTTTTTGGTGTAAGGTTTCTCTGGTGAAAATCAAAAGTCATGATACTTGAAAATTTAGTTTCCTAAGTAAAAATTTCAATCAAATAAGTTTAGATATTTCAAAAATCCCAAAATCTCATTTTATTTTCAAATCAGGCAACTAATTTTGAAAATAGACCTAAATCGTTCTTCAATTAATTTTAAAAGCAAAAGAATTATTAGGATAGTTGAAAACACCTAAATTAAATTGGTTCAGATATTAAAATTTTATTAAAAATCATTTTGTTACAAATCACCATTCAAATCTGGGAAAAATCAGGTTTCTGTTTGGGTCGCTCAGCCCTGTCGCTTAGGCAACCTAGCTGGGCAGCCTTACAATTTAAAACGAAATTTTTAGAACAATGGGCACTTAGGCGGGCACCTAGGCAACCTACCCTGAAGATTTTAGATTTCACGGTCGCTTAGCTCATGACTAAGGCAATCAGCTGGGCGACCTTAATTTTTGTTATTTCTAAAAATACACGACCACGATCACTTAGGCGATCGTGCTGGGCGTTCAAGTATCAACGGCTAATCCGATGATGAAAGCTCTGGTTTTCATGCATCAAAACCTCAACTACATATATAATCATCTCTATAACTTCAAAACATACACATATCATATGATTAAAGCATGCATAACAATCAAACACGAAGAAAAGCAGAAATCACAACTAAACGGTGTGCTACCCACCTTTGATCAATCCCAACTCCTTCCTTTCTCCTCTACTCTTACAGTTAGTGTTGATCTCTTCTTCTATAGCAACACAGGCTCCTCCTAGATGCTATACTCACAATCGTAAATCCTCCAGTCTCCTTCTTCTCTTCTCTCTCTCGGTTTTCTTCTCCTTTCTTAGCCGTAGTCTAACAATATGAAGAAAACGAGTGTAGGTATACAATCAGCCTGTATACCCCTATTAAAACCCTATTTTCTAATCCCCCAATTCCATGCATCTCCCTCCTTTCAAGTCCTATACGTAACAACCAATCAGATTAAAAAGATAGCCTTTAATTAATACTTACCTCGATATTTCACAATCCAACGGTTAGATTTGCATCAATTTCTTGATCTTCTCCATCAGTGTGATCACCTATATTTATAATTGAAATCCATCAATAAAATCCACAAATAAATATTAATTTTTATTTAATTTAAAATTTCGGAAAATTTTGGGGTCTTACAAGAAGCTCATGGAATCTTGGAGGGCATGAAAATGGCAAAGTTCCTTGGGTTAAAATGCATTGAAATAGAGACCAACTCGATGCTTATATCTCAGGCCATGAATCACAGTGGAGCAACTATTCCATGGACAATTGAAAACATCATTTCAGAAGCAAAGAGTCTTAGAGGAAGTTTTGATACATGTACGATTAAACACACGTATAGAGAACGGAATACAACAGCAGATTAGCTTGCAAACCAGGCCATTGATGAATACTCATGCTTATGAATTAAGAAAAGCCCAACTTTTTTAAATTCAATTCTGTATGCAGATTATATTGGTGATACCAGTTTAAGAAGGTTTAAATAATTAATATATGATCATCTTCCTACCAGGAAAAAAAAAAGAGCTAGAAAGAATTTCTAAATACATCAAGTCAAATACAAGCCCATGTCTTTTTAATGCTTTTCAAGCATTTTAGGTCTCCTCCAGGTTTTAATCGATTTATTAGATGCTAAAGATAGAGTGCTCTGAGAAGAGGTTGTCAATTTGATCTTTGGTTCAAGCTTAGAGAGTTCATGAGTCCGAAATTTAAAGAAGCTCAGTAGCAAAAGATTAGGTCTACACCCTTTCAGAGCTCATGGACCTAAAGGAAAAGGTCAAGTCCAAACTGTTTGAGGCCTTTACATAAGAAAAGAATATTACTAGTCGTGCACTTCTCAAGGCTCTCATGAGCGTTAATTCAGATGTCCAGGTTTCAATGTCACTTTTAGTAAGGCTTTTCACATGTATGCTAAATGATGCCTCAATTTAACCATTGCAGGTGGGGTGATCTAGGGTCAACTCATAGTTAAATTTGTTTTGCTCTAAGAAAAAAAAATCAAAGCAAAGAACAAAAGAAGTCAAGGCTGTTTTGCTCTAAAGATTGATTTCTCCAAAGCCTACAACTACCTGAGTTGGGATTTCCTTGAAAGGGTACTGACAGCTTATGGTTTCAATTCCGAAGTCAACAAGAGAAATATGTTCTGCATCACTTCAGTTACTTACAGTGTATTGTATAATGGCAAACCTCCGGGGCACATTGAAGTGAAACGAGCTATTCGGCAGGGCAACCCGCTATCACCTTACCTATTCATTCTTTGTCAGTAGGTCCCCTCCCTTGCGATAAATAGAGCTGAACTTGATGGTAGATTTCATGGAGTCAAGGTCAAAAGGGGAGGTATGTCCAAGTCACTTGATGTATGCTAACAATGTCTACATCTATGGGCATGAAAAGGATAAAGAAGCACATAACCTGGCCTAAATTCCCCACAAATATTGTGCGGAATCGGGTCAATCCATCAACAAAAGTAAATCTTCTTTAAACCAATAAAAACACAAAAAGACAGGTAAGAATTAAAACCATTAAAGCTTTGGATATATCAGCTAAGCATTCTCAAGGTAAGCACTTAGGAATTCATGTTCTCTCCCATAAGCCTCACCCTCGGGATTGCCAAGAGTTGATTGATAAAATGGTGAATCCATTAGCTGGGTGGAAAGTTCTTTACTCTCTCAAATGGGAAGAGTTGTGCTAATCCAATCCATGATTAGTGCCCAGCCAAACCATCATATAAGTTGCTTTAAACTTCTTCAAACCACTAGGGAGAATGGATTTACTAATTAGAAAATTTTTCTGGAACAACAAGGACACTCGGGCAATGCATACCATATGCTGGAAGAGAATCACAAGCCCATGGAGAAGGGTGGCCTGAACATTAAAAGAATGGCTACAATGACAAAGCTCTCTTAATGAAGGCGGCATGGCAATTACAGAATGGGCAAAGTAATATTTGGACCCAATACATGAAGTGTACTTTCCACGATGCAATTTTATGGAGGCGAGGGCCAAACAGAGTCAATCTTTTGGATGGAGACAGTTGTAAAGCTTGAAAGAATGGATTAAAAAAGAATCAGTCTGGGGGCTTGCTAATGGACAATAGATTAATATAATTAACGACAAGTGGATTTTAGCATTCAATGAGCAACTCACAGTGCAGGTGAACCAAGTCAGTTTCATCTCACAAAGGTTAGTCAATTAATAGACCAAGAATCAGGTATGTCGAATGTCCCACTCTTATCTAAATTCTGGAACCAATTTGTGGTTATGGCTATTTTATCTACCCTAGTTTCTGCTTCTCTTGGTGGTGATAAATGTTATTGGATTGCTACTTATTATGGAAAATTTTTAGTTGCATCTGCGCATACACTACTCTTTAACCTGCCTAACTCAAATGACCAAGTTGTGTGGTTGAAATGCTGGGACATTAATTCCCCGGGTAGAGTTAAATTGTTCCTTTGCAAATGCTTAAATGATGGAATTGCTACTTCTGATTTTTTGAATGGCATAGTGAGAGGAATGGATATCTCATGTTGGTTATGTTCGGACCAATCGGAAATGTTGACTCATCTCATGTTGCAATGTCCTTTTGCAAGAGCCATGTGGTTTAAAACAATTGGTGGAACAATGCAAACCACTGGCCCTCAAGATTCCTTCTATCATTGGTTTGTTCAGGTTTGTGATATGCTTAATCAATTTAAGGAACATGACATAATGCATTTTTTGATAGGTGTTGGAAATCTTTTAAAGGTTATATGGACCCTGCGAAATGCTGCCATATTCGATGGTAAAGAACCTTCAATAGATCGGGCTTGCAAACTCATGACAAAACCGATGGAAGATTCACATATGCTGAAGACTTTCAAAACAAATAGACATGTGTTGAAGCATCAAATCCTTATCAGTTTGGAAGTCCCTTCACCTCCTTATGTGAAGATAAACTTTGATTGAGCATTTAGAAGTTCGTTGGGACTCATTGCAATTGGAGGAGTGTGCAGGGATTACATGGGAAGGTTCATGGGAGGCTTCTCTATTGAGATGGGAAACTTATCAACAATTCAGGCAGAGGCTTGAGGTGCATTAGAAGGTCTTAAGTTGGCTGTGGCACTACGTCTATCACATATCATTTTACAAAGAGATTTTAAAATAAGATTAATCTCATTCATACAAGATCTAAATACATATATACATGATGTACTTTTCAGATCTCATATCTCATAATCCCATTCACTTTAATACACATGTTAATCACATATGATTGAATGTTAAATATTAAAGTAAATCTACATAACTGAATCACCCGTAGGCATCTTCACTTTAATCCACTTGTAATCTGATTTGAATCTTTAGATAATAGAACACACTTAGATTCTGTAGGATACAAGTTTCTCCTTCACCCTTTTGATTTCATACGTTATATAAATGATGGATTTATGTCTTTATATAGGGTAGAGAGAGGACCAGATCCCCATAAAATAACCACCGAATTACCGGTTCATTAAGAGTTGCACCGGTTCAGGTTGCTTAACTTTTCATCAAAGTAGAAGCTTATAATTAGGGTTCAATTTCTCATGATCAAATCAACGATTCTGATTCAAATTAAAAACTCATATATTATATCAATAATTAATATGGGTTTACGTCATGTGGGACATAAAATTTCTAACATTCTCCAACTTGGCCCATATGACATAATAATTATTGATATTAATGAATATAACATTAAGCGCGCATTAAATTTGAATCCATGTTTACTTTATTTTATCACCATCATAATACCATGATTAAATAACTTACTAATGCGAGTCATGGCAATTGTATATCTATCGAACGACATACTTCCTTCCATGTACCACAACACAAGCAAATCACTTAACCACAGTCCATAAATTGAGAAAATATTTAGTGGTCCAACATAATGTCTTGTGTTAGAGACAATTCTTGTTATAATTATTCCAATAACATTCATGTATGTACATAATGGAAAACAAGAATAAAATAGAAACACATTAATGAAATTTCTTAAGTGTCTAAAACATAAATTGTACAACCCATATATCACCATTAAGGGTTACGTTCAAGAACCATTCTTTCAACATGTTTCTTAAACATCTTTGGCCCTAAACCCTTTGTCAATGGATCTGCAATCATGAGCTCATTGTTTATATGTACAATAGACACTCTTTGTTTCTGTACTTCCTCCTTAACGACAAAATACTTAAGTTCCATATGCTTGGCTCTATTAGAGTATCTGTCATTCTTGGAGAAGAACACTGCTGCAAAATTATCACAATAAATTTTCAGTGGCTTGACAATACTGTCGACAATTCCATGTCCTAAAATAAAATTCTGCAACCATAATCCTTGAATTGTGGCTTCAAAGCATGCTACAAATTCTGCTTCCATTGTAGATGCAACAATAATAGTCTATTTGGTACTTTTTCATGATATTGCTCCTTCAACTAATAGGAACAGATATCCAAACGTTGACTTTCTACTATTAGCACATCCGGCAAAGTCTGAATCAGAGTAGCCAATCACCTCTAAATTATTAGACCTCCTAAACGTGAGCATAAAATCTTTTGTTCCTTGCAAGTACGGCATCACTTTCTTCGCTACTTTCCAGTGATCCATTTCAGGATTACTTTGGTATCTACCCAACATTCCTACTACAAAACTGATGTCTGGTCTGGTACATATGTTTGAGCATACATCAAACTTCCAACTGCAGAACTATGAGGAATTCTTTCCATTTGTTTCTGTTCCCATTCATTCTGCAAGCATTGCATGAGACTAAACTTTTCCCTTATCTAGATTGGAGCAACACTAGCTGAACAGTTCTCCATTCCAAATCTCTCTAGAACTCTTTCGATATATCCTTTCTAAGACAATCCTAACAATCCACGTGATCTGTTACAGAATATTTCAATTCCAATCACATAAGTTGCTTCACCCATATCTTTCATTTCAATGTTCTTAGAAAGGTATTCTTTGGTTTCATGTAATAAACCAAGATCACTACTAACAAGCAAAATATCGTCAACATATAGAATCACAAATATAAACTTACTCCCACTAACCTTTGATATATACAACGGTTAACGGTGTTTTCAGTAAATCCAAAGGAAGTAATGGTACCATTAAACTTAAGATACCATTGTCTGGAAGCTTGTTTAAGTCCATATATCGACTTCTTTAATTTGCATACCATGTGTTCATTACCTTTTATTGAGACTGTAGACACCCCAAATTGCACAGTAAAAATGACGAATAATTGGCAAAAATCATTCTTTCCTTTGAAACCAGCACAAAAATTCAGATTTAAGCTTTTTTTATTGTATCCGACATGAGTCATCGGATACCAGAGGACCTTTTTATATCCGACACAAGTCGTCGGATACAAGCAGGTATCAATGTATCCGATGACATATGTTAGATACATATAGGTGTCCTTGTAGCCAACCTGTTATGTCGGATACAAGGTTTTTGCTCAAAATTAGGGTTTTCCGAGAGTTTTTACTTTTTACCATCATATCCTTCATTAAAGGAGTGGAAATCTCGGAAATAGCCTTAGGGTTAAGGTTGGTGAACTATAGACATCATTTTGTGTCTACCATCATGCAAACCCTAACCCTAGCCTTTGCCTATAAATAGGATGCTCCTCCTTAAGCAAATGGCCAAGAAGTTGGAGATTGAAGAGCTTCGAATGAAGAAGGGAACCACTGCCGCACTGCTTCCAGAACCCAGGTAAACCTAAAACCTTCTTTATTTTTCTATCTTACATTCTAGGTTTAGTTCTTTTCTTCTACCTTTCTGTAGAATTAGGCATATTCTGTGTGTATGCAAACCCTTCCTCTACTCAAAGTACCTCAAGACTCCCCCTAGCCGTAAAACGTGAAGGCGGGATCTAGGGGAAACGAGACTGAGGATTTATCTTTAGAGCTAGAACCTTGTTGAATAGCCTTTTGATTCTATGAAAACCGTTTCATAATCAAAGTACCACAAGATTATCTCAAAGAACCGTTAAACGGGGAGAGAGAACTAAGGGAAACGAGAATGGAATGGAACCCTAGGTTGTATTAGAACCCCATTTGATTGATATGAATGCATGCTATATGTTGTTATGTTATTGAAGAAATGATTTTTACACATACATACATAGCACTTGCTTTTGTCGGAATCGGCTTATATTTCGGATTTATTGCATTCATTGTGATAGATCTGGAATAAATAGCCCCTAAAAATTCTGGGATGTATCTCAATGATTTTCAAAATGATTTCAAGCAAGTTCTTTTGAGTATTGAAGACCTCTAGGTCTAACCTCTCGATTTTGGGCATTTTTGCTCACTTTTGGGGCTTTTGGCATATTCTTTCCAATCGGAGAAAATGGTGAGCCAAACTTGTGCCCCATTTCTTCCTAGAGGTTCTTCAATGCCTTTTCAAGTGATTTTGATTTGTATTCAATGGATCGCACACATCCAATCACTAATTTGAATTGATTTTCTTTAAAAAGGCTGAAACTGGACAGCAGCTGTACCCCAACTTCGGACACTCGTAACTTCATCGTCCGAATGAATGTTGGAGTGATTCTAAAGCCATGGGAAAGGTGTGGCTGTCTAGTTTATGCCTGTAAATTTTCATCAATATTTATGAAGTGGATTGTTGACACCACTCAGTCGAAGTTGATAGGTCATTTCAGGTCTAATTGTGGAACCTGTCACTTCGACTGAGCGCCATGTGTTCGTTTTAAGTCAGATTTGAGTGATTTTTGTTTCTGTGTTTTCTTTGGAAGTATAATTTCAAATCCAGTTGGTTTCATAATTTTTTGACTCCATTTGTGTCGTAGGTAACAGATTTACTCAGAACTGCTCAACAGCACTTTTCTGGGTTAATCTGTGATCCTCGGGGCCTGTTCGTGAGGTCACCCAAGGCACATCCAAATTAATTTTTGTATGAGGCTAGTTTCATTTGAAATATGGCCATACATACTTCATTCACACCAAATTTCATGGATTTATATGGAGTCAAGTTTTCTAAATGAATTTCCAAAGTTTCCCACTTGTCACTTTTAACTATCTCCAGCAGCAGATTTCAAAGGAGAATAACTCCTAGGATTTTAACCGGATTTGATTGAAAACTTGCATGAGTCTTCTATTTATCATAATATTTTAAATGGATTTGGTTTGATTTAATTTAAATTATATTTGAATGATTTCAAGACAAATGGCTCTATCTTTTATCGAATTTTCAGAATTTGACTCAACTTGGTTTTGTGGAATTTTTGCTTTGATTTCCATCTATTGGTGATATTCCAGAAGTGATATTGACATAAAAGAGGATCTGGAATTCATTTGGATTTCTCATGTAAAGGTATCACACATTTGTTTAATCCTTTTTCGAGGTTTTTGATTATTTTAGCAAGCTTTCTCATTTTTTTAGCATGAACAACACTTGGCAACCACCTTGTGTAGGTGAATGGGGGTGCCTAACACCTTCCCTCGTTCATAATCTAATCCCCTTGCCCATCTCTGGATTTGATTTTCAAGTAGAGTTATTTTTACACTAGATTTGTCTTTTTGCTTATTTTAAATCTTTTGGTGTCCATTCACACCCAAAAATTGAATGGTGGCGACTCTCCCATTTTTCGTTGAGCCTGTGTGACGACGGAGGGAATCATCTCGGTGATTTTCCCATGTCTCACAGAGACGCCTTCAGGTTTGTCCATATCATCCAAATTACCATTTATAAAAGTTGTTTTCACATCCATTTGATGTAACTCTAAATCGAAATGAGCTACATGAGCCATTATGATTCTAAATGAATCCTTCCTAGATACAGGAGAGAATGTCTCTTTGTAATCAATGCCTCCTTTCTGAGTAAAACCCTTGGCCACAAGTCTGGCTTTGTATCGTTCTACATTGCCATTATAATCGCGTTTGACCCATTTACACCCGACTGTTTTACATCCTTTTAGCAATGTAACAAGTTCCAAAACTTTATTCTGGTCCATTGATTTCATTTCATCATTCATGGCATCGATCCATTTAATAGAATCAGTGCTCTCAATGGCTTGTGAAAATGAAACCAAATCTTTAATTGTCCCTATATCATAATCAGATTCTTGTAAATAAAGCACATAATCATCTAGAATAGCAGATCTTCTTTCTCTTTGTGATCTTCTTAATGCTTTTCCTTGTGGTTCACCAGTAATAGTTTCATTGGTATTATTATCATGGGAAGGTATACCATTAGTCTATTGTTCTACATTGTCAAACTGTTCTACAACAATAGGAACATCAGACTGTGTAGAAGTTATGGGTGATGGGACTGATACCCTAACTTCTTGAATAACCACATTTCAGGGTTCATTTGCTCCCACTGATCTCATCATTTTCAAGAAATCTGGCATTACCGGTTTCAACAATTCTCGTACTATAATTAGGACAATAAAACCTATACCCTTTGAATTTTTCAAGGTAACCAATAAAGTAACCACTAATTGTTCTAAAATCCAATTTCCTTTCACTGGGATTATAAAGTTTAGCCTCTGCTGGACAACCCCAAACATGCAGGTGTCTTAAACTCGGTTTCCTTCTTGTCCACGATTCAAAAGGAGTCTTTGGAACTGTCTTACTAGGAATCTGGTTTAATAAATATACAGCGGTTTTAAGGGCTTCCATCCAAAATGAAATGGGTAATGAGGAGTTACTTATCATACTCCTAACCATATCCATTAAAGTAAGATTATGCCTTTTAGCAACACCATTCTGCTGAGGCATACCTGGCATAGTATACTGTGCACAAATGCCATGCTTTTCTAATAATTTAGCAAATGGTCCAGGACGTTGTCCATATCCATCATACCTACCATAGTACTCACTTCCTCTATCCGATCTGATGATTTTCACTTTTCTATCTAGTTGCCTTTCAACCTCAGTGATATACACCTTTAGGGTATCCACCGCCTGAGATTTTTCATGCAATAGGTAAATATAACAATAACATGAAAAATCATCTATAAAAGTGATGAAATACTTTTCTCCACCAAAGGACGGTGAGTCAAAGGGTCCACAAATATCCGTATGGATGATTTCAAGAAGTCCCTCACTTCTTGTGGCATTTTTCTTAATGTGTTTGGTTTGCTTACCTTTAATTAATGCAATCCACACACATATTGAAATCGGTAAAATCAAGATTCGGAAGAATCCCATCTTTTACCAATCTCTCCAATCTTTCTCTAGAAACATGTCTCGATCGTTTATGCCACAACATAGAGGAATTTTCATCATTCAAGCTACTTTTAGTTCCAATATTAATATGCAGGGTTAATAGGCTTTCAACAAAATGGGTATTCAGATTCAGTTTGTACAAACCATCACATAGAAATCCAAAACCAATAAAAGACGAATTTCTAAAAAAATTGAATTTTGAATTGCATAAGTTAAAAGAGTACCCATCATGGTCAAGTCTAGACAAAGAAATTAAATTACGAGAAACAAAAGGTGTAAAAAGAGTTTGGAAACGGTCTAAATGAAGTCCAGTATCAAGGATTAAACGATAAGTCCCAATGTCTTTAACCGCAACTCTAACTCCATTTCCCATGACAATAAACTGGTCATTTGGTTTAGTAGTTGTGAGACATGGAAAATCAATTTAATGACTTCCTAATCATCACACGGGATTGATTAAAACAAAGAATCGCCACCATTCTTTTTAGGTGTGAATGGACACCAAAATATCAAATCAGCACAAAAAGGCAAAATTAGAGTAAAACTAACTCTATTTTAAAACAAAAACAACCAGAGATGGGTAAGGAGATTAGGTTATGAACAGGAGAAGGTGTTAGGCACCCCTATTCATCGACACAAGGTGGTTGCCAGGTATTGTTCATGTTAAAATTAAAGAAAGCTTGCTTAAAAAAGGAAAAAAACATAAAAGCAACAAAATGTACAGTTTTTCATATGAATATCCAGATTAATTTAGAACCTTTAATATGATCATAGCGTTCTAAGGGTTTCATGATTAAAATAAAATTGAGATAAAAATCAGATAAAACCAATCTAAAGAGAAACCTGAAAAACTAGCTTTAGGCTAAACCATTAAAAGGTTGAAAAACTAGATTGAAATCTCTTGATTAAATCATTGAAGAATAAAGTTACTTGGAGTACAGATCTGATCCGGATCTCTCAATAGTAGAGAAATAGAACCTCCACTAAACCCATGTTGATAAAAAAAACATCAAAAGGGAGAGTTTAGACCATAGGATCCTTTCTCCAAGATTAACACAATTTCAAAATCACGTCATGAAACCCTATAGGTTACTTTCAGGCTTTTGGTCTTAGATCTAACATATAGATCATGGTAGATCTAGAATCCTAGCCAAATATCACCAAAATCAAGAAAACAGTGCTGTAGGTGCAAAGGTGTGAAAAATCCAAATTATAGAAAGAAGTGGGGATCTCATGCTATAAACATCATGGATTCATAGGATTCCTCCAGATTCAAAATAAAACCATTAAAAAATTAACAGGATAGTAAAAGCAACCACATCTCACAGATTATAGTACATGGGGGTCTACCCTACGGATCCACTTGTTCTCTTTTCCCCTAGCTCTCTCTTAACGTTTTACGGCTAGAGAGGAGTCTTGAGGTACTTGGAGATAGGTTTGGGAATACAAACACAATCAATGGCCTTATTCTATAAAAAAGAGAAAAGAACATATTATAGGGTTCTATTCTAGGGATCCACCTATTCCCCTTTCCCCTAGCTCTCTCTTCACGTTTTACGGCTAGAGAGGAGTCTTGAGGTACTTGGAGGCAGGTTTAGGAATACAATTATAAACTAGGCCTTATTCTACAGCAATGGAGAAGATTAGACTATTTCTAGAATTAAAAACAGAAAATAAAAGGGAAAAGGTACTTACCTGGATTGAGAAAGCAGAAAAGCAGGGATTCCCTTCTTCACTTGGAGCTCTTCAGACTTCAAATTAATGGCCTTTTGCTTGAGGAGAGGCCCTCTATTTATAGGCAAACCCAAGGGCATGGTTGGTCCAGGGTTTGCCGATAGGGTTTCAGATTGAATTAAAAACAGGGATAATGCCAATCCATTGCCAAAGAGGATAACTAAGAGGATTCGAATGGATAAATAAGAGGATTCGAATCTCCCAGAGAGAGATTTGGGTGCAGATAAGGCTCAAAAATCAAAAAAGGCTAAATTCGCACAAAAACCCCGTGCCCGTATATACATTACGGGGGTGTGCAGCCCGCATTCTCAATACGGGCACAGTATGCCCGTATATGAATTGCAGGCACGACCAGCCCGCAAGTAAAATACAGGCAATGTATGTTTGATGAAATTTTATGCATTTTTGACCTGTTTCAAATCCCAATTACATGTTTTCAATTATTTTCTCATTTTGTAGTGCAATTTGGGGTGTCTACAGTAGTCTGGATTGTAAGGAATCCCTGCATAGTGTTACATATATGAACTGTAGAACCTGAATCAATCCACCAGGTATTTGAAGGAACAACAGTTAAATTAGATTCGAAACATACGTAAGCTAAAGGCTTACCTTTTTTTCGACCCATGCCCTGTGTTTCAAACAATCACATAGGATGTGCCCCAACTTTCCGCAGAATTAGCACTTGATATCATTCTGTCCCTTCTTCTGAGTCTCAGATGCATGATGAGACGATTCAGCTTTCGGTGGCCCTTTGCTTTTCTTAGGCTTCTTCCATTTCTTTATGGCTTCTTTACTTACAAGGTGAACTGGATGGTTTCCTTGTTGTTTAAGCCTTGTCTCCTCTTGTACAAGCATACTTGACAATTCATTTACATTCCACTTGTCCTTTATAGTGTAGTAATGAATTTGAAATGGCCCGTACTAAGGAGGTAAGGAATTCAAAATAAACTGAACAAGAAAGGAATCCTTCACATTCATTCCTAAAGCCCTGAGCTTAGTAGCTTGATTCATCATTTCTAGTTTGTGGTCATGCATCCCACGCACACCATCAAACTTCATGGTGGTGAGCTTAGCCATCAATGTCCCCACAAGAAACTTATCAGCAGATTGGAAACGATCTTTCACAATTTTCAACAATTCCTTAGCATCGTCGGATTCTGGAAGTGTTGACTTAATATTATTCGCAATACTCATTCGCATAAACATTACGCTCAATCTATTTGATCATTCCCAGGACTTATAGAGAGCCTTATCTTCTGCACTGCTAGTATCAGTAGTACAGCGGATTTCTCAGTTCTTAAAGCGAGATCAAGATCCAATACACCTAAGTGAAATTGGACTTGCTCCTACAAATCTGAGAAATTCAGTCCATTCAATACGGAAATACATGAGGCATGCGAATGAAGCGAAACAGGAACTGTAACAATAAATATGCTCACAACATCAATGCTTTGAATTATACAACATAATGTTCACATAAATAAATGTGATTAATAATACTATAATCTACCTTTGGGTATAACTGTAGTATTATAAATTACAACAACAATAACGGTGCTTCCCTTTCACCTTAGGAATAATTAACAAAGCATCCGTAATCTAATAGGTCCTATTACCTTTGGGTATCCTGTAACGCCCCGAATCCGAGTTACGTAGTTAAATCGTAACACGTCTCCAGAGGTTAGCATGTAACACAGGACCGTAATATCAGAGTGAAGGAAAAACATGAATATAATAATATCTATATAACAGAGTGCGCTAAAATAATCCCAAACTAAAATAAACTCACATGACCAAGTAACTACCCGCAAGTATCGAGCTTTCCAAGAGTATCTGAAAACAAAACAAAAACAAACGGAATGAGATACGAATATCTCAACGAGCAGCACATGAATGCACAAATACATTTGTTCCTAGTTGTAAAACATGGATCGAATAATACACAAGTAACAATGGCAATAACACGATTAATCTGACTAAACTCACTGTAATTCATCAGACAAAATGATATAGCTAATGAAAAACCAATATGTAATTCAATCTGAGTATGGTTGTCAACTAATCCGAATAATCACGAAATCCAATATCATCATAAAACCACGTCTCGAGGAAACCGAATTTTTCACAACAATCCAATAATATATCTTGTGTCAAATAAATCAAAACCCACATTGGTCAATGTCATGTAGTTGTTTAGATTAGTTAATCAACATGCCAGAGCAACATCCACACCTCCATGTACACAATTCCAGCCTACTCAGGGTTTCGGAAAAACTCTGAAATTACGGCCTACTCAGGGTTTCGTCGTCCAATGCCGGCCTACTCAGGGTTTCGACATTGACAACCAGGCTTACTCAGGGTTTCTGGCTACTCTACACCGGTCGTGGCAACACTCCATGGCCATGTCATTATACCAATAAAACATATACATCACATTACTAAGCTTAGACATGGATCTAGGTGAAGCTAAACCAAAACAAAATAAAAACTACATAAAACTCAGCATTTGCAAAACCATAACCAACCCTGGTCACCATCATGTATAACCCAATACAACTCATCACAAGTCATTCCAGACCAGAACAGCAACTCATGATATCTCAGTAAATATTCCAACCCAAAGCACATGTCCAACTGATAGTAAAATCCATTTACCCACACCAAGATAAATTTTACAAATACAGTTCAGCACCTTAAAATCAAGCAAACCCAGATTAAACAAATTCACAATCGGAAAACAATATAAGACATAAAGAAAACTAAATCATTAACCTAGTGACAAGAACAGCAAAATAACCTACCAACAATCCTTCAATTATCACTTCGGGAACTCATAAGACTACCAATAAATTTGACTTAATGATCTCTGGGTGTTTTGAGCAGATAAAATAATTCTAATATCCTAATCTAGTCTTGGGCTAAGAGGTTGAAGCCTCAAAGTATCAAAATTGGGGTTAGATTGGTCAGCCGCACTCAATTTAGCATTTTAGTGGGTGCGCTGACCTCGGCGCAGTTGGCGCCAAGTCGGCGGATCCAACTTCTTGCTTGCACTGAGTTTCGACTCCTTGGCGTCAAGTCAGTGCCAACTCAGTGGACACAAAAAGACGCTCGCGCCAAGCTGCCGCTAAAAGCAAAGGGGTTGGCGGCAGCTCAGTGGATACCCCTTACGAAACACGACTCTCTGTTAATGCGAAAACACCATGACTATCTGGGTTTCTAGTCTCTGTAACCATTTTCCTATACTTCTACCACCCCAATTAGATGATCCAATGCAAAACGAAATTAATCTAACGTACTTCAAAATCACGCCACAAAATCTCATTGAAAACCCAAGTCCGAAACTAAGATATTTTATAAACATGCAGTTCGGCTAATCTCCAAGATCAAAATCCAAAACATAGATTAAAACGATGCTACTCACCTGTATTGAGGATTTTCTTCTAGCTTCCAACCCTTCTGATAATCTCCTCCGAAGAGCAAGGTTTATCGACCGATGCCCTAGGTCCAAGACAGCGACCAGATCTAAATACCTCTGAGTTCGACCTCTGGTTTCTTTCCCCCAACATCCGAAATTTTTAACCTAGCAGTCTATTTATATGCTTCGCAAAACTCCACCCTTAACCTAATTTATTTATTGCTCGCCTTGACTTACAATTTCGAAATCCCATATTTACCCTCCCCTAAGGTTAAGGATAATATTATTTATTTGGTTTTAAATTTGTAATCACTATTAATTACAATTTAGTATTCACCCACTTAAGTTTTAATAAAAATTCAAATTCCCCTTTGTTATTCAATAGCCCGAAATCTCCACTCACAAGTATTTAATTAAGTCTACCAGTTAATCTGTTAATTAAATTCTTACTAAAACTGGGGTTTTACATATCCAGGTCCAATTCTCAATTAAGGATGCAATGTAATTATCCTACTTCTAGATAAATAATCACACAAAAGTTTGGTACACCTTTGGGTCAGTCCATAATATTTGGTGATTAAATAACTAGACATTAGTTTGTAATTTTCATTATCCTAATGCTTGGGAATTGGGCATTAAGTTAGAATCATACAATCTGAAATCTATAGGCTACTATAGTTGTCTCACTTTGGTGATATACCAAACTATATCATTATATAGATTTCAAATTAAGAATGACATTACAAAGACTTATTCAGGATTCTAATGCAATCAATTATACAGAATTTATGCATAACAAACTATAATTATACACTAGAACATGAATAAAAATCAATTGTAACATAATCAATCAATAAATGAACCCAAACATGCATAAATCGTGCAACAATAATATTATTCAAGTCAATTTTAGCATTAAAGTAACCCACAATTGCACAATATTAAGGTTCAGGCTTTTAGATAGGTCAATAATTACTTTAATTTCATAAAATTTCCTTTAATTTGGCCTAAAACTGCGAAAATAGGCCATAAAAAACTTAAACAGGTTTGAACCAGTCAGTTCAGGGGCTACCCAGGTCGGCTACGCCGCGCCTAATCGGTTCAGCTCGTGGCTGGGCCGATCCGACCCTTAACCATGAGGGCCGCGCCAGGGTCAGCGCAGTCCGGGTCAATCCTTGCGAGACCCGCACGGGCTCAAGCTTACTAGGTCATGCGCGGGTGCAAGCCTGATTGGGCTACACGCAAGTGCTAGCCCATCTGAGCCGCACCCCCTTGGGACCCAAATCGCCCAATTTTTTTTTTAATTGCCTTAAACAGGCCCAAAACGGTTCAGTAGGGGATAATGCTCAAAAAACGCAATTTGAGACGACTTGTGAGCAATTTGCAAATATCCCAACTGTTCAATGTCGTCTTCAACCTTTTGAAACCCTTCTGAACAGTCTTACAGATATATAAACTTTAAAAAAACAGTAGATTCTATCAATCTTAAACATCCAATCATGGAAAATATATGTGTATTTCAACCTATGCTCCGATGCTACATGTTAAAATAACATTAATCTCATTCATACAAGATTTAAACACATGCATACATGATGTAATTTTCAGATCTCATATCTCATAATCCCATTCACTACAATACACATGTTAATCACATATGATTGAATGTTAAATATTAAAGTAAATCTACATACCTGAATCACCCGTAGGCATCTTCACTTTAATTCACTTGTAATCTGATTTGAATCTTTAGATAATAGAGCACACTTAGATTTTGTAGGATACAGGTTTCTCTCACTTCACCCTTTTGACTTCATACGTTACATAAATGATGGATTTATGTCTTTATATAGGGTAGAGAGAGAACCAGATCCCCATAAAATAACCACCCAGGTACCGTTCATTAATAGTTGCACCGGTCGGGTTGCTTCACTTTCCATCAAAGTAGAAGCTTATAATTAGGGTTCAATTTCTCATGATCAAATCAACGATTCTGATTCAAAATAAAAACTCATATATTATATCAATAATTAATATGGGTTTACATCATGTGGGACATAAAATTTCTAATAGGAGATTCACATACTCTCATTTCCCCACCGAAGGATTCTAAAGAGGATCTGCCTTGGAAGATTAGAGGTCTCATTTCGGAAATAAAGGATATTTGCAATCTATTTCAAAGTGTGGAATTCCATCATGTCTATTTGGAAGGAAACCAAGTAGCTGACGTGCTTGCAAACTTTGCGCTAGATAAATTTTCTTGTACCTGAGTGTCTACTCCCCATTTCTTGTCTAATTTTCTTCTTGATGATGCAAGGGGGAAAGCTTTTCCCATCCTCTTAGGTTGAGTAAGCAAAAGACTAGTTTTTCTTCCCATTTTTTGGGAATCCTATCCCCGTCAACCTTAATGTTAATGACATTGAGCCCAAGAGACCACCAGAAATCAAGCAAGTTTTCATATCAAAAGTGTAACCAAATCTAGTTCCAAACTCACTTTTTCAAGGAAAGTACCATATGGGATGGATTTGTCCAACGAAATCCTGACTTTCATAAAAATCTTAAAATATGGTTGAGAGGTCTCTAGAAGTTCAATATCAAGACAACAGCCAAATTCGTTAAAGAGATCAAAAACAATTTTGTTTTCATGAGAACTACAAGGGAGGTTAAGCTTCTGCATCCAAATGGCAGGGTTAGAGAATTTGTGCTCCAATTCTTTATCTTCTAAGTCAAGCTTTTCAATGAGGATGGAGTTGTTGATAAACCAGGGTTGGCTCTCAGAATCTTCTCTATCCTTATCCTTTTCAAGAGCTAAAACAAACCTCTTAGGAGCAACTTTTATTCAACACGTAAAGAACTCCGACAATAGATATCAGGATAAGGAATGGAAGAGAGAAAATAGGGAAAAGAACAAAGGCTAAAGAGACCCTTGAAGGGAGGCCGGATAGAATGGAAAGACACTAGCTTAACCAGGGGAAGAAGACAAAGGATAAACTCCTTTGTCTTCTTCATGTGCATAAACTCATAAACTCCTTCAGCTTCCAGGAGGTTTTGTTTGGTATTACAGGTATAATTTAAAACAATCTTACCATATGAAAAATTATTATGTATAAACTCTTTTTATGACTAATTTCCAGTTGTAATAATTTTTAGCCCTTCAACACCTTTTTTCCTGTTTTCAAAAAGCATTAAAACAACAGCAATTATTTAAATTCTTTATTAATAATATGTACTGAAATCTTAATAACATGACTGGAAAAATAATTTGAAATAATCCTCCTCAATGTCCTCATGGAAGAGCCTTTTGTTTTTTGTTTTTCTGGTCAAATAAAAAGCAAAATTTTTTTATGCTTATTCTAAGGAAAAAGAGTGACGTTTGTTGGCACGGTTCCCAAGATCGTTATCTGCTGACAGGTTTCTAAGTAGAAGAGGTGCTCTGTCTTGACGCAGAGCAATCCTCACTCCTCCCTATCTTTTACTCTTATCTTTCTAGTTGTTGATATGGATCGACGTCACGGAATTTGTTCTTTCAGTTTAGGTTCCTTTCATCCCGTTTCGCAATCTCATTGCTTTGCTATAAATTCGGGAGTGGGGATTTTCATAACGTTCACATCTCTGTTTTGTCTGTCTCTTACTGTCTGGGACTTAATCTCCGTAAATGGGACCACGTTGGTGCTGATATGGCATCCTGATGGAGAGTCTTTTTCGCATTTTGACTGAAGAGTTCGTTCATTTTACTCTTGATTTAGTATTGTGGAACCTGAGGTCTTAATCAGATCATTTAACTGTCATGATTTTTTGTTCCTCTATAATTTTGTGTATATTGTGCGAATCTATTACTTCTAATGAAAAGCCAGGTCGTAATTTAAGAGTTGATTTTTTATTTTTTTATTTTTTTATTTTTTTTATTTTTAAAAATCTATGCTGATTTTTGTTATGAAATATGGAATTGGTTTAATTCGTTTATAGATTGATCAGAGTTACATTTTGGGTGAAGTTTGTTTCTTTTCTTTGTTTTGCTTTCCAATTGTTTGGAAACAGCTAAATTTAGTTTTGCATTGAAACCCCCATTTTCCTTCTCTCTATTTTTATTGAGCGAGCCTGCAAAATTGGGGTTTGAGACTCAATAATTTGTGTTTGTTGCTTGCTCAAATCAGTTATTTTTCCTGCTGAATTGTAGAAGGAATTGTAAGATTTTGAATCTCTGCTGAGAACCTAAAAGGTACTTTACATGTAGAATAACCCCTTCTGTTTTTTCTGTTCCAGATTGTTTTAGTTAGTGAATGAATTAGGCTAGAAGAAACTATCTTAATACCTGCATTTTCCCTTTTAGGTGAGATATGGATATTAGTAATGAAGCAAGCGTCGACCCATTTGCAATTGGCCCTTCAACTATAATAGGTCGGACAATTGCTTTTAGGATATTACTCTCAAAGTCAATGTTGCAGTCGAGGCAGCAATTGTATCAGATTATTAGGAGCTTTCTCTTAAAATGTCGGAACACTGCAATGCCAGTGATTTCGTGGTTTCATCCGCGAAACCCTCAAGGGACATTGGCATTGGTTACACTGATAGCTTTCTTTTTGAAGCGATACACAAATGTGAAACTGAAAGCCGAATTAGCTTATAGAAGGAAATTATGGAGGAATATGATGAGAACCGCCTTGACATATGAGGAATGGGCTCATGCTGCTAAGATGCTTGATAAGGAAACTCCAAGATTGAATGAATCGAACCTTTACGATGAGGAGCTAGTGCGAAACAAGCTCCAAGAGCTCAGGCATCGACGCCAGGAAGGTTCTCTCAGAGATATAGTATTCTTTATGCGTGCTGATCTGATTAGAAATTTGGGTAATATGTGCAATCCTGAGCTACACAAAGGAAGGTTGCAAGTGCCCAAGCTCATCAAGGAGTACATTGATGAGGTCACAACACAGTTACGAATGGTTTGTGACTTGGATTCTGAGGAAATTCTCTTGGAAGAGAAGCTTGCATTTGTGCATGAGACTAGACATGCTTTTGGGAGAACTGCATTGCTCTTGAGTGGTGGTGCATCATTTGGAGCTTTTCATGTGGGTGTGGTGAAAACACTGGTGGAGCATAAGCTCTTACCCCGCATTATTGCAGGTTCCAGTGTGGGATCTGTTATATGTGCTGTTGTTGCCACAAGATCTTGGCCTGAACTCCAAAGCTTTTTTGAGGATTCATGGCACTCTCTGAAGTTTTTTGATCAAATAGGAGGATTGTTTGCAGTTTTTAAAAGGGTTATGAGACAGGGTGCTGTTCATGAGATAAGACAGTTGCAAATGATGTTGAGGCATCTAACAAGTAATCTAACATTCCAAGAGGCCTATGATATGACAGGTCGGATACTTGGAATCACAGTTTGTTCTCCAAGAAAGCATGAGCCTCCTAGATGCCTTAACTACTTAACATCACCTCATGTTGTGATATGGAGTGCAGTGACCGCTTCTTGTGCTTTTCCTGGCCTATTTGAGGCTCAGGAACTTATGGCGAAGAACAGAAGTGGTGATATAGTTCCATACCATCCACCATTTCACTTGAGTGCCGAAGAGGCTTCTGGTACACCAGTGCGCAGGTGGAGGGATGGAAGCTTGGAGAGTGATCTTCCCATGATGCAATTGAAGGAGCTTTTCAATGTTAACCATTTTATCGTCAGTCAAGCAAATCCCCATATTTCACCATTGCTGAGGCTAAAGGAGCTTGTGAGATCTTATGGAGGCAACTTTGCTGCCAAGGTATAATACTTAGAGCTTTGAAATTTGTTGCTCTATCCTTGTTTAGTTCCAGAGTTTTTTCTTGATTTCATTATCTGAGCTCCCAAACATGATCTGCCTGAGCCATCAAATCATACACTAAAATCACAAATGCACATTGCTTTTCCAGTACTTCCCCTGCCCTGATAGGCCTTTACAATAGCATGAATGCACATCTGATCATCTGGGCAATGTTATTTATCATAATATGAAATTTTCCATGGATGTTTGTGTTTTTTTATTGAATTTATATGTGATTTATGGGAGGGTTTATATGCTTCATCCTTGGATAATTTCTAGAATTTAAACTTTGGCGTTCAACAGCAAATATCAAGGATGTTCGCAGGATTCTCTGTGTACAAGTATTTCTGTGGTTTCTTCGCATGGAAGACTCTTTCAAGGTTTCCATGCATGCAGAAACACTGATTTGAATTGGCTGCCATAATATAGCACTCATGCTGATCAGTCAGTGCCTTGGATGTGCCTAGCTTATACATCACCCATCTGTCTATTATACATGTAATTTGTGTTTCAAAGTATGTACACTTATTGAACTGACTGTATGAATTTTCTCATTTGCTCACTTTCTGATAGACCAAATATATGTATTATTAACGATTTTATCATCAATTTTGTAGCTTGCTCATTTAGCGGAGATGGAGGTCAAACATAGATGCAACCAGATACTGGAACTTGGTTTTCCATTGGGGGGTGTTGCCAAACTATTTGCTCAAGATTGGGAGGGTGATGTGACTGTTGTTATGCCTGCCACACTTGCTCAGGTTGACGCAAAATGCTTCTAAATCACAACATCTGTAGTTTGAGTACTGTGTCTATTCAGACTGCACTATGTGGATCATTTGTGGTGATGAACTAACATGCTCTTATGGTTGCTCATGTGTCCTCTATTTCAGTACACAAAAATAATACAAAATCCATCTCATTTGGAGATTCAAAAGGCTGCAAATCAGGGAAGGAGGTGTACCTGGGAAAAGCTTTCTGCCATAAAGGCCAACTGTGGCATTGAGCTTGCACTGGATGAGTGTTTTGCAGTTCTGAACCACATGCGTAGGCTCAAGAGGATCGCCGAGAGGGCTGCTGCTTCTCATGGACTAGCAAACACCACCCGGTTCAGTGCTTCCAGGAGGATCCCCTCGTGGAACTGCCTTGCACGGGAAAACTCAACTGGATCAATTGAAGAAGACCTCCTTGCGGATTTTGCATCTTCATTCTCTCAAGGAATCAGTGGACCCACAGGAGGGCAGTCTGGTCAAAGTTTTCATGCTCATCATAACATCCATGATTCAAGTGATAGTGAATCAGAGAGCATGGAACTCAATTCTTGGACACGATCTGGTGGGCCCTTAATGAGGACAACTTCTGCAAACAAGTTCATTGAATTTATCCAGAATTTGGATATAGATTCAGAACTGCTCAAAAAATGGACTAGAGAAGATGAGATCAGAGTTTTGGTAGGTTCCTCTGATCATGTTGTGACTCATATGGAAAGCAGGGATCCATATCATCCCAACTCCAGGGTAATAACACCAGACAGAAGCTCAGATATCACAGAGTTCGATCAGCGGGAACTCAATAATGTAGCTCCTGTTATCACTTCTAGCATCATGGTGGCTGAAGGTGACCTGTTGCAACCGGAAAGGATTGACAATGGGATTGTGTTCAATGTTGTGAAGAAAGAAGACCTAATTCTGTCCCATCAAATTCATGAATCTGAAAATTTTCATAGCTCATCCCAGAGTCCTGTTGCAGAGTGTTTACTGGTAGAGTGTCTAGACAAGGAAATGGAAGCTAGCTTTGCATCTGATTGTAGCGATGATGACATGAACCATAGTGAACTGCCTTAACAAAATGACTTCCCACTAACAGAAATCCATAACCACACAAGAATATATTCCATTATTTTTCAATACTTCTTTACAAGAATGAGTGTCTATTTAACATGTATTACAAGTACTATATTTGGTATGCATGAATTAAGGGATTGATTGTATCCCAAAACCTTCCTTCTTCAATCCTTTCTTTCTTCTCCATACTTTCCTCCTATAACCCATTGGAGGAGAGCAGAGCACAGCCTAGCAAGGACAGTTCACGCCAACACTCCCCCTCAAGTTGGTGCATCTAGATCTCGAATGCCCAACTTGCCAAGTGAGTTGTAGAAGTTTCGGCTACCTACGGCCTTCGTGAGAATGTCTGCTAACTGATCCTCGGATTTCACAAATGGGAATCGGATTATCTTAGCTTCAAGATTTTGTTTGATGAAATGCCGGTCTACTTCCACATGTTTGGTTCGGTCATGCTGTACTGGATTATGAGAAATGTCGATCGCTGCCTTATTATCACAAAATAGATCCATCTCACTACTAGGTGCAAAGCCAATTTCAGTCAATAGTCTTCAAAGCCAAATCAGTTCACACAGGCCCTTGGCCATTCCACGAAATTCTGCTTCGGCACTGGATAATGCTACCACCTTTTGCTTCTTACTTCTCCATGTAACCAGGTTCCCTCCAACAAAGGTGAAGTATCCTGAAGTGGATTTTCTATCGGAGATGTTTCCTGCCCAGTCAGTGTCTGTGTACCCTTCTACCTGGAGGTGGTTGTTCCTTGTAAACATGAGTCCTTTTCCTGGAGAGGATTTGAGATATCGGAGAATCCGAATTACGGCATTCATATGATCTTCACTCGGACAGTGCATGAATTGACTCACTACACTAACTGAGTAAGCGATATCCGGCCTCGTGTGGGAGAGATAAATAAGTTTTCCCACTAATCTCTGGTACCTTCCTTTGTCTGTTGGTACTTGGTCTGGGTATTCACCAAGCTTGTGATTCTGGATGATTGGTGTATCAGCAGGCTTACAGTCCAGTAATCCAACTTCCGATAATAAATCTAGGATATATTTTCGTTGGGAAAGGAATATGCCATGCTTTGACCTAGCAACTTCAATTCCCAGAAAATATTTGAGTCTTCCTAGATTTTTCATCTCAAACTCTATGGCCAGGTAGTTTTGAAGCCTTGCTATTTCCTCTGAGTCGTTTCCTGTAATAATCATATCGTCTACATAGACAATTAAAGCAGTTACCTTTCCTTGGTGATGCTTTAAGAATAGTGTATGATCTGAGTGGCTTTGTTGAAAGCCATATTTCCTCATTGCCGAGTTTAAACGCCCAAACCATGCTCTCGGAGATTGCTTCAAGCCATACAGTGTTCGCTGTAATTTGCACACCACCTTAGCTTTAGAGTTTGCCATATATCCTGGCGGAACATCCATGTAGATTTCTTCTTCAAGGTCTCCATGAAGAAAAGCGTTTTTAACGTCCAACTGGTGTACCGGCCAATCCAGATTTGCCGCAAGGGATAATAGTACCCTGATAGTACTCAATTTAGCAACTGGTGAGAATGTTTCTTGATAGTCTACACCGTAGGTTTGTGTATAGCCCTTTGCCACCAGTCTTGCTTTGTACCTCTCTACTGATCCATCTGATTTGTACTTGACAGAGAACACCCATCTACACCCCACCGTTTTTTGACCTTTCGGTAGTGGGGCAAGAGTCCACGTCTCACTTTTCAATAACGCCTCCATCTCTTCCTTCATGGCTTGTACCCATTTAGGGTGTTCCAACGCCTCTTCAACACTTGTGGGAATATGATGAGAGGAGAGTTCTTTCACAAAATTCTTGAGGGGTTCAGACATCCTCTTCGTAGAGACATAATTGGCAATCGGATATCTTGATCTTTGGTCCTCTAGTTCTGGAGAGTATCGGTTTGGTGGTTTGCCCCGATTGTGCCTGAAAGGTAACTCATAGCCCACAGAAGTATCCTCATTAATTGACTGAGATGTGATAGGGGTGCTTACCTCAATGATATTCTCAGGAGATTGGGTAGTGGCTTCTGAAGAGAGAGGGGGTACTGTTATGTCGACATCTGGAGGTGTCAGTTCTGGACTAGCTTCTTCGACAATCGACTGAGAAGCAGTATCAGTATTCATCTCTGTATTCTTGAACCAGTCAGTATTCATCTCTGTATTCTTGAACCAGTCAAAGGTTAACCAATTCATATCTTCCTCACGTGTCTCCCCCTGAGGATATGAATTGGATGTGGCAGGAGAGTAGAACGTTTCTGATTCTAGGAACGTGACATCCATAGTCACATAAGTGTGCCGAATAGTTGGGTCATAGCACCGGTATCCTTTTTGGTGATTACCATACCCCAAAAAAAGACAACGAATGGCACGGGGATTGAGTTTCGTGCGTTGGTTTTTGTGGAGGTGAACAAACGCCACGCAACCAAAGACACGCGGTGGAAGCATTAGTACTGAGGGTAAAGACACCACGTTTGACAAGGCTTGTAGTGGTGTTTTGAACTCAAGAACTTTTGACGGCATCCGGTTAATGAGATGGACAGCAGTGGTGACAGCGTCTGTCCAATGATAGCTAGGTACGTGAGCCCCAATTAGTAAGGCTCTAGCAGTTTCGAGAATGTGCCGATTCTTCCGTTCGGCAATGCCATTCTGTTGTGGAGTTTGGGGGCATGAGGTCTCATGAATTAATCCATTGTGTTGACAATAATCCCATAACTGTTGATTCACATATTCCCCACCATTGTCTGATCGGAGGGTTTTAATCTTAGTATAGAACTGAGTCTGAATCATGTTATGAAATGCTTGAAATACACGAAAAACCTCATCCTTATGCTTCAGCAAGTAAATCCAAGTCATTCGAGTACAATCGTCGACAAATATCACAAACCAGCGGAAACCAAACAAAGAGGTTTTTGGGGAAGGGCCCCAAACATCTGAGTGAATCAAGGCAAAAGGAATATTGCTCTTATGTGTACTCACTGGGTAAGGAACCCTATGACTCTTAGCAAAAATGCAAGTCTCACATTTAACATCAAAAATTGACAGACCAGAAAATAAGGCAGGAAACATGCGTTGCAGATACCCAAACGATGGATGGCCTAACCGACGGTGCATGTGATGTGCTCCACCAATACTGAGATCATCCATATAGTAGAGCCCCCCTCTCTTAGTACCACGCCCAATGATCTCCTTGGTGAGAATATCCTGGATAAGACAAAAAGTAGGATAAATAAGCACACCACAATGTAGATCTTTAGTCACTTGACTCACAGATAGTAACTTGTGAGAAAGAGAAGGCACAAGTAAAGTGTTAGATAATGGGAGGGCTGGTGACAACATCACAGTTCCAGCCCCTGTTACCAACGAGATGCCTCCATTAGCATTGGCTATGCTAGTTTGCCGAGGAGGAGAGTGCTGAGAGAAATCATTCACATCAAACGTCATATGGTCTGTTGCACCGGAATCCAATATCCAAGCATTGCAGTCAGCGTCCAGATTAGTCCCAAGTAGAGCATTACCTGGGTTAGCGTCTGAACTGTCGATTGGAATGAGGGAAAGATGTGGTTCTGCTGCAGCCACCGCCGCCTTGCCTGTGCTTTCGTTATCATCTCCATTGCGGCGTTTCCGGGCCTGAAGTTCGTGCCACCATTCGGGATACCCATGGAGCTTGAAACACGCCTCACACGCGTATGCTTTGTGCCCCCACAGTGAGAACATTTCGTGCCACCATTGGTAGTTCGGGGTTTGGTGGTTAAGCCGGGTTTGCCACCATGTAATGAGAGAGATCCGGAGTATGCTTGAGAACTTTGTTTGAAACTTTTAGATTCCAGACCAGCTCCTGGTATATCATTTGGGCAACTTTCAGTCATCACAGCTTGCCTTAAAGCTTCCCGACGGACGTGGGCATAAGCTTGTTCCACCGTTGGGAATGGCTTTATCTGCAGGACATCGCTCCTAATATGGTCTAGACGATCGTCAAGACCATCCAAAAAAACATATACCCGATCTTCTTGAACGAGGGTATTGTAGTGGTGGATATCGGTTGGGCATTCCATCGGATTTGGACGACGGAAGTCTATTTCACGCCATAGGCCTTGGAGACCGTTGTAGAACTTTTCAAGTGAGCCCCCAGCCTGTTTAAGATGGGTCACACGTCGCCGGAGGTCATATACTTGGGATGTGTCGCTCCCATCAAAATAAGTAGTAGCAATTGCATCCCAAACTAATTTTGCCGTTGGGAAGCGTATGAAGTTCCCAATAAGAGAGGAATCCATGGAATTAATTAACCATCCTTTAACCACGGCATTGTCGGTGCGCCATCGTCGAAAGGTAGGATCCGTCAGAGGAGGTTGAGGTAGATCGCCATTTATATATCCCAGTTTGTCTTTGCCCGAGATATACATCTCGACCACCTGGGACCAAAGGGCATAGTTGGTGCCATCCAACTTGATGCCAATAGGTGCAGCAGCAATGTCGGGGTTCGGGGTTGGGGCTGAAGCTGAAGCTTTGCTGAATACTTCAGTCATCTTTGAAGTTAACTCGGCTAGGATCGTGGAAGACACTTCATCCGTATGGCTTGTAGCAGCCATGGAGGAAGACGAGATATGATTAGTAGATTAACAGGAGAATCGACCATGCTCTGATACCATAACAGAAATCCATAACCACACAAGAATATATTCCATTATTTTTCAATACTTCTTTACAAGAATGAGTGTCTATTTAACATGTATTACAAGTACTATATTTGGTATGCATGAATTAAGGGATTGATTGTATCCCAAAACCTTCCTTCTTCAATCCTTTCTTTCTTCTCCATACTTTCCTCCTATAACCCATTGGAGGAGAGCAGAGCACAGCCTAGCAGGGACAGCTCACGCCAACACCCACCCCTTGGATCATTCTTGTGTAAGCAATAATTTTAATGATCCCCGTGTTGTGGGTAGTTAAACATCTGTTCATATTTGTAGTTCTGTATGTGACAACTCGATCAAGTATTCAATGATACACTTCAAAAGAAGACTGAACTACAGTCAGGTACATTTAGCTTCAAAGTTCAATTTCACTACTCCAACAGAAGATCTGTAATATTCCAGTTGACACTGTTGAACTTACAAGATACTTATGCTGCCCTTGCATAAACAGGTCCTGCTGTGAATTCCATGCAGCTATTCTTCTTTTAGAGGAAATATTTCAAGTAACACAGTTTCATTGTTGCATATTTGTTGGCACTGACTCACCTTTATCAGAGAAACAGGAAATGCATGTAATTCACTGACCGATTTCTGTTAAGCATGCCACCTTTCAGGACAAATTTTTTCAATGACATGAGTTTACTGTATTTTAAACTGGATTCTAGTTGCTCATTTTCTTTTCCCCTTTTGAATGAAGTATCAATGTTCAATTGTTTGGAAGCTATGCTGGATTTTTCTTGGTGGCACATATGAAATTAGAGCTTTCAATTCTGTTATCCATCTGTGATTCATCTCTTGTACTCTTTATTTTCTTTCAGAGGGGCAGATGCATCCATTTTCTGATGCCAATCCTTTTAAATCTTCCTTTAGATATATTTTATTACCCTTTCTTTTTTCCCCTTTTGATACAATCATCCTTTCCAAAATAGGATGGCTTGCATATTGTGAAATAAACAGGATATATGTCCTTAGTGACTGATTGGTTAGGCTTCTGCTGTGTCTCCTCTTCTTTTCAGAATATAATATGAGGGTGCATGTTCTGTGCTGCGCGTATGAATAAAGGGAAAGGATGTAAACAGATTGCAAGGGAAGAGGTGGGAGGGAACAGTTTTGCCACGGCTTAAGTTTTGAATGAATTGATATTGGTATGACTATTATACCCCTTTATTAACATAGTCTAAGGGAATTTTGGGAAGCATGCCAACTAATTATGTTCGACTTCCCAAAATTTCCTTACACTTTGTTAATAAAGGGGTATAATAGTCATTATCGGAAAGTATTTTAAGGGTATTTTTAAAATAATTGAGAATGAGTGTCAATTTACTTTCACTAAGTATACTTCCAAATATATCCTTAAAAAACTTAAACAACTAATTTGTTAATAATAATATAGATATTCAGCATATTACATGATACAGCATGCTATGAAACCCATTTTACAAAGAAGCACAATATCAGCATTGCTACATGGTAGGTAAAGAAAGATTTACATGTGTAAAAGAGTTCTTGCAATGGTAAATCTTGCTATGCTAGTAGATATGAATTGCAGAAATTTGTCATAGAAATAACAATTTCTCTGACATAATGTTTTGTGGGATCTGTTCTTTAGCCATTGCAGGCTCGCAGCCAAATAATGAGATGAAAAAATGTGGACACTGTTTCTGTTTTGTCCTTCAACTGCAGATAAATGGACATGGATGTCAGATTTCAAGCATGGAAGGTAATCTAGGTATTTTGAGCTGGTTGGGCCGCCGGGCCATGAACAACCTTACTTATGAGGACGGGTTAGGGTTTGGCCTAAGAAAGTTAACCTGCTTAAGCGTTGCTCAACTCTAAAACTATTTTAACAAGTCTTGAGCGCACTTCAATCCTTGTAATGCTTATGAGCCCCAATCAAACTACAAGATTGGGCTTAATGTAAAAGGTTATGATTAGATTTGATCTAAGCCTAACTGCCTAAGCCTAGTAAGGATGGTAACGGTTCAGTTTTGGTTCGGCTTTGAGGAAAACTGAAACCAAACCGATTAAATACACTTACAAACCAAAACCCTCTCGGTTTTCTTGGTATAAACCAAAACAGAACCGAAACCAAATAATGCAAATCCAAAACTAACTGCATACCGAACAATGCCTAGTTGATCTAAATTAAACATATGTATATGTGTAACCGGTTTAGATCAGCTTGGTTTGACCTCTGAACCAAAAACCGTTTATGGACAATCCAAAACAAGTTTGGTTTAGTTCAATTTATCAGTTTTAACTAAAGCATTTTCACTGCTAAAGCAGGTTGAAAGCTCGAGCTAAAGAAAGGGACAATTCAGGTTATGAGAGCTCGAGCTCAACCTAATATAAGATTTACGAGCCAAAACTTTTCATTGACCCACCCTAACCCAATCTCACTAAACCCAAACCCAACCCAAACATTATTATTTAAGTTCGGGCTAGATTCAAGTTGGTCCAAATAAAATGTAAATTTTTCAATACTTTTTTCAATTATAATTGCAAATGTTGGAATATCATTAATTTATTATAAAATTTTTATGCTTGCTTGTTATAATTGCCTCTTGATTAGTCCATTGAATTTAGAAAAAAAAAACACTTAATTAATTTATTTCTTTAAAAATTTATTTTTAAATATATTACTAGTCCACTATATTTATGGTTTTTCACAATCCTTCTTGTAGAGGATGTGCGCCCAAGTATCATAATCGTTGTAGCATATATGTCTATGTATGCGGGTATAAAATTATTTATTTGAAAATAAATTCATAAATTTTTTATTGCATGTTAATAAATTTATGTTTAATAGTTGATTACATAACTATAAAGACAATGTAAAAGGAAAAAAAAAATTATGGTTCATATACATACAAATAAATATTCATATATATATATATATATATATATATATATATGAGAATGTGTACATAAAGTCAAAATTAACTTTGGGCATTTTGGGCTTTTCGAGTTGTATAGCTTGAACCCGAATCCAAATCCAAACTCAATGCTCAGTTTGAGATCTTATTCGGGTTTGGTTGGACAGGCTTTGGCTGGTCCAGGTTAGAGTTGCAGTTCTACTTACGGTCAGTGTTTTTCATATGGACCCCACTTAAAACCTTTACAATGACGAAAAAATATTGATTGTGAGATGTTCCACATGTGGGTCAACATTTACAATAAAAAATATACTGACTGTGATATGCTCCACATGACAGCATCTCATGGTCAAAGCAAGGAGTAATTCAAGTAACCATAGCAAGTAATGTGATCCCACTAAAGCCTAGTGCTGAAGACGGCTGGTCTGAAATAGATCTTATCTAATTTAGAATTGGACACCTTGGTCAGCAGGCTCTACATGTTTTTTTTTTTAAACAGCAAAGTTATATTGTGGGATTCTATGTCCTTCCTCGTGATTCACGACCTACAAAGAGGGGATGTTTTAGTCCTCCTTTTCTCGTGACTTTTTAAATTGTAGATCCCACTCATTTTTCCACCGTCCAAACGTATGTGGATCCTCATCCATGAAAGTTGTTTTTAGTGATGCCTTTTAAATAGGATAATCCAGACTCAGTCACTTAATTTTTGGTAAATGTAAAGTAATGACGATTTCTTAAAAGAATTAGGAATGAGAGTTATTTTACTGTTCACATGAATTTTTTTTCCGAAAATACCCTTAAAATACTTGTTAATCATTGTTTTAAGGGTATATTTGGAAGTATCCTTAGTGAAAGTAAATTGACACTCATTCTGAGTTATTTTAAAAAAAATATATCATTATTTTTCAATTAGCAAGAATTAGGTGATTAATCTGGATTATTTTTAAAAATACCACTTAAATAAATTTCTACTATTATGTCTCCCACCAATAGTGAGGTAACTATAGTTAATAACATAAATCTAACCACATGTTTAAAATGTTACATGTCCCACTTTATGCATGCTTGAGTTAAGAGATGGTTGGATTGTTTGGTGGGATTGAAATCATTTGCCGCCGGGTTGGTGAGGCAGACTATGCAACCACTATTGGATGATATGCTAGTATGCGTAGCATCCAAGAGTAGCTGCTACTTCAATATGAAACATTGAAAAATGTGAAGTGAGCAGTTGCCGTTAAATGTTATACGTGATAACATCCAACAGTTGCTATATAATTTGTCGCACCAACCCGACGGCAGATGTTTTCATCTCGGATCCTAGAAGAGTGCCTAATAATCAAGCACTCTTTGTTGAAAAAATAAAAATTTTAGCCATAAATCTTCCGCTTCCACACTCCAAATTATCTACCAGTGGTATGACTGGTTTTTTGTTTTTTTTTGGGTAAGCTAGTGGTATGACTGGTTTTTTTTTTTTTGGAAAAACTAGTGGTAGTAATAGTAGTGGTGGTATGACTGGTTTTTTTTTTTGGTAGAGTAGTGGTATGACTTGGTTTTTTTTTTTTTTTTTTTTTTGATAAGGTTGGTATGAGTGGTTGGTCCATATTAATGTGAACAAGAATCATTATTACTTAGGCCTGTGTATAATATTTAGTGAAAATGATGTTCGTACAATTTTCTTGAGGGGCTCACAAAAACATGTTAGAGACGTAACTTACACGTGAAAGTGTTTTCAAACCAGAATTAAATGTTCCAAGAAGAGGCCCATGCTATTTGCGTCACAAAAATCGAGTGCATCCAATGTCTCGTGCACCTAGGGTTGCTTAACGGGAACGGCCCGTTTCCTTGACCTGTGCCGTGTTGTGCCTGGCGGGTCACATGTAGGTCTGGGTCCTTTTTTTTGTAAAAAAATTAGAGAAAATAAAAAAAATATAAAAAATTCTGAAAAAATATATTTATTATTCACAAAAATATTTTACACATACTGGGATAGAATTTGCTCAAAAAAATTTAAATTAATTAATTATTACAAGAACAAGTGTACAACTTTGCAAATACAACTATACTTATACATAATACACTTGCACAAATAATACTATATCACTATAGTATAAGTACATCCCAACTAGGTTGGCACCCATCTATCCCAACTAGGTTGGCACTCATCTATCCCAACTAGGTTAGGGGGTAAAATTGTAAAAAAAAAAAAGGGAAAAAACCACTTTTTTGGGTAAAAAATCTGCGTGTCAGGCGGGTTGGCACAATGGGCCAGCCCAGCCGTGCCTGCCATTTTACCGGCACGCGGGCATGGCCTAACTAGCCCACTTGATGCAGGCCGTGCCGCCCACGTGCCGGTCGGACAGTGCCTTAATGGACCCCATGCCCGTGCCAGCCTGACCCGATAAGTAACCCTACGTGCACCCATGCACCATCACGTTGTGATTGGTGCATTCAACTTATAGAAATCCATTTCTCTCTCTCTCTCTCAAAATGCCATTTTTTAAATGTGAATGTACCAATCACAATGAATGGTGTGCACAGGTGCACGAGATATTGGATGCAAACAATATGCATCCGATGTCTACATAGTACTATTGTGAATGGCATGTACTAAGATGTACCTATCAATATAAGGGGATAGGTGTAGCACCCCCAAACCAGGTCCACCCGAGTAGGGTTTATACTGGCTCCCGAGCACTAATTTAGGCCCCAAAGCGTGATGAAAAATCTTCAGAACCAACCAAGACAATTATAATAAAATCCTAAAATTTTCAAAAAAAACTTCAATATAACGCCTGTAATTACAAGGTTCGGTGATGCCCCTGATACCTGATAGATCACAATCTATATATATTTATCAATATCATTTAACCATCAAAAGCTAAACCAAAAATATAGATCTACAATTATGATTTCTAAGTTTCACACCCTCTCTCTCTCTCTCTCTCTCTCTCTCTCTCTCTCTCTCTCTCTCTCTCTCTCTCTCTCCTCTCTCTCTCTCTCTCTTCTCTCTCTCTCTCTCTCTCTCTCTCTCTCTCTCTCTCTCTCTCTCTTTACAATATCCAAAAATTAAACATACAACTATCCAAAAAATTTTCCTTCTCTAGATCTAGCCGGTGAAGTAGTAATCCTCTGGCCTATTTTGGACAACCCTCCACTTCTGCCCTACTACGCGTCTCACCTGCCGGATCTGAAAACAAAACCGGTAAAACAAAACTTACACGAGATGAATGTCTCAGTAAGTAGCACAATGCATGTTATAAACAGTTTATACAATTTCAGGTAATAAAGTAACATGCTCGAATACAATACGATTAAACCCCATCAAATTCATGCTAAAAGCAGTTCGAATATAAAGAAGCAGTTCATTCGCATCTAAACTATAATTCCACTGCGTAGAATCATAACAATAAGCAAATAAAAACCAGATTAATCCAAACTACGATATCAACAGAAAGTGCCTGTAAGTCGAGATACTCACCCTTTACCCTCTAACCAAGATTCAAGGTCTATCGGAGTGCTCCTCTACGGTGCTTGATAAATCAAGATTAAGCGGAATGCGCCTCTACGTGGCCTAACGAATCCAGGTCAACGGAGTGCCTCTCTACGCTGCCCAATGAAGCAAGGCTAAGCTGAGTGCCCTCAACACTGCCTATTCATACCAAGTGGAATTCCCTTCCACTTCCCAAATCATACGAAGAAACAATTCTGTACAACAACACAATTTTCTAGCTAAACTCATAAAGACCAACCACGGTTAAACAATTTCACAGTTCTAAGCTTCTGGGGTGAATTTAGGTTCCCGATCCACAATGCCTCAAAGCACGTGGTAAACTTAGTTCACGATCCCCATAACTCATATTTGTGGTGGATGGTTCACGATCCCCTGCTAGGGTGAATAACAGTTCACAATCCCCAACCGAGGTGAACAACAATCCATGATCCACAAATATCCATGTTTGTGGTGGATGCAAGTTCACAATCCCCCACTAGGGTGAACAACGGCTCACGATCCCCAATCGAGGTGAACAGCAATCTCAGTCCACAGAACATCCAACCATAGGCCTCAGCTCTTTCTCAAACCAAAAGGACGCCTCAGCTACCATTTCCAAGCACATAACTCAAAACATGATACCAAACCAAATTAAAACTCATGAGCTTTCAATAAGGGTGAATGTTGCAAATAGACGAATGCATAAAATAAAGCACAGCCATTGTACCATAATTAGTTTACAATTACTGTTTACTCTGCAGATCTAGTTTTAACTAGTTAATTAACCGCTAAACCTGATATAATCCGTAGGTATTTAATATTCATGTTATATATCACTGAAAAGATCTATGAGTCTAGTTTCTAACGCAATAAACGGTTCGTAATTTGAAGTTTCCTACAGGAAGTTATGGCCGTTTTACTATAGGTGGTTACAAGCTGCCGCAAAAACCCAACTCGTTGATGGCTTCACTTTGGTGATTTTTAATTTCCTAATTTGGGGTCCAAATCACCTATCACCACTTATATTCAACTACAAACACCCTAAACTAAATTTTAGACTACTAATATGAATTTTTACGAGAAGATTCCTAGCCCTCGCAAGCCACCGAAATATTTACAATCTGAGACAGATAACAGAGGGCTGCTATGTGCTAGCTTCCAATTTCAACTTCCAAGTACAGTAATTCCACCTAAAGCATTCTTTCCACAAAACAATTAACACTTTTACATCTAAGGATCCACTGCCATTGCATTCCTCTCCAGAAAAATATATTCAGAGGGAAACAAGAGAAATTGGAGCTACAACTTCTAAAAAATCCACACATATACTTATCTAGGTAGACTTACTGTTATTCCATCAAACCAACAGACAATTAATTGAAGATATACATTGACCCGGTTCATTTGATCTTGTTGATGGTTACACAAGCTTTCCAGTCTCTAAAGATTCTTATACGGAGAAATATCAACAGCAAACGTTTAGTACAAAATATTGGGTTTGTCGGATAACAATCCAATTTAATCTTCAGCTGTGGTGAATGCACAAGTTTAGTTTTCAATTATTTTACACATTTTGATATTCATCATTTCTATTCCTTATTACATAGCCCTAAATTAATAGGAAAAGGTTTCTACCAATTCTACTACATGGTGCGACCTACAAAGTTGTCAAAGTCTACAGGAAACTAACATAAAACAAATTTAAAAAACAGCAGTTACTACCAGACTGTATTTCTAAATCCAGTACTCTTTCCATTCTTCCCGGATACTTGTTGCAGGATGTAGAAAACGGCAGAAAGCTTGCTCATGTTTATCAAGAGAACAAAATAGAATTTCTTTTTATTAAATCTCTTCTAGGATATTATATATTAGAGCCATAACGCAGATCTGATGGTAAGAGTTATACTCCTATTTCCTAATCATACAAAAATGATATGATGAACCAAACGATCAAAGAAAATCACACAATAATCAAAGATCAAACAGGAATTTAGGTGTTTGGGCATTTTCTTACAACCAAAAATAATATGAGGAGCCATAACGCAGAACTGCTCTAATTTTAGCGTTGTCTTGCAACCAGAAACTCCAAAGATCAAACAATAATCAAACAATAATTGCTCAAACAAACAGAAATGAAAGAAAGCATCAAACAACAATCGATTAAATGAGAAAGATGCTACTTACCTGAATCGCACAGCCCAATCGCCCAGAACGGAACAGAACCCTCTCTTTTTTCTTCCTCTCTTCTTCTTCAACTGGACGTCCACTCCCTTTCTCCTTCTTCCTTTTTCTTCTTCTTCTTTCTTCTCCTCTCCTCCTCTCCACGATTTCCCCTTCCCTACATTTTTCCCCTTCTCAAACCCTTGATGCCTTTTATCAAACCCTTGACGAGTTGGATGAAAGAACCTACGAGTTCTTTCATCCCATACACTTTCATTAAAAACCTGAACCGGTTCAATAAAATGAACAGACCAACCATCCAACCGAATAAACTTAACCATTTAAATTTAAACCATTAAACCAATAACCCCCAAACCACTTTAATAAGCTGAACTCAATTGGGTTTTTTTTTTTAATCTAATTAGTCTAATTAACTTCTTAAATCTTTATGTGCTCTTATTTAAAAATTATTAAAATTCCAGGGTTTTACAATAGGGGAAGATACCAAGCAGCCGGATGAAATCGCTTGCTGCTTCCTCTTAATTATGGAGAATGAGTATTAAGATGTTATCATGTGGAGCATCTCAAATAGTATCTCAGAGTTATAAAGTCTTTTTTTTTATATCAAGGAAATCTTTTTCACAATTTACAATACCAATAACTCCTACATGTGAGATGCTCCATGTGATATCATCTCACTCACATTACATAGTTTGCTGCAGGTGGAAGCAAAAGACGATTTCGAACCTGAGCAGCATGTCAATAGCCCTTTTGAGTGACATGGTGTCGCCATATTTGATGTCAAAGGGAAAGCCATACTAAAGCTCACATTGGGTATCCCACATTGGTAGCAGAAGAGGCTGGTGGTCACTTTATAGGTGTGAAGGAAAACCTTATCTCATGAACTAGCTTTTGGGTTAAGAGAGGCCCAAGACCACCCAACAGGCCATAATGTTTTTTTTAGATGGATTTGAATCCTCTGTTTTTAGTGAGTTAAAAGTAATAAAAACAGGTCTCGGTTGCTAAAATTCTACATCATTGTCAAGCTAACCTATTGATTTGTGCAACTAACATTAGGGGTGCTTAACGGGCCAGCCTGGCATGGCACATGCACGATTAGCTTGTGCCTAGTAGGCTAGCACGGGCACGGCCTGCCTGGGAGTCCCGTCACCGAAAACCCAAGCACGGCCCACCCCGTGGCACGGCTAGGGTTGGGCAAAGCTTGGCGAGCTAGCCGCCTGTGGGCCTGGCCGCCTAGGGTATTTTCTTGCAAAACAAAATGGAAAAAAAACATAAAAATTTCTGAAAAAATATGTTTATTATTGACAAAAACGTTTTACACATACTGGGATAGATTTCGCTCAAAAAAATTTAAATAAATTAATTATTACAAGTACAAGTGTACAACTTTGCAAATACAACAATACTTATACATAATACACTTGCACAAATAATACTACATCACTATAGTATGAGCACATCCCAACTAGTTTATCACCCATTCATCTATCTTTCATTTGTAGTTTCAAAAAAAAAAAGAAAGAGAGAGAAAGTAAAGTTTCTAAACTTTGATCACAAAAAATATAATAAAAATTAGACTAATCTAGAAGACTAAATTCGTCAAGATTCAAATCATCGAAGTCTCCAGCAAGTTGATCATCCGCATATTCCTGATCTCTCAATTTCGCCCTTAGCCAATTTGTCAGACAGACACATACTTGCACCATATCCGGCGTTAATCTGCTCTTATAGTCGTCCACCTGCACTAAAAGCTGATTCCGATGCAACTGTGGACACCATAATTGTTAGTAGATCACTTGCCATGGAGAAAAGCATAGGATAACTAACCTGATCGATTTTGCTTTCACCATGCCAAAATACTAAAAGAACTATGCTCATCCATAGTATGTTAAAGTAGTGGTGGGCTTTCTAAATAAATCCTTAACTCAGATGATCCCCCACTACCAGATACTGGTTATTTCTCCCTTCTTCTACCACTTAAAAAATTTCAGGGGGAATTATCTGGTAGTGTTTCTTAGGTCTGAGTTTCACTATGTCTACTACTGCTAGTATCATATTCAGAAAAAAGTCTTTCTAAAAGGATCCTTATTTTATTTATATCTATTTGAAAGGAAGATCTCATATTTTCATTTATTCCATCTATTAAATCTTCTACTCCTAATTTAATCCTAGGGTCCACTGTAGTAGCTAAACAATATAAATGGGACATTTCTTGCCAATATTTTAAAATTTTAGATTCCATTGCAAGGCAAATAATTCTTACTGACGGGCGTGGTTCTATATTGTTTAAAGAAAATACTTATTTGATATAGTATATTTAAAATATTCAGGGGTGTTGGTTAATAAACCCCTAATATGAATGTTGTTGCATCAAAACAACTTTTAAAAAATCTCTTAAAATTTCTGCTATTTGCCAGTCAAGTTCTTCTAGTTCACTTTCAGGTACTTTTGTTTTGTAAAATAGTAAAAGTTCTTGTTTCAATTCTAGTGCAGCATCTAGCATTAAATATGTTAAATTCTACCTATGGTCAACATCTAGGGTAATTTTTTTAGGTTGCTTTCCCAAACTTGCACAATAATTTTTAAGATCTCTAGCAGTTGTGCTAGATTGTTTTAAAAACTTACTGCGTCTCTAATATTCGTTAAATGATATTACACAATTTTTAAGCCATCTTGCACAACTAAATTTAGGATGTGACAAGCACATCTAACAAAAATAAACATCCATTTAGAATTAAGTTTAAATGTTTTTTTATTATGTCTATTGCAACATTATTAGCACTTGCATTATCAAGTGCTAAAGCCACTATTTTATTTTGTAATCTATACTGTCTTATATTATGTGCTATAGAATTTGCCATAATTGGTCCAAAATGTCTAGCATCTAGTTACGCAAAAGTTAGTATTCTTTTCTCTATACTCCAATTCTCATCTATATAATATGCAGTTATAGCTAAATAACTTATGTTTTATCTACTTGTCCAGATATCTGAGGTTAAAGCCACCTTAAAACTACTGTTTGAAAAAGTTTCTATTAATTCTTTTTTCATTTTTTTTATATAATGTTATAGCATCACTTCTTAAAGTGTGGCGTAAGAAGGGTTTATATCCTAGTGCTAGTTATTTGGTCATTAGATGGTTAAATCTTTTACTTTCTATTAGTCTAAAGGGTAATTCTTCTTGTATTACCCACTTTACAATTTCTTGCCAAGCCTATTCTTGATTAAAAATAAAGTTACCCAAATTAACACTACCGGTGGAAAGTTGCGGGCTTGCCTAGGGTCTAGTTCGCTATGTTTTGGAAGGCATTTGCTGCAAGTGGCCTTTACCACTTGAACTTTTACAGCTAAAATTTTTTTTTTGCAGTGCTTACAAACTGCCCTCTCTTCTCTCCCCATAATTTTAATTGCAAAATTTTGCTAGACAGCAGAGGTTCTAGTCCTCTTGCTGCTCCTAGGTCGTAGGGAAGAGGATCTCATTTCTGTGGGATCTTGGGGTGAAGGCAACTCAGGTTCACAATCTTGGATGTGAGGGTCACTATATGGAGGTTGGATCTCATCAAAATCTTCAGAAAAAAGTGGGTCATAATGGAGTCTAAGATATTACCTTTCCTCAGTGTTAAAGTACACAGACTACCTATGGTCCATTATCAAATTTGTAAAAAAATTGCTTAATAAATAATATAATAATAAATTTTTTGGTGATACATTGCTTATAGTAAAGTGAGGAATAATATACGTAAAATGTACCAGAAAAATTCTCAGGTAACTGGAGGGGTCACAAACGGTCCCACTTGAAACCCAGTTTCCTTAGGTAATTATCTCGTCCTTTATGATAGAACTTTCCTAAAGATGCACTTAGTTGCACAGTATGTCACCCACTATGCTAGGCTTTCAAATAATAAGAAAGGTAGAAGGAGAGACTTACTTATATATATAATATTTATAATGATTTTAAAATCGAAAAATTAAATAGAAGAATACTTCTTGAGAATGAAGCTTGAACTTTGTAATTGAAGCCTTCAACCTTCAGACTTCACTTCCCACCTTTGATGGGCGGGCCAGCCCAACGGCAAGCACGCATGCCTGCCATTGGGCTAGCACGTGGGCACAACCTGCATGACGCGGGCCGACGTGCCTAGCAGGCCTGTTAAGCCCCGATAAGCAACCCTAACTAACATAATCAAAATTGAAATATAACTAAACAACCTCTTAATGGTGGGAAATTTTAAAAAAATGACAGCTAGTTTGAAATTAACTAACACAGATCCTATTTTGGATTCAAATTCCTAAAAAATTCAAGCGACGGAGAAGATCTTCTATCAGAGTATTTTGGTCACATGATTCTTCACATGGCATAATCTAATTATTACAATAGGCATATGTTTGCAGCATAACAGAATATATTCGAAAAAAATATCTAATTAAAATACTCTTTATTGGAGAATGTGCTATTTTCCTGGCAAGTCCTGACTCCTGCTGGCTTGGACAAAGAGCCCCAAAACCTTCAAAGATATGATTCTCTGTTTAAAAAAAACCAAAAATTAAATTAAAAAAAATTTCTTAATTAATCAGCCAAAGTCCCAAATGAATCTCACCGTGCTATGCCGGTTACTTAGACATCTCGTTTGGGACAAAGGATGATGGTTAAGGTATAAGTGCCCTTCCTTAGGGACACCCCATGAAAAGGCACTGCACAATAAAGTCCCACCGCTTACAACGAGTGGGCACCAAACAGTCAAACATGATCCAGTCACACGCTATTGCAGGCATGGCCATGTTGTGGGGTTCTAAAGTTTGGTGCTTTCCACTCAATTCCGCGTGCTAACTGCCAACTGCAAAAGCTGAGAAAGTTGAAAGTTGAAACCTGTAACTGGGAAAGGGAAGCGGTGGCCTGGTGGGCACCAGAGAGAATAAGACCCAACAAAAAGGACATTTTGTGTGGACAGTTGGATCATTGAATCTTGTAGCTGGAATAAGATTTCTTTTTGTTGTGACAGTAATGGGTTTGGAACTGGGTAGGTTAAAGGTATGTCGACAAAACCTAAAAGTGTCCTTTACCAAAAAGAAAGACAACTTTGGGTATCACTAACACTGACAAGGGGGTCTGGCATTTGGGAGAGGTCTTGGGGCAGATCCCATATTACATTATCAAACAGCCCTTTAAATATTTTATTGTTAAAGGGTGCTTATGATTAATGCTGAACCGGATGTACTGGGTTCAACCCTCCTCTAGTGTTGCACTTTTAACTTACCTGATACATGGGCCTTGCATGTGTGTTCATGTTGATCCCCTGGGTGAGTCTCAAGGTCAGTTCCACACAAAAAAAAAAAAAACTATTATATTTCATGTTTTTTCCTTCATTGTGCTTAAAGGAAGAGAGTGAAGCATTAAGATTGCAGCAGTAATGATCAAAAGTTGATGCAGAAATAAAGGATTTTTAAGCATTGAGCATTATCCTCCTTAAAATGTGTTATAGAGCTCATTTAAATTGTTTAAAGATAAATTTAATAGTTTAAAATTATTTTAAACTAGGGATTTGCATAAATATATATTAGACAGCAAATTGATCTTGTATAACACCTAATGAATTAGCTGTAAATTAAATGTTGAGAAGAATTGAACTTATAATGCTTTGAAAAAGTATGTAATGGCAGTGACAATTAAAGTTCATTTTGAATAACAAGGACTCTCAACAATATCAAGAAACAGGGGAATGTTGTACCACACCTATCAAATTGTGACAACTAGATGAATGTAGTTACAAGTTCATAAATGTGGATGTCATTTGTAATTTTTTTTTTTTTGGGTAGTCGGATGTCGTTTGTAATTGTATTTGGTTCCCTCTCTTCTTCTCATTTATGACATACCACAGGAAGCGTATAGAAAGATATATATATATATATATATGTAATTAATTGGAAGACAAAAGCAAAAATAAAATAAAAAATGATGGTTATTTTAGAAAATAACATGTAGTTATATATGTAAGGAGATAAAAGTAAATGGCATTTTCTTTTGGTACATCACATAGAAGCAATTGCTTGCTTGACACATAGATGATAACTACACTCACCTGTGTCTCAGCTAGAGGTAGGACTGTCAAGTATTAATAAAAAGTGAAGGGTAAATTTGATAGCAAATCTCAGTTAAGAATCTTAAGGGGTTCACTTTATAATAGTATAGATATGTGTATTATGTGTTTGCACATACGAATATATATTGTATATTCATATAAATATTCCATTTGCTCAATAATATCCTTCTATGGAATAGGTGATAAATGCTGTGGAGAAATCTTGAGCAATGGAGAAATCTTGAGGATAAAAATATTCTTATATGTTTTAGGTGATAATAACTAATTAACTAATTATCCTATTTAGAGTTGAAATCTTCTATTCCTTTCTTATGGGTTTTTTCATCTATCATGAGACTCATTGGTATATTGAATCCACGGTCCATAAAAGAAGATCACAATAAAGGAGCATAAAAGATTTCATACCTAAATTATATGCTTATTTTAACACCTCAATTAATTTTTAGGAAAAATCAATATTTTATAAGAATTTAAATAAATTAATATCTTTTGATTCTCTTATCATTTTGTAATAAAAATGGATCAATCTTAAAAGCTTTCATCAATATCATTTTAAAATTTTAATTTGGAAGGTATCCATAATCTATACTATTATAAAAATAACCGTTACGATTCTCGACTGAGAGTTGCTATCCAAATTACCCCTTACTTTATATTCTATTCTCTTTTATCTCCAAGTTAAGCACTTACACGTATAATACTACATCCTATTGTCAAAATGCCATTCACTTTTACTTTTATTTCCTTACACATACAACTACCTACTATTGCCCAAAATAACCATCTTTTTTACCTTTTTTTATTTTTATTTTTTGCTTTTATCTCCCAATTAATTACCTACACTAATCTAATTTGTATAGCACATTCTTTATGATGGAAAAATAATAATAGTGGTAGTTACTAATGATGATGATAAAAATGATGAGTTAGATGGAGATCCTATAAGAAAAAGGTTACATTGATTTAAAAGTAAATTACACTTACCTCCCTTATGGTTTCTAACAAATGCAAATACCTCCTCTAAGGTTTTTAAAATAACACATACCTCCCTTTGTTAGAGTTATAATATGTATATTTGACTATTTTATCCCTTATCAATTTTTATGTGAAATAAAAAATTTAAATAATAAAATCACCCCTGATTTTTGAATTGATTATTAAGACTTTTTTACTTTTAAAAATTATTTTTCATTATAACATCTCAAAATCATACATTTTTTTGTATTTAAAGAAAGGTAAACTTGTCAAAACATATTTAAATTATGATAAAATTTATACAAATGGAAAGAATATGAAGTAGACAACAAAAATATAAGGGAGGTAGGTATTATTTCAGATTCCTCAATAAATGTGTCAATAGTTGTCATAAACTAGAAGTGATGTAAGTGTAAATTTCTCTTGATTTAATAATTGAATTGGACTAGAGCACCGACTAAATCTCTAATGAAGTTTTGGGGCGATTCGTTGAGTCAGCTAATCATTCGAGTCGAGTTTAATTTAGACACTGGTGGGCCCTAACGGTCCCCAAATTCAATTTGAATGTCTTCGTAATATTCTTATTGGATATTTTTTTCCTCTCCAACACTCATCCATGCACTTTGAGCTAGATGCTACCACGTATAGCAGCATTTCACGGTTATAGATTTTTCAACAAGAAAAACCTCTTTATATTTACAATAAGAAAATTCTCCTAATTAATCAAATGCTTCCACGTAACAGAATCTCTCTCAAAGTTCTTGGTTAAGTACAAGAGCATAGTTCAAGGATGTCAACCCCTTTCTCTTATCAGCAAGTTCACATTGCACAAACTGTGAACCTTAGTTTGACATACTTGAGATCAATCCATGTGCATGAATTTATAAGGTCGGATTCATCAGTCAAGCAAAGATATTTGCCATCTACCAAAAGTTATCTTTGAAATACTCTTAAATATTAAAGAACTAGTTGATTTACCTGTGCTAAGCACGGGAAGATATAAAATATATTTTCCATACATAATATTTGTTAAATAATGTAACATATATACTACTTTCTTTGAATTTATGAGTAGGACATTTTGATAGTATATATTTAAATTATGGACCAATAATTTTCAAAGAGTACAAAAACACATAAAAAAGTAATAAGAAAAAGTGTACTTTTTAAATAAGAAAAAAGTTATTTTTTAATTTAAAATTTTTGACAATAACAGATTCCCATCTTATTACATTATCTGTTGGTGTAGTAGATTCTTACTTTTCAACAAAAGCAAATATTTTCCTTTTGAGGAACTAACCAATACCATGTCTTGAAAAATTGCATCAATGTACTCAATATTCTTCATATGTATCAATTATGGGAAATATTCATTCTTACAGTTTATTGATTGATACTTTGATATGTTTTTGGTCCTGATGGCCACATTTGATACAATCAATATTTATATCTAAAAAATTTCCGGAAATCCTTTTGCACCTATATGTCTCCTTCAACTTGAACCCAGTTAAAAAAAAAAAAAAAAGGCCAGTTAATCTTTGTCACAGCTTGTAAGTTAGATATATGGAATTGTGGATTGAATATTATGAATATCATGACTTCTTTGTTTTTTCTTGGGTTTCTGAAAAAACAAAATTACGCATTTTAAAGAATGTTCTAGAGCTCTAAAGCTTATAGTTTTGACTCCAATGATCTCTTTGATTATGATGAATCCAAGGCCTAGTTATCCACCCTATGGATTCATCCTAATTTTTGGATTTATTTCTTATATTTTTATGGATTAATAATTTTATTTTAAGTTTGATCCATCAGTTTCATGGATAATTTTCACATCTCAAAATTAATTTTTTCCTGACTATAATGATTTAAAAAAGATTAAATTTGGATTGATTTTGTTTTTAATGGTGAACTAATTCAATTCATTCTTTTTTTTTTTTATGTTCCTAAGGTTATGTTTTTAATTGTGCATGAGTGATTTTGAGCATGCATGTTTGGGGTATTGATTTTTTGTTGTGGTTTGTTGTACTAAGTTATGATGCAATGTCTATATCTGGTTTTAAAACCGTATTTATTTACTTATTTATTTTTATTTTTTGGGTTGACTTGATATAAGAGATATCTAAAATGATTTAAGCATTTCTTTGATGTCTTATAGTATGGTTTTATGTCTTATATTTAATCATGTTTTGTTCTTGGAGGTAATTCGTTTGTTGTTTTCTTCCTTATGTCTTATAAGTTAATATGTTAGGCTACATTTGTTTTTTTTTTTTCTTTTCATGTTTAAAATTTTGTTCAAACTTTTATTATAAGTTTTTTTCTCCAGGTTTGCTTTCAAATTAATTTATCAATTGGGTTAATGATTTTATAATCATGCTAATTCTTCATGTTTTTAAAGCTTATTTTTACATTTAAATGAATGTAGTTTTATGTTAATTCTTTTGCCTTTTACGGCCTTTCCAGGTGAATCAATAAGTTTCTTTGAATGTTTTTATTTTTTGGAGGGCTGAAACTCACCCTTGAAAAATATTTAAAACATGTTCACTCTGTAGGGTAATACTAGTCAATGTTTCTCGCATTTTAAGTCACTTGGTCACTAAGGTAGGTTAAATTTGAGTTTAGATAGATGTAAGTTCTCAAGATCAATATTTTTAGCATTTTTTAATTGTTTGGTTGCTAAGATGGGGTGAATCTAAAATTAGAATTCTTAAAAGCTAGAAGCTACTAGAAAATTTGTCTAGGAATTTAGAACAGATCATGAGGCAGCCTATTGCAGTGACAGATTTTTGTATGAAGCAGATTGTTCCAATCTATTGCTGCTTCTTAGTTCCAAAATATAATGCTGGAAGCTACTTTCACTTGGGTATTAAAATAAGACAGAGGCTATAGTATTAAAGTCACCAAACATCTGTGTTTTATAGATGGTATAGCTTAGAAAATGCATCTTAGAACATGGCATGTGTGCTGTTAGCAGAAAATGGCATTTAGGTTTGTCGCTTGGCGATCATAAGATGCAAAGAAAATGGTAGATCTAGAAAAAGAGGTGGAGAGGTACAATAAATATTCATAAAGAAAATAGAAAATATCCCATAAAGAAAACAAAACCATAATTAAGGAATCAGAAGAACAGAATTATAAAAGACATACTAAGGGAAATAACAGGGGCATATATCAATACCAAGAACTTGAAAGGGAGCAACGTTAAACACAAATTTGAATCCCAACTGATTTGTTTTATGAAAGTAACCAATAAAAGAAGAAAATAAACGGAGAAAAGAATCTTATAAATGAGAGGTAAAAAAACAAAGGAACTAATTAGAACGTTAAATTTATAAAACCAACTGTGTTCGAAGAGTTGATATGGAGTTGTTGTCGTCTTCATATTTCTAATGATAATTGACAAACAAATATTGAAGAACATGTAGAAATCAAGAAAATAAATTAAAACACAATTACAAAAATTTACATGTAGAATATGAATTTGTTTAGTTATTTACCTGAAGACTTGATATGGAGTTGTTGTTGTCTTCATATGTTCCTAATGATAATTGACAAACAAATATTGAATGACATATATAAATCATGAATATAATATGATAATATGCATAAAAATAAATTAAAACATGACTACGAAAAATTACATGTAGAATATGAATTTGTTTAGTTACTAACCTATAAGCAAATTTTCAAAAAATTCTTTATAAATAATTTTTTGAGTACACCCTTCCAATCTCTTATCATCATTGTCACTCAACAACCTGAAGTTGTATGTGATGCTGCAACATATAACTGACCATGGCTAATGCTTCTTAAGATAGACTCCAACATATTTAAATGTTTGGCCTTGGCTTTTATTGATTGTCATTGTGAAACAAACTTTTACTGGAAATTGTCTTCTTCTCATAACAAATGACCATTTTACTTCTGATGGTGATATTACAATCCTTGATATGAAAACCCTGGAACTAATGTTACTCCTTATGATTATTTTTGCTTCAATGACTCATGTAGCCAGTTTGGTAATAACTAATCTTGTGCCATTACATAGCCCAGCTGATTGATTGATGTTCTAAAGGGGAACAATAAGAATGCCAACCTTTAGCTCTAGCTCGTGATTAGGCAATCCAGAAATTTAAGGCTATTTAAGAATTTTGTGGGAAATAAGATATCTTGATTTTGTAGGCTACTTGAAATGGGACTAATTGTGTCTGCACTCAAATCATTGTGAATTTCCCTAGGAATCTGTGAAAGAATATATGAGTTGACATGATCTACACTTTCATTCATAGGTGCTAAAATAGCTCTTTCTTGTATGTGTCTGTGTGTGTGTGTATTGAGGATCTTTGTATTTATTGATCAATTATAAATAAATGATGTTCATAATTTGATCAATAGGATTGCTTACTCTTTTAAGAAGCATACTTTCTGGGATTTTTATCCAATTACACTCTTCTCCATCTTGAAAAGAAATTGCAGGCAATTTTCCATCTCCTAAATCTAGGATCCATTTACTGAAATTAGACATTGATTCAACAATTGTATTATCTAACAATCCCAAATACAGTCTCATATTGATTGTCAAAGTGAAAATTTTACAGTATTACCAAAGATTAGATCTATTAATTGAAGCATCAACGATTAGTTCCATTTTTTCCTTTTGGAACAACTAGTAACATTTGCCTGAAATCTTTGCCAAGAACAACTATCTTTTTGCCAAAAATGCTATTATCAGCATTGGATATAAGAGGATGCATTATATCCCTTAAAGTTCAATCAACATATTCAATAGCATATTTATGGACTATTAGTGCCTCGTCCCATATGATCAGATTAGATTTACGAATTAACTTTGCTAAGTTGGATTGTTACGTGATGGGACAGCAACTATTATCATCAATAGTAATAGTGAATTTTAAATCTTTCGTGGGCAGTCCTTCCTCTAGGAAGCAATAGGGAAGCTATACCGGATGATGCAACTGCTAGAACAATCTTTCTTTTTGAACATAACTTTGTCATAATTGTTTTCGAAAGAAATGTTTTTCTATTTCCTCCATTTCCCTAGGCAAAAAACGTAAGATCAGATTTATCTTCAATATCTTTAATAACAACATAAAAAAATTCTTTTTTGATCAACATTTAGTGAACAATACATATTTGAGAACTCATTGGCAAGAGCTTGGCAATCATAATTTAGTTCTTCTGTAATGAGCATGTTTTTAACTTAACTTTAGAATGACATATTTGGAAATGGAAGTTAAGGAAAATCATGCGATGACCTGTAATTTCTCCTCAATAATTAATATATTTCATAAAGAGCATAATTCTGCAATTGCTTGTCGGTTAAATTGAATCGTGGATCATGAAAAACATGTCTTTACTTAAACAAAATGTCATCTGACAGTAACTGCCAGTGTTTATTCCATAGATGCAATGGATCATTAATTTCACAAAACAATAGAAATGTAACAAACATTTCACGTAATGAATGTCCAGTAGCCCAATGTCCTAGTTCCTTTAGAGCATCATGCCATTTATTGTCATTATCAAGCAATCCAAGTGCAGAACATGCATCCTAAAAAGTAGGATATATTATTCCATTTATTGTTCTAATATGCTCATAACTTTGTGCACCTTTTACAATGTTCAATAGAAGCCAAGATAGAATCTTTCACCAAAAGTTGGACAAGTATAATAGATTCTTCCTATTGATTTTCCTGACTTACTGTAAGCACCTTATTTTTGCACCCCTGGAATTGCTGAAAATGAAAACCCTGGCAGAAATTCAAACCCCGAGGGGACAAAAAGTTGACTTTTTGATCAAGAGAAATTTAGCCACCTTGCTTTATATCATTGGATAGAGAATCCCGACACGGTTCCAACGCAACTGAGTTTGCAGGAATCGGAGTCCGGATGAGGGTTCTGCGGGTGGTCAAACTTGAGCAGAGCCAAAAGTTGACTTTCCGCTAAAATCCGATCCAGAGGCCTACCCCTAGGTCATGGGATAGAGGGCTCTGATACGATTCTAACGCAACTGAGTTTGCCCAGATCGGAGCCCGGATGAAGAAAATATGAGCTGACGAAATTCCCGAGCAGCAAAACCGGCAATCTGCGCACGTGGCAAAATGCTGCACACGTGGCGAGTTGCGCAGGAAAATATCTCGGGGATCAAATCCGTAAATATCCAAATATACGAAATATCCCAGGGACTAAATCTGTAAAAATCCGAGAATATCGGATTAAATTGAAATTGGCCAAGGACTAAATCTGAATTTTTCAGATTTTTCGACCGGCGAGCGGCGGCATTAAATGATTTCTCATCATGTTCCCCATGATTTCTCCATCTCTGTTGTTGTAGCCCCATAAAACCCCCCTGTTCCCTTCTTCATAATCATGTTCTGTTAGTTAGGGTTTTGATTTCGAAAGTTTATTCATGTTCTGTAGTGTTTGGTGTTCGGATTTGTAGGTTTGTAAAGAGATTTGATCCTCACCACTTAGGTTAGAATAATTTCAAAGGGTGTTTAGAGGTCTTCTGGGGTTCTAAGGATCCCCAGGGAGGGCTTACAGAGCTTAAAAACCATTAAAAATGGAGTTCGGGCAAAAAACCCAGAATATCGGGTTTCGAAGGGGTATGCGCCAAGCTCTGTGAGCTCAGCGCACCCAAAATTAAGTGGGCGGATCGTTTTTCTGGGCATCCGCCGAGCTCGCGCCCACTTCCCTTTTTGGATGCGCTCAGCTCGCGCTCACTTAATTTTTGGATGCGCTCAGCTCGCGTTCACTTAAATTTGGATGCGCTCAGCTCGCGCTCACTTAAATTTGGATGCGCTCAGCTCGCGCTCACTTAAATTTGAATGCGCTCAGCTCGCGCTCACTTAAATTTGGATGCGCTCAGCTCGCGCTCACTTAAATTTGAATGCGCTCAGCTCGCGCTCACTTGATTTTTGGGTGCGCCCACTTCATCTTTAACTTGAAAAATCCAGAGAATGCCCTTGATCTAAAAAAATCCCGAAAATGCCCTTTACCTTGAAAAATCCCGAAAATGCCCTTTACCTTGAAAAATCCCGAGAATGCCCTTGACCTTAAAAAAATCCCGAAAATGCCCTTTACCTTGAAAATCCCAAAAATGCCCTTTACCTTAAAAAATCCCGAAAATGCCCTTGACCTTAAAAAAATCCCGAAAATGCCCTTTACCTTAAAAAAAATCCTGACAATGCCCTTTACCTTAAAAAATCCCGAAAATGCCCTTTACCTTAAAAAATCCCGAAAATGCCCTTTACCTTAAAAAAATCCCCAAAATGCCCTTTACCTTAAAAAATCCCGAAAATGCCCTTTACCTTGAAAAATCCCGAAAATGCCCTTTACCTTGAAAAATCCCTCCCCTTGGACCCAGTATAATGAGCCAGTCTCTCCTTGATAAATATCAATTTCGATCTGTTTCTGTGATGTATATTCTGTAACTTTTGCTAGACATGGGTGGCATTCCTAAATCAAGCCAAATGAGCCAAAAGGGTTTTTGGGTCACCCGGAAACCCAATATGGGACTTGGACCCCCGGTCCAACTTGATTTCCAGTGGGCCTTCCAACGGGGCCCACCCGACCCAATAAACATAATGAAAGGTATGCATGCAACTTAATCAAGATAAGTAAAATTAACTGATCAAATCGGGCGGGCCAAACCTAAGGCGGTCCACCCGAACCAGATTAGTGAATTGATGTATGAAATGCGTGGTTTGGCCGAGACCAAGGGCAAGGGCCTACCGGGCCCGCCAAAGCCCACCAACCGAACCAAGGAAGGGTGCAAACCCTAACTTCTGGTAACTTGGGCTTACAAGCCCAAATTTGGACTACGGGCCCCAAGCCCAGTGTCCAACTCACTTTGGCAGATTAAAAAGATAAATCCAATAAAATTACTCGGCCACCAGGTGGGCCCACCTAAGGGGCCCACAAACCAATCCGGCCCACCTTTGCATGGAAAACACGTAAACTTCAAATCTGAACCTAAAGTAAAATCAATTGAACTAACCAAAGCCCAAAGGGCCTCTCAGGCTAGACTGAGGCCCACAAGGGTACATGGGCTTGGCTAAAGCCACCAAGGACACCGTAGGCCTTCCAACGGGGCCCACCCAACCAGACCCAGATCACCTAATTAATCAAGATAAAAGCAATTAAAGGGACCCACACCACTCAGGTGGTCCCGCCAGACTTAATCAAACTGCATATCAGATTAGGAATCGGGTGAGACCAAAATAAGCTGACTCAAACCAGGATAAACCTAAGGGACCCGTCACCCGACGGGGTGGACCGGGGTGTCTATGGACTTCCCCGGACCACAACCGAGACCCTACTTAGAATCTCAAAGCCGCAGACCAAAAGCCCTAATAGACAAGGTTAGGCACCCAGGTGTCCGCCTGCACCCCATCAGGCGGTGGTGACTCCGAACTTTCCCGTGCCGCGTTTCCGACACGCGCACACTTACGTCTTGACCATGTCTTTTCCTTTTTATTTTAAATCCATTTTGTTGTAAAATCAGCATAAGTGAGTTCCTTTGCATTTTCGAACAAACTATTTGCATGCATCCATTCAATGAACTTGGTTTTTTCAATGCCCCTTCTATTCAGAACATTTGTCAAGTTGTCACCATCTTCAGATATTTTGTATGTTCATCTGGGAGGTGAAATGACAATTTTTCAACACTTTGTTCTCAAAATTGAACATCAAATTTTAAAATCCTCCACGGTGCTTCAGATGCTAAAACATAACAACAATCCAATTATGTTTTTATCTTATCAATCTCATAAACCAATTAATTTCCATTTGATCTATCAACAGGTAGATTTTCTTCAGTGACAAATGTTTCCTTATCTTCACCTTTATTGATGTACTTGAACAAATACTTCATTGACCTTAATTGGTTACACCATTCCATATTTATGAGATTGATATTTGATAATCAGATCAACAAAATTAGGAATAACCCATCTATTATCCAATTCTATACCACTCTTCATTGTCGTTCTTCTATTATCCCTTCCCTTGTAACGTGGAAATCCATTTTCATCCACACTTGTTTTGTTGTAATATTCATTGGGATAATGCTTCGAGCATTACCATTGATCATACATGGTGAGTTTCGATCCAAGTTTCCACATGGTCCATGAATCATAAATTGTGTCACTGCATTGTATGCGGTTGGATCTCTCTGTTTATCAAGTAACTCTGTTGATATTACTCTATCAATGTCATATACAGCTGGATTTTTATCATCAAGATATAGAAAGAGCAGTATATAAGCATATTGCAATCCTCTTTTTTGGAATTTGATAATATTGATAGTTGCAACAAATTATATGGAAATATTGTAATATATATAAAAATGGGCTTTACATACTAAGAAATTTTATTTGTTTGGTATTTTTCCACTTACGTGCCATTACTAGTCCAAAGTGTTTGTGATGACACAAATCCCTCATTAAATTGTTCAATTTGATCTTGAAAAAAAGAGCTAATAATATCAGGTCTATCTTCAGGTTTTTGAAAGGGAATCAAGTCTAGAAACTTTTGTACTTCTGGCCATTTAAGATTGTAAATGAAGGTTAGAAAAAAACTGGTAGACCTACCCATCTACAAATTGTTATTGCATCTTGATAATTTTGGACCATATATCTGGGTCTACCAGTAAATGTTGGGGGCAATATTAATCTTCTTCCCATGGATATTGTAGAAGTATCTCCTGCAACAATAGCATCTCTTAATCCTTCATACAAATTTTCTCTAAATTCCGGCTGATTTTTTTGAACCAACATAGTCTAACCTCATCAATACATGTATATCATCAACTAAGAACTATTGGAATAAATGTCTACCTTGAAGAAGTGCTTTCCCTTCATTTGACCTTTAATGAATTAGAAAAGCATAGTATTCTCGCATACTTACTGTGTTTCTTATTGTTACTATCGTCATTTTGACACTGCTATGAAATATACTCAATCTATAACCATCTTCAGCATATGGAAAAAAAAAAGAGAGGATATTGCATTGTTATGAAACTGAGATGTAATTCATTTATTCTCCTTAATCATAGACCCCTTTCTTCGACAATTATATCTTAATACCCATTATGCTCATTCCCACTTCCAACAATAAGAGTTGCAACTTTTGACGCAGTTGGTAAATTATACTACCTTCCATTTGTTGCACGTATGTTAGCAAGCCTTAAATGCACAGGAACAATATCTGACCCTTTGAATCTATCCATTGCCATTCTGAACACATTTGTAAGTGCATTATTTTCATCAAGCATAGTCTATAGGCCTTCAACAATATTTGGATCGAAGTGAGTTATGTCACCATAATCGGTAAGAGCATTCATTCTATTTGTGACTTCATTATGAGTATCATAAATATATAATTGTGCAAACTTTGGTTGTTGTCCAACACATGGAAGTAGTGAACCAATTCTACGATGATTATGTCCATTAATACGAAAAAATAAGGTCCATTACCATCATTAATCCTTTTATCAAAATTTTCACCCATTTAAGTGAATGCAAACATCGAGTTATAAACTCTAATGTTTTCGCTAAACTTTGTTGACATGTAACCTCCTCCATAATTTAGAAGTTGATCAAGAAACATTTGGGTATCTCTAAGAAGTGGAAATAGGACCTTTCCGTCTTGACAACATATTGAGAATTTTATATTAGACGGTGTCTTATATTTTTTTATTCTTTCCTCATACCAAACAATAGCCCTACAATAAGAACATAATTCAGTTGGCTCACCAAAATTATGAACTTCCCTAAATATGAATAATTAGTACAGTTAGATTATTATAATGCTTAATGAAAGAATTAATAATTTGATTACATAATATTTACTTGTATTAATGGCTTCATTTATTGCATCTATTAATGATTGTCTTAGCCTCTTTGAGAACTCTCCCTTTAGCTCCAGTTTTCTCAACTTTCTTGGAGCCAGTCAAGTCTAAGAGAATAAGCTTTCCAGTTTTCACCCTGTTGACGTCTCCATAAAGCTCAAGGCTGACTCATTGAAATTTTAATAATGGATTATGATAACTTTAGAAGCACTAGGGGGTTGCACACGCTACGCGCGTAGAAAATATGGGCCCACTAAGATAAACAGTTCAAGGTAGTTACAACATGTTTAAAATAGTGGGGGATTGTTTTGTTTGGAGAGGGCAATGTTTGGAAAAATAAAAGGGGGGCCAGAATCTGAAGGGAATATTCCCCCCTCTTCTCTTTATTAATAGTATAGATAAGTTTAAGAGTAAATTCCTTCTATCCCTGGTCATTTCTTGTTGGACAATGAATATGTAGGAACAGTGACTTCTACTGTTAGCCATGTTTATTTCTATCTATGCTAAATGTTACAAAAGAACTCCGTCAAATACCAATACCTCTAACTAAAAGTGCATGCTATATATTTTAGCCTACGGCAAAGAAATATCTAGTAGATGCTGAACAAGAAAAAAGGAAGAAAAACAAATGAAAAGATGGAAGAAGGATGCGTGTCTTTCCAACTGCTCGGTTAGCAATCACATAAAAGAAGATCACAATATATTGAATGCATATCACATAAAAGAAGATCACAACAAAGAAGCATAAAAGATTTCATACCTAAGTTATATGCTTATTCTAACACCTCAATTAATTTTTAAGAAAAATCAATATTTTATAAGAATTTAAATAAATTAATATCTTTTGATTCTTATATCATTTTGTAATAAAAATGGATCAATCTTAAAATCTTTCATCAAGATCATTTTAAAATTTTAATTTGGAAGGTATCCATAATGTGAGTTGCTACCTGAATTATCCCTTACTTTTTATTATATTCTCTTTTATCTCCAAGTTTAGCACTTATACGTATAAAATTACCTCGTATTATCAAAATGCCATTCACTTTTACTTCCATTTACTTTTATTTCCTTCATATACAACTACCTACTATTGCCCAAAATACCCATCATTTTTACATTTTTTGTTTTTTTGGCTTTTATCGCCCAATTAATTGCCTACACTTATCTAATTTTTTTGCTACACACATAGGGGCATGCCTTTTGCTAGTTAATTTAGTTACAACATGTTGAAAAACCAATTTATAACTTATAATCTAAATGTGTAATATGTATGATGTAGATGTGTATAGCACATTCTTTATGATGGAAAAATAATAATAGTGGTAGTTGCAAATTGCAATGATGATGATGATAAAATGATAATGATCAATGCACTTTTTTGGTTCTCCTACACTCATCCATGCACTTTGAGTTCGATGCTACCACATATAGCATCTCACAGTTATAGATATTCCAAAAATGAAAACCTCTTTATGTTTATAATAACAAGAAAACTCTTCTAATTAATCGAATGCTTCCACGTAATAGTATCTCTCTCAAATTTCATGGGTAAGTGCAGGAGAATAGTGCAAGGATGTCAATCCCTTTCTCTTATCAGCAAGTTAATTTGACATTCTTGAGATCAATCCATGTGTGTGATTTATGAGGACAGGTTCATTAGTCAAGCAAAGATATTTGCTACGTGTCAAAAGTTATCTTCGAAATACTTCCAAAACATTAAAGAATTTGCCCAAAGTTGTCCTCGTTGCCAATGTATTCAAAGTCTTTTGGCAGTGGGCATGGATTTCTTGGTTTTACATGACAATGAAATCTATCATATCAAGCAACTAGATCATAACAAGGAAAAAAATAAAAATAAAAAATAAAGATCAAAGACTTGGCAATTTGAAGCAAAATTTTGGTCATGGAAAAGTTTTGAGTGTGATAGGGACACCAATGAAACTAACAACCACATAGACTTATTTGTAGTGTGAACTAGAAGAAAGAAATTTATTTTTGTAAAGAAGTTAAATTATTCTCTCCCTATGCGATCTGAAATTGTCTTCGACCGTATAGCTTTGATTGAGATGTTGCCATGTGGAGCATCTAACGGCTGCAAAGTTTTTTCTTTCTTGCTAAAAAGACCCTAACCTAAGATTCTCCATATGGCAACATCTCAGTACTTAAACTGCAGATTCATTGCAATAAACTATGGTAGACGATATCATTCCTCTCTATACGTACAATTGATTTACCAATCAAACATGCTGTTTCGGGATGGCGATTGTTCAGTTAAAACCAATAAACCAAAATAAACTAGGTCAGTTTTAGGTTGTCGTTAAATGTTTATGTTCTGGTTTTGGATTATCCTATATAAAACCAAATCAAAAAGGATTTTAAGGCCAAACCAAACTGAACCTATTATACATATATTTATGTTTAAGTTAGATCACCAACTAGAGATTGTGCGGTTTATCGGATAAACTGATAAACCAAACCTATTATGTTGGTTTTGGGTTTGCATTTATCAATTATGGTTCAGTTTTAGTTTTATACTAAAAAAAAAAACAAGGCTGTTTCCATATTTGGTTTTGGTTTTTCCCAAAACCGAACAAAAACCAAACCCTTATCATCCCTATTGCCGTTCTTCTCTTCTATTTTTTGTTAACTAATAGAGGCATTTGCATTACTGCATGTCGGCCTAACTCTTTGATTAATTTTGTTTGAAATAACTAAATTTCTATTAGCGATAGCTATGCAGGATGAAAGTAGGCGGTTGAAGTTGGAAAGTGGATTAGGATGGCAATTTTATTTAGAATTTTAGTGGAGGGTATTTATAAGAATAGAAAAGGAGGGCTAAAATCCCTAAGGCCCTGGTTGGTTTAGGGAATTAGGGGTGGAATTGGTAGTAGGAATTAGAATTGGGTTCTTAATTCCAATTTTTTTGATTGGTTAGATATTCTAGAATTGGAATTTGAATTACATCGGAATTCCGTGGAATTGTCTTTAGGCTATATTTAAGATTACCTAATTCCCAACCTAATATACGCAAATTCGGGATTCGCTACCAAGAATTAGGTAACTCGATAAAATACCCGTTTCCATTTTCCTTCATTTTCTTTTTCTTATATTGGTTGCTGCTCTTCTTTCATCTTCGATTTTTTTTGTTTTTCTAGCATTGCAAACTACAGTGGTACATAGTATATACTCCCTCCCTCTCTCTCTCTCTCTCTCTCCTCTCTCTCTCTCTCTCTCGTTTTGTTTTTGTTTTCGTTTTATGTTCGTTTGTCTTCATGGGTTGCTGCTCATATTTCATCTTTGTTTTCGTTTTCTGGTGGTGCAACACCTGTGGTATCTTCTTTCAATTTCGTTTTCGTTTTTCTTCTAACGCACTACTTTCTATTCGAAGGAGCAATATTATATGTTCAGCAATAGGCTTTTTGTTCCTCTCATCAAAAGAACTTGGTAGATCTCCACTGCCATTAGCAAAAGCTTTTTGTTCCTATTCTATGGCCCTACAAAGCCTTCTTGGTTATTTATATCACAACCAAACCCACACATCACCTACCCGTAGACGCTCTTGGCCTCAATTAACAACTCCAAACCTCTAACCATAGCCCTAGGAAACAATGTCCACATTCAGTGGACCTCAGACATTGTTTATAGAATTATAAGAACTCCACCTACTCCTTTGATCTTGCCATTGATTGTTTTGTTCGTAAGCATGCTTCTCAAAGATGGTTCCCATATTTGATTGGGTTTTGGTTTTAAAGGAAAGGCAATTGACAACGAGAAAGTGAAAACTGGGCTTGTGGTTAAATTGAATTCAAAAAAAAATTCATTCAATCAATGGAATTGAAATTTAAATCAATTTTTTTAGAATTTCTAATTTTAAATTTCAATTCTCTTGTCATCTAATCACAATAATTTTAATTATATCCAATTCCAGTTATTAATGAATTGGAATTCTTAGTTCTAATTCCAATTCATTGAACCAATCGGAGCTTAAGGAATATTTTCCGCTTTCCGATTAATTAATTATATTAAAAGAATGACAACAGGTTACCAATTCTATATCTCGATATGACTCTGTGTTATCATTTAGTTCATTTTGTGTCTCCTTGACATCATCTCGTTTAAACGGTCAAAAGACATGGTGGGGCCATAATTCAGAGACCCAAAGCTACCTTTATTATTGGCTCAAGGCATGAAATTCATGGCTTGTGTAGGCAAAGAAGTTTTTTGTGCAATGAATTCGGCGTGCCCTAGCCAACGTTAACGGATACGAATTGAATAAAATCGCGTCAGCTTCATCAATCATTGTTAAAGGTGATAAGGATGCTCATACCTTGTTCTCCCTCACGAAACCAGCAACTTTGCCTTTATTCCACTGATTTGGTTCAAAATGGAAAACTTGATAAGCCCAATGACGTGTCAAGCCACGTAAGTCGTAATTAGAAAGAGCTGTTGTTGTATTATCCTGGGATGAGCCACCAGTTTTGGACCTTTGGTATTATCAAAATCATGCCAGGGCAGGTTCAGATTTAATTCATTAAAATAGTAGACGGAGTTTATGCGTTGTACGTATTCACTAATTTGACGTGAGACTTTTGAATTGTAACTTTTTACAGGATAAACATGAATATTTATTGAAAAAATAGAGGGTAGTTTTCATTGTATGGCAATGAAAGAAGCGAGTCAGAATCTGAAGAATCTCAATTTATTAATAGTATACATTATTTTATATGTTTAAAATATGTATTTTTATGTGTTTAAAATATGTATTTTTAAAAGTTACATTTTTTTTAGGCATTCCATAGTACAATTGGTTAACTCCGACTCACTCTGTTACTAACCCGATAAAAGTAAATTAGGGTTTGGTATCGACTAAACCCTTATAGAGGCAGGTCCGGTTTATAGAAACCGCCATTGCCATCCTTAATTATATTCATGGCAGGCGCACCCTCTTAAGTATACTTAATTATTAATTTATGGGTAGGAGAAGATTTAATTTGAAAAATCTATAGAAGATGGATGAATATTCTTTCGAGATTCTGGTCCCTCTTTTCCTTTTTCAAACATTGCTCTCCCAAACAAAACAATCTCCCATTATTTAAAACATGTTGTAACTGTCCCAAGCTTTTTATCTAAGCGGGCCCACGTTTTCTATGCGCGTAGCGCGAGGAGCCCTAGTGTTAATTGAACAACACCAAACCAGACTGTTTCATTGGGGGGCTGTATGAGTGTCATAATTTTTGATAAGAAGTATGAGTCTCATATACAACAAAGATGGGCCCTTAGTAATTACGAGGCTCAACCACGAAGAAACAAGCGAAGGGGCCCGGTATTGGTAGAGGCGACAAAAGATCAAATCAACTCGGTCCTCCCAAGTCCCAGTCACATCATGAATAATATAGACAACATTTGCAACTGAGATTCTCTGACCTGTTGGGTGCACACTTAACACCACAACTCCCGATCATTCATTCCAATCTAGAAATGGCCCTACTAACAATATAGAAATATTTTTTAACCTTGCGATCTCCTAAACCGAAGTCGCAGATGAAAAGGTCACGTAACCAAACAAATGCTATACGTTGTCTATATGATATCAAACTCTCTTATTTATTGTTTTTTAAGAAGCATAGTTTAATTATTAAATTAAATTTTATTTTCTCGAAATTTTCAAATAATTGTTATTTCAAAAGAATTTAATCTCTTAAACATTTTTGTAGTTTTGAAGATTTTTGTTCTAGAACAGAGACTTGTAGCTGAATTGTATGGACAACCTAGGACAATAATTATAGCGGATTACTGTGGGATCATGTGTATAGGTAACAATATTTTTTTTATTACCAAAATCAAGTTAGGGACAGGATCGAGCTTGATTGACCCCTTCTTGAAATTGATATGAGTATATTAAAATAATATTTATATATATATATATATAAATATTTGATGAATTAATATATTATAAATTGATTTATTCTATATAAAAAAAACATTTTTTGCATTTTTTTTATTATGCTGGAGATGTTAAGCCAAGGTCTAGCATCGTACTATGGTATAAAAAAATAAAATTGCGCTCTAACTAATAACTTAAGTTATTGGTCTAGTGGTAAGCGCTTGATTCTAACATAATACAATTGGGTTAGCCCCCCGAACTGCCCTGTTGCCATCCCTGCTAATATGGTGTATTGGGCTTCAACTTTGTGGAGTCGGCTCAACACAATAGCCGACAATGCTGAGCCTAGGCTACCTAGTACAATAACACTGAATACCTATATTTTACCTAAATAGAAGTAATATTTTTGCGTATTATCAATCATTAAAAGCCCGATTCCTACAAAAGTGGTGTTGGCAACATGAATACTATCTCTCCAGCTCTTTCAAAAGTCATGTCTTCAATTAATTTTTAATGTAGATGTTTCCTCTGGTACCACTCAGTGGTACCAACATGAAACGGATGGATGGATGCACCTATTCAATAGGGGGCCACAGCCCAAAACACATAACTGCCGGTGGTGACATCACTGCACCACCGGATTTTGGCATCCAAGGAAATGTGTTCTTAATTCAAGTGTCATGATCTGAAAATTGCTTGTGGAATCAAGTTGAACCGGTAACCAGACCCGATCCGTTATGCCCAGTTCAGGTTAGCCCAGTTAAACTCGCTCTCCTGCTTATGCCAAACACGGGTACCTTTAAGCAACAAAATCAAAATATGCCCAAAAAATCCTCTTACGAAGCTTCCTCGAAGTTGCATGGCATTACTGGCAAATCCGCAGCATTTAACAGCCCTTCGTCCCCTCCGTTTCTTCACAAATTCTTCTTCTTCTTCTTCTCTCTCTCTCGTTCTCGCTCTCAAAATCGCTTCTTCTCTTGTTGCTGTTTCAGTCATGAAGCTCATGATCAATCCCAAAGACCTCTTCCGATCGAAGAAGAACCGATCCGCGTCTCTCTCATTCAGCTCCGGGACGTCGTCGTCGAACTCTTCATCCTCAAATCTCAAGGCCGCTGAAGCCACCACACCTAAGAGCGTTCTTCCGTCTCCTTTCAAGGAAACCTCCGGCTACTGGTCCGACTTATCGGCCGGAATCCGCTACGAACTCGTCCAGGCCTTCAAGCTCATTGACAAAGACGGCGACGGAAAGATCACGAGCCGCGAGCTCCTGAACTTGCTCAGCCGACTCGGGGCGGAGCCGCCGACGGAGCACGAGCTTTTATCGATCTTAAAAGATGTGGATCGAGACGGAGACGAGTGTATCAGGCTGGAGGAGTTCGGCGCCATAGGGCCGGCGTTCGGTCCCGCCTGCCGGTCAGAGATCCGTGAGACATTCGATTTCTTTGACACCGATAAGGATGGAATGATCTCGGCGGAGGAGCTTCTTGAGGTTTTCCGGGCCATCGGAGACGAGCGGTGCACGTTAGCGGAGTGCCAGCGCATGATAGGCGGGGTCGACACGGACGGTGACGGTTTGGTTTGCTTTGACGATTTCTCGCGAATGATGCAAAGGGAACGATGATACAAACCGACAGACCAGAGAAAACGACCGAGATTTGTCGTTTGGTGTTTAGATTTTTTAATAGCAAGACCAAGATCAAGATCAATTGAACGGCTGGGATGGATGGATCCGTCCTATGTTTTCAACTTGTGTTCGTTTATTTGTGTACTACGAATGTGTATATAGGTCTCAATGGATCTAATAGCGAAAATCTGGAGAGCTTATATTTGATTTGAAAATGGAAAATCCAAATAAACAAATATTCCCTTGTGAGCAAATATTCTCTTATATTCCCTTTATTTTTTTAATATTTCGGTTTTCTTTCCGGTATAATGTGAGTAGAGTCGGAGAGAAGACGATGCCTGACTTTGTCGTGAAGGCATTGCTTGCCAAAAGAAAAAGGTGTAATGGAGGCATTGAGAGGCAAGTATTTAAGGCGTATAAGGAGTCTTTCTCTCTTTCATTCATTCCTCTCAGATCTTCCACCAATTTATTGTTTCAGTCTCCAATGAGATTGATAGTCGTGCCTTGAATTAGTTTAAAATTTTAAAATGCCGATTCAAGGGTATGAAAGATCTGAGAGGAATTGCTCCAAGAAAACGGTGGTTAGGACCCGTTATCCTGGCTTTGATTGGAGAAATTGAGGAAGAAAATGAGTTAAATCGAATTGAATCGATCTTAAGGAAAGTAATTGGTTAGGCATGAAGAAATTTTAGTTATTGGGGTCAATCAAAATAATGAAAAAAAATGGGGCCAATCAAATCTGAACTATTAATCCATTCAAGTTGGAATTCTTCTTGAAATATAAATCTCCGAGTTGACTCAGAATTCTGTGTTTGCGTTTCAAGATATCAAGGGAAAGTCAAGAGAATTAGGTAAGCGCAATCAATTGGGAGATAAAAGCTAAAAGAAATAAAAATGAAGGACATTTTGAATGATAATAAATAGTTATATGTGAATAAGAATAAAAGTAAAAATTAAAGGTTTTTTGGATAATAGGAGATAGAACTGAGAAATAAAAGCGAATAGATTTAAAAATAGGGGCTAATTTGGTAACAAATCTCAATCGAGAATCTGGATAGATTCTCGATATGATGGTATAGATAAAAGTTGCAAAATTACTTACACTGGACCAAATCAAGATTCGGAGTCAAGGCGAGTTGAGTCATTGAGTTAACTCAATTGCGCTTCTCGAGTCCAGTAGATTTCTAAGTCTTCAAACTATCGCTATAAGGTTTTAATTATTTACGACAAAAAGCACAAGAAACTTTCAATTCTAAGTAGCGACATTAAATTAATAGTAAAAAGGAAAACAAAATAATATATGACCAATCTCCCACCTCAGTTTGGTCGGCTGCCACATCCATTGATCAAACGGTTGAGATTGTTTTAAGTTCCTCCATGTAGTGCATTTTTTTTCTTGGCTTCGTCAAATGCATGATATTAATTAAATTGCTACTAAAATAGTTTAATTTGGGGTCAGTTGAAAATGTAATATAGCCAAGTTAATGGACGGTTTGGCCGGTGTGGTCAAATTAATCTCTCTCTCTCTATATATATATATACACACACACGTGTTTAATTTAATTTAGGAGTGGCAATGGGACTGTATGCACTACATATAATAGAGTACATCGGCTGTAGCCGATGTGCAGCAAGAGACATAAAGATGAGCCCCTAAAGTGAATATTTGGTAGGTTCCATGATGATGTCTCTTGCTGTATGTGCGCCGCAAAAGATCATTACTCGGTTTAATGGATAACCCGCCCCACACCTAATGGTTAGGGTTTGACATTGCTTAAATTGGGTTTGGGATTAGTTCGACCGCCCTGAACACGACCTGTTGCTACCCCTAGTTTTTTTTTTTTGTATGTGTGGGGGTGTAAATTTAAAGGAGCATGTGAAGAATTACATAACATAATGTTTGGTTTTGTTGAAAGTAGTCTCTAGAGGATGAATAGGGAGGGGAAGAAAAAGGTCACTGATTGAAGCATGCAACTCAAACAAATATAAATTAGAGACCTAAAGAGTTAGACATTTCTAAAGTGAGCTGGCTTTATGCTGTGCTTTGGGCTGATTGTTGTGCTTTGTGAGTTGTGAACTTGAGACTGTCTCAGCTTTCCTTGAACCTGTTTTTCTTGCCTTTTCCCGTTTGGAAGAAAGTGACTTTTTGACGGTTTAAAAGTCGACGAGGAAATTTCGATAAATGTGGAAGCAAAGCTTTTTGAGAATCTTACTTTTCCACCGGAAGGAAGAATAAAAAGCAAGTATCACGAAAAATAAGGTGCAATTGATGTGAACGAAGAGAAAAACCCGCGAAGGTTATATGTGGTCCATATGGAGTGGTACCGTCCAATGCAGGGCAGTACTTGACTGGTATACAAGTCGTGATGTAAACTTTTAGGCCCACTAAGCCTATATGGCTCAGATCCAAATAGAGTTATATTTTTAAAATATTATTATTATTATTATTAGAGTTTGATCTTCACAAAAAAAAAATTTATTAAGTAGAGCTGTAAATCTAACCCGGACCACCACAAGCCTGCCAAACCCAACACGAATAAGAGTCCAAACTAAACATTGAGTTTTTGTTAGGGTTTGGGCTCGAGCTTGGCTTCATTTCTTACCCGAATTTGAGTTTGGATTGGATTAGTGTTAATTCGAAAAAACCAAAAAGCTCGCAGTTGAGTTGAGATATGCACACTCCCATGCATATATTTAAGTGAATATTTATTATGTATATGTGATATTGTTGTTTTTTTCCTTTTACAATGTCTTTGTAATTATGTAATCAACTATAAAACATAAAAGTTGTGAAACATGTAATAACAAATTTATGAATTTATTCTCAAATAAATAATTTTATACACACAAACATGTATATAGTACAATGAATATGACATTTGGGTGTACATCCTCGATAACAAAGACTATGCAACCACAAATACAACAAGCATGTGATTGGCTCATTATATTAAAAATAAATTTTTTAAAAAATAAATTAATTAAGTTCTTTTTTTCTAAATTCATGAGACTAATTAAGGGGCATTGTTCATTAATAGATAATTTCAATTAATGATATCAAATATTTGCATTCATATAAAAAAATAAAAGAAATATTCAAAAATTTACATTTTGTTTCGGCCAACCCGAACCCAAACCAAACTCAAATAATCATGTTTGGGTTGAATTTGGGTTAGGGTGGGCCAATGACGAGTTTGGGTTAGTTAATCTTAGATTGGGTCCAATCCCAACTTAACATAATCCGACCCAACCGGCCCTACTTACAGCTCTATAGTACTGTATGGAGCATCACAAGACATGTTTTTTTAAGTGGGTCCCACACAAAATATTTACAACAACGAAGAAAAAACACAAGCCGTCTCACGGCAATAGTAGTGACCAATGCAATAAGACACTGCAAACAATTTCATCTCAGAGTTAATGGTTATCCAAGCCAAACGTTTTCTTCCGGCGGAGAAAGCTAAAAGCTAGTTTACTATTTTGATGACATAAGTTCCTATGTCAAGTAGATGAAATCTTTCTCTCTTTCTCTTTGTTTGCCTTTTGTTTAATGTCCTGCAGAGTTTACTCTAGAAATTGTTTCCTTCATGTTAATTAAGGGCTAAAGATAAGGAAGGATAAATTTTGCTGCATCAAAATAACTCACGCAGGTTTTCCGCACCCAAAATCAGCTTCATATGGAGGCATCCTACACAAACAAAAGAGTTGCTCTTCCATTTCTATTTCAACCAATTTTGAGATCCACTCATCACCCTGAAATTCTCTTAAATATACATTCACAGTTAAAATTTTTTTTTAAATAGCTTCTCGAAGCTGAAGTGCCAAGTCAACTAAATGAGAAAAAAATTATGTTTAAACTTTTTTCGTTTTTTATAAATGCCAACATTTGGGAAAAGCTTCACATTTGGTGCTCCTAATCCAAGAAATCAAAGGAAAGTGGGTTTAATATGATTCTTATGATTTTGTGCATAGATTCCTTGATTTCTAGTTGGATGATTTACATAAACAATTATAGATCTGCTCTTGACAAAAGGGAATCGAACATGTTTAATTTTCTATGGGTTTGTTATGCACATCCTAATTATTTAAGTAATCTGGTTCGGTTATGTCTTTATGATTTAATCAAGTTCAACAAAAAACGTGGCTTGGATTGATGTTTTATAATTTAATAAATTACTGAATTCTAATTTAGATTGTTTGTGTGTTGAATTGGTGTGTTCGTACCTATTTTTCAGAATATTAAATTATTTTATCATTGCCGTTTTCTTCATGATTTCACTTGTGTTGATTTCTCTTGATTAAAATACGTTGAAAAACCCTTTTTTTTGTTTACGCAACCCGTAAATAGACCCCTTGTTCTTTGTTCATTGTTCATGAACAGAGAACAATAATGAGATGATGAAACGATCCTCCCTTTAGTGGATGATGACATCATCATCCATCAACAATTTAAAACCCACACTGTTCACACTCTAGCAACAATTTAAAACCACACTGTTCATTGTTCTCTTGTCATCATCATCCCTTAGTGGATGATGACATCATTATCTAACAAAAGTCTACATGTTACGTCTATTAGCATAACAGCATAACCTGTTTTGTGCATCTCATTAAAACTGTTTTAAATTAGCATAACCTGTTTTGTTCTTGGTCGTCTCCATTCATTGTAGGTTAAAGTTCTTTATTTATTTTAAAAATCAGCATTCATTTATTCTGTTCTTTACTTGCTGAATTCTATAATCAATTAGAATTGGAAGAGATCGGCCTTGAGTTGTTGGATTCCTACATTCATCAGTGAAACAATAGTCCCACCTATATTATCAATTAGAATTGGCGTGATTGTACTGCTAGTGGCAAGGGTTCACTAGTCCAGTACCCAATATGAATACTAGCAAACACCTATATAGTGGTACTTTTAGTTATGAGGCTATAACCTTGTTAAGTAGTTTGCCAAAGACGTTCTACTGGAAGTGTGTTTACTGCTAGCCTATACTAATTCAGTACCTAATAAGGGACACCCACTGGAAGAGGATATTGAGGTGATTGTACTGTTAGCAGAAATTGCTAATTTAGTACTCAGCGTGACCTAGATGTCTACTGGGATGTGAGGATGTTATTGCTTGGGTTATGAATTTATTTACATTTGGTTGTTTTATTCTATAACTTATATTTCTACAAGGTGTATATCTATAAAATCCACAGGTAAGTATTTCTAACTCTTTAGATTAAATTTTATTTATTTAATGTTAATCATGTTTAATTTATTGCTCTTATACTATAGATTAGTAAGATGGCCCATACACCACACATGTTTAGCTGTGAAGAAATTTTAAATGGCACTAATAGTCTATAAAGTTCTTGGTATCTATCTTCCGTTGCATGTTTGTGATTGCTGTACGAAAATAATAATAGGCATAGAGATTGAAACCTATACTTATTAGCCTATCAAGAAGATTTGGTTTTGAAACTAAAGACCTGGCTTTGCTCAATGGTTGCAATCATTAGGGTTTGCAAAACATATATAGAGTAAACTAAGATGTATTAACACAGGTGTTAAATCACATTATTAGTTTGTCCCCCAAAAATCTAAAAGAATCACAACATAGATTTTTTCAAACTGAAATTTACTGTGTTACTGTTAAAATATCAAGAGATACCAAGTCCAGAGTTGCAAATTCAAAACTCAAATTATTCCATCGCAAAACACGAGCAATCTATCTAGGGCGTTACCTAAGATATCCAGTAATCAAGGTGAATATGTCACGGAATTTCTTTTTACTTGAAAATAATCAAATTGCAAGTGCAACATTTTCACAAACAGCGGATATGCATGAATTACTACATTGAGCGAAGAAAAAATTTAGCTACCTTATTGAAACAGTAAAACAAGGAATTGAGGCTACTAACCTCGCAAGAAGCTGAAGGCCTCCCTTTATCTCTTCCGATGCACCTCGTTTTTCTCCTCTAACACGCCTCGTATCCGAATATCACCAGAGATCTTCACAATCGGAAAAAAGGATGCTACAAATCCAAACCCTCAAAAGAGGGAATATCTCCACCCCCTAAGATAGAATTACATTACTAAAAGAAAAAAAAAAGCAAAGAAAGAGCCATTGTAGGTAAAAAGCATTTGGACTTTCACTCGATCAAAAGGATGGGAACTGTTGCGCAATAGGAGGGCACACGAATTTGAAGAGGCGATTGTGATTTCGGAATCAAAGAGAACGGAAGGGAACTAATTGCGATTCTGATTTTGGGAATCAAAGAGTTTGCTTTCGGGGAAGAACGGAGAGGAAGAGCAAACACCGGTGTTGTTGATGTCGAAGAGAAAACACCAGTGGTGTTATCACAAAGAAACTTCACAAAAGAAAAAAAAAGGTCTAACGGAGAGGAAGAAGGAGAGAGAGAAAGTGAAAAAGCGGTTGCAAAAGGCTTTCTCCTTCTCCATCTTCGTCTCTGTTTTTTAGCTTTATCAATGAAACGGTTGCGAAGGGATTTCTCCTTCTCCATCTTCATCTCTATTTTGTAGCTTTATCAATGGAGATAGGGTTTTGATACTCTGAAGAAGAGAATGAACAAAAAGAAGAGTCGAGCGCGCGATAATGCTTGGGCGGGTTTTTTGGGAACGGGGATTAATAGTAGAGGTTGATAAGACGTGCATTGGGTTTTAGCAGCGCTTATAAGAAAGTAGTGCACTTAAGCTTAGTAGCGGTTTCTCTTCAAACTGCCATTAATTATAGTTACAGTAGCATTTTCAAGAAAAACTGTTACAAATAATATAATCAATGGTGATTTATTTAAATTGCTACTATTTATCTCATATAGCAATGTTTGAATTTTAAGTGCTGCTACAAAATGTTACTAAATACTAATTTTCTTGTAGCGTTCATAAGATCTTGCCAAGTGTCCACTAAAATTCACATGGATTTCACGTGCCCACATAACTAAAGCTTGGCTCAATGTTAATGGCAGCATTAACGTTGGACATCTGCTTAGTGTTTTCACAGCCTTCAGTGAAAAAATGGAGGGAAATGAAAAGGGCTCTGCAAAATAAAATTAGGGAACTTCCCTCCATTCCTTTTACTATTCAGTATCATGTGATGGTTGATGGGTTGGCAACCATTTTGGTAGGATTTTCTCCGTTTTGATTCAGGCAAGAGTGGGTTGCTAGCTGAGCCACAAGACTAGAAGCCAATGCGATCGATGTCATCACGGATTTCCTCCACAGCGATTTCGTCGTTTTTAACTCGGTTGATGGATCCCTCTATGCTCCAATCTAGGTTGCAGATTGACGGCAAGTGGGTTTGGGATTGTTGTGGGATTAGTAGGTTTTAATCTCTATGAAGGAGCATTTCGCATTAGATGAGTATCAAACGAAGGGTTTTAATATTTTCATTCGCATTCGATGCGATAGTTCTCAACAGTCACACCGAATCATCTTACTCATTTTATCTCACCTAATTTGTATCTGAAAGTCCGATATCTCCGTTAAGAATCCATGTTGATAGCTTGATTTCTAACTGATTGTTCAATCTTTCTGGCGGCTTGGATACCATTCTTAGCATTTCTCATATGCGAGAGTCCAATAGACTTCCCTTCTTGGGAAGGTGAGTTTCTTCTTCCTCTATATGTATTTTTTTCCATCTATACCACTTGTTTTGTCATTGAGAATATTAGAGAATGTTCTTCAAGCATATGGGGTCATGCGTTAGTTTGATGATGGTATATGAGATCCAACTCTAACCACTTTTATTTTCCAATTATTCGAATATTCTTGATAACATGATAAATCCAAATCATTCACTTAATAGACAGCCCTCTTGAAAGTTGTTGAGATACTTCAACTAACAAAAGGCTTCTTAATCTTCGTTCAAAGATTCTTGATCAATCTCACTAGATTAAATTAGAAACTTTGCTTTAATACCACATAAAGGGTTTACATGGTAAATCCAAATAATTCTCTAGTTATTAAAAAGCCCTATTGAAGTCCAAATTTACAATATCTCAACAATTCAACTAACATAAAAGTCCCATCAAATTTTATTTGGACCCAATGGTAGTGTGATTGTCGCCATCTAATGCAAACTTCCTTTAATTTCATGAAACAATTCAATGTTACCTTGTCTTATAATATAGACATAGTTTACTAATTCATAGTATGCTTGTAACAAGAACGAATTTCTGAGAAAAAGAAAAAGATTGCATTTTCTAGAAAGTAGCAAGGTTTCTATTAGTCCAATGAACCATCATATTAACGAAAAACAAAATTTCAGCTTCTTTGTGATGCATCAACACTTCTGGTTTGATGAGAAGAGTATCAAATCACGATACGGCAACTGATTTGTTGTGGCACTAAATTTTGATAGTACACATTGGGATATGATGATTTTGGGTATCAAAGAGATGGAGTTTTAATCATCTTTTGGTTTTCTAACTTGATTTATTTTCTTCAATATTCATGTTTTGTAAGAAAATTTTTGTTAAAGAGCTTTGATGATTTTGAAATGTCTAGTTAATAATTTTCTTTCATTGTCTACTGTTGAGTTATGGCAGGCTGATTAGTTGATGTAGTCTTTACTGGGATATCCACTTTCTATTGACCTGGAACTCACATAATTTTTAGCTCATTTTTTTTTTTACATTGCCATCTTACCATAGTGTAGACACCCCAAATTGCACAAACAATCATCAACAATCATTATCTCCTGGAAAGCCAGCACAGAATTTGAAGAAAATAAACTTTTACCTGTATCCGGATACTCAATCCGGATACAAGTACCCTTTCCCGTATCCGGATACTCATACCGGATACATGTGAGCCTTAGCGTATCCGGTACCATGTACCGGATACCTTAAGGCCCTTTGTTATCCGGTCTGATACACCGGATACCTTAAGTTTGCTCAAAATTAGGGTTTTCCGAGAGCTTTTCACTTTTACCATCATGTCCCTCATTAAATGAGGGGAAATCGCGGAAATAACCTTAGGGTTTAGGTTGGAGAAGTTCTAGACATTAATTTGTGTCTACCAATGACCTTAGCCCTTGCCTATAAATAGGAGCCTCCTCCTTGAGCAAAAGGCACACAACTCTTGTTTTGAATTCTCGCAAAGAAGAACTCCAAGAGAAGAAGAAAACCGCTGTGAAATCGCCTCCAGCACTCAGGTAAGCCTCAACTTTTCTTTTTATTTTCTGTCTTTACATTCCTAGATCTAGATCTCTTCTTCTACCTTTCTGTAGTGTAAAGCCTTGTTTGTATGTTTGGAAATCCTTCCCCGGCTCAAAGTATCTCAAGACTCCCCTAGCCGTAAAACGTGAAGGCGGATCTAGGAGAAACGAGACTGGGGATTGACCCTAGTGCTAGAACCCATGTAGCATAAGGCTTTTTGATTGATTGTAAACCGTTCCATATTCAAAGTACCCTTGATTATCTTAAAGAGAACAGAGGGAAACGATAATGGAACGGAACCCTAGGCTATGCTAGAACCTATTTTGTTGAATCTATATGTATGTGTATGGATCTTGCTTGGTTTTTTCACTTTTGCACACATATCACTATTTTGGCGGGGTAGGCTCATATTTGGGGTTTATTGCATTTATTGTGATAAAACTCAAATAAATGACCTCAATCAATTCTGAAATGCCTTTCGGATGATTTTAAAGCATTTGTGTTCATATTGCACGAATTTCATTTTTATCAATTTTCGGACTTGGTTTTACTCAAAAGTGGCTTAGCTTGACAGCACCTGTACCCCTACTTCGGACGTCCGTAACTTCATCATCCGGATGAATTTTGGGGCGATTCCAGAACCATGGGAAAGGTGAGGCTGTCTAGTTTATGTCCACCAAATTTCATGAATTTCTATCTAGCCGATTTTTGACACTTCTCTGTCGAAGTTAAGTGGACAGTTCAGGTCCAAGTACAGAACTTGTCACTTCGACGGACCGCCATGTGTTCGTTTTAAATCCGATTCGAGTGATTTTTGTTTCTGAGTACTCCTTTTTGAGTCTATTTTCAAATCCAGTTGGTTTCATAATTTTTGGATTCCATTTGAATTATTGGTAGCCGATTTACTCAGAACTGCTCATTTGCATTTTTCTGGGTAAATCTGTGATCTTCGGGGCCTGTTCGGGAGACCACCCAAGGCACATCCGAAGGGATTTTTGTATGAGGCTAGTTTCTGTTGAAAGATGGCCATACAGACTTCAATCACACCAAATTTCGTGGATTTCTATGTAGTGGATTTTTCTAGACAATTTTCCAAAGTTGCCCACTTACTACTTTTAAAAATCCCCAACAGCAACTTCAAAGGAGCATAACTCCTAGATTTTTCATTGGAATGAAGTGAAATTTTGCATGAGACTCTTATTTACCCTAATCTTTCAAATGGATTTGGTTTGGTTCAATTCAGAATTGGATTTGAATGATTTCAAGGCAAATGGCATACTTTTTACCAAACTTCCCGGATTTGATTTAACTTGGTTTTATGCAACCTCTACTTTGATTTCCATCTTTTGAAATACTCCAGAAGTGATATTGACATAAGAGAGGATCTAAAATCCATTTAGATCTTCATGTGAAAATATCATACATTGTTCCTTTTTTCAAGGTTTCTCATGATTTTTAGCAAGCTTTCTTACTTTGTTTTTGCATGAATATACACTTGGCAATCACTTCGTGTGGATGAATGGGGGTGCCTAACACCTTCCCCCGTTCATAATCTAATCCCCTTACCCATCTCTGGATTTGATTTTCAAGTAGGGTTATTTTTACCCTAGAATGTTTCTTTTGGCTATTTTTGCTACTTTTGAACTCTTTGGTGTCCATTCTCACCCCAAAATCATGAATGGTGGCGACTCTCCCAATTTTTGCGTTGAGCCCGTGTGTTGACGGAGGGACGATCACTCCGGTGATTTTTTCCCCATGTCTCACAACTGGCGACTCTGCTGGGGACTTGTGGATTTAAGCCTATTTGTGTATATTCATGCTTTTTCATCACTTTTGAATGCTTGCTATTTTGTTTACTTTATTGGTGTATATTGGTGTATTCTAAATCTGATTGGGATACTTTTAAATTTTACATGGATGAAGGCATGTGTGTATGCTTGGATATGCTAAGGATCATGTTTAGGGCCTTACCTTGTTGTGCATGCCTACTTGTTTTTGTTTGCCTTGTGTTAGGAGGTTCTTAGTGCCATGATTTGAGCATGAAAATGATGAGCAAAAATCTGTAAATACAGTAGCCATTAGGATGGTTTTCTAGCATCCTTTACCTCATTAAAACACTTTTGTATCATGTCAAGTAGTTGCTAAATTTTTAGGCATTAATTTGGGGTATAAGGGAAGCACTTTTGAGCATGAAAATTCTGGAAATTTCAGTGTATATTTGGGGGATTTCAAGCATGTTTTACCTCATTGAAACACTTTTGAACCATGCCAAGTAAGTGCTAAAATTTTAGGCTTCAATTTGGGGTAAATGGTACACTTTGAGCATGAAAAAGAGCATGAAAATCTGGAATTTTAGGAATGCTTTTGGGTTTCAAGTATGTTTACATGATTTAATTGTTGTTTGTGCAAATAACATGTTTTTTATACCACTTTTTGGGCATGTAATATTTTTGTGAATATTTGGTGCTTGCCTGCTTGTATTTAGCTTCATTATTTTTGTCATATGTACCTTGGCTTGAAATTGAATGCATGGCTACGAAAAAGAGTGGCAAGGGGCTGGGACGTTGTGAATGTTACCACAATTTAAAATTGCACTTGAGCACTTGAAACAATTTGCACAGCCTACCCTTTACCTATTAGGAAGTTGAACCATAAATGTGTGTAGCTTGGCGCACCGAGGTCGTGACTTCGGAAAGCGAAAGTGAAAACATTTACCTTAGAATTTGAGTCAATGATGTGATGACAATGGGATCTGTGATTCGATTCCGGGCATCACTAGACTTGAGTTCTAAGTTGCCAATTAAGCCAAAACCCAAAAACCATACGCTTGAAGGTGGAGAAACACGTTTTTGGCTAAAAGCACACAATTGCGTTTGGGGAATTGGGTGTAAATGTGGGAAGGCCGTTTGCATGTTTTACAGGCCAAGGTATAATGTGAATACCATATTGAATGAAGATAATACAAGGTGGCAAGGTAAAGCCATGTCCTTTTCTTAAATTTGAGGAATTTTGCAAGTGTGATGTCCAAGCCCGATTTAGGGCAAGTTTTGAAGGTCAAATTAAGGTGAACATCAATTGGAAATGAAAAGAATCAAATCTGGTGAAAAAAATGAGTCAAAAAGGGCCATTTCGGCAATAACCGGCAACTCAGGCCGGTTAATAACAACCCTGCTCATATCCGGTATATATTTCCGGATAAAAAGGCATATGCGTGAATCCGGTTATGGTAACCGGATACAATAAGGCATATTATTATCCGGAATGTTATACCGGATACGTTCAAAAATGCACAAATTGGCTTTTCAGCCCAAGTTTTCAGAATAAAATGCCTAAAACACTGTGGATGATCCTTAGGCACCCCGAAAAGAACATAAGAAATGTTCCCAAAAATACAAAAAAAAAAAAGAAAAAAAACAAAAAAGAATAAAATAAAATATTCTTTCAGGATTTAACCTAAGTTTGAAAATCAAAGAGGAAACCAAGGTGTCATATTTTTGACACCAACTCAACTCAAACATGTGTCAGTCAAACTCTAGAACTTGAAAACTAAGAAAATTCAGCAAATTTGAAGAAGAAAAAAAAAACCTTGGTTGGTTATTTTTATCAATCAAACAAAAAAAAAATGAAAACCTTTGGTTGGTTATTTTTATCAATCAAATCAAAACATTTGTGGGATACTTGGATAGAGTAGTCCAAGACACCTTTGGTTGGTTATTTTTATCAATCAAATCAAACAAAAAAAAATGAAAACCTTTGGTTGGTTATTTTTATCAATCAAATCAAAACATTTGTGGGATATTTGGATAGAGTAGTCCAAGACACCTTTGGTTGGTTATTTTTATCAATCAAATCAAAACATTTGTGGGATACTTGGAAGCCCTAGAATATTCCAAGACACCTTTGGTTGGTTATTTTTATCAATCAAATCAAAACATTTGTGGGATACTTGGATAGAGTAGTCCAAGACACCTTTGGTTGGTTATTTTTATCAATCAAATCAAAACATTTGTGGGATACTTGGAAGCCCTAGAATATTCCAAGACACCTTTGGTTGGTTATTTTTATCAATCAAATCAAAACATTTGTGGGATACTTGGATAGAGTAGTCCAAGACACCTTTGGTTGGTTATTTTTATCAATCAAATCAAAACATTTGTGGGATACTTGGATAGAGTAGTCCAAGACACCTTTGGTTGGTTATTTTTATCAATCAAATCAAAACATTTGAGGGATACTTGGATAGAGTAGTCCAAGACACCTTTGGTTGATTATTTTTATCAATCAAATCAAAAAAAAATGGGACACTTGGAAGCCCTAGAATATTCCAAGATGCCTTTGGTTGGTTATTTTTATCAATCAAACAAAAAAAAATGAAAACCTTTGGTTGGTTATTTTTATCAATCAAATCAAAACATTTGTGGGATACTTGGATAGAGTAGTCCAAGACACCTTTGGTTGGTTATTTTTATCAATCAAATCAAAACATTTGTGGGATACTTGGAAGCCCTAGAATATTCCAAGACACCTTTGGTTGATTATTTTTATCAATCAAATCAAAACATTTGTGGGATACTTGGATAGAGTAGTCCAAGACACCTTTGGTTGGTTATTTTTATCAATCAAATCAAAAAAAATTGGGACCCTTGGAAGCCCTAGAATATTCCATGAAAACCTTGGTTGGTTATTTTTATCAATCAAATCAAAAAAAAAATTTTTGGGACCCTTGGAAGCCCTAGAATATTCCAACTCAAAACAAAAAAAAAATAAAAAAAAAAAAAATCTGGATTGGTGTTCACCTAACCCACTGGTTTACATATATAGGGGTGTGACTCAAGTTAAATGAAAGCTAACATGTTCTATTCATTTTTTTTCTCAGGTACATTCAACCCAGGTACACTTGCAGTCATTGCTCCAGTAACCATATCCAAAGCAAGAGCCATGAATCCTGAAGAGAACCAAGCCCAAGCTACTGTCCCCGCTCAGGACTTCACTCAACTGCAGGAGCAAGTGGCCGGTCTGGCCAAAATGCTGGGGGACCTATTGGCGGCTCAGGCCCAACAGGCCCAAGCCCCGAACCAGGCATCTACTTCCCATCAGGCACCACCACCTCAGGCCTACATTCCGCCTCCGGTTCAGCCCATGCCTGAGCCCATTTCTGAACCAGTCCCTGAACCCATTCTGATCAGGGAAAATATGGCGGAGTCTGAGAAAGAGCTGGAGAAAGAAAAGGCCCGAGATGAGATGGAGAAGAAAATGCTGCTGAGGATAGAGAGGATCCAGGCAGAGCTGAAAGAAGTGAAGGGGGGAGGCAGCCATGCAGGCACCACCTTCGAGGACCTGTGCATGTACCCGGACGTCTGTCTACCGGTTAAGTTCAGGTGCCCAGACTTCGACAAATTTGATGGCACGGGCTGCCCGTTAAGCCATCTCAAATTATACTGCGGGGCCCTGTGCCAGTTTGGCCGGGACGATGGAATACTGATCCAGCTCTTCCAGAGGAGTCTGACCGGGTCAGCCCTTTGGTGGTTCGCTACAGTGGACCATGGAAGGATTAGAAGGTGGAAGGACTTGACCGATGCTTTCCTGGACCAGTACAAGTTCAACTCTGAGATCGTGCCGGACCGATACGACATGATGAGGATGACCAAGGGGAAGGATGAACCGGTACGGCAGTACGCCAAGAGATGGAGAGAGGCCGCCTCCCAGGTCAGGCCACCTATGCAAGAGCCGGAGATGATCTCCACATTTATGGGCACACTGGGGCAGCCCTTTTACAACCATCTGGTGGGCCAGATCACCACCAACTTTGCTGCCTTGGTACAAGTGGCGGACCGGATCGAGGAAGGGGTCAGGTCAGGAAGGCTGATAGACTACTCTACTCTGACTGGGCAGTCTGATTCCTCTGCCTCCATGGCCCAGAAGAAAGGGGCCGGATTTAAAAAGGCGGGGGCCCGAAAAGAAGGGGAGGTGAACCTGGTCCAGGCTCCTCCAGCCAAGAAGCCACTACATGTGAGCATCTCGGCACCCCAACAGGCTCAGCAGACCCAGCAGTCATACCAGACCCCGCTGAATGTCAACTTCTCTCCCTCTGTGCCAGCTAACACAAGGAGGACTTTTTCTAAGGAGGAGCGGGATGCCTGGTTCGCAGCAAGAAAGAACCGGGTGTTCACCCCTCTACCCATATCTCTGTCCCAACTACTGCCAACCCTGCTAAAGGGTGAGTACTTGACTCTGAAAGAGCCCAACCCGAATGCCACCAGGGGGAGGAATTTTGACACATCGGTCACCTGTGATTTCCACATGGGTGCACCGGGGCATTCTACAGATACCTGCTGGGTATTGAAGCATGCGGTCCAGGACCTGTTGGACCAGAAGGCCTTAGTGTTCAACACTGCTGCACCCGCCCCGTCGGGAAATGATATTGGGCAGAACCCTCTGCCGTACCACAATGGGGCAGGCCCTTCCAATTCCATCACTGCCATATCCACCACCAGAAGGGCCTTTGACCCATCACAGCTCATAGCTCCCGTGGGGACCACGGTCCAGGTCCGATTTTTCCCAGAAGAGGAAGAGGAGGAGATCAACATGGTCTCTCAAAAAAATAATAATCTTGCTGCTGAGGACATAAGTTCCTCTCTAAACCGGGTCTCTTCATTCATGGCCCAGATGAATACTGCAAGGCCCGCATTGGTCTTCAATTGCAGTCCACCCACTTATTCTCCATCCAAGCCGTCCAAGGCTCCACTGGTCATCAATCTAGACCCCACCACTGCTTCCATCACTTCTTCTGTCCCTACCAAATCCAAACTTCAACCCCTGGTTGTAAATGTGCAACCAGCCCAGACTATCCCTAAACCGGCCCATACATCCCGGTCCAAACTCCAGCCACTAGTGGTTGACATCCCTAAATTAGCCTATTCTGAGGCCGCTGTACCATGGAACTACAGCGAGGGAATCACGGCTACGGTTCCAATGGTCAGGAACCAGAACCAGGAGGAGGTGAACCTCATGACGAGGTCGGGGAGATGTGCAGGGGGTGAAGAGAAAGAAAAAGAGACAGAAGCGGAGAAAGAAAAAAAAGAAAATGAAGAAAAAAGAAAACAGAAGGGAAAAAATAAAGTAGGAGAAGACACCCCCCAGGGTGCAGAAAATGAGGCAGCAGACCTCATAAAAATAATAAAGAAAAGTGAATTCAATCTTGTGGATCAGCTGAACAAGGTCCCGGCCCAGATTTCAATACTGGGCCTTTTGCTGAATTCTGAAAAGCACAGGGATGCATTGTTAAGGGTGCTACAGAGTGCACACGTATCCCAGACCATTGATCCAGACCAGCTTGGTAAAATGGTTGGTCAAATCTTGTCACATAATGTGATAAGTTTCTCAGAAGGTGAGATCAGCCCAGGTGGGTGTTATCATATGGACCCTTTGCACATCACTGTGCTTTGTAAGGGCTGCATGGTCGCACGGGTTTTAATTGACAACGGGTCGGCATTAAACGTTTGCCCGTTAATCACTTTTACCAAGCTGGGTCTGGACCAGTCAAGGATCAAAAGAAATGGGCGGATAGTGAGGGCTTTCGATAGCTCCAAGACCCACTCCCTAGGGGAGATTGAACTGCCGGTCACAATTGGGCCGAATATCTTTAACATCACATTTGAGGTGATGGATATACCCGCAGCATTCAATCTGCTCCTAGGAAGGCCGTGGATACATTCGGCTAGGGCAATACCATCCACGCTTCACCAAAGGGTGAAGTATGTAAGAGGGCAAAGGGTGATAACAGTCCTAGCTGAAAACTTGGTGCCGCCCATTGTGTCACCTGATGTACCATTAATCAATGTGGACTTGACTGTCGACAAGATTGCATTCCACTCATTTCAATTTGAGGCGGTAAATTACATACCTGGGGGGTGTGAGAAAAAGAAAGAAAAGGGGGCCACTGCAGAGAAAATGGTCAAGAAAGTGATGGAGAAATACCACTTTCACCCAGGGAAAGGCCTGGGGATCAATCTGTAGGGGATGGTGGAGCCAATCACGGCTAAGAAACTGATCCCCAAGGTAGGGTTGGGCTTCAAGCCCAGAGGCTGGAGAAGAATGAAGTATGAAGAAGGGGAGAGCAGAAGCAGAGGAAAACCCTCGCATCTGAGGGTGAACTTTCCAAAACCCTCCTACATAATCCAAATTTCTCCGCCTATGGACCAATCCAAACCTCCCTACTACAATGTCAACCCATTTCAAAAGCCTTCTGTTTCGGCTTTGCAACCATATAACCCATCTCCAATACTGGGAGCAGTGGATGGGCCTGGACCACAGCCCGAGCAGCAGGTGGACTATGCTGAAGATGTTGGTGCATTCTTCGCCATGACTGAGGGCGAAAAGACAAGGGCAGACATGGAACTGCCGTTTATTGACTGGGCCGCAGTAAAGGTTCCGGACAAGGGCATTTCTGAACTGGGCCCCGTAGCAGAAAAGGGCAGTACCCACCCGGTGATGATGGCATCGGATGCTGGGCTTGAGGAGCAGACTTTCCCTATTTCCCCTGCTCCCCAAAATTTTGTACTGAACAACTGGGAGGAAACTCCCCTTACTTTTGAAGCAGCGTTAGTTCGGCAAACTGACGCGGCTTCCAAAAAAAAACTCCAATAGTGGAATGCCATTTCCCTGAAGGTTCTAATGGGCCTTCGTCTTCAGGGGAATTATGTTTAGAAGGCCCACAAAAAACCCAAAAAGATTTTTCTATTTTTTCTAGAAAATTTAAATTTTTCAAAAAGGTCCACACCACTTATGAACCATATAATCAGACCGAATTGGACCAGGTTGAATATGACTTCGACCTTGAGCTCGACTTTGATCTCATGGGGGTCGAAGAAGAGACTGAGGTCGAAGAAGAAGACGTTCCAAAAGAAATTGAATACCAATTAGAACGTCATGAAAAGGGGGTCCAACCTAATATTGAGGAGACCATATCCATAAACCTTGGGACCAAAGATGACCCAAAAATTGTAAAAATCGGGTCATGCTTGTCTGATGTGCAGAAAAATGAAATGTCACGGTTCTTGGCAGATTACAAGGATGTGTTTGCTTGGTCGTATCGAGACATGCCGGGGTTGGACACGGACATGGTGGTGCATAAGTTGCCAATTTTGCCAGGGGTTAAGCCGATTAAGCAGAAGCTGAGAAGATTGAAGCCGGAATGGACCTTGAAGGTCAAGGACGAAGTGGTCAAACAATTTCAAGCCGGATTTTTGGCAGTCTCTACGTACCCAGAGTGGCTCGCGAACATAGTGCCGGTACCAAAGAAGGACGGGAAGGTCCGAATGTGCGTGGACTATAGAGACTTGAACAGGGCAAGCCCAAAGGACGATTTTCCGCTTCCACACATTGACATTCTGGTCGATAATACTGCGGTACATAGCCTGTTTTCTTTCATGGATGGTTTCTCAGGATATAATCAGATCAAGATGGCTAAGGAGGATCAAGAGAAAACAGCATTTATCACACCTTGGGGCACATTCCACTACACAGTCATGCCATTCGGACTCAAGAACGCTGGGGCAACATATCAGCGGGCCATGACAGCACTATTTCATGACATGATCCACAAGGAGATGGAGGTCTATGTGGACGATATGATTGCCAAATCATGCAAAGAGGAGGACCACTTGATCAATCTGAAGAAAGTGTTTGATCGGCTCAGGAAGTATAGTCTACGGCTTAACCCGGCTAAGTGCGTCTTTGGGGCTACATCAGGGAAGTTACTGGGGTTTATAGTGAGCCGAAGAGGAATCGAAATTGACCCGGCTAAAGCCAAGGCCATAATTGAAATGCCAGCACCCAGAACCGAGAAGGAGGTCAGGGGCTTTCTTGGAAGGATTCAATACATAAGCCGGTTCATAGCACAGCTCACTGCTATCTGTGAACCAATTTTCAAACTTTTGAGGAAAGATAACCCGACGGTCTGGAATGAGGACTGCCAGCAGGCATTTGACACAATAAAGAGGTATTTGCTGAACCCACCTGTGCTAGTGCCACCAACTCCAGGAAGACCGCTGATCCTGTACTTGTCAGTGTTGGAAACGTCGATGGGATGTGTCTTGGGGCAGCATGATGAGACTGGTAGAAAAGAAAGGGCAATTTACTATCTGAGTAAAAAATTCACGGAATATGAAGCCAAATACTCACCATTGGAAAAGACTTGCTGTGCTCTAGTATGGGCCACTCAGAGGCTAAGGCATTACTTCCTTAGTCACTCCACACTATTGATATCCCGGATGGACCCGCTGAAATATTTATTTGAGAAACCGGCACTGACTGGCAGGACGGCAAAGTGGCAACTACTACTGTCCGAGTTTGACCTCACATACATCACCCAGAAGGCGATCAAGGGTCAAGCCATAGCTGATCACCTGGCTGCACATCCTCTGCCAGAATATCAACCCTTGAAGACCAACTTCCCCGATGAGGCGATTCTGTACACTGAAGAGGAGGACAGTGAGAGTTCTTGGCAGATGTTCTTCGATGGGGCCGCCAATATGAATGGGAATGGAATAGGGGCAGTCTTGGTTAAACCAGATGGTTCACACATCCCGATTGCAGTAAAGCTGAGATTCCAGTGCACCAATAACATAGCAGAATATGAGGCATGCATAATTGGATTGCAAGCAGCCATGGATCATGGAGTAGAGGAACTTGACGTATACGGGGATTCGAGTCTTATCATCTTCCAAACAACTGGTGAGTGGAAAACCAAGGATCACAAATTGATCCCCTATCACCAGTATTTGGAAGAAATAAGCACAAATTTCACTCGAATTTCCTTCAACTATATGCCAAGGGCCAAGAATCAGTTTGCAGATGCTCTAGCAACCTTGGCTTCAATGGTCAGCATACCAGAAGGAGTAGACATCAGACCACTGGAAATTGAGGTCCGAGATGAACCGGCTTACTGTCTCGTTCTAGAGGGAGCACCAGAAGAAGCACCATGGTTTCAAGATATCAAAAATTTCTTGAATAATCGGAGTTTACCAGAAAATGCCACCGCTACTGAGAAGAGGACAATACAGAGATTGGCTGGTCAATTTCTGCTAAGTGGTGGACATGTGTACAAGAGGTCACATAACGACATTCTGCTAAGATGCGTTGCCAGGGCTGAATCGGAAAGGCTGATTGAGACTGTACATGGAGGAGTCTGTGGGCCCCATATGAGTGGGCACATACTGGCTAAGAAGATCCTGAGGCTGGGATACTACTGGACAACCATGGAGCATGATTGCTGTATACATGTCAGGAGGTGCCATCAATGCCAAATCTATGCAGATAACAAGCATGCACCCCCAGGTGAGCTGCACAACATGACATCACCCTGGCCCTTCTCTATGTGGGGCATAGATGTCATCGGCATGATCTCCCCTAAGGCATCGAACGGTCACAGATTCATCCTAGTGGCGATTGACTATTTCACTAAGTGGGTGGAAGCAGCTTCATATGCCAATATCACAAGCAACCATGTTATTAAATTTTTGAAGCACAATATCATTTGTCGCTATGGACTGCCAAATGCCATAGTATCAGACAATGCTTCAAATATTAAGAACAAGGACATGAAGAAGATGTGTCAGCAGTTTCAGATCATCCACCACAAGTCAGCTCCATACAGGCCAAAGATGAACGGGGCAGTAGAAGCAGCAAATAAGAATATAAAGAAAATCATTCAAAAGATGGTAGTGAGTTACAAAGATTGGCATGAAATGCTACCACTTGCTCTACATGCCTACAGAACCTCGATTCGGACCTCAACTGGGGCAACCCCGTATTCCCTAGTCTATGGAATGGAAGCAGTCTTGCCCGTGGAAGTAGAGATCCCATCACTCCGAGTGCTCATGGAAGCAGAACTAGAAGAAGCCAAATGGATCCAGTCCAGACATGATCAACTCAACCTGATAGAAGAAAAGCGGTTGAAAGCGCTTTGCCATGGACAGTTGTACCAGAAGAGAATGGCCCGGGCTTACAATAAGAAAGTGAGGCCCAGAACTTTCCAAGAAGGAAACTTGGTGCTAAAGAAAATTCTACCATTTTTGGAAGATCCTCGTGGTAAGTTCAAACCCAATTGGGAGGGCCCATATGTCCTCAAGAAAGTCCTATCAGGGGGTGCACTCATCTTAGCAGAAATGGATGGGTCAGATTTTCCTGAGCCCATTAACTCTGATGCGATAAAAATGTATTTTCCTTGAGTGAATATTTCTAGGAAATGATCCGAGGCCATTTTTTTCTTTATTTCCTTCAAAAATTTTAATCCCTAGTCTAGCCAAGTTGAGCCGGTTCGTTTCTTTGATCAACCCAAACCGGATTTACAGTCAAATTGGGGCAAAATCAATTGGGGCAAAAGTGAGGAAAGAAAAAGAAAAAGAGAGGAAAAGCAATGGAAATGGCAAATGAAAGCCAAGTGTGAAAAAAGATGCAAAAAATGCAATTTGGGGAAAAATGGGTAAATTTATCAAGACTGTAAATCCGGTTGACCTATCTCCACACTTGAAAAATTTTGGGCCTTCAATACCCTTTCTTTCATAAACTGAGCCTAGCCTTTATTTCGTCCTATTTTTAAGCCCTCGGTGATCTTAGCTTGTTCATTCAAATATCAGAGTAAGATGGGTGATGACGGAATTCAGAAGCCGGCCCTAGTGAAAACCGTAACTGGCGCTAGGGGCAATATTGGCAAAAAGGCAAAAAGGCAAAAAGGCAAAAAGAAAAAAAATAAGAAAAATGAAAGAAAATCAGAGGTTGAGTTGATCATGGGGATCTGAGCTTCAAGCAAAGTCGGCATGAGCAGAATGGGGCAGTTTTGGCAGTTGGGGATGACTCTAAAGGTCCTAAGATGGACGGTCCTGATCCCTCAGTATTTTGTGGACTACCCTTTTCATTATTTAACCTGGTTCTAATTCCTTTAATTATAGGTGATTAAGTGCATGGACCAAATTTCAAAAAAAAAAATATACAAAAAAAAATATAAAAAGGAAAAATTATACTTTGGCCAGTGATGAGAAATCAAATACTTTTCATAAAACCTTTGTTTTTACAAGCATCTGAGCATTCTGAGGCCAATAATATAAAAACTTTATTTTGAATTAAATCCTTTGTATTTCCACTATTGGAGTTCAATTTTGTACAAAGGTATGAAAAATGTGCAGGAAATAAAGCTAATCTCCTAGCCGCTCCTCAAGCTCCCGAATCCGAGCTGCCTGAGCTGCAATGACTCCTGAAGCCCCCTCTGCAGCGGGATCACTCAAGAAGGAAATGACCTCATCTGAAAGGGCCTGCTGGATCCTCATACTCCTAAGGCTGGCCAAAGTATCCTGGTACTTCTGCCGGATCATACGGACCTCGAAGCAACGGGCCTGCCTCTGCTCCTCCAACTTCTCTTCTGCGGCAATACGGCGTGAGGTCTGCTCCTCAAGCTGCCTCTCCAGATAAGCACCCTGTATCCGGAGCTCCTGGGCCTCCCGTACCCATATCTGCTGAAGCCGCTTATGAGAAGCCCGCTCAAACTCTAGAATGTCCTCATAGGTGGGAGCCAAGACTACAGGAGGATCTTCGGGTACTGGGGCCTGAGTCTGTATCTGTTCCTTGATCCAGAAGAGATAATCCTTCACATGGGTTTCCGAGAAGACTGGACCATGCATAAAGCGGACATAAGACCACTCCTTCATCAACCAGGCATTCAGCTTCATAGAAAGAGGCCCAAGACGATCCTCATATCCACATGGGATGATAATCCCCTGGGTCGCTCGGAACTGACGAAGGACCCGCAGAGGAAGATAAAGCACTGCATGCCTCAGGCCAGCCAGAATCAGAAAGTTGCGGTCTCAGAAGCTAATCACTGTCTCCGCATTAGGCTGATAAGTACCAGGCCATCTCACCTGGTCATCCTGAAGCGAGCCCAAGAAAGTGAACCAGCCCTGTTTGCCCCCTGGAATATCGGGGCACCCCCTGTTGCTCATCAAGATGGGGACCTTCAAACTTGGGAAGAAGTGTCGATTGATTTCTTCAATCTGACTCAGATGATCAAGTAGCCAAAGCTGCAAAGAAAGAGAGATATATCAGCACATTGTAAAAAGAAAAAAGCAAAAAGCAAAAAAAAAAAAGAAAAAAAAAGAAAAAGAAGCAAAAAAAAAAGCAAAAAGCAAAAAAAAAAGAAGAAAAAAAAAAAGAAAAAGAAGCAAAAAAGCAAAAAAAAAAGCAAAAAAATAATATATATATTTTTACCTGCAGGTTATGGGCAACAATGGCACATACATCATTATTAAGAGAGCAAGAAGATGCAAGCAAAAGCAAGTTGCAGAATATTCAAGCACAGGTTTGGGCATCAAATGCACCCAGGTAAATCAAATAAGAAAATCAATCAGGAAAATTCAATAAAATATTTCCTTCCTTATTGTTGAAAAACATCAAAAGCAATTGAGTTTGCAGAGGTCAATTTTAAATCCACATTCTTTCAAAATTTGCTTGTCTCAGATTTCTTTTCATAGCCACGAGAGCTCAAAGAAATCTGAGATAAGGAAGAGACGCCACCCCGTCAGACTATACACAGCAGGGGTTTCATTGGCTATCTTCAAATCCATGTTTTTTATCACTCATTTGTTTGACCAAAGCAAGTTCAATTAATGAGATGTATTTCAAACGTGCAATTTTGAGTTGTGTCTATTCTGTGCTGTTCATTGTGTTACAACTCCAGCGAAGAGGGGAAGTTGTAGACACCCCAAAAATTGCACGATTTTTGATAAATCTTGAAGGAAAGGAATATATTATTGGAATTCTTTGCATTGGGTTTAAAAAGGAGCAAAAAGAAATGTGCTATAAATTCTACTATTTTCTCAAAAATCCTATTCTTGTCTCAAAATCCACCTCACAGCCACGAGAGCTCTGTGGAATTTGGGACAACTTTGGGAAATGTGCCTGGTCAAAAGGATGATATCCATTCAATTTTCAACTTGGTTTGATAAAAAATCAGTTTTTCAAAAAATCCTATTTTTGGGCTTAAAATCCACTTCACAGCCACAAAGGGCTCAGTGGAATTTAAGAACTCTTGGAGAGATGCCCCCTTAAAGTGAGGGCTTTTTGGCAAATCTCCACTCAAAAATGGTTTTCTACAGAAATTGAATTAAACCGAGCAAATCATACTCAAGGGAATGCAATTTGGGCTTGTCTACTCTTTGCAGCTCACTGCTTCGCAGCTCCCGCAAAGAGGGGCAGTTGTAGACACCCCAAATTGCACAAACAATCATCAACAATCATTATCTCCTGGAAAGCCAGCACAGAATTTGAAGAAAATAAACTTTTACCTGTATCCGGATACTCAATCCGGATACAAGTACCCTTTCCCGTATCCAGATACTCATACCGGATACATGTGAGCCTTAGCGTATCCGGTACCATGTACCGGATACCTTAAGGCCCTTTGTTATCCGGTCTGATACACCGGATACCTTAAGTTTGCTCAAAATTAGGGTTTTCCGAGAGCTTTTCACTTTTACCATCATGTCCCTCATTAAATGAGGGGAAATCGCGGAAATAACCTTAGGGTTTAGGTTGAAGAGGTTCTAGACATTAATTTGTGTCTACCAATGACCTTAGCCCTTGCCTATAAATAGGAGCCTCCTCCTTGAGCAAAAGGCACACAACTCTTGTTTTGAATTCTCGCAAAGAAGAACTCCAAGAGAAGAAGAAAACCGCTGTGGAATCGCCTCCAGCACTCAGGTAAGCCTCAACTTTTCTTTTTATTTTCTGTCTTTACATTCCTAGATCTAGATCTCTTCTTCTACCTTTCTGTAGTGTAAAGCCTTGTTTGTATGTGTGGAAATCCTTCCCCGGCTCAAAGTATCTCAAGACTCCCCTAGCCGTAAAACGTGAAGGCGGATCTAGGAGAAACGAGACTGGGGATTGACCCTAGTGCTAGAACCCATGTAGCATAAGGCTTTTTGATTGATTGTAAACCGTTCCATATTCAAAGTACCCTTGATTATCTTAAAGAGAACAGAGGGAAACGATAATGGAACAGAACCCTAGGCTATGCTAGAACCTATTTTGTTGAATCTATATGCATGTGTATGGATCTTGCTTGGTTTTTTCACTTTTGCACACATATCACTATTTTGGCGGGGTAGGCTCATATTTGGGGTTTATTGCATTTATTGTGATAAAACTCAAATAAATGACCTCAATCAATTCTGAAATGCCTTTTGGATGATTTTAAAGCATTTGTGTTCATATTGCACGAATTTCATTTTTATCAATTTTCGGACTTGGTTTTACTCAAAAGTGGCTTAGCTTGACAGCACCTGTACCCCTACTTCGGACGTCCGTAACTTCATCATCCGGATGAATTTTGGGGCGATTTCAGAACCATGGGAAAGGTGAGGCTGTCTAGTTTATGTCCACCAAATTTCATGAATTTCTATCTAGCCGATTTTTGACACTTCTCTGTCGAAGTTAAGTGGACAGTTCAGGTCCAAGTACAGAACTTGTCACTTCGACGGACCGCCATGTGTTCGTTTTAAGTCCGATTCGAGTGATTTTTGTTTCTGAGTACTCCTTTTTGAGTCTATTTTCAAATCCAGTTGGTTTCATAATTTTTGGATTCCATTTGAATTATTGGTAGCCGATTTACTCAGAACTGCTCATTTGCATTTTTCTGGGTAAATCTGTGATCTTCGGGGCCTGTTCGGGAGACCACCCAAGGCACATCCGAAGGGATTTTTGTATGAGGCTAGTTTCTGTTGAAAGATGGCCATACAGACTTCAATCACACCAAATTTCGTGGATTTCTATGTAGTGGATTTTTCTAGACAATTTTCCAAAGTTGCCCACTTACTACTTTTAAAAATCCCCAACAGCAACTTCAAAGGAGCATAACTCCTAGATTTTTCATTGGAATGAAGTGAAATTTTGCATGAGACTCTTATTTACCCTAATCTTTCAAATGGATTTGGTTTGGTTCAATTCAGAATTGGATTTGAATGATTTCAAGGCAAATGGCATACTTTTTACCAAACTTCCCGGATTTGATTTAACTTGGTTTTATGCAACCTCTACTTTGATTTCCATCTTTTGAAATACTCCAGAAGTGATATTGACATAAGAGAGGATCTAAAATCCATTTAGATCTTCATGTGAAAATATCATACATTGTTCCTTTTTTCAAGGTTTCTCATGATTTTTAGCAAGCTTTCTTACTTTGTTTTTGCATGAATATACACTTGGCAACCACTTCGTGTGGATGAATGGGGGTGCCTAACACCTTCCCCCGTTCATAATCTAATCCCCTTACCCATCTCTGGATTTGATTTTCAAGTAGGGTTATTTTTACCCTAGAATGTTTCTTTTGGCTATTTTTGCTACTTTTGAACTCTTTGGTGTCCATTCTCACCCCAAAATCATGAATGGTGGCGACTCTCCCAATTTTTGCGTTGAGCCCGTGTGTTGACGGAGGGACGATCACTCCGGTGATTTTTTCCCCATGTCTCACACATAGCCTGGAGATATTTCTTATTGTTCAACTTTTGGTGTAGTATCATGTCAATAGATGTTTGATTTAAATGTTGGTAGGAACTAAAAAGTCTCTTGCTTCTCATGCATGGCAATAAGAAAATGATTTTCATGCTTTTTTTTTTCCAATGAATAAGAAAAGGATCTTCTTAACCTTTGTATTTATTTTTTTTCTGCATGGATTATGTTTTGAATATATTTCCTTGTTGGTTTTGCAGCCAAAAAATGGAGTTTTATATTGTTGGTGATTTTATGAAAAGGAAAGAGAATTTGCACAAAGACTACAACAACTATTGACGAATTATTGGTGATGCTCTGATGCATTTTGTAGATTATGTTGTGGTTTTTTAATGGCATATGTTGTACCATGGACAAGTGTTCCTATGGGAACCTGAGTCTGTCAAGTATTGAGGGAGTTTTCGCAAACTAAACCAACAAAATTTTTTAATCCATTGGGGAGGGACTTGCTATTTAAGTTGGTTACCTTATGTGCTTTCTATAGTCATAATCTCTTGTTCTAGTTTTGTATTTATGTACACATAGATATGCTTAGATCGATGCATGTGCATGTTTCATATATTTACATATTCTTGTATGTATTTTGTTGCATCAGTTGATGATCATCTTGCTTCTTTATTTGCCAAGTGTGCAATTGCTGATCCCTAAACATCAGCATCACAAGTCTGCCAATGAAATGCTGCCTAGTTAGCAAATTCACATAATATATCTGTAAGTTTCTGTTGTTGTCTTTTAATTTCTTGACCTCTATAAAGTTCATCCCTATTATAAGCTTGGGCTTTAATTTAGTAGGAACAGTGTTTTAGATTTAATATTTTAATTTTTTTTTAAAACTGGCGGGGGTCAAATGAAGGTTGTATATAAGCGATTCCATTGGAAACTGGGATCATCGAATATTTCATAACTCTATAATAAATGGTTATATACAGGAGAAGCCTGAGATAAATATAAATCTGTCTTGACTTCATCCAAACTCAAATTAACTATGATTATTATTAGAATTTTTTTCTAAGAAACGATGCATTAATTACTTACATTAAAATAAACCTGATCTAAGTACGTACATATACACATCCTACATAATCACCTTTGATGATGTCCATTCTATATGTCTTGTCTATCTCCTGCACGATTTGTTTCTCTAACAACATGGCGAACACGAACATCAAGGAGGCTTATCGATCTCTAGGGCAGTCCATTAATTCATAGATAGAGCTTGAGTAGGTCTGAGACTCTCAAGTCTTAGGGCAATCCATTAATTTATAGACCGAACGCAAGTTGAAACCTGCACTAGGCCATTAGCCATTAATATATGAGTACTCGACATTATTATTGGAAGGATCAAACAAGTCACAAAGTGGAAGCAAAATTAATGAAAAGTAACAAACCATCAAATAAGTAATTAGCAGAGTGAAAGACACCATTAATTAATGCAAAACAGAATGCTTTGCGTCTGGCTGGTTTAGATGCATCACGTTTAAAAATGACGCCATCAATATTGGGATTGGGCAAAGCGAAGGCAAGGAGTTCCTCGTCATGTTTCAGAACCGCCATTATTTGTTCATCCAAGGTCACCAATGCTTCCACTCCGTCGCCGAGCCTGGTGTCAATCAGAAGAATAATATTGTCAAATTCGTCGGCTGCTAATAAGTTACCCATGCAGGCTTCCCCACCCAGAAATCTCCTCATCTACCTCTTTTTTCATATATTTTCTCCTTGGCTACCATTTTTAATTTCTCGAACATGCAGTGCTGCACGCGCATCTAGCTAGTTTCACGAGTGGGCATCGTCTACAGCCCCGCTGTAAACAGCCCCTCACATGAATGGTGTGGGGCCCCCCAAATGAATGGTGGGGCCCACACGGAATGTGAGGGGCTGTTTACAGCCCCCGCTGTAGAGGATGCATGCTCTAGTTTCACTAACACAAAGCTAATATAAAAATAAAAAATAGAGAGGAGAGAGAAAGAGAGAGACGCACCACGGCTGCATTACAATCCATAGCACCACTACCACTACATCACAACCCTTACCATTACCACCGCCAGTTCCATTACATCACAGCCCCTCACCATTCCCACCACCCCCTGTGCCATAGGATTCATATCATCTATAGGTGAAACTCAACTGTAACCGATATAACCTTGGCGCCTCATCCTTGAAAATTTCTCTTACATTAAAAATGAAATTTCTTTTTTCACTTTTTGAGGACTGTTGCAGGGTGACCTGGCAAGGTTTTATTGGCTACAGTTGAACCCGTAAACCCTTTTACGGTTCAGCTGTAGATGACATGAATCCTGTACCATAACGGATATATAGCATTGCAACCATTTGCACCAAAAATCTTGCTCAACCTTTTTTGCTTCTTCAAGAAATCTTGAGATCCAAAAAGTGAATTCACCAATCGTCAAGTCTTTTGCATGGTACAAATTAAAATATTTTGGGTAAAATTAATTTTTAATGATACTTTTTGAAAATAACTAAAATTTAGTCAAAACTCTTAAAACCATTATCAAAATAATTAAATTTTAGTAACATTAACATTTGCCTACAAATTCTTCCATTTTCCAGCTTACCCTAATCAATTATCTTATTCCAATCAATCAAATGACTTGTACAAGTCTGCGAGCATTTATACGAAACGAGACAGACTTTCCCTCCGCAAAGCATCCTTGAGGAAAAAAAATTATTAAGCAAACACAAGCGTCAACATTATTCGAAGGACTACCAAGATCCATTACAGTGAAGATCAATTGAAAACGATGCCGCCATTAATAAAACTGGGATTGGACGAAGCAAAAGCAAGGAGGTCCTCATCACGTTCCAGCACCTCCATGGTTTGTTCATCCGAGGTCACCCATGCTTCTATTCCATCACCATGTTTGGTGTCCATCAGCAGAACTTCATTGCCCGTTCCCGCCATTGCTGCATCGAAATAACTCACCCATGCAGGCTTTCCCCGCCCAAAATCAGCTTCGTATAGAGGCATCCTTCACATACTGCTGAAGGTAGAGGAATCTGATTCACTAATGAGCTGCTCTTCCCTTTCTGCTTCAAGCAATTTTGAGAACCACTCATCACCCTGTAATTCTCTTAATATTCACTGTTAATCTTTCTAATTGCTTCTCTTAGCTGAAGTACCAAGTCGACCAACTCGCTCTCCCTCTCATTCTTCAATGACACATTCGTGTCCCAGATCATATTTCCAATGGAGTTTCCCGGTAAGGGCGGAGCCGCCCTCCCCCGGACGTTAACCATATGTCTCGCCACGAAAGGAAGACTTTTCGAACCTGGTTTTGCTCTAAATGCAGCCATGATACGTTGCCAGATGAGTGTGGACACCACTTCAACCCTGGTGAGACGCTTCATACTACTTGTAGAAATGCTAGCTGTTAACATTAATACTCACCTTGGCCTTGAGGGCATCTATACTTGAGCCTGTAAACACAAACCTTCCTGTCTTTGTAGTGATGGATGACTCAACATTTATATTTTGAAACAATCCTGATAAATCCCTTGATGGGTAGATAGAATCTTGTAAGAAGATGGGAGGAGGAGACACAGGTTCATTAGAACAGCGGGCGATCGAGGCCCAATGGTTAACGAACTTCACAGTCGATATTGCATCCATGATCTTGTGTAGAAGGCACATTCCGATTGCTAGTCCTCCACAAGCAAAGTTGTTCACTTGAATGGATAATTGAGCTGCGTTATGATCTAGTTCCGTAGTGGCAAAATCATGGGGAAGGAAACGATTCAGTACCTCGATTTCAGGTTTCTCTAAGAACTTGGAGAGCTCACAGTTGACAACATGGGCTTCTATATAATCAGCTCCCTCGTCGTTACAGTCGGTAATGGAGAAGCCGCCATCTTTGAATCTTCCGGCAAATGGGTAGTATCGTGACAAGGTCTCCGATAAGGATTTCTTAAGCTGATCAGATCTTTTGGCAGTTGGGATCCTTTCTGGGTTGTTGCTTATAAAGGGGTAAAAGAAAACGTTGGAAGCATAAATGGGGGGAACGAGCTGGTCAAGAAGCGAGAGCTTAAAGGTTCTAAGGCGAGGGGGAGTTGGGGAAGATGGTTTGACAGTCTCTCTCGAGATGATTTGAATCTCCATCTTCTTCTTAATTTGCTTCTTCTATTCAAATGGAACTCCGGTTTTTATAACAAATGATGAAAATCATCTGGCAGACCAATTTCTTGAACACGCCACAAAATTTCTACTTTTTAAAGTCACGTTGGTAGCCAAATTCTTGCAACTTGTATCCCCCGTTTCTATCTTCTTTAATTGATGAGCTTATCCATGTGTTAAGGTTGATTGGCTTTTGATGATGTGGCATTATTTTGTTGTCCAGATATTTACTGAGAATCTTTTTGAAATTCGTAGGTTGTTTGATAAGATAGTTGTTAAACTAATTTTTTCTTATCACTTTAGAGATAGGGGTTAACATGGTTAGTCTTATATCTTTAAAGTATGAATTAATTCTTATCTCTAAGCTAACAGAGATTCAAATTAATTCTGTTTTCTCAGATAGGATTGGCATCTCTTTGATCTGTTAAATATTATCAAATTAAGAGATTATCTTTTAGAGATAAGAAAGTTCGAATCTGGAAAATATCTTATCTGTTGTCTTATCTGTTCCTTATCCGTTGTAACAAGTGTTACAACATTTAACAAATCTGTTGAGTTTTCTCAGGATATATATATGAATGAGAGTTTGATAATGGGTCAACTCTCTTGGACGTTCAAGAACAGATTGATAAGGATTATTCTAAGTCATCATTCTTCGGGAGAAGAATTTGAAGTCTTCGGGAGAAGACAAAATGCATATTGAAGGGAGTTCAAGCATGCATGCATAAGTCGAGGGGGAGCCTTGCTGCACTCTGTAGATTGAAGGGAGTTCAATCTATTTTTAAAGTCGAGGGGAGCTCGCTGAACAAGACTCTAAAGAAGATTTTACACCTTGGCTACGAATTCAAGAGGGAGTCTTTTAATTGTGTAAGACCTTATTGGTGTTTGTAATCGTTTTGATCTTTAGTGGATTGTTCATCATCTGGACGTGGTCCCGAGGATTAGGTTAATACCGAACCTCGTTAAAAATCTTCTTGTGTTCTTTTTCGTATATCACTAACAGATCTAACAATTGGTATCGGAGCGGGTCACTAATTTTATTTTTGGTGAGATTCTTGGAAAAAGATCTGTTGTGCAGGAAATGGATGCTATGAAGGAAGGAGGATCAGTCTCACGTCCACCTCTGTTGGATGGAACAAACTATTCTTATTGGAAAGCCAAAATGAGAGCATTCATCAAAGCTGTTGATGAACGGGCGTGGCGTGCGATTCTGACAGATTGGACTCCTCCCACCATAATTGATGATGAAAGAAACATTATTCTCAAACCAGAAGAAACTTGGACAGTTGCAGAAGATCGGTTGTCATCTGAAAACTCTAAGGCATTGAATGCAATTTTTAATGGAGTTGATGCAAATCAATTCAAACTGATCTCTACATGTGAATCAGCAAAGAGGGCTTGGGATATTCTACAAACAGCTCATGAAGGTACTACTGCAGTTAAGCTCTCAAAATTACAGATGTTAGCTTCTCGGTTTGAAGATCTGAGGATGCTCGAGGATGAACTGATTGCCGACTTTAATTCCAAGTTATGTGATATATCAAATGAAGCCTTCCTTCTTGGAGAAAAATATTCTGATTCAAAGCTGGTAAGGAAAACTCTGAGGTCATTACCAGAGAGATTTGCTTATAAAGTTACTGCAATTGAGGAAGCTCACGATGTAAGCAAAATGAGACTGGATGAGTTGATGGGGTCTTTACAAACCTTCAAGATGAATCTGAAGCAAAGAAAGAAGGAGAAGAGCATTGCTTTTCAAGCTGAAGTGCAATCTCAGACTAAGGAAGGTGAGTATGAAGAAACTGATGTACTCAATGATCCAATTGCTTTACTAACAAAAAACTTTGGAAAATTTCTGAAAAAGATGAATAGGAAGGATTCATCTTCCAGACCTGGCAGATTCAACAATGCAAGAAGAAGCAAGTCAGATGAACACTCTGCTGAAATAAAGAGGAAGAACAAAGGAATACAGTGTCGTGAGTGTGAAGGGTTTGGCCATATTCAATCTGAATGTGCAAACACTCTGAAAAAGAAAGGGAAATCATTGAATATAACTTGGAGTGATGAAGAAACAGAAGACAGTCAAGAAGAAGATGACCTTACCAGTAATCACATTGCTTTCACTAGTAAAATGCAACAACATCTTGTTGTTGGTCACAAAGAGAAAGCTGCTGATTTTGAAACATGTTCTAGCAGTGATGATGATGATGACTTGAGCACTGAAACCATTCAGGAAATGTATAAGAAAATGTATGAGAAATGGATCTGGGTGTGTGAAATGAACAAGTCATTAGAAGCTCAAGTTGCCAAACTTCTCAAAGAAAAAGAGAGTCTAATCAGGAATGTAACCAACTGTGAAGAACTTCTTGATCTGAAGGAGCAGAAAGTACAGGATTTCAGAATTGAGTTAGAAAGAACTCATAAGAATATTCACATGCTGAACTCAGGTACTAAGAAGCTCAATCATGTTCTGTCTCTTGGAAAAGCTCATGGTGATCATCAAGGTATTGGATTTACTGAAGGAAACTCTGCTTCAAAAATGACTTTTGTGAGGGCTGGATCAACATCAGAATTTTCTCTTGGGTCTGGTAAGAGAACCAAATCATCATCTAAGTCAAAGAAATTTATTCCTACCTGTCATTTCTGTAGTATGGTTGGTCATATTCGTCCTAGATGCTTCAAATATTTGAATGCTATTAGGAAAGAAATGAGTACCAATAATACATCAAAAATGAACAAGTTTAAATCTGCTATTACAAAAAAAGTTTGGGTAAGAAAGGATAATTTCAAATGTTTTGTTACTCATATTTCTTTATCTTGTGCTACTGATGCTTGGTATTTTGATAGTGGATGTTCTAGGCATATGACAGGGAACAAAGACATTCTTGCAGAATATCAAAGTACAATGTCAGGTCAGGTGACTTTCGGTGATGGTGTCAAAAGACGTGTTCTTGGTAGAGGAAACTTGGATATGGAAGGTTTTCCCAGACTAAAGAACATACTTCATGTGGAAGGGCTAAAGGCTAACTTGATAAGCATTAGTCAACTGTGTGATCAGAACTTGTTTGTTCGATTCACAAAGAACAAATGTTATGTTGTTAATGAAGCTGAAACATGTGTTTTAAAGGGTTACAGATCTGCTGATAATTGTTATATTTTATCACAACCACACACTTGTCATAAACTTTCATTAGATAAAACTGAATTATGGCATGAAAAACTTGGACATTTGAACTACAAAAATCTGATAAAGATTGTTAATACAGGTATTGTTCGAGGAGTACCAATGCTGGATCAAAAACAGGTTGGAATATGTGGACCATGTCAGATTGGGAAACAGCAGAAATCTGTTCATAAACCATTACAACAGGTGTCTACAGCAAGGATACTTGAGTTACTTCACATGGATCTTATGGGTCCAATGCAGGTAGCAAGTATTTCTGGAAAAAGGTATGTGTTTGTTTGTGTTGATGACTGGTCTAGGTACACTTGGGTTGACTTTATTAGAGAAAAATCAGATACCTTTAAAGTGTTTAAAATTCTATGTATTAAGCTTCAAAATGAGAAGTGTTGCAATATTGGAAAAATAGTGAGGATACGAAGTGATCATGGAAGAGAATTTGAAAACACTATCTTTGCTGATTTTTGTACTAATCTTGGAATAGCACATGAATTTTCAGCACCTAAAACACCCCAACAGAATGGGGTTGTTGAGAGAAAAAATAGGACTCTTCAAGAAATGGCTCGGGTTATGCTAAATTCAAAAAGAGTGCCTATGAGACTTTGGGCAGAAGCTGTTAACACAGCGTGCTACACTATAAATAGAGTCTATCTCAGGCCTGGTACTACCAAAACTCCCTATGAGATTTGGAAAGGCAAGAAACCCAATCTCAGTTACTTTCATGTGTTTGGATGCACTTGTTATATTGTAAATGATCGTGAACATCTGGGCAAATTTGATGCCAAAAGTGACAAGGCAATATTTCTGGGATATTCCACAAACAGTAGAGCCTACAGAGTTTATAACATGAGAACTCATACTGTTATGGAATCTATTAATATTGTGGTTGATGATTGTAAAGATTTTGCAGATCACTCTAAGGAGGATGTTATACCAAGTCACTTGAAGGATACTGAAGAATACAGCAGGGAGGAGGAAGTTTTTCCTCATGAGACTTCTGGTACAGAAGTTGCTGTGGCATCTGATATAACAACAGACACTGCAACAGGGAGTAATTCTGCACCTGACTCTAATACAGGACCCACAGATTCTGAATTTGGTTCTTTTGATGTTGCAGATCAAACTAATCGAGAACCTTCATCCCGTGTTCAGAAGAATCATCCTGTAGACTCAATCATTGGGAACCTTAGTGATGGTATTTGTACAAGAGGTCGACCAAAGGTAAACTACCAAGACATGGTCAGGTATGTGTGTTACACTTCAACTTTCGAACCAAAAAATGTTAAGGAAGCTCTTCTTGATGAATTCTGGATAATTGCTATGCAAGAAGAGTTAGAACAGTTTGTAAGAAATGAGGTTTGGACTCTTGTTCCTCGACCCACTGATTTCAATGTAATTGGTACCAAGTGGATCTTCAAAAATAAATCTGATGAACTTGGTAATATTACAAGAAATAAAGCCAGATTAGTGGCTCAAGGTTATACTCAAATTGAAGGGGTTGACTTTGATGAGACCTTTGCTCCTGTAGCAAGGTTAGAATCTATTAGGTTACTTATTGCCATTGCATGCTTGCTAGATTTCAAACTTTTTCAAATGGATGTCAAGAGTGCCTTTTTAAATGGTTTGTTAAATGAGGAAGTTTTTGTAGAACAACCAAAGGGATTTGAGGATCCTCATCATCCTCATCATGTGTATAGACTGAAAAAGGCTTTGTATGGACTGAAACAAGCTCCTAGAGCTTGGTATGAGCGTCTAACCACCTTTTTGATTAAAAAGGGTTATGAGAGAGGGGGAGTAGACAAAACACTATTTGTTAAGAAACTTAGTTCTGGCATCATTATTGCTCAAATCTATGTTGACGACATTGTTTTTGGGTCTACTGTTCCAGCAAAAGTTGATGAATTTGTATTTCAAATGCAAAATGAATTTGAAATGAGCTTAGTGGGTGAACTGAATTATTTTTTGGGTTTACAGATTAAGCAACTTGACAATGGGATATTTATATCTCAAAGTAAGTATGCTAAAAATCTTGTAAAGAAATTCAGTCTAGAGAGTTCCAAACATTTGAGAACTCCAATGGGAACCAACATAAGGATATTCAAAGATGAAACTGGATCTTCTGTGGATACTAGTTTATTTCGAAGTATGATTGGTAGTTTATTGTATTTAACTGCTACTCGGCCTGATATTTGCTTTAGTGTTGGAATTTGTGCCAGGTATCAAGCAAATCCTAAGGAGTCCCATCTTGCTGCTGTCAAAAGGATCATCAGATATGTTAATGGTACAGTTGGGTATGGAATTTGGTATTCCAAAGATACTAATTCCAATCTTGTTGGGTTTAGTGATGCAGATTGGGCAGGCAATGCAGATGATCGCAAGAGCACCACTGGAGGGTGTTTTTATCTTGGCAATAACCTGGTGTCATGGTACAGCAAGAAGCAGAACTCCATATCTTTATCCACTGCTGAAGCTGAATACATAGCTGCTGGGAGTTGCTGCACACAACTACTCTGGATGCAACAAATGCTCAAGGACTATGGTATCATACAAGATAGTTTTACTGTTTTTTGTGATAACTCTAGTGCTATTAACATCTCTAAGAATCCTGTGCAACACTCTAGAACTAAACATATTGATATTAGACATCATTTCATTAGAGAGTTGGTTGAAAAGGGTAATGTTGTTCTAGAACATGTTGTAACTGAAAAACAACATGCTGACATCTTTACTAAGGCTCTTGATTCCATAAAATTTGAATTTTTACGGAAGACCTTAGGCTTGTGCTTGATATAAATACTCAGAATAGTATCAAATTCAGACTGTAAATGTTTCATATTTCCAAGAATTATTTTTTAATTCTCTAAATCTGATTTTTTTGAATTTTGATATATACTGATCTTGATTATCAAGCTAATCAATTAGTGCACATCAGCATATATTTTTCTGTTCTGAATTTCTTAGTACAGTACATCTTGTGATCAGTACATCTTGAACAATATCTGAGTCTGATTTTGTGGTACAAAAATTGTGAATTCGGAAAAAGCTGCCTACATTTTGTGTGAAGCTATCCTTGAGTAATCTGGGCCTATGTATCACAAATATGTAGAGGACGATCTACCATGAGAAAAAAGCTGCCTTCATGTCAGAGTGAAAGCTACCGGAAAAAAAAAAAAAAAAAGGGATACAAAATTGGGGCCACTATTGAATTCTCATGGTTTGTCTCATGATGTCTTGTGTTCAACATATTGGAAATTACTGGGAGAACAGATACAGACAGATTGCTGCTGCTCACACACACTATTGGTTTATATGTCTGATCAGTATATCTCAACATTTAGTATACTTCAGTTTTCGTTTTAAATAATGATTTTTGGGAGGTTGAAGTATTGACTGTTCTAACATTATGATCCTATTCTCAGTGTGTTGCAACATGTGTTCTGTTATTGTCAGTTATTTTTCATAACTGTCTTTTGAAATGGGTTTGTTCTATGCAATATCTAAAGTTCATGAGTGTTGATTCTTTTTGGGCTTAAATGAGCGGGGCATTTTTTTATTCTATTTTTTCCCTCATTTTTTTCTTCTTCGTTCTTGTCAAAACCCTAACCCCTGTTTCTTGCGAGACTTTCGTGCCTATGCAGAATGGTGACCACTCGACGCGCATCAGGCTCTATTGCTGGTCGTCGTTCTTTGCCTCAGTTGGCATCTTCCCCTGTTGCGGTTGCATCCTCTTCTTCCTCGTCTTCTCAACAGAAATCAGCGTCGCCTGGTGTGGCACCGCCCTTTCTACCGTCGTGGTATCCTTCTAAGTATCTTCGCACAGGCGGTTCCTCTTCTCGTCTCAATGTGCCACCACCACCAAGTCGAAAACAGACGTCGTCTTCATCTTCGTCTGACTTTTTGATTCACTCGTTGAAGCGAAAAGTTTCTGGTAAGAAGGGTTCGAAGGTTCGTGCTCAACCATCCGCGAAGGCACATGTTGCTGAGTCTAGGCCGGATTCATCTTTGCACGATGATTCTCCAGCACAATCTCATCGTACACCGCAACCAGATTATGTTCCTGCAGAGGATTCTTCTCCAGGTTTTGCTCGATTTCTTTCAGTTACTCATGGACAAATGTGGTTACACTATAACATTCGGGAATTACATCCTGAGCGAGTGATTGACATACCTAGCCATCAGCGTGCGGGCATTGTGGAGTTTTTGCAAAATCGTGGCCTTTTTGGTACTGTGTCTAAAGCTGCATCATTTATTCCAAATTTGGTTGTCGAATTTTATTCGAATCTGTCAGTGGGTTTTACTGATCCTATTTCTTCAAATTTCGGCAAAGCTTATGTTCGTGGTTCTGAGTTTGATTTCTCTCCTTCTCGCATCAATGATTTTTATGAGTTTGTCCCCTCTTATTCTCACTCTTCTCGTGAGATTGATAGACATCTTGATATGAATTTGGTGGTTAGAGAACTTTCTGGCTCTGCTTTACATCAGTGGCCTAAGAACAGGCCCTTCAAATCCTCTGAATTGAGTCTTAGATATGCAATTCTTCATAAGATTGCATTAGTAAATTGGATGCCTAGTCGTCATTCCACTACCATATCTTCTGATTTAGGATCCTTGTTGTTCATGGTTGGTACGGGTATGGATTTTAACATTGGGAAACATATTTTTGAACTCATTGGTAGTCAAGCAAATATCTCGTCCTCATATGGGGTTCTTCCATTTCCTTCCCTCATTTGTGAAATCCTCAAGTCCCAACATGTCATAGTTGAAGGTTCTGACTATTCGGCTCGTCCAAAGCCTCCTCTCAAAATCTCTAAGAAGCTATTTCGTGGTTCTCATGTAAGTGATCTTCCTGAAGACCAGGCTGAGGCTCCTGCACATGAGGCTCCTGATGATGGTCCTAATGAACCCTCCTCTCCAGCTACAGTTCCTGAGGGTGAAGCTCCTCCTGCTGTTGATCATTCGGGTGTTTCTTTTTCTTCAAGTGGTGCATCTTCTCAGCTTATCCAGTATCTTAAGAATGAGTTGGAGTGTGTTCGGAATGAGAAAATTCAGCTCTCTCAAAGGCAGGTTGAATTGTTGGCCAAGGAGGATCAACTAGTTGAATTTTTGAATCAGCTTGGTGGTTCTTTCTGATGTGTATGTTTTTTGGCATTGGTGTGCCAAACTAGGGGGAGAAATTTTTGAATCTCAAAAAGAAGTGAAGTTGCTACAGGGAACTGTCTTTAGAATTTTTGAACTTGAAATTGTTTTGGTAATTTCTGTGTTTGGACAGTTGGAATTCTGCTTGTAAATATCTGTTTGTTTTTTTACTTCTTCTTGGTTTAATTCTAGTGTTATTTTGTTCACAAATGCCAAAGGGGGAGATTGTTAAGGTTGATTGGCTTTTGATGATGTGGCATTATTTTGTTGTCCAGATATTTACTGAGAATCTTTTTGAAATTCGTAGGTTGTTTGATAAGATAGTTGTTAAACTAATTTTGTCTTATCACTTTAGAGATAGGGGTTAACATGGTTAGTCTTATATCTTTAAAGTATGAATTAATTCTTATCTCTAAGCTAACAGAGATTCAAATTAATTCTGTTTTCTCAGATAGGATTGGCATCTCTTTGATCTGTTAAATATTATCAAATTAAGAGATTATCTTTTAGAGATAAGAAAGTTCGAATCTGGAAAATATCTTATCTGTTGTCTTATCTGTTCCTTATCCGTTGTAACAAGTGTTACAACATTTAACAAATCTGTTGAGTTTTCTCAGGATATATATATGAATGAGAGTTTGATAATGGGTCAACTCTCTTGGACGTTCAAGAACAGATTGATAAGGATTATTCTAAGTCATCATTCTTCGGGAGAAGAATTTGAAGTCTTCGGGAGAAGACAAAATGCATATTGAAGGGAGTTCAAGCATGCATGCATAAGTCGAGGGGGAGCCTTGCTGCACTCTGTAGATTGAAGGGAGTTCAATCTATTTTTAAAGTCGAGGGGAGCTCGCTGAACAAGACTCTAAAGAAGATTTTACACCTTGGCTACGAATTCAAGAGGGAGTCTTTTAATTGTGTAAGACCTTATTGGTGTTTGTAATCGTTTTGATCTTTAGTGGATTGTTCATCATCTGGACGTGGTCCCGAGGATTAGGTTAATACCGAACCTCGTTAAAAATCTTCTTGTGTTCTTTTTCGTATATCACTAACAGATCTAACACCATGCATATAAAAATTCTTTACCAACTCACGCGTGGGAGACTGATACAGGGGTAGTCCTACTGCAATTTTAAACAGCACATCTGTTTATGGCATACCAGGATGTGGAGCTTCTTAGCAAAGCTATGTGCTAGGAGTTGAGCAAAACAGGGACTGGTACATGTCATGCTGTATGGCATACCAGGGTAGCTTTTTTTGGAATTTTGGGATATTTGTAAATTCTCTTTCTCACACAAACATGAATATATTACTTAGGCTCCGATTGTTTCAATGTAATACTTTAGTACTTACAAGTTTTATTTAATACTTTAGATTATAATAATTGGTGCAAACATTTGAAATTATTATTTTTTAGTAATTATGGCTGGTTTTATTTATCTTGGCTATGAATTGTGTTAATTATTATTTAGAATTTAGAATTTTATATTGTTTATGTATATTTTTTTAATAGTTCTTTAATTGGTCCAAATTTTTTAATCAATAGGTTAAAACAAGTTTCTGGTCATTTTCCTTGATTATTTTCATTTGTTCCAAATATAAGAAAATGAAAAACTCTCATTTTCAAGCCTATTTTCCAATGCCCATCCAAACAGTAGAAAAACTTTTATTTTCTGGAAAACATTTTCCGATGTAAAATGTTTTCCATTGAAAAACATTTTACTTCAAAACAAACGGAGCCTTACTTTCTAAAAAAAAAGTCTCTTTATGACTTCCACGTTCTTCTCTCAGATTCAACTGGTGCTCTTCTGCGTCGTACCTGTTGGATCCAAAATGATAAACCTGCAATAAAAAATCTCACAAACGAAGAACCCAACACCCAAGAAAAAAGAGAAGTCAACGTTCTATTGCTTCATCATAAAAAAACTCCGATCTGGTTATGGTCGTACATGGTATATATATAATAAAGCAAAATCCGAATAGGACCGGGACTCGTGATGAACTAGACTCCTAAGCTGTGTTTGAAACCTGGAGGGAGAAAAGAAAAGAAAATGCTAAAATTTTCTTTTCTCTTGTTTGCTTTACATGAAAGAAAAGAAGATTTTCTCTCCAAATTTTCTCCTCATCTTTCTCTCCAAAAATGTAGGAATTTTAAAAGAAAATAAAATTCACCATCACTTATCACTATTCACACCATCCACCCACCCCACCACTAGCACCATCCACCACCATCACAACCCATCACCCACCATCACCACCACCCACCATCACCCGCCACCACCACTCATCACCACCACCACCACCCATCATTGCCAACCACCACCACTAGCCGCCAGCACCACCCGGTACCACCACCGATCACTGACCACCACCACCACTAGCTGCCGCCACCATCGCCCGCCAACACCACCACCCACTGTCGCCCGCCACCACCCATTGCCGTCCGGCACCACCGCCTACCACCCCAACCCATCATCTTACTAAAATATATTTTTCTTTTCTTCTCATTTCTCATCTCATCCAAACATAAGAAAAGGAAAGAAAATCAGTATTTTTCTTTTCCTTTTTAGCTTTATTTTCTTTTCTCCCCAAATCCAAGGCTCCAAACATGTACAGCCTAAAAGAAAATCCTAATGACACTAGAAGACATAACACTAGAAGCCAACGTTCTCCACTTTAAGAATCCTAATGACACCAAAATTTAAATATTAAAGATAAGACACTAAAACTTAAACCTATTGAGACTTAGTTTACAACAAATTTTTATATAAAAACTGGAAATAGATTAAAAAACTTAAGGAATAGGTACATTAGAACAACTATATGTCCAACCCAGAAAATCATCGGAGCAGACTTGAAGTACTTCAACAGGCATGTTTTTTCTCCAGAAGCATGAATAGTTATTCAGAGCATAGTTAGCCAGGCAGTCAGCTGCTATGTTTGCTTCCCTAAATATGTGGATGACGTTGAAATCTTCAAAGAAATTGGATAGAACCCAAGCTTCTTCACTGAGAGGTCTCATTTTCTAGGGGGATGTAATCTTCATAATCAGGCACTCCACCACTAATTTAGAGTCACTCTCGACACATATTTTCTTGAGATTTAGAGCTTTGGCTATCCTCAGGCCTTCTACAAGTGCTTGTGCTTCAGCTATCATAACAAGAGTGATGCCAATTTTGTGAGCCAAAGCTCCCTCTATGTTTCCATTCTCATCACGAACTATGACTCCAATCGCTGCTGCTCCAGGTGCTCCGCGTGTAGGTCCATCCACATTTACTTTGAAGCAACTGTGCTTTGGTCATCTCCATCTAATGAAGATCTCCTCAATCTGTTGGTTTGATTTGCTTCGAGCTTTGTCCATTAGTGACTCTGATTCAACCTGTAGCATGAAAAAAAGAGCAATTTTTAGTTTGAGATCAAGTTTCTCATTTTCAAAGATCACCTTATTGCGGGAATTCCAAACAATCTCACTACTGTTTGCCTAGGCTGTAGCCTTTCTTTGCATCGTATTTTCATCATCACTGCTCAGTCCTAGAATATGGTTGAACACCCAATTCTTGCAACTTAGATTAAAATTCTGATCTGGCAATCTTCCTCCCATTGCCCAAAACCACAGTACTCTCATGAACTCGCATTTTAATAATAGGTGCTCGCTTGATTCTTGTTCTTTTTGACACAGGACACACAATTCCATCGCTACTCCCAACCTATTTCTAAGAAGATCATTAGTTGGTAATCCACCCTGAATGTATTTCCATAGAAAGAATTTTACCTTTTGTGAGCATGGAAATTTCCACAACCTCAACGATTTCTCTACTGTATTATCCTCAGGATTTGTTAACATTTTGTATGTAGATGAAACTGAATATTTACCTGCAGCTGTACCTCTCCATATCATCTTGTCTCTTTCCTCACTCTTTTTAATGGGAATGGATAGTATTTGCTCCACAATTTGATTAGGCCACCATTCCTTTAGTTTCTCTATTTTCCGAACTCTGAGATTTTGATCAATCAGCTCTGCCAATTTGAAGTTTATTGCATTGTTGTCTCTGCTGTGCCATGTCTGATTACAATGATGTTTCCAGGTATTGTAGACACCCCAAATTGCACAAACAATCATCAAAAAATCATTATCTCCTGGAAAGCCAGCACAGAATTTGAAGAAAATAAATTTTTGCCTGTATCCGGATACTCAATCCGGATACAAGTACTCCTTCATGTATCCGGAATGATTATCCGGATACATGTGAGCCTTAATGTATCCGGTACCATGTACCGGATACCTTAAGGCCCTTTGTTATCCGGTCTGATGTACCGGATACCTTAAGTTTGCTCAAAATTAGGGTTTTCCGAGAGCTTTTCACTTTTACCATCATGTCCCTCATTAAATGAGGGGAAATCGCGGAAATAACCTTAGGGTTTAGGTTGGAGGGGTTCTAGACATTAAGTTGTGTCTACCAATGACCTTAGCCCTTGCCTATAAATAGGAGCCTCCTCCTTGAGCAAAAGGCACACAACTCTTGTTTTGAATTCTCGCAAAGAAGAACTCCAAGAGAAGAAGAAAAACCGCTGTGGAATCGCCTCCAGCACTCAGGTAAGCCTCAACTTTTCTTTTTATTTTCTGTCTTTACATTCCTAGATCTAGATCTCTTCTTCTACCTTTCTGTAGTGTAAAGCCTTGTTTGTATGTGTGGAAATCCTTCCCTGGCTCAAAGTATCTCAAGACTCCCCTAGCCGTAAAACGTGAAGGCGGATCTAGGAGAAACGAGACTGGGGATTGACCCTAGTGCTAGAACCTATGTAGCATAAGGCCTTTTTGATTGATTGTAAACCGTTCCATATTCAAAGTACCCTTGATTATCTTAAAGAGAACAGAGGGAAACGATAATGGAACGGAACCCTAGGCTATGCTAGAACCTATTTTATTGAATCTATATGCATGTGTATGGATCTTGCTAGGTTTTTTTCACTTTTGCACACATATCACTATTTTGGCGGGATAGGCTCATATTTGGGGTTTATTGCATTTATTGTGATAAATCTCAAATAAATGGCCTCAATCAATTCTGGAATGCTTTTCGGATGATTTTAAAGTATTTGTGTTCATCTTGCACGAATTTCATTTTTATCAATTTTCGGATTTGGTTTTTACTCAAAAAAATGGCTTAGCTTGACAGCACCTGTACCCTTACTTCGGACGTCCGTAACTTCATCATCCGGATGAATTTTGGGGCGATTCCAGAACCATGGGAAAGGTGAGGCTGTCTAGTTTATGTCCACCAAATTTCATGAATTTCTATCTAGCCGATTTTTGACACCTCTCTGTCGAAATTAAGTGGACAGTTCAGGTCCAAGTACAGAACTTGTCACTTCGACGGACCGCCATGTGTTCGTTTTAAGTCCGATTCGAGTGATTCTTATTTCTGAGTACTCCTTTATGAGTCTATTTTCAAATCCAGTTGGTTTCATAATTTTTGAACTCCATTTGAATTATTGGTAGCCGATTTACTCAGAACTGCTCATTTGCATTTTTCTGGGTAAATCTGTGATCTTCGGGGCCTGTTCGGGAGACCACCCAAGGCACACCCGAAGGGATTTTTGTATGAGGCTAGTTTCTGTTGAAAGATAGCCATACAGACTTCAATCACACCAAATTTCACGGATTTCTATGTAGTGGATTTTTCTAGACAATTTTCCAAAGTTGCCCACTTACCACTTTTAAAAATCCCCAACAGCAACTTCAAAGGAGCATAACTCCTAGATTTTTCATCAGAATGAAGTGAAATTTTGCATGAGACTCTTGTTTACCCTAATCTTTCAAATGGATTTGGTTTGGGTCAATTTAGAATTGGATTTGAATGATTTCAAGGCAAATGGCATACTTTTTACCAAATTTTCCGAATTTGATTTAACTTGGTTTTGAGCAATTTGTGCTTTGATTTCCATCTTTTGAGATATTCCAGAAGTGATATTGACATAAGAGAGGATCTAAAATCCATTTAGATCTTCATGTGAATATATCATACACTTGTTCCCTTTTTAAGGCTTTTTCATGATTTTTAGCAAGCTTTCTCACTTTGTTTTTTGCATGAATATATACTTGGCAACCACTTCGTGTGGATGAATGGGGGTGCCTAACACCTTCCCCCGTTCATAATCTAATCCCCTTACCCATCTCTGGATTTGATTTTCAAGTAGGGTTATTTTTACCCTAGAATGTTTCTTTTGGCTATTTTTGCCTACTTTTGAATCTTTGGTGTCCATTCTCACCCCAAAATCATGAATGGTGGCGACTCTCCCAATTTTTGCGTTGAGCCCGTGTGTTGACGGAGGGACGATCACTCCGGTGATTTTTTCCCATGTCTCACAACTGGCGACTCTGCTGGGGACTTGTGGATTTAAGCCTATTAGTGTATATTCATGCTTTTTCATCACTTTTGAATGCTTGCTATTTTGTTTACTTTATTGGTGCATATTGGTGTATTCTAAATCTGATTGGGATACTTTTAAATTTTACATTGATGAAGACATGTGTGTATGCTTGGATATGCTAAGGATCATGTTTAGGGCCTTACCTTGTTGTGCATGCCTACTTGTTTTTGTTTGCCTTGGGTTAGGAGGTTTTTAGTGCCATGATTTGAGCATGAAAACATTGAGCAAAAATCTGTAAATACAGTAGCCATTAGGATGGTTTTCAAGCATGTTTTACCTCATTAAAACACTTTTGTATCATGTCAAGTAGTGGCTAAATTTTTGGGCATTAATTTGGGGTATAAGGGAAGCACTTTTGAGCATGAAAATTCTGGAAATTTCAGTGTATATTTGGGATTTTAGGGAATGCTTTTGAGTTTCAAGCATGCTTACATGATTTAATGGTTGTTTGTGCAAATAACATGTTTTGTATACCACTTTTTGGGCATGTAATATTTTTGTGCATATTTGGTGCTTGCTTGCTTGTATTTAGCTTCATTATTTTTGTCATATGTACCTTGGCTAGAAATTGAATGCATGGCTACGAAAAAGAGTGGCAAGGGGCTGGGACGTTGTGAATGTTACCACAATTTAAAATTGCACTTGAGCACTTGAAACAATTTGCACAGCCTACCCTTTACCTATTAGGAAGTTGAACCATGAATGTGTGTAGCTTGGCGCACCGAGGTCGTGACTTCGGAAAGCGAAAGTGAAAACATTTACCTTAGAATTTGGGTCAATGATGTGATGACAATGGGATCTGTGATTCGATTCCGGGCATCACTAGACTTGAGTTCTAAGTTGCCAATTAAGCCAAAACCCAAAAAACCATACGCTTGAAGGTGGAGAAACACGTTTTCAGCTAAAAGCACACAATTGCGTTTGGGGAATTGGGTGTAAATGTGGGAAGGCCGTTTGCATGTTTTACAGGCCAAGGTATAATGTGAATACCATATTGAATGAAGGTAATACAAGGTGGCAAGGTAAAACCATGTTCTTTGCATGAATTTGGGGATTTTGCAAATATAATGTCCAAGCCCAATTTGGGGCAAGTTTTGAAGGTCAAATTAAGGTGAACATCAATTGGGAATGAAAAAAAAACTAATCGGGTGAAAAAATGAGTCAAAAAAGGCCATTTCGGCAATAACCGGTAACTCAGGCCGGTTAATAACAACCCTGTTCATATCCGGTATATATTTCCGGATAAAAAGGCATATGCGTGAATCCGGTTATGGTAACCGGATACAATAAGGCATATTATTATCCGGAATGTTATACCGGATACATTCAAAAAATGCACAAATTGGCTTTTCAGCCCAAATTTTCAGAATAAAATGCCTAAAACACTGTGGATAATCCTTAGGCACCCCGAAAAGAGCATAAAAAATGTTCCAAAATACAGAAAGAAAAACAAAAAAAAAAGAATAAAATAAAATATTCTTTCAGGATTTAACCTAAGTTTGAAAATCAAAGAGGAAACCAAGGTGTCATATTTTTTGACACCAACTCAACTCAAACATGTGTCAGTCAAACTCTGGAACTTGAAAACTGAGAAAATTCAGCAAATTTGAAGAAGAAAAAAAAAACCTTGGTTGGTTATTTTTATCAATCAAGTCAAAATCAAAAAATCAAAAAATTGGGACCCTTGGAAGCCCTAGAATATTCCATGAAAACCTTGGTTGGTTATTTTTATCAATCAAATCAAAATAAAAATCAAAAAAATTGGGACCCTTGGAAGCCCTAGAATATTCCATGAAAACCTTGGTTGGTTATTTTTATCAATCAAATCAAAATAAAAATCAAAAAAATTGGGACCCTTGGAAGCCCTAGAATATTCCATGAAAACCTTGGTTGGTTATTTTTATCAATCAAATCAAAATAAAAAAAGATCAAAAAAATTGGGACCCTTGGAAGCCCTAGAATATTCCAACACCAAATCAAAACATTTGTGGGATACTTGGATAGAGTAGTCCAAGACACCTTTGGTTGGTTATTTTTATCAATCAAATCAAAACATTTGTGGGATACTTGGATAGAGTAGTCCAAGACACCTTTGGTTGGTTATTTTTATCAATCAAATCAAAACATTTGTGGGATACTTGGAAGCCCTAGAATATTCCAAGTCACCTTTGGTTGATTATTTTTATCAATCAAATCAAAACATTTGTTGGATACTTGGATAGAGTAGTCCAAGACACCTTTGGTTGGTTATTTTTATCAATCAAATCAAAACATTTGTGGGATACTTGGAAGCCCTAGAATATTCCAAGTCACCTTTGGTTGATTATTTTTATCAATCAAATCAAAACATTTGTGGGATACTTGGATAGAGTAGTCCAAGACACCTTTGGTTGGTTATTTTTATCAATCAAATCAAAACATTTGTGGGATACTTGGATAGAGTAGTCCAAGACACCTTTGGTTGGTTATTTTTATCAATCAAATCAAAACATTTGTGGGATACTTGGAAGCCCTAGAATATTCCAAGTCACCTTTGGTTGATTATTTTTATCAATCAAATCAAAACATTTGTGGGATACTTGGATAGAGTAGTCCAAGACACCTTTGGTTGGTTATTTTTATCAATCAAATCAAAACATTTGTGGGATACTTGGAAGCCCTAGAATAGTCCAAGACACCTTTGGTTGGTTATTTTTACCAATCAAATCAAAACATTTGTGGGATAATTGGATAGAGTAGTCCAAGACACCTTTGGTTGGTTATTTTTATCAATCAAATCAAAACATTTGTGGGATACTTGGATAGAGTAGTCCAAGACACCTTTGGTTGGTTATTTTTATCAATCAAATCAAAAAAAAAAATGAAAACCTTGGTTGGTTATTTTTATCAATCAAATAAAAATTTGGGACCCTTGGAAGCCCTAGAATATTCCAACTCAAAACAAAACAAAAAAAAAAATATCTGGATTGGTGTTCACCTAACCTACTGGTTTACATGTATAGGGGTGTGACTCAAGATAAATGGAAGCTAACATGTTTTATTCATTTTTTCCTCAGGTACATTCAACCCAGGTACACTTGCAGTCATTGCTCCAGTAACCAGATCCAAAGCAAGAGCCATGAATCCTGAAGAGAACCAAGCCCAAGCTACTGTCCCCGCTCAGGACTTTACTCAACTGCAAGAGCAAGTGGCCGGTCTGGCCAAAATGCTGGGGGACCTACTGGCGGCTCAGGCCCAACAGGCCCAAGCCCCGAACCAGGCATCTACTTCCCATCAGGCACCACCACCTCAGGCTTACATTCCGCCTCCGGTTCAGCCCATGCCTGAGCCCATTTCTGAACCAGTCCCTGAACCCATTCTGATCAGGGAAAATATGGCGGAGTCTGAGAAAGAGCTGGAGAAAGAAAAGGCCCGAGATGAGATGGAAAAGAAAATGCTGCTGAGGATAGAGAGGATCCAGGCAGAGCTGAAGGAAGTGAAGGGGGGAGGCAGCCATGCAGGCACCACCTTCGAGGACCTGTGCATGTACCCGGACGTCTGTCTACCGGCTAAGTTCAGGTGCCCGGATTTTGACAAGTTTGATGGCACAGGCTGCCCATTAAGCCATCTGAAACTATACTGCGGGGCCCTGTGCCAGTTTGGCCGGGACGATGGAATACTGATCCAGCTCTTCCAGAGGAGTCTGACCGGGTCAGCCCTTCGGTGGTTCGCTACAGTGGACCATGGAAGGATCAGGAGGTGGAAGGACCTAGCAGACGCTTTCTTGGACCAATACAAGTTCAACTCTGAGATCGTGCCGGACCGGTACGACATGATGAGGATGACCAAGGGCAAAGATGAGCCGGTACGGCAGTACGCCAAGAGATGGAGAGAGGCCGCCTCCCAGGTCAGGCCACCTATGCAAGAGCCGGAGATGATCTCCACATTTATGGGCACACTGGGGCAGCCCTTTTACAACCATCTGGTGGGTCAGATAACCACCAACTTTGCAGCCCTGGTGCAGGTGGCTGACCGGATCGAAGAAGGGGTCAAGTCAGGAAGGCTGATAGACTACTCTACTCTGACTGGGCAGTCTGATTCCTCTGCCTCCATGGCCCAGAAGAAAGGGGCCGGGTTTAAAAAGACGGGGGCCCGAAAAGAAGGGGAGGTGAACCTGGTCCAGGCTCCTCCAGCCAAGAAGCCACTGCACGTCAACATCTCGGCACCCCAACAGGCCCAGCAGGCCCAGCAGTCGTACCAGACCCCGCTGAATGTCAACTTCTCTCCCTCTGTGCCAGCTAACACAAGGAGGACTTTTTCTAAGGAGGAGCGGGATGCCTGGTTCGCAGCAAGAAAGAACCGGGTTTTCACCCCTCTACCCATATCTCTGTCCCAACTACTGCCAACCCTGCTGAAAGGGGAATACTTGACTCTGAAGGAGCCTAACCCGAATGCCACCAGGGGAAGAAATTTTGACACATCGGTCACCTGTGATTTCCACATGGGTGCACCGGGGCACTCTACTGATACCTGCTGGGTATTGAAGCATGCAGTCCAGGATTTGTTGGACCAGAAGGCTTTGGTGTTCAACACTGCTGCACCGGCCCCGTCCGGGAATGATATTGGGCAGAATCCTCTGCCTTACCACAATGGGGCAGGCCCATCCAACTCCATCACTGCCATATCCACCACCAGAAGGGCCTTTGACCCATCACAGCTCATAGCCCCTGTGGGGACCACAGTCCAGGTCCGATTTTTCCCAGAGGAGGAAGAGGAGGAGATCAACATGGTCTCCCAAAAAAATAATAATCTTGCTGCTGAGGACATAAGTTCCTCTCTAAACCGGGTCTCTTCACTCATGGCCCAGATGAATACTGCAAGACCCCCATTGGTCTTCAATTGCAGTCCACCCATTTATTCCCCATCCAAGCCGTCTAAGGCTCCACTGGTCATCAATCTTGACCCCACTACTGCTTCCATCACTTCTTCTGTCCCCACCAAATCCAAACTTCAACCCCTGGTTGTAAATGTGCAGCCAGCCCATACTATCCCTAAACCGGCCCATACATCCCGGTCCAGACTCCAGCCACTAGTGGTTGACATCCCTAAATTAGCCTATTCAGAGGCCGCTGTACCATGGAACTACAGCGAGGGAATCACGGCTACGGTTCCAATGGTCAGGAACCAGAACCAGGAGGAGGTGAACCTCATGACGAGGTCAGGGAGATGTGCAGGGGGTGAAGAGAAAGAAAAAGAGACAGAAGTGGAAAAAGAAAAAATAGAAAATGAAAATGAAAAAAGAAAATAGAAGGGAAAAAATAAAGTGGGAGAAGACACCCCCCAGGGTGCAGAAAATGAGGCAGCCGACCTCATAAAAATAATCAAGAAAAGTGAATTCAATCTTGTGGATCAGCTGAACAAGGTCCCGGCCCAGATTTCAATACTGGGCCTTTTGCTGAATTCCGAAAAGCATAGGGATGCATTGTTAAGGGTGCTACAGAGTGCACACGTATCCCAGACAATTGATCCAGACCAGCTTGGTAAAATGGTTGGTCAAATCTTGTCACATAATGTGATAAGTTTCTCAGAGGGTGAGATCAGCCCAGGTGGGTGTTATCATGTAGACCCTTTGCACATCACTGTGCTTTGTAAGGGCTGCATGGTTGCACGGGTTTTAATTGACAACGGGTCAGCGTTAAACGTTTGCCCGTTAATCACTTTTACCAAGCTAGGTCTGGACCAGTCAAGGATAAAACGAAATGGGCGGATAGTAAGGGCTTTTGATAGCTCCAAGACCCACTCCCTAGGGGAGATTGAACTGCCGGTCACAATTGGGCCGAATATCTTTAACATCACATTTGAGGTGATGGATATACCCGCAGCCTTCAATCTGCTCCTAGGGAGGCCGTGGATACATTTGGCTAGGGCAATACCATCCACGCTCCACCAAAGGGTGAAATATGTAAGAGGGCAAAGGGTGATAACAGTCCTAGCCGAAAACTTGGTGCCACCCATTGTGTCACCTGATGTACCCCTAATCAATGTGGACTTGACTGTTGACAAGATTGCATTCCACTCGTTTCAATTTGAGGCGGTAAATTACATACCTGGGGGGTGTGAGAAAAAGAAAGAAAAGGGGACCACTGCAGAAAGGATGGTCAAGAAAGTGATGGAAAAATACCACTTTCACCCAGGGAAAGGCCTGGGGATCAATCTGCAGGGGATGGTGGAGCCAATCACGGCTAAGAAACTGATCCCCAAGGTAGGGTTGGGCTTCAAGCCCAGAGGCTGGAGAAGAATGAAGCACGAAGAAGGGGAGAGCAGAAGCCAAGGAAAACTCCCGCATCTGAGGGTGAACTTTCCAAAACCCTCCTACATAATCCAAATTTCTCCTCCTATGGACCAATCAAAACCTCCCTACTACAATGTCAACCCATTTCAAAAGCCTCCTGTTTCGGCCCTACAACCCTATAACCCATCTCCAATACTGGGAGCAGTGGATGGGCCTGGACCACAGCCCGAGCAGCAGGTGGACTTTTCTGAAGATGTTGGTGCATTCTTCGCCATGACTGAAGGCGAAAAGACAGGGGCAGACATGGAATTGCCGTTTATTGACTGGGCCGCAGTAAAAGTTCCAGACAAGGTCATTTCTGGACTGGGCCCCGCAACAGAAAAGGGCAGTACCCACCCGGTGATGATGGCATCGGATGCTGGGCTTGAGGAGCAGGCTTTCCCTATTTCCCCTGCTCCCCAAAATTTTGTACTAAACAATTGGGAGGAAACTCCCCTTACCTTTGAAGCAACGTTAGTGTGGCAAACTGACGTGGCTTCCAAAAAAAACTCCAATAGTGGAATGCCATTTCCCTGAAGGTTCTAATGGGCCTTCGTCTTCAGGGGAATTATGTTTAGAAGGCCCACAAAAAAACCAAAAAGATTTTTCTATTTTTTCTAGAAAATTTAATTTTTTCAAAAAGGTCCAAACCACTTATGAACCATATAATCAGACCGAATTGGACCAGGTTGAATATGACTTCGACCTTGAGCTCGACTTTGATCTCATGGGGGTCGAAGAAGAGACCGAGGTCGAAGAAGAAGATGTTCCAAAAGAAATTGAATACCAATTGGAACGTCATGAAAAGGGGGTCCAACCTAACATTGAGGAGACCATATCCATAAATCTTGGGACCAAAGATGACCCAAAAATTGTAAAAATCGGGTCATGCTTGTCTGATATGCAGAAAAATGAAATGTCACAATTCTTGGCAGATTACAAGGATGTGTTTGCTTGGTCATATCGGGACATGCCGGGGTTGGACACGGACATGGTGGTGCACAAGTTGCCAATTTTGCCAGGGGTTAAGCCGATTAAGCAGAAGCTGAGAAGATTGAAACCGGAATGGACCTTAAAGGTCAAGGACGAAGTGATCAAACAATTTCAGGCCGGATTCTTGGCAGTCTCTACGTACCCAGAGTGGCTCGCAAACATAGTGCCAGTACCAAAGAAGGACGGGAAGGTCCGAATGTTCGTGGATTATAGAGACTTAAACAGGGCAAGCCCAAAGGACGATTTTCCGCTTCCACACATCGACATTCTGGTCGATAATACTGCGGTACATAGCCTGTTTTCCTTCATGGATGGTTTCTCAGGATATAATCAGATCAAGATGGCTAAGGAGGATCAAGAGAAAACAGCATTTATCACACCTTGGGGCACATTCCACTATACAGTCATGCCATTCGGACTCAAGAATGCCGGGGCAACATATCAGCGGGCAATGACTGCACTATTCCATGACATGATCCACAAGGAGATGGAGGTCTATGTGGACGATATGATTGCCAAATCCTGCAGAGAGGAGGACCACTTGATCAATCTGAAGAAAGTGTTTGATCGGCTCAGGAAGTACAGTCTACGGCTTAACCCGGCTAAATGCGTCTTTGGGGCTACATCAGGGAAGTTACTTGGGTTTATAGTGAGCCGAAGAGGAATTGAAATTGACCCGGCAAAAGCCAAGGCCATAATTGAAATGCCAGCACCCAGAACTGAGAAAGAGGTCAGGGGTTTTCTCGGGAGGATTCAATACATAAGCCGGTTCATAGCACAGCTCACTGCTATCTGTGAACCAATTTTCAAACTTTTGAGGAAAGATAACCCTACGGTCTGGAATGAGGACTGCGAGCAGGCATTTGACACAATAAAGAGGTATTTACTGAACCCGCCGGTACTAGTGCCACCAACTCCAGGAAGACCTCTGATCCTATACTTGTCAGTGTTGGAAACGTCAATGGGATGTGTCTTGGGGCAGCATGATGAGACTGGTAAAAAGGAAAGGGCAATTTACTATCTGAGTAAAAAATTCACAGAATATGAAGCCAAATACTCACCATTGGAGAAGACTTGCTGTGCTCTAGTGTGGGCCACTCAGAGGCTAAGGCATTATTTCCTTAGTCACTCCACACTATTGATATCCCGGATGGACCCGCTGAAATATTTATTTGAGAAACCGGCACTGACTGGCAGGACGGCAAAGTGGCAACTGCTACTGTCCGAATTTGATCTCACATACATCACCCAGAAGGCAATCAAGGGTCAAGCCATAGCTGATCACCTGGCTGCACATCCTCTGCCAGAATATCAACCCTTGAAGACCAACTTTCCCGATGAGGCTATTCTGTACACTGAAGAGGAGGACAGTGAGAGTTCTTGGCAGATGTTCTTCGATGGGGCCGCCAATATGAATGGGAACGGAATAGGGGCAGTCTTGGTTAAACCAGATGGTTCACACATCCCAATTGCAGTAAAGCTGAGATTCCAGTGCACCAATAACATAGCAGAATATGAGGCATGCATAATTGGATTGCAAGCAGCCATGGATCATGGAGTAGAGGAACTTGACGTATACGGGGATTCGAGTCTTATCATCTTCCAAACAACTGGTGAGTGGAAAACCAAGGATCACAAATTGATCCCCTATCACCAGTATTTGGAAGAAATAAGCACAAATTTCACTCGAATTTCCTTCAACTATATGCCAAGGGCCAAGAATCAGTTTGCGGATGCTCTAGCAACCTTGGCTTCAATGGTCAGCATACCAGAAGGAGTAGACATCAGACCACTGGAAATTGAGGTCCGAGATGAACCGGCTTACTGTCTCGTTCTAGAGGGAGCACCAGAAGAAGAAGCACCATGGTTTCAGGATATCAAAAATTTCTTGAATAATCGGAGTTTGCCAGAAAATGCCACTGCTACTGAGAAGAGAACAATACAGAGATTGGCTGGTCAATTTCTGCTAAGTGGTGGACATGTGTACAAGAGGTCACATAATGACATTCTGCTCAGATGTGTTGCCAAGGCTGAATCAGAAAGATTGATTGAGACTGTACATGGAGGAGTCTGTGGGCCCCATATGAGTGGGCACATGCTGGCTAAGAAGATCCTGAGGCTGGGATACTACTGGACGACCATGGAGCATGATTGCTGTATACATGTCAGAAGGTGCCACCAATGTCAGATATATGCAGATAACAAGCATGCACCCCCGGGTGAGCTGCACAACATGACATCACCCTAGCCCTTCTCTATGTGGGGCATAGATGTCATTGGCATGATCTCACCTAAGGCATCGAACGGACACAGATTCATCTTGGTGGCGATTGATTACTTCACTAAATGGGTGGAAGCAGCATCATATGCAAATATCACAAGCAACCATGTTATGAAATTTTTGAAGCACAATATCATTTGTCGCTATGGATTGCCAAGTGCCATAGTATCAGACAATGCTTCAAATATTAAGAACAAGGACATGAAGAAAATGTGTGAGCAGTTTCAGATCACCCATCATAAGTCAGCTCCGTACAGGCCAAAGATGAATGGGGCAGTGGAAGCAGCAAACAAAAACATAAAGAAAATCATTCAGAAGATGGTTGTGAGCTACAAGGATTGGCATGAAATGCTGCCACTTGCTCTGCATGCATACAGAACCTCGATCCGGACTTCAACTGGGGCAACCCCGTACTCCCTAGTCTATGGGATGGAAGCAGTCTTGCCCGTGGAAGTAGAGATCCCCTCACTCCGAGTGCTCATGGAAGCAGAACTAGAAGAAGCCGAATGGGTCCAGTTGAGACATGATCAACTTAACCTGATAGAAGAAAAGCGGTTGAAAGCACTTTGCCATGGACAGTTGTACCAGAAGAGAATGGCCCGGGCTTTCAATAAGAAAGTGAGGCCCAGAACTTTCCAAGAAGGAAACCTGGTGCTAAAGAAAATTCTACCATTTTTGGAAGACCCTCGTGGTAAGTTCAAGCCCAATTGGGAAGGCCCATATGTCGTTAAGAAAGTACTGTCAGGGGGTGCACTCATCTTAGCAGAAATGGATGGGTCAAATTTTCCTGAGCCCATTAATTCTGATGCGGTAAAAAGGTATTTTCCTTGAGTGAATATTTCTAGGAAAGGATCTGAGGCCATTTTTCTTTATTTCCTTCAAAAATTTTAATCCCTAGTCTAGCCAAGTTGAGCCGGTTCGTTTCTTTGATAAACCCAAACCGGATTTACAGTCAAATTGGGGCAAAGTAAGGAAAGAAAAAGAAAAAAGAGAGGAAAAGCAATGGAAATGGCAAATGAAAGCCAAGTGTGAAAAAAGATGCAAAAAATGCAATTTAGGGAAAAATGGGTAAATTTATCATGACTGTAAATCCGGTTGACCTATTTCCACACTTGAAAATTTTTGGGCCTTTGATACCCTTTCTTTCATAAACTGAGCCTAGCCTTTATTTCGTCCTATTTTTAAGCCCTCGGTGATCTTAGCTTGTTCATTCAAATATCAGAGTAAGATGGGTGATGACGGAATTCAGAAGCCGGCCCTAGTGAAAACCGTAACTGGCGCTAGGGGCAATATTGGCAAAAAGGCAAAAAGAAAAAAATAAGAAAAATGAAAGAAAATCAGAGGTTGAGTTGATCATGGGGATCTGAGCCTTAAGCAAAATCGACATGAGCAGAATGGGGCAGTTTTGGCAGTTGGGGATGACTCTAAAGGTCCTAAGATGGACGGTTCTGATCCCTCAGTATTTTGTGGACTACCCTTTTCATTATTTAACCTGGTTTTAATTCCCTTAATTATAGGTGATTAAGTGCATGGACCAAATTTCAAAAAATACAAAAAAATATAAAAAGGAAAAATTATACTTTGGCCAGTGATGAGAAATCAAATACTTTTCATAAAACTTTTGTTTTTACAAGCATCTGAGCATTCTGAGGCCAATAATATAAAAACTTTATTTTGAATTAAATCCTTTGTATTTCCACTATTGGAGTTCAATTTTGTACAAAGGTATGAAAAATGTGCAGGAAATAAAGCTAATCTCCTAGCCGCTCCTCAAGCTCCCGAATCCGAGCTGCCTGAGCTGCAATGACTCCTGAAGCCCCCTCTGCAGCGGGATCACTCAGGAAGGAAATGACCTCATCTGAAAGGGCCTGCTGGACCCGCATACTCCTAAGGCCAGCCAAAGTATCCTGGTACTTCTGCCGGATCATACGGACCTCGAAGCGACGGGCCTGCCTCTGCTCCTCCAGCTTCTCTTCTGCGGCAATACGGCGTGAGGTCTGCTCCTCAAGCTGCCTCTCCAGATAAGCACCCTGTATCCTGAGCTCCTGGGCCTCCCGTACCCATATCTGCTGAAGCCGCTTATGAGAAGCCCGCTCAGACTCTAGAATGTCCTCATAGGTGGGAGCCAAGACTACAGGAGGATCGTCGGGTACTGGGGCCTGAGTCTGTATCTGTTCCTTGATCCAGAAGAGATAATCCTTCACATGGGCTTCTGAGAAGACTGGACCATGCATAAAGCGGACATAAGACCACTCCTTCATCAACCAGGCATTCAGCTTCATAGAAAGGGGCCCAAGACGATCCTCATATCCACATGGGATGATAATCCCCTGGGTCGCTCGGAACTGACGAAGGACCCGCAGAGGAAGATAAAGCACTGCATGCCTCAGGCCAGCCAGAATCAGAAAGTTGCGGTCTCGGAAGCTAATCACTGTCTCCGCATTATGCTGATAAGTACCAGGCCATCTCACCTGGTCATCCTGAAGCGAGCCCAAGAAAGTGAACCAGCCCTGTTTGCCCCCTGGAATATCGGGGCACCCCCGGTTGCTCATCAAGATGGGGACCTTCAAACTTGGGAAGAAGTTGTCGATTGATTTCTTCAATCTGACTCAGATGATCAAGTAGCCAAAGCTGCAAAGAAAGAGAGATATATCAGCACATTGTAAAAAGAAAAAAGCAAAAAGCAAAAAAAAAAAAAAAAGAAAAAAAGAAAAAGAAGCAAAAAGAAAGCAACAAAAAAAAAAGCAAAAATAAAAAATATATATTTTTTACCTGCAGGTTATGGGCAACAATGGCACATACATCCTTATTGAGAGAGCAAGAAGAGGAAGAAGCAAAAGCAAGTTGCAGAATATTCAAGCACAGGTTTGGGCATCAAAAGCACCCAGGTAAATCAAATAAGAAAATGAATCAGGAAAATTCAATAAAATATTTCCTTCCTTATTGTTGAAAAACATCAAAAGCAATTGAGTTTGCAGAGGTCAATTTTAAATCCACATTCTTTTCAAAATTTGCTTGTCTCAGATTTCTTTTCATAGCCACGAGAGCTCAAAGAAATCTGAGATAAGGAAGAGACGCCACCCCGTCAGACTATACACAGCAGGGGTTTCATTGGCTATCTTCAAATCCATGTTTTTTATCACTCATTTGTTTGACCAAAGCAAGTTCAATTAATGAGGTGTCTTTCAAACGTGCAATTTTGAGTTGTGTTGTAGATGCCCCAAAATTGCACAATTTTTGATAAATCTTGAAGGAGAGGAATATATTATTGGAATTTTCAATTCTTTGCATTGGGATTAAAAAGGAGCAAAAAGGAATGTGCTATAAAATTCTACTATTTTCTCACAAAATCCTATTCTTGTCTTGAAATCCACCTCACAAGCACGAGAGCTCAGTGGAATTTAGAACAAGCTTGGGAAATGTGCTGGTCAAAAGGATGATACCCACTCAATTTTCAACTTGGTTTAATAAAAAATCAGTTTTTCAAAAGTCCTATTTTTGGGCTTAAAATCCACTTCACAGCCACAAAGGGCTCAGTGGAATTTAAGAGCTCTTGGAGAGATGCCCCCTTAAAGTGAGGGCTTTTTGGCAAATCTCCACTCAAAAATGGTTTTCTACAGAAATTGAATTGAACCGAGCAAATCATGCTCAAGGGAATGCAATTTGGGCTTGTCTACTCTTTGCAGCTCACTGCTTTGCAGCTCCCGCAAAGAGGGGCAGTTGTAGACACCCCAAATTGCACAAACAATCATCAAAAAATCATTATCTCCTGGAAAGCCAGCACAGAATTTGAAGAAAATAAATTTTTGCCTGTATCCGGATACTCAATCCGGATACAAGTACTCCTTCATGTATCCGGAATGATTATCCGGATACATGTGAGCCTTAATGTATCCGGTACCATGTACAGGATACCTTAAGGCCCTTTGTTATCCGGTCTGATGTACCGGATACCTTAAGTTTGCTCAAAATTAGGGTTTTCCGAGAGCTTTTCACTTTTACCATCATGTCCCTCATTAAATGAGGGGAAATCGCGGAAATAACCTTAGGGTTTAGGTTGGAGGGGTTCTAGACATTAAGTTGTGTCTACCAATGACCTTAGCCCTTGCCTATAAATAGGAGCCTCCTCCTTGAGCAAAAGGCACACAACTCTTGTTTTGAATTCTCGCAAAGAAGAACTCCAAGAGAAGAAGAAAAACCGCTGTGGAATCGCCTCCAGCACTCAGGTAAGCCTCAACTTTTCTTTTTATTTTCTGTCTTTACATTCCTAGATCTAGATCTCTTCTTCTACCTTTCTGTAGTGTAAAGCCTTGTTTGTATGTGTGGAAATCCTTCCCTGGCTCAAAGTATCTCAAGACTCCCCTAGCCGTAAAACGTGAAGGCGGATCTAGGAGAAACGAGACTGGGGATTGACCCTAGTGCTAGAACCTATGTAGCATAAGGCCTTTTTGATTGATTGTAAACCGTTCCATATTCAAAGTACCCTTGATTATCTTAAAGAGAACAGAGGGAAACGATAATGGAACGGAACCCTAGGCTATGCTAGAACCTATTTTATTGAATCTATATGCATGTGTATGGATCTTGCTAGGTTTTTTTCACTTTTGCACACATATCACTATTTTGGCGGGATAGGCTCATATTTGGGGTTTATTGCATTTATTGTGATAAATCTCAAATAAATGGCCTCAATCAATTCTGGAATGCTTTTCGGATGATTTTAAAGTATTTGTGTTCATCTTGCACGAATTTCATTTTTATCAATTTTCGGATTTGGTTTTTACTCAAAAAAATGGCTTAGCTTGACAGCACCTGTACCCTTACTTCGGACGTCCGTAACTTCATCATCCGGATGAATTTTGGGGCGATTCCAGAACCATGGGAAAGGTGAGGCTGTCTAGTTTATGTCCACCAAATTTCATGAATTTCTATCTAGCCGATTTTTGACACCTCTCTGTCGAAATTAAGTGGACAGTTCAGGTCCAAGTACAGAACTTGTCACTTCGACGGACCGCCATGTGTTCGTTTTAAGTCCGATTCGAGTGATTCTTATTTCTGAGTACTCCTTTATGAGTCTATTTTCAAATCCAGTTGGTTTCATAATTTTTGAACTCCATTTGAATTATTGGTAGCCGATTTACTCAGAACTGCTCATTTGCATTTTTCTGGGTAAATCTGTGATCTTCGGGGCCTGTTCGGGAGACCACCCAAGGCACACCCGAAGGGATTTTTGTATGAGGCTAGTTTCTGTTGAAAGATAGCCATACAGACTTCAATCACACCAAATTTCACGGATTTCTATGTAGTGGATTTTTCTAGACAATTTTCCAAAGTTGCCCACTTACCACTTTTAAAAATCCCCAACAGCAACTTCAAAGGAGCATAACTCCTAGATTTTTCATCAGAATGAAGTGAAATTTTGCATGAGACTCTTGTTTACCCTAATCTTTCAAATGGATTTGGTTTGGGTCAATTTAGAATTGGATTTGAATGATTTCAAGGCAAATGGCATACTTTTTACCAAATTTTCCGAATTTGATTTAACTTGGTTTTGAGCAATTTGTGCTTTGATTTCCATCTTTTGAGATATTCCAGAAGTGATATTGACATAAGAGAGGATCTAAAATCCATTTAGATCTTCATGTGAATATATCATACACTTGTTCCCTTTTTAAGGCTTTTTCATGATTTTTAGCAAGCTTTCTCACTTTGTTTTTTGCATGAATATATACTTGGCAACCACTTCGTGTGGATGAATGGGGGTGCCTAACACCTTCCCCCGTTCATAATCTAATCCCCTTACCCATCTCTGGATTTGATTTTCAAGTAGGGTTATTTTTACCCTAGAATGTTTCTTTTGGCTATTTTTGCCTACTTTTGAATCTTTGGTGTCCATTCTCACCCCAAAATCATGAATGGTGGCGACTCTCCCAATTTTTGCGTTGAGCCCGTGTGTTGACGGAGGGACGATCACTCCGGTGATTTTTTCCCATGTCTCACAGGTATCATCGTTTGCCTCAATAGACTCTCCATTTGCTATACACCAACACATGCCTTCCCGTATTGTTTCTTTGGTCTTGCATACCTGTTTCCATAACCATGAAGAGTTAGTCCTAGGTACACTATCAAAGAAATTATGGTCATGTAAGTATTTGATTTTAAAAAGTTTTGTCCACAATTTTTCACCATTTGTCGCAAGGTTCCAAGCCACCTTAGAAAACATGGCTTCATTGAATTTTTTTTCCATCTCTTATGTTGAGACCCCCACATCTTTTGGGTTGACAAAGTCTGTCCTAGTAGAGAGTATGTAGGGACCTCTCTTTGTTGGGTTTGAACCAGAAGAATCTTCTAGATTCTTTGTCAATTTTTTTGGTTTTAGTTCTAGGAAGCTTAAGACAACCCATAATGTATTGAGTAGAACTAGCAAGGATAGAATTGATTAAGGTCAGTCTTCCTGCTTCAGTCAGGAGTTTTGCTTTCCAACCTGAAAGCTTTTTATTTATCCTATCTATCAGATTATTGAAATGACTAACCTTTGGCTTAGATAGGAAGGTCCTCCTAGATATTCGCCAGGATTTTTGGTAGGCTTGATACCAAAAATCCTAGCCATTTTACCTCTTTCTTTCCCTATGATGCTCGAGCAAAGGTACAGTTCTGATTTGCCAAAATTTATTTTATGACCTGCAATCTCACAGAAACAGTTAGTAATTGCAAAGAAATTTGTTGCATCCATCTCAAAAGCTCTTCCAAATAAGAGCAAGTCATCTGCATAGAGCAAATGACTAATAGGTTCAGCAAACCTATTAACTTTCACACCATGACTGAAGTGGTTCTGTTCAGCCTTTACAAGAGCAAAAGATAAAACCTGTAGGTTTAAAATAAAAACATAAGGGGACAAAGGGTCCCCTTGTCTAGTACCACGGGAGGGGAAAATCAAACCACAAGGTTTACCATTTATCATAATGCTATAAGAGACAGAAGAAATACAAAACATGATAAGATTAACAAATTTTTTCTCAAACCCAAAGACAAGGAGAGCCTTTTCAATGAATTTCCAATCAAGTCTATCATAGGCTTTAACAAGATCAAATTTGGCTACAAAAAGCCCATTTTTCTTTCCTTTCTTTTTCCCTTTAATTGTATGGTACAACTCATGGGCAGCTAAAATATTTTCCTGAATATTCCTCCCAAGGACAAAGGCACTTTGGTGAGGGTAAATGATTTTAGTCATGAAAGGTCTCATCCTATCGACAATCAGTCTAGTTATTATTTTATAACAGAGATTACAAAGACTGATAGGCCTATATTCATTGACGTTTTTGGGGTTCTCAATCTTTGGTATCAGGACAATGTAGGTAAAATTCAATTTACTATCAAAAGAACCACTATTGAAGAAGTCTTTAACTTGGCCATAGACCTCACTTTTGATGGTTTCCCAATATTCCTGGAAGAATATTCCTTGGAAACCATCAGGTCTCAGACTTTTCAAGGCTTCTAGTTTTCTCACAGTATCCCATGTTTCTATTTCAATAACAGGTTTCATAAGAATCCTATTTACCAGTCCAGTTATAGCAATGGGGATTTGGTTCAGAATATAAAAGTTTTTTTCTTTATTATCAGACATGTAAATACCTGAGAAATAATCAACGAAAGTGTTCTCTATCTCCTTAAGTTCTACAATTTCCTCATTGTTCTCATTCCTGATAGAGACAATTTTATTCCTGTGTCTCCTATTGATAGGTGATAGATGGAAAAATTTAGTGTTTAGGTCTCCCTCATTTAACCATTGGATTCTAGATCTTTGATGCCAAAATGATTCTTAGGCTTTGAGGGCCTCAATATAATTTTTGTGGGCATCTCTCTCTATTTTTATCGTCTGTGGATCATCATTTACTTCTATGTGTTTTGGAATTTCTTTCAACTCTTCATATTTTACCATCACTCTCTTGTTAATGTCACCCACATTATTCTTACTCCATTCAGTCAGACTCCCCCTAAGATGAAGCATTTTCCTATGCAAATGTCCACCACTAGTGTGCCATCTATCCGAAATGATTTGACCACAACTTGGTTCTTCTATCCAAAAATTTTCAAACCGGAACACTTTGTGGTTCTTGTGATTTTTTTTCCTTTAAGGTTCAGGCATAACGGGGCATGATCAGACCCAACAATTGGGTCTTGCCAGAGAATCAATTGGGGGAATAAGTAGCACCATTCAGTGCTACAAAGGGCACGGTCAATTCTCTCCTTAATTCTACCTTTCCTAGCTCTACCGTTATCCCAAGTAAATCTCATCCCTTTCCCAGGTAAGTCAATAAGATTGCATTCATCAATAAAATCTTTTAATAGGTTAGCTTTACGTACCTGAATGTCGTTGCCTTCTTTTCTCATGCTTGTATAATACTACATTGAAATCTCCAAGTGCCATTTCTGCTCCACATGAAAGCTTCTCATGGCCAAATCAGGGATTACCAATTCAAACTAGATTTTCTAGTCTTTCTATCCCTCCACAAATAGGATTAGACTTTAATTAGGATAAGAATTCAATAGTCACATTGCGGTCCATGTCACCACTAGGACACTAGGCGGAGAGTTTTCTCCTTCAAAAATGGCAAAGACAATATCACATTGAAGCATATTCAATCCCGATAGTAGAAGTATTTAATGAATTTGTCTAAAATACAAATTACTTTGCTTGATAAAGTAGTACAATCCCAAAAGGGAATATTATAAGTAAAAAATAAATAATCCAAATGTCTTTTAGGATTTAATGGGATAAATCTTCTATTGTTTCTTACTGCATTGGTCATTACAGTGTAGAGCTGTAAATCTAACCCAGACCACCCAAAGTCCACCCAACCCAACTAGAAATAAGAGCCCGAAGTACCAAGGTTTACAATTTCGGTACAGGGACCCCCAGCGATGCTTTTCACTGGGGGAAATCGCTGGGGCGTTTCCCTAGTGATTTGAGTCGAAATGCCGACGAAACCCAACGAAATATCGCTGGGTTTCAGTCGACATTTCGCTGGGCGAAATTTCGCCCAAATCGACCTGCAAACAGAACGGAGAGAAGGGAGAAAGGGTGACGAACCAAGGGCTTTGGGGGGGGGGGGGGGGTTTGGCCCGATTTTGGCTTGGATTTAGGCTCGTTTTTGGTCTTTTTTTATCATATAGCAAGATTAGAGTGGTTTAAGCCAAGGATTTGTGGATTTGGAGGAGATTGAAGCAATGTTCATCGCACACATTAGGTAAGGTCGTTTTTCTCAATTTTTTTTTTTATCTAAACCTTATAGAATGTCTTGATTTCATTATATGTTGAAGTCCGACACCCGATCTACGGATGGGTGTCGCGTTTTATTTTTTGCAAAAAAAAATTATTTTTAGCAATTATTATATCCGAAAATGCATATAATTTTTTTTAATTCATTTAAATTAGATAAATAATGTTTTTGATTATGATAATTATATATGTTATATGGGGACACCCGATCTACAAATGGGTGCCCTCGGATTAATTTTTAAAATAATTATTATTTTTGTGAATTTTTAAATCCGAAAATTAATATATTATTTATTTTAATGAAGAAAAATAGATAAGTAGTCAAATTAAATTCATAAAATTGATTTATTTATTGTATAATTATTGATGTTAAGGAATTGGAGTTTATATAATTTATTTATGTATTTTTGATTTTTTGAATTAATTAATCCGAAAATTAATTAATTATTAATAAAATAAATAAAAAGATAAATACTCAAATTAAATTCATAAAATTGATTTATTTATTGTAGAATGATTTATGTTAAGGAATTGGAATTTATATAATTTTTTATGTATTTATGATTTTTTTGAATTATTTATTTCAAAAATTAGTTAATTATTCATAAACTTAATAAAAAAATATAAGTACTCAAGTTAAATTCCTAAAGTTAATTTGTTTATTATAGAACAATTTATTTTGAAGAATCGGAGTTTTTATAATTTTTTATATAATTATGATTTTTCGGATTAATTAATCCCAAAATTAATAAATTATTCATAAAATTCATAAATTATTCATAAATAATAGTATAGTTTATAAATTATAAATAAGAAATTATAATTAGTTGGTAATGTTACGTTAGTATTGTGGAATGTGGATTAATATTTATAATTTTTTATTGTGCTCTGTTACTGTGCACTTATGCAAGGGTTCGGATTCCAGTGTAGTAATGTAGCGCCTCTTGGTTAGTCTGTTAGAGATAGTCAAACGAACAGACAGTATGGCATCTGGCAGTGGTAGTGGAGATGGCAGAGATGGTGGCAGGAGGCAAGATATTGGTTGGGCCCATGGCATGTGATACGAGGGAGACAGAAATAAGACGGTCTGCAACTATTGCCACCAAGTCATAAAGGGTGGTGGAGTATCACGGTTGAAGCAGCATTTGGCACACGACTACAATAACGTGGCCAACTGTCGTCAAGTCCCTCCAGATGTTCAGAAGCTGATGAGACAGTACTTATAGTCAGGGAGTGCAGCTAAGGAGGGGAAGAGGCATGCATGAGAGGAGGTTAGACGTAGATTGGCAGAGCCTGTCCGACCCTTTGTGGCTGCTGATGTTGATGATGATGACATGGTGTACCCAGCTGAGTATGTGACAGAGGCAGAGAAGGCAGCATTCAGAGCCTCAATGCAAGCATCTTTGCAGTCTGAGTTTTAGAGGAGAGAGGCTGCGAGGTACGGATTTCACAAGGGTGGTACCTCTAGAGGAGATGCAGGTGCAGCTGATGTTGATGCTCCTACTCCTAGACATGGGGCTGGGGCTGGACCTAGCACCGAGATGCCTGATTATCCTATGGAGCCGAGTATGTGGCGTTCAAAGGGTGCCAAGCAGAAGAGATTGAAGGATGTGTGGAGCGGCGGCAATGTCAGGGAGAAGATGGGGAAGTTCATATCCAAATGTTTTATCTTCAATCACATTCCAGTGAATGCAGCAGGGAGCCCCCATTTCAAGAACATAGTCAATGTTATCCAGGAGTCGGGTCAGGGAGTCTTGCCTCCTACGCCACGGGAGATTATGGGTACGTACTTGGATCAGGAGGAGGCAGAGATGAGAGAGTTTATTGCATCCCTACGACCCCACTGGGAGCAATTTGGAGTTACGATCATGTGTGTGGATGGACAAGTCCTACTAAACTGTCTATCATCAATTTCATGGTGTATTGTAGAGACAGAGCAGTGTTCTTGAAATCTGTTGACGCATCACACAATATCAAGGATGCGCCCTATATTACCAGCTTATTAGAGATGGTGGTACAAGAGGTTGGCCCTGATAACGCCATTCAGATTGTGACAGACAGTGCCAGTGCGTTCAAGAAAGTCAGCCAGACATTACAGCAGCTGTATAACCTATATTAGGCGCTCTATGTTGCACATTGCACTGACTTGATGCTAGAGGAGATTGGCAAGAGAATTCAAGTGCGGACGACATTGAAGGATACACGAGCACTCACCACATTTGTGTACAACCATAATTACGTACTAGCGAAGATGAGAGAGAAATGTGGTGGGACATAGTTCGGCCAGGGATTACCAGATTCGGCATGAACTATATTGATTGGATAGTATTCTGAGCCACAAGCAGGGATTGAGATCTCTATTTTCCAGTGAGCATTGGACTAGTTGTGCTCAGAGTCAAAAAGAGATGGGGAGGAAAGTAGAGGACATTGTTTTGCCCAGCACTTTTTGGGAGCATGTGCGAGAGTTGATTACTATATTGCAGCCCATACATCGTATATCGCGGCTACTTGACACAGATTCCTATCCTACGGTAGGATCCATTTATAAGTGTATGGCATTGATGAAAGCTCAGATTAAGGCCGAATCACCCAAATCACATCAATGGGTACTCAAGATTGTTAACGATAGATGGTATAAGTCGCTAGGTCATCCTTTGCATGCAATAGGTATAATTACAATTTTATTTGAATCATTTTATGTTCAATAATGTTTATAATTATATTTTAATTATTGTACTAATTTTTTTTCTTGTAATCGTCAATGTAGCGTATTATTTGAATCCAAAATATCATTAGAAGGATAATCTTGGCGCACGCCACGACCTCTGCCTAATAGCATTTAACTTCACTTATGTTATGGATATCACTTCTTCTTAATAGTTATATTAATTATTAAGTATTGACACTTTCAAATTATTCTACTACCAACTGATACAATTTAGAGATGCGATGGGCTCATTCGGGATGACTACGGCGATTGCATCGAGGGACAGGATGATGCCGTGTAAGTGACAAGGGATTATGAATATTATTATTTTAAATTTCTAATTTCTAAATAATTGTTAATATTTTGCTATTTGTAAATCCAAGTGAATGGTGGGTGATGCATGGCACAAGTGCCCCCACACTGAGGAAGTTAACATGTCAAATATTGACTCAGACAGCATCTTCCTCTGCCTGTGTGAGACATGGAAAAAATCAATTTAATGATTTCCTAATCATCACACGGGATTATATAAAACAAAGAGTCGCCACCATTCAATTTAGGTGTGAATGGACACCAAAATATTAAATAAGCACAAAAGGCAAATGTTAGAGTAAAAATAACCCTCCTTTAAAAACAACCAGAGATGGGAAAGGGGATTAGGTTATGAACAGGGGAAGGTGTTAGGCACCCCTATTCATCCACACAAGGTGGTTGCCAGGTATTGTTCATGTTTAAAATAAAGGAAAAAGCTTGCTATAAAAATCACACAAAATCACAAAAAAGACAAAAATATATGGTTTTTTTCATATGAATAGTCTGATTGATCCAGAACTATCAAACATGATCATACCATTCCTAGGGTTTCATGATCAAAACAAAATTGAGATAAAATCAAATAAAATCAATTTAAAGTGAAAAATCCAAAAATCTAGCTTCAAGTCAAAATTCTAGAAATCTGGAAAAATATGATTTTTATAAAATATTTCACAATTTAACTTGGATAGTCCAGGACATAGATAAAATCCAAATTTCACATTAAATCTGAAAATCAAAACCAAAAATACCCACGTTGATGATGAACGTCAAAAGGGGAGAATTTAGACCGTAGGGTCTTCTCTCAATAATGAAAAACAATTTAAAAACCATATCATGAAACCCTAGAATTTATTTTCAGGCTTCTGGATTCAGATCTACCATATTGATCATGATAAATCTAGAATCTTAGCCTAAAATCACAAAAATCACGAAAACAGTGCTGTAGGTGCAAATATGTGAAAAATCCAAATTTTATAAAAAAAAATGGGGATCTCATGCTATAAACATCATAGATTCATGTTATTCATTCAGATATATCATAAAAAGCATTAAAACATTATCAGGATATTCAAAATAGCCACATCTCACAAATTAGAGCACATGGGGATCTACCCTACGGATCCACCTGTTCCCCTTTCCCCTAGTTCTCTCTTCACGTTTTACGGTTAGAGAGACTCTTGAGGTACTTAGAGATAGGTTTGGTTACACAAACACAATCACAGGCCTTATTCTAAAAAAAGGAGAAAAACAGATATGGGGTTCTATTCTAGGGATCCACCAGTTCCCCTTTCCCCTAGTTCTCTCTTCACGTTTTACGGCTAGAGAGACTCTTAAGGTACTTAGAGACAAGTTTAGGAATACGAAAACAGATATGGCCTTATTCTACTGCAATAGAGATGATCCTATTACTTCTAGAATTGAAGACAGAAAATAAAAAGGGATAGGGGACTTACCTGGATTGAGCAAGCAGGCAGCAGGAGTTCTTTCTCTTCTCTTGGAGCTTCTTAGAATTCCTTGGACTCAAAATTTCGTGGCCCTTAGCTAGAGGAAAGGCTCTCTATTTATAGGCAAACACAGGGGTATGGTTGGTCCAAGGTTTGGCAAGATAGAGTTTCAGTTTGAGTTAAACACAAGATCATGCCCATCCTTTATCCACAAAGATATTTCGCACGAATAAAATATATAATTCGCTCATTTAAAGGGATATTGGACTAAAGATAAGGCTCAGAAATCGAGAGAAGAATAAAACTCGCACGAGTCTAGAATGCCCGTAAATGATTTACGGTCCCACGATGTCCGTATATTTACTACGGGCGCTGCTTGCCCGTATTTAGAATTCGGGTGCGCTTAGCCTGTAGATAAAATATGGTCCAGGCTCAAATTATCCATTTTCATACATTTTTGGCCTGTTTTAAATCCCAATTAATATTTTCAATTATTTTCTCATTTTTAGTGCAATTTGGGGTGTCTACAGCTGCCCCCTCTTTGCTAGTAATTGGAACCAATTACAAGCAGAGAGAAAAAAAGACCCACCAATTGCACTTTCTAAGATTTTTGTCTAATTAATTGCACTTTGCAAGGATTAAATGGATGATTTTTGAAAAAGAATTGATTGTGGAAGATTTGCTAAGAAGTCCCTCAGCTTAAGGGCCAAATCCTCCTCTCTCCTCTCACTGAGCTCTCGTGGCTATGAAGTGAGATTTGAGACAAAATTTTTAAACAAAAGTGAGTATGGTGGCAATCCTTGCAACTTACAACTAATATGGACATTAATCTCCTGAAAAAAGTGGAGAAAATAATAAAAAATACAATTTTTCTGGGTGGCCTGCAGTTGTAGCACAATAAACAGCAAAGAACAGACACAACTCAAAATTACACATTTGAAAAACATCTCATTAATTGAACTTGCTTTGGTCCAACAAAGAAATGATAAAAACATGGATTCGAAGATAGCCAATGAAACCCCTGCTTGAAGTGGGATGGCGTCTCTTCCTTATCTTAGATTTCTTGGAGCTCTCGTGGCTATGAAAAGAAATTTGAGACAAGTAATTTTTGAAAAGAATGTGGATTTAAAATTGACCACTGCAAACTCAATTGAATTTGATGTTTTTCACTTTTTGAATTTTCCTGATTGATTTTCTTATTTGATATACCTGGGTGCCATTTGATGCCCAAACCTGTGCTTGAATATTCTGCAACTTGCTTTTGCTTCTTTATCTTCTTGCTCTTTCAATAACAATGTATGTGCCCTTACTGCCCATAACCTGTCTTCATGCTTTTTAACTATCCAAGTAAATGCTATCACCTTGATTGATGGATATTCATGATCTGTTGATCTAACCTCATGCCTTTACAACCCATGATCTGTCTTTCATGCCTTGTTGCTGCCCCAGTAAAATCCTTCTTCATGATTGAAGAATTGGGAACCCTTGTTTAACGAAGAAAACATGCCATTGCTTCGAAGCCTTTTTTTTTCTTTCAAATTCGAAAACTAAAGCTTGATTACTTCTTCCAGATGTTATAATTCATTCCAATGAAAACCCAGAAGGAAAGACACTGAGCATGCCCTGGTTTTGATTGTTTGAAGAAGTATTTGCCCCTCAGTAGAGATGATCCTCTTTTTTTTTTCTTTTCTTTCTTTTTCTCTTTTTTTCTCTTTCTTTTTTATTTTATTTTATTTTATTTTATTTTATTTTATTTTATTTTATTTTTTGTAACCTTTGCCAAAAAGAAACCCTAATAGAAGAATGCAAATGCAAACATAAGAAAATATGTTTTATACTAGTGGCCTCAGAATTCTCTAATGCTTGCAAAACCAATGTTTTATGAAAAGATATAGATGCTCATCATAGGCCAAAGTATAGTTTTTTTTTTTTTTTTTGAAAGCTGATCCAAAACACTTAATCACATATAATTAAAGGAATTAAAATCATGTTGAATAATGAAAAGGGTAGTCCAAACAATAGGGAGAGACCAAATCTGTCTACCCCGCGACCTTTAGAATCATCCCCTAATGGTTTTACCTTCATGATTGGCCTTGCTAATCTGCTCAGTTTCCAGTGCTCATGCTGATTTGAAACTTAGACCACATGATCAACTCAACCCTTGATTCTTTTTTTTTTTTTTTTTTTTGGCTGCCCTTCTTGCCCCTAGTGCCAATTACGGTTTTCACTAGGGTTGGCCTCTGCATTCCGTCATCACCAATCTTACTCTGAAAGTTGAATGAATATACTAAAATCACCGAGGGCTTAATAATAGGACGAAACAAAGGCTAAGCTCGGTTTATGAAAGAAAAGGTATTAAAGGCTCAAAATTTTCTAAGTGTGAAAAAATGGGTCAACTGGACTTACAGTCATGGTGAATTCGATCCCATTCCTCTTCTTTTGTATTTGGCTTTCATTTGCCCTTATATATTTTTTTTTTCTCTTTTTTTTTCTCATTTTTTTTCTTTTGCCCCTATTGGCCTTGCCCTTATTGGCTTTGTCCCCGTATAAGACTGTAGGTCCAGTTTAGGTTTAACAAAAAGACGGACAGGCTCAAATTGGCTTGACTAGGGATGTAAATTTTGGGATATAAGGAAAAATGGCCTCAGATCATTTCCTAGTAATATTCATTCATGGAAAATATCTTTTTACTGCATCAGAGTTAATTGGCTCAGGAAAATCCTTCCCATCCATTTCTGTTAAGATGAGAGCACCCCCTGATAGGACCTTCTTGACTATATAAGGCCCTTCCCAATTTGGTTTGAACTTTCCACGAGGATCTTCCAAAAAGGGTAAAATCTTCTTTAATACCAAATTTCCTTCTTGGAAAGTTCTGGGCTTCACCTTTTTATTGTAAGCCCTGGCCATCCTCTTCTGATACAATTGGTCATGACTAAGTGCCTTCAAACGCTTTTCTTCTATTAAATTGAGTTGATCATGCCTAGACTGTATCCATTCAGCTTCTTCTAATTCAGCTTCCATTAGCACTCTTAGTGAAGGTATTTTCACTTCCACTGGTAAAACTGCTTCCATTCCATAGACTAGGGAATATGGGGTTGCCCCTGTAGAAGTCCGAATCGAGGTTCTGTAAGCATGTAGAGCAAGTGGCAGCATTTCATGCCAATCTTTAAAACTCACCACCATCTTTTGAATAATTTTCTTTATATTCTTATTCGCTGCTTCCACTGCCCCATTCATCTTTGGTCTATAAGGCGCTGACTTGTGGTGGGTAATCTGAAATTGTTCACACATCTTCCTCATGTCTTTGTTCTTAAGGTTTGAAGCATTGTCTGTTACTATGGCACTTGGCAAACCATAGCGACAAATGATGTTGTGTTTTAAAAACTTAAGAACATGGCTACTCGTAATGTTTGCATAAGAAGCCGCTTCTACCCACTTGGTGAAGTAATCGATTGCTACAAGTATAAACCTGTGTCCATTCGATGCCTTTGGAGAGATCATTCCAATGACATCTATACCCCACATGGAGAAGGGCCATGGAGATGTCATACTATGTAATTCACTTGGGGGTGCATTCTTGTTATCCGCGTACACTTGGCATAAATGACACCTTTTGACGTGTATATAGCAATCGTGCTCCATAGTCGACCAGTAATATCCCAATCGCAGAATCTTCTTGGCAAGCATATGCCCATTCATATGGGGTCCACATACTCCTCCATGTACCGTTTCAACTATCCTTTCTGACTCAGTCTTTGCAACACATCTGAGTAGGATATCGTTATGTGATCTTTTGTACAACTGCCCACCACTTAATAAGAATTGACCGGCTAATATTTGTATTGTTCTTTTCTCTGTAGAGGTGACATTTTCTGGCAAACTCCGATCATTTAGGAAATTCTTAATGTCTTGAAACCATGGTACTTCTTCTTCTGGGGTTTCTTCTAGAACAAGGCAGTAAGCTGGTTCATCCCTGACTTCAATTTCCAATGGTCTAATATCAACACCTTCTGGCATACTGACCATTGAAGCCAATGTGGCTAAAGCATCTGCAAACTGGTTTTTGGCCCTTGGCATATAATTGAAGGAAATTCGAGTAAACTTGGTGCTTATTTCTTCCAAATACTGGTGATAGGGGATCAATTTATGATCCTTGGTTTTCCATTCACCAGTTGTTTGGAAGATGATAAGACTCGAATCCCCATATACGTCAAGTTCCCCTACTTCATGGTCTAAGGCAGCTTGCAACCCAATTATACATGCCTCATACTCTGCTATATTGTTCATGCATTGAAACCTTAGTTTTACTGCGATCGGGATATGTGCCCCATCTGGCTTGATCAGAACAGCCCCTATTCCATTTCCATTCATATTGGCGGCCCCATCAAAAAACATTTGCCATGAGCTTTCACCTTCTTCCTCTTCAGCAAACAGGATTGCCTCATCAGGGAAATTGGTCTTTAAGGGTTGGTATTCTGGTAAAGGGTGTGCAGCTAAGTGATCTGCAATGGCTTGACCCTTAATGGCCTTCTGTGTGATATAGGTGAGGTCAAATTCAGAGAGTAACAGCTGCCACTTTGCTGTTCTGCCAGTTAAAGCTGGTTTCTCAAATAAATACTTCAAAGGGTCCATTCGGGATATCAGTAAGGTGGAATGACTAAGGAAATAGTGCCTTAGTCTCTGAGTTGCCCACACTAAAGCACAACAAGTATTTTCTAGAGGGGAATATTTTGCTTCATATTCTGTAAATTTCTTACTCAGGTAGTAAATCGCCCTCTCCTTTCTGCCTGTATCGTCATGCTGTCCTAAGACACACCCCATTGACGTCTCTAAAACAGACAAGTATAAAATCAATGGTCTTCCTGGAGTTGGTGGTACTAGCACAGGTGGGTTCAATAAATACTCCTTTATTGTGTCAAAGGCTTCTTGGCAATCATTATTCCAGACTGTCGGGTTATTCTTTCTTAAAAGTTTGAAAATTGGTTCACAGATAGCGGTGAGCTGTGCTATGAACCGGCTTATGTACTGAATCCTTCCAAAAAAACCACGAACTTCCTTCTCCGTTTTGGGTAATGGCATTTCAATGATTGCTCTGGCTTTAGCTGGGTCAATCTCAATTCCCTTTCTGCTTACTATAAAGCCCAACAATTTTCCTGATGTAGCCCCAAAGACACATTTCGCAGGGTTAAGTCTTAGACTGTATTTCCTGAGCCGGTCAAACACCTTCTTCAAATTGATCAAGTGGTCTTCTTCTTCACATGACTTGGCTATCATGTCATCCACATAAACCTCCATCTCCTTATGGATCATATCATGGAATAAGGCTGTCATAGCCCTCTGGTAGGTTGCCCCAGCGTTCTTAAGTCCAAATGGCATGACAGTGTAGTGGAAGGTACCCCAAGGTGTAATGAAAGCCGTTTTCTCCTGATCCTCCTTTGCCATCTTGATTTGATTATAACCAGAAAAGCCGTCCATGAATGAGAACAGGCTATGTACAGCGGTGTTATCCACCAAGATATCTATGTGTGGAAGTGGAAAATCATCCTTTGGGCTTGCCTTATTCAAGTCTCTGTAATCTACGCACATTCTGACCTTTCCGTCCTTCTTCGGCACTGGTACTATATTTGCAAGACATTCAGGGTATGTGGAAACCGCCAAGAACCCTGCTTGGAACTGCTTAACCACTTCATCTTTGACCTTTAAAGTCCATTCCGGTTTCAACCTTCTCAGTTTCTGCTTAACTGGCTTGGCATCTGGTAGAATCGGTAGCCTGTGGACCACCATATCTGTGTCTAACCCCGGCATATCCCGATACGACCATGCAAACACATCATCATAATTAGCCAAGAATCGTATCATTTCTTCCCGCTGTACCTTAGATAGACATACCCCAATCTTCACTATTTTTGGGTCATCTTCAGTCCCTAGGTTTATTGATATGGTCTCTTCAATATTGGGTTGGACCCCCTTTTCATGACGCTCTAATTGATATGTGATTTCTTTTGGAACGTCGTCTTCTTCGTCCTCGGTCTCTTCCTCAACCCCCATTAGGTCAAAGTCGAGCTCAAGGTCGAAGTCATATTCATCCTGATCCAATTCCGTTTGCTTATATGGTTCATAAATGGTTTGGACCTTTTTGAAAAATTTATCTTTTCTAGAAAATAATGGAAAATCTTTTTGTGTTTTTTAAGAGCCTTCTACAAAATCTTTCCCTGAAGACGAAGGCTCATTAAAACCTTCAGGAAAAGGGAATTCCACTAATGGAGTTTTTTTTTGGAAGCCATGTCTGTTTGCCAAACAAACGCGGCTTCAAAAGTAAGGGGAGTTTCCTCCCAATTATTTAGAATAAAAGAATCTGGGGCAGGGATACAAGCCTGCTCCTCAAGCTCAGGGTCTGCATCAGAGATCACCAGTATTGGGTGAGTTGCATCGCCTGTTTCTTCTGTAGGGCCAGTTCCAGATGGAACTTCTACTGCAGCCCAATCAATAAAAGGTAGCTCCTCTACTACTTCTTCTTGTTTGCCTTCTGTCATGGCAAAAAATGCTCCAATGTCCTCTGAAAAATCCTGCTCCTATTCTGCCTGTGGCCCAGGCCCACCAGATGCTTGTGGAGGTGGAGGTGGAACATATGGTTGTATTGTTGAGGGTTTGGGTTTCTGGAATGGGTTGACATTGTAGTATGGAGGTTTGGAATGATCCTTAGGAGGAGACAGTTGAATCGTGTGAGAAAGCTTTGGAAAAGTTTCCCTGATATGAGGGAATTTCATAGTTTCTATCTGCCCCTGTCTTCTCCATTTTCTTGGCTTGGACCCCAACCCTGCTCTGTGAACCATCTTCTTGACCTGTACTGGTTCTATCCTTCCTTGTAGGTTAACCCCCAGACCTTTTCCAGGGTGAAAATTGTACTTTTCTAGCACATCTTGACCATCCTCTCAGCACAGGTCAACTTTCCTTCTTTTTCCTGATGCCCTCCAGGTATGAAATTAACAGTTTCAAATTGGAAAGAGTGAAATGTCATCTTATCAGCAGTCATTTCCATGTTAATACAGGGTACATCAGGGGACCACATGGGGGGAACCAAATTTTCGGCCAGGACGGTAATCACCTTTTGCCCTCTAATATATTTGACTCTTTGGTGGAGGGTAGATGGTATGGCCCTGGCTGTATGAATCCACGGCCTTCCTAGGAGTAGGTTGAAAGCCGCAGGTATATCCATCACCTCAAATGTGATGTTAAAAATATACGGTCCAATTGTGACCGGCAGTTCAACCTCCCCTAGGGAGTGTGTTTTAGAGCTGTCAAATGCTCTTATGATTCTTCCATTTTGTTTTATTTTGTTTCGCTCCAAATTGAGCTTAACAAAGGTTACTAACGGGCAGACATTGAGAGCCGACCCATTATCAATCAAGACCCGGGCTATCATGCAACCCTTACTGAGTACAGCTATGTGCAATGGGTCATCATGATGGTACCCTGCTGGACTGATTTCAGTCTCAGAAAAAGTTATCACATTGTGGGATAAAATTTGACCAACCATCCGGTCTAGTTGGTCTGGTTCAATATTTTTAGGCACATGGGCCCCCTGGAGTATCCTTAACAAGGAGTCCCTATGTTTTTCAGAATTTAACAATAATCCCAGAATTGAGATCTGGGCAGGGACTTTGTTCAATTGCTCGATGACATTGAACTCACTCTTTTTTTATTATCTTCATGAGGTCAGCAGCCTCACTGTTAGTTACCTGAGGGGCATCATCCCCTATCTTGGCCTTTCCTTTATTTTTTTCTTCTTCTTTCTCCTTCTCTGTTTCCTTTTGTTTTTCTTCCACCCATACACATTTTCCTGACCTCATCATGAGGTTTACTTCTTCCTTGCTTTCAACTGCAGGGCATGTAGTGGTAAAAGCTTCACTGTAGTTCCATGGTACAGTCGATTCAGAGTAGGAGGGCTTAGGGACATTTACCACTAATGGAGGAAGTTTGGATTTGGATGTGGAAGTCTGGGTAAATGGAATATCAATAACCAGAGGTGGAAGTTGTTTTGATTGAGGGGTTGTAGAAGTGACTGATGCACTAAGGGGGTCACAGTTTATGACCAATGGTGGTTTAGCTTGAATGGGTGGAGTAAAAGTGGATGGATTGTAATTAATGACCAAAGGTGGCTTGGAGATGTTCATCCGGGCCATGAGGGATGAGACCCGGTCCAAAGATGAGTTAATGTTCTTTGCAGCACTATCATTCCCCTTTGAAATCACATTTACTTCTTTGTCCTCATTTCTCCTGTCAAAATATACTTTGACCGTTGTCCCTATGGGAGCAATTAATTGAGATGGATCAAAGGTTATTTTGTCAGAAGAGATGACTCCTATGACATTAGATGGGCCTGCCCCATGATGCTGGGGCAATGGGTTTTGTCCAATATCGGTTCTTGGAGGATTGAGAGCCCCTGTATTGAAAGACAGGGTATTCTGGTCTAGTAAATCCTGAATGGCATGTTTCAAAGGCTAACACTTGTCAGTAGGGTGCCCAGGTGCACCCATATGGTAATCACAAGTGGTGGAAGGGTCAAAATTTCTCCCCTTGGATGCATTCGGATTAGGTTCTCTTAAGGTGACATACCCTGCTTTCAATAAAGTGGGCAGCAACTGAGAAGGAGTCATGGGAATAGGGGTGAAAACCCTATTTCTCCTTACCGCAAAATAGGCATCATTTTCTTCCTTAGTAAAAACCCTTTTTTGGTCTGAAGGTGCTGCTGGAACATTAACCCTCATGGGGGCCGGGGTAGATGGAGCAGGTGGAGTAGGAAAATGAGCTGGTATGTTGATTTGTATGGGCTTATTAGGGCCAGATGGTGGCTGTACCATATTTACCTCACCCTCCTTCTTGTTCCCATTCTTTTTTATCCCGCTTCCTTTCTTCAGATTAGGGTCTTGCTGACTAACCATGGCAGAGTGGTCAATTATCTTACCTGACCTGATCCCGTCTTCTATTCGGTCAGCCACTTGAACCAAGGCAGCAAAATTAGTGGTAGTCTAACCCACCAGGTGGCTGTAGAATGGTTGACCCAAAGTGCTGATGAAAGTAGAAATCATTTCTTGTTCTAGCATGGGTGGCCTGACCTGGGAGGCAGTCTCCCTCCATCTCTTGGCATATTGCCTTACAGTCTCTTCCCTTCCTTTGCTCATTCTCATGACGTCGTACCTATCTGGCACGATTTCTGAATTGAACCGGTATTGAGCCAGGAAGGCATCGGCTAGGTCCTTCCATCTTTTGATCTTTCCATGGTCCAGAGTGGCGAACCATCTTAATGCGGTTCCAGTCAGACTTCTTTGGAAAAGTTGGATCAAGATACCCTCATCCTGCCCGAACTGGCATAGGGCACCGCAATATAACTTTAGGTGGCTCATGGGGCAACCAGTGCCATCATACTTGTCCAAGTCTGGGCACTTAAACTTAGCCGACAGGTTAACATTGGGGTATAGGCACAGGTCTTCAAAATTGGTGCCTCCAAAGTTGTTTACCCCTTTGACTTCTCTTAGTTCATCTTGGATCATTTCTAGCTTATGCATGAACTTTCTTTCAACGTCTTCCCTTATCCTTTCCTTTTCCTTAGCCTTGTTTGACTCAGCTGTCTCATCCCTGGTCAGTATAGGTTCAGGGGTAGGTTCATAGACGGGTTCAGGAGTTGGTTGCACGGGAGGTGGAATGTTGACTTGGGGTAGAGGTGCAGGGTTGGATGTGGATGCCTGGTTCTGGGCCTGCATTTGTTGGGCCTGCACTTGTTGGGCTTGTACTGACAGTATGTTCTCTAGCATTCGGGCTAATCCTGCCACTTGTTCTTGGAGTAGAACAACATCTGGATGAGGAGCATCAACTTCATCTTCAATGGGATTCATGGCTCGAGCTCTTGATCTGGTTACAGGAGCTATGATTGCAAGTGTATTAGTACCTGGATACAAGATAAAGGAAAAGATATCAGTGCCCAATTAATCTCATTCACATGCCTAGGAATGCCTATGTGCAAGTTGGGTGAACACGAGTTTAGATTTTTTCTTTATTTGCTTCTTTTTTCTTTTTTCTTTTTTCTTTTTTTCTTTTTTTTGTTTTTTTTTTTTTTTTGAATTGAATTGTTGGAATATTCTAGGGCTTCCAACAGGTCCCACAAAAGAGAGAAAGATCTGAAATTCAAAGGCTTTCAGAGGCCCGGGGAATTTTTAAAAAAGGTCTGAAATTCAAAGGGTTTCAGAAGCCCAGGGATATTTTTGGAAAAGGTCTGAAATTCAAAGGCTTTCAGAGGCCCAAGGATTTTTGATGAAAGTCTGAAATTCAAAGGCTTTCAGAGGCCCAGGGATATTTTTGGAAAAGGTCTGAAATTCAAAGGCTTTCAAAGGCCCAAGGATTTTTTATGAAGGTCTGAAATTCAAAGGCTTTCAGAGGCCCAGGGATATTTTGAGAAAAGAAGTCTAAAATTCAAAGGCTTTCAGAGGCCCAAAGATCTAAAATTCAAAGGCTTTCAGAGGCCCAAAAGAAAAAAGGTCTGAAATTCAAAGGCTTTCAGAGGCCCAAAAGAAAAAAGGTCTGAAATTCAAAGGCTTTCAGAGGCCCAAAAGTTCTGAAATTCAAAGGCTTTCAGAGGCCCAAAAGAAAAAGGTCTGAAATTCAAAGGCTTTCAGAGGCCCAAAAGTTCTGAAATTCAAAGGCTTTCAGATGCCCAAAAGTTCTGAAATTCAAAGGCTTTCAGAGGCCCAAAAGTTCTGAAATTCAAAGGCTTTCAGAGGCCCAAAAGAAAAAGGTCTGAAATTCAAAGGCTTTCAGAGGCCCAAGAGTTCTGAAATTCAAAGGCTTTCAGAGGTCCAAAGATCTGAAATTCAAAGGCTTTCAGAGGCCCAGGATTTTTGAAAAATCTGAAATTCAAAGGCTTTCAGAGGCCCAAGAGTTTTTTGAAAAGTCTGAAATTCAAAGGCTTTCAGAGGCCCGAGGATTTTTTTGAAAAATCTGAAATTCAAAGGCTTTCAGAAGCCCAGGATTTTTTTGAAAAATCTGAAATTCAAAGGCTTTCAGAAGCCCAAGAGTTCTGAAAAAGTCTGAAATTCAAAGGGTTTCTGAAGCCCAAGGAACCTTTCTCTCACATTTTTTTTCAATTATTATTATTTTTTTTTTGAAGCATTTTATTCAAACTTGTTTCCCTTTATCATTATTTAAAGGTTAAAGGAAGATTTTAGTGGGAAAAACTGATTAAAGTTGAATATTCCGAGAAAACCGTATACACAGTACGGTCCAGCCCTGCCCGTATTTAAATTACGAGCAAGCCGTGACCGTATGGAAAACACAGGCGGGCCTAGCCCGTATAACCAATACGGGCAAGCCCAGCCCGTGTACTAAATGCGGTTTTTCGAAACCCTGTTATATTTTTCCAGTTTTTACATGGTTTGATCACTTTAATTGTTCATCCAAACATACGGTTCACCTAGTGCAAGGCTTCTAAACTGTCCCAAAGTGGACCTTGGCCTTTTTGCTAAAACACATGTTTAGGAAGGCATATGTACCCTCCAAATTGACACCATACTCAAGAATTCGGTACCCTTTTGTTGCCTCTTGTGTGTACATAGGGTAGGATTGATTCTAAACAGAGTTAGAGACTCTTCCTAGGGGCTACACCATGCTTAAGAACAAACATATTTGGGACCAATTTTGTCCCCAACCAATGGGCACCATGACACCCCTATGACATGATAATAATGCAAAACAATAGGATTACCTTGTTACCTTGTTTACCTTCAATATGGCATCCGCATTATGCCCTGGTTTGTAAGCCATGCATACGGCCTTCCCTCAATTATACAAACCCATATTCCTACGTAATTGTATACTTTAGCCAAAAACGTGTAACTCCACCTTCAAGCGTAGGGGTTTTGAGTTTTGGCTTAATGGCAACTTAGCACTCAAGCCTAGTGATGACCAGAATCCCAGATCCACGTTATCATCACATCATTAGCTCAAAGTTCTAAGGTGAATGTTTTCACTTTCGCTTTCCGAAGTATCGACCTCGTTGCGCCAAGCTACACACATTCGGGTTCAACTTCCTATAGGTTAAGGGTAGGCTGTGTAAAAGTAAAAGGTGCACATTGCATTGTAAAAATAGGGTGCATTCACAACGTCCCAAACCCTTGCCACTCTTTTCGCAGCCATGCATAAACAAACCAAGGCATAATAGGAAAGCATATTTAAAATAAACAAGTAAATAAAACAATCCTATAGCACCCAAAACATGCTCATAAAAAAATCATCTATCATGCAAACATATGATCATGTTATACACCCAAAATCATCCTGGAGATCATGTTGAAAATTAAAACACGCTATTATAAAAATATAGCAAAAAAATAAGCATGGTTCAGCAAAACGGACCTCCCTTACGCATGTTTGTAGAAACAATCCTATAAATCAAAATTAAGCATGTTTCTACCCCCATGAATTCTTGATCAATAATTCAGATTTAAAACATACTCAACATGCTTAAGAACACAAAATAGCAAGCAAATCACAAAATATCAAAAACATGAACTAAAACACCAAAAGGCTCAAATCCACAAGTCCCCAGCAGAGTCGCCAGTTGTGAGACATGGAAAAAATCAATTTAATGATTTCCTAATCATCACACGGGATTATATAAAACAAAGAGTCGCCACCATTCAATTTAGGTGTGAATGGACACCAAAATATTAAATAAGCACAAAAGGCAAATGTTAGGGTAAAAATAACCCTCCTTTAAAAACAACCAGAGATGGGAAAGGGGATTAGGTTATGAACAGGGGAAGGTGTTAGGCACCCCTATTCATCCACACAAGGTGGTTGCCAGGTATTGTTCATGTTTAAAATAAAGGAAAAAGCTTGCTATAAAAATCACACAAAATCACAAAAAAGACAAAAATATATGGTTTTTTTCATATGAATAGTCTGATTGATCCAGAACTATCAAACATGATCATACCATTCCTAGGGTTTCATGATCAAAACAAAATTGAGATAAAATCAAATAAAATCAATTTAAAGTGAAAAATCCAAAAATCTTGCTTCAAGTCAAAATTCTAGAAATCTGGAAAAATATGATTTTTATAAAATATTTCACAATTTGACTTGGATAGTCCAGGACATAGATAAAATCCAAATTTCACATTAAATCTGAAAATCAAAACCAAAAATACCCACGTTGATGATGAACGTCAAAAGGGGAGAATTTAGACCGTAGGGTCTTCTCTCAATAATGAAAAACAATTTAAAAACCATATCATGAAACCCTAGAATTTATTTTCAGGCTTCTGGATTCAGATCTACCATATTGATCATGATAAATCTAGAATCTTAGCCTAAAATCATAAAAATCACGAAAACAGTGCTGTAGGTGCAAATATGTGAAAAATCCAAATTTTATAAAAAAAAATGGGGTCTCATGCTATAAACATCATAGATTCATGTTATTCATTCAGATATATCATAAAAAGCATTAAAACATTATCAGAATATTCAAAATAGCCACATCTCACAAATTAGAGCACATGGGGATCTACCCTACGGATCCACCTGTTCCCCTTTCCCCTAGTTCTCTCTTCACGTTTTACGGTTAGAGAGACTCTTGAGGTACTTAGAGATAGGTTTGGTTACACAAACACAATCACAGGCCTTATTCTAAAAAAAGGAGAAAAACAGATATGGGGTTCTATTCTAGGGATCCACCAGTTCCCCTTTCCCCTAGTTCTCTCTTCACGTTTTACGGCTAGAGAGACTCTTAAGGTACTTAGAGACAAGTTTAGGAATACGAAAACAGATATGGCCTTATTCTACTGCAATAGAGATGATCCTATTACTTCTAGAATTGAAGACAGAAAATAAAAAGGGATAGGGGACTTACCTGGATTGAGCAGGCAGGCAACAGGAGTTCTTTCTCTTCTCTTGGAGCTTCTTAGAATTCCTTGGACTCAAAATTTCGTGGCCCTTAGCTAGAGGAAAGGCTCTCTATTTATAGGCAAACACAGGGGCATGGTTGGTCCAAGGTTTGGCAAGATAGAGTTTCAGTTTGAGTTAAACACAAGATCATGCCCATCCTTTATCCACAAAGATATTTCGCACGAATAAAATATATAATTCGCTCACTTAAAGGGATATTGGACTAAAGATAAGGCTCAGAAATCGAGAGAAGAATAAAACTCGCACGAGTCTAGAATGCCCGTAAATGATTTACGGTCCCACGATGTCCGTATATTTACTACGGGCGCTGCTTGCCCGTATTTAGAATTCGGGCGCGCTTAGCCTGTAGATAAAATACGGTCCAGGCTCAAATTATCCATTTTCATACATTTTTGGCCTGTTTTAAATCCCAATTAATATTTTCAATTATTTTCTCATTTTTAGTGCAATTTGGGGTGTCTACAGCCTGTGAGCGCAATTGGAGTACATTCGCACTCATACACACGAAGCAGAGGAACCAGCTAGCTTATCAGAGGTTATAAAGTTGGTCTTCTTCCATTATAACATGAGGCTGAGGACGAAGCAGTTAGAGATAGAGCACAGCACCACCGCGACTGTAAAGGATCCTTTGGATGTGTTATTCAGTAATGAAGTCGATGACGAGGATACATTTGCAGACTGGGTTAGATGTGTTGAGATAGATCAGCCTGATCGTAGTCCTAGCCCAGTTATATCACATGCTGCAGTAGAGTTGGGCATCGATGTGGACGTAGCTATGGAGGAGGAGAGGGGGGAGGTTAGCAGAGATTCACTGGATAACCTCATCAGAGTTGTTCCTTCCTCCGCTACTGCGACGACACCAACCCCAGTCCCAGCCCGTAGGCATGTTGCATCCTCAGAGGAGGAGGAGGAAACAGATAATGAGGATGAATCTAGATCTTCAGATGATGATGATGGAGATGGTAGTGCTAGTGGTGGTTATAGTGGTGTTGGCACCAGTGGCCCAAGGTTGAGCCCTTTTACTGGAGAGACGGCTTTCCATCATACCACACAGGATACTGATCACGAAGATATAGATCGTGATGAGAGTGAGGGATATTCCTTTCAGAGGAGGAAAGGCAAGGAGAGACAGCATATAGGGATGCACGATGACTCGTCCTCCATGGCACAGAGTTTCAGATCTTTAGATGTTGGAGGATCATCGAGTTCTTATGGAAAGCAGTATCCTCACTATCCACCACAGCTGACCAAAGGACACTATCCAACTTACTATCCTCAGCAGCTTGGGCCAGCAGATTCATCAGATAGTAGTAGTTACGGTACATCATACGGATATCCTGGACTTGGAGCACACATGCAGACATCTTATCCATTTGGGATCTTTCCAGTGAATCCATATCCATATGGCTATTATGCTATGCCTGTACCTATTGCTACTGGAGCTGTAGCAGTAGCCCCTCCATACGAGCATCTCGATTATCCTACGCCGTCTCCTCCGTCACCACCACAATCAGAGCCAGATCCGTGCTACTGTTATGATGATTTCCCTCCAGTTGGTATCATGGCTCACATGACATAGGAGGAGTATGAGCAACATGTCCGTGCATATCACAGAGAATACAGATTTCGGATGCGATGGAAGTGTTACTGTCATTTTATTGGCGAGAGATCATGGTTTGAGCTACGTCGTTCATTTCATGTCTGATTTGACGGTATGATTATATGTTTTTACTTTATATATTGTTGTTTCAGTTTAATTTAAAATTTGGATCCTCTTTGTCATTTTTTATTTAAAGTTTAAACATACCACACAGCATCATCCCGATGGGCCCAATCATTACATTTACATGTCACATTGTGTTTTCATGATTTTTGAAGTATATAATTGATACTTGTCGTAATTTAAGTGCAATTTTGAAGTATATAACTGATGCTTGTTGTAAATTTAGCATTTTTTTTGAAAAAAAAACAGCAAAAATATTTCTGTCGAAATTTCGGCTGCACGCTGGTAGCGTGCCACCGAAATTTCCTTCGTTTCACCGGAAAATACATTTTCCGGTGAATCGTCGGCATTTCGCCGTTTGGTGACCTAGGCGGCACGCCCAGGTGCACCGAAACTCAAAACCTTGGCCCGAACTAAGCATTGAGTTTGGGTTTGGGCTGGGCTTCATTTCTAGTCCAAAGTTTAATTTGGGTTAGGTTAAGATTCATGCCATACAACCTGAAAAGCCCGAAGTTGAGTTGAGATGTGCGTCCTCCCATGCATAAGTGAATATTTATTATGTATATGTGCAAACTATTTTTTTTCTTTTACATTGTCAATGTAGTTATGTAATCAACTACAAAACATAAAATTAGCTAACATGTAATAATAAATTTATGAATTTATTCTCAAATAAATAATTTTGTACACACAAACATGTATACAGTCTAATGACTATGATATTTGGGTGCACATCCTCGACAACAAAGATTGTGCAACCACAAATATAACAAGCATGTAATTGACTCATTATATTATAAATAATTTTTTTTAAAAAAATAAATTAATTAAGTTTTTTTTTTTATAAATTCAAGAGACTAATTAAAGGGGCGTTGTTCGTTAATATATGATTTCAATTAATGATATCCAACATTTTCATTCATATCAAATAATAAAAGAAATATTCAAAAATTTACATTTTGTTTGGTGGGCACAATCCGAACTCAACCCGAACTCAAATAATCATGTTTGGGTTGGGTTAGGTTTTAATGAGTTTGGGTTAGGGTGGGCCAATGGCGAGTTTGGGTTAGTGAATCTTAGATTGGGTTGAGCCCAAACTTAACATAATTCGACCCAATCAGCCCTACTTACAGCCAGTGGCGGAACCACGTTGTGGTTAGGGGGGCAATTGCCCCCCCTAAATTTTATTTTTCAATAAAAAATGTATATATTTTATATATATTTTAATTAAAATTTATGTTTTGCCCCCCGCCCCACCGCCCGCCCCCCCCCCCCCCCCCCCCCCTAAAATTTCTAGTTAGCCCCCCAGACCCATTGAAATTTTTATAAAATTTCTGGTTTGCCCCCCCTAACCCATTGAAATTTTTATATTTCATGAGAATCCCTCTAAAATTTCTAGTTTGACTCCCCCAACTCATTGAAATTTCTATATTTCATGAGAACCCCCTCTAAAATTTCTAGTTCCCCCCCCCCCCCCCCCGGCCAGATTTGGAGTCCTGGTTCCGCCACTGCTTACAGCTCTAATTCCAAGTAAAGAAATATGTCTAAAAATAGGGGTTTAGTCTTTACTTTTGAGATAAGAATGAGAATTATTATTATTTATGTTCTTGAGATAAGATTCCTTTTTTCTTTTTTCTTGTAATTTCTACTAGTCACAAGACTCCATTGCGTAGTGGTGAGAGTCCATTAACAAACCTTAGTAAAAGGTTACAAAACTCCAATCCTTTTGAGTGGAGTTTGCACTAGGCCAGTTAAACAGGTAACCATTCCTGTCCCACCCCTGGTGGTTAGGGTTTGGTATGCCTAAAATTGGGTTAGCGCAAGTTTAGGTATAGCCCAACCTGCCCCAAACTCGATCATCATATATTAAAATATTATTTTTAATATGTTTTAAATATTATTTCATATATATTATTAATTTATAAGCACTTTTTTTCAGTTTTATATACCAAACCCCCCGTTACAAACCTGTTACCACATGCCTTCATTTGTGCATATTGGAGCATCTAGTCAGAGCTCTAAATAAAGCCCCTTTTTGACGTCTCTAACTCAAAGCCACGCGCATATAGCGCCCAATTCACGTGACCAAACTTCTGTAACGGTCGTTTTAACATGACAAAGTGAATGTTCTTCAAACGGTTTCTGAACAGTTCATTTGTCTCAAGTCTATGTTCAAAGCTCGAAGCATCCACGCCAAAGTCCTCAAGAACGGTCTGCAGGATCATGTTTACAAATGCAATCTCCTTCTCCAGTCCTACGTCAAATCTGGATCTTTATCTGATGCACAGAAGCTCCTCCATCGAATGCCTCATCGCAATGTAGTCTCTTACAACACCCTCTTGTCTGGCTATTTCAAATACCACCAAGTCGATGAAGCGCTTCAACTCTTCGCTCTTACGCCCGACCCCGACTGTAGATCATGGAATATTGCCATCTCCGGTTGCGTTTCGAACCAGAGACCCAGAGAAGCTATGACCCTTTTCCTTCGAATGCGTCACAGTTCTGTTAGACCTGATGATTTCACTTATGCAATCGTAATTCCTTTCTGTGATCTAGGTATCGGACAACAAGTTCATGCCGAGATTATGAAGGTTTGTTCAACTACCGATGCCTGGCTTGGTACTAATGTTATGAGAATGTACGCGGAAGAGGGATATCTGGGACATGCAATTAAAATGTTTGATGATATGCCTGATAGAGATTTGGTAACATGGAACGCTTTGATTTCTTGCTGTTCGAATCATGGGATGGGTAAAATTAGTATAGAATTATTTCGACGTCTTATAAAAGAAAGTATTCATCCTGATGATTATACATATGCTATTGTCTTGAATGAGTTTGCATCTCAGTTGCTGGTTTTTGAAGCAATGCAGGTGCATTCATTGATTGTTCGATCTGGGTTTTGCTCTGACCACTTTATTAGCAATTCCTTGTTGAACTTGTATTCCAGGTGCGGGTTCACTGCCCATTCTGCTAAGTTGTTTGAGGAGATGCCAGAGCAAGATGTGGTTTCTTGGACGGCAATGATTGGGGGGTATTTACAAAGTAGGCAGTTGGAGAATGCAGTGTGGTGCTTCAATCAAATGCTATCAGCTGGAATTGAGCCAAATTCTTTCACTTTTGGCAGTCTACTTGGTGCTTGCGCAGATGCTTGTGCATTTGAAAAGGGTAAGCAACTACATGGCCTTGTTTTGAAGTTTCAACAGGAAAGTGATGTGGTTGTCGCAAGTGCAGTTGTAAATATGTATTCAAAATGTGGAGAGATGAATGATGCATTAAAAGTCTTCCAGAGAATGCCTGAGAAAGATATAATTTCGTGGAATGGTGTGATATGTGGATTTGCTCATAATGGTAAAGGTATGAAGGCTTTGGATCTTTTTAATCAGATGCTGCAATCAGGGCCAACCATTGTTGTCCCAAACCATGTCACTTTTGTTGGTGTCCTGAGCGCTTGTGGCCACTGTGGATTAGTGAAAGAAGGTCTTTGTTACTTCAGCGACATGATTCATAAGCATTTGATCAAGCCCAAGGCCGAGCACTATACATGTATGATCGATATATTAGCAAGGGCAGGCTTTTTAGAGGGGGCAGAAGCCCTCATTCTGTCCTTGCCATTTAAGGGTGATAATGTAATGTGGGGCACACTGCTAGGAGCATGTAGATTACATGGGAATCTAAATATGGCAAGACGTGTTTCTGAATGTTTTTGTGTTGATGAGCCAGATGAGTCTTCAAATCATGTGCTTCTTGCTAACACATATATTGAAACTGGTGAGAGGGATAAAGCTTTAGAAGTTAGGGAAGTCATGGATGCGAGAGGAACTCAAAAAGCAACAGGGTGTAGTTGGATTGAGATCAGAAATTGTGTGCATTCCTTTGTGTCGGGTGATAAGAAAAATACTCAAATTGATTTAATTTTTGAAGTTTTGCAAAGGCTATGTTCCCAAATGATGGAAAGCGATGACGCTAAGCTACACTTTTCTTGGAATTGATCCCAAAACTTTGCTGTTGTGAAGTATCCGGTTTTTTCTTTGTTCCAATGGGTTGAGATATTAAGACCAACTTCCAAGAGCCCTCTAGAAAATCCAAGGCTTTCTTGCATGCTGTGTTGTCATCAAAATGTATGGCAAAACTATAAAATAGCCAAAATGGGGACCAGTTGGAGCTTGAATCAGTACAACACATCCAAGAAGACTTGGCACACCATGAGCAACACCATCCAATGTAGCCGTCACAGAAATTCTTCTAACTAAAGCAAGTAAGTGGGTTTCGAATCTGTTGTTCATAGTTGTCTGATGGATCTGGGAGGAGGAATGAATGAAGGAATTTATCTCTAAGGTTAAAGGTTTTGGATAATATCTGCCAGGAGTTTGATTATCCAAGTTGAGGACCTTTTTTTTTCCTCTCTTAGGAACTTGACTATAGACTATACATAAATTGGATGAACAAATTGGATGGAAAGAGCACACAATCCAATCAAAGGAGGGGAGTACTGGTTTTCCAAATTTTATCACAAATGATCTTAGAAGATTGAATACCATTTCTGCATGATTAGTATTGGAAGGAACATAATAATTAGGGTTATTTTTTCCATTTGCCAAACTATGTGGACACTAGGTTTATGATGTAAGCATTACCATTAGATACATTTATTTTTGTAATTATTTATTTTTGGTGGAACTTGAGCTTAATGATCATCAGCCACAGATGTGTAGGACGGTCGAATGTTCTTGTAACCAGCTTTTGTTCCGCTTATGTGGTTTTACCAAAACTATGATGCTTTATATTTTGTGAATTTGTGCACCATCAATGATGATTTTTCCATCCTTCTCTGTTTTATTTGATGTCTTCTTGCTATCTGGGCATTCATAGGATCCAACATAAGTTTTAACCCGGAAGCTTAAAAAAGAAATGGAGGCATCAGAGCGAGAAAAAAAAAGTAGGTTTTCAGTGGTCCTATAAACCAGCTGTCTCTCTAACTTATCAGAGAATGATAATCACAGTCTATATGCAATGTGGAATTTACATCTTTGGGCCTTGGATCTGTTTTTCCGATGGTCATGAAAGCTCGGTTCTGTTTCTGTATGCTTCCATCATGATATAGAGGATTACATGATTGAATAACTTTTCCTAACGGCATTTATCCACAACTGAATTCTTGTTTTCAAGTCTCATCCTCAGTATCACTATATTCTCAACTGATCAGAAAGACTAATGAAAAACTCCCCAGATCTATTATACATGGTTGGAGTACTGTCAAAGTAAAATTGAAGAAGAGAATTTCAGATTTTACAAATTTTTTTTAATAGAAGTTATTTTTGTTGTTAGCATTCATTTTCTTAACTAAAATGCCCTTGATTTTTAACATTCCACTTTATTCATAACTCCTTAGAGAACCACATTGCCTACCATATAGGTGCACCTATGCAAAAACTGGTCAGGTAAGCACTCCACTAGCATCAATCAAAGCCTAGTGCTATTTGTAGTTAGGGCTGTCAATGGGTCAAATACGGTATGGATCTACTCTGATCAGAATCCGAATCGAAAATAAAAATCCGATATCCGAATTTGATCCGAAATCCAACGAATCTTTTGTATGTGAATCCGAATTCGAAACCGAATTTATATACTATATCCGAATTCGAAATTTGACTGAATAAATAACCGAAATCCGAATTAGATCCGATTTGAACTTAAAACTCAAAATTCAAGTTTAACTATTAAAGCAAATTTTAACTATCAAAACTAATGAGCCATATAAATATTAAAGCAAGACATGAGTAAGGATGGTTCAACCATGATTTATACAATGTTTACCAATGGTTTAATGAAAAGTACATGTTGATTTTGTTTCGGATCAGATATGGACAGATTCGAATTCGGATCCGAATTCGGTCAAATCCGAAATCCAAAATCCGTATTTGAACCACGGATCTATATCTCATATTCGAATTTTAGATTTTCGAATCAGATTCGAGTCGGATTCGGATATATATCCGAACCATTGCTAGCCCAACTTGTAGCCAAGGCCTGGTTCCACCCCGGCCTCACCAAAAAAAAGAGTCAATTTCTTGATAGCCCCACTTACGTTCAAAAGTCGTTCGAGTTACTGCTATCACGGTTTCTAAAGTTTACGTTATTCGCCGCTCCTTCAGTTTAGTCCCTCTCTAAGAACAACATTGCGTACCAGTTAGGTGCACCTATGTTAAAAATGGCCAGTAAGGCACTAGCATCAATGGCAGTTACTCAGCTAATGCAAATATATTTTACTTTTGAGTATGTGTAAAACAAAGCTCTAACTACAATAAATATTTGAATTGGAGGGGACAGAAGCGATGCATTTAGAAGACATTGATGGTAGATTTTTGTGAGAAAAGTGTTGCAAAAAGATGAGATGAAAAGAAAAGAAGATGATAAAGACATCTGACAATGCTATGAATCCAAATTTTCCCTGTGAGCAACATTATATATTCCTGTAAGAGCATTCTTCTTTCGCACCAAACATTTCGACTCTCTTTCATGGCTTACTACGTTATCGTTTCATCTCCTTCTCTCTTCTACATCACGTTCTCCCTCTCAGACACATCTCTGCAGTTCCTCTTCTACTTCACACAAATCACCTGACGAGTCATTATCGTCATCGTCATGTATGCTCTCCCTTGCTGCGACTACGTTCGTGCCAAGACCTTCAAACACTTAAGAAAATCCACGCTGCTCTCACAGTACTCTCAAATGGGTTCGAACCAATCTCCATTGCTTCAGAACTGGTATCCCATTACGCTGATTTCGACGACCTCGAGAGCGCATTGTTTGTATTCAAGGCTGTCCCAGAACCCAGTACGCTTCTATGGAACTCCATCATAAGAGCCCATGTTGATTCTGGTTTCTTTGATTCGGCTCTCTACCTTTATCATGATATGCGAAAATTGGGTGTTGCGCATGATAGCTTCACGTTTCCATTGGTAAACAGAGCGATTTCGTCACTAGATAGTCATTTTGGTTTTGGAGAAATGATACATTGCCTGGGACTCCAAATGGGTTTTAGATTTGATGTGTTTTTCTGCAACACTTTGATTGAATTGTATATAAGTTATGGTTCTATCTGTGCTGCTCGTCGAGTGTTCGATGAAATGCCTTGTAGAGATTTGGTCTCTTGGACCTCCATGATTTCAGGATATGTACAGGAAAGAGATATTTCATTTTCTTTTAGATTATTGAGTGAAATGCGGATGGAGTTGGAACCGAATTCGGTGACAGTGGTGATTATGTTGCAGGCATGTTCTATCTCCGAAAGTGTGATTGCAGGAAGGGGAGTTCATGGTTATGTGATAAAGAAAGGGTTCATAGCTTATGCTTCTGTGCAGAATTCTTTGTTGACTATGTATGATAAGACAAGTAGCTTGAAAGATATAGAAATTCTTTTCGGCGAAATTGTGAAAAGGGATGTTATTTCATGGAATATTATGATTTCTAGCTACTCATTGAGAGGAGATTTTTCAAGAGTAGCTGAGAGCTTCTATCAAATGCAGGTTGAATTAATGCCTAGCCTTGAAACATTAACCTCAGTTATCTCAGGTTTGGCCAGATCCGGGAATCTTACTCATGGTGCAAAGATGCATTGTTTTGCCATAAAAGCTGGACTTTGTGACTCTATATTGAATGCTTCACTTGTGGATTTTTACGCAAAATGTGGAGAGATGGAGATATCGACAAAATTATTCAGAGAAATGCCTCAAAAGAACAGAATTACTTGGAGTATCATGATGTCAGGTTTAGTTCAGAATGCGTATTTTGAAGAAGCAATTGAATTGTTTCAGGAAATGCAACTTACAGGCCTTAAACCTGGGGATGCAATGGTAAGAAGCCTTGTGCTTGCATATTCCCATCTGGGTGCTTTGCGGTTTGGTAAGGTAGTCCACTGCTATGTCATGAGAAACATTTTGTACAGCTTAGACGAGGACAATGTGCCCATGGAAACCTCTATTTTAAATATGTACACAAAATGTGGATGTATCACTTCTGCTAGAAGGTGTTTTGATCAAATGGTTATCAAAGATGTCATAGCATGGAGTTCAATGATCGAGGGGTACGGGATCCATGGGCTAGGTTTTGAAGCTCTGAAACTTTTCTATCAGATGGAAAAAGAAGGAATCAAACCAAATAATGTGACCTTCTTAAGCTTACTGTCTGCTTGTAGCCACTCTGGTCTACTGATTGAAGGATGCAGGATTTTTAGTCACATGAAAGGGAGATATGATATTGAGCCAGATTTGAATCACTACACTTGCATGGTGGATCTTTTAGGTCGATCAAGTAAGCTCCAAGAAGCCCTAGCTATAATTTTGAAAATGGTGGTTGAGTCTGATAGTCGGATTTGGGGTGCTCTACTTGCTGCATCTAGAGTTCATTTGGATAACAAGCTTGCCGCATACGTGGCTCAAAAGCTGTTGGAGTTGGAACCTGATAATACTGGTTATCATATTCTTTTGGGCAACATCCATGCTAGTGGTAAGAGATGGGCTGAAACTGAAGCTCTTAGGAATGTCTTGAAGGAGAAGGATTTGAAGAAGAAACCAGGGTGGAGCTGCGTTGAAGCAGAAGGGGAGCTTCATGGTTTTGTTGCTGGAGATAGGTTACATTGTAAAGCTATTGATGTTTATGAGATGTTAGGATGTTTAAGTAGGAATATTCATGAATTTGGATCTATATCATAGTTGATACGATTTGTAAGGAATTATGATTCAGATCCATTGAATCATTTCAGATGCTGAACTGAGCGGAAAAAGTAGAATTATAAAAATCAAATTATTAAAAGGGACCAATCGGTATAACCCAAAAATTTTAGAAACAGAACTTTATGATTGAATCTCTTTTGAGTTATGTTCCATTGAAGATTTGCCCTTTGTCAATTAGATTATCAAAAGTAGAGCTGTAATTTTTGCCTGCCCGCCCTAAGCCCGCCCAATCCAACCCGAATAATAGCCCAATCTAAGGTTTTATTTTGGGTTTGTGTTGGGCTTGATTTTAGGCTCGAACTTGAGTCTGGGTTGGGCTTCGGCTTGCACCTCATAGCCTGAAAAACCCAAAAAACCCGAACTATATGAAGCTAAGATTAAGTGACTTACCGCAAATCCCATCTTCTTCCTAAATTCTTTCAAACTCCAAGTCCTTCCTCTCTATTTTTCCAATCAATTCCCCAATAGATAAGGTTATATAGAATTGAATATACAGCTTCAAACCTAGAACTTTTTCAAGATTTAGGAAAGTTGATAATGTTGACCTTTGTATAGATAATGACTTGAGATTTACAAAGGACCACATTTTCAGTAAGTATTTCTTTCATAATGTTGAATGTGTTGTCTTATAATTTGGTCAATAAATCTTAGAAATGTTATAATTTAAAAACTCAATTTTTTGCTTTCCTATACTAAAAATATTATAGACTTGTTGCCTTTGCTATTATATTTCATTAGATCCTTGATAGATCCCATTAATTTGGGCCAACCCGAACCCAGCCCTAACACGAGAAATAATTTTAGGGTTGGGCTTGGGTTCAAGTAGTTTGGGTTTAGGGTGGGCCAAGGTGAGTTTGGGCCAATTGATTTTAGATTGGGTTGAGCCCAAACTCATCAAAACCCAGCCCAACCCACCCTACTTACAACTCTAATCAAAAGGGATTAATCAATGAGTACCTCTCTCATTGCAAAATAATGAAAAAAACACTTAATATTAGGTTTTAGTGATACTTTATCAAAATGATTATAAAAAGTTTCATAATTTGAGAAAAGATTTGAAAATAATTTATAGTTTGCTGTTATTTGGACCAAATTATTCCTCCACACACATGAAATATTACAAATCAAATCATGAATGTGCAATTTGGTCTAAGTAAATACTGTAATAGTAAATTATTACTTGTTTTTAAATCTTTTTTTATTGTAGGACTAATTTTCAATTACTTCAAAAATCTATAATGCTTTCCTTTTTCTTGATAAAATATCCCTGGAACTTAATTTTTCCATTTTTGAATTGTCTGTGGGAATGTAAACAAGACAAGCCAAACTGAGCTTTGCACGACCTACCTCCGGCTCGCAATCTTTGAGGAAGGCTTGAGCTTAAAGGCATGCTAGCGGTGGGCTCACTCTAAATTATAATCAGGCCATGTGAATTGTATTAGTAATAAACCTATAAATTCTAGGAGCATAACATTTATAAATTTAAACAGATATAAAAATAAAAATAAAAAATTATAATATTTGTAACGAAATATGTGATTTTTAAAGTCCAAGCATAGCCCATGATCCTAAATTTTTACGCTTAAGCTTGTCTCATGTAGAAATGAGCTATGGCCTTTGGTGTGGCTTTCCTTCTAACTAGAGGAGTAGACAGGTATTGGACCTCTTTGGGTGGTTGTAGGTTTTTACAAGATAGGCATTGTGTAAGCACCTCATTTTTTTACACCCCCAGAAGTGCCGAAAATGCAGACCCTTGACAAAAAGTCAAACCCCGAGGGGACAAAAAGTTGACTTTTTGATCAAGTGATAATTGACCACCTTGCTTTATCTCAATGGATAGAGAATCCCGACACGGTTCCGACACAACTGAGTTTGCTGGAATGAGAGTCTGGATGAAGGATCTATGAACCGGGCAAACTTGAGGGGGAACAAAAAGTTGACTTTCTGCTAAACCTCGAATCAACTGCTTAACCCTCTGCCAATGGATAGAGGACTGTGATACGGTTCTAACGTAACTGAGTTTGCCTAAATCAAAGTTCGGATGAAGAAGATGTAAGCAGTTGAAGTTCTAGGGCAACAGTGCCAAAAAACTGCACACGTGGCAAGCAGCTGAGCAAAAAGGTCTCAGGGATTAAATCTGTAATTACCCAAATCAATGAAAAATATCTCAAGGGTAAAGCTGCAGATATCCAAGGGTATCAGGGACTAGATCCATAAATATCCAAACTTGAGAAAATATCCCAGGGACCAATCTGTAAATATCCAAAAGTATCAGGGACTAAATATGTAAATATCCAAAGTATCAAAGACTAAATCTGTAAATGTCCAAAAGTATCAGGGACTAAATCTGTAAATATCCAAAGTGTCAGGGACCAATCCACAAATATCAGGATTTGCTCAAGATTGATGTCTCCTATGGGCATGCATGGGCATCATCCATGCATGCCACCCCTCATGCATCTCTCTCTCTCTCTCTCTCTCCCCCCATGATCAACCATGCATGCATCATACATGCATCCCCCTCTCTCTCATGGTTGATGAGCATGCATGTGCATCATACATGCATGCAACACCCCATAACTCTCTCTCTCTCTCTCTCTCTCTCTCCCATGATTGTGCCCCCCATGCATGCATGCCCATCCCATATACCACATAATAAAGCCCCCCCCCCCCCCCCCCCCCCCCAAGTCCCATACGTATGGAGGCTCTCCCATTTGGTTGCGGGATTTTTCAAGAGAGTTTTCCCCTCTAACCTCTTTCCCATCTCTCCCAAGCTCTCTTCATCTCCCCCATGCTCACTCCCAAGGATTCCTAAGCTCTCCACCACCCTTCTCCACCATATTCAAGTTTGAAAGAGAGGAGTGACTGCTGTTGGTGGTGCGAAGGGAAGGCTCCAGCACCTATTTTGCTTCAAAGGGAACCTCTACACCACTCAAGCGTTCCTAAAAACCACAAGGTAAGGCTCCATATCTCCATTTGCTTCACAGATATAAAAATGCAAAGGTTTTGAGCATGTTTGAAAAGATTTGTTGTCCCATACTATGATGTGTTTCCTACCATGCTTTCCCCCCTCTTTCCTCTCATTTCCATCATGAGTATGGCTTCCCATGGTAAAGGGGAATACACATACAGCTCCAAGAAAGTGAGGGTTCAATTTCAAGCAAGGTTTAATGACTTCTTGGTAGGTTGTTTGGTTATTGGCTGTCCCATTCAAATGGGGGAGGGTGTTCCCTTGTGTTTATGCATCTCTTGTACCCCCAAATAATCCCCTTTACCCCCTTCTTTTGTGGTTTTCCCTCTAAGATAGATAAATGGTTTTGTGTGAGTATGATAGGGTTAGCATGCATGGTTTTGTGTGAGCATGAGCATGTTGCAAGGTCTGTGGAATTTTGTTCTTTTCTTATCTTTATGTTTTATCCATGCATGATAGGGTTGGATTGCCTAGCATGCATAAGATTCCTCATAATCTAACTCCAATTTAAGGCATATGTGCTACTACCTTAGGATGGCATGAGTATCATCTTATTTTCTGTTTAGGTGAGTTTTTTTACTAGGGTCTTGTGTCAATTTAACTACTGTTTTGGGTCATGTGAAGTCTATGCCACCTTGCCTAGTGCACACACCACATGCATGCTTGTTGTGCTACTACCTTAGGATGGCATGAATATCGTCTTATTTGCTGTTTAGGTGAGCTTTTTTACTAGGGTCTTTTGTCAATTTAACTACTGTTTTGGGTCATGTGAAGTCTATGCCACCTTGCCTAGTGCACACACTACATGCATGCTTGCGTTTTTATAGATCCCATGCCTAAAGTGGTTGTTAATTTTCGGGTGTTTTTATGTAGTTCACTTTTAGTTTAGTCTTGTTTGAACCACTGTGGGCCCACACAGGGGCCCACACAATCACTGGAACACCCCAAGAAGCCCATTGCAGAGATCCAAAAAATGGCATCTTTTAGCTGATCCGACAACTCAGGTCGGATCAGTAGAGTTTCTTTTGTAACCGACAAACCGGATCGGATACAGGTGTCTCTGTGCGTATCCGATGCTTAAGGTCGGATACAGGCTTCTCTGTGTGTAGTCGACAACTCAGGTCGGCTACATTACAGAGGCGCCATTTTGTTGATTTTCAGCTCCTTAACTCATTTTTGCAATCCTTTTTAGCTAAACCCAGGCAGACCAGTAGGGTTTCCGGTTGAACCGACCTGGTCCAACTTGACTCGCCGTAGGCCTTCCAACAGGGCCCACCAAGCCCGACCAACTCACTAGGGTGTAAATGAGCAAACCAAGTTAATTGAGTGGGCTAGACCATCCGAGGCCCACCAAGCCCAATGAACTCTTGTGCATGTAAATTAATGGATAAGCAAATTGATCAAATAAGCCAGGTGGGCCAAACCCAATGCGGCCCACCCACAAGCTCGATTGTGGCATGATGAAGTAACTTAGCATGGTTTGGCCGAGACCACGGGCAGGGCCTATCGGGCCCACCAAGTCCACTCACCAAATAGCGTTAGGGCTCCCAAGCCCAGGCAAAGGGCCCCAAGCCTGAGCCTGGCCCACAGTGGAGAAAGATCAATCAAGATAATTTAAAACATTTGGCATCCATTTTGAGGCCCACCCAAGGGCCCGCTAGTCAATCCAGATTCACTTTTGCATGGAATTAAATTTAATCTCCAACTTGGAATTTAAATAAAATCAATTCACTTGAACCAAAGCCCAAAGGGCCTCTCAAGTTAGTCTGAGGCCCACCAAGGGAGATGTGGGCTGGTTTTAGCCCACCAAGGAACCCACGGGCCTTCCAATAGGGCCCGCCCACGCAGACTCATCTCACTTTAAGCTAAAAAAGATAAAATCAAGTAAAGGGACCCACACCACTTTGGCGGTCCCGCCAGACTTAACCAAATTTGAATGCTGGATTAGGAATTTGGTAAATAGACAAACCGAGTTGACTCAAACCAGGGAATCCTATGAGACCCGTCTTTTGACGGGGCGAACCAGGGTGTCTACGGACTTCCCCGGACCGTAACCGAGAACTTGCTTAGAATCTCAAACCGCAGACCAAGCCTTAATAGAAGAACTTAGGCACCCAGGTGTCTGCCTGCACCCCATCAAGTAGTGGCAACTCCAAACAATCCCGAGGCACGAATCATTTTGCATGAGCCTCATCGTGCGACCGAAATCAGGTGCGCACACATTGGATAGTTATATGATAAGATATCCATATGAGCAGATCATTATTGATTGGATAGAGGAATCTTTTAAGGATTTCAAGGGATATTATGTGACAAACAATAATGTCCGCTAGAATCCTTGAGAAGATTTGATTAGCTTAAATAGCATGATAGATATTAGAAGAGTAATACCCACATTTGACATCGTGCAAAAAGAATTATGTTGCTTGGCATATGCCCTTATCTTTTTCTATTAGCAAGCACACATGTTGGGCAAATGCCACATGAGATCACTCTAAGCTGGTTTTAGCCCCCTTTCCCCTTGTGAAGGGTCCATCCTTATTACAGTGCAGGTGTTCTCCTTCAGTTTGGCTTTCTTGAGTTTTCTGTTGATTCCCCTTTAAACCCCATCCCCTCCTCTACCCATCTTATGGAAGACCTTACATCTAACCTAAAGATTCTATTCATTCCCCAAGACCAAAAACTGTCTTTAAGCTCTCCCAAGAATATAGGCAATGCTTGCACAATAAGCGGAAAAAAGATCTCTCCTCGAAGATTCCTCTTGCCTTTGATAACGCATCCAACAAAGAAAAAGTATCGCAGTCCCAACCATGGATTATGAACTCTTTCCTTGTGTTAATGGAATCTATGAAGTTCGAAGATGAAACCTTAACCTTATGCTTCACAAATATTACAATTTGGCTTTAGATTCACGACAATCCTCGGAAACTTCAAGACAAAAAGGTAATATTTGATTTACTAAGGCTGTGTTTGGAACCCTGGATTTGGGGAGAAAAGAAAATAAAATGCTAAAATTTTCTTTTCTATTGTTTGGTTTAGACGAAGGAAAATGAGATTTTCTCTCCAAATTTTCTCTCCGTCTTTCTCTCCAATGCAAAAAATTTTCTCTCAAAAAAGGTAGGAATTTTGAAATAAAAGAAAATTCACCATCACTTATCACTATTCACACCACCCACCCACCCCACCACTAACACCATCCACTACCACCACAACCCACCACCTACCACCACCACCACCACTAGCCGCCACCACCACCCACCACCACCCGGCACCACTTGTAACGCCCCGAATGCGGGTCAGTGCAAAACCGGCACCCAACCCGAATCCGGTTCGTTACTGTAACAACCCGAGTCTAGTTCAACAACCAAACCCGAGGTGTTACCACGAAGTTAGGGTCAGATACACACTGAGATTTACAAGAAAATTTAAAGTCAAAGCAAAAGCATAAAAATCAAAACTTGGAAAATCTGGGAAATTATAGCCAAAATTTGAACTAGCGCCTAGGATCACCTAGCCTTCCAGGGGTAGGTGCTCTATGCAAAAAAGTTAGATGCAGGGGGTTTTTGCAATCAAAATAAATTTCTAATAATTTTTCTAGTAACTTAATTATTCTAACATCTTTATAAAGACCTAATTGAGGTATAAAAATTTTAAAAATTAAATTTTGTAAATAACCAATTAATTATAAGTCCTAATGATTGGTTAGAATATGAAAAGGACTAAATTGAAGGTAACAACAATAGGAATAATATTAGTTTGTATTTATGGATTAAAATTACCTTCTAAACTATATTTTAGGTTTAAGGAATGTACTGTAAATTAAAAATACAGAGAATTGGATTAGTGGTTATCTTAGGTATTAAAATGGTAACTTGGAATATAATAAGGGAACGAATATGGAAACTTTAGGAAAGTCATGAATTACTGGTGTTTGTGCTTTAGAATGTGAATATTGATTTTCTGGAATTTCATAAATTAGGATTTTTTTTGAATTTATGAATCATGAGTTTTATATTGAATATAATTGAGAACTTGAATATGTTATTCCGCAAAAGGCTATATTTTGGTTTATAAGGATTGAATCATGGTTTTCTCTTGGAATTAAACATTTTGATATGGATTGGATTGTGATATGATGTTATTCACTTTTATTTTACAATTGAGTGATACTGCTTCCTATGGTCGAGTTGATACTAGCTTTTACGGCAGAGATGGGTATCCTCTGTTGTAGAGATGTATAATCCTCTACGTAAAGATGTGTAATCCTTTACGGTAAAGGTGTGTATGCCTCTTGCAGTAGCATGTCCTCCCATATGTTGTTTTATCATGGTTTGTGTCAGTGGGCTTAACTATATATGGATCCATAGTTTTTGGCTAGATAGCTAAGTGGTATTTCTTTTGGGTTGAGTTACTCCTATGTGCGAGCGCGCTTTCCTTGCAAGTTAGTTTGCTTTGGTAGGTCCTATGTTTGGAGGGACACACCAGTGCGCCGCTGGTGATTCCATGTACATGTAGATAAGCGGTCATCTCCATGTATTGATTTCAATGTTGCATGTTGGTGTTATATGCCAACTCTGTTGAGTTCGTGTTCAATAAGTTGGTAACTATGGCTCTTGTCCAAGGAGATTGTAAGCACCTCATTTTTGCGGTCCCAGAAGAGCTGGAAATGCAAAACACAGCTAAAAAGTCAAACCCTAAGGGGTCAAAAATTGACTTTTTGATCAAGTGAAAATTGGTCACCTTGCTTTATCTCAATGAATAGAGAATCCCGACACGAGTCCAACGCAACTGAGTTTGCTGGAATCAAAGTCCGGATGAAGGATCTAGGGGCCGGTCAAACTTGGGGGTGAGCCGAAAGTTGACTTTTTTTCGAACCAAATGCCAGGTGCTGAGCCCTATGTCATTGTATAGAGGGCTCTGATACGGTTCTAACGCAATTGAGTTTGCTCAAATCGAAGTCCGGATGAAGGAGATATGAGCTGTCGAAGTTTCCGAGCAGCAAAACCCAGAAAGCTGCACACGTGGCAAAAAGCCGCACAAGTGGCAAGCGGCGCAAGAAAATATCTCGAGGGGCAATTCGTAAATATCCAAACATGCAAAATATCCCAGGGTTTAAAGCAAAATTTCGCAGGGACCAAATATGTGAATATCTAAGAGTATCGGATGAATCTACGAATATCCAGGAGCAAATCCGTAATTTTTCGATTTGTATCCGACCAAATATGTCGGATACACATACCTCAGTTTATAACCGACACTATTCATCGGATACAAGGAGATCAGCCCGCGAGATTCGCGCCGGTTGCCCGACAAATTTGCGGCGGCATTAAATTTCCCAATAATTATGTCTTGTATACGATATTTAATATCGGATACAAGTAGCCCTTAGTGTATCCGGCCATATAGGTCGGATACACTAAGGAGGTAGTGTATCCGACCTATATGGTCGGATACATTTTTTTTCTCTATAAAAAGCCACTAGCCATCTCTTTTGAGGGGTTGGCTCATTTCCTTGGTTTTAGGACTTTTGCCCCCTCCCATGCTCATCCGAATCTCTCTCCCTTGAGCACACTTGGCCTCCACCACCTCCACTCCACCCCAGCACCACAAAAACCTCTAGCATCCTTCTTCTTCCCCACCCTTCTACTAACACCAAGAGGGAGTAGTGGCTGTTTGTGCAAGAAGAAGCAATCTCCAGCAACATTTGTCTCCTCAAGGAAGTGTCTCTACCTCCCCAAAAGAGCCAAGAACCTCCAGGTAAGGTTCCTCATCATGTTGTATTTATCATATATTAAATTCGGATTTTTCTGCTGATTTTCTTATTCTTGTCTTCCTTCTTGGCATGGGCTTATTTCCATGCAATTTTCTGCATGCATCTGATTTTTTTTCATGGCACGAAACCACCACTAGTAAGAGGTCCACGTAGGGTTACTTGAGAGTAGGAGAGCTCATTTTTTATACTTTTTTTTTTGTGCTTATAAGCTGCCCCTTTAGTTGCTGTTCTGGAGCTTATTCTAAGCCTTTGGTGGGGGAGCATGTTCCCCTTGGTATGGAGATCCATTGTACCCCTATGAGTGCGCCCCCCTCCTCTCATCCTTTCTTAGTTAACTTGGTATGGTTTGCCTATGCTTGTTTGCATGTGTCACCACGGCTAGGATGAATGCATGATAGGACTGAGTTTTTTTGTGAGTAAAGCTTGAGGTTACGGGTCTACTCTTATCCATGTCTAATGTTTTCTTTCTATTTCTTGTTGCTGCTGGAGTTGACAAATAAGCTCCCTTTACCATCTTTTTTTATTGTTTTTTTTTTTGCTGTGGCCGTCCCCCCCTATGGAGCACCTATTTTGTTTTAAGAAGCATGGTCTCCCCTTCCTTAACTTGCTGTTTTTTATCTATGTCAACCCCTTTTTTTTACATATATATGCATGGACAACAACCTTGACATGCTCATGTTCCTATGCCAAGGATGATGTCTTTTTATGCATGCAACCATGCTCCACCACACCCCCCCCCCCCCCTAAAGCCCCTAGCATGTTGCTGATTTTTATTACTACCTACAGCCCCCTCGACATGCCACTGTTATGCTCCTAAGCCCCTCCATGGGTGCTGTCCCAGCAGATTTGAACAAAACCCAAAGCCACCCCAGCTGTTAGTTAGTTAGAGCCATGCACTAAGGCAGCCCTTCACCCCTTAATATGCCCATGTGAAGTGTTGCTGGAGATAGCAGCAAATCCCCACCACTTGCTGCTGTCTCCAGCAAGGTAGTGAACCTCTCCACCCTTGTTACATGTGCTACCCCTGTACTGTAGCAGCAGGTTTTGTCTTGTATTGTGTCTCCTTCCTTTGCTTTGCACCTATAAGAATGTGTAGACACCCCAAATTGCACAAACAATCATCAAAAATCATTATCTCCTGGAAAGCCAGCACAGAATTTGAAGAAAATAAACTTTTTCCTGTATCCGGATACAAGTACTCCTTCCCGTATCCGGATACTCATACCGGATACATGTGAGCCTTAATGTATCCGGTACATGGTACCGGATACCTTAAAGCCCTTTGTTATCCGGTCTGATATACTGGATACCTTAAGTTTGCTCAAAATTAGGGTTTTCCGAGAGCTTTTCACTTTTACCATCATGTCCCTCATTAAATGAGGGGAAATCACGGAAATAACCTTAGGGTTTAGGTTGGAGGGGTTTTAGACATTAAGTTGTGTCTACCAATGACCTTAACCTTTGCCTATAAATAGGAGCCTCCTCCTTGAGCAAAGGGCACACAACTCTTGTTTTGAATTCTCGCAAAGAAGAACTCCAAGAGAAGAAGAAAACCGCTGTGGAATCGCCTCCAGAACTCAGGTAAGCCTCAACTTTTCTTTTTATTTTCTGTCTTTACATTCCTAGATCTAGATCTCTTCTTCTACCTTTCTGTAGTGTAAAGCCTTGTTTGTATGTGTGGAAATCCTTCCCCGGCTCAAAGTATCTCAAGACTCCCCTAGCCGTAAAACGTGAAGGCGGATCTAGGAGAAACGAGACTGGGGATTGACCCTAGTGCTAGAACCTATGTAGCATAAGGCCTTTTTGAATGATTGTAAAACGTTCCATATTCAAAGTACCCTTGATTATCTTAAAGAGAACAGAGGGAAACGATAATGGAACGGAACCCTAGGCTATGCTAGAACCTATTTTGTGAATCTATATGCATGTTGTATTGATCTTGTTTAGGGTTTTTACACTTGCACATACATATCACTATTTTGGCGGGATAGGTTCATATTTGGGGTTTATTGCATTTATTGTGATAAAACTCAAATATATGGCCTCAATCAAATTCTGGAGCGTTTTTAAATGTTTTTCAAAGGTTTTGGATTCATCTCACACGAATCACACACTTTTTGTCAATTTTCGGATTTGGTTTTCTTCAAAAGTGGCTTAGCTTGACAGCACCTGTACCCTTACTTCGGACGCCCATAACTTCATCATCCGGATGAATTTTGGGGCGATTTCAGAACCATGGGAAAGGTGAGGCTGTCTAGTTTATGTCCACCAAATTTCACAAATTTATATCTAGCGGATTTTTGACACCTCTCTGTCGAAGTTAAGTGGACAGTTCAGGTTCAAATACGGAACTTGTCACTTCGACGGACCGCCATGTGTTCGTTTTAAGTCCGATTCGAGCAATTTTTGTTTCTGAGTACTCCTTTAGGAGTCTATTTTCAAATCCAGTTGGTTTCATAATTTTTGGATTCCATTTGAATTATTGGTAGCCGATTTACTCAGAACTGCTCATTTGCATTTTTCTGGGTAAATCTGTGATCTTCGCGGCCTGTTCGGGAGACCACCCAAGGCACGTCCGAAGGGATTTTTGTATGAGGCTAGTTTCTCTGGAAAGATGGCCATACAGAATTCAATCACACCAAATTTCACGGATTTCTATGTAGTGGATTTTTCTAGACAATTTTCCAAAGTTGCCCACTTACCACTTTTAAAAATCCCCAACAGCAACTTCAAAGGAGCATAACTCCTAGATTGTTCATCGGAATGAAGTAAAATTTTGCATGAGACTCTTATTTACCCTAATCTTTCAAATGGATTTGGTTTGGTTCAATTCAGAATTGGATTTGAATGATTTTAAGGCAAATGGCGTACTTTTTACCAAAATTCCCGGATTTGCCTCAACTTGGTTTTGGCCACTTTTACTTTGATTTCCATCTTTTGAAATACTCCAGAAGTGATATTGACATAAGAGAGGATCTAAAATCCATTTAGATCTTCATGTGAAAATATCATACATTGTTCCTTTTTCAAGGCTTTTTCATGATTTTTAGCAAGCTCCTTATTTTCTTTTTAGCATGAACATACACTTGGCAACCACTTCGTGTGGATGATTGGGGGTGCCTAACACCTTCCCCCGTTCATAATCTAATCCCCTTACCCATCTCTGGATTTGATTTTCAAGTAGGGTTATTTTTACCATAGAATTTGTCTTTTGGCTATTTTTGCCTACTTTTGAACTCTTTGGTGTCCATTCTCACCCCAAAATCATGAATGGTGGCGACTCTCCCAATTTTTGCGTTGAGCCCGTCTGTTGACGGAGGGAAGATCACTCCGGTGATTTTTTTCCCATGTCTCACAGAATGCTGCCCCTTTTACCCCTTGCCCCTTGCTTTTCATATGCGCATTAAGCATGCTCCCCTCGCCCCTTATAACCTATGGTGGTTCACCCTAGCTGCTGCTGGAAACAACAGCAACACCCCCTTCAAGCATGCTCAAAGCCCACCCGCAATCCCTTGTATTAGTTGCTGTTTTACTTTTCCACAGCAGGTTTATGGGCATTGGTTTGATTTTTTATGCGTGTGTTTGTTCTCTGATTTACACCATATAGGCATGCCAACCCCCAAAATACCATGCACAAGTGTTATTAATCCCCATGTATCCCTCACTCGCTTAACATGTTTAAATCGGTCCACGTTGGCTGATTTTTTTTTCTTGTGTTATTTGTTGTCCCATGGTCTCATGTCTTGGTATTTGTGCTGGAGTAGTGTGCGCATCTAAATCTAGATCGCACACGAGGCGCACATGGGAGTGCGTGCCTCGGGACTTTCGAAGTCGCCACTGCCTAAGAGGTGCAGGCAGACACGGTGATTGCACTATCCGGGTCTAAGTCTGGTCTGCGGCTTTTCAGAGTTCTAGCTAAGTCCTCGGTTACGTCCGGGGAAGTCCGAAGACACCCCGGTCCGCCCTGTCGGTTTGACGGGTCCCTCGGGTCTCCCTGGTTTTGAGTCAATCTTCACCCTTCCTAGGCCAGCATGCCACTTTGTTTGGTCTGGCAGGGCCATCTGGTGGTGTGGGCCCCTTTTTATTTCATTTTATTATTATTTTTTATTTAGGTGAGATGGGTCTGGTACGGGTCCCGTTGGAAGACCCGCGGGTTGCCAAGGTTGGGCTTGGGGCCCAGTAGGGTTATTGGGTAACCCTTTTTTTTTTTGGTTATTTATTAAATTAAACTATTTATACATGCAATGGGCTTAGTGGGCTTGGATTTGGCCCATTAGCCAAAGGTCAAGGGGCCTAGGCCTGTTATTGAAAACAGGCTTGGTATAGGCCGATCAAAGGTGGGCCCCATAAGTGGGCCCAAGAGGTCTTGGTGGGCCCATCTAGGCCTATGGTCCATGGAGGGCTAAGAATAGCCCAATTAACTTATTAAATCGGATTGAGCCAGTTCGGGTCGGAACGGATCCAACCAGGCCGGAAAATTACATTTTTTTTAAGTTATTTTCATAATTGCCCGTATTTGCTATACGGGTGTGCCTTGCTCGTGAATATAATTCGGTTCGGGCTTGCCCACGCAGTAAACACGGGCATACCCAAACCGTACTGAGTTTACGGGCACATCCAGTTTTGTATTTTTGGTGCCCCAATTCTGGTTAGGATCACTCCGGCGGGCTCCTTGGATGTTCTGGCGACGCTTGTGGGGGTTCTCAGCAGTTTCATTATACTGCATTTGCTCCTTTTGCCTTCAAATCCTCTTTTTTGGTCTTTAATACCTTGTAAGGAAACAAAGTCCCCTTCCTCTCCATCTTGCTGGTTCATCTTTTAGTTATTTTCAATAAAAAGGGAATGAGGGATAAGGATTACATGGGATAAGTTTAAGAGGACACATTCCTCTTACATTGTCAAATGAAATCAAGTAAAACATGTTAGTTTCCATATTATTTTTCTTTGGCTTGTTTCATTTGTCCATTCTCTTTCTTTTTCACAAAGAGTCTTTCATTCGTATAAGAGAATTCCAACAAAAGTGAAGCAAATGGGTTAGTAGCAAAATAGTGAAAATAAGAAAAATTGCTTAAATGAGACAATTCACATATATATATTGAAAAAGAAGCTGCTAAAAAAGTTACCACACTGTTACTTCTTTGATTTGGTGATGTAGTGATTCTCTGAAGATTTTGGCAGCACTTCCGCGTCTCCGTGGATTTTTTTTTGAATTGGTTTTGAAAGGGTCTTGATGGATTGTTTATGCTTACAAGGTGAAAGGGAGAAATTGGGCAGCATTCAGGGGTAAAATAGGTATTTTTGGGTTAGGTATTGGGGGTGGCAGAACATGGGCAGGGGTTTAGTCATGCAGACAGCAAGAACGGAGAGGGGGGAGGCCTTGGAACTTGGCTTGTTCGAATGGGGGGGGGGGGGGGGGGGGGGGCTGGCTTCTCTATTTATAGGCAAAAAAGTCGTGCCCGTATTTGAAATGGGGGCATGCCTTGCCCGTACTTCAAATACGGGCGAAAAACGCACATTTGCAAATCTTGCAGAATTGGACGTACAGGACGCGTGTCCCGCCGTACAGTGACGCGCGTCCTCTTCTAGAAGTTTGCCCGTATTTCAAATACGAGCGAGCACGTTTTAAAAATGTTTGGATTTCAAACCATTATTCAATCGGATTTTTGGTAAGATTTCGGAACCACCTATCCATTGGGATCAAGTTTGGCAGCTGAATTGGGGTCGAGCAAAAAGTCAACTTTTCGCTCCCCAAAAGTTTGACCAGCTTATAACTTTCTCATCTGGACTCTGATTCCAGCAAACTCAGTTGCTTTGGAACCGTGTCGAAATGCTCTTTTCAATGAGATGAAGTTTGATGGCCAAATTCACCTGAATAAAAAAGTCAATTTTTTGACCCCTCAGGGTTTGACTTTTAGTTTGACTTTTCATTTTTCTTCATTTTGGGGGTGCAAAAATCAGGTGTCTACAAGTAGCATAGTAAAAGGGTGCCTGGTTGCTGGGTTTTGGCTTGCTACTGATGGATGAAGGCGAAACACCCGGGTAGGGGTGCAAAGAGCCCTACCTCGCTGTTGTTGTATTGCTGCGAAAAGTAAAGGGGAGAGCAACTCCCATGCCCCCTTTTCTTTGTGTCTTTGCTGGAGATCACAAGAGGTGACCAAAGTGGAGGCATCTCTCCCATACCCGAACCAATGTGGGTCTGCCCAAGGGCCCACATGACTTGTAGAAAGCCCCTAGGAAGCCCATGAGACTACCCCAATTGCAAAAGCCTGGAAAAGGGAATTTTGAGGTGATCCAACAACTCAGGTCAGATCACCTAGGACTTGTGTGTAGCCGACAAGTAATGTCGGCTACATGGCAGAAATGCCAATTTTGGTTTTCTCCGGTTCTTGTCGAATTTGAATGATATTTCCACCGAACCAAGTAAACCAATAGGGTTTCCGGGTCATCCGGAAATCCAATATGGGACATGGACCACCGGTCCAACTCGGTACATTTGTGGGCCTTCCAACGGGGCCCACCAAGCCCAACAAACCCTTGTGCATGCAAATAAGCAAGTTAAGTAAAATTAACTAATCGAACCGGGCGGGCGAAACCCAGTGTGGCCCACCCGAACCTTGTTTTGTGGAATAACGTTTGAATTGTGTGGTTTGGCCGAGACCAAGGACTAGGGCCCGCCGAGGCCCATTAACCGAACCAAAGAAGGGTGCAAACCCTAAGCCTCAAGGAACCGGACTTTCAAGCCCAAATTTGGACTACGGGCCCCAAGTCCAATGTCCAACTCACTCTGGCAAACTTAAACAAGATAAGCTAAAAATACTCTGGCAACCATCATGGGGGCCCATCCAGGGGCCCGCAAACCAATGCCGACCCACTTTGGCATGTAAATCACTTAAACCTCCAATTTGAACAATTAAGTAAAATCAACTCATTAACTTAAGCCCAAAGGGCCTCTCAAGTTAGACTGAGGCCCACCAAGGAAATCGTGGGCTTTCCAACGGGGCCCACCCAGTCAGACTCAGAGTACTTAAATAAGCAAGATAAAAACAATTAAAGGAGACCCACACCACTCAGGTGGTCCCGCCAGACTTAACCAAGTTGCATATCGGATTAGGAATAGGATGAGAACCAAAGCAAGCTGACTCAAACCAGGGAACTCACAAGGCCCGTCATCCGACGGGGTGGACTGGGGTGTCTACAGACTTCCCTAGACCACAACCGAGACCCTACTTAGAATCTCAAGCCGCAGACCAAAACCCAAAATAGACAAGATTAGGCACCCAGGTATCCGCCTGAACCCCATCAGGCGGTGGCGACTCCAAATTTTTCCCGTGTTGCGTTTCCGACCCGCGCATAGAGATGTCTCAGGCTTGAGTGTCTTAGTAGCTTCACCTATAAGACGCACGGTGGTATAGTATTTGGTTGAGTGTCATCTCAAAAATTTATCATCTTTGTGAGTCCTGCAGTGACACGTGTTTTATCGCTATACGTCGATTTATTTATCGATAACATCTTTTGCTGGTACCTTACGTCTGATTGCATATCTTATCGCCTTATTTGGAATTGGCCATGTTGTTTAGAATTTATCGCCTTATCGTTGATTAATCATTTACCTCGTGACTATTTGCTTAAATTAGACTATTTTTTTATTGCATGCACCTGTAGACACCCCAAATTGCACAGTAAAAATGATCAATAATTGGCAAAAAAATCATTATCTCCTTTGGAACCAGCACAAAATTTGAGAAATGTGCATTTCTTCTTGTATCCGACAACTCAGGTCGGATACAAGCATACCTCTTTATATCCGACATAAGTTGTCAGATACAAGTGGACCTTAATGTATCCGGCAACATATGCCGGATACATATAGGTGCTCGTGTATCCGACCTGACATGTCGGATACATGCTTTTTGCTCAAAATTAGGGTTTTCTGAGAGTTTTCACTTTTTACCATCATATCCTTCATTAAAGGAATGGAAATCTCGGAAATAGCCTTAGGGTTAAGGTTGGTGGGCTCTAGACATTATGTTGTGTCTACCATCTCACCAACCCTAACCCTAGCCTTTGCCTATAAATAGGAGGCTCCTCCTTAAGCAAATGGCCATTAACTCTTACCAAGAACTTTTGCCAAGAAGTTGGAGATCAAGGAGCTCCGAGTGAAGAAGGGAACAGCTGCAATCTTACTTCCAGAAGCCCAGGTAAGCCTCAAACGTCTCTTTATTTTTCTGTTTTTACATTCTAGATCTAGATCTCTTCTTCTACCTTTCTGTATAATAAGGCCTCTTCTATGTGTGTGAAAACCCTTCCCCTACTCAAAGTACTTCGAGACTCCCCCTAGCCGTAAAACGTGAAGGCGGGATCTAGGGGAAACGAGACCGGGGATTGATCCTAGTGCTAGAACCTTGATTGGAATAAGCCTTTTGATTCTATGAAAACCGTTTCATATTCAAAGTACCCCAGGATTATCTTGAAGAACCGTGTTTAACGGGGAGGGAGAACTAAGGGAAACGATAATGGAACGGAACCCTAGGTTGTTTTAGAACCCCATTTGATTGATTTAAATACATGCTATATGTTATTATATTGTTAAAGAATGGATTTTTACACATACACACATAGCACTTGTTTTGTCGAATTTGGCTTGTATTTTGGATCTATTGTCGTCATTGTGGTAGATCTAAAATAAATAGCCCCAAACAATTCTGGAATGTTCGTTATCGATTTCAATCAAGTTTATTTCAAATCTTGAAGACCTCTAGGTCTAACCTCTCGGTTTTGGGCACTTTTGCTCAATTTTGGGGTTTTTGGCATATCCTTTCCAATCGGAGAGGATGGTGAGCCGAACTTGTGCCCCATTTCTTCCTAGAGGTTCTTCAATATCTTTTCAAGTGATTTTGATTCATCTTGCATGGATTCCACACACTGGATCACTGTTTTAAATTGATTTTACTCAAAAAAAGGCTTAACTTGACAGTAGCTGTACCCCAACTTCGGACACTCGTAACTTCATCGTCCGGATGAATTTTGGAGTGATTCCAGAGCCATGTGAAAGGTGAGGCTATCTAGTTTATGCCTGTAAAATTTCATTAATTTCTATCAAGCGGATTTTTGACACCTCTCTGTCGAAGTTGATAGGTCAATTCAGGTTTGAATACAGAACATGTCACTTCGACTAAGTGCCATGTGTTCGTTTTAAGTCCGATTTGAGTGATTCTTGTTTCTGAGTTTTCCTTTGGAAGTTTAGTTTCAAATCCAGTTGGTTTCATAATTTTTTGACTCCATTTGTGTCGTGGGTAACAGATTTACTCAAAGCTATTAAACAGCACTTTTCTGGGTAAATGTGTGATCTTTGGGGCCTGTTCGGGAGATCACCCAAGGCACATCCGAATGAATTTTTGTATGAGGCTAGTTTCATTTGAAATATGGCCATACAGACTTCACTCACACCAAATTTCATGAATTTATATGGAGCCGAGTTTTCTAAATGATTTTCCAAAGTTGCCCACTTATCACTTTTAATTATCTCCAGCAACAGATTTCAAAGGAGAATAACTCCTAGGATTTTAATCGGAATGGATTGAAAATTTGCATGAGTCTTCTATTTATCATAATCTTTCAAATGAATTTGGTTTGATTCAATTTAAATTGGATTTGAATGATTTCAAGACAAATGGTTCTTGCTTTTACCGAATCTTCCGGATTTGACTCAACTTGGTTTTGTGCAACTTTTACTTTGATTTCCATCTATTGGTGATATTCCAGAAGTGATATTGACATAAAAGAGGATCTGGAATTCATTTGGATTTTCATGTGAAGATATCATACATTTGTCCTTTTTCAAGGTTTTTAATGATTTTTAGCAAGCTTTCTTATTTTTTAGCATGAACAACACTTGGCAATCACCTTGTGTGGGTGAATGGGGATGCCTAACACCTTCCCCCGTTCATAATCTAATCCCCTTACCCATCTCTGGATTTGATTTTCAAGTAGAGTTATTTTTACTCTAGAATTTGCCTTTTAGCTCTTTTTGCTTATTTTTGATAATTTTGGTGTCCATTCACACCTCGAAAATTGGATGGTGGCGACTCTCCCATTTTACATTGAGCCCATGTGTTGACAGAGGGGAAATCATCCCGGTGATTTTTCCTATGTCTCACAGCACCTGTTACTTGCTGAAATGTAAATCTCATTCCGTTTTCACCTATTTTTCAAGTTTGCTTGGAGGGATCGTGAAGATGGGGTTTCATTTTAATGGGTAGAATTATAATTGCAATTTGATCATGCTCATGAATATTTATATGCTTCCTTGTAAAGGTATTTGAAATTAAATTGAATAAAGATTAAATATTTTTGTCCCACCATAACTCTGATGTAATTAATTGACTTTAAATTTTCTTGTAAATCTCAGTGTGTATCTGACCCCAACTTCGTGGTAACACCTCGGGTTTGATTATTGTACCGGACTCGAGTTGTTACAGTAGCAAATCGGATTCCGGTTGGGTGCCGGTTTTGCACTAACTCGGGTTGGGGCGTTACACCACTAGCCGCCGCCACCATCGCTCGCCAACACCACCACTGTAGCGCCCCAAATCCGGGTCTGCCCTATCACGGCACCAACCCGTCCCTGAGACCTACTTATGGGCCCAATAGAACCTGATTAAACACCATTTCTTGGGCAATTACAAAGTAATCATTAGAGTGCATGACTAAAGAAGCATGGAATAAAATTTTCCATATAACAAAATAATCATCTGCACTATAATCTCCAAAACATGATATACATGTGAACAAAATACAACTAAGACAACTAACCATTCACAATGATCTTCCCAAAATATATAGACATGTACAAAAGATATCTCCCAAGAGTATAAGTCCAAAAATAATATTTGCATCCCATATACAATCCCCAAGACAAAATACAAGGTCATAAAAAGAATCCTACTGCGGTAGTAGTAGCCTTCAAGCCTGTACTCAAGCTCACCCTCAATAACGCAGCTCACCAAGCGGATCTGAAAACAAATCCGGTAAAACAAAACACGCGTGAGACATAAAGTCCCAGTAAGCAGCAAACATGCATGCAGAGAAACAGTTTATGCAATTTTGTAACATCATGATAATATTCACAAGTATAAGATACCAAATGTAAACCAAAACATCTCAAACAAATATAAAGTGTAATAATTCCAAGTCAAATATCTCAATCGGGTAATTCATGAAATCAAATCAACAATTCCAAGTCAAATGTCCAAATCAGATTAATGATCGCTGTCCAAGATTAAGGCCAAGCGGAGTATTTCAACACTGCCGACGGATCAAGGCCAAGTAGAGTACTTCTACACTACCGACGAATCAAGGCCAAGTGGAGTACTTCTACACCACCGACGCATCAAATCCAAGTGGAATACTTCTTAACTGCCCGATTGAATCAAGGCTAAGTGGAGTACTTCTACGCTGCCCGATGAATCAAGGCCAGGCGGAGTACTTCTACACTGCCCTGATTCATGAAATCCAAAATCAATCAAAATGAATACCATAAAATCCTCAAAATACATTTTGGATGAGTGGGATAGTCTTAGGATTCCTAATAAAGTCATCATACCAAAAATCAATGGATTTCGAGACGAAAAGTTTTGGACCTCAAAAATATTCTAAGTCTAGATAAAAACGTTGACTTTTCGGTGTAGAATTTTTCTAGACAAATCTACAAGGAATTTCGGACTCAAATTCTGGTTGTGGTCTATTGGAGAGTAAAGGAATCTTCTAGAATTTTCTGGGTTTCTGAATCACTCGTTTGGGTATCAAACTCAAAAAGTGGCCTTTTATGAAAATCAGAAAAATTGGAAATTTAGGCACAAACTGGAAAGTTGACTTTTTATTGGTTGGGAATTGGGCCTTGGGAGTATTTTTATTGGTTCCAAATGGGGGGTAAAACCTTATTTACATGTAAAGACTTAAGTAAATTGAGCAATAAATACACAGGACATTTACTTAAATGTCTTTCATGGAAATAAGGGTGCTGTATGGGAGGCCTGAGCTGTTTGGGAAAGACTTGGTGAAGAAAAGGGGTGGAGAACTCAAAACATAGGCTTAACGTTTAGGCGTTCACTTTAGGGTCTTGGGGACGTTCGGGCGTTAAGGTTAGAACAAGGTGGACGTTCGGGCATTGGGGTTCAAGGTTCGGGCGTTGGGTTAAAACAAAGGCAGCGCGCGCGCGTTAAGGATTGACGTTCGCGTGGTAAGGAAATAAACAAGGCAACGTGCGCGCGTTGAAAGTTGACGTTCGCACATTGAGGCTATAGATTAATCGCCCAGGTTAATCCTGATTCGCGATTAGGATAACAGAGACTTGTTTTTTAGGGGTTTTGGCTCAGGATTAATAGCCAAATTCAGGATTAATCGCAAGGTCGGGACTTTGAAATATTTTGACTATTTTCAACACAAAACTCATGTAAATCCTTTCCAACCTTTCCAACATCAAAATGGGTGATCACAAAACATTCCAACACACTTAAAAACACCTTCTAAAACAAAGATTCATCTCAAATCTATAGGAACACAAATCAAACACATGAAACCTCATTCAAGACACCAATCTTAAACCCTAATATGAAATATGATCAATAGAGTTAGAAATCCATGGCAAATCAATAGAAAACTAACCAAGAGTATTATACAATCAAAACCTACGAATTTTAGAAGCAAATAGCAACATGCAAGATCATTTCTTCAAATAAATCAAACCCTAGAGAGAGAATACGAATTTTAGTAATTCATTTTGTTTTGAAGGGTTTGCTACTTACATGCTAATGGAGAAGCACAACCTCTCACCTAGGTCTCCTCTTCTTCTCCTTCTTCTTCTTCCTCTTGAAGCTTTCAAGCAAGCTCCCACACTTTCCCTCTTGTTCTATACGACCCAGACAAGAGAAAGTGTTCTCAAAAACACTTAGAATAGAAATTAGGGCATGCTTTTATATGCCCAAGTTTGGTCTTTCAAATCTGCCCCCAAACAAAGCTTTTATTCAACTAAACCCTAGGGTGTATCTAAGGCATACCAAGGGTACCTTAGTGTTATTCAAGTGGGGTACCTTAGTGTTAAGTGGGGTGTTTGCCTTAGCCACTTCAAAAGGCATGCTTTAGGAATGCTTGGGAGGTGTACCTCAGTTAACACAAAAGGATACCTTAGTTATATGAGGGGTACTTTAGTTATTTGAAGAGGTGCCTTAATGTTTCAAGGGATTTACCTTAGTCATTCTAAGGGATAAACTTTGAATAAGCTTAGGGGGTGTACCTCAATTATATTAAGGAGGGTACTTAACTATAGAAGGGGTGTACCTTAGTTATATGAGGGGGTACCTTAGCTATATATGGGGTTATACCTTAGGCAAAACAATGGAAGTTTACCTTACTTATATAGGAGTTACTTTAGTTAGACAAAAGGGGTACTTTGGCTATATAGGGGGTGTACCTTAGGTAAAACAGTGGGGGTACCTTACTTATATGAGAGGAGTACTTTTAGGAAATACAAGGGGTGTACCTAGGTAACATAAGGGATGTACCATAGGTATGTTGGAGGTACTTTGGTTATATAAATGGGGTACCTTAGCTGTATAAGGGAATGTACCTTAGCTAAACAAGGGGGTATTTCAAGTAAGACAGTAGGGTACCTTAATTAAAATAAAGGGATACCTTAGGCAATACAAGTGAGGTACCTTAAGTATAATTAGGAGGTACTTTAGGTATTCGAATGGGGTACCTTGGGCAAAACAGTGAGGTACCTTAGCCAATATGAGTGAGGTGCCTTAGGTAATATAAAGGGGTACTTTAGGTATACATATGGGATACCTTAGGCAAACACAAGGGGATACCTTAGATAAACACAGGGGTACCTTAGGCAAACACATGGGGATACCTTAGGTAAATACAGAGGTACCTTAGGCAAACACAAGGAGATACCTTAGGTAAACACAGGGGCACCTTAGGCAATTAAAGTAGGGTACCTTAGGGATTCAAGTGGGGTACCTTAGGTATATTGAGGGGTACTTTAAGTAACATTTGGGTGGTACCTTGGGTAATACTTGGGTGTACTTTGGGTATAAAAGTAGGGTACCTGGGGTATACTTGAAAGGTTATTTAGGTATTATTGGAAGATACTTAAGGTATACTTGAGAGGTACCTTGGGCATTCTTAAGAGTTACTTTGAGTATTCTTAGGGGATAATTTGGGTACACTTGGGAGGTACCTTAGGTACTCTTAGGAGCTACTTTAAGTATTCTTGGGAGTATTTTGGGGTATGCATGAGTATACACTAGTGTTATCCGGGAGGGTACCATGAGTATACTTGGGAATTACTCTAGGTACACATAAGTCTAATTTTTCAGAATTTGATTTCCAATTCATTTAAGCTAATTGGAGAGTATCTTAAACAATTGGAATTGAGAAATAACATTAATTAAACTTACCTTAATAACCTTCATAAAGTTCAATTGATTTCTCTAAATCCTCAAGAATAATCAACATTTATCTCATCTTCATAACACAAATACTTAATTAGTCTAATAATCACACTTTAGATAATTAATCTTAATAATTAAGATATAATCCGGGTCGGGGTTTTACAACCACCCACTGCCGTCGCCACCACTAACCACCGCTGCCCACCGCCACCCAGCACCATTGCCCACCACCCCAACCCATCATATTACTAAAATAAAATTTTCTTTTCTTCTCATTTCTCATCTTATCCAAACATTAGAAAAGGAAATAAAATTAGTATTTTTCTTTTCTTTTCTCTTCTCTTCTTTTCCTTTTTAGCTTTCTTTTCTTTTCTCCCCAATCAAAGGCTCCAAACACAACCTAAATGTTTTTCATGTTGGGATTGGGGTAGAGGTCAACGAAGATGCTTTATGCACCTTTTTGGTCTTTGCCTAAGTTAAGCTTCCTTTAGACCATGCAATTCCTTTGAAAATGTTTCTTAAAACGGAACCAAGTAATAATATTTGGCTTAGATTTTAAAAATGAAATCTGAATACTTTTTGTGTTTCTTTTATGGGTTTATTGGTCATTTGCTCTTAAGCTACCTAAACCCTTTCATGAGTAAGGAAGGAGGCAAGGAACCCCTGGTTACAAGAAATACAATGGATCGATGGCGGTTGCCATGTCGCATTGTAGGAATCCATTGCTCAGTAACCCTTCGAAGAAGATGAGTCAAGGTCCAAGTCAAGCAGGAGCTAAGTCACCGAGTTCATTGGCGCCAGCTCAACCATGCATGTCTCTTCCCACTGACATTGAAAATACCGATGACATGTCGGATGGGATGGCTACCGTCGTCACAGAACTCAGCAATAACGGGCCTCTTTGCTTGGATAATGGTGCAAACGGTAACATTTTGATCTTCGAAAATGGGCATTCTTGAGATGGACTCTATCTTCTAGTGTCTAGCTTCTTTAGTTTTGGGGCACAAAGCCTCAAACAAGACACAAACATTACCTTAGATGCTTCACCCCACCTTCCTTTGTGTGAAATCAGGCCTAAACCGAGTATTAGCTGAAGGAAACCTTTTAGTCTGGACCATAGAAAACTCAAGGAAGCTTATCCAGTAGTCCCTCAAATATGCTTTAATATGGACTTAGACTGGTTGCAAGAGGGAAAGGGAAGCCTTAACTCCTCAAAGAAAAGTAAATCCTCCACCCTCCAAATCTCTGACTTCTATAATAGAAAAACTTCTTCTAATTCTTGCTTTGTTCAATCTCATTCTATGAGGGGTGTCTCTTCACACAAAGAGGATGGGGTCTGCCAGCCAAATCATACAAAATGAAACTCATTGCTTGGAACCATGGGTTCATAGGCCGAGCCTCGACTAGACTTCACCTACATAATCTAATGCGCATTAACAGGCCAAACATTGTACTTATATCTAAAACGTTAATGAATGAAAAATATTCTGAAGGAAGAATTAGAAGAATGGGGCTTCTAAACTATTGGTGGAGTGCTACAAAAGAGAGATCGGAAGGTTTTTGGGTCTTATGGAACCATTCATGCAATATAAAAGTGGAAAAGGAGCTATCTTGGTACATCCATATGCATATCAGAGGGAATTCAGAAGAGAATTTTGAACTTACCTTTGTCCACGCTAGTTCCCAAATGCATAATTAGGCTTGGCAAGGGGAATGCATGAAAAGATTTGCCTCCAACAGCTTTCACCATGGATTCCAATAAAAGATTATAATGTGGTGCTGTATAATCATGAAAAAGGGGGAGGCAACCAAATAAAGGTACGAAAGGTTGAATTGTTTCAAAATTTTACAAAATGAATACAATTTAATTGATCTTCCTTGCAAAGGCATAAAGCTTACTTGGAATAATGGTAGAATGGGGAATGGTAATATTAGAGAAAAAATTGACCATGCATTGTATAGCACTGGGTAGTGCTCTATGTTTCCCAACCCTATCCTCTAGCAAGATCCTATAGTTGGTTTTGACCATGCCCCACTTATGTTTAAATACAAATAGTAAAAGCATCAAAAAAACATAAGATCTTTAGATTTGAAAACATTTGGATTGATGAGCATCACTATCAAAATTTTATCTTAGAGAGTTGGACAAATAGCGAGAGTAACGTTCACAGCAAAATTAACCAACTGAAGAGGTGTCTAAGTAAATGCAACAAAGAAAAACTAGGAGATATTAACCAAATAGTGTTGGATATATATATATATATTAGGAATTAGAAATGATACAGAAAAATCTAGCGTCAAATGAAAACCCTAAGATCATTAAAGAGCAAGAAACTCATAAAGCTTACATTGCTGCTCTCAAGGCTCAAGAAAAATTTTGGTACAAAAAAAAAAAGGAATTTAATAGCTGAAAGAAGGAGATTTGAATGCTGAATTTTTTCCATGTCACTACAATAAATAGAAGACAATGAGGAAGTAGATGACCCTAACGACATTGAAAAGACCTTTATTGACTACTTTACTAGAGTTTTCATAGCTGATTATAAAACTATAGATTTTTCCATCCTCAGCCACATAAACCCATGCATCTTTGAGATTGAAGATAACCAACTCATTAGTCCCATCACTGATGAGGAAGTTTGGGAAATATGAGGAAACTGGGTGCTCTCAAGAGTCCAGAGCCCAATGATTTCCATGGGGTATTCTACCAAACTTACTGGGAAATCATTAAAGAGGAGGTGTGCAAGCAAGTTAAATAATTCTTTCAAAATAAAAAATTTAACAGGAAAATCTACTTTACTCATATTATGCTCATCCCCAAAGCTGATAATCCTAGAACACTAAATGAGTTTAGACCTATTAGTTTATGTAAGTTTTGCTATAAAATCATTTCTTGACTGATTGTTGATAGAATGAGACTTCTCATGCCTAAACTTATTTACCCTCATTAAAGTTTCTTTGTTCCAAGCCATGCTATCAAGAGAACATATTATTAGCGTACTTTATCATACCATAAAAAGCAAAAAAAAAAAAAAAAAGTAAACAAGGCCTTTTTGCTGCTAAACTTGATCTTGCAAAAGCATATGATAGGCTTGACTGGCTATTCATTGAAAAAACCTCTCCATGCATTTTGTTTTTATCAGAAATTATTACGGTTTGCATAACCTCTATATCTTACAGTATTCTGATTATATAATAGCAAATCATGTGGCTTTATCTATCCTACTCGTGGCTCTAGATAAGGGGATCCTTTGTCCTTGTATATTTTCATCTTAACTCAACAAATTTTGTCCTTTGCACTTGTCAAAGCTGGGCAAGAACATTATATTCATGGGATAAAGGCCGATGGATTTGTTGAATCTCCAAGCCATCTGTTATATGCTGATGATCTGTTACTTTTTAGAAGAGCTTCCGAAACTAATGCCTAAAACTTTAATATCATTGTTAATAGTTTCTGTGAGATTTCAAGTCATAAAGTAAACCTTGGGAAATCGGAGTTATACTTGAGTTTGAGTGTTGAAGGGAACGAAAGAAGATTCTTTGATATTAAAACTACCAAAAATCTAGGCAAGTATTTGGATATTCTCACTTTTCCTAACTGGTCCTAAAGTTAGCCACTTTAAAGATCTGATGGAAAAAATTAATAGAAGGCTAATTAATTGGAAAGCAAAACTCTGCAGTCAAGCTAGGAGGGCGAAGTTAATTAAATCTATTTTACTTGGTACTTCCTAGTATTTCATGGGCTGTCTGAGAATCCCTAACACTATCACTAATAACATTGACAAGGAGTCCCAGGAATTTTTTTTGGTATAAGCCCAATAAAAAAAGATCTTTACATACTTTATGTTGGGAGAAATTATGCCAACCAAAAAGGAGTGGAGGCCTCAACAATAGAGATAGTAGGAAATTTAATGTGGCTATGTTCTCAAAAGTTGCTTGGACTCTGGCTATAAATGAGAAAAAAATTTTGACTAAGCTTTTTAAGGCTAAATATTTCCACAACCAAGATTTTTTCCACTCAAGTTAAAAAAAGCTCATCTTCGCAGTTGAAACAAATTTGTATAACTATGGAAACAGTCAACTTGGAAAAAGGATGGAGCATAGAAAGTGGAGAACCAACATAGATAGATAACTAGGCCTGGATGCAACATATTTTCCAAGATAGCAACCTAAGCAGCAGAATTGAACATTTCTAGAGTTGCAAATATGATAGATCAACAAACAAAGCGCTGGAATCTTATGAAACTCATGGAATTATGGCCTAACTAGATAGTTGAACAAGTAAGATCCATTCCCATAAGTAAATATGTTTTGAAAAATAAAATTGTTGGGACAGGAACTTCATCAAGCAAGTACTTAGTCTCATTTGCATATCGCCTTCTTGCAAACTTGGAAGAGAATCAACCAGAAGTGATAAAGTGGCTAAAAGTCTACCACCTGCCATGTGCCCAACAAATCAGATTTTTAATTGAAAACATTTCCAAGGCGGTACTGTAACAAATGAACTACTCCACAATAGAAAAAGGAACACCTATAGAAATGTGTGTGCTATGTAATAAGGAACAGGAATCAAATATGCACCTGTTTGTGAAATGTAATGTCATTAGAGCTCTATAGTTTGGTTGTATGGGTGGGCACATCATTGATCAAGATCAGCTATAAAGTTGCAAAGAGTGGATCTTCAACCACAACATGAAGACAAACTAAAATGGGGAAGCACAGATGCAACAATTGGCTGCTGGTTGGGCAAACACGTGTTGGGTCATTTGGAACACATGAAATAAGGTAATCTTCGAAAGTGAAAGCCCATCTCTTATCCTAACTATGTCTTCGTTTAATGCTTTACAAGAAAATATAGATACAATTATACAAAATGATCAAAGAGTTGGAGAAGCAGTCAAGGAAGAAATTTTCATTAGATGGCGAGATTGAGAGGCAATTGAGTGAAACTAAATGTGGATAGAGCTGCGAGAGGATGCCCAAGAGTAGTGATGATTGATGCAGTTGTAAGAAATGCTGATGGAAGAGTAATAGGAACTATGGTGCATAGAATTGGAACATCTAACTCATTATTTGCTGAAGCAAGTGCCATTGTTGAAGGAATCAAGCTAGCCCAGTTTTTAAAGAGCATACAAGTAGAGATAGAAAGCGACTCCAAAATCATTGTGGAATGCTTAAAGGAGAAGACTACCCCAACTTGGAAGATAGCAAACCTAATTGAAGAAGCCTTAACACTATGCAGAAATTTTGGAGTTATGCAAAATTTAAATGTATATAGGGAAGCGAACTTGGTTGTTGATAAACTGGCAAACTTTGCTCTGAATGATTTTTCCTGTCTTTAGATAAACTAGCATTCAATTAGGCGTTGTAAAACCCCGATTTTTCACCTAATAAATAAATAAATAATAAATAAAAGAAAATATGAGTTAAGTCCTAGTTAAAATAAAAAGTGAAGATTTAGAGGATAATTAATTCAAATAAGTTCTAAGTTGAAGATAAAGAAAGAATTTTAATGAAATTAGCCTAAAAGAATAAAAGGGTATTTTGGTAATTTCCAGAAAAGGGTAATTAGTAAATAGATCATCAAATAATAATTAGAATTAGAAAATAGAAGAAAACAAATTATTTTGACAAGTTAGAAATTAAAAGAAATTAATAAAAGCCTAAAAGTGGGAAAAAGGGTAATTAGGAGATTTCACGTCTTAATTTGGAGAAAATAAGGTTTTAAGTGATAGAAATGTTTAATTTAATATTTTGCACGAAATTAGGTTATTTTCATGAGTTTAGATAATAAGAAACTTAATTAGTATTATTTAAGTTGAAAATAGAAGGTGGAGAAAAAGTAGGAATTAAATTAGAAGGATTAGACATTAACTAGACCATGGTTGGGTTAGCCCAAATTAAGTTAGCCAATTAGGGTTTGTTTAGGATTTCTAAAGCCTAGTATAAATAGGAGATTAAGGTTAGACAAGAGGAAATTTTCGTGGGTTTCTTATGGAGAGAAAAGAGGGAGAGAAAGGAAGGAGGTCTCTAATGGAGGTGTCTGACCAGCCACCATCAAAACGCGATCGGAGAAAATCCGTACGGTGGATCGCCTTCAAATTTGGAGGTTTTGTTCGTGACTGATAAAACTACATTGTGAACGGTGGAGATTTGAATTGGAAGAATCTAGCTTGGTACGGTTGGGAGCAACATTCTGGTCCAGAATTAGAAGGTGCAATGGAAGAAGGATTTAGCGTATAAGGCAAGTAGTAACCCTTGGAAACGTGAGGAATTGCATGATTTTGATTTCTGTGATTTCATATGGTTAGAATGGATTAGACGGAACTGTATTTACATGGAATCAAGTTGCTTATATTTTCATGGTTTGTGTTCTTGATGGAATTATCAAATTAATGAAGAAAGTTTAGTTGGATTATGCAAATAAAGGTAGGAGGGTATTTAATTCATAAAAATTACTCTAGAAGGCTCTAGGTAAGTTTCAGAAAGTTTTAAGATTAATTTAGACCAGGAAAACATAAAGCAAAAGCATAAGAATCCGAAATTGGAAAATCTGGAAAATTCTATTAAAAATTGCACGAGCGCCTAGGATCGCCCAGGATCGCCCAGCCTTGTAGAGGTAGGCGCTCTAAGTAAAATTGGCAGATTTTGGGGATTTTGTAATTCGAATAAATATCCAATAATTCTTATGATTAGTTAAGCATGTTAGCATCTTTATAAGGACCTAATTAAGGTATAAAAATTATAAAATTAAATGGGAAAGATTATCCAATAAATTGAAGGTTTCAATGAAAGGGGTTGTTTATAAAAGGGTCAAAGGGTATGGATATTGCTAGAAATGATATTACTGATACTTATAGCTTATAAACATCTTCTAAACTTTATTTCAAGCCTGTAGGACATGCTGGAGAATAAAAATACAGAAAAGTTAAATAAAGACTACTTTAGGTGTTAAGATAGAAATTGGATTCTAATAAAGGGATTAATAAGGAAAAGTCTAAGCAAGACTTGAATTTCTTCGGTGTGTGCTTTAAATATGAATACTGATTTTCTGGAAATTACTTTAATTCTGATTTCAATGGAATTTATGTTCAGGAGCTTTATTTTGAACTGTGGATTAAATGCCAGGATGGCAGTAAGAGATTTATACCATCTACGGATGAGATATATGACCACCTGCGGGTGAGAAGTGTAACTCCTGCGGGAGAGACCTCTTGTGGGGGAGATGTAGTCACGATGTGATTGCATCCCACAAGGGAGATATGTATGTGTGACCACCTGCGGGTGAGATGACCACCTGCGGGTGAGATGAGACCTCCTGTTGGGGGAGATGTGATCTTGAGTGGATTGCATCCCACAGGGGAGAGACCTCCTGCGGAAGAGATGAGACCTCCTGTTGGGGGAGATGTGATCCTGATTGGATTGCATCCCACAGGGGAGAGACCACCTGCGGGTGAGATGAGACCTCCTGTTGGGGGAGATGTGATCTTGAGTGGATTGCATCCTGTAAGCACCCAAATTTTGCTCAAACCCAAAAAGTGTTAAACACAGCAAAACCCTAAGCAGGTTGAAACAAAGAGCTAAAAATTTGTCATTTTGCCAAAAGCTGAATTGGCCAATAACTTTTGCACCATTGAAAAGAGGGCTTTAAAACGGTTGCAACGCAACTGAATTTGCGTGAATCAGAGTCCGGATTAAAAAGTTACGGTCAAAACAATTTCGAGAGTAATTTTGGAAAAAATATGTGGAAACTGCGCCACGTGGCAAGAATACACTTTGTTTTGCATTTTCCACATGGCAAACTAAAACAAAATCAGCAAAAAATAAAAATAAGAAAATAAAATTTGTTACTTAAATGATAGCATGAAAAGACATAACTAAAAGAAAAAAAAAACAAAAATTAAATTAAATAACAAAACAAAAAAAAGTATAGAGATGGGAGTGGGTGGACGTCACCCACCCATCTCTTTCTTTTTAACAAGTAATTAAAAAGATCAAAAGTAAAAAAAAAAAAAAAAAAGAATAAAATATAAAGGAGGGGGACAATTCGTCCCCTCCTTAATTGTTATGGAAGAGGAAGAAGAGACCCACATGGGTCCCATGTGGGTGTCTCTTTCTCTCCCATCTGATTTCTCTTTGAAGGAACGAATAAAAAACAAAACCGTGTAAAGGGAAGATGGGAGGGGAGAGGGGACCACGTGGGTCTGTCTCTCCCTCTCCCATCTGCTTTCTCTCTTTAAGATGACGAACAGAAAGTCTGAGAAGCAGAGGAAGGGAGGAGGAGAAAAAAACGAGAAGAAGGAAGAAAAAAACAGAGAAAAGAAGAGGGCTGTCTCTGGCATTCTCGGCTTTCATTCTCTGAGAAAAAAAAAAAACTTGAAACTAAAAGAAAGAAACTGGTAGGAAGAAGAGAAAGGGGACGGCTCACGATAAGGGAGCTCCAAAACCAAACTGTGGCTTATTCTTTTATAGGTAATGTTGAGTTTTCTTTTGATTACAATAACATGTAATGACAAATCTCAGTTCAGTTGCATGCTTTCTTTAAAGCTTTGAAATAGCGCTTTAAATCGGCATTCTTAAGGTGTCGTACCAGCTCGTTCAATACCTGCAAAACAATATATATATATATATATGAAAGACCCTTGAAGATCGAGAAAGTGATGAGAAACAGGTTCGGCTGTTGGCGGCTAAAACAGTCGAACCCAACTTCATGAAATGGACGAACAGCCACAAAACGGCTGTTATTTGGTTTTCTCTTTCATTCAAATAGAAGAAAGGTAGATGCGATTGAGATGAAGAGAGGGGATCGAGTGATTTGCAGAAAAGAAACAAATATAAAAAAAAAATTATCATATCACGGTTTGGACGTATTGGTTTTGGGCTGATTTTTTGTGAATTCGAGAAGAGATGTGGGGTTTGTGTTATTTTAAGAGTTTGGGTATAAGAAAATTTTCTATTGTTTTTCTAGTTCCCTTAACTTTCAACATTCATTCCCAAAACCCCCTATTCGCATTTTCTCACTCTATTTCTTCTTCTTACAAGTCTTTATGGGCTGAGTTTTTTGTAGTGCTTCCTAACTTGGGACTATCGCATGAATGAATACTTAGTCGGAATTTGTCCCACGAATGACTATTTTGCCCTTGAAGAGAAACTAGGCGTTTAGGTGGGCCTATGTGATAGCAAACCCTTGTGGGCTTTCTGATGAGCCCACACAAGGAAAATCCAAAATACAGCAACCCATTGTTTTGACTTCATGTTAATGGTCTAGACTTTTGTTTTAGTTGGGTTACCTCACCTAAATTCTGATTCATGGGAACCCGCTATCTAGCGGGGTAACTCAAGGTGTCTACGGACTTCCTTGGGTTACGACCGAACCACTTATCCAAGATCTCTGGTAAACCACCCAAACTTAAATCTAAAATCAAAAATTGGGTGACTGTTCACACCCTTAACAATGAACAGTGGCGACTCCCCAAAACCAACATCGTGCGCCCCCACATGCGCACACATCCCACAGGGGAGAGACCTCCTACGGGAGAGATGAGACCTCCTGTTGGGGGAGATGTGATCCTGATTGGATTGCATCCCACAGGGGAGAAACCACCTGCGGGTGAGATGAGACCTCCTGTTGGGGGAGATGTGATCCTGATTGGATTGCATCCCACAGGGGAGAGACCACCTGCGGGTGAGATGAGACCTCCTGTTGGGGGAGATGTGATCCTGATTGGATTGCATCCCACAGGGGAGAGACCACCTGCGGGTGAGATGAGACCTCCTGTTGGGGGAGATGTGATCCTTATTGGATTGCATCCCACAGGGGAGATATGTGACCTCCTGCGGGAGAGATGTGACCTCTTGTGGGGGAGATGTAATCACGATGTGATTGCATCCCACAAGGGAGATGTGTGTATTACCACCTGCGGGTGAGATGTGTTAGCTCCTGCGGGAGGAACCTCATGTAGGGGAGATGTGAATACTACGTGTTTGCATCCTACATGGGAGAATGTTACTATTGGATTTGTGAGATGGACCATTAATTATGAATACATGTTTTATCGCTAATCTTCGGATTTATCTATCAATAACATCTTTTTACTGGTATTTATGAATGATTGCATATCCTATTGCTTTATTTGGAATTGGCCATGTTGATTTGAATTTATCGCCTTATCATTGATTAATCGTATACCTCATGACTATTTGCCTAAATGAGACTGTTTACTTGCATGCACCTACTACTTGTTGAGATGTAAATCTCACTCCGTTTTCCCCTATTTTTCAGGTTGCTTGGAGAGATCGCGAAGATGGGGTTTTAATTTGATGGGTAGAATTATAATTGGTATTAATGCCACATGTTGATTAGATAAACTTTATTGTAAACAGAATTGATATTATTGAATAAAGAATTGTTTTTATTGGCCACCATAACTCTGATGTAATTAATTTGTAAATTTTAAAATTATTATGAATCTTGGTTTGTATCTGACCCCAACTTCGTGGTAACACCTCGAGTTTGGTTGTTGAACCGGACTTGGGTTGTTACAGTAGCGAACCGGGTTCGGGTTGGGTGCCGGTTTGCACTGACCCGGGTTCGGGGCGTTACAGGCGTTTTCAATAAGAAAAATCTCATCCATTTAGATTCTACATATGATAACATCCCCCTAGAACTGCATACACAAATGCAAGAAAAAAAATTGCAGGGGATATCAAGACCTTGACCCTCACGTGTTTGTTGTGATACATCAACCTGATTATATTGTCTACATCAAAGAAAATTAATTTTCTAAGAAAATGAGGAATAAACACTTTTTATAGGTATTTATAGAAACATGTGTTGAAAAGTCCTCTTTGAATAAAATGGAAAATTTTAGAAAACATTTTGATTAAGACAACAAACACTATAGATTATCTCAAAAGTCCAAGTTTGCCGCTCCCTTTAAATGACAATCGATGGAAATATAGACCAAATGACATATATATTTCATATATGTTGGATACTTAAAATATCATTCAGTAAGAAAAAAAACCTAAGGATATATGGGTTTTCCTGAATGTGGGATAATTCATATATTATTTAGTAGAAAGTAGACCAAATGATACGAGGGATACTTAAAATATCATTTGGTAGATAAAAGACCAAATGATATCTAGGTTTTTCGAACATGGGATAATTCAAAAATCATGTGGTAGAGAACAGACTGAATGATATCTTGAGTTTCTAAAACATGGAATACTTGAAATATCACAAGATAGAAGAAAAAGGTGATAATTACAATTTACCCCCTTGAGGTTTCAGACAAGCCCAATTTCCCCCTTAAACTTTTTGAAATACCAATTTACCACATTGAAATTTGTTGTGTGTAACAATTTCCCCCTTTCAGAGATTTGATCAATGAGGTGTCAAGACAAAAAACTACTTTTAAAATTCAAATCTACCCTTCAATGAATAAAATGGGCAAAGTTGTCAATATATGCTTTTCTCTCTTGCCACATCATCGGTCAAACCTTTAGAAGGGAGAAACTGTTACACACAACAAACCTCAAGATGATAAATTGGTATTCCAAAAACCTAAAGGTGGAAAGTGGGATTGTATGGAACCTCAAAGTGGTAAATTATAATTATCCCTAGAAAAAAGACCATATGATATTTTAAGCGAGGGAGCAAACTTTGGACATTTGAGATTATGTACAATGTTTATCTATACTGTATATAACGAGAATAGGCCCCTTGGGAAGCATGCAAACAACTATGCATGACTTTCCCAAAAAGCCCTTATCATTCATTGTAAATTCATCATTAAAATAGTCAAAAATATGCCTATTCATTTAAAATCTATATGGTTGCAAAACTGTTTCCTCCCTCTACGTGCAATATTGTACATGCTTAGTAATTGGGTAGCATTGATAATTTTTTAAAATATTTGAAAATGAGTGTCATTTTACTGTTCTCAAATAGTTTTTTCCAAAAGTGCCCTTAAATAAATTATTTTCTAGTCTTTTGAGGACATTTGTGTAAGAAACACTTTTTAGACAGTAAAATGACATATTCTCTAAGTATCTTAAAAGAGTATCACTACTTTTCAATACCAAGAATTAGATGATTAAATTTTGAGTGTTTTAAAAAAGTTTCGCTAAAAACTAGTCCCCCTAGTAGTGGCCTAGCTCAATACAAAATAGAGCATGAATGTGCTCTACCAAATCTACAAGCCCATGTTATTAGCCCAATTAAAATGGCATTGCCATTTGTTGAGAATGCTTCATAAAACGGAATTTAAAATTTTTTATTTTGAGTTAATGTAGATGGGCGTGAATTTATACCTGTAAAGTTGCTAACTCGCTCATATTAAGTGGGATAACCCAAAGCTCAAAGTTCAAAAGCAGCTTATTTAGAATACACAGCTTTCTACACTACTCTAAAGCCCTTTCTCTATCTTTCTCTTTTTCGAGAAAGTTTAGGGTTCATAATCTCTTGAGCCGTCATTTACTATCGTAATTCTTTTGATTTTTTGTTTTTACAATCGTTAAACCATAGCTAGATTATCTGCTCAAGAGTTCGCAAGAATCTCTCAGAACTAATTGTTGGGGATAGATCAAAGGCAGAATATGTCTTTTTTTCGTTGTCTATGAGTCAAGGCAAACAACACAAATAGGAAATTGCAAGTATAACCCAAACCAATATTAGGATAGCAAAATAGCATTTATAAGATGCAAATAATCAAACACAAGGAAGACAATAGAGAGGCAAACCAAGATTTACGTGGAAAACCCTTCAATGAGAATGGAAAAACCACAGTGCAATCCAAGCAAATACTCCACTATCTCAAAATACTACAAGTCGATCTCTCAAGTTTTTGCCAAAAACTTAATAAATGACCAAAAAGTAGAGATACTACAATATTATCTCTCCAACTGTAGCAATACGAATACCTCACCACACCATTCCAACTGCGTTGGAGAAATCAGCAACCTTGGTAGTGGAAGTCGTGAAGAAAGATAAGCAAAACCCCTTTCTTGAGCACCGATAAAAACCCTAAAGGAACCCAAGAGAAAACCCCTTTCTTATTCCTTCATTCCAGCCTCTCTTTTTTTTTTTTTTTTTTGCCCTTTCTCGCACGTTCTCTCTCTCTCTCTCTCTCTCAGACACCCCAAAAAGGGTACCAAACCTATGATGTTCCCCAAAGAAAGAGAATAGAAACTCTCTTTCTCACGTGATGTTGGGTGGGCCCCATCATGGGCTTGGATCCCACACAGAAAATCTCCTCCTCCAGGACCATGAGGAGGGCACACCATCCTTGGCTCTTTACATGAAGCCCATGAAAATCTCCTCTTTACAAAATTCATACTTGGAAAGAGTCTTTGTCATCATTTTTGGCTCCCCCTAATTAGTAAGCAAAATATATTCAGAAACTGAATATTTCCTTATGGTTGATGTTCTCTGCTAGACCTTCTAATTTGAGGTTCTTCAACATCTTGTGAAGGGATTGGCTCCCCTACTCAACACCTCCTTGTATTGGGATACCATTACCATCATCAACCGCTTCCTCTTGTGCATCTTCCCTATCTATATCCTATGACAATGGAGAAGGAACTGGACTAAAATTGGGAACCCTATCACTAGCATGTTGAGACATCTCAGTTTTACTAAAAACCAAAATATTTAGTTTCTTCATGAATACTACATCTCTGCTTCTAACCATCTTCTTTTTCTCTGGATCCCATAGCCTGTAGCCAAACTCTTCATCTGCATACCCAACAAATATGCACAGTACTGCTTTTTCATCCAACTTGGATCTTTCTTACTTGGGCAAGTGCACAAAAGCCTTGCAACCAAACACTTTTAGATGAGCATAAGAAAAATCTTGTTGGGTCCAAACCCTCTCTGGAATATCACCATCCAAAGGAAACAAAGGAGACCTGTTAATCAAATAACATGTTGTACAAATTGCTTCACTCCAAAAAGACTTTAACAATTTGCTCACTGATAACATGCATCGTACTTTCTCAATAATAGTATGGTTCATCCTCTCAACTACACTCTTATGTTGAGGTGTGCGAGGTACAGTCTTCCCATGCCTTATACCGTGTTTGCTGCAGTATGCTTCAAACTCATTCAATGTGCACTCTCCTCCACTATTTGTACGAAGACTTTTCAACAATTTTGTTGTCTCTCTTTCCACCCTAGCATGAAAATACTGAAAACACTAAAATACTTGATCTTTAGATTTCAACAAGTACACCCAAACTTTTTTTGAAGCATCATCAATAAAAGTTGCCACCTAAAGATTTTACTTCCATGGGACCATAAATATAAGAATATACCATGTCCAAAATATCTCTATTTTTCTTTACACTGTTTCAAACAAAAGGAACTCTATGTTGCATGCCAAGTAAACAGTGCTCACATGGAGTAAGAGACATACCTTTCATACTCTGGAGAAGTTGCTTCTTTGCCAATATCTACATACCTTTTTCATCCATGTGGCTAAGCCGTTTATGCCATAACTCTACTGAAGCCTCATCCATGGTGACATTCACCTTACCATTGGAAACTTGCATCTGTGTTTTATAGAGTGAACAACACTTCTTTTCTTTAGAAATAATGAGAGACTCTTTGGTAAGCTTCCAACACCTTTTACTAAAAACCGAATGATATCCCTCATCATCTAAGGAACCTGTAGATATAAGATTCAAACGAAGATCTGGAACATGCCTTGCATCCTTCAAAACCAGTTTATCCTTACATTAGTTCAACACATACATCTCCTTTCCCCACAAACTGTGAATACCCATTATTTTCCATCTTCATAGTACTAGAATCTCCTAAGTTGTAAGATGTGAAAAAAATACTTATGTGGATTAGCATGAAAGGAGGCACTTGTGTCAATCACCCAATCAGTAAGCTGTAAGGCAGAGGCAATGCTTATACACTCCCCATCACTATTAATTACACCTTTTACTAAAAACCGAATGATATCCCTCATCATCTAAGGAACCTGTAGATATAAGATTCAAACGAAGATCTGGAACATGCCTTGCATCCTTCAAAACCAGTTTATCCTTACATTAGTTCAACACATACATCTCCTTTCCCCACAAACTGTGAATACCCATTATTTTCCATCTTCATAGTACTAGAATCTCCTAAGTTGTAAGATGTGAAAAAAATACTTATGTGGATTAGCATGAAAGGAGGCACTTGTGTCAATCACCCAATCAGTAAGCTGTAAGGCAGAGGCAATGCTTATACACTCCCCATCACTATTAATTACACCTTTTACTAAAAACCGAATGATATCCCTCATCATCTAAGGAACCTGTAGATATAAGATTCAAACGAAGATCTGGAACATGCCTTGCATCCTTCAAAACCAGTTTATCCTTACATTAGTTCAACACATACATCTCCTTTCCCCACAAACTGTGAATACCCATTATTTTCCATCTTCATAGTACTAGAATCTCCTAAGTTGTAAGATGTGAAAAAAATACTTATGTGGATTAGCATGAAAGGAGGCACTTGTGTCAATCACCCAATCAGTAAGCTGTAAGGCAGAGGCAATGCTTATACACTCCCCATCACTATTAATTGTGACCATTGTCTCTCCATCATTGTTAGACTTATTTTCCTTTTGCTATCTCTTTAAAAATCTGCAATTTCTTTTTATATGTCCTTCCTTACTGCAGTTGAAACATTTCAATCTTTCTCTTGATCTATACCTCTCCTTGGAATTTTCACGATCACTTGGTCTTTCATTCCTGCTTCTCCCTTTCCTTTTTGTGACAAGGGCTTGTGCATTATCATCACAAACTGAGTTTCTTTTTGTCACTTCATTGAACAAGCTACTAGTAACTTGACTCATGGTAAGAACACCATCTGGAGTAGAGTTGCTAAGAGACACTACCAAAGTTTCCCAACTGTCAAGCAATGAACTAAGGAGCAATAAAGCATGAAATTCATCATCTAGCACTATCTTCATTGCAACCAATTGATTGACAATGTTATATACTTCATTTAAATGTTCTGCAATGGAATTACCTTCTAAACTTCAAGTTCACATGATTTCTTATTAAGAAAGCCTTATTTCCTGCAGTTTTCCTCTCATACAACACTTCTAGCTTCTTCCACAGATAATTGGCAAAAGTTTCATTAGACACATGATGGAATACACTGTCATCGAACTATTGCCTAATATGACCAATACACATTCTATTCAATTTTTTCCATTCATCATTTGACATCTCCTTTGGTTTGGCATTGTCCCCTTAAATGGGTGAATACAAGTCTTTGCAATAAAGAATATTTCCATCTTAGCCTTCCAAATCAACCACTTAGAGCCATTAAAGCTAGCCATCCTATTTGTTGAACCTTCCATCTCAACTCACAAAACAACCACACCTCAAATAACCAAGCTCCGGTACCACTTATTGGGGATAGACCAAAAACAAAATACGTCTTCTTCTTGTTGTTTGTGACTCAAGGCAAACAATACAAATAGAAAATTGCAAGTATAACCCAAACCAATATGTGATGATAGAAAACTAGCAGTTATAAGATGCAAATAATAAAACACAAGGATAAGCACACCAAGATTTGCATAGAAAATCCTTCAATGAGAAAGGAAAAACCACGGGGCAATCCAAGCAATTATTCCACTATCTCGAAAAATAAATAGTACAAGTACATCTCTCAAGTTTTTGCCCAAAACTTAAGGTTCAATCAGAAAGTAGAGATAATACAATATTACCTCCCCAACTGTAACAATACTAATACCTCACCACACCCTTCCAACCCCATTGAAGAAATCAGCAATCTTGGTGGTGGAAACGTGAAGAAAGACAAGCAAAACCCATTTCTTGAGCATTGATAAAAGTCCCAAAGGAACCGAAGAGAAAACCCTTTTTTCTTCCTTTGTTCCAGCCTTTTTTCTGCCCTTTTTCTCACAATCTCTCTCTTTCTCTCTATTGAAGACACCCCAAAAACGGCAGCAACCCTATGTCGTTTCACAAAGAGAGAGAATAGAAACTCTCTTTCTCATGTGACGGTGGGTGGGCCCCATCATGGGCCTAGACCCCACCAAAAACTAATGTTCAAATACTAACAACTTGCAAGGTTTTGGGGTTTGGTGGCTTCTTTGTTGAGTTGCATACAATCCCACTTTTCCCCTTAAGTTTTTGAAATATTAGTTTATCATAGGTTTGCTGTGGGGTAAATTATAATTATCCCTAGAAAAAAATGCCATATGATATTTTAAGCAAAGGAGCAAACTTTGGACATTTGCGATCATGTAAAGTGTCTACTCTCTTGAAGCAAATTATTTTTGAAGAATTTCCCATAACTCAACAGCTGTTTCTATAAATACCAGGTTAGAAAGTGCATATTCCCTATAATTTTCCATTAATTTCTTAACATCTAATCATCTATCATGTCAGCAACATTTTTTTTTTGGTAGGCTATCATGTCGGCAACATGAATTACAAGCAGCATCAAAGCTAATTAATTTCTTAACATGAATCAATTAGTTTATAAATAGTTCTCAAATCTCGCAATTTATATAATTGTTTAATCTCAAATTGATGAATAAAAAGCTCTCAAATCTCACCCTCACGCTCTTTCTGCTGCTCTTCTTCGAGAGATTCCTTTCCCTGCATCAGAAACTTGAGATCTCCTGTCCAAAATGTCGATTCAGTCCATTTGATCTTTTAGAGAAACAGCGAAAAGGAGTCGAAGAAACTCTTGCAGAAACAAGAAGGCATGGGGTTACATTTGCTGTCTTCGGTGTTCGATTCCAAGACCTGGCAGCTGATGTTGGTCGCCCTCCTTATCATGGCCGCGTCTTTCTACACCGGCACACTCTTCGGGCACAATAGTGCCGCTTATGTCTCGCAGACTCCTTCCCGCTCTTCGTCATCACCATCTCCCAGTAAGTTTGCTCTTGGGATTCGCAAGTCTTTCATCTCACACTGTCAAAGTAACAAAGATTTGTTGTGCACAAATGCTTTAAGTAATTTTTTGGTAATTCAAATTTGATTTTTAGCTTCAATGTCTTGATGTTATTGTTTTTTGATGCCGTGGTTAGAATGTTAATTGGTGGTATGAATTGTGGAAGGAGAATTTTGTAATTTAGTGAAAATTAGGTGGCTCTGAGTCGATTCAGAAAGAGAATGATGCTTTTAGTATGAACGGTATAAAAATTCTTCTTTCTAGTTCATCAAGTTAACTCACAAATATTCATGGGTCTTGGTTTCTGTTCATGATTGAAATCTGGTTTTGTGATTACAATTTGTCATTTGGTAAGGAATTTAAGTATGAACTTATTTTTATTGATTTTCCTGCTGGACAACATTCCTTGCAAAGAATACTTATAGATTGCTAGTAACGAGGAGTAGAGGTGTGCTCTTCTCCCCTGGAGGCTGTCCGGTGTTCTTTAATAGAACTCCCTGGTTAAGAAGCCTATCTGGACCCCAACCTTCCGGGGGTATTCAGTTGTAAATCCTTCTTTGCTCTCAACCCAGACCCCCATCCACCCCCTTGAACTTCCTTTAGGGTGTATTAAAGTAAACATTGATAACTGTTCTCTTGGTAATCTGGATCCAATTGAAATTGGAGGTAATTTTCTTGAGAGATTCACATTGCTGGATCCTCTTTGCCCTTTGAAGAACTGTAGGTAAGGAAAACTCCATAAAGTTGGAAATGGTTGCTTGCATATGTGGTCCGGAATTAGCTCTAAGGAATTGGTACTATAATCTTGTAGTGGAGGGAGATTATGAAATCATTTTTAAGTGGTTGAAGGAGGAGGATGGTGGCCCTTGATTGATGCAATGGCTTAGTAAAGCTGGATCTTTAGCATGTGAGTTAAATACTTCATTCAACAGTGTGCCTAGGTCGGCTAATGTTGTGCCAGATAGCTTTTCAAAATTGTGGGCCACCAGAAGTGATATTTTGAATGAAGGAGGTTAGTTTCCTAGTTTTTTTTTTTTGGGGGGGGGGGGTTGTGGTGGTGGTGGTGTAAGTGATATTGCTTTGTTATTTGTTTTGCTGTTGCAGTGTTGCAGTGTTGTTGCTGTATTTCTCAGTAACAGTGTGTGAGAAGTTTTATTGCTGTTCTTTATAAAAGCTTCTAGCATTTATACAATAGAAAAAAACATTGAGCAGAATATTTGGATTTCTATATGAATTGATGAAAGATTAAGTTACCAAAACCATAAAATGAGAGAGAGAGAGAGAGAGAGAGAGAGAGAGAGAGAGAGAGAGAGAGAGGGAGGGAGGGAGGGAGGGAGGGAGGGAGGGAGGGAGGGAGGGAGAGAGAGAGAGAGAGAGAGAGAGAGAGAGAGAGAGAGAGAGAGAGAGAGAGAGAATCCGTCTCTTCTCCACTAGGGTTAGGGGATGAATCATTTGTGTGGAAGCAGAAAAATCTGATTCTGAATGAGCTTAGGAATAAACGCCATTTCTAACCTCAAAGCTGGCAATTAAAATAGATTTGTAATTGCAACCCAAAGATACTATATACCTTGGATTTCAAATCTTATGCTATGAAGTGAAGTCTCTATGGTTGATTATATTATGGCGACCCAAGATTTGCAACACTGTTTCAATCGACATTTTGCAAGTGCTGCCATTTCTCCGAAATGCAGCTTAAATCGCTGGACAATAAAAATAGAAAAGGCATAAAAATTGTAAATTAATGAAATATTATGCTATTCCTAGACTTAAATGAGACTAAAATATACCTAAAAACATAATAATAGTGACAAAAATATATGTAAACACATTATTTGCATATTTAAAGGAAGTTTAATGAAGAATGGAAGATACAATGAAAATGTATATATAAATAGAAGGCGAAAATAGATACTAAGGTCATAGACAAGCTTAACGAAATGAAAAGCATAAAAAGTTACGTGTGACTTTTATTGTATGTTGATGAAATGTCGTGACATTTCCAAGGTGGTTTTGTGTCGCCACCTTGGAAAATGAAATTGCAACCATAGATCTTGAATTAATGCAAAAAGTGAGTTAAGATATTCTAGTGCAAGAATTTAATCTGTTTGAATGATGTTATGTGCTTTTTGAGTTTCATCACGTATGGTATGGTAATGCCTAAAAAATGTCTTGATACATTCAAATGTTTGGTAATGTCTGCATACATGCAAATGTTTTTCTCATTTTAGATATCATTCATTTCATGCCTTTGTTGTTTTTTTTTGGTGACTTTATAATAGTTTTTTTTAGTGTATAAACTTTTGTAATATGTTGCTTTTATATTGTATTAACTTTGATGTTGAAATATTTGACTTAATGAGACATTAGTATCGCATGTGCACATGTATATCTTGTCCCGATAGATTGTCAATATTGAATATATATTTATGTGTAAAGCTGCAAATTCATGCACATCATTCATGTAAATATTAAAGGCCTAAGCATGACCATTCTGATGTCTGTGCCTTATGCATCATTGTATTAACCTATCCAAAAGCTTGCAATTTGGTGGTTCTTATCTCTATTGCTTCTTCGTTCTCTTTATTTATTCAAATATTCCTCCTTTCTCTCTCTTTATCTCTTTACCCCTTGTCTCTATCTCTCCCAGACATACATGCACCCACCTACCAATCGCTTACTCACTCTCTCCCCCTCTCCTTTTTTAAAATAAGCCGCGTGAAAACTGAATATATGAAATGTTTTTCTAATAAAAATAACAATGTAATTTATGAAACCATTAGAATTGACAATTAGGATATTCCTTTAATTACTAAGTTTAAATATCTTGGATCAATGGTACAAATTGATGAAAATATAGCACATAGGATTAGAGCTAGTGGGCTTAAATGGAGGGATGCTTCTAGGGTATTGTGTGATAATTTTATTCCATTTAAGTTAGAGGGTAAATCTTATAAGACAGCAATTAGACTAGTTTGTTGTATGGTACGGAATGTTGGGCGGCAAAGAATTAACACATTCAAAAGATGAGTGTTTCCGAGATGAGGATGCTAAGATGGACTTGTGGCCAAACTAATAAAGACAAAACAAGAAATGAAGACATTTGAAATTGGCTAAGCATAACATGCATTAGGGATCAAATAGAGGAGAGTCGGTTAAGGTGGTTTAGACATGTAAAGCGGAGACCTAGCGATGCACCTATAAGAAGGTCCGACAGGATACATATTGAAGGGCCTGAGAAAGCAAAAGGAAGACTTAGAAAGACATGGATGGAGTCAATAAAACAAGACTTACAAAAAATTAAATTAATGGAAGATATGATCTTTGATATAGCAGGATGGAGAGACAAGATTTATGTCGCTTACCCCACTTTGATGGGAATTGGCTTTTTATGATGACGACTCCTTCAAACTTCTTTGGAGAGAGAGAAAAAAAAATTTATTTGGAAGCCCTAATGTCAACCTTGCATATGATTAGACTTTGGTTTCATCAAACTTGACAGCACCATCTCCATTTTTTGGAGTATGCAATTTGTGCCCATTATAATTGCCCAAGATTTGATGGGTTTTATTGATGGATCATTCCAACCAACCATCACTTAAAGACTTCAATGGTAATTCTTTTCCCAACTCTTCATTTTTTTTTAAAAGAAGTGCATATCAACAGTATGGAAGTTTTTTTTTTGATAGGTAAAAGATAATTTATATATGATATAACTTAAAGGCAAAGTTCAAAGGTACACCAAAAGTGTACCAATGGACAGTAGACTGGACCCTACAGCATAGCCAGGGAGACTTACAATGCACTTCGCCAACTCACTCCCCACTCCCAAACACTGGGAGCATCATACTACCTCACATATCTGCAGTAAGTTTTCATGACTAGACTGGAAACAAATGACTGAGGACGAAGTCCTGGAACTGAACACCAATCATCACACCATGGACTGCTAGCCAATCGTACATGAGCCTAAGGGCTTTCCTTTCTAAGATTGGTAGTTGTCTCTCAGTGTCTCTAAAGATTCTATTATTTCTTTCCCCCCATACTACCCAAATAATGGCTGCCGGGGCAACCTTCCACAGCAAGTTCATCCGACCTTTCCCTTTCGTTGTCCCCCAAGCCTGTAATACCTTTTTAAGGCTCTTCTCCTGGACCCACATTATTCCAAACCTTGCAATAATTCTGCCCCATAGGTTGTAGGTTTCCTTACAGTGAATGAGTAGATGCTCTACTGTTTCTTCTTCCTGTTTGCACATTGTACATCTGTTAGGCATCTGCCAGCCTCTGCTCTTGAGGTGATTCACAGTTAGGATCTTATCTAAACTTGCTGCCCATGTAAAAAAAGCTACCTTGCTTGGGATGTATTTTGTCCAAATGAGCTCATATTCCGGTATTGATACTCCTATGGCATTTAGAGATGAGAAGGTTTCCTTTACTGAGAATAGGCCTGATCTTCCTTTTGTCCACACTCTTCCATCGACCGCCTGATCCAGTTGGATACTGTACAGCTCCTGCAACATCTCCTCATACATTCCAAGCTCCCAATCCTGCAGCTCTCTTCTAAACATAAGATTCCACACCCTTCCAGCGGGAGTTAACTCCATAGAGTCGTACACTGAGGCTTCCTTATCCCTGCTAATGCTATATAAGGCTTTGAACCTGTCCCTCAAAGGCGCCGCCCCGCACCAAACATGCTCCCATAATCTAATCCTTCTACCTTCACCCACAGTGAATTTGCAGTCCCTCTCTACAGATGCTGCAAACCTTGCAATTGGTCTCCATAGGCTCACCCCAAATGAAGATTTGGACTGCCGAGGAAACCAACCACCAAACGACGAACCATATTTTTGGTGGATGACCTTTCTCCATAGACTGTCGACCTCACAACCATACCTCCAGATCCACTTCTGGAATAGGGCTTTATTAAAGACATGAAGAGGTCTCAACCCAAGCCCACCTTCCTTCTTCAATGTGCAAACTGATTTCCAGCACACCAAGTGATACCTATCCTTCTCCCCTGGCCCTCCCCATAGGAAATTTCTTTGGATTTGCTCCAGTTTTGCAGCAATCGACATAGGCATCTTAAGAACTGACATGAAAAATGTCGGAAGGCTAGCCAACATCAACAGTATGGAAGTTGGATAAAAGAAACTCCAATGCTATGCCATGGGCCTTAAAATGTCTAGTGATGTTCTTAAATCTATCAAAAATCACTTAACAATCCCCAGTTCAAGTTTTTCAACCTATAAAGCAACTTTCAAACCATCAATAGGGATTTTGTGTGTGCTTTTGGATATTTGCATAATATCAAAACCACTTATGATTCTCTGGCTACCATTGAATATCCAATTCTGGATGAAGATGTAATTGGCTACACCCTTGCAAGTATTTCCCTTCTTATGACTTTGTCTGTACAATGGCCACCAAGATTACTTTCCTTGTTTGATGAGCTTCCATCCACCTTTCATGCCAAAAACACAACCTGCATCAGTAATCTGAAATATCATCAAGCCTAATTATGGTAAAATTTATTAACTAAAATTGCACAAAATTCAAAATTTTAAAAAATTCAATTAACTGAAAATATACAAAAATAGATTAAACCTGGGTTATAATGGTATCAGAGCTAAGTTCGTGCTATTTTAAACAGGGGCGCAAGTGCTTAGTTGTATCATTTTATTTCATCAATAGACTAACCGAAGTTTGATATACTTTTTTTCATATTTTTAATATTTTTAATGTTGTAAAATTTAGTTAATAGACAGTAGTAAGCTATTGATAGTTATAAACAATTGAATTGATAAACTAGATGCATGCCATGAAGTATATACAAGGATTATGAGAACATAGTTATATTATTAAAATAAAGATTACAATTGACAGTTTAAGAAATATATAATTACAAGTTCTTAAACAAAACAAATACATGACTAAAAGAGAGAAAAATAAATAAAAAAACTTACAGTGAGGTAGCACACCCAAAATACAATAGTAGAGCATTACACTCTCAAAAGAAAATTGATAAAGACCTTTGAAACCAAGGAAACTCTCAACACAAAAGAAGTTGTCTGGAGTTTTTAACGATTCGTGACTCCTACACTCCACTCTTATTTATAGATTATTCTATTCATACACGACAAATCTCTATCTTGAAACAGCTCTATGCCCATTGTATAAGTGTTTTGTCATGCTGTGTTGAAAAGGGAGGGCGAGCCTAAAGTTTGTGTTGCTCCATTGTGGCCTAAAGGTTGCAGGTTCGAGTCACAAGAAACAGCCTCTCCATTTGTGGAGGTAAGGTTGCATGCATTAGACCCTCCCCAGACCCTGCATAGTGGTCGGAGCCTTGTGCACTGGGCTAGCCCTTCTTCTTCTTCTTCCTTTTTTATTTTTTTTTTGTTGAAAAGAGAATCATGCATTCTTTGAACAGATATTCTGCGTTTTCTCCAATTTGCCTTTTTTTTCCTACTTGTTCTTTGCATTGACTATTTGGTATACTCCCTTGAAGGTGCCATTTGTTATATGCTTTTTTTTTTCTTGTACTTAATTTAATTCTGAATACTTCTCTTTAAGGTGCCATGTGTTTTGTCATTTTCTTTTTGTTTATAGGAGGCATAATTTCGACCTCTGTAAGATGCCATGGAGTTCCAAGTTCTGTATTTGTTACATGCCATGGAGTTCCAAGCTCTGTATTTGTTTAGACCTCTATAAGATGCCATGGATTTCTAAATTCTGTTATAGTAGACCTCTGAATATTTGCTATATGTTTTTTTTTTCTAGCGCTTGTTTTTTTTTACTTGTTCTTTTTGTTTACAGCATCGTGAGCATTGGGTGAGTTATGTGAGGATAAAACCATGGGATGGATGGTTTCATCATGACATGTTTTAAAAAATGCTTATGGTGACATATTTTAGAAAGTGATGAATTGTGATGACATATTTTAAGAAGTCCTCATGGTGACATATTTCAGAAAGTTCTGGATTGTTTTTTCAGATGATTGTATGAAGATCATGGACAAGCTTTTTTCTAAGGCAACTTTTGAAAAGAGCCCAAATTTTTTTTTTTGTTTTGTTTTTTGGTTTTCATTCATGGAAGTGAAGACATTTGATATTTCTGGCCCATATGTTTATTAGAAAACTTTAGCCAAACTATTTCTAAGGCGTTATGTCTAGGCTCACAGCAGTGTGCGTGTGCATGTGTGCCTGCATAAATGGGTGGATATATGATTAATTACTTACGCATGTTAGTTACTCTTGCTTAACAGTTACACATTGCGTGATGAGTTACTTGCATGTATTAGTGATATGCTGGCTTCATTCTTGCATGGTAAATTTCATACACAATTTAGTAACACATGCTTTATGGTAACAAATTCATATAATGCAATTTAAGAATCTCACTGGGATTTGCTCAAATTAATCAAGCATATCTTAGAACTTGTACTTAATATGCTAAAATAAACTTATATTTTCAACCTACTTATACATGTTAATCAGCAGAACATTGGATATAATATATTTTAATAAACTCATTGGTTTTCTTTGAATTCAGGAGTCACACCCAAAGCAATCAATCGTATATCATAACTTGTACTTGATATTGCTAAAAAAAGCTTTCTATATTTTCAACCTGTCTAAAATAAGAATCCTCTACTTATCCCAATATACCTTTGCTGACATGACAAGACATGGGTACAGGAACGTTATCCTTTTCATATCTTTTACTGCGATGTTCAATATTTTTTCCCTTTTGAATATGTTTCCTTTATTTAAAACAGATGCCTCCTTTATCTTTGTTTTTTTTTTTTTTCTGATAAGTAATGATATTTGATTAAAAGAGGAGAAGTACATAGTACATAGTACCTATGAGTATGAAAATACAAGTATGAGGATCCCTTTTCAGAAACTAAGAACATCGAAAAGGGCTTTGAACTATAACCTATCCATGTGAGCTATCCACCACCCAAACATAAACCCAAAAACCAAGAAGCTGAAAAAACATCCCATGTATAATAATGATGACAACAAAAAGGACCAGCTTCCTAAGCTGAACACATCCTAGAAAACTCATCTATAACTGGCCCAGAATAAAAGTTCGATCTCTATACTCCATGCTTTGCTAGTCTATCCGCTATTCCAATAAAAGTTCGCCTCCTTTATTTTTGTTGCATCTTTGAATCATCAAATTTTAGGTATATAGAAACTGCTACTGTATATAAGTCATACCATATTCTGGCACCAATATTAGATCAATTCAACATATAATGTATGAGTTGAATCCCTTTGTCATATGATATGTGGATTAGTCATTCCATCAAGTCTAACATTTACACATACCACTTTGGATACAGACACCCAACTCCATGTAAAATGCCTTTCAACCTGGATGATGGAAGTTATTTGTAACGCCCCAGATCCGAGTTACGTAGCGAAACTGTAACTCATCTCCAAGGGTTATTTTTTTCATCCAAGATCGATATACCAGAGTGAAGGAGAACATGAAATGAACAATATTCTACTAAACTAGAGTCAACTACATCACCAAACTGAATAAAAATACAGTATCCCAACTCTCAACTTACATAAATCAAGCATCTACCCGTCGGTATCGTCCTTGCTAGGATCTAAAAACAAAACTGGTAAAAACAAAACACGCGTGAGACTAAGTTCCAGTAAGTAGCACAATGCATGATAAAAACAGTTTATGCAAATCTTTAAAACAATTCAATAGCATGCTTATATACTATACGATCAATCTCTAGCAAAATCATGCGAATAGGCATTTCATTCTCCCTTAAACAATACTTGAACTTTACAGATTCTTAACTCATAAACCGATAAACTCAGATTAAACCAAACTGCAATATCAGTAAAATTTCAGTAACAATCTCATGTCCAATTCGCCCCCTCACGACTTACAGGGAAAGATCTAGTTAGGATCGCTCTTCCCAAGCGGATCACTCAAGCATGAGACATGCATGAGCTGGCAAGTACAACCCAGTCCAACCAGTCAGCAAGTTAGTAATCTCTTTCAGACCATCGAGTTAGTGATCTCTATTAGACCATCGAGTTAGTGATCTCCATGAGACCATCGAGTTAGTGATCTCCATGAGACCATCTAGTTGACTTTACGGGTTGCTGTGGCACATTCTGAGGTGGATGCAAGTTCACAACCCTCGGCCCCTCACGAGCTAGGGTGAACGGCCATCCACAACCCCCAGAACCGTGTATCACATGTTGGATAAGAGTAAAACTTTTCACATAAGTTATCCCAACACACTACCTGGCTTCTGGGTGAATTTTAGTTCACTACCCACAATGCCTCAAAGCATGTGGTGAACTTGAGTTCACTACCCCCAAAATCCATGTCTGTGGTGGATGCAGGTTCACTACCTTCGGCTCTCAATAGCTAGGGTGAACGGCAGTCCACTACCCACAGATATAATATATCATTGTTACTTAAATACCATAGGCCAACTGCCTTTTATATACCAATTTACTTAAGTATGCCTTATGTTACACAATTTAACAATGAAACAACTTTGACTTACCCAAACACATGAAAAACCACTTCTAAACATATTAATTTAAGTGTTATTATATCTAATTATTCACTAAAGATCTCTTTTATATAGAAAATGTATACTTCATGGTATAATTTAGGGTTTTCCCTAATTATTGATTTTTCTTTCAAAATGTGACTAAAATGTAATTATTTATTTGGGATTTGAACTTCTTTGTTTAATTTAACTAAAATCTAAATGAAAACTTAATTATTTAAGTTTTGTACACTAATTTATCAATAACTCTCTCATTTAACTTAAATCTGAATATTTGTTCATATATATCACTGTTTTTGGATTAAAATACAGTTTTTGTACTAAAAATTACTAACTTTTAAAATTTCGACGATAGCACTATTCATTCAATTTCTGTGATTAAATGGCCTACTTTGATGATTTTTCTAGGTCAATCCAGGAATCCTCTTAACCTAAAATCAGTTCCTATGTAATCTGCACCTGATAAACTAATTTTTAAGCTATTAAATTGAGATTTATAATAATGTTTGCATAGTTTTGAAGACATCCCAAAACTTCCTAAAACCATTTGTAACTATATCCTTTAAAACGAAAACAGAGCATCCGATTTTTCTTCAATCAAAGTTTATATAATGAATCAATTGAAATCAAAGTACTTACATATATAACAAGTTAAAATATATACTTCAAACCAAAGGAAGATGTTAGACTAAAACATGAGATTTTTAACATGTATAAAATCAAACCCGAAATCGTAAGTACAAGAACGAACAAAAAAAACAAACTACTTGTTCAACCAACCACCCACCACCCCCCTCCTTCTTCCTCTTCCCTTTTCTTCTCCTTCCTTCTTCTTCTCTGTGCCTCCGCCACTTTTCTTCTAACCCTTGACGAGAAAGAAAAATGAAACCCTCCGGTTCTCTATCCTATTTATATATGATTTCAAATAAACCAAATCCACTAAACCACTAAGCCACTAAACCGAACCCCACAACCCGGTAAACCATTTAATCGATCATTTGATTAAACCCTTCCACCACCAAAACAATTAAATAAATTGAACCCAAATAAAATAATTCTTTCCCCCAAGTGAAGTAACTCAATTTAAACCCAACTAATCAACTAAACCAATTAAATTCAATTTTACATATAAACCAACTAAAATTAATTGAATATGCCGAACCCACATCAATTTAATCTCATTTACGTAAAACAAACCCACCCGATTAAGCCTTTTCATTCAAATTGGATTTAAGAAATCTCATTAAATCCTTTAATCCCCTATTTACCCTTAATTAAAATATTTTTAAAAATTCAGGGTTTTACATTATTAGTAACAGCTATCATTCAATTTATTTTCCCATTCACTCATTCACATTATCGTGCGAATTTTAGTCATAATGTCATATACTTTTTATTCAAACATTGTGAGCCTGAAAATCTTACGAATCTATCTTTATCCTTGCAGATTATTTGAAGTTTACAAACAAAGTTACTGTTACATTTAGAACAACACCTGTCCGGATACCTGAAACTGGGATAAATGTATGTCCATTGACCTACAACGAGTATATTCCTTGCCATGATCCATCTTATATAACAGGATTGCTCCGCAATTTGGATCGTTCTAGAAGAGAAGAGCTTGAGAGGCACTGTCCTCCACTAGAAAAGCGATTATTTTGCTTAGTTCCCCCACCGGATGACTATAAAATACCAATAAAATGGCCAACTAGCAGAGATTATGTGTGGCGGAGCAATGTAAATCATACACATCTGGCTGAAGTCAAAGGAGGACAGAATTGGGTGCACGAAAAAGATAAACTTTGGTGGTTCCCAGGTGGAGGTACTCATTTCAAGCATGGGGCTCCTGAGTATATTCAGAGGTACCCATGTTTGACTTGTTTAACTATGTATTTAAGACTTTTTTTTTTTGCTATATATTTTTCCAGTGCATGGAACTAAAATATAGTCTTCTAGTTTACATGATTTTTAATTTTTTTTAATTGAATTCCAACTTATAATGTTTCTTGGCAGAATGTTTAAATTTGGGGTTGCCTTGTATGTTCTGCCATTGAAAATGCAATAACTTGTATTAATTTCCTAATCTGGAGATTGCCTGGTACAATTAATGTCTGAGAAGGCAGAGACATGAAATGAAATAATATTCAAAAGAACATTTTAACTTATATTTTGTTGCCTCAAGTAATGATATTTCATCAGTACTGATATGATGGACCATATTTAGATCCCTCTTCTAATGACAACTCTTGATTCTCAATCGGTTTAAGCCATTTGCCTGATGACAGACTGGTTTGGGGACTTCCTTAATTACTGCAATGATGTGCTTCTTAATGCTTCAAGATGGGACTGGAAGCATTCTAGTTTACTGCCCAATTTTTTAGGTGCAGGCTGCTTAAGTATAATATGGAGAATCATATAAATTGTTTCATGTTTACCCACTAATGCCATTGAATTATCCTACAATATGAGTTACTTGACCTGAAATGGTGCCACAATAACTAATAATTACTTTTCTTTCAGTTGTTATCACCAAAGTTTGTGATATTGTTGCCAAGGGGCATGCAACTCTTGTGCCTGGTGATATATTGCAGTATGCTCCCAATATATCTCCAGCACAAGCAGAAAATTCCTGGCTGGAATTTTACTCAAATCCATTATGCTGCTGATATATTCTTGGCATGCTGCCAATGTCACTGACATGTATAGCATTTCCTCTCCATGCCGTGTTTGTCACTGTGGCATGATAATCACTCCATCCTCCAATATATCAGGGCATAGAAGGGAAAAAGGGAGAAATATTATCGTGCTGCCAGTGGCTCTGACAAGGATATATTGCCGGCATGCCAACAATATTTTAAACCATGGTTTTCATTTTTCCTGAATGTTCTTGGTGAATGCAGATTAGGAAATATGATAACCAAAGAGACCGGCGACTTGCTTTCAGCAGGAGTTGCCCAAGTCTTAGATGTTGGCTGTGGGGTTGCTAGCTTTTCTGCTTATCTACTTCCATTAGATATACATACAATGTCTTTTGCTCCCAAAGATGGCCATGAGAATCAGATCCAGTTTGCTTTAGAACGAGGAATTGGTGCAATGATTTCTGCGATATCCACAAAACAGCTACCGTTTCCTTCAAACTCATTTGAAATGATTCACTGTTCACGGTGTCGTGTCGATTGGCACAAGAATGGTAAATTTTTTATCTCATTTTTTTTACTATAAATATTCAACATTTTTTTTTACTTTTAGTTTCTAGTGTTGTAAATTTTATGCAAAATTATCTCTATTTGATGCTTGAAAAATAATCACAGAAATAGAAAATGAAATTAAAAATAGGAAAAAAAATAAAAGACAAACCATCTGATCTTTTTTTTTTTTTTTTGTTGTTTTTGTTTTTTTTTCTTTTTCCAGGGATGGTGGGTTGGGTGGGGGTGTAAGGGAAAAGAAAGTTGGTCTAGGAAGTCTTCATTGTATTGGATAGTTTTCCAAAAAAAAATATTGTGAAAGTCTGAAGTTACTTTAGCAATCTCAACAGGGGTCATTCCACAATTTCAACATAAACCTGTATTTGAAAATCAGTGTATGACTCTTTAATAAAGAGTCGTATGCTTTCAACCTAGAAAGTACACTCTTAATAGAAGCGCAATAACAAGAGGCAAGATTTCCCATGGTCCTTGCCTGAACTACTTTAATCCATGAGCAATTGGATAAAATCGCAAAAGCTCTTAACCATGTAGACACCTCCTTAAAGGAGAAATCATTCATCACCACCACATATAAATCTCCCCAAAAAGAGTAAGTTCTATATCAACAATAAGAGCATTGGGATACAGCATAGCTGGTCTAATTGCTGTCTTATAAAACTTATCATTTATTTCAAGTGGAATATGCTTATCACACAATATCCTAGAAGCACCCCTCCATTTAAGCCAATCTGCTCTAATCCTATGTACTACATCTTCATCAATTTCTCAATCTTTGGGTACTACTAATCCGAGGTATCTAAATTTATTATTTAATTCTTTCATTAGTTATATTGTTATTTGTATTAAAAGAGCATTTATATATTCAGTCTTTGCATGACATTTTGAAACCTTTTGATTCTAAGGTATCTCTCCGTAATTCCAACTTAACATTTACTTCTTCTTTATAGTGACCTTTCAAGACTACTTCATCTACAAATAGCATACACCAAGGCGTCTTGTCTTGAATATAACTTATCAACTCATCCATAACTAATGTGAATAGAGACCTTTTTTTTTATTTTTAGATCTTCGGAATTTAGTAATTTTAGAAATTGTATATAAATATTTAATTATTTTTTAAAAGATCCAAATTAGGATAAAGTAACTGGTTCATTGAACTAGAGGTAGTTGGGTGCCTAATACATTCCTAATCACTTATTTGAACCCCTTAACCCATACTTAAAGTTTAATTGATTAGTTTAATGTTGTCTATGCACACCTGATTAGACCGTCAGATGGTTATGACTCCCTTGACCCTAAACGAACTGTCGAGTTACAAATCTGTTATCAAACGACTCTTGTTCTTGTTTGCAGAAAACAGTTGAAAGTTTACTATTTGAGCTTTCTGGTTGTTATGTGTCTCACTAAGTTTTTGTCCAAAGTTTTAAATTGTACTATGAGATTTTCTTCTGCCACTGTCCATCCTAGTGGTTCTAATCATTTTGTAATCAACTGGAGCTAGTGGGCAGTAGTTACATCCAGCCATGAATGGCTAGAAAAATGTTAATTATTTTAGATAGATGAGGGAGCATATTTTTCAGGGAAGAAAATTGTACCTAAATTCTCTGATAGTAATATCTAAGGTCTTTAGCTTAAACCTAAATTAAGGCTCTTTAGCACTAATATCTGACATATGCCAAATGTATAAAAAAGTGAGACTTAATACTGAATCAATCCCATTTATGAAAATCTCCTTCCAACAGACTAGGATAGTTGGACAACTTTGAGCCATCGGATTTACATATTTTGTTTTCACAATATTCCATGAAAGTTTCTCAATAGTTTTACACCATCCAAAACAATGAGTTTTTGAAATTTATTGATCAAGCTGATGATTAGTACATTTTTTTAATCAGTACGAGTTATATACAAGAGAGCACCCCAAGGAACATGTGCATGTCACAACCACAGGGCATCTAGACACCAGCCCAAAGTATATAGCTATATCTAAATCCATAAGACCCTAACACCCCACCAGGAGCAACAGATCAGTGGTCCAGATGGATGACCCATGAACATGATAGAACAAGGTGTTCTACTTGTGTTACACAAGACCGCTCATCCATGACAAGTGTGCAAGTCATAAATAGACATGGTAACAAAAACTAATCCAAAAGCCCAATGAAAACATCAAAATCCTACAGACAAAGAAATGCCAACATTAAATAGGTTCTGGCAGATGATGGGTTTCTGTCACTTTTGAATTTACTACATGCTTCAAAAATATGGTGTCAAAGTCTGTGATGGTTCCTTAAAACTTCAGAACCTAGGTTTTGCATTCTCAGATAATGCTATTATTTTTATGTATTTCAAAATCCTTCTTATTTTCCTTTTGGAGAAAAAAAGGGGTGACCATACAGCTGATTTTGGAGGCAAGATTTTGCTTTATATCCATATAATTTGTATTTCTGTACATGATTATCATTTACAGATGCATGCTGATCATATGGTAGAGCTGGTTTAGATGCGGTCTTCGTGATTCCTTTTTTTATGCAGGTTTGATGAATCCTTAGGATTCTGGTATGCTGCTTGTTCTAAACCTTTCTTTTCTTTTCTTTTCTTTTTTCCCCCTTTTTTTTTTGGTTTTATATTTCAAAGATGGTATCTTGCTCAAAGAAATGGATCGCCTTTTGCGGCCAAATGGGTATTTCGTTTATTCAGCTCCTCCTGCCTATCGAAAGGATAAAGATTATCCAATGATTTGGGATAAATTGGTGAACCTGACTTCAGCAATGTGCTGGAAACTAATTGCTCGGCAAGTTCAGACAGCAATATGGATTAAACAAGGAAACCAGTCATGCCAACTGAAGAATTCAGAACAACATCTATTGCACATATGTGACACTGTGGATGATACTGTACCATCATGGAACACTCCACTGAAGAACTGTATAAAGCTAAGCGATGCAACATCAAGTTTTCAGAAATTCCCTCCCAGATCACAGCGACTTTCAGTATATACAGAAAGTCTCAATAACATAGGTTTGTCGTTTGTACCTTTTTTTTTCATCTTTTTGTCGTCAGCATGTTGTACTTCTTTTTTCATCTGTGCAAAAGTAGTTGCTTATACTGTTAGTAGATTGTTCATCCTTACATTTCAACCCATAAATTTGTTCTTCAGCTCCATTGTTGATTCTCAAGATGTCTGTGAAATTTAAGTTGCCAGTTTGTGTCTGATTTGAAGCATAACATTTGGCCTTTTACTATTTATATCTAACCCTTTGTCTGGAAATGTGCAAGTTTTTCCAACATGAAGAAGCATGATTACTGATAATATTTGATTAGTAAGGAAATTGATAGTGTGCCAGAAACTATGATACTGCTACCAAAACAATCAGATGTACTTCATGCTCTATGCTTTTCATGGTAACAGATGAATTACAGCTATCCTGCCTTTAACCATTTGACATGGATCTGAAAACATATTTTCAGCAAAACCTACGCAAAACAATTTTGTGACAATATATTATGCATACATCATGTCACTTGAACTGCTGACCTGCCACCCCCACTAGAGTGATTCCAATTAAGGCTATGATCAAATGCTCTCAGTTCCCATTCTCCCATTTTGAGCCCACTGGACCTTACTGAATCTGATCATCTTTGGAGCTATCATCACCCTACGTGCCCACCCATAGGGTTTAGGGTCTTTTAACCCAAGGATATAAATCCCTCCATTATTTTAATTATTACTGCACTCAAATTAATAGACCATGAGATGTCAAACCAATGGGCCCATTCTGGCCTCACTGTGCTTGTCATGATCTAGTAGGGGTACCCTAGAAAGCCATTAGATCAAGTAATGCATAGTTTACAGTAGTATACCACAACTCATAACCAGAGAGAGTCAATATCAAAGGAAAGTGTCAATACAATTTAATAAACAAGAATATCCTGTTCAAAGTATCCACATGGGTACTCCCTGCACTCAATTCATAAACCGGGCTCACCTTGCCCCCATTCAAGATGTATTTTCTTGTAGCAACAACTTCCAAATAGGTACTGGGATGGCATCATTTGAGGCTTTATATGGCAGACCTGGCTAATCACCCATATGTTGGTTGGAAGTTGTGGAAAGTAGAGCTCTGGGTCTAGAAGTGATTGAGGAGAACATTGTCAAGATAAAGTTAATCAGAGATTGTTTGACATCCCAGGGTAGAGGATTTATATAGATAAGAAAAGACTCCTTGAGTTCATGGTAGGAGATAGGGTATTTTTGGAGGTTCCTTCAATAAGGGTGGCTTAGATTTGGGAAGATAGGCAAGGAAGCTCCTTGTCACATTGGTTCATTTGAGATCCTATCAAGGAATCCCATCCTCAACTATGAAGATTGGCTTCCACGTAAAATATTTCATATTTAAATATAGTGGAAAACAACAACACTAGTTGTGCATGTAGACTTAAAAGCAAGGCAAATGTGTGTCAAAAATAATATCTCAAAAACAAAGTAATATGTACTAGTTTCACTATATTTAATTAATCATGCAATGTTATGGACAAAAGTGGCCATATTGCCTTGAAAATCTCTCACAACACTCAACCTCTCATCTGGAAGCAGAGTCTTTCATCGAAGCCCAACCTGTACATATAATAAAAGGAATAAGCAAAAATTCCCAGTAAAGAATTCTTTCATCATTATTTACGAGGCATGCAATTTCGATAGTCTTTCTGCATGTATTAACAATACAGAATGTTCATAATCCTTAATTCCAATCATTTAGATCCGTGATGCCACAAAATAATGCAAACATTCAAGCATACAAGGTGAAATACAATGCAACATGCAATTCCAATGGTCTAGGTGAAATGATGGCAATCTAGGTGCTCCTGCCCAAATCCAGACGGAATTACATAACCATAGTCCCACCGCTGGAGCGATCTTACTTGAGGCTAGAGTCAAATGCCTCTGGGGTCCCATTATCCCCTTTCAGGCCATCTAGAGCAAGCTGGATTGCTTGTTCTGGAGCTATCATCTTCCTATGCGGCCACTGATAGGGTTTAGAGTCTTTTGACCTCAGGTACAATTCCCTCCACTATTCTAATCAATTACTGGATTCAAACCAGTGGATGATGAGATGTCACACCAGTCGGCCCCATTTTGGCTTCACTGTGTTTTTTATGACCCAGCAGGTCACCTATAAGGCCGTTAAATCATGTGATGCATAATTTACTGTAGTATAGCACTACTCACAATCTCATAGGTAGAGAGAGTCAATATCTAATGAAAGTAGCAATTAAATTTAATAAACAAGCATATCCTGTTCAAAGAATCCAAATTGGCACTCGTTTCCCTTGATTCATTCATACAAATTGGGCTCACCTGACCCTCAAAGCATTTACATAAACTAGGCACACCTTGCCCTCATTCATTCATATAAACTAGCTCATGCAGACTGTTAACGAGAGAGAAAATAGAGAGAAGAGGAGAATCAAATTGAATTCTCCTCATGATTTCCATATATCTATATAGTATTCAGTAGTGTACATGAAAGGAAACTTTCTATCTCTCAGAGTTTCCATAACACACCTATAAATCACTACTTAAATCATTACTTTCCACAACACTCGCCCTCAAGCTGGAGCATATATATCATATAAGCCCAGCTTGAAACAAATAAATTCCAATCGATTCCCACATATAGGTCTTGTAAATATATATGCCAATCAAGGTTTACCATTTCGGTGACAATGGGCGGGTCACTCATCGCACGAAACGAAATTTCACCAGCTCGCCGCTGCTGAAACGCTGGAAAAATAAAAGGAGGCAAAAACTAGACAAAAATTGGATTTTTTTTTATTATTTTTGCGAAATTTCGCCAAGACGCCGCCAAAAATTACCAATGAAAATTTACAAAATTTCCATTTCCCCTCCTTGTTTTGCCCGTTACAACAATTTCACACAGTTTCACCGGCACACCGCCAAAAATCAACTGAAATGCAAATTGGCGATTTTCCTCCTACGAAACGCTTCGCTACCTAAAAAAAAAAGAAGAAATTTCGGCAGCACGCCACGACTATAAAAACTACTACCAATTGATCTCCAGTCTTCACATAAGATGTAGAAATATCTCCACAAAGAATCTTATCTCGGATAAAATGACAGTCAACCTCAATGTGCTTCGTCCGTTCATGAAAGATAGGATTAGACGATATGTGTAGAGCAGTTTGATTATCACAATACAATGGAATTGGAGTTGGGATGATAAAACCAATCTCTCGAAGAAAGTGTTGCATCCATGTCAACTCACTAGTGGTGTGAGCCATTGCTCGGTATTCTGCTTCTGTACTAGACTGTGCTACTACAGTCTGTTTTTTACTCTTCCAAGTAACTAGATTGCAACCTAGAAAAGTACAGTAACCTATAGTAGATCTTCTATTTGAAGGAGATCTAGCCCAATCAGCATCAGTAAAACCCTCTACTTTGAAATGTCCATTCCGTTTGTAAAGAAGCCTAAGACCAGTTGCTTTCTTTAGATAACGAACAATACAAAGATTATCATCCCTAGCTAGCTAGTGTTGGCTAACAACACTAGCTGCATAAGAAATGTCAGGTCGAGTGATAGTTAGGTAATTTAGCTTACCCACCAACCGATGATATCAGCTAGTTTCTTCAAACACCTCCCAATCATCCTTCAAAAATTTTTGGTTCGGGTCCATAGGGATTTCAACTGGTCGAGCTCCTAACATCCCTGTTTCTTCCAGTAGATCAAGGGCGTATTTCTTTTGAGACAGATTAATACCTTCTTGAGACCTAGCCACTTCAATACCTAGGAAGTATCGAAACTTTCCCCAGTCTTTGGTATGAAATCGAGCCTATAAGAATTCCTTCAACTTGGATATCCTGTCATGCTCATCCCCAGTAATAAAAATATCATCTACATACACAATGAGAAGAGTATAACCTGCATCAGTACGAGAATGGAAAACCGAATGATCTGTCTGACATCTATAAAGGTCAAACTCTTAACACAACATGAGAAAACTTCCCAAACCATGCTCTTGGTGACTGCTTTAAACCATACAAGGCCTTCTTCAACTTACATGCGCTACCTCGATACTCCCCTTGAGCAACAAACCCAGGTGGTTGCTCCATATACACTTCCTCAAGTAAGTCAAAATGAAGGAAAGCATTTTTAACATCCAACTGAAATAAAGGCCAATCGAAATTAGCTGCAAGAGAAATCGAGATACGCACTAAAGATATCTTGGCAACCTGAGAGAATGTCTCATCATAATCGATGCCATAAGTCTAAGTATACCCCTTTGCCACCAAGCGGGCCTTTAGGCGCTCAAGAGAGCCATCCAGGTTGTATTTCATAGTATACACCCACCGACAACCAACTAGTGTCTTACCCCTTAGTAGTGGAACAAGATCCTAAGTGTCATTCTGATGTAATGCAGCCATCTCCAATTCCATGGCTGTCCTTCATCTTGTATCAGATAAGGCCTCCTGTATAGTCTTAGGAACACAAGTATTGGAGACGAGAAGTAAAAGATGAGAAAGATGGAGACAAGTTATGATATAAGACATGATTACCGAAAGAATGACGAATAACACAAGAACGAGTATCTTTTTGAAGAGCAATGGGTAATGATTCGGAACCAGTAGAATCTCTAGGATCCATAGACGCCAGTTTAGATGGTAGAGGCGCATAAGTAGATGGCTATGCACGATGAGAATACACCTTCAATGGAACTGGGGAAAGAGATAACTCGAAGACTAGAGGGGGATGTTCCCCTTCAAAAGAAAGACTTGGAGCCGGTAAGGGAACAGAAGGGGGAAATATACAATCATGAAGGGAATGGGTAGTAGAGAAATAAGTGGTAGACTCAAAAAAAGGTAACATCAACACTGGTGAAATAATGACGAAGAGTAGGACTATAGCAACGATAACCTTTTTGAGTACGAGAATACCTAAGAAAAATACATTTGGAGGAGCGGGAATCAAACTTGTCAAACTTGGACCAAGATTATGAACAAAGCAGACACTTCCAAAAATTTTGGGAGAAAGAGAAAAAGTTGAGAATGTGGAAATAAGATAGAATACGAGACATATTATCAAGAACAACAGAAGGCATGCGATTAATTAGGTAACAAGCAGTCAGGACAGCATCACTCCAAAATTTTTTCGGGACATTCATTTGAACGTGAAACATAAGAGCACGACCAACCTCTAGTAAATGACGGTTCTTGTGCTCAACTACACCGTTTTGTTGTGGTGTGTGCGCGCAAGAGGTTTTATGAATAATACTTTTAGAAGAGAGATGTTGTGTGAAAGCAGCAGAGGTATATTCTTTGGCATTATCAGAACGCAAAATGCGAGTTGGATGTCCAAACTGAGGTGTAATCTCATTCCGGAATAGCTAAAAAATAGAGAATAATTCAAATCAATTTTGCATGAGAAATAACCAAGTCATATGAGAATAATCATCAACAAAGGTAACAAAGTAGTGATATTTATTAGAATCAACTCCAAAGGGTCCCCATACATCAGAATGAACTAACTCAAAAGGGCTCGACACACGACTATTAGACTGAGGTGGAAATGACATACGATGATGTTTACTCAATTGACAAACTTCATAATCTAACGACAGACTAACTACTTGACGCTTTAGGGCAGAAAAAGACGGATGGCCAAGACAATAGTGCCACTGGAAAGGAGATAAGAAAGAGTGAAGAGCTTGAAGAGGAGAGACAGGTGCAATGTTATAGGCCACCAACTTCATGCCCCATACCAATCATCCTCGTCGTCTTGAGATCCTGAAATATACCCAAGGAGGGGTAAAAGGTTACGGAACACTGAAGAGGCTTAGTAAGCTTGCTAATGGAAAGTAAATTAAAAGTCAAATCAGGAATTAAAGAACATGCAACAAATTGATATCAGGAGTTAGATTGTGGACTCTTGAACCTGCTATTGAAGTTAGGGAACCATTAGCAAGTGTAACACTTTGTGGTGAAGGACAAGGAATATAATTAGATAAAGAGTTAGACAAACCAGCCATATGTTTAGAGGTGCTGGAATTGATAACCCAGGGAGCTGGAGTGGAGGAAGAAAAACAGGCAGGTGAAGTACCTGGCTGAGCAAGAGTAGCCGTGGAAGTGGAGGTAGCCTGCTGTTATCATGGTTCAAAGTATCGTATTGACGTGCCGTATCGGACGATCCAAAAACGGAAACGTATCTAGGATACACACTAAAATGGTGGATACATAAAATAAAACCTATCTAGATAGAAAGACAAGTTAAAAATATGTCAAAAAAACATGTTTCTAGCATTATAGGGCTACACAAGGAGTATCTATGCATTTAGAAGCAAATAGGCATACTTGGAAATGAATGAAAATTATAATAAAAGCTATAAAAGGTTAGATAAACCAATAAATAAGGTTAAAAAATTCATTCAAGTAATATAAGTAACACACTAAGTTATTAACACTTAAAACATCAAAATCAACAATACATAAGTCACATAACTATCATAACACAACATTCTCCATAATTCATAACATACAAATAGGTGGTTCCAAAATCCAAACATGCAAAGTTACCCCATGGTCCCCGTCTTCAATGTCAGAAGGAGTGATGTGCAGGTTTATCTTCAGCTTCTTCATAATCAACCAATGGCACGTTATGCGTGCGCTGAACATGCTGACAATAAGAAGCCCAATCCATATAATTTCAATACCATGCCTCATACTCCCTTCTAAATTGCTCATACTGTGCTGAAGTAGGCCCATAGTAACCCCCAACATTACCACCATAGTGACCATACTGATCCATTTGCTGCCCATAAGATGATGATCCCTCCTGGCCATACCCATAGCCTGTATTCTCATAACCATATCCATAACTAGGCTGATAAGATGATCTCCCCTGGCCATAACCATAATCATACGAAGAAGATGACCTCTCCTGGGTACGCCCAAAAGACGACGACCTCCACCCTGGATGTGGTCCACCTCCAAATATTCCTGAAAGACCAACATTAATCAAGTCTATTCCTTGTGTAATGGCATCTAAACCATATCCATGTGGCCTCATCACATCATCATGTACTGATCCTGGTGTTGGATGGCCCCCACGTCGTCTTCGATGGTAAAGATTATGAACGGAAGGAGGATATCTCCCATGGCCACTACCATGATCATACTGCTGCTCCTGCTCCTCAACCTCCTCTGTAATGTAAATACCACCACCATAGCCACTACTACCACCCTGTGGTGGACTGGGTGGTGATGAAGGACTCTCACGTCGTCCAACATCATCATTGTCATCGTCTCCATCATCGTCGTCGTCGTCATCCTCGTCACCATCATCAGGAGGATCATGACTCACTCCAGTACTACTGTTGCTCACCCCAGCTCAACTGCTCTCTGCAGCTCTAGTATTTCCTCCTCCCTCATCATCACTAAATTTGTTGACCAAGTTTGCCACATAGCTACTTGGTCTGGTAGTCCTCCCCTCATCATCTAATTCATCAAGCACTACCTCCTTTGGATTATCCAACCACTCCGTGAGAAGAGCATCTTCATCAAAATCAAATATGTGTGCAAGGTGAATTGGCCTAAACTCACCCTCTCCCCTTCTGCTTTGCTTTTGAAGATGTCGTTTCTTTAGCCTCATGTTGTAGTGCACAAAAACCAGCTTCTCCAACTTTGCATAACTCAAACGGTTCCGCACTTTAGTGTGGATGAGAGAAAAAGTGTTCCAGTTTCTTTCACATCCACTGGATGAAGCCATCTGTGATAAAAGTCTTAGTGCAATTCTTCTCAAATTTGGTGCATCGGTTCTATACAAGAACCACCACTCAGCTGTAGAAATAACAAAAAAGAAGAAAAATGAATCTTTCCCACATACAAATTATACAATTTACTTGAACAATGAAAATAAGTACTTTCATTGTTTAATTTCTATTACCTGGCTCACATGTAGTCCGTGCCCTAATAGCGGCTGGATCTCCAAAGCTATACATAGTATCTCTAAATATTTTCTCCTATTAAAAAAAAACACTGTTAGTGATTGTCTACTACAAAAAATAATAAGTAAATAATTCTTAAAATTCCTAATTCCTAAATCACCTTATTAAGTGCTGTATTGGCACGCTCTGGATCCCTTTCCAATCTCAACATCACCCTTCTGAATGAACTTACTAATTCCGTATCGACTCCAAGATTTTCAGTGTAATGATACGCTAGGTGGAGGTAAAATGCTGATTCAATAAAAAAAATTAGTAACTTAATCAAGATAGGAAGTAAACAATTGGCAACAAATTTACGTTTATTACCTGCACGATGGATGTCTTGAATGAGCTGCTTCTTACATCTTTTATCACACAACACATCTCGTGATGATCAAAAGCAGCTTCAGCAATAGCAAGCTTAGACCTTCTAATAGCTTCATACAGATAACCTATTGAGGCTTGCTTCTCTCCATCCATAACTCTCAACACCTTCACAATAGGATCATGTATTTCAGCTATCAATCATCCATTCCTCCAAAAATTGTTACTTAGAACAATATCTTCAACCTTTTTTCCAATAACATCTCGTCTTGGTCGATATTCTTGCCACTTATCTGATAAAAACATTCTTCTCAATCCAGCCTTCTCAGACATAATACAATTAATTGCAATGAAATTTGTGGCAAATCTTGTAAGACCAGGCCTAAACAGTTCCCCTTTGGTGTGTTCTCTCATTAGGCTAAGTACCCAGTTGTGGTTGTAAATAAAGTTTGTCAATCTCCTTGTTTTTTCAATCACACCTTTCACCATCTTCTTCTGACCAAAATCATGGAGCATAAGATTAATACAATGTGCTGCACACGAGGTCCAATACAGATGTTTTATTTTCTCCATCAACAACTTTCCTGCTTTCTTGTATGAAGATTGGTTGTCAGTAACAATCTGCACAATGTATTTCTCACCAATCTCCTTTACAACATCGTCCATCAATTTCAACAAATACTGATGGTCCTTGATTTTGTCAGAAGCATTAACTGACTTGTAAAAAATTGCTCTTCCATCACTATAGACCAAAAAGTTAATGATCGATAGCCTGGTAGGCCCAGTCCAACCATCACACATCAAGGTTACACCATGAGTATCCCATTTCTTCATAAATGACTTTATGTAAGTCTGTATCTCATCCACCTCTGCATCCAGTATAGGGCCTGTGATCTCATATGGAGTGGGACCTTTAATCCCTGGTCCAGCCCTAGCGATCTCATCAATCATCGTCTGATAGTAGGGGTTATTTGCAGCATTTGGTGGGATATTGCTATAAATAAAACCACCTACCAATGGCTTGCTTTACATTCTTCTCCCATTTTCCTAGATGCCAAGCATCCTTAAACCTACTTTGCTTCGCGTCTCTATTTCGATAAATTGAAGGACCCATCTCCTCTATAGTAGATCCCCTTGACTTCTTTCTTGGCTGCTTTGACCTCCCAACCATTTTGTCAAAAGCTTCTCTGACACTTGTACTAGGCATCAAACCACCTCCATGACGCCCCCCCAAAAACTAGCTCTACCTAGTGTGCAACCAATATCTACAGAATCTAAACTTCTTCTCCCTCCTTGCTCTCTGTAATGAATGTCTACAATTGATCTTCTCATTGCTTCATTAACATGTTCTCTTTCCTCTCGTGTCATAACATCTTCTTGATCATCATCATCATCCATACAGATGCCCTTTTCCCTATCCATCCGTGCTGCCCTCCCAGCTAACCTATCTCTCAAAGCATCCCTCTCTATGGTAATGTCCTCTTTCTCCTTCCTTGCAGCTCTAAGATGCTCACTCATAGCCCTAGAAACTTCTACAGGACAATTGTAGCACTTCTCTACATTCGGATTCCCACCAGCAAGATGATGCTTCAATCTAGTAACTCCACTCCCTCTAAGCTCTTTCTGACAATATTTGCATCTTGTATGCAATCTATTCCCTTCAATCATTTCTCTGTGTTGCCAACCAACGTCTAGCCCTCTCCGTTGTTGCGTTTTATGTGCCATATCTACAAAATAATTAAAACTATATCAACAAGCATATAAACAGCATCACCAACCTTTCTCGGGAAAAAAAAGTGGAACCAAAATATCAAATTTAATAAAAATATAATATTATTTTCCTATATTTTTAATTAATATTCAGCAAAAACAATTATTAAAAATAATTTTATTCATGAAAAAAATGCAAGAATCATGGGAATGATAGATCGGCCCCATGTGCATCTCATATAAAAAATCGAAGACAAACCGTTAAGGTTTGTATAATTTTTTTCAAAAAAAATAGGGATTTTCGTCACTTTTTTCATATTGCAAAAAAATTTGATTTTTTACCCAAAAGCACAATTTCAATCTATGGATTTCACTTGAAATTGATAGATTCATACAAAACATTGTCAAATCATGCTTAAATATGAAAATATAATGATTTAGAATGAAAAAAATTGAAAACCTAACATACCTCTCAAAACTATTGACGAATCTGATTTTTGTTGTTTGATTCGTTGTTCAAAGTTGTTTTGAAGAAATTATGCCAGTAATTAGGTCGAAAATAGGTTGAAAGCAATGGGGTTTGACGGATTTTTGAAAAGATTTCTCAATAAAGAGCAATGGCAAATCTCGTGAGGGGCTGTTTTCACGTTTTTTGACGCTATTTTATGTTTTCAGTGACTGTATCGAGCAATACAGTCGATAGAACGTTAAGTATCGACTCAATACAGTCGATACCTCTTTGATACAGGTTAATAAGACCTGTATCGCAAAACAGTTTGAGTGTATCGTGCCGTTAGGCAAGATACACAACACATATCGCGCAATACACGCGATACGGTTACGATAATTTGATCCATGGCTGTTACACTTGCTAAATATACCCAAGGAGGGATAAAAGGTTATAGAACACTGAAGAGGCTTAGTAAGCTTGCTAATGGAAAGTAAATTAAAAGTAAAATCAGGAATATAAAGAACAGGCAACAAATTGATATCAGGAGTTAGATTGTGGACTCTTGAACTTGCTATTGAAGCTGGGGAATCATTAGCAAGTGTAACACTTTGTGGTGAAGGACAAGGAACATAATTAGATAAAGAGTCAGACAAACCAACCATATATTCAGAGGCGCCGGAATCGATAACCTAGGAGCTGGAGTGGAGGAATAAAAACAGGCAGGTGAAGTACCTGGCTGAGCAAGAGTAGCCGTGGAAGTGGAGGTAGCTTGCTGTTGACTTAGAAATGTGGCACGCGCATCACGTGGAATAGAAATCATCTCAGTCTCAACAGAAAAGAAGCCAGAGGGGTTGGATCATCGGTGGAGACATGATGACTAGAGCCAGCAGGGTGACCATGTAAGTCCCAACAAAAATTCACTGTGTGCTTGGAACGACCACAATGAGAGTACTTCTTAGTCTCACGGCTCCCAACATGACCTCCAAAATGGGTATCACCACCACCATGAGAATCATGGCCAACACGACCACCCCGATTACTCGGTGGATGAGTCTATCCAATAGAATCACAAGAACCATTGTGGGAAGCAACAAAAGTTGATCTATCTCTTTGCTGGTTAGATTTCAAAGGAGGATCATTCTCAGACAAGGTGGCACGTTGGAGTCAGGAAAAGACCTCTGGTAGAGAAGGAATTTGAGTACCATTCAAAATCTGAGCTTGAAGTGGCTCATACTTGTAAGGTAAGCCAACCAAAAAATGAACGACATCAATATCTTGGCGTTGTTTAGTCACGGCAGCCACATCAGATGATAGAGGTTGATACAAATTACGCTTTTCACAAACACTCATCATCTTCGAATAATAATCTTCTAAACTAAGATCACCCTTCCTAAGCGTAAGAAACCGTTTCCAGACTTCATAAAAACAGGTAAGATTACATGAACCAGAGTACATTTGGTGGAGATAATCCCAAATAGCTTTGGCCGTTGGAAGATAGAGCAAAGTGCGGCTAATGGAGGGTTCAATGCTATTGAGCATAAGAGACATAATCTAAGCATCATCTTGTTTCCACATGCTAGCACAAGGGTCAGATGCAGAAGCCTGATCGGAGGTGAAATGAGAATCAAGACCTTTTACCCATGAGAAAATTTCAACTGAGCGAAACCATAAACCATAATTCTTCGCAGTCAACTTCACAGAAGTCATTGGAGAATTAAAACCAAAGAACAAATTCAGGTTTGGCACTTCGGATTTAGTCTCCATAGAGAAATAACCAAATCCAACAAAATAAGAGAGACCGACAAGAGAGTAACAAAACAGTAATCCAACGACTTCAACAACACTGCTGCACAGCAATTGAGATCACAAATCTACAATCCAAAGATACAAAAAGCAACCAAGTTCACAATGTAGTAACGTCAACTACTTCACAATTCAAAGCAACAGTGACTAGAGCAACATCAGCGACTTCACAGAACAATGAATTAGAAATTTTCAGCAACATCAAAGCCACGACACCAAAGCTATGTCTTTATAGTGGCAACAGACCACAACGACATCCCAAAAAAAAAAAATTTTGGGAAATCACGATAACTCACGTTCTACAGCAACCGGCAACTTCTCTTCTTCTGTGCAATTACCAGTTGATGATAGAGAGTCCTCTTTCAACCACATGACATTCAGTAGCGAAAGAAGAATAATATGATGTCAACCAGCAGATGGCATTAACTCTGTTCACAAATTCTTCATTGCGACAACTTCACACGAGAACAGCAATCAACGAGAACAGCAATCACATATCGGTAATGATGTAAAAACAAAAACAGAAGAGGAGGAAGAAAAAGAAACAGGCGGAAGAGAAAGAAGACGGAGAAAGAAGAAGGCGGAAGAGAAATAAAAAGAAGACGTTAGATTTTTTTTTTATATTTCAGAAAACCCAGATTGTTATGCTTTGATACCATGTTAACGAGAGAGAAAATGGAGAGAAGAGACGGAGAATCAAATTGAATTCTCCTCATGATTGCCATACATCTATATAGTATTCAGTAGTGTACATGAAAGGAAACTTCCTATCTCTCAAACTTTCCATAACACACACCCATAAATCACTACGTAAATTACTACTTTCCATAACACAAACCACCAATTATTCACATAAACTGGGCACATCTGACCCTCCATAACTGCCATTCCAATTACACACTACTTACTTCCAATGTCAACACAACTGAAAGAAAAACATACAAAAATAAGAAAAATCCTTGTAAACATTTCCCAATTGCTATTTCCATCAAAGTGAACATCATACTATCACTGCTTATGTCATGTTCACTCACATAATTGACTGTGAATTTGTATTTAATAATACAATTAGATCATTATCACATAATTGAATTCCCTTCTTATTTTACATGAAATCATACGTGTTTAAAAATAGGCAAAGTTTATCATTTCATGTAATATATAAATTCTGGAAACATTTAATCTTCTATTAGAATCAATTAAAAATTTAACATCAGCCAAAAGTCCGTCATGTGTGGTGTCTAGCCTGTTCGACCATAGTTTCTGGTCTGCTTGGCCAGCTTTAAACCATTACTTTCTGGTTTGTTTGAAGACCCAATTCCTGTCTGTTCAGCCAGGCTTTCCTGATTTGTTTTCTTCTCTAGTCCACAAGGTATTGGGAACTGTTTCCTAGGTGTCTCTGCCAGAATTAGTGCTTAGTTTCTGGCCTGATCAGCCGGTTCTGTAAACAGAATTTCTGTCCTGTTTGGCCAGGTTTAAAACGTGGTTACCATGTTGGTTGGCCAGGTATTAAAAGTATAATTACTAGTCTGTTCGGTTCCTGGCTGTTCAACCAGACTTGAAACACTGCTTTTCTGGTCTTTTTGGCCAGGAGATGGGACCTGTCCAACAGGTTTTAGAATTTAGACCTGCAGAAAATTCCTGAAACCCAGAATTTTCTACAGTTGATTTTTCCTTCCCCTTAATAATTCTGTTGATCCTATGTCTCTTACCTTTAAATTGCATGGCTGCACCATCTTTACCTGTGTATTTTCTTTCCCACCCAACTTCTCAATTTTCCTCTCTTCTACTTTTCTTCCTCTTCTCTTCGTTCCCTCCTTCTTCCTCTTCATTGTCCCACAGTTCAAGTTCTTCTCTTTTGTTATAGGTTCTTCTCCTTTGTTTTAGAACATGAGCATAGAGTCTAGAATACATCGTCTCAACTTAAAACATAATCCGGTGTGTATTCTTACACAGGACACTATGCACAATTCACTGATAAATATCTTCATTCAACATTATAATTTTCTCTCTCTACAAATTATCCATTTCATCATATATAATTTTAAAATGACATGCAAAAAGACCTAAATAACCCCCTAACTATACCTCAAAGTTTGTCTTACATTCAAGATGAATATATTATGATATCCAATATCCATGTGAATTGGATGGCAGAACACAGATAATAGATATGATTGACGTTGACCTGGGATATTTGGACATGGTTGCATCCAGGGTTTAGAAGATATTCTTTTAGTTATTAGCAGGAAGACTCTTCATCATCATATGTGTAATAATTATGGCCGTGAAGGATCCTTCTTTTTTAGCCTAATTATGTATATGTTTATGGGCCTTATGACTATGAGAGAGCTTCATTGTATAAGCTCAGTCTAGATATGGATATGGCCAGAATCACTCAATATCACACTTCACCATATGAGCAAATTGGCCAAGCATGTTGATGTTGGGAGATTTCAAGAACCTAATGCAGCACACTATGAGCAATTCAGGAATAAGTATGAGCATGGTATTAGAATTACATGAATTGAGCTTTGATGGTATGAATAATTTGCTTCATTCAGCTGGATATAGGTGAATCATCTACAAATAGTTTGCTTCACAAAATTCACAAATTTTCCTAAATTGCAAAAATCCCTCAACTTGCATTGTGTTGCATCCCTGTTTTTTTTTATATATAAAAGGCTCTTTCTCCTTTATACTAATACCTTTCCTTTCTCCTTTGTACCAAGACCTTTGAACTTTATCAAAATCTTCCTCTGATGCTCATGCCACACTTTAAAGCACGTCCATTCTTCTCAATACCACCTCCTTGCCTAGTTTTTCCTCACTCTTTCTTATGTATTTATTTTATGGATCTCCTAATTTTTTCATCCTAATGCTCCCTATCTAGGATGACGCTTCATCCACCGTACCATTGCCATCATAATTCTACAAATATACGCTTATTTTCTCCTTCTCTTCTGACTATTGAAGCATCTACAAATATCTTTCTCAAGCTTTCTCTATAGCAACCTGTTAGAAGCTTTAAGATGCTCCTCATAGCTTTTGAAACTTCGGCTAGACAATTCAAACACTTTTTCACATTAGGGTTTCTATCCTCAACATGATGTGCCAAGCTGGCTATGAACCAACACCCACCACCACCCCCCCCCCCCCCCCCCCCCCCCCCCCCCAAAAAAAAATAATAATAATAATAGTAAATAAATAAAAACACCCCTATACAGATTGTTTTCTTCCATAATATTCTCCCATTAATTAGCTCTACATTTTGCCAATCTTTGTCAGTTACTTATTTACTTCGTCTTGGGCATCATGTCTCATCATCAACATAAGCTAGTTCCCACCAAAGTGGGGTCAGCAACACGAATATTGTCTCCCCATCCTGTCCTATCAAAATTCATATCTTTAGTTAATTTATGAGTATGTCTTGTTTTATTAACTCCATCCATGTCTTTTTAGGTCTTCCAATTGTTTACTTATGCCCTTCAATATGCATCTTCTCACACCTTACATGTGCATCTCTATGTCTCCACCGTACACTTTCAAACCACTTTCACCTCCTGTCCTCAATTTTATCCCTAATGCATGTTATGCATAACATATCCTCATCTCTTACTTTGTCTTTTCTACTTTTGCCATACATCCATTTGAGCATCCTCGTCTCAGTAAGTTTCATCTTCTAAACTTGTTGTTTCTTTGGGCATCATGTCTAAAATTAAATAAATAAATAACCTAAGTACTTAAAAATAAAATGTATAAGAGTTACTTATACAACAATAGGTTATAAAACTAGTCAAAAAATGGCATCAAGATATACGGCTTTCACTTGAAATCCTTAAGTATATGGCTTCACATCATTCCTTTTCATGCAATAAGCATTATGTATAATGAAATGCTGAAAATGTATACCTTGTAAAACTGTGGGGGAAGATTAATGATCCCTTCTTATCTTCAACCAGAAGTTGTTTGGAAACAAAATCCATGATTATGGAAAGAAAATGGGTAATGCTTCAGCAACTGTCTACATGCTAACCAGACTTCCAAAAAAAAAGGGTAATGGTTGATCAGGTATGAGGGTTTTTTGGATGCCCAAGTCACTAGAAAGATTAGCTCACATTGTTTAAAAATGCTGGCTGACTTGAACAATGTAAACTAATTTCATTTTTTTTTTCAATTCTTATTAATGCATTTACCATATCATTCAATACGCTGTTATTATTGATACATTCAGTTTGATGATATACTTGCAAAACATTGTCTTATTAGATTCACATCTTCTGATCGTCTCCTGCGATCAAGGATGACAGGGACCGGTGACTCATGTCTCTAGTCATCAGTCTGCCGCATGCCAATGCACAGGAGTAGTCTATCTCAGCTATCCCATTGACTATTTGTCTGAATTTTTATATATTACAATGTTAAACTGCTCTCTGCATTTCATAAACAATCATAAACTGAAGAACTCAGTCTTCTTTTTATTAAGTTAAATAACCATCAAGAGAAGACAACATTCTACTGTCTCATTAATCTTATTTCCATCCTTCTAAAATTGCAATAACATAGAGATCTGGCGACTAGAATCACTCATACAGGAGGCCCAAATTTAGCAGTCTTTAAGGGGGCCTTCATCATTCTTGCTGATTCAATTGATTCTTCTTTTACTCCAGTTTACTCTTAGCCTAGAACTTCTCAATTTTTATAGTTTCATCAAATGTGATACTATTAGTATTAATCAATAGTCTGCTCTAAGATGTGTTTTTTTTTTGTCATCTTCCAAGGAATCTTGCCAAGATCTGAATTTTCAGGAAGTAGTGTCGTGTAAGGATTTTATGATGCTGTAGAAGCTATGTCTTTTCTTGTTTGCTGTACACCTTGGTTGTACGTGTTATCTATTTCTACTATTAATATAATTTCTATAATTACCGATCAAAAAAATACTATGAGAAAAAATGTGTCACGGTCGCAGAATGATAAAAATTGCAGACATTTACAAGTGGGAATGATTTTAAATTTTACCATGACTTGGCAAAACTTTCCGACATACAAATTTTATTAAATTGATATATCCCTTATCTTGAAATATTTCGGTACAGGTTTTTACAGGGAAGTCACTGAGAAACAAAATTTCCGTCCAGATTTTCCTCTTCAGAATATGCAAAATACATTGAAATTGAAATACAAATCCATGCATTTTAGTCATGAGATGAACCTGTGCATTGCCCATCAGTTATTATTGGTGGACCATTGACACTGTCCCTCATCACTTAGTCATACCAATTTGGTGTTTTTTAAATTGTTTCCAGCAGCACTTTGAATTTGAAATGGTAGACTGGAACAATATTGTATACCATGGGAAGTATGTAACAGTTCATAAACGTGCTTTGACAGGCATCAGTCAAGATAGATTCACTTCAGATTCAATATTCTGGGAAGAGCAAGTTCGCCATTATTGGAGGCTGATGAATGTAGATGGGGAAGAGATTAGAAATGTCATGGATATGAATGCCTATTGCGGTGGATTTGCTGCGGGTTTGAGTACCTTTCCTGTTTGGGTGATGAATATAGTTCCTACAACTATGAGCAATACCTTGTCTGCCATATACAATCGTGGTTTGATAGGTGCTTTTCATGACTGGTAATGTTTTGATAACCTTTGACAGTTTCCAAACTTTGTGCAACTTTTTTCTCCATAAGTAATATTGCTTCCAGATAGCCATAAAAAATCGTTTTAGTCGTCGGCTGCTCTAATACTTGCTTCACTTATAGGTGTGAGCCCTTCTCGACTTATCCCCGCACATACGATTTGGTGCATGCATACCATATGTTTTCTCACTACAAAGACCAAGGAGAAGGTTGCTTACTAGAAGATATAATGTTAGAGGTAGACCGCATTATTCGCCCTCAGGTAATAAATTTTCCAAATTGATATTTTAAAGCTCTTATCCATTGAATTTTTTTCTTTATTTTTTTTATTTTGTCATCAATAATATCAATTATTTGAAATTAATGCGCACGAGAAAATTTTCTGTAAACCTATGGAAAACTAATGAATAAAATAGAGATAATCTCTTCAAATCTGTTGTAGTTGCCATATATAACTTCCTCCTAATATGCTTCCATAATAATCTTCTAATCAATCTAAGCTCATGAAAGGTAACTTCATGTACTAAAAGAGACTCTCAAGAATAAGGAAGCAATATGCATAATTACATGTTAGAGACTCATTGCTATTGATTGAATGACAGTGACATAAAGGCACTTCAAAAACTGGAATTTAATATTTATGGTCACCTTTCCTAGTACTTATCATGTCAATTGGCCCCATGACAAAATTCTGAAAATTTTTAATCCATGATAGCTGTTTCCTTTTTCGTGGGTGCCTGAGTAATGTTCACTTCTCTATCTTGGTTAACGGAGTAGTGAGGGGTTTCTTTCTGTCCTTTAGGGGTATTCGGCCGGGGGATCCTCTATCCCCTTTCTTGTTCACTTTGGTTGCGGAGGTGTTGCATAGCTTTTTCATGGTTGGTAGGAGTCGGGGGTTGATTAAAGGGTTCAAGATTGGAAGGGATGAGGTAACGATTTCCCATCTACAGTTTGCGGATGATACCTTGGTATTTTTGGAAGCATCTGAGGACCAAATGATTTGGATCAAGAGTATATTGAATACCTTCCACATGATATCGGGGTTGAAGGTGAACTGGGAGAAGAGTTCCTTGGTAGAGTTGAACATCGGTGAGGAGGTGACTTTATCTCTTAGTCGGATATTAGGTTGTCAGGTGGGTAGCTGGCCAATGTCATACCTAGGTCTCCCCCTTGGTGCTTCCCCTTGTAATGTCAGCTTTTGGGAGCCTGTTATTGAGAGAGTGGAGAGGAGATTAGCTCTTTGGAAGAGGAACTATTTGTCTTTGGGAGGTAGGCTTATCCTAATCAAGGCAGTGCTTGCTAATCTGCGAGTTTACTTCATGTCTTTGTTTAGGACGCCTAAAAGAGTTTGTGGATGTAATCGAGAAAGCCCAAAGGGATTTCTTATGGGAGGGTGGAGGGAAGAGGAAGAATCATTTAGTAAGATGGGATAGAGTGAGCTTGGATAAGGAGAGGGGTGGTATTAGGGTGGGTATGGTAGCCCATCGTAACTCCTCCCTCCTAGCTAAATGGTTGTGGCGTTTCAGCACAGAGAAAGAAAGTTTGTGGCATCAAGTGATCACAAGTAAACATGGAAGCGACGATAATGGATGGTTCATAAACTTGAGGGCTCGACCTACAGGAAACTGCCCATGGAAGGCTATTATGAAACTTGCCTCCTCTTTCTACCCTCACATTAGATTGAGCATTGAATCTGGGTCATCAATTCGTTTTTGGCATGATCTTTGGTGGGGTAATCAGCCACTGTTTACTCAATTCCCTCGGTTATTCTCCTTGGCTCTTTATCCTAATGCTTATGTTGCTGATATTTTGCAGCCATCCTCCTCTGGTTCCTCTTGGAATCTTCCATTTCAGAGAAATTTTCGTCCTCCTGAAATGGAAGAGATTTCATTACTCATTGATGGGCTAAAGGATGTTGTTTTGAATCCCCTAGGTTCTGATAAGGTTTCTTGGTCCCTTTCGTCCAATAAACTATTTTCTAGCAAATCTTTCTTCAATTCGGTGATATCCGCTTCTTCACATCATTTAGTATCATTCCCGGCGCGTAAGCTTTGGAAGCCTAAGGTCCCTCTAAATATTAAAGCTTTTCTTTGGACTGCTATCTTATATAGGATAAACACGGCGGATCTGATTCAAAGAAGATGGAAAGGGATTGCTTTGTCCCCGCAGATTTGCTTCATGTGCATGAAATCTGGAGAGAGTATTGATCACTTGTTTGTGCACTGTCAGTTTGCTGGTATCATGTGGAGGAGGGTGTTTGAGATGATTGGAGTATCTTGGGTATTACGAGCTACGTTTAAGGATTGCTTTGCTCAGTGGCAGGTGAGGGGCCTTGGTAGGAGGGGCAAGATGCTGTATGATATGGTGTTCCATGCAGTGGTGTGGTTCATATGGTTGGAGCGTAATAGTAGGATTTTCAGGGATACCAGCTTATCGGTGGACCAGGTGTTTGATTCTATGTTGGTTGCTGTGACGTCATGGGCTTCGGTTCTTCCAGAATTCCAGGGGGTATGGCCTGGAGAGATTGTTAAGGATTGGAAAAATTGGTGTTTTTCGGACTTTGTAGTGGAGGACAGATTGATGAGAGAGACGAGGGGGTTGTTCCCTGATACGTAGTAGCAGATCAGGGGATCCAGAGAGAGTCATGGTCGTGGGCTGTTGCTGAACGACTTGTTCAGTTTTGGGTTTAGGATTCTTGAGAGGGGCTTCTTTTTGCTTTTGACTTCTTTTTGTTTATGTCTTGTACAGTGGATTGCACAGTTAGGGGCTTTTTGCTATTTGGGTATACTTGGGTTTGTGAGGTTTCGATGAGTGTTTTTTGTGCTATGATTGTATACTCCATACTCTTTTCCTTTTCTTTCATATAATATACACATCCATCTTCATTATTCATCAAAAAAAAAAAAAAAAAGATATGGAATGAACCTTTTTGCTTTCTTGAGCATCTCATGGCAGTTTTTTCTATGGGATGGCTTGGGCTCTTATTGGCAAATGCATGGTAGAAAACAAAAAAAGGGGATATTATGGTTTGATTTAGCAAAATAGGGTGTGCCTGTATTCCTTTATGATAAGAAATTCCCCAGTGGACACCTCTTCTAACTAGAAATGGTGGTGGAAAGAGGATTAGTTCTTTTTCTTAGAGTATTAATTATTTTTAATTGCTGTTCCATTTTTTTTTCTTTTTTTCAAATGTCAAATTTTCACCACCAAATCTCATTTATGTGTTTATATTCATCAAACATCTTGACATGTGTAGCATCATCATAAGTAGATGTTATTGGTTCATGTATATTACATTCAATGAATACGTTTTCCTTTCATTTATATTCTATCTCATTAGAGTTACATCAATAGCAGAGAAGGAAAGTAAAGTAAGAGCATGGAAAACTCAAACTCACTTGAGTGGACTGTGTCACACAATCATATAACACTATAGAAGCACCTCTCAATCCATTCAGCTCTAATTGTAAATTTGACATTATCCTTAATTGTCTCTCCTTGTAACTTACTGATCTATGATAATGGAAGTTATCAATCTTTGGAACTTATTGTCTTGTACTCTTTGGCTATACACTATAAAATCCCCTCTTAGTCTTCTTCCTCGTGTTAATTTTTTATCCTTTTAAATGGAGGGCTGGTGGCAGTCATTTGCGTCTCAATATTCTCAGTCCGAAATTGGCTTTGAACTTTAGACTAGGATGGTGGAGCAGTTGTTGTTTTCTGAACCCAAGTGTGATAAGGCATTAATATGTTGTGATTTGACTCATTAATACGTAGCCTTTATTGTGGTGTAGTCAAATGAGTAATGAATTTAAGAAACCAGAGACTTTTTTACATGAGAGAAAAATGAGAAACCAGTTCATTCACTAAAACCTAAGAAAGAGTAAAGCTGCCAAAGACAATGCTCTCATTTCTTAACCTCCTGTAGCATCTCCACTGAAGGAACTCCTAAAAAAAAGAAACTAGAACATTCACAAAAACATAAGAAAGTTCTCCCATTCATCCCACCTCTCCAAACTACTTCCATATTGATCAGCTTCTACAGAAAGGTGAGAGAAAAAAAATTGAATTAATATGTTCACAAAAGAAACTGTTGAAGCTGCCAAAGAGAACCCTAATCTCCTGTAGCATTTCTGCCAAAGGAACTCCCACAAATTGGTCTTTTAGTATAGTACCTCTCTTAGCCAACCAGTCTGCCCAAGTCATTAGCTACTCGGGGAATGCATGGTTAATAAGATGTTCATCCTATCACTCCAAGCTACTTAGATATGGGTTGGCTTTCACAGAACACTCCTAAGGAATGCAAGCATCTGGGGTTGACAAGGAAGCAAAATTCTACCTGAGACCAGAGTGTCAAAAGCAAGAGTGTTTTGGAAAAACTTGCTTCCATTGTTTCTGTCATTCCATTTAACTAGGCTAATCAGCCAAGTAATTACAGGAAATCAGTAGCTGTCCAAATCTGTACAATTATCCTAATATGTGCAGCTCTAATTACTTTTCAAGTAGGAAAGATGTATGCAAGGAACTCATATATACAGCTAAGTAAACAGCTATAGCTCTAATTATTTTCCAAGTAGGAAAGATATATAGAAGGAAATGATATATACTGCTACGTAACAGCTATACTAAGAAATACAGCTAAGGAAACTTATTATTGTTGATGCGAAGGGGAGAGACTTCTTGATGCGATAGGCAGCTCCATGATCACAAAACCAACTGTCGACATGTCTTCCATCATTAGTATCAAGACAGCTATCTCCTTTCCTAGCATCCTCAATGTGTTGAGCCTCATGAATTTATATTGTACAAACATATGTATAGAACTGTATGAAGTGTGTCACTTCAGTCGACTTATGAGTATCTTTTTTCATGACAGACACATCACAAATACATTCCTAGCATTACCATATTTCATGGAAGCTTTCATCAATGTTTTGAAAGTTCCACCATAAGTACAATGGACTGATCAAATTAACAATTTGGTTAAAAAAGAGGGTTGGACTCACAATTAAATAGTAACTATAATAAAATTTACATAAATGAATTGACATGCATGAGTAAATTGCAGTTGCATGCTAACTAACGTGTTCTTCATATTGCCCAATAAATAATTGAATATGCATATTCAACCATATAACAGCTTGTAAAGTTATTTTGAATGATTATGATTTCGGCAGTTCCTTTTCAAAGAATAAATTGCTATTGTATGCATTTTAGCTGTGATTAAACCGTTGATCTCATTGTAGTTGCAGAGAGTCATGAGATTTGGTTGATGAAGCCTGGCATTCAGTTCTCCAGTATTTTGCATATGCACACAGAAGAACTAACTATCCAATTTTCATAAACTCTCAAATGTGCAGGGATTTATTATTGTTAGAGATGAGGAACACATTCTCTCAAGAATTAAAGACATCGCTCCAAAATTTCTTTGGGATGTTGAATCTCATATGTTGGAAAATGAGCAACGGAAGATGGAACCTGTGTTATTCTGCCGAAAGAAGTTTTGGGCAATTGTCTAAGGATGCCGTCTTCAAAGAAAGGCACGTGTTACTTTGTCCTAATTAACAATTAGGCTGCTTGTATTATGAGTTTGCAAAACTTGTTTCTGCCACCTAATATATGCATCCATTCTTCTTGTATATCTCACTTCTTTCTGACCCGTCAGAAAGAACAAGGTCTCCATGTTCATTCCCAAATTCATTCGGTTAATCTTGTGACATGAAATTCCGTTTTTTTTTTTATTGGCGACACTTTTGTATTCCATGTGTAACTGATACAAGAATGTAAAGTTTATCTTTTTACAGTATTCCTTGTTTAAAGAGGCTATATTTGCAGAAAACTTCAAACCTTGTAATATATGAAAAAATTCAGAGATATCAAATGAAAATATCTAACATTTTGTCATAAAGCTCCATAAGGAATCATTAATTTCTTCTTTCTATTCGGAAGCATGTATGTAGAAGGAGCTATTATGTATTTCTTTATTGGCAATCCCTTATGGGAGCTTAAATCATGTACGCTTGACCATTTATTAAATGCATAAAAATATGGTGCGACAGTGTATTAATTTCCTTGAACAAGAATGTATGTTCATGGAGGCTGCTATTATATGTATTAAACATCATCAGTCCAACTTAATGTAATCATTCTGTATTCTTGATAGCCATTACATGACCAATGTGATCACAATTGTTTCAAACCATGATCTCTTCAACCAGTGTTTTCAAGCTCCTGAACACTTGTCTTTTCCAGTTCTAATAGAGCAAGGACCAGCAGAATACCCAAAGCACTCACACACACCTTAATGATTTGTTACTCAATATCGCTCCCCATTTGATTTGTTACTTAATGATTTTGGGTGATTATTCAGAGAGTTCAAGCTTTTGTATGCTTGAGCCTTGGGCCATTGGATCACTTGATCTACTGTCTTTGATTTTTCAGTCAACAAAACAGGGCCACAAAGGAATTACACTTATAACGTAACCTGATGACCTATAGCTTGAACCTACATAAGATTGATGTTTCCAAACTAAAATCCCAGGCTTAAAGAAACCCAGAAGAAAAGTTTGATTAGTTCTCAAATTCTTTATAGTGAGTGCTAAGACAAAAGATTCCTGGTGTTGGCTTAGGCTTCCCCTTTTCTACTTTTTCCCTTGGGTCCTCAACTTCACATGGTTCTTTGGTTGCAAGATCTCATTGCAGAAACGAACTCACCTGCATTCACTATCTGAGTGTGCTCGAGTTCCTTCTTTCACTGACAAGAGAGTAGCTTCTGGTATTTTAAACCATAAAGAAACCAATTTGCTATCCATATTTTATACTTTCCATTGGACACATATTCAATATTTATCCCCACAGATGAAAAAGACCGAGAGTAGATTTTTTCTTTATTATTATATTCTATCCACCTTTATTCCTTCCTTGCATCAGAAAACTCCAACCAGCAATGTATTATTTGTCTGCTTTCCAGGATTCCATTTGATTGTTCACCTTTCATGTAATGCCAAGCTGAATCTTTGAGAAAAGTGAGATCCTCTCAGTACTTATCATGGAAGAGCTGATTCTAATCTGTTATTATGTCTAGGTAAAACTTGAACCAAGTATGATAGAAACCAATCAGAACAATTTAATCAAACCAAGCTAACCCTCAATCAATGAATCAATTGCAGCTACTTAGATCAAATGAGTTGTCCTTGTTAGGGTAACAATTAGCATAAGATTCTTCCTAATGATATTTAAGTTTATAGGAAAAATGACTAGAAAAATTAAAGATAAGTATTAAAAGAAGAGATCATGATCTAGGAAAAATTAAATTTTTTTAATAATTGATTATAAGTACCTAAAAATGAGCATAGACACTTGTATAAATACAAACACCAGAGGCAAATAACCATCCGTTGCATTCCCATAGTGAAAGTCACAGAAGCGAATAACTGTGTCAAAAATGTCACAAAGGAAGTCTGCTTGTGGAAGCCATAGCCAGTGTTTAATGGAGATGAAAATCTATGCCAATTAGTTCAGTTCGCAGTAGCTCAAGGAGGTTGGCCGTCTACGTTGATGAGGAAGACAACCAATCACTTTTCCTAGTTGAACTACTGCATACTGAACTTGGTGGAAAAGAATTTCCACTTTCATCAGAGTCTGGCTATATTTACTGATTCCTGTTCTGTCAAAGGAGCTGAGAAGAGTTGACATCAATTTGATGAAGAACTGTACATCTTGTGTGAAGGATGTTAGTTTCCATTCACCCAAATTCTCTCTGAACTTACTGGGTTCCTCAAACAGAAATTGATGACTCAATGAGCTAAAGTTCTTATATTTGATTGTTTATGAAACATCTTCTGATCTTGTTAACTATTCCATCACTTCCTGCATTTTTGCATGGATACTTCTATATTATATGTTAAGGGTTTCAATTCGTTTCAAGCACTAATTGTACCAGACCAAAGGTAACACTAATACATTATATTGCCTAGATTTCAAAGATGGGTTCTTGAATATTCCTCTATAAATCAGATTTTGGAACAATAAAATTTTATTGGTTTTAGCCTAATAGGCAAAAACCAGCCCTAATAGGTTTGATTTGTTTATTGGTTTTAGCCTAGCCTTTGCCATCCCTAAATCCATGTCGTGTGCAATATTCTATACATTTAGATAGATCATATTTTCAATTCAATCTACTAACTGAAATCACCGTATATTTTCTCTCTTTTACAAAAGGTCAATGGACTATATGAGATAGCACAACATCTAGTTTGTAAAGTTCAGCATAAATAGCTCTTTTGGAATTTCAAAATTACTATAATTGATGCAATGAGGCGGCGCAACCTTAGGAAGATATTGGACCAAAAATAATTCAGATTCAGTCACAAAATTTTGGATAATTGGACATTAGTGATATTTTTTCAAGATATTTAAAAACAAATGTTGTTTTACTATCCATGGACAACAATGCCCATCTACTAAGGACTTATAAACTTCATTTAATAGATTTTTAAATCCAATTTAGGGGCTTCTAAACTCCTTGATAGACTTGTAAATCAACTTCAAATAGTTGTAAAACCACTTTGCTGATTTGTAAACCATATTATGAGAGTTGTCAATCCATTTTGTAAGTTTAGTTTAGAGACTTGTAAACCTATTTTTTAAACTTGTAAATCCGTTTTAGAGACTTATAGATCCAACTAAAGATATGTAAATCTAGTTTACAGACTTGTAAGCCATGTTATTTGACTTGTAAATCCAAATATGGGGACTTGTAAAAGATACACACCGAGGGTATTGCTATTCTTGAACAGAAAAACAACATTTCAAATACCTTAAAAAATCACTAATGTCCAATTATTCAAAATTAGATAACTGAATCTGAATTATTTTCAAATAGTATAACTTAAAAACAATTTTACCTTGATTTTTTAACAAGCTTGAATTGAGCTTTGGTAAGCTTTGCATGTTGAATAACGTTTCCTAACTTATAACGTTACTAGTGAGGTTTAGGGCTGCAACTTGGGTCGGTTAAAACCGAAACCGAACCGATCCAACCCAACTTTGGATCGGTTTGGTTTACTTTGGATCGGTTCGGTTTGGGTTATATAGTCTTTGGGTAGGTTTTGGTTCTAAAAATAAATAACCGAATTTGTTTGGTTCGGTTTTGGGTTGAAGGCTCAGATTAACCGAATCAAACTGAAAACCAAACCGAATTTCCTAAGTGTAAAACCGAACCAAACCAAACCGAAATATAATAATATATATAAATTATGCAATAGATAAAGTTGTAATAATAAAATATAACTTATAAATTATAAGTTATAAAATAATGAATAAGATTATTATTTTATAAATTTTTGTAGTTAATTATTAAATTGATTCATGAGCTCAAAAGTGCAATCCAAAATAATTAACATATGAATTGGGATTCTAAGCTCTTTGCTCCATTTTATGTATGCATGTGAACTACTTAAGGCATTGGACCACAGGTAAGTGATGATCCTTTAAATTTGTTGTGTATTTTGAAAAAAAAAATTTTAGGCAAAAGTGGGAATCTCTCTCTTGATAACAGGTTTTAAATATGAGAAAATGATCTAAACCAAACCGAATTTTGCAATTTGGGTTGGGTTACAGGTTTTCTTTAAATAATCGGTTCAGTTTGGATATTTTGGTTCTGAGATCGGTTCGGTTCGGTTTTGGGCCGACTATCAGTAACCTTGATTTGGTCTTGGGTTGAGGCCAACCTGTACCAAACCGCACTAAGTTGCAACTCTAGTGGGGTTGTAAGTTATGAGATATGGAAGTCAATATGAAAAAAGGAAAAATGCTCCTTGGGTAAGGATGGCAATGGGGTGGGTTTGGCAAACCCAAACTCGCCCCTTCAGGGGCTTTAGTAATACCAAACCCTAACCCGCCCCTATTGGGTTGGTAACGGGGGAGGTCGGGGTTGCCACAATTACATTATAAAATTTATTAAAAAAAACTATTATTAAGATAAAATATATAAACAAATAGTATAAGCATTAACAAAATATGTATTTTTTATATTATATATATAATATTTTTAATATATAAAATAATTTTTAAAATAAATTAAATCGGAATCGGAGCAGGTTGGGCTTAACCCTAATCCGCCCCTAATCCGAGTTTGGCAATATCAAACCCGTCCCATTAGTGATAGGGCGGGTTAAACCCGCACTATTGCCATTCTTATCATGACTAATGAGAGCACATCACATGAGTGTAAGCTACCTAGGAGCAAGTTATTAGCTGGGACATGGACATTAATATGGAAACAAGAAATAATAACTTTTTGGAATCAATTGTTAAGGCTTGAAAATGTTGGAGGATCATCTCCAAGACTGGGTTTGAAACTCTCTCTCCTCAACTCAGTGGAGTTGGCAATAGCCGCAATACCCCTTGCTTTGCTCCAGGGTTTGCCGCTACCTTCCGCTCACAGGTGCCGTTTGCAACCATGCACATCCCATAGAACGAAAGTCAGTGTGTCTCATCCACGAGCATTTCGGGGCCAAGCGAAGTAAGCCCACGACGTTCTTTTTGCAGGCTCAAATTGCAGAGGAAGATTACTAACAGAGAGAGAAGGGCAAAAGGAATGTGAGGCGACTGGAAAAGCAATGTCAGAGAGGTTTAAAGGAAGAAGTCTGGAACGTGTCAGATGATAAAAGACTCGTGGGAGTCAGTGCAAATATACATCCCCCACTTCATGTACCCGTCTCTCTAGTCTCTTCTTTGTTTTGTTGGTTTTGTTTACTACTGTTAAGTCTCAGAGAACTCAGTCTGATTTGGGAGAGCCGATGATGATGGTGACAAAAGGTCTAATCGAAATGACTTATCACGCAAATGCAATTTGACATTTTTACCATTTGTCACGTCAAATCAATGAAACCGACAGACATGATAAACGTATGTAGACAGCGATTTTGTATAGATACTCCACAAATACCGCATCGTACATAAAGTTTTGCCCTTACGGGGCATGAGCTGTTCCATCAAATTCACTCTTTATGATTGATTAGACGTTTCTGTGTATACCCACGTTCACGATCATTTCATCTCATTATGAACCAAAGGGTCCAAGAGAAAAATGGATGGGGATGCAGCTTGGTTTCTGCTCCACGATTAGGGTTAGCCTAACCCCAAAAACACCCTCTGATAATTACTCAGGGTGTAGTTTTAATAGCATGATCAGCTGGATGGAACGTTACCAAAAAAACAAAAAAAAAGCTGGATGATGGAACATCAAGGGTCAGTGCAAACTTACCCAAAAAAAAAAAAAAGGGTCGGTGCAAACCCATTTACAGCTTGAGGGGTCAAAGGGTTTACAAAGTAAAACCTGCTGAAAGTTTCATGTTGTTTTGAGTAGCTTTTAAGATGTTGCTATATATCTTCTTATTTTAATATCTTTTATCGTTCTGTGTCTTTCAACTATTTGGAACTGGGTATTACTAACTAGAAAAAGTTTCATTCTTCCAATAAAGAACGAAAAATGGCATCTGTGGGCTTAAACCATGAAAAAAGGTCATGGAGAACAAAAAGTAGACTGAATTAAATTATAACACTCTTCTTGAGAATGGTTTTTTGAGTAGTGAATTAATTCTGAAAGGGTTATATAGGTGGGATGGGATATAATGAATGGATAAAGTCAACATATAAAAGTAAAGAAACGACCAAATCACTTGCTCATAAATTTAGAGGTGGCAATGGATCGGGTTCGGGTCGGGTTGATGTACGGGGTTAACAAACCAATGCTCAACTCAAACCCGCCCGTTTAATAAACGGGTTGGAACATTCCAACCCGCTCTAACCAACCAACCCGTTTAAACTCGTTTAAATAATTTAAATTAGTACAAAAAATTAAAAATTTTAATTTATTCTAATATCAAAGTCTATGCAAATTCTATTTTTTAATTTATTCTAATATCAAAGCACACCTAACAAGCATAATAACACAACAATCATTAAGATAGAATTAAAATAACATGAATTAAAGAACTAAAACATAATAATAAAGTCTTAAAAGACTTTACTTGTCATCAAAGCCTCAATTTATATTAGTAGATGCTAAGAAATTTGACATATTTATATGTAAAAACTCTTTCTTCACTTTATTCTTTGTCATTATTTATATTAAAAGAGGAAAGGTTGAGTAGCTACAACTATTGTTAGTATAATGTTGCAAGCTTCAATTACACAAAAAAAATAATCGGGTTGTATCAGGTCATTTCGGGTTGAGGGGTCAAACCCTAACCCAACCCGTTTATGATCGGGTTGAAAATTCATAACTCGAACCCAACCCAAAAGTTAAAACAGTCAACCCAAACCCACCTAAGACCGGACGGGTTGGCGGGTCACAGGTCACAATTGCTACCTCTAATCATAATTCCCACTGAAGTGAGTGTGATAATAGGACTGCCCTGATTGGTGGAGGTCAAAACACAAGAGAAAGTGGGTATTGCTATAGGATCACTTCTTTGCACTATGTGGCTGGTTGTCTCCCAACATCATGCAAAAGTAAGCAAGGCCCCAATCTTCCTTTTAATTTCCTTTCCCACCCCCTTTACAATAGCTATCCTTTTAAAATCCCTTTTTAATCATGTGAACCGAATGGTTTTAGAAAACTATTTATATATATGAATATCATCTACAATCTTAATCAAAACAAGATGGTGATAGAAAGATGATTGTGAAATGATGATAATGATAAAAGAACACGAATTAATAATGTAGAAGTCAATATTTAATAGTTAAATAAAAGAAGCTTCATAGTCTTAGGAGTTAGGATGATGTTGAACTAATTATGTATAGAATGCACATAGCAAAAGAATTAGAAACAAAGAGCTAGCATTTAGTTATTTATTGATACACGTGGCTTAATAAACCTAGGTGTTTAAGTAAATTTGAAAAAATATAGAAGACATTTTGAGTATAGAATGTCAGGCAGAAAACAAGAGGCTGGCTTTATATAATAGTAGAGATAGTGCTCACTTGTAGACACACTTGTAGATCACCATTTTTGTGCTACATGTAGCAACATTAATTAGAGATGACATCAAAAGCAACTCACTATGTCATCATCTCTATTAACATGCCATTATGAGAAACTTGAATATATATTGTTTGACAAATGCTTCCTTTAAAGTTTCAGCAAATTTATCATTAATTAGCAAATTAGGTGAAGCATTTGACTTTGTTAAAGCCTCCAATATTATTGACATCAAATTAAAAGTATCAAGGAATATGAAAAATATCAAGTAGCAATAACATATATGTTAAAAAAAATGTATTTGTTTCATCTCTCCATACTAACCACAAAGTAGCAAAAGGAATCAATGTACCACACATAAGAGTTTGGAATTTCCAGGGACTTGGGGAGAAAAGAAAAGAAAATACTAAAATTTGATTTTCTCTTGTTTAGTTTAAATAAAGGAAAATGAGATTTTCTCTTCAAATTCTCTCCCTCTTTCTCTCCAATGTAAAAAAATTTCTCTTCAAAAAGGTAAGAATTTTGAAAGAAAAGAAAATTCACCATCACTTATCACTATTCACACCATCCACCCACCCCACCACTAACACCATCCACCATCACCACCACCCAACATTGCTCGCCATCACCGCCGACCACCACCACCCATCACCACCACCCGCCACTACCGCCGACCACTACCCACCACCAGCCATCACCACCCGCCATCACCACCACCCACCATCGCCCACCACCACCGCTGACCACCACTACCTATTATTACCACCACCACCACCACCGCCTAGCAACACCCATCACCACCCGCCACCACCACCACCACCAACCGCCGCCCACCACCACCACCAATCGCCGCCCAAAAACGTCACCCACCAGCGCCATCACCACCGCCATCGTTACCACCCCACCAACCCTACCAGCACTCGCCTACCACCTCAACCCATAATTTTACTAAAATGTATTTTTTTTCTCTTATCATTTCTTATCTCATCCAAACATCAGAAAATAAAAATAAAAAATAAAAAATCAGTATTTTTCTTTTCTTTTCCTTTTTTAGTTTTCTGTTCTTTTATCCACAAATCCAAGATTTCAAACCCAGCATTAAGGTATTCAAACAAAGGGATCCAGGTCTACATGCAAGTGGAATATCCAAGGGTCTTTAGAAGGCCTGGCATAATCCCAAAACCTGTAAAAAGGATACTGAAAATAAGATCATTTTACAAGTGCAAAATGTTTCATTCAAAACCGTATTTGTTGGTGGGACTGAGCAAATGATGACTCTTCAGTTAATGGAAGCGCCTTGAAATAAATGACTCTACCCCACCAATAAAAATTGAAGTGAAATGTCTTTGACCTTCTTCCTCCACAACTCTTAATATGATGCTTCTCTATTTCTCACTAAAGGAAAACCTTCTTTTCTTGTCAACTTTTTCATCAAAACACACCAACATCTTTGTCTTAAATCGATAGGGATTAAAGGGGAAATCATTCAATATTTGAATAGGATTCCACTTGCTATCTTAGGTCAAATGTCAACTTGATCTTTTCATTATAACCATTTAAACTGACAGTTTTCTCTTTCCCCTTTTAAAGAAATTGACCAGTTCTTTATTTTGGTTCGTTTAATTGACTGGTTTTGAAAGGAGTATACAACATCTATGGATTAAAACTACTTGCTTAACATCAAGTGGGATCTATCATAAGATTGTTAGTGATGCATCAATCCATGAGATTCCATTTTGTGGTGGAAATTAAAACCACACGCCTTTTCCACTCTCCATTAATAAACTAGTCTACTTCTACAACTACTGATGGCATCACCTACTATCTCCCTCAAACACCTTTCTCTATTTTAGTCTCCCTTTTCACTAAATCCCATTTTTCTTTCAAGAAAATCAATTGACCACATTGAAAAGCTTACTTACAAGCAAACTTTAATCTAAAAGGCATCATAGTCTTTCTTTCTTTCTTTCTTTCCTCCCTTCCTTCTTTTTTCTTTTTTTTTTTTTTGGGCTACTTTTTTTTGTCGGTAGAAAAAGGGTATCAAGGTCTAAATCCTTGCATTTATTAAACTCTTTGACAAGACCCTAGTATTTCTAGTATTGATACAAACCCCTTTAATTAGTAGGATGATAGTTCTATTTATGTTAGCTTAGGAAAAATAAATTGGCGCGTGCTTTATATTCATCAAGCCCAAAGTCATGGGCCGGTGTTGATCAAGGCACCTGAAAGCCCAGCCTAGTCCAACACAATAATATCACATTTTCATATATTTTTACTTTAAAATTTGTGAATCTACATTTATCAAATATGAAGTTTTGGAGTCTGTTTAAGGCTACAACTTCGTCTTTAATTAGTCTCCAAAATTAAATTTAAAACTACAGATTCCTAGTTTTGAAAGTGAAAGAAAATGAATTTAACTATAGGGCCAAGCTAAGCCTAACTTAAACATTTCTAAGTCTTAGGTCAGGCTCCCTCAACGGCAGAACCAGGACTCCAAATCTGAGGGGGCAAAAAAAATTTTCAATTAACACTTCTCATGAAATATAGAAATTTCAATAAGTTAGGAGGGTAAACCAGAAATTTTAGAGGGGCAAAACATAAATTTCAATTAAAATATATATTTTTAATTAAATGTTTAAGTTGTTCCACCACCTTGAATTAAGTTTAAAGCATTTTGAACTTTTGCAAAGCAATAAGTTTCAATTTCAAGCTTCAATATACATGAGAGTTATTGTTTCATCATCCATTTTTTTAGCTATTTTTCTTTTTCCTTTTCTCTTTTTTTCTTTTTTCCTTTTGTGACTCAGCACCCATTTCTCATGGATTGATGTGTTCTTCTCTGTAATCTTATTGCTTTTAGTATGACTAGTTTCATTACTTGTTGAAAAATATTTCACAAGACAATTGTTGTATTGTGCCCCTTCAGTAATCATGCAAAAATAGTTTAAGTTGTCTTCTATATTTCTTCTTTATTAATATACATTTACTTAGTACAAAGTACTATAATTTGCCTTATATTTATTCTCGGTTCCCCAAATTAAGTTAGGTTGTTAAAAAAGAATAAACATAATGTTTTGAACTAACCTATGTTTTAGTTCGATCACCTCTATACTTTGTAGTATTTCATGTATAACTCTAAAAAATTCATTTTTATTTCAGTTTCTTATATATATTTTTTCCATGTATACTCGTCCTCTTAACATGAGAGCAAAACTTTTAGAGCTGACTAATTTGAAAGTGTAAGAAAATAATAATACATTGAAAGACTTTTAGAAATTGTGAAAAAAAAATTTGAATAAAATTATTTTCTAGTAAAATAAAATTTAAGTTTTTGGATGAAGAGAATCTTTTCTAACCTACCTCATACAATGTTTAAATCATTATATAGAATTCATGATATTTAAAAGCATATTAATAAAAACAAACCTTAATTTGTTAGTGTCACTGTCACAGACTCACGGGTAGATGTGAGCACTCCATCTGTGTCAATATTGCAAGTTACTTGACCTTTCAGCGTAATGAGATGTCTAGGAGCCTTATCGGAAACATAGGAAAAAGTGAAGATTGAAGCCTTCACATCCAATCATGGCCAGCAACACATGGAGATCAACTATGCCAACGTCAACAGAAATAAAACCTAGTTTTGGACCCCAGGAAACTTAAACTTGGTTTTAAGGATTTAACTTGGAATTATATCAAAGTTCTTAAATTAAATTTGGAACTATCAATTAGTTCCCATCAATTAATTGAAAGATGTTCTACCAAAAAAAAAATTAATTGAAAGATGCTTCCATTAAGGCTATGACGCCAAACAGAATAGAGATTATTCTGTAGGCTAGTTCAAACAGATGATAAACAGGGAAGAACACAAGCAGCTTGCCCAAAACACAGAGAAAAACGTCTCTGAGGTTCAATTCAATATTAATTCATCAAAGTCCCCTAAACTGAGTCCACAAGCCGGACTTTATAGCCAAAATCGTCTATACTGGAAAGTTACTAAAAACGGCAAAATCCCTTAAGGCATGCCTAAATAAAATATAGAAATAAATAAGCATCCTATGAAAAATCTAGCCCAAATCGGTTTTAAAATCACTTCCTAATTGACAAACGAAGTATTACCAAAAATAGCAACAAATAACTAAGAATATCAATTCGGAGGGGAAAACAGCGGATTTGGAGGTCGATAAAGGTGCACATCGACTTTAGTCAATGTAGCATGGCGTGCGCACCGGAAATATCTTTCCGAATTGGGGTCATATGCGCGATTCCGATAACCGTAGCCAAAGTTATGGCCAAAATACTAAAACGCGCTCAAAACTGCCCCAATTAGAAATATATCACCATCACTTCCTGCCTTTGCGATGCTCTGCCAACTCATGGTATTCCAGCGCCATCAATGTACAATCTGACAGCTCCGCATCATCTGTCTCGGATCCCCCTGCATCAGGCTATGGTTGGCTCAGCTCAAAAGGGAGTCCTCAATAATCTCACTAATTAATCAACAAACTCTTGATTAGGTATTACTCGAGTAATTGTCTAGCAATGGTCAAGCACTACTCTGGGTAAGTAGAAATTTGACAAACAATAAGTATCACTATAAAACCGCAATCAGTGGACCAACATACGCTTTACACGGGGCTTGAACTAAAACAGGAGTTGCCACCATCGACCAAAGGTTCTTGGTGTGGATGGTCATCAAAGTGTGCAAAAATTATAAAAAAATAAACCAAAGTATGCTCAATTTAGGCACCCCACTCTTCCACCCAAAAGTGGTTGCCATGCTTTTCATCCTTTTAACATTGCTTGCATTTATAAATCATGAAATATAGTGACCATAACGAAAAATAAAAAATAAAAAAACAATGATGTATGATTCTCAATAAGGATCACCCTATGAATTAGGATGCTCTTCATTAATAGATCACATTCTAAACCCTCTAATGTAATTATCAATGAAGAAAAATCATAAATAATAGCCAAAAAATATTCTCAAATCCAATCATTAAGGAAATATGAAATTGAAAACTATAAATAAGAAGCACAAGTTTAATGAAACATAACTTCATCAAAACAAATCTAAATGCGACGAAACCAATATCATTTAAAAGCTCATTTGATTAGAAAATATTGTAACAATGTCATTTAAAAAGAATTAATAACAAGTGAGATATGCTTGATTGAAGTTGCTGGTATTGCCACAGTGAAAGTGCAAACTAGACCAATTTCTCAAGTCTATTCATGGAGATCCACTTCATGTAAATCCTCCAAAATTGGCTTGAATGAAATAGGATGCCCCCTTTTTCAAATTGCATAAGCCTCATATAAAGATTCATCCATATGAGAGTTGTGTGTATCCACCAAGCCTCCAAAATCATCACAAATTAACCTTGTGTTCTATGACAGAGCAGCACCAGGTCAATCAACCACTCAACCTTTAATATATATTTAAATCAAATCCATTTAAAAATAGACTCAAAAGAAAGAGTCAAGCACCAAAATCAGTTGAATCGAACATCAAATGAATTGGATATGCTTATTCAAAGTGACAAGTCTTGCAATTGATATTATGTAGACTTATCCTTCTTAAATCAAGCGTAGCAGAGGCTTGGTTCAATGAAAAATTATAAAAATTAATAGGATTGCAATAGATATATATACCTTTCATATGGAACTAGAATCACTCAAAAATTCATTCGGATGATAAAGAAATTTGGTAAAAACTAACATAAGTATAGTTCAGATTGAAGAAATTTTGTACAAACTAACACAAAATTGCCAAGACCTGAGCATAGATCCTGACAAATCAAACTCAAAACTATAAAAATGAAGTTAAAAAACTCAGGAATGTGCAGGACCATGCTTGGCTAAGATTTCCTCAATGACCAGGAAGCATAAGCCAAATCCTACCTCAAATTCAATATAGAATTATGGATCTATGGAGATCAAACCATAAGATCAATTTATGTTCAAAATGATATCAGAGTGTCTAGAACTTTATTGTAAGGCTTAATTCTCATATCTAACCATATTGAGCAAAGAAGATTTGAGAATTTGCCTAAAATTGAGAAAAACCATGCATGTATTTGCTTGTGTGCATGAGTGTGTAAATAAGCATGCATAAAAAAAATTTCAATATGAAGGAGGTTTCAGATTTGAGATCATTAATTGATCTAGATCTCTAAAATACTCCCAAAAGTGAAGAAAAATTAACAAAATACAAATTAAACTCAAGACAATTAGAAAAACATTTTGATCTACTTCGATTTGAAAGAATAGGTTCTAAATCTGGGACACATCCCTTGATTCTTTTCCCCTTCAGTCTCCTTACGTTTTACTACTAAAGAGAAGGTTGAGGTACTTGGATCAAGGTTTGGGGTTTCAAGCATACCAAGGCTTTACACTACATTAAGGTAGAAGATGAGAGTGTTGCTGGAAATTGAGGAAGAATTACAAAAATTTAAAGTGGATTACCTTGTGGCAAAGTGAGCAATTGAGCTAGAGAACTTGAGTTGGAATTTGGGCAGAGTTCCCCTTCCTCCACGCAAAACCTTCACTTCTCAAATTTCCAGTCCTTTGCAAGGAAGAAAAGCCTTCTACGTATAGGCAAAAATGGGACAAAAGAGTCCCAATTGTAAGCATAAAATAGGATCTAGATCCTTCCAAAGCTAGCTTAAAGCATGGGTTGAGGGTCAATTGATTAAGATCTGGAGATAAATTGGGTAAATCACGCTTAGTAGAAAGATATAATCACGTAATAAAGAAGTAGATCTCGGCCAAATTCGCAAATGACGAAATTTACGTTGAACCATTCATACATAATAATGCAACACAAAATTCAATGCACTGTTCAACACAAAACTCAAGTACACTGTTCTTAGTGAATGGTGCAATAGAAAATAGTTCATGACCGTTTTAAAAAAGACGGTGCAAATTTATGTTGCAAACGGTGCAAATTTATGTTGCACCGTCTTCTAAAAACAATGCAATAATGAAATAACAATTTAGCACAACTCTGCACAATTTTGGTTACATGTAATATCGTTTAAGTAAATGTCCTTATATTTTGTAATCTCCATTTTACTTAAGATATTTCCTGTAAATAGGCAAAACCTCCCCCCAAGTAGTTTCAGATACAAATTCCAAAGGACTAAAAAGTCAAATTTCCAGTTCAAGGTCAAAATCTGTTTCTTCTAAGTCCTGTGGAAAGTATCACCATCTCACTACCGAGGTATTTATCAAATTTTAAAGGCTCAAAAGTTCAATTATACGAAAACATTACTAAAACCTTGATTTTGGTGAAAAATTATCTTGAACTTTAGTCTTAATAAAATTTTTATTTGTGGTCAAAAGTCAATAAAATTTCAACAGGAAAAGTTCTTGACATTGTGCAAAAGGTTTCAAGCATTTTCCATTGTGATTTTGGATTCAAATGGATTATGTATCTTAACTCTAAGCTAAAAGTTGAAATTTTCAATAAAATAATTCTCTTATTTATGATTTATCTATAAAATTGTGTTTTAAGGTTTCTACTAGCGCTAGATGTATACTAGATCATTCTTCGATCGAGCACTCGTCTACCCAACATCTCGGATGATCATAAATCGCTCATTTCAATTAAATTATTTTTTTCTAATTATATATGAAACAATGCCCTTGAGATATTTTCACAAATAGATATCTATCTTTTTAATAAATTATTAAAGTGGAAAAAATGGCTCATTACATTTAATATGACGTTATTTAAATATATCAGCTGCCCCAAGCAGCCACCCTTATTGCCCTCTCTCTCTCTCTCTCTCTCGCGCAAAATATCTTCTCACAAAACATCATCCATCGAGAGATTCTACAGGAAACAACAGTACATACAGAGAAGAAGATGAAGGGGTGAAGGCAAGCTTCCGTTTCTTTCTCCCACTCTCTTTATCGTATCCTGTAACAATACCTCTTAAACTGTACTCCGTAGCCATCACAACAACACCCATCTCACCATATCTAGTTGTCAAAGCTAATTAACCATGAGCATAGATGACTGCTTCAAGTCGCTCTCTCTAGACTATCTCAACCTCCTCATAAACGGTCAAGCCTTCAGCGATGTAACATTTAGTGTTGAAGGCCGTTTGATCCATGCACATCGGTGCATTTTAGCAGCCAGGAGCCTCTTCTTTCGCAGGATCTTCTGTGGAGCTGACTCGCCTGCAGGGATAGACAGGACCGGTTCACGCATGAACTCGGCGTCTTTGTCGTCGTCGCCGAGGGCCGGGAATTCTCTGGTTATACCTGTGAACTCAGTGGGGTATGAGGTCTTCTTGTTGCTGTTGCAGTTCTTGTATAGTGGGCAAGTCTCGATTGTGCCTCAGAAGCATGAACCAAGGCCCAATTGTGGTGAGAGAGCTTGTTGGCACACCCATTGCTCCTCAGCCGTTGATCTCGCACTTGAAACTCTCGCTGCCGCCAGATCTTTTGGTGTCGAGCAGCTCGCATTGCTCACTCAGGTTACCTTGTTAGGATCAGTAGTTTGTGTGTCTCTCTCTCTCTCTCTCTCTCTCTCTCTCTCTCGACCTGTGGGTACAGTATCTAGCGACGGAGAAGAAATGGGATTTGATTTTTTTTATTCTCTTGTTCTGCAAATGGGATGATAATTTTCAAGTGGGTATTTTTTATTTTTTCATATGAATTTGGTGGGGTTGGGCTTTTGACGAAAATCTTATCTTTATTTTAAACTTCTTATCTGAAACAGTTGGATTTGATCTCGTAGATATCTGGAGCTTCTCCTGAATTGGGTTTTCTCTCTTTTTCTTCTTTATTTTAAACTTCTTATCTGAAACAGTTGGATTTGATCTCGTAGATATGTGGAGCTTCTCCTGAATTGGGTTCTCTCTCTTTTTCTTCTTGAAATGGGTTTAGAGACTTCAGATATATTGGTTTAGATTTCTTGTCCTTTTTCATGACTTTATCTTTTCTGGGATGATAATGATGAAGAGACTATCTCCGATTTTGCACTTTGGGTATTGCAGACATGGTTTTGATTTCATGTAGGATTTATGAGTTTCTCGAACTGGGCCACTCTTCTTTTTTCTGTTGCATACCAGGACTTTCTAAATATAGATCTCGATGATCACTTGAGATGATCTTTTGTCTTGTCTTGCACAGTAATCAAACCAGATTTTTTTCAAAATTTTCAACTCATTCGATTGGATGTGATATTGAAAAGGAAAAAGGAAGGCTTAGGCAAGGTCCAGTTAAATGATTTTGGAAATACACAACCAACACGTCATTTCATCAACAGCTTCAACATTAATTTTGTGGGTTTCATTCTATGTCACTTTAGCCAAATTTCTACTCTAATTAAATAAATCGATCTTTATGTTGCAGAAGCAATTGTCGTCCATGGTAGAGAAGGCCTCAATTGAAGATGTAATGAGAGTTCTATTAGCTTCAAGAAAGCAAGACATGCATCAGCTCTGGACTACTTGCTCCCACCTTGTGGCCAAGTCTGGTCTCCCACCAGAAGTCCTTAGCAAGCACCTACCCATCGATGTGGTCGCCAAGATAGAAGAATTACGCCTCAAATCCTCTCTTGCTCGCCGCTCCCACATTCCCCACCACCATCGCCACCTCGAACTCCGTGCCGCAGCCGATCTCGAAGACCAGAAAATCCGTAGAATGCGCCGAGCTCTAGACTCATCCGATGTCGAATTGGTCAAGCTTATGGTCATGGGGGAAGGACTTAATTTAGATGAAGCTCTTGCTCTACACTATGCTGTAGAGAATTGTAGCCGAGAGGTAGTCAAGGCATTGCTTGAGCTTGGTGCCGCCGACGTCAATTTTGCGGCCGGGGCTTCTGGCAAGACCCCATTGCACCTTGCAGCTGAAATGGTTTGTCCAGACATGGTGGCTGTCTTGTTAGACCACCACGCAGATCCTACTGTGAGAACTGTTGATGGGGTGACACCTATTGACATGCTTCGATCACTCACTGCAGACTTCCTCTTCAAGGGAGCTGTCCCGGGACTAGCACAAATTGAACCCAACAAGCTTAGGCTGTGTCTTGAGCTTGTTAACTCTGCGGCTCTTGTGCTCTCACGCGAAGAAGCTAGCGGTAATGATCCTTCTACCAACCCCATTTACCCGCCAATGGATAGAGAGCCTCACAATAACAGCAGCAGCAATGTGTGTAGCCTCGGATTAGATTCGAGAGTGGTTTATCTCAATCTTGGCGAAGAAGATAACAGTCAGAATAACCAGAGAGAGCCCATGAATAGACATGGGTCACATGGGGGTTGTGACCATTCAATGTACCACCACTCTCATAACTTCTGACTCTACCACGTACTAGAACACATCCATGAATGAAGTGAACACAAGTTCATTACAGCTCAGAGAGAGAACTACATGTGGAGATCTTCTTTGTTATTTACTTCTCTTCCTTTACTTTCTCTCTATGTTCTTAATTATCTTCTGGGTGCTTCATTTTTATAGGGTTTTAATTCAATCATCATCATATGAGGGTGCAGTGACTCTAGCTAGAGCAATATTTTTCTCACGGAAGGGGACAACAAGAATCTAAGTTAACTCAGTAGTGATGGAGGAGATGCAGGTCAATCTTTTCAACCCGGTCTGTAAACTCCTTTTGTATTTAATAAACATATTTAATGTCATGGACTATTTGTTGTCTCTTGTTTACATATTGTCTCCACACCCACCTCTGCTTGTCATAACTGATACAAGGATATCAAAATATAATATATTTGCATTTTTTACCATTATTTGTGCAACATTCAGTAGTGGAAATCAACCCATTTGAGATGGGTTATCTTCATATCTTATGTTGGTGGGGTTTTCAAGTTTTTTCTATGGTTTTGCTATAGATATGGGAGTTGAATATTCTAATGTGTGAGGTGCTGCAAATGACGTGTCTCTATATATGGTGTCTACCACTTTTTCCTGCTGGTTTTCCTTTTTCTGTGGGCTTTCAACCAAGCTTGATTGGTTTTCTGTTTGAATGAATTTGTTTATAGAAATCATTTGGGCATGGATAGCACTGTCCATTGTCTTCCATTAATAAAACAGTGAGGATGACTACACGACAGGCTAATATATAATATTAATATATTAGAAATATCTAAATCTGGATTCCCTGCATGTAATCCTCTTTTTGTCTCCCCTTTGTCTTTTGTGCATTTCCAGAAGAATACCCCAGTTTTTGAATGTATTTCTTTCTATCCTATTTGCTAGTGGGCTTCTAATCCTTGATCTGAATAACCTATGAGCAGATATCCCTTTCTTTCTTTACTTTTTCTCTATTTTATTCAAAGCTTACATATATATATGCCTAACCTAGAAGACAAGAAGATATGGAAATGAAAACAAATTTAGCTATTATCAACAAGATTGAAGGAAAAACGAAAAATTATTGATGCATATCCCAATTCTGTCAGGATCATACTTAGTCATTCAGCTTCACAGCTTTTTTAATTTTCTTCGAATAATTCTTTTTAATGTATAGGTTTCTTCTATTTCAGTGTCATATAGCAAAGTTCAGAAGAAAGTCTCTGCACTTGAGAGCAAAGAATATTATAGACTCTCCATAGTTTAAATAAGCAATTAACTGCTTAAAATTGATAGTACTTGCAACGTCTTAGGATCCAAAATTTTACTTTAAATAAGAATTAGTAACTGTATTTTGACATGAGACCTCAACTTTTCCACAACTGTATGTTAGTGCAATAACTTCCATTTCTTGCCTATCAAACTCATTTTCATTGGACTGGAAAGTATAAATTGCAAAAAGTATTTGTAGCTAACAACCAGATATTAATTTACACAACTGTTCTTAATTATGGAAACCCTAACGGATTTCCTACTAATTAAAAAATCCAATGAAAAATGTGAGGCAGCATTAGGGAGCGTAGAAAAGATAACCAATTTAAACCAAGGCAGATTCATACCTCAGGATATTATGACTTTGTTTGGAGTACTCCCTAGATATCTTAATTAGTTCAATTCCGTCCAGCTTTTAGTGATTCACATCTGCATCAAACGTGGGCTATATTTCCAAAATTATTATCTGGATTGCACATAAAGGATTTATATAAGAGGTACAACACTTCTTTGTTGCTTCATTTAAAACAACTCTTCTTTGTTGCTTCATTTAAATCAAGAGATCAGGAAACAATATGTTTCAAACAGGTTCAATATAAAGTCATGATCATATATATATATTTATTTCCGTTTGATTTTGCTTTTTGAGAAGGAGGTGTTGGTTCTAACAGAATTTCAGAATTTTTTAGCAGGAAAAATGATCTATTCATTCAAAACATAATAATGCAGTCTGGTTTAGATTCATTGTGTAGGAGTCTATCACAGTTTTTGGTCTTAATACATTCTATTGATACTCTTCGTTGTCATATGCTAGGATCAATATGCTTGACCAGGCGCCATTACTTGATTTTCATTTGAAAAATGACTTCAATGTAAATGAACATTCAGATTAATTTCTGTGGTTGTTTAAGTCATGCTTATTCATACTTGGTTAAAAGAAATAAGCTTAAGGTTCTCAATATGATCACTTGTGGCTGCTATTGCATGTTTCATAACATTCTTCCGATCAGAAATATTTATTACTCAGATGTGGTTGTCATAATCACTGAGGTTTTACAAGAACTCAAATAGATTGATCAAGAAGAACATCTGCATTCTAAGAACAAATTGTTCAGTTTTGATCAAGAAGCTCATTACAAATGGATAGTCAAGTGGATTCTCATATATATTTGTCTTCCACACAGGAACCGTAGATGGTTTATCTGATAATCCTTTATTCTTTTCGTTCTCATCCGATATAAGCAATCAACTTTGATCACATATCAGGTGGGAAACAAGAACCATTAAACATATATATTGACCAAATTCTGCAATTAAGGTCATTATTCAGAGATTGAATTTTCCATAAGAAAAAGAATTAGGCCAAAAATTAGACATTCTAGAAAAGTGAAACTTGCGAGGGAAGAGAAGCAAAATGAAACACTGTCAATCTTCTCTTCATATCAATAACATTTATACATGATAAGCACAAAAGGCATGTTAGTTTGAAAGTAGTTAAAGATATAATGTTCCTTTAATTGGTTCATCCAGGATTTAGTGAAATGCTGTATATTAGCAATAAAACTTTATTTCCTTGTGTGATCACACCCATCCTCTTTTATTTATCTCACATAAAGCACTAGGCAATTTGACATGGACTTCAGACAATTTGACTTCACTAGTTCTGCATAAAAATGAGGCTAGAAAGAATCAGTTGCATTCTCATTAATCTTTCTTGCAACACTGTCAGCTTGGAAGCAACTAAAACAAAGTTTCTTACAAACGCCTGCAAATCTTTACATGATTGCAGTGTAGGTGCCGCTAGCCCAATATGTATCCAATTCTAAATTCCATTTTGCGTCTAGATCACTGCATTCTACTTTTGGGTACTCTTAATCATTACTATGGGATTTCACACGCTATGCGCATAGCAATCACGTAGGGCCCACTTAGAAACAACTTTAGTAAGAGTTCAAATCCAATGTAGTTCAGTTATGCTGATATGACATAACAAATTGGTAAAGTCATAGAGGGTTTAAATTTGAATATGGGAAGAGCGAGCTATGACAAGGTCGTATTAGCTAGGGGATTGTTTTATTTTTGAAGGACAATCATTGGAAAGAAAAAGAGCGGGCCAGAATCTGGAGGGGAATATTCCCCCAATTCTCTTTACTAATAATATAGATTTTGTCCTTCAGGTACCCCCTTGCAAAACATACTTCCTATTGTTTTGGATAGTGTGATTTAACGTTTAGTGCACTTTAGGGTTCTTAGGTGCTCAAAATAAACTGAAAATTTGTTTCAGGCTATATTGGTAGATGCATGACGCACTAACCTGTTTATAGAGAAGTTTTACTCAAAACACCAAGCAGAAGCAGTGCTATGATCAGTATATATTGCAAACAATTTTCCAAAATGCAGAAAATGGTCACAGCTTTGCCTTAATGATATCTTCTGACATTTCTTTTCATAAATATCGATCCTCGTATGACAAAGCTTAACTTTGGTTATTTAAAGATTTCAATTATGTCTAACCAGATCTAATTAGTACTGTTCAAGGATTGATAACTTAATTTCCCTTTGGGAGGACTTGTAGCAAGCTGGTTAAAGTTCATCACCAAATAGTTTCTCCTTCACATCCAGTCTCCCTGTTAACTCTCTTTTTTCCCCCCACCTTTAGTCTGTTAAGTTCTCCATCTGTACTGTTCATGCTTAGTTTATTAAAGCTGAGACTCAGTCCAAAAGACTCAACTTAAGGACTATTAATCGTAAATCTATATTAATGGAGTCCATTAATTGATTGACAAATTAAATGGCTTGGGCTAGTCTTTTTTTCTATTCAATTAATATATTCTAAGCATACAAAATGCAGTTAATCTTACTGTGCAATAAGCTATATATTATCATGAAAATTAGCAATTAACCATCGCTAAGAATTTTGCCTTTTGACCAACTCAAGCTCTCTAAAATCTTTTAAGACCATACTCGTTAAAGCTCGGCTTGGTCTAATAATGTAATTGGACTGCATGAACCTAAAACCTATAAATAAATTGTAAATCTATGAATTCCATGAGGTGGACATGTATAAACTTAAAAGAGAATTTTAAAACTATGAATTATGATTCTATTTTTAAAACTTGATAGGAGTAAATCATAAAGAGCTCCTTTTTCTTTTTATTCTTCTGAACTCTCTCCTTTTGTGATTAACTTGTTATGATGTTCATGTGGGAAGGTATCTATTGAATAAATTACTGATAAACACAAAGTGTCCATATAAATTAGGACAATTTTTTGGTACAATACACAGACATCAATCCTGGAAACATTCTATACTGATCCTTGAGATCGCAACGTTTGGATCTGTTATGAAGCCCTAATCCATATTTTTATGCCATTATAGATCACAAAACCCAAAGCTTCCTTAAGCTCAACTTGAGCTATCAAAAACCAGGCAAACAAGAGGCAGGAGGAGAATTCCAATTTAGGGCTGCACACATGAGTTTGAGCTTACTCCATCACTACCAAATTTTAACGCTATGTACCAAATCGTCTACAATATACAATGATTGGGCCACGAAACAACTGTTTGCACAATGGCAAGTTTCAACAAAGTGAAGTGCATGTTTTATAGTTTGCACAGCAGCGAGAGAGTAAGATGGTGAACTCTTTCGCTAGTTTTTTGCTGTAGCCAATTAAAAGACCTTAGTGATACGTGTATAAGTTCACATCGTCCACGACTTACGCCTGCAATGTGAGACATGGTAAACCGGTTACCCAATTTTGCGGTTAGGTGCAAGGCTGTAAACGGATGGGATTTGAACAAGATCTAGAATAACTAAATTCAAATCCGAAAAGTTCAAAGATATCTGAATCCAACTAAATATCCAATGGATACTTCATAAATGTTACTGAATCCAAATCAGAATATATTTATGAAATCCATATTGGAATCCGATTAATATTTGAATCCAATAATAAATCCGAAATCTGATAAAATAATTAGGTTTATTTTGTTTCATATTTGCCTAAAAAAATCCCTGCAACAGACCTTGCAACATTTCTGAGATGCATCTCACGGCTGCTGCATTTTTCACATTTTTAAATGTTAAATGTCATTTCAACTGACATTTCACATTGGAAAATGTGAAGCTTGATGCTATAGGGTTTGCCGCAGGATCACTCTGGCAGACCGTTTCACCCCTTCTTTACTTAAATCACACTTAAAAAAATCATTAGTACTCTTACACACTTCGTGGGAAGGAAATGCAATCACAGAAAGAATGTAGGGCACCATTGCATAAACCAACCTAAGATAGCAGATTCATTACAGCTTTAATGGGTTTAGACTTGCAAATCCAACTATAACTGTCACCTCAAGTATGAAGTTGATAAAAGTTTTCCATCGCCTGATATATTATTTAAAGATAAATTCAAAATGAAACAACTAACTAGCAAAATTCTTTATCCTCAAAGACATTTATGAACCCGAAAACCGAAAAAGGCCTTCGACACAAAATTTAATCCCCTTAGATTCCATCTCAAGTATAGCGGAGTAAGAAACACTCGTTCAATCAAAAATTACACAGAACATCAGGTGATTTAACCTGGTGGGAATTGCAGTGCCAGATCTTTATGGAGGGGCAGATATAGGTGTGACTTTCATCAAAGCGCCAACTGCTCAGTATTCACGAAATAACATGATTGGAAACAGTAGAGGCTTTCCTCAGCCAGAGAATGTGCATCCTCGCCACATAAATTGTAATTTGGATGCAAGATGATACCCTCAGATCTGTACAGCTCACTTCTCAGTTTCACATGGCGTAAAGGACAGTACTATTGCCAAAGCTGTCTTTGTCTGCAGAATTGGAAATTTATTATCTAGTTGAGGCTGTGAAAGCATCCAAAAGTTCTTAGGAAATAACACTTCCAGATATAAAACTGACAGTAACCATTGGTAATAAGAGTGACAAATTTGATAATAAATATCGGTATTCTAAATGTACAAAAATTTTGAACTTACATGGTTACAAAGTTTGGGAGTTTTCAGAGATTTTATCAGTCTCCAAGAACTTTCTGCTTCTTTGCTGTGTTCATGTATGGTCTGATGACCCACTCAACCTGTGCTTCACTCTGATCCACTGTTCCTAAAGTGATCTGTTACAAGAAAAAGATCAAGAAGCTACTTGGATAAATCAACCCAGCTTTCAAATTTCCTTAGAAAGAAAACAATGGAATATGACTATAGTATAAACAGTTAAAAACTGCAAACAGACAAAAATGCTATTGACTGGTGCTATCCAGCAGCTTACACAAACACACAAGGGAATAACAACAAAAAACCATATATCTTCTTGGACAGCAAAATATCAAGTATGGATATAGGTAAGGCTATTTACAAATTACAAGCACCAACACCTCTTTGTGATACGAATTACAGTCATATGGGATAGATAATTATATGAGAAAAACAGGAAAAATGGCTGTATGGAACCATGTATTGAAACAATAATACTTCATTATAAAAACTACACAAAATCCAAACTTATCCATTTGTTTCATGTTCCTCCAGAAAAATCTGGTTTCATTCAGTACTTTCATCCCTCACAAGTTTTTGTTACAGTGAGGAACTCAAAACACCATTCTAAAACTCATTCTCCCTAAATTCCACATTAACTGCCAGTCACTAGAGGCAGCAAATAATTTTCTACAAATTTTTTTGAGTGAGCTTTCGTACAACAAAAAAGTTAAATTTCCAAGGAGGCACTGAGAGTAAAGCGTCACAATTAGAACCCATATCCTAAACGACAGCTATGCTTCTTGAATTGAGCTTGACTTAAACAACTATGTGTCAAGAAGAGTTCTATAATGGTGCATGCTACTTGCACACCATTGCACCATATCAAACACTTTAAATATGACATAAGTAATAAAATGAGTTTATTGGAAAACATTACATCAAGAGGAAGACCTAAAAAGACATGGTTGGAGTCATTAAAACAAGACTTACAAAAATGTAAATTAACAGAAGATATGATTTTTTACACAACAGGATGGAGAGACAGGATTCATATTACTTTGGTGGGAACTGGCTCCTAATGATGATGATGATAGGATAACATTACATATCTATAGGAAGCAAAATTTGCAGAATACTATAAGTGATTCCACAAAATATGCCACTTTAAAGCAAAATATAAAGAGGTATACAGCCTGTATATTGTCCTAAATTTTGTAAAGCATGGTAAAAAGTGCAATATACACATATATAGATAATAGAGATGTACATATGTATACATGTGTACATGTGTGGAACAATGTCTTCATGTCATGGCTTTCTTTTTATGGCAAATTTAAGAAATCACTAAGAAACTTCTTTTTCTCCTCTTATTGTATTTAGATGTTCATTCTTTTCAAACAGGAGCTACTACTAAACTTGCCATTTTACAATTATTATGGACTAAATGAGGCTCATATTCAAGGGGAAATGCTTTGGTGTTTCCTGGTGGATGAAACAAGAGGGAGTAATAGAATAATTAAAATTCTGATACCTTGAAAGCAACTACAATACAAACAAAAGCTTGGATGAAGCTGTGGTAGGAATTGAAAACCAGAAGGATCCTAAGAGGAAACACTTACCATTTCCTCATATAAAATATCCACTGAAAGCAAACAACTCTAAAAGTTGTTCAAGATGGCTGAATAGAAAGGCATATCAAAAATTCCACTGAATCGAAAACACAAATTTTGCAAAAAGTTTACTAGGCTTGTTAGGATTTGAGCACACTTTGAGAAATTTTTTAGCAATATATTCATAATTTGAGCTTAACTGACATAAGGAGGTGAAGATGGATGTTTGCAACGGTTATGAAAGAAAAGATGAGGAACAAACATATTTAAGACAACTCAGTACTAGTAATAAGAAGGAATAGTACACTGAGAAAAGATATTGAGTCCCCCCTTCCTCTCCTTCCTTTTTTTTTTTTTTTTAATAATAACGGGTATTGAGATGCTCCTTCCAGAACGTGAAAGTATTAAAAGACGAAATATGAAAGCCACAAAACAGAAGGCAAAAACTACCTGGATACTGTCTGTAAGAAATGATTTGATGACATAAATTGACTAAAGTACTGTTTTCAAATAGTCCAATTGGCAGAACAAGATTCATGTGCCAATCAACTATTGAACCTGACACACTACACTCATTTCTGACATGATGGGATATGGATATTTTAAATATGCGAGGTTAAATCAAATTTTGCTCTTTATGTAACTTTTTGCAAGATTTACAATTGCACTCCCAACAGTAAGGGTTTGTAAAATGTTACAATTAGTAGTACTCACCCATAAATTTGTATCATACACATGTGGGCTTCTGCACTTCATGTTTCAAGGTTAAATTTGTTTTGACTTTTGAGTTGCAGTTGAACGTTTTCTTTATTGGATATGAAGAGTAGGATCAATATGTAGCCAGCCTTTTTACGTAATAAATGTATTTCTGTCTTAAAAGAAGGATGAGAAAACAAAAGCAAAAATATAGAAAAAGCAAAGATGATTGGATTTTCTTTTTCTTTTTTCTTTCTTTCTTTTTCTTTTTTTTTGGGGGGGGTAGGACATAAAGATTTTTTTCTTTTATTGCATTAAGCTTTGAGAAACTGGAAGTTGCAACATACTATGATAGTATCTGATATATATTATCATAAACAGATTGTGTCATATAATCATGTCATAGTAACTGATGCTCAATAACATGCTTATCTGTAATAAGAGAGTTTTATAAAATTTCAAACTAATCATAAGCCCATAATCTGATGATAATCTGTAACATCCTGTAATTTTATCTGTGTATTTTACTGTTAATGAAGAGGGCATTATAGCCTTTTGTATCTTAATCCTGTGTATTTTGATTTACCAATTAAATTATTTTATTTCAGTTTGAATTAGCGTGTGTATTGAAGAGATTTGATTAGTTGTGTAGTTGGGTTCGATGGTGTGACGCTACGCCGAATCGAGAAAAGTTTATATAAACCCAAGCAGGTAGGTGGGGGTTTATATGCTCGTGTGTGAAGCTAGTTGAAGAGAAAAGAAAGAGAGCTCCAGAAAATAAAGAAGGAAAAGAAGAAGAGAGAAAGAGAAGAAAAGTAAGGGAGCCTTACTAATTCCTTCATGAAGTGATTACTGTAACTCTTGATAATGTTGTAATGTTGTGTGTGGATTGGGAATCAGTTTTCTTGTGATATACTATCAGTGATTGCTTTAGATTGCCTAATCCTTACATTTGAAGTACTACTACGATGAATGATTGGCAAAATCTTATTATAACTGTATAGATCTATATTATATAGACGTGTTATGATTTAACTGATGAGACTAAATGCTATTCAAAGCAAAGAAATGCCTAAGACATCCTGGATACCTTGGGAGAGCATTGGAAAGGAATTACTGGTTTTTTTAAGAGTGGTCGATTAATCGTGAAACCCAAAGTCGATTAATCATGGTATATGACGATTCAACCTGAATTCTAAATGGAACTCTGGAAAGCTAATCGTGGATAGACGATTAATCGTGGAATTTGGGGCGATTAATCGTGTGATTAAATTATTGTATTTCAGTATAAAATCAATTGTATTTGATAAGCATGTTATTTGTTGAGTTTATGTACCATTATTGTGAGTTCATGTTTATGGAATTGGCTTTACAATTATTGTTGGATTACTGGAATCTTTCCCCTTAGTTTCTGAACAGATGTAAAAAGGTACAGAAATGCAGAGCAGTCAATACTCTTTGATGTTCAGTTTATTCCAAACCTGTCCGACCGCTTGTTTCGGGTGTAAGTTCATGCTTTTCTCCCCATGGTTTTACATTCGTAATGCATTAGAAACGAAGCAAAGCCAACATACAAGAATTGAGATAAGAGGATTCAAGATAAAATCATAAATTTAGAAATATACAAGTTCGGTAATGGGTGACCGAACCGATCTCTCTTCTTTTCTTTTTGTTGTTATGAGAATGAAAATGGTTGTTCATACTTATTTCATTTCAAACCATAATAACCAATCAAATTACATTAGAAATTAATGAAGCAATACCTGACTCTGTTACCTGAGTTGAGTTTGGGACTCTTGCAAGTGAGAACAATAGCTTCGTCTTCTTTTAGCTCACTTGATTCCCTCTCAGCACCCCCCGTATTGCCTCTTTTGAGCCCCCTTTTATAATGGAGAAAGTGATGGGGAAACCAACGTGGGTTATCCTATTCTTTTCCTCCCATCCCTCATCAATGACAGATGAGGCTTGTCCCCCACTAATGAGGGTCTACTCTCTTTCAAGCCCATCCCTCATTAACGCTCCTTTTTTTTTATTATTATTATTATTTTTTTTTTTGTGTCAAAGAGAGATGGGTTGGGTGGACATAAACTTCCCATCAACTATTTCTGAATTTTTTAATTAATAAAAATTCTTTTCCTTACTTTTGATTTTTAATTTATCTAAATATTTTGAAAGATTTTTTTTTGTCCTTTTCCTCCTTTTGTCTTGATTTCTATTTTTTTTTTTTTGGCAACAACTATTAATTTGCCAAGTGGCAAAGCAAATTGTGAAAATTTTACAAAAGTGCCCTCTATACTCTTTTGGCCATAATGTCATTGTTCAGACTCCGATTCGAGCAAACTTAGTTGCATTGAAATCGTATCGAAGTATACTTTTCAGTGGTGGAGAGGTTACTGGTCAAATCATCTTCTAACAAAACAATTAATTTCTAGCCCTTAGTCTCAGCCTGATCTTTTGGGTCTCGCTGTGTTTGGCACATTTTAACTTGAGCAAAATTTGGGTGCTTACAGTGAGATGTGATGAAAAATTCTGCTGATAATACATGAGATATATACATGATTGGATTGTATATGTGTTTGATATTAGTTGGGTTTCTTAACTGGGTTGTGAGCTCATGGTCCCATTTTAACATTTCAGGTTAAAATTTGGCTAAACCCTCACCAATATAGCTAGGAAGAGAGAGAACAAGAGGAAAGACTTGTAAATTGATGTATAAATAGACTTTTAAATTTCTGTTTTGTAAATATTGTGAGAAAAGTGGATGTTACTTGTCTTTGATGCACAACTTGCTCCCATGTTCTGCTATTGTATCTTTTATTGTACTCCGATGGCCAACTATCTTGATATGGAAAGGCTAGTATCTATCGCAATAGTTTGGTGACTGTTTTGTCTCTGATTAATATTAATTAATTAAAGGGGATGTGACATAATTCTATCTAAATTGGAGAAGAATAAGAATCAATCTATGATGAGAATATTAGCAAGTCCTTTTGATTAAAGTATGCTTTCTTCATCTTCTCCTTTACCTTTCTTTCTTCTCCTTAATCTCAACTAGGACAAACCATATATTTAGATATTTTGATTTTCAAGCAGTCAATCTCCACCCTTTTATCATTCACTTTAGTATCCTATTAACCTAGATCAGAAAGGTATAAAATCAAAAGTTTGAGTGAAACAGCAAACTAATAAAATTTGGCTGCCACACATGTGGGATTTATACCTATACTGCAAGGCACAAAAGAAGAGCACAACTCAGTATTGCATATGCCTTTTTCTAATACACCAGTGTCTGAGAAGTATGCTCAAATTCATGCACAAATCAGCCTCCACTTTACTTCAAACTCAATAGATAAAATAACAACTTGCTCTTCATATCTATCTCTCTTATTCTCTCCAAATTCCGTTCGTGTCCTTGACCCCCGAAAAAGATCTACAAATCCCACTCATTTATTTTTCAATTTAGGACATAATTGGTCATTCCATCTATCAAACAGATTTAGAAGAAAAAAAATCAAATCCAAACATGGCCCTACTTCTAATCAAAACGATAATTCAGCCTATGCTACCTAGTACTCAAAGTTTACGAGCTGAAAAGCTAAATATTTTTCTCTTACCCTCTTCTCTAACCTTCCACTGTTATCTTTTGTTCCTGCTGCCTATCATCACAGCTCACTTGTCACCTAACTCTAGATTACTGATCATTTTAGATGCTCTTTATTCGATTGAAGAAACAATTAATCTTGATTCTGCAAAGGTGGCGATTAAAATCATATCCTCTTCATCATGTCCTAGGAAGGATATCTCCAACAACCTGTTTGGATCCATTATGAGCTGAAGGACAATCAGTCTCCTCCGGTATTGTGCTTTTGCAAGAATTGTCTTGAAACTGTGGTAAAGCTCACTCAATCTTTCCCAAATGCAAAGGCAACTGTGTACTTCTACATGTGTAGCAAGAGTAAAATATTTGGACCCACTTCCCTTTTTTTTTTTTTTGATAATTAATGATGTGTATATATATTAAGAAAGTAAAATGTAAGTACAAGTGTGTATGATTCCCCTCTTGCCTATCTTCCCACAAGGTACCTTATAAAATTCCTATACAACTGTAAAAATACACATTTCCATGTACAAAGCCCCAAAAAAACCTCCCAAAAAATATGACCCCCAAAAGTATTTATCACTAGTCAACACATAAGCCAGAGAACTCCTCCGAGACAGGACCAAAGTATGTATCTGATCTCAAAGCTCCCAACTTAGCTAACCGGTCTGCAATCCCATTAGCCTCTCTACACACATGGTTGAATGAGGCATTCAACTCACGTGCCAAGGCCCTAGCTCTGCTAATTAGGTGTGAAAGTCTCCATGATCCAAAAGAATCGCTGTCCATCCATCTCATGACTGTAATAGGATCGCCCTCCACCACAAAATTCCTAATTCCCATCTTTTGAGCTTCTGAGAGGGCAGCAAGAAGAGCCATCATCTCCGCTCGAGTGGAGTCACCAATGCCCACGGAAGTGCAAAAGATGCGGGAAATCATCCCCGTCCAATCTCTCATAACTCCCCCAATACCAGAAGGACCCGAGTTGCCCAATGAACTACCATCCATGTTGATTTTCATGACACCAATATCCGGCGCCCTCCATATAGCCATATCCCTGCCTCCAATGCCCACTGAATAGAAGCAACATTCCATCCACTCTCGTGCTACCTGGGATGTGCTCCACCCTCTAAATTTTGGTCTAACCGATGCCCAAAAGGCTACATCCACTATCACCTTATCAAACACCTATCCTTTGGGTAATGACTCATCGTGAAAGATACAACGATTTCTCTCCATCCAAACATGCCAAAACATGCCAAGCCATGTCATGGAAAACCATCCCATATAAGATGCAACCTTTGCTCCCAAGGAACCGGCAGCCGCCACTGCTCAAAACATGCCCCAAAGGATGCTGGTAAAACCCAAGGTAAATCAATCATCTGAAACAAACGTATCCATAGCCCCCAGGTATAGCAACAATGAAGGAATAGATGGTCTATAGTCTCACACTCCTCCCTACACAACAGGCATATAAAAGGTGATAAGGCATGCCTCTTCCATCTTCTTTGGATAAGATCTGCAGTGTTAATCCTGTACAAAAGTGCGGTATAGAGAAAAGCCTTTATCTTTGAGGGGATCTTAGGTTTCCAAAGCTTAGATGAAGAAAATGACACCAAGGGGGCAATACTATCAGGACAGTGAATATTTAAAAAGGATTTACAGGAAAAAGCCCTTGAGGGGGAGGGAGACCAAACAATCCTATCACTAGATGAAGAATCCAAAAAACAATCCTGAAGAAATGCAAAAAGAGATGCTAGCTCTTCAAGCTCTTGTAATCTCAAATCCCTTCTAAAAGGGAGATTCCAAGATAGAATGATGACAGACCAAGAAAGGGCTTCAGAAACTAGAGCATCAAGATAGGAAACGACGAAAAAAAGTAGTGGATATTTAGTAGCTAAACCACAATCTCCCCACCATAAATCATGCCAAAAACGAATAGGTAGGCCGGATTCGACACACACCCGTAAATGGGGATAGAAGGATTCCCCCAGTCTAATCACGGCCTTCCAAGGGCAGTTACCCATAGGCCGAGTCCTCAAATTAATAGACCACAAGTTATCCCATCTTCCATATTTGCTGACTATAACTTGATACCACAAACTTTCCTACTCGCTGCAGAAACACCACAACCACTTCGCCAGTAGAGATGAATTCCGGGAAACTAAATTGCCAATATCTATCCCACCCCCATCCTTATTGCTACATACCTTTTTCCATTCAATCAAATGGGTTCTCCTAGATCCACCCCCTTCCAACAAAAAATCACGTTGTGCTTTCTCAAGAATGTCCACCACTCTTTTAAGCACCCTAAATAATGACATATAATACAAAGGTTTTAACATCCCAGTTTCGGAGATTCTTGTGTTTTGCTGTATTTATGATGACTTAAAATATTTTGTAGTTTTCTGTTAATTATTGAGGGATTTATTGAATTAATTGTAATTAAATATATTTATTAATTGGATTAATTGGCCTATTTGTAATTTATCTCGCCTGTTTTAAACGTGGGATTAATTATATTTTGTTTGTAGTGATTTTCTATTAATTATCATGTATTTATTTGAGGATTTATTAAGGCTAATTTGAATTCAAGGTTTTCTTCCTTAAGTTTTGCAATTATACGTATGGTTGCTAATTTAAAGACTAACTTGGTGTTTTATTGGATGAAAAGTATTAAATTATTTTATGCTAATTATTGGTCTAAAAATTATAATTTTTGGTCTTATATTTAAGTAGGTGCAAAATTGGGGTCTACTTAATGATTGGTCCAGTACACTTCTATAGTATTGCTGATTTGGACACTAGTGCATCTTTATAAAAGACAATCACTCATGCGCTCTTCATCTTTTCTTTGGTGCGGATTAAGGCCTTAGTCAAATGTAGGATTTCATGTGTACTGGTAAAGCATGGAATCATATTCAAATGTCTTTAAACCGAACCAGCTAGAATGTTTTAGAGTCTTCTACTATCTTCGTTGAGTTTCACTCTTAAGTTCTCTGGTTCGTTCTAATTCTCTGGTTCATTCTTGAGTTAGCTTTAACAAGATTAGGGGGTTTAGATGGGTTCATTTTTTAGTCGGCAGAGACAGCCAAATCTCTTATTCTCTTATCTTTCGGTTCTTCTCAATCCTTTTTCTATCCTTCTGTCCATCTTCTCCTTCTTCTCTGTTTCATCTAGAAAAGGCTATGGGGGATTGCTGGTTGGTGGTTTCTATGGTATGAAAGAATCATAAAGTTGTGAACAAGAAGCTCAAAGTGATTGGTGTTGCTCTATTGTAGGTTGCCGGAAGAAGTAGCAGCTCTTGAATCTGCAAACAGATGTAAGTTATCGTTTTACTTTGATTTAAAGTATACCAAACAGTGTAATTATGTATGTATGAATAAGTTGTGAAAGAATTGCACTTATTGTTTGGTTAATGGTTGATGTCGATGAAGAACAAGTTCTATTTTACAATTAGTTTCAAATGGTTTTGGGAAGTTTTGAGATGTTTACAAAACTATGAATACATCAATACAAGTTTTATTTTAATAGCTTAAAATTAAGTTTACCAGATGTAGATTGCATAGGAATTGATTTTACAGTGAAAAGAGTCTTGGATTGATCTAGAAAATTCCATAAAGTAGGCCAGTTAATCATGAAAAATGTAGGAATAGTGATGTCGACATGTTTGTGAAATAATTAATTTTCAGTACAAAATTCGTATTTTAATCCAAAAACAATTTATATTTTAGTAAATATTTAAATTTAGTATATAATGAGATATGTATTTGTAAATTAGTGTACAGCACTTAAATAATTAAGTTTTAGTTTAGATTTAAATTAAATTCAACAAATGAGTTCAAATAAACCCTAAAAAGCACTTTTGGTCACTTTTTCATTGAATTTTGATTCTTTTTTCAAATTTCAACTAAAATGTAATTATTTATTAGGATTTGAACTCATTTGTTGAGTTTAATTTAAATCTAAACTAAAACTTAATTATTTAAGTGTTGTATACTAATTTACAAATAAGTATCTCATTATATACTAAAATATAAACTATTTTCAGATTAACATACGAATTTTGTACTCAAAATTAATTATTTTACAAACATGTCGACAGCACTATTCCTGCATTAAATGGCCTATTTTGTGGAATTTTCTAAATCAATCCAGGACTCTTATCACCATAAAATCAATTTCTATGCAATCTACATCTGGCAAACTTAATTTTAAGCTATTAAACTAAAACTTGTATTAATGTTTTCATAATTTTGCAAACATTCCAAAACTTCCTAAAACCATTTGAAACTAACTGTAAAACAGAACCTGTTCTTCATCGGCATCAACCATTAACCAAACAATCAGTGCAATTCTTTCAGAACTTATTCATACATACATAATTACACTGTTTGGTATACTTTAAATCAAAATAAAATGATAACTTACATCTGTTTACAGATTCAAGAACTGCTACTTCTTCCAGCAACCTCAATCACTTTGAGCTTCTTGTTCACAACTTTATGATTCTTTCATACCATAGAAACCACCAACCAGCAATCCCCCACAGCCTTTTCTAGATGAAATAGAGAAGGAGAAGATAAACAAAAAGAGAAGGACCGAGAAAGACCGAAAGATAAGTAAGTTGGTTGTCTTTGCCGACTAAAAAATGAACCCATCTAAACCCTCTAGTCTTGTCAAAGCTAACTCAAGAATGAACCAGAGAATTAGAACGAACCAGAGACTCGAGTGAAACTCAACGAAGACGGTGAAGATGGTAGAAGACTCAAACATTCTAACTGATTTGGTTTAAAGACACTTGAATATGATCCCATGCTCTACCAGTACACATGAAATCCTACATTTCACTAAGGCCTTAACCCGCACCAAAGAAAAGATGAGGAGCGCATGGGTGATTGTCTTTTATAAGGATGCACTAGGGTCCAAATCAGCAATACTATAGAAGTGTATTGGACTAATCATTAAATAGAACCCAATTTTGCACCTACTTAAATATAAGACCAAAAATTATAATTTTTATACCAATAATTAGCATATTAATAGCATAAAATAATTTAATACCTCTCATCCAATAAAATGCCAAGTTAGTCCTCAAATTAGCAACCATGCGTATAATTGCATAAATTAAGGAAAGAAAACCTTGAATTCAAATTAACCCTAATAAATCCTCAAATAAATACATGATAATTAATAGAAAATCACCACAAACAAAATATAATTAATCCCACGTCTAAAACAGGCCGGATAAATTACAAATAGGCCAATTAATCCAATTAATAAATATATTTAATTACAATTAATTCAATAAATCCCTCAATAATTAACAGAAAATTACAAAAAATTTCAAGTCATCGTAAACACAGCAAAACACAAGAATCTTTGAAACTGGGATGTGACAGAACTTCCCCTCTAAAAATAATTGCGTCCTCACAATTACCGAAATAGAGTAGGGATGAAAATATACTACTTCAAAAGTTAATTTAATAACAGAAACTATAAACATAAAATTCAATCCTGTATTAGTCATGATCTATGCGTCAATATCACCTAACAATTGGCCAAGGTCAAACGAACTCTAATTACAACTAATCCTGGGACCTGTGGGTTATAGACCCACAAAATTAATGAAAACCTTTTTCATTCGAATTTACACAATATGTAAAATATATTAAAATCTAATCATACTCAAGAATTCAAAATGTCAAAATATCTGACCAAGTATTGATAACTACACAAAATTGATATTTGAATCAATTAAATTGCATAACTCATAAGATTTGATTCTCTGCAAATAGCAATATAATACTATAACTGAATGTCTTAAAATACATTTAACATTCCTTTCTCAAAAGTTTGAAACCAAATCAGAATAAGAGAACAGTTAAAACTGGTATAAAATTTGGTCTGAAACATGATAAAATTAAGGCAATCAGATTAACTTTATATTGTCAAGAGAAATATTATAAAATAATTTAAAATTCTAATGCTCAAAGCTTATATATGGATTCAAAATCACAATTGATATTCTTGATAAAAAAAAACATATTAACATTTGAAAACTGGAAACACTAGAGCTGCACAAGATTCTAAAATAATTTATTTAAGAAAGAAATTTTGTATTAATAATCCTTGGTAAATCCATGTAAAACCAGGAACTGTTCAAAACTAATTCTCATAAAACGGCAGTTAAAATTTTAAAATCTCAAGCAAGTATTTCAAAAAAATCATATAGAATTTAGTAGTCAAACCAAATATCAATTGGTTTACAAGCTCTTATAAAATTCATGGGAAGAAATACTACAACATTTTAAATAATAATGAAATACAAAAGATAAACAAAATTTCAATGTATTATAAAATAAGTATAAGATTCAGAGCTACATTGCAAAATAAAATATATATATGAATTCTCAATTAACAAAATTATCATGATTTAGTAAGATGATTTAGTAATTCATTTAATTACATCAAAAAATCATAAATCGGGTTTTATCGATTCTATATCTATAGTAAGTTTCAAACAATGATATTTATCCTTGTTATTAAATAGTTCATGTGAATTCCACTAGCATGATTCCTAAATTGCATTTATATCTATACTATCTTATATTTGGAAAAATACGCATATTTGAGTAGGTTAACACACACTTGAGTATTTCTAAGTTTGGATTGTGTATTTTGCACCCCAATTAAATGTATTTATGCCATGCGATAATTTGATTATCTATATGGATTAGCACTTTACAGGTATGTAAGGTAGAAAAATGAATTTCACTATTTCATCTCAATGAGATCCTTATTATGTTTTGAATATGGAATTATTGTATGGATGTTAAAAAGATAATTAAAACTTGAGGGTATGAGGGCTCTTCAGTATAGGAGTAGAGGGAGTCGTACTAATTGTAGCGACGAAACTGGTTGAGTTGAGGATTCCTCCCAGCATGTTTTTACTTATTTTGTGATGAGAACCAGTCGAGATGTGTGATTCCTCCTGGCATTGTGAGCGATGTGATTGGTATTTCCCGGTATAAGGGGACTTACCCGAAATTGTGTGTGTGTGTGTGGTGATCTTGTGATCCAGGGACTGTGCATCCCAGCCTAACTATCAAATTTGTAGTCCTGGCCAATGGCTATAGTTCCAGCTGGACATTACTTTATTTAGCCTTGTGAGATAACATAAATGGTTATCAGATTAATCGATTTGGTTTGGTTCTAAGTTATAAATTGATTTATATATTCCAGTTGATGATTATTATAATTCTTCTGAACCTTGTTGTGAATTCATATTATTTAGTGGTATACGGGGTTGTCTCACTTGCACTTGATTACTTGTGATGTATTTTTTTTAATGAATAATGTATGTGCATATTATATATATATATATGAGTATGAAAAAGCAAAAGTATGGAGCATACAATCGGAAGTGCAACAGCACAAAACACAAAAAAGTCTCTACACAATCCTCACAAGCCCCAGCATCCCCATAAAACCACCCAAAAAAACCACAAGACAATGACATTCAACCATACTTGTGATGTATTATGATTTGAGATATATTCACATGTGTATTTAATTTATCATATGATGATTTACTGGGATCTCCAATCTCATTTAGTTTATTATATATACAATGTGCAGATTCCAGAGTGTTGGCAGCTGGTTTCGGGTAGATCCAGATTTAGAGGTATAGCAATTATCATTTTTATTCATTGTAATTAATTGTATTTCATTTCAGTGTTTTTATATTATGAGATTATGATTTTGAGATAGATATTCTATTAAGTCTTCCGCTTTATCATCATTTGATTTAATGCACTCTGATATATTTGATGAGCATGGATTATCTGTTGGTATCAGATGATTGGTAGTGTTCATAGTTGAGTGAATTCGGATTTATTGTCTTAAATTTTAATTAAGACCCGGATTTACTTGTCGCCCGACATACCAATTCTAGTAATTTTGTGGTTTAGGCCATAATGTACTAGGATTGAAATGGTGTATGCACAAAGGTAGGTTAGCTAAGGTAACTTTTATCAATGTAATCCTACCCCCCTAAGACAGGTAGTTCCTTTTCCACCTAGCTAATCTTTTTTCTACTCTCTCAATGACGGAGTCCCAAAAGTAGACCACGCTAGGAGACGCACATAAAGGCAATCCCAGATATGATAAAGGTAACGCACCTACTTGACATCCTAACAAGACACTGAGCCTTGATACCTCCTCCTCGCCGACATTAAGCCCCACCAAAGTGCTTTTCCCCCAATTAACTTTCAATCCAAACACCATATGGAATGCGTGCAAAATGCTCTTTAGCAATAGGATTTGATCGGAAGATGCCTCCAAAAAAACCATGAGATGTCATCTAAAAACTGAAGATGGGACACTATCAAATCATCTCTTCCTATTCTGAAACCTTGAATTAATCCCCCATCAACTGCCTTTTTGATAAATCAATGCAATATCTCTGCCACAAGAGTAAACAAAAAAGGTGAAAGTGGATCCCCTGGGTGTAATCCTCTAGACAACTCAAACAAGCCACTTACGGACTCATTCAATAGGAAAGAAAATTAGACCTTATCCAAGCATCCTTTAATATACTTCCTCCATCTACCTCCAAAGCCTTTCCACTCCAAGACCAAATCCAAAAATTGCCACTCAACCTTATCAAAAGCCTTTTCTAAATCCAATTTACAAATAACTCCTGATTCACCTGATCTAAGTTTACCCTCAACACATTCATTGGCAATCAATGCACAATCAAATATTTGCCGACCCTCAACAAAAGCACTTTGGAAGGAACCTATGATACTAGGAAGCACCACCTTTAGCCTACCGGATAAAACTTTCGCGATGATTTTGTACAAGCTTATTGTAAGGCTAATGGGGCGAAAATCCTCGATACCAACCGCACCCTGTTTCTTGGGAATTAACACTAGGAAGGTCGCATTTGTAATCTTATGCACAATCCCACTTGAAAAGAATTCAGCAAAATCCTTCATGATCTCCCCCTTAATTCACTCCCAATTCATTTTGTAAAATGCCATGGTAAATCCATCTGGCCCCAGAGCCTTATCTCCATCCATCTCCCAAATTGCCTCTTTAATTTCATTTTCTTCAAATTCTTTTTCTAACCAAACACACGCCTCCTCATCAATCATAGATTGACCATTCTATTTTAGTCAACATCTAACCTCTTGCTCGGACCTATATAACTCGGAATAAAATTGCACCAAGCACTCCCCAATCTCCTCTTTATCTTCCACCACTATTCCATCTACCTCTAATCTATAAATCGCATTCTTGCACCTTCTACAACTAGCAATCTGAAGAAAGAAAGTCGTATTCCCATCTCCCTCCTTCAACCAAGTAACCCTAGATTTTTGCCTCCAAGAAATTTCTTCAAATATCAATAGCTCCTCCACTGATTCCTTAATTTCTAAACGTCTTATCCAATCCGAAGGACTACACAAATCGCTCCCTTCTCTGCTATCAAGAACCCTCAACTCTTCTAAAGCCTCCTTCTTTCTAAGGTCTAATCTCCCGAAAAACTCCATATTCCAATTCTTTATGTTTTTTTTACCTCCTTTAAACCTCGCATAAATTTGAAATCAGCCCACCCTACCAACCCTGATTCACATTACTCCACCACCCTTTCACCAACTCCAAAAAGCCCGGGTACTCTAGCCACATGTTTTCAAATCAAAAAGGTGAAGGGCCATTATTCCTAGAGTCATTAGACAATAACAACGGGCTACAATCCGAAATTGGCCTAGGAAGAAGAAACTGACACATAGAGGTAAAATGAGCATCCCAACTCCTCGACACGAGGCATCTGTCTAACATGGAACATAATGCAAGATCCTAAAAATTAGACCATTTAAATGATCCCCCCACTAAAGGATAATCGATGAGTTCACACTAGTGAATCCAATTGGAAAAGTCCCTCATCCTCCTAGTTACCCTAGGTAGGATTTTGTTAGTCTAGGCGCAATACCTATATACGTTAAAATCGCCCAAGACCAGCCATGGGAATGCTGACCCTGGGAACAACCGAGACAGCTCCTACCAAAATAACTCCCAACCTCTTGCTCGATAAGGACGTAGACTGCAGTCAGCAACCATGAAAAACCCTGCTACCTAGATGCGAAATGGATTGACAAAGAATGATCCCCTATTATAATCTCTCCCCTCAAAAGGGCAACAGAATCCCACATAACCACTATGCCACCTGATCTACCAATGGAAGGCAAACAAGCCCACTCAATTTCACCCACGTTCCATAAACACCTAATCGTCCCCATATCCACGGACTCAATTTTGGACTCAATTAAAACTATAACCTCCGAACACCATCTACTGCAAAGATCCCTAACTGCACGGTGCACGGTTCTTCTCCCTACCCCCACACCCCGAATATTCCAATTGATAATCTTCATGGAACACCCTTAACACCATCTTCTATTCTATTCCTAAAACACTCTACCACCGAGGCAATAGGAATCTGCTCCCCTTTGGAGTTTACAGACTCCTCAATAACAAACTTAGAAAACAATCTAACTCTACCCCACACATCAAAGCCACCCTCAACAGCAGCACTCGACCCCTTCACTAAACCATTGGCCAAATCTCGATCACGGAATTAATCCATACTTTCTAAGCACAATGACATGTTAGATGCAATAGGAACCATCCGGGCAACAGAAACAGCCCTACCCACAGAAAAGGGAGATAGAAGATGATCATTAATAGAAGGGCAAGGTACGTGAAACATACCCGTAGAAGTACGGTTTCAATCTAAAGGAGACCCAGGAAGAATAGGAAAATCCGTCTGGAACTGAGAGGGTAATGCAAGGTTTGTAAAATCCCCAAAAGCAACAGGCATTAATCACCGACCCCTTTCGCTAAGAGACCTACAGACATTAGACAAAGAAGACTGTGTGTAATCTCTTCCACCCTTCTTGTGCCTGCGTGAGTAGACTTTCCACTGCGATTGAATCCCCGACTGACTCCCATCTTCCTCGTATTGGACCACCATTTTCCCTTTCTGAAATCTCTCATCGACTGCTTTCAAATTAGATTGAGTGGCACCAGCCTTCCTCTGATACAAATCGTCACTATTCAAATTGACGACAAGAACCTTTGATAGGAAAACCCCTTCGCCCATGATGAAACGACTCATGACCTCCTCGACCCAACTCTGAATTTGTTTTCGCCATATATTTTCTACATTCACAACTCCCTTAGACTTTTCAGCCAATCGCAAACCCATTAACCCATTGCTGCTGCATGCACGACCTCCATTCTCGGCAACCATATTGACCTAATTCGCCAAAACCAACTCTTCCGCCAACCCCAACTCCTTCAAAGATCTTTTACGATCCATAGCCGAAGACACAACACCTAGACCAAAGTCGCCTGAAGACAGCGTGATTTTTTGGCTGTCTACCGAGATCTCTAACCTTTTCCCAAAGACGAACAAAGATGGTGGCAACTGCTGAGTGTCTTCCAGAAAAGACATGGAGGAGATACCAATGGTCGACTTCGAATGGGCCGATGCTCCACAATGGCCATGGGGTTGACCGCTATCATGGGCATAGGCCGGTGCTGATCCACAATACTCATGGGGTTGATCACTATCTTGGGCCTGGGCCGATGCTGATCCACAATGCTCACTTCTGATCTTTGGAAATCCACAATGGTCATGGGTTGATCGCTATAATGGGCTGAGCCTATACACACCTTCTCATGTCTGATCTTTGGAAATCCATGGGCCTGGACCGATGCTAATCCACAATGCCCAAGTAGACCCGACACGGATATTCCCAAACCACCTGCCCGTAAATTCAAATTCTAGCCCGAAGACGCTTCTCCACTGTTCATCGTCTTCTCCGACAAGCCTTCTCTCACAACTTCCGTGAAAGACCTGACATTACCCCCACCAATCCTTCCATTAGATCCCAAACCTCCAGATGCCACCTTCTCCGACGAGATAATTGGAAGAATTTCCACTAGAACAAGACATCGTATTCCGATAGACCATCCTAGATATAGATCGTGGAACCTTCTTGTGAAGGGTCTCTTTCAGCTTCATGGAAATCCCCCCTGCCATAGTGCCAGAAGATATCAACGAACCCATCTCCAACATTCCCCCGCAGACTTCCGCTTAAAACGACGCGGTAGACCACAAATGAACAAGTAGCCCCAACAGCACAATCCAAATACCGTCTGAGCATGATTTGGAATCGCCAATCGAACACCCTCCTTGCCATCTTGAACATGTTACTCTCCCACCCCAATTCCTGGAGGCCGCTACCGCAATCACCCTTGAAACTTCCTCTTCAGATTCCATGAAAACCACTGCCGCTTTGGAAGACAAAGGAATAAACAGCTTCTTTTGGTGAGCATGAATTCCCCTTATGTCTTTTGATAATAACTTCTCCCTATTCCTGACTGGAAAAGAGGCCTCACAAAGAATGGGAAACTCCAGCAGTCTTCAAGTATAATAGGAGCTTGCGTAATGGCGATTGTTTTCCCTGCTACAACCCTAGAAATTCTTTCATTACTATTAATCCACTTGCTCCCAACACACTCAGCCTTCGCTACCTTCGGATATGAACAATGAGCCGCATCACACCCCCACATCACAAACTCCCATCCACCCAATTCATTTTCTTTAGGCAAAATAACCATTGCCTGCCGGATTCTCTGTGAAATCATAGACATTTGAATAAACCTTCCACGCCAATTGGATTTCATCTCCAAGACAATGACACCATTGGATTGACAGCATGAACCCAAAAATCCCAGATTTTCCTTGGATCTCAAGATAAGGAGCTTAGCACACAACCATTGAAGCCCTTGACTACCCAACTCTACAGATTCAAAAACGAGAGGGCTTCTTTTGAAAATCCTCATCACTACCTCATGCCTTCCTCTGAGCTTCTTGAAGCAAATCAATTTGTCGCCAACACGAGCTTCCCTACAATCCCTGGTCTTTTGATGGAATCCCCAAACCGGCACCATTCACCGACAAAGAGAGGTCGTCAATAGAGAGCCTTCGTCCCCAGAGAACCTTCGACACCAGAGAGGCATCGTCGACAGAGGTATGTCAGCGAGACAAAGAACCTACGTCGACAAGGAGATTTTGCCAGAGAGGCTTCGTCGCCGAAGAACCATCATCGCCAGAGAGCCTTCATCGCTAGAGAAACTTAGTCCCCAAAGAGATGTCACCGAGAACCTTTGTCGCCAGAGAAAGCTTTCGTCACCAGGAACCTTCGTCGCCAGAGAAAGCTTTCCTTCATCGCCAAAGAGCTTTCCTTCGTCACCAGAGAGCTTTCCTTCGCTGCACTCAAACTTGGACCCACTTCTTTTATCAAATATGTATTGAATAAAAATGAATAGATAGCAAAATTGTTGACATCACTAGATTTTGACTACATTTTATGTCTCAGAACCAAACCATAGTTAAACTTCCTCTATTGTGCCTTTTACAACACATGACAGCATAATGCATGGGGAGCATCAACCCAAGTGATAAGAATGGTTTGGAATCATTTTCTATAGACCCAAGTTTAGAACATCACTTTCATAAGCAAATTCATCAAGTTGAAATACCAAGCAATAAAGAATACAGTCCGCGCGCACATGTGTAAACATGCTTGTGCGCACACACGCACACACAAATACATATACACAAGATGCAGATATACAGCTACATAAATTCCTGACAAAAGAAAATAGATATTCACCTTATAAAGACGCAGTTCGAAACGAGGACCAATCTCTTTCAGTTCAATTGATTCAGGACCTTTACCCGCCCGTTTCACAAATACATGATTCCTGTACATTCAATAAGACTTAGGTACCAAACCAAAGTGGCAACTATATTGCATTGAATCTAAAGACGCAATTTCCACCAGAAATTTCAATCCACACGGAAGTATCTTCTAACATACTAAAAAAAAAAATTCGTAGCACACAAAAAAAATCACTTGATGGTACTGCCAAAAGCATAATACAACGCAGGTTTTTTTTTTTTTTTTTTTTTTGAGTGAATAATACAAGATTTCATTAAAAAAAACAAGACAAAGGAAAATATACAGTCCATGAGAAGATGGACTCAAGGGAACGACAAGAAAAACAAAACAAAAACCAGGTGCATAACATCTGTGCTGACCAAAAGCACATGGCAGACTCATAGTAGATAACAGTGCAGAACAACATCCACCCGCCAAAGAGCTCAACTCATCTTATAGCTAGAGCCCTCCAACTCGTTCCTGATGCTAATATATGGCAAACATCCCTCGGCATCACCCAACAAACCTCCATCATCCTCATACACAAACACCATATAAAACTCACAAACTCACAGTGACAAACAGGTGGTCAATTGATTCCCCATCCTTCATGCATAGAGAACAAATGAGATGAAAGAACTAAATTAGACCTTCTCTTTTGGAGGTTGTCAAGAGTGATTATCTTCTTAAGAAGCACTGCTCATACAAAGGCCAAAACACGGGAAGGAGCTGCAGATTTCCACCAAAAATGTGACGAGTAAGGAGGGGTATCAAACAAGCAACCTAACTCCACTAATTGCCCTACACGCAATTGCCTAATGAAATTTTTAGGTTCCATTGCAGCCAAAGATTAGTCCAAGATAGCACATTACACACTAGGGAATCCTTATTTTTACAAAACTGAAAATACAAGGAAACTGATTCGATAAACAAGACTCGCCCCACCACCTGTCTAACCAAATCGAGTTAAGTCTCCATAACGAACTTTAAAAGACAGTAAAGGAAAGAAATTAGATGAAATATCCCAACCTGCTTTCCGGGGACTAAGAGTAGAACATTGCAAGAAGCTGGAGTCTTTCTTGCCCACCCATATACGAACAAAACTTACTCTTTATTACCTTGAGCCAAAGAGTATCCTTTTCTACCACGGACGCCACAACCGCTTACCTAGAAGAGCGTTTTTTCGAGCTCTAATGTTTCCCAAATTTAGCCCACCGTCCTCCTTTGGTCTAAACACTACTTCCCATATCACTAGTTAACCCAACATCACCACCCCCTCCTTCCCACAAAAACTTTCTCTACATTTTTCTAAAGCTTTAACCACTTGTACAAGAGCTCTAAATAAATAGAGATAATCTATGGAGAGATTAGCCAACATCAACCTAATCAAGGTAATATGCCACCCTTTTCTTCCATGATACTAATCTTTTCCCAACCTCTTCTAGAAATGGCTCCCAAAACTCCCTTTGCAGGGGACTATCTCCCAAGGGGAGACCTAAATATGACAAAGGCCACTCAGCAGCCCTACATCCTAGAACACGCCAATTCCCTTCAAAAATGCCATTCTCATCGTTAAACCCTGAGATAAAGCTCTTATTCAGACTAACCTTCAACACGAAAACTAACTCAAGACACCAAAGAATACCTCTCAACCACAGCACATTGTCCAAAGTACCCTTCAGAAATAATATGGTGTCATCCACAAACTGAATATGGGATAATTCTGTTAAGTCCTTCCCTATCATGAAACCTTTGACTTTCCCTCATTTTCCGGCCACTAATAAAAACTTACTAAGCACTAACCAGAGTGAAGACAAGCGGAGAAGGGGGTGACCCTGCCTAAGCCCCTTGGAAGTACCTACACGACAACAAACCCCGCCATTTAGAAGAAACGAAAAGGACACATTTCCTAGGTACCCTTTGATCCATTTTCACCACTTTTACCCAAAACCTTTTCATTTTAACACCTCATATAAAAATCTCACTCCACTCTACCATATGCTTCTTCCAAATCCACTTTCACCAAAAGACCCACTTTACTCAGCCTCTTATATTCATCTACACATTCACTAGCTACCATTGACCCATCTAAGATTTGACACCCCATGATAAAAGCACATTGATTGGGGGTTACTATCAGATTAATTACCTCTTTCAATCTTCCTGAGAACACTTTAGCCAAAATCTTATAGAGACTTGTTCCTAAGGCTAGCTGGGTGATAGTCTTTAATTTCATTTGTCCTTTTCTTTGTGGAATGAAGATTAAGAATGTCTCATTTGATACTTTATTGACTATCCCATATTTATGGAATTCCTTGAACACCACAAATAGACCATCTTTATTCACATCCCAATGATCCTAATAGAAGGCTAAGGTAAACCCATCCGCCCCGACACCTTATCTCACTGACTGCAAAAATTTCTTCCATTGTGAATTCTCGCTCTAGCCAATCCCTCTTCCCACATTCCAAGATTGTGCCTTCCAACCCTACCAACTCAAATCTACGTGAAGGTTCTGACTTATAAAGGGTGGAATAGAAGGATGTAAATGCATTTCATATTGAATCATTGTCCGCTATGACCTCTCCATCCATAACTTGTCATAATTCATTATTTTTTCCTCCTCCCATTTGCAATTTTGAAGAAAAATTTAGTATGCACCCCCTTATTGGAGGGTGATTTTTTTTTTTGGGTGCTGTTTTGGGGGAGTGGTCGTGCGAGGGTGCAACATCACTCACCTATTCCATTCAGTGAATATTTTATGGGCCGTGGGGAAAATGAAAAACAAATTGAGCGGAGGATACTTGAAGCCCTGCAGGGAACAGTTTCTAAATAAAATTTTCAAGCCTTTCTGCTTTTGCACCTAAAATCGATATAAGGTGATCAAAACTATACATATAGATAATCAAGTAACGTGTTCTGAGAGTAACAGCAACAACAACAACAAAAACATCCTCAATACTTACTTGATTGATGATAATTGTAAAAACGAGATAGAAGAAGCTAAAAGGCCCACGTCATGAGCAATGAAGGACCACTTTAAATGCTCCACTGGTTGTACAATCGAGTAGCTCTTGAAGAGGTCCTTATTTTCATGGTAGAGGAACTTCTAATAGGGGATTAATTAACATTTAGATCTTCCCAAAAATGTTTTGGAAAAAACAAATGATCATATTGGAAATTGGAATCATGTTATTATGGGAGCCTAAAAGCAAGTGATAGGCACAAGTAACTATTCCCTTCACCTAGAGATGCAAAATAAAAATAAATAAATAAAAAAGTGCCACAATTGCTAGAATTGCCTGCTTGGTGTTGGTATGTGTTAAATGCTACTTTTGTTTGGGACTCCATAAGAAGATAACAGAACTTTGGAGTTCCAATTGAGTGAGGAGATTTGAAGAGGAACCATCTGATTATGAAAAAACCTTTACTAAAGGTCTAGAACTACAAAAATGTGATACATTGTTGTTAGAGTTTAGGTAAAAGTTTTGGAGGATGAGATCTATTCTTATTTTCTAACGGCCGATAAGATCAGAAAGATAAGGTGTTTTTCTGGCACTTATTACCACTTTCTTAATATTTGATAAGAAACTATTGGATGTGTTAAAGAAGTTGAATCACCGGGATTCTTGTGGAAACTTGTCATGTGGTTCCACTGCAACCAAGGAGCCACAATAAAAGACCATAACTCTATGTAGGTTCCGTCGAAGTAAAGTCCCAGGTGGGGCTGAAAGGCAAGAGGCCTAAAATTTGGCATTTTTTATGCAAAGTGGCTGCACATTCATGATTAGTTTCTTTGATGTTAAAATTTTGTGTCGTCAAATGTCAGGGATCTGAGTTCTATGGAGGGAGTGCCTAATGATTAGAACAACTCTCTTTTTTTTAAGTATAAATGAAATTCTCATTAATATAAAAAGCATAGTATACAACGAACACCCTTCAAGACAGCTAAGGTGTCCCCAACCCACCCTCCCGCAATATCATTTAGTCCTTCATCTCAACAGTAGGGATTCCTGATCTACCCACTCCCTATTTTGCCAATTTATCTGCCAAAAAGTTGGCTAACCTTGGCACTCTTATGAATGAAGTGTTCAATTCAAGTCCCAAAGATCTAGCCTTGAGCAAAAGATGCCTCAAACTCCATGGCCCCTCCACATTTGCAGTTATCCAATAAATGATAGCATCACAATGCCCGCAACTAACAAGCCAACGTAGCTCACCTTCTTAGCTATTTCCAATCTTTTCAAGCATGCTATCAGTTTGGCATATGGAGCCACATGGACCAAAGAAGGCACGAATGATGACTTCATAAGAATCTCTATACACTATTCCAATGCCCAATGGTCCTGGATTCCCAAATGAAAACCATAAAAATTCTGTTTGACAAACCCCGGAGCTAGTGGGCAACAACTAACTGCACTAGCCTTAGTAGGTAGGCTAAAGAAACATACATCATTATTCATCAAAATCCAATCTTCCTTTCTATCTCATTTACAAAATGGCTCCATGCCAAGGTTGGAGATTTCATATCCTTCTTAGAATCATCAACATCCATATTCTATATTCTTCTTCTTTTCATCCTTTCACACTCTGCTTTTCTTCCTTTCTATCTCAAGTTCACACTCGCACTTTGCTTTTCTTCCTTTCCGTCTTCACTTTTCCTTTTAATTTTTGTTCTGTAATGTGAATGCAGAGAATTTGGGAAGCTACTAGAAATGGAGCAAATTAGTTTCTCCATCAAATAAAAATCTCAACAGGAAGTTCATTGGGCTATCATCTAACGGCGAGGCCCAAAAATGTCTCATGCAAGGCAAACCCAATTGAGTTGACTGCCTGTGAATTGTGAGTTGTACGGATTTTAGTCACTGACGCCGACGCTATTGACTCATCCGTCGACAAAGATGGCGAGGTCTCTTGACAACTCAAAAAATGATGAAGATTATTCTGGCCACTGTTCACTGGTTTGTTCCTCCAACTTCGTCGCCATCTTCATCCAACTTCGTTCATCGGGTTGTTCATCGCTGCGGATGATATAGCCAAGGTTTTGAGTTTCGGTGCCGCTGGGCGTGCCGCCTAGGGCACCGAACAGCATTTCGGCGGCACGCAGCCGAAATTTTGCCAGAAATATTTCTGGCTGCGTTTTTAAAAATGATCACTTATAACCCTCAACGTTTTTAAAACTAGCAGTCAATACCCCTACTGTCAGTTTACACGAAACGGCGTTAACTTTATTAATTTTAAAGACACAAGTGTCCTTCATAATACCTGTTCTAACTCATCTTCCCCAACTAAGCCCTTCGTGCTCAACCGATTCGAAGGATGAAGAATCTAACCCTCTTGACTCTTGATCGGAATCAGCTTTTTCCTTTCCAGTAGAAACCCAGATTTTTCTCCTCTTTCTCGATCTCCGGAATCTCAGACTCTTTCGCAATAAGTTTACCGGGGAGATTCCAACGACAATGTCAGCTCTTGCACCAAAACTCGTCTACCTTGAACTAGGGCAAAACTTTCTCGCCAGTAAATTCTAGATTTTCTCAGAAATTTTAGAGCGCTGGATAAACTTGCCCTTTCGTGGAATTTTTTATCTAGGGTGGTGCTGAAAACTTTGAATCTCACAGAGATATTCAATATTGACCAAGGTTTTGAGTTTCGGTGCCGCTGGGCGTGCCACCCAGGGCACTGAACGGAATTTCAGCGGCACGCCACCGAAATGCCGACGATTCACCGAAAAACCTATTTTCCACTGAATTGAAAGAAATTTCACCGGCACGACGCCGAAATTTTGCCATAAATATTTTTGGCTGCTTTTTTTCAAAGAAAGTGTAAGATTTACAACAAGCATCAGTTATATACTTCAAAATTGCACTTAAATTACCACAAGTATCAATTATATACTTCAAAAATCATGAAAACACAATGTGACATGTAAAGGTAATGATCGGACCCATCGGGGTGATGCTGTGCGCTGTGTTTAAATAAAAAATGACAAAGAGGATCCAAATTTTAAATTAAACTGAAACAACAATATATAAAGTAAAAAACATACAATCATACCGTCAAATCAGACATGAAATGAACGACGTGACTCAAACCCTGCTCTCTCGCCAATAAAATGACGGTAACGCTTCCATCCAATCCAAAATCTGTATTCTCTCTGATATGCATGGACATGTTGCTCATACTCCTCCTGTGTCATGTGAGCCATGATACCAACTGGAGGGAGATCATCATAATAGTAGCACGGATCTGGCTCTGGTTATGGTGGTGACGGAGGAGACGGCGTAGGATAACCGGGATGCTCGTATGGAGAGGCTACTGCTACAGCTCCAGTAGCAATAGGTACAGGCATAACATAATAGCCGTACGGATATGGATTCACTGGAAAGATCCCAAATGGATCAGATGTCTGCATGTGTGCTCCAGGATATCCGTATGATGTACCGTAACTACTACAATCTGATGAATCTGCTGGCTCAAGCTGCTGATGATGGTAGACTGGATAGTGTCCCTGGGTCAGCCGTGGTGGATAGTGAGGATACTGCTCTCCATAAGAACTCGATGATCCTCCAACATCTAAAGATTTGAAACTCTGTGCCATGGAGGACGAGTCATCGTGCATCCCTGTATGCTGTCTCTCCTTGCCTTTCCTCCTCTGAAAGGAATATCCCTCACTCTCATCACGACCTCTATCTCCGTGGTCAGTATCCTGTGTGGTATGATGGAAAGCCGCCTCTCCAGTAAAAGGGCTCAACCCCGGGCCATTGGTGCCAACACCACCATAACCACCACTAGCACCACCATCTCCATCATCATCATCTGAAGATCCGGACTCATCCTCATCATCTGTCTCCTCCTCCTCTGACGATGAAACATGCCTACGGGCTGGGACTGGGGCTGGTGTCGTCGCAGTAGCGGAGGAAGGAACAACTCTGACGTATCTATCCAGTGAGTCTCCGCTAACCTCCCCCTCTCCTCCTCCATAGCTGCGTCCACATCGATGCCCAACTCTGCTGCAGCGTGTGATATGACCGGGCTAGGACTACCATCAGGCTGATCCATCTCAACACATCTAACCAACTCTGCAAATGGATCCTCGTCCTCAACTTCATTACTGAATAACACATCCAAAGGATCCTTCACAGCCGTAGCAGTGGTGCTGTGCTCTATCTCTGACTGCTTCGTCCTCAGCCTCATGTTATAATGGCAGAAGACCAACTTCTGTAACCTCTGATAAGCAAGTCGGTTCCTCTGTTTCGTGTGTATGAGTGCGAACGTACTCCAATTGCGCTCACAAGCAGAGGAGGATGCTGTCTGAGCCAATATTGGACATGCTAACTTCCTCAGTGTGGGGGCACTTGTGTCATGCATCGCCCACCATTCACTTGGATTTATAAATAGAAAATATTAACAGTTATTTAGAAATTAGAAATTTAAAATATTAATATTCATAATCCCTTGTCACTTACACGGCATCATCTTGTCCCTCGATGCAATCGCCGTAGTCATCCCGAATGAGCTCATCGCATCTCTAAATTGTATCAGCTGGCAGTGGAATAATTTGAAAAGATCAATACTTAATACAACTATTAAGAAGAAGTGATATCCATAACATAAGTGAAGTTAAATGCTATGGCCCCTACCTCGTTTCCAAATTCCCCAACTGATTCTGAATGGGGGTCCAACTTCATGTAAACCTCGTGGACACGAGCGCAGATGTCGTGGCGTGCACCAAGATTATCCTTATAATGATATTTTGGATTCAAATAATACGCTACATTGACGATTACAAGAAAAAACATTAATTCAATAATTAAAATATAATTATAAACATTATTGAACATAAAATGATTCAAATAAAATTATAATTATACCTGCTGCATGCAAAGGATGACCTAGTGACTTGTACCATCTATCGTTAACAATCCTGAGCACCCACTGATGTGATTTGGATGATGCGGCCTGAATCTGAGCTTTCATCACCGCCATACACTTATAAATGAATCCTACCGTAGGATAGGAATCTGTGTCAAGTATCCGCAGCACTCCTTGACGTAGGAGGCAAGACTCCTTGACCCGACTCCTGGATAACATCAACCATGTTCTTGAAATGGGGCTCCCTGCTGCATTCGCTGGAATGTGATTGAAGATAAAAAAAATTTGGATATGAACTTCCCCATCTTCTCCCTGACATTGCCGCTGCTCCACACATCCTTCAATCTCTTCTGCTTGCTACCAGATGAACGCCACATACTCGGCTCCATAGAATGATCGGGCATCTTGGTGCTAGGTCCAGCCCCAGCCCCATGTCTAGGAGTAGGGGCATCAACATCAGCTGCACCTACATGTCCTCTAGAGGTACCACCCCTGTGAAATCCGTACCTCTCAGCCTCTCTCCTCTCAAACTCAGACTACAAAGATGCTTGCACTGAGACTCTGAATGCTGCCCTATCTATCTCTGTCACATACTCGTCTGGGTACACAATGTCATCGTCATCATCATAAGCAGCCACAGAGGGCGGACAGGTAGTTTGGCATCTGGCAAAGGTAGTGGCGATGGCAGAGATGGTGACAGGAGGCAGGATAATGGTTGGGCCCATAGCACGAGATATGAGGGAGACAGAAATAAAACGATCTGCAACTATTGCCACCAAATCATAAAGGGTGGTGGAGTATCAATATTGGCTCAGACAGCATCCTCCTCTGCTTGTGAGCGCAATTGGAGTACGTTCGCACTCATACACACGAAACAGAGGAACCGACTTGCTTATCAGAGGTTACAGAAGTTGGTCTTCTGCCATTATAACATGAGGCTGAGGACGAAGCAGTCAGAGATAGAGCACAGCACCACTGCTACAGCTGTGAAGGATCCTTTGGATGTGTTATTCAGTAATGAAGTTGAGGACGAGGATCCATTTGCAGAGTTGGTTAGATGTGTTGAGATGGATCAGCCTGATGGTAGTCCTAGCCCGGTCATATCACACACTGCAGCAGAGTTGGGCATCGATGTGGACGCAGCTATGGAGGAGGAGAGGGGGAGGTTAGCGGAGACTCACTGGATAGATACGTCAGAGTTGTTCCTTCCTCCGCTACTGCGACGACACCAGCCCCAGTCCCAGCCCGTAGGCATGTTTCATCGTCAGAGGAGGAGGAGACAGATGATGAGAATGAGTCCGGATCTTCAGATGATGATGATGGAGATGATGGTGCTAGTGGTGGTTATGGTGGTGTTGGCACCAATGGCCCGGGGTTGAGCCCTTTTACTGGAGAGGCGGCTTTCCATCATACCACACAGGATACTGACCACGGAGATAGAGGTCGTGATGAGAGTGAGGGATATTCCTTTCAGAGGAGGAAAGGCAAGGAGAGACAGCATACAGGGATGCACGATGACTCGTCCTCCATGGCACAGAGTTTCAAATCTTTAGATGTTGGAGGATCATCGAGTTCTTATGGAGAGCAGTATCCTCACTATCCACCACGGCTGACCCAGGGACACTATCCAGTCTACCATCATCAGCAGCTTGAGCCAGCAGATTCATCAGATTGTAGTAGTTACGGTACATCATACGGATATCCTGGAGCACACATGCAGACATCTGATCCATTTGGGATCTTTCCAGTGAATCCATATCCGTACGGCTATTATGTTATGCCTGTACCTATTGCTACTGGAGCTGTAGCAGTAGCCTCTCCATACGAGCATCCCGGTTATCCTACGCCGTCTCCTCCGTCACCACCATAACCAGAGCCAGATCCGTGCTACTATTATGATGATCCCCCTCCAGTTGGTATCATGGCTCACATGACACAGGAGTATGAGCAACATGTCCATGCATATCAGAGAGAATACAGATTTTGGATTGGATGGAAGCGTTACCGTCATTTTATTGGCGAGAGAGCAGGGTTTGAGTCACGTCGTTCATTTCATGTCTGATTTGACGGTATGATTGTATGTTTTTTACTTTATATATTGTTGTTTCAGTTTAATTTAAAATTTGGATCCTCTTTGTCATTTTTTATTTAAACACAGCGCACAGCATCACCCCGATGGGTCCGATCATTACCTTTACATGTCACATTGTGTTTTCATGATTTTTGAAGTATATAATTGATACTTGTGGTAATTTAAGTGCAATTTTGAAGTATATAACTGATGTTTGTTGTAAATCTTACACTTTCTTTGAAAAAAAGCAGCCAAAAATATTTATGGCAAAATTTCGGCGTCGTGCCGGTGAAATTTCTTTCAATTCAGTGGAAAATAGGTTTTTCGGTGAATCGTCGGCATTTCGGTGGCGTGCCGCTGAAATTCCGTTCAGTGCCCTGGGTGGCACGCCCAGCGGCACCGAAACTCAAAACCTTGGTCAATATTGAATATCTCTGTGAGATTCAAAGTTTTCAGCACCACCCTAGATAAAAAATTCCACGAAAGGGCAAGTTTATCCAGCGCTCTAAAATTTCTGAGAAAATCTAGAATTTACTGGCGAGAAAGTTTTGCCCTAGTTCAAGGTAGACGAGTTTTGGTGCAAGAGCTGACATTGTCGTTGGAATCTCCCCGGTAAACTTATTGCGAAAGAGTCTGAGATTCCGGAGATCGAGAAAGAGGAGAAAAATCTGGGTTTCTACTGGAAAGGAAAAAGCTGATTCCGATCAAGAGTCAAGAGGGTTAGATTCTTCATCCTTCGAATCGGTTGAGCACGAAGGGCTTAGTTGGGGAAGATGAGTTAGAACAGGTATTATGAAGGACACTTGTGTCTTTAAAATTAATAAAGTTAACGCCGTTTCGTGTAAACTGACAGTAGGGGTATTGACTGCTAGTTTTAAAAACGTTGAGGGTTATAAGTGATCATTTTTAAAAACGCAGCCAGAAATATTTCTGGCAAAATTTCGGCTGCGTGCCGCCGAAATGCTGTTCGGTGCCCTAGGCGGCACGCCCAGCGGCACCGAAACTCAAAACCTTGGCTATATCATCCGCAGCGATGAACAACCCGATGAACGAAGTTGGATGAAGATGGCGACGAAGTTGGAGGAACAAACCAGTGAACAGTGGCCAGAATAATCTTCATCATTTTTTGAGTTGTCAAGAGACCTCGCCATCTTTGTCGACGGATGAGTCAATAGCGTCGGCGTCAGTGACTAAAATCCGTACAACTCACAATTCACAGGCAGTCAACTCAATTGGGTTTGCCTTGCATGAGACATTTTTGGGCCTCGCCGTTAGATGATAGCCCAATGAACTTCCTGTTGAGATTTTTATTTGATGGAGAAACTAATTTGCTCCATTTCTAGTAGCTTCCCAAATTCTCTGCATTCACATTACAGAACAAAAATTAAAAGGAAAAGTGAAGACGGAAAGGAAGAAAAGCAAAGTGCGAGTGTGAACTTGAGATAGAAAGGAAGAAAAGCAGAGTGTGAAAGGATGAAAAAAAGAAGAATATAGAATATGGATGTTGATGATTCTAAGAAGGATATGAAATCTCCAACCTTGGCATGGAGCCATTCTGCAAATGAGATAGAAAGAAAGATTGGATTTTGATGAATAATGAGCTTGACGATGTTTGTTGCAGAAGCAAACTGTTTTAGAGAAAAGTCTCTGCATCTTGTTTCGATGAAGATTCTCTGAATTAGACTTTGATGGAAGAGCTTGACGATATTTGTCGCAGAAGCAAACAATATTAGAGGAAAGTCTCTGCATCTTGCTTTGATGAAGATTCTCTGAATTTGACGACTCCCCCATTGAAGGTGCACAGAATCAACCAAGATCGATCGCAATAGCCTTATCCACCTGCGTGGTAAAGTAAGGGTATTGTTGTCTTTTGGGCATAACAAAATTAACACCGTTTCTTGTAAATTGACAGTAGGGGTGTTCAACGCCAGTTTTGAAATGGTAAGGGTTATAAGTGATAATTTTTAAACCACAAGGGATGCCCATGCCCATTCGCCAAACCTCAAGGGGTCTAGCTGTAAATTTCCCAAATTAATATGATTACCACTCCCTAAAGAAAAGCGAGTATGGTGATCAAATGTAGGAGCCAAGGCAACGACTGACCTCCAGGGAGTAGCACCAGAGCAACTAATTCCAGTGTTAATTTCCCAACCATTCTCTGCTTCACCATACAAGCTGGCAACGATCTTCTACCACAGAAAGTCCTTATCAATGCTCAACTGCCACAACCATTTAGTAAACCTGAATTCCTATCCATTAGACTACCTAAATCCACAACTCTTTAGTTATGGAATCTTGATGTTGTGTTATTACAATAGACCAAGGTGAAGGACATTAATAGGATCCTGCTGGCTAATATTTGCACCGCAAGGGTAATTTACCAGTTTATTCATCCAATGGGGATTTTGGATGATATTTCAATTTTCTTGCCTGAATAATGACAAGTATTCTCATTTAGAAAAAAAATAAAAGAAAATAAATACAGGACAAAACCATAGATGCAAATGCAAACAATTAACAAGGACACAAAGTCTGGACCATAACTTGAACAAAACCTTCAGATCAAAAGATAGTCGAAGAACATCTCCTTGTTAAGATTACAGAGGTGTTCCATACATTTTCAACCAAAATAATAACATTTGCAACTATATGAATTTTTTACAACAGCTTTTTAACTCTTAAAATAAATAAATATCCAGATATCCATCAGTAGATAACTCATTCACACAATCAAATATAGAAATGAAAACTTAAAACTTATCGAATTTCAGCCATAGCTTATCACTTTGACATAAATTTTTCTCCAGAATTAATTGAAACAGCAGATATAAGATTTACCAACAACTCGATGGAGAAGTCTGCCCAAAAGAAAAGGCTCACAGAATAACGCACATTTTTTATTCTCATTAGCTACAATACAACAAAATAGAAAAAATAAATGCCATATATCAACCAGTTGACATCAGCAATATATGCATCTAAATCATTTTTAACTGACACCATTAAGGTCTTTTTGGGCGTCTTTAGCATTCAGATCAGTCAAGCACCTCCTTGAAACTTCTCACAGATTCCTTGCATGTAGTTCCCATTTTATATTTTCAAACCATCTTTACCTTTTTTTTTCCCATTGTCTATGTAACATCCCGAGTCCACTCGGTACGATATTGTCCGCTTTGGGCCCCATAGCCCGCACAGTTTTATTCCTAGGTATAACACGAATGAAGACTTCCCAGTGGTCACCCATTATAGCACTGCTCCTCATCCGAACACGCTTAACTTCAAGGCTCCAAAGGCATTTAACCCCCGTGTTATGCCCTAAAAGGCCTCGTACAAAGGAGATCCAACGCTTTACTCAAATAGCATAATCCCCTTTCCATACCCAAGCGATGTGGGATCCCAACCATAGGCACATCCCCGCCTAGCAGCTCGCCTAGGTCTCTTACCCCGCCCACACCACAGCCACCCACTCAAACAGCTAGGATGTTACAGTCTATCTCTTATCAGACTACTGGTGAGCACTCTTAGATATGTGTATTGCATCTCTTTTTTCTTTTCTTTTTTTTATGGAAAAGTGATGAAATTCCATTGAGTAAAAAGGGATAAGATACAAAGAGAACAGAAAACAACAGCTACTCAAGAGAAAAAGGTGCCAAGAACATGGAGGCACCACTAAGACAAGAACAACCTAAACATCTACACAGAAAGAAATTTCTCCAAAAGATAGGGACAATCATTCCATATATATCTTTCCAAGTCTTTCCACAAATCCATCTACAACATCATCATCTCAGCAACTGATCCTAAAAATATGTTGCATCTTTCTTGCACGACATTCTACACCATACAGCATATCATGACTAATAGTTAGTCATTAAGAAAAAATTTAATACAAGTGAATTACATCATCACATAACAACTCTAGAAACACCCCTGCACTTGAGCCATCTAACTATAGTTCTATTTGCAAAAGCCGTGTCAATATCCCCTCTTATGGGTAAGTAAAACCAAGATGATAAATGTGGCTACTTTTGGCAACATCCAAGTTTCCATTCTACTTATTGCTATATCCTACATTGCCATTTTTACTAAATATATATTGAATATATTATTTTCATCTTAATTCCACCAAATTTTTTCTTCATGCATTGCCAGCTCCAAGCTCATAAAAGAAAAACGTTGGATCCAGTAGGGAGCACCATAGAACTTAGCTAAATCTCTTACAGTCTTACTCCATAAACCCCAAATCATAATGAGCTAGAAACATATTTCACACAGATCAGATACAATTAATGCAAAAATATAAAACAAAAAAAATTGAGGAAAGAGGGTACAATGTGTTATCATTTTAATGAAACTAGGAAGGGGCAGATTTTTTGACTGCTGAACACGTGTTACAAACATTAAAGCTATTATATTCCAACATGTTTGACAACAATTTCACATGGTTCCATGCACTCAAGAAAAAATATATCTTTGTATATGGTGATAGACAAACCTGAACGAGATATAATCATACTGATTTGCAAAAGTCACAACACGTTTTGAATCTGGACTGGCAACTGGAAAAAGATATTTTAAAATGTTTGCCGTCCTTTCTCCCACCTATTAGCAATCAACAGATGCATTATCTGAATGCAAATTTCATAAATAAATGCAGATAGGTGTACCAGACAATCGTCAACATTCAACAAAATAGTCTGGTTCACAATAAGCGTCAAAAAGACTGCAAAGTACAATATGTTTTTTCCAGCAGAATGGGGATGGCTTTGAAAATATAGGTCCCTGATCACTAGAATATGTCATCAATATAGATCTTAAGATCAGAATAAAGCATATTTAATGTTACCTAAAATATCTTCGCACAAGTGCTTCAAGATTAGAGTTTTTCTCTGGTGTATTGGAGGGGCAGTCTCTGGAGGTGATGAGGAGTTAGGGAGTGGTTCCGGCAGGAGATACTTTTTGGGGGGCAGAGGGTGGTTGGATGTTTTTGATGGAGGAGTATGATGTAATATTCTGTGTAGCACTTTTGTATGTTGCATAGGTTCTGATGTACTCATCTTTTTCTTTCATATATATATATACACACACTCTCATTATTCATCAAATATATATATATATCTTAGCACAATCCTACAAGTCCTTTTTTTAGTTCAAAAAAAAATAAAGATAAACTAACATTTTTTAACCCAATAACTCAAGAATCAGTAGCGATGACTATTTTAGGAGTTCTGATGCCACCCCATTTGTTATTCCATTCTTGCAAACATCCTAACCCAGTTCTATGCTTAAGTATGTACTTTGAATTTCAATCCCCTAGTAAACTAAGCTTCTTGGAATAAACAAGACACTTCTGTCATCATCACCTCATACTAAAATGAATGACTGTAAAGGAAAAAAGTAAAATTACCATTGATGGAGACAAATATAAACACTTTTGACACAGTTGAAAAATTTTCAAGAACTAAGACTAGGTAAGCTCAAACATTATAAATAATCCTTCACCTTGGTTGAGAAATTGTTAAGAATTATATTAGGGTATGCCTCAGACATTGTCCCCATAGCCTTCTTGTCATTGATGTCATGTCTTTTAACCTACATACAATAATGAATCATAAATTACACACACATGCTAGCTAAACTTAAAAAGGCAAAAATAAAAAGAAAATAGCACAGCAGAGATGATCTGCATACCACATTGAATAACCCAAAGTGTGCAGTTGGACCAAAAGGCAAATGGCAAATAGTTAAACCATCTGGCTCACCACGATGCTCATGAACCAATATAACATCTGTAAAATCATGCGCACGGCAAGTCTCAATGATTTCAGAAACCACCTGTAAGAAAATTTAGGAACATCATTTCACAACTTTATTAGACAATCTGGCTAAATTAAATAATTGAAACAATATTAAGAACACATATGAGACAAATTTCCAGAGTAATCTATGAGGTGTATTTACTAGCTTTTACTCCCTACAAATCTGTGATCCTGATCATGAATTAAAATAACATTTAGAAAAAAGAACACGCGAAACTCAGCATAACTCATTTGTATAAACACTCCATTCTGTAATTTGATTAAACTTCAAGTGATAATGTACTTCAGTTTTCCGCATCAAAGCACTGAAAAAAAAACAGAAAAGAAGAAATGACAATGTTTATATTACTCTTCCTAATTAGAGCCATTTCACTCTCTATTTCATCATAAAAATGTATGTGTTACATTCCTTCCAAAGTTACCCAGCAAACTTTAGAGGGGGGAAATTGCAATAACCACAAATGCCATCCATTTTTAGTGTAAAATCTTCAAGGGTTGCACACAAGATCCTAGATATCACACAATACTATCAAAATTTCAGTAAAATAAAGCTCCCCACTTCCCATGTGAATAAGCAATGGATCAGTAAGTGATCATTCTCCATCCTATGCCAAATCCCATTCAATGATTGGTTTTCCCTTATTTTAGGCTGCTGCCAAAGGTTCACTCTTTAGAACCTATATTAATGTGGTTTAAGCTTGTTTAAGACCACGAACAAAGATGTCAATGAAACCCAAAACCAGTAGTTCTAAAGTGAGAATTCATGAACTGATTACTCCTCTTGAATCAGCTCATCTCCCTTTCTTTTCTCCTCCTTTTCTTGTAACACGATTGGCTTAAAGGAGAAATTTGCACACCATATTCGGCGTCCTAAATTATTTGGGTTCTTAACGATTTCCTATTGGTATCCAAAATTATTCTCAAATAATTTGGATTTTGGGTTTTTGATATTCTCAAATTCTGAAAAGCATGATTTTGGTTTTTGAAGTTCTAAAATTCCCAAAGATATTTTGAATTTGCAAGCAAAGATGAAAGGATCTGGCTATTATGAGGTGGTAGGACTTATAAGGTCAAGGATGAGAAAGTTAGTACAGGAAATAAATAGCAATACACGGGGATGCTACCTACAATTATCAGTGTATGGACAGAAAAATAATTGGAACTTGATTTTTTCCCAGGACCTGCATTCAGGTGCAAGGAGTTACATGTGTGTGGTCATTGACGATGTTTTGCAAAGAGGGTCATCTGAAGGGCGGCAAACTAGCATTGATGGTCCTGATGAAAGCGAGAGTGATGGCTCCTCTGAACTGTCCAAGTTGCTTGATCTCATTAGGAGCAATGGGGTTAGTAGTAACATGCAAAACATGGGGTGGCGACCTGTAGTTGGAGTATGCCCGATGGATGTCAAATGGATATTTTCAGTAATGTGCGATCAACCTTTTTCAACGGTAAAGTGGAGGAAGGTTCAAGATGAGATGAGACGCGTTCATGACCCTATTTGTTTATTGTATGAGTTTCCCGATAGAAAGGAGGTGCTCTTGCTCGGTCGGAGAAGGAAGTTAAGAGATGGGTGGAGGAGTGAAATTAAGTTAGGGCGACGATCAAAAGTATGCTTCTACCATTGCATGCACCGCAATGGACAAATCACCGGTTCTTTCTCGTCAGAAGGTTCATATATCATTATAGAAGGAATTCCTCTGCATCTTCTGGCTCCTATCACTTTAAAACTTATTGGGAGAGTGTTTGTGGAATTGATGCAAATCGGAGGAATCGAAATGCTCCAGAATGATCTAACCAAGGTAATAATGAGGGTTAGAGAGAAGATAACCAAACGAATCCCAAGATCCACATGTCTATGGGATGGTTCAGAATATTTTGAAATGGCAATCTCTGTTTTGCCGGAGTATCAGAAGATGGATTGCCAGAGATGGCTCAATCTCTTCGACAAGGAAGCTGGTGATATGGTGGAAAGTATGGGCACAAGAGTTGCATTGGGTGTGCAAGAGGGTCCGCAGGAGAACAAAACCGGCTGTGTAAGTCAGCTGGATACATCTCTGTCTGAGAGAGTCATTAATGCTGAAATAAGAAAAGTTGAAGAAGGCATTCAAATAAATAGGCCTTGGGCCCAAAATTTTCATCACCCAGGCCAGCTCACTTCCTGGAGGCCAAAGACCACTCTTGTCGTGGAGGATCAGGGAGTGGTTATAGGTGCGGTCAAGATGGCGCCACCCTTATCAAGATTCAGTGAGGGAGAGATTAATGAAGATCAACCGAAGTTCAACACATTATCAAGGGAGGAAAGAATCTAGACAGAGAGTCTGTGCAGAAGGCAATCTGAGGGAGAAAAAGAATCAGGAGGCGGAAAAAGTGAACATCCGGGGGTTTCTCAGTATCGTCTATCTCTGAGACGGCATCGTGAAGTAAACGTATGACATCGGTGATTCCCCAGCTATTTTACGTGATGAATCGGATGCTGAAGTAGAGTGTTCAGCTTCTGAATGTCTAAACAAGCAGACGATGTGGAAAATAACCAGGATGTTTGCCTTGGCGAGATTGAAAAAGATTGTCCGCTGCATCATACGCTTCCAGAAGTAGTCGGAAGATGTGATGAAAGGGTTCAAGTCAGTTCGACAGAGGTTATGGGATCAACACGGCAAGCTCAGCAAGAGAGATAGGAGATTGCTGCTTCAGGTCATTCCAAACCTACACGTAAAAACTCATCTGTCTGTCCCACCATGGTCGACCCAGATGGGTTCATTATGCCAATCGTGGAAGATGTCACACAACTGGATGTCGCAGATGAGGATCTGGCAGCTATTGTGACAGAGAAAGGAGATGATAATGGGGGTGAAGGACAAGAGAGAGATGGGTTGTTAATGGACGAATCAGAAAACTTGTTTTCAAAGAGAGGATTACCTGCAGGGAGGAGTTTGGGACCTATCCCTTCTAGGCTGGAGGGTCAAGCAGAGCTAGGAGCAGCTCAAGCTCGAGGCACAAATGGGATCAAGAAAAGTTCTGAAGGAGTAGAGGTATATTCCAAAGAAGTTGGTACCCAGGTTGAAGTTGAACGCAATTGTATCCCACACCTGAAGATGATGTTACCGGAAAGTGAACCCCCACTTCAAGTGGAGGGTGGAAACTCCAGACAGATGTTGGAGAGCAACCATCTGTCTGTAGTAATTTCAGAAGATCGGTGGGTGCAGGTGACTTGTCGGAAGGGGTATTGAGTGAGATAATACATATGAGAGAGCCCTAGGTGTATCCTCTGAAGGTTTTGAAACGAAGGCAATGGCTTTATTCACGGCTATTGAAACCCAGCATTATAAGGAAAAAGAGCTAAATGGGAAAACGACAAGGGAGCTGCAAAAGTTGACATGGTCTGTAAATGATTTATCAAGATCCGCGTAGATGCAAAGCAGTAGCATGAAAGGCAATAGGAGGGGGATGGTATGTTCACATGAAGATCAATATCCTATTGTGGAACGTAAGGGAGCTGAACGCAGGCGAAAAAATGGATTTAGTAATGTCAGTTTTGAGGTTGTGGAATCCCGATGTAATTATTCTCCAAGAATCAAAATTAGATGTAGTTGATATCAAAGTTATTAAGAATATTTGGGACCACGATAAAGTCCAATGGCTGTTATCACCATCTTGGGGGAGTGCAGAAGGTATTATAACGGCATGAAAAAAAGCGGCCATATACAACTAATACAAGCTTGAATTAGGGAGTTTCCCATTTCAGCCATGTTATTTGATTCCAGAAAATCTGATGTGGTCTTAATCAGTAGAGTGCATGGAACCAACTCTGATTCATTGACAATAAAAATGTGGAAGGAGCTGGAGGAGGTGAGACAGGGAATCCAAACCCCGTGGTGCATTGGTGGTCACTTCAACGTGATTCAATTCCCATCGGAGAGAATGGGCTGTACTCAAACTTCATCGACAATTCAAAGTTTTTCGAATTTTATCAATAGGTTTGCATTGTTGGACGTCCCAATAAAAGGATCCAAATATACTTGGTCAAATAACCAACCTATGCCGTCATTCTCCAAGATTGATAGATTTCTAGTATCGCTAGAATGAGAGTACCTGTTCTCAAATTTATTCTTTCTTTTTTAAATCCTCCTTTGAGTTTGTGTCTTGGCCAATGACACCCTCAACACCTTTCTTTCTTTTTTTCCTTTTTTTTTTTCAAACGTATGGGCATTCATCCCAGGATTGATGTCTATAGACACATCACCTCACAACAAGCTTTAAAAAAAGACGGAACTAAGTTTCTTTTGATATATAACATCTTTCATTACTGATTAAAAAAAGTTTCTTTTAGGTCTAATTTACCAAAGATCCATATCACTAAGTAAGCGCAAAACCAACTCTCCAACTAGCAACCGGGTCAGTTGGGTTCAAAGTATGGAAATAGACTCTTGCTAGTTTAAATATGATCATACAAATTTTAACAGTTCCATTCGTGCTTGCAAGGTTGTTGGTGCCCGTTTTTCTGCAATTACTCTAAAAAAGGTGAACGAGTCAGATGGAGATGCGACTGTGAACGTAACTGAGGATTTCTTTCCTTCTTTATATAGGCTGCTCCGAGTTAATAAACCTTGGAAGGGTTTTAGGTTTCAAGGTCAAGCCTCTTTCCAGACACTCCTTTATGAATGGATTGAGTTAATATTGAATAAGTTTAGAAAGGTTATTTGTCAAGCTAATATATATGGTGCAGTATTTGCCTCTCAGTATCCTTATGACAGGAATCCCGAGGTTTGACATGCATTTTGTGAGTTATTAAGTGCTCAATCGAGCACCCTTCACACTGGTGGAGGAGAAGTCAGTGTTTCCCTTTTACTTGAAGTTGATAACTGGTTTGGTAATTTCTATTGTTTTCTACGAAGTATTTATTCCTCTTAATGAGAAAATGCTTCCACAGATGAAGACGGGCAAACCTCGTGCCTTTTAACTTTAAGAGAATTTTTTTTTTCTTTTGAATTGGTAATAAAGATAATATATATTAATAGAGATTAGAAAGGATATATATGCAGTACACAGATAGTGTACCGCAATAGGAAAGAAAAGAAATCACCCCCACCCCTAGAGACCCAATAGATCTGAGAAACAAGTACAGGAAAGAAAGCTTTCCAAGTTGGTGGAAGGAGAAATAGATGCCCAAGAAGACCACCAATACATTGCCTTTAGAACCACCCATTCCAATGACTCAGCCTTCCTTTCCAAATCCATTCAACTTTAAGAACCACCCATTCAACTTTAAGAGAATTTTTAAAGATCCATTTCGAGATTTGTTTCCATTTCAATCTACCTTTCATTAGATGGCATGTATGGATTGAAAGTTCTCACTGTTGTATTCCACTTTTGGTGATATCAGAGCTTCTGATGAACAAAATTCAGCATCTCAGTTGCAAAAAATGCCCATTAAAGTTTCTACAAAGGAGTCAAAGGCAATAAACACAAGAAAGTTGCCTTCAAAGTTCTAAGAGTAAGGTAAAATAACCACTTATTTAGCTTTATGGCTGAGCCATTTCATCCTTCCTCATAGCCAAGAAGCAATAAGACGAGAGACTTTCTTTATGGTATCATTAAAGGCTCAAGGTGTGAAGGTTTTTTTCAGGACCAGTCATATTAGGGAGTATTTAACTTGCCATGGGCGAAATAGCAGTCTGCTAGGAATGGTTCAGTTTATTGGTTTTAAGGTCAAGCCGAACCGATTAAATACACACACATGTTTAAGTCATACCACCAACTAGGAATGGTTCAGTTTATTGGTTAAAACCAATAAATCGAACATGCGCTTGGTTTTGGGTTTGTATTAATCAGTTTTGGCTCGGGTTTGGTTACAGTTTTTCTCAAAACCAAACCTTTACCATCCTTCGGCTTTATATATCATATGGTGTGAGGTAATATAAGCAAAATCAGTTTTGAGAAAAACTGTTTTTCTTCTACCCCTATTATTATCAATATACATACTCTTTTACCGATCAAAAAATATATATAAGCAAAATCAGTTTGTAATTAGGTATCAAATGCATTTTATTGATTTTTAAGATTGTAATTGATTTTTAATAAATTGTTATGTAACGGGTTTCCCTTCAACTGTTTTCAAAAACACAAACAATTTATTAAGTTTTTGGTTTCAAATTATTTTTTAAAGCAACCTCTAAATTATAAAAGATTTGCTAACAATATCTGCAAGGTCTTTCTTAGCTACAACAGAAGTCAATCCGAAATTTTATCCTAGTTTCATTGTCAAACTAAAATCCAATATATTTCAAAAAATCAATTAATGTTTTACAAATTGGCAACAATGCACTGACCTTGTAGTTGCAACCAACTAAATTTCTGCTACTTTTTAATTGGCTACTATATTTGGCATCTCTGGTGATTCTCCACAAGCTATCATGCTGCACTCCACATCTCCAATGCCATTTATCAAGAATAGCTCTCTTGAAAGTCATTATTGATAAGTCAAAATTCACCATTAAAATTCATACTCTTTCTACATCACTATATATGGAGCATCTAACTATATGAGGATTAAATACTGGATCTATGATCCTCTAGACAAGTTCTATGTGCTAGATAAAACAACAATAATCCTAACAAATCACTGCTCAAGTTGAAAGGAAAAGGTGTCTTATTCATCACTTTGATGGTCTCTAAATTACTATTCTAAATGAAAAAAAATAAAATAAAATACAACTGTATCAGTTACAAAACTTTCCCTTCCAGCTGTCACGGTCCAAAAGTTTGGCATAGCATGGACCATGACAGTGCCAGGCGTGGCACACAACATGGCATAAAGCGGTGCCATGATAGGCACATTGGTGTGCCATGGCAGTGCCACGGTGGGCACATAGCCTAGCCCGGCAGGGCGTACTTTGGCCTAGCGTGGCCAGCTCGTAGAGAGCTTTTGGGAACCGACCTCAGGGTCTTCGAGCATGGCACAGAGGTGCCTAAATGTGGGCAGGGTGCCCAAGTCGGAGAAATGGCCAGAAGGCGGTTTTCTAGCAAGTGGGCCCCACGACTTTGAGAAAGCGTGGTGATTAATCTGAGAGTGGTTTTGGGCTCCAGTCAGGTTGAGGATAAACTAGAGACTGAGACGAAGCTACTGGTTCAGACGGCTCGAGAAAACTCCACCCGGAACTCCGAAAAAGGGCAGTATGACTGTACCAGCAGGGGTGATGTTCCCTCCTGGAATAGTGCCAAATGTTTAGCATCCACCTTGAGGGGAGGTGGTGTGTGCTTGGCCTTCCCTTGTGCCTTTCTTGGGCACGGTACAAGCACTCCCCGGCGCAACCCGGGGGCGGGTCCGGCATGCTGGAGGGCATGTTTAGGACTTCCTAGGGTATCGATGGTCCACCCTAGGACACTATGCGGGCAGCGGCTCGCCTCTGGTGCGCATGCCATCGGTAGTGGGGGTTACTATGCTGGGCAGCCTTCGTGTGCGCTATGCGCACTTAGGTGGGCATGGTAAGCGATTAGGCTATCGCTAGGCCATGAAGGCTTAGTGTGGGCCTCCGTGGTAGCACGTCTTGGGTTCAGATGTGCGCCACAAGCGTGGTATTGCATGAAGGCAAGGTAAAGGGCGACGCCTTGCCAGGATGTCTCGAGATGCTTATGCTAGGCGCGGAGCGCCATGTTGTGCTACTTGCGATGCGACGAGACACGAGTTGCCTTAATATACTCGAGGGGGATTCGAGGACAGTGTTGTGGGCTGACAACCCTCAATACCAGATCATGGGAGCGCCTGGGAGCTCCTTGGCTATTCAGGGGGCACGGTAATGACCCGATATGCATGTGAAGCTCCTGGAGTGGGGCAAGCTGGATGATCGACATTGTTGGGCGTCTCATAACACGGTGATGTGCTTGAGGGCCGCAATGACAAGGGAAACCTCATAAGCCGGGCGAGCGTCAAGATAGATGCTAGGAAGCAGCTTGTGAGCCGACCAAGGTGGGCTTGTGTGCGGGACTCTAGAGTGAGTCGTACCCTGTCGATGCATCACGTGGGCATTCGGAAATGGGTCGGAAGCACCTGAATGAAGAAGGCTGGCTATGGCAAGAGAGGGCCATGGCGCCGCACGGTCGTTCTGCTGCGTGCGAAAATGTTTGACCGTGACAATTGGTATCAAAGCACAGAGGTGTTCAAAATGAAGCAGTAATGCTATCAGTATCAGAGAGAGGTGTTGCTCATGGCGTGCTACGTTGCAAGGAAGTGACAAGGCATTGCTAACACAGTGGTGTGCTCGGTTACAGTGTGGTGACTGGGTTGAGCTTTGTGATGATACACAATTGCTTGGTTATGATATGCAGCGACGGTTGCTTTGTATCAGAGATCGCTTGTCTTTGCCAAGTGTTGGCATTGCGAGTATGGATGCTTGGTGTGGTTTCGAGTAGCGGGAGGGCTACTGGCCATGATATGGTTGGCTTCTATCGGCAGGGCAAGGTTGAGATAACTAAGCCCAGGATCGAGATGTTGCTACCTACAATATTAGAAGGATCTTTGATGCAGTTTGAGATTGTGCAGCTCTAGTGTGAGCATGGGTGTAAATGCTACTGGAGAAGGGTTCTCTAGTGCATGGAACTTGTGTTGGCATAGTGTTGCCTATTGTGTGAAAGTCTGGAAGACTACAACAAGATACTTAATGCTAAATTCTAGATGGCTCAAGTGAAGAGCTATGCATGGGCATGCTAATAGAGAAAGTTAGATGGTGGTGACCATGTTGCTCCAACGGATCGGACAACCATGCCACAAGTGAGAAACAAAGTTTCAAGACTACAAGTACAAATGAGGCAGATGCACAGCGGTGCAAATAGTTAAGTCCCCAAGTGAGATGAGGGACAGATGTGATACAATGGAGAATCATCCGGCGGGATGAATTCAATACAGAATACATTATAGAAGAAACACAATGTGTGCACGGCGGTGCAATGGTGGAAGTGCAGTGGTGCTTCCAATGGCTTGTCATCAGGTGAGATGACAATCTAGCAAGTGGCTTAATGGCAGACCTTTGACGGACTGAAGGCCTAGACAAAAGATGTGGAAGCTGGCTCGGGGTGAAGACAGTGTGTCGAGGTACTGGAGCAGCACAAAAGATAGAGAATGCGGGTGTTGGCTCGGGGTGAAGACAGTATGTCGAGGTACTGGAGCAACCCAAGAAGACTACTATGAGAATGCTCACTCAGGGTGAAGGCAGAAGCGCCAAGGTACTAGAGGGGCATAAATATAATTAAATGCATGATGGATTGGTGGCTTGCTCAAGACAAAGGCTGTGGCTGGGTTGCTTGAGGAGCACATTGAAATATTGATGCATGTTGGCTTTGAGCTAGAACAGAGAGTGTCTACTCGGGGTGAAGGCAAGTGTTGCTGAGATACTGGAGTGGCACAGCAATATAAAGGAAACTTATTGTGAACTAAGTGGGGGAGTCCACTTAGACATCAAATGAGGCAGAAACGAAAGCAGTGTACTGTGATGCTGTGACATGCTGGCAGGTGTGACAGGGTTGCACAACAACAGTGGGTTGTTTGGTTCGAGGTACTAGTTTGCATTGGGGGTCGGCAGGACTCTTCTAACAATGCTTGCAGGGTGAAGACCAATGCCAGGCTGCTCAGGTAAATCAGTTATGCTGCTATGAACAAATGAGATATAGCTATTGAGTGTCAGCAGATTGGCACAGATGCGGAATGCTTAAGTCCTCAGAGGAGGCACGGTGCAGAGAAGGCACATTTGGGCGGTTTGAAACAGGCAGATGAACTGTAAGCCGCAGAGATTGAGTTTGAGTTGCAAGTCTGGAAATCTGGGTGCAAAGATGTTGATGATTGTTATGGGACAACATTCGACGCTTGTATTACGGAAGACTGGATGCGCATTGAACGTAGAAGACAAAGAAGCTTTGGGGTGACTTGTGAGTCACGTCCTGCGGGACGAACCATTGAAAGAACTTGCTCTGAGAAGCAAAGGAGTGGTTTCGATCAACAGAGAAAGGTTGGTGGCCACAATCATATTGAAGAGAACTTAAAAGGGAACGTCTTCTGTGGAAGGCTACTTAGTGATATGTACAGAGGAAGCATGGTGGTCAGTACCAACAAGTGAAGTTGGGAGATCACAATTGGGGACTTGACGGACTGGGTTCCTAACTTTCCAAGAGATTACTTGGCGAGGTGCTGCAAGAGTGCAGTTGGCTTGCGTGCCATGTCCTGAGTGACACATCTCTTTTCAAGATGAATACAGGAGAGCTCAAGGGAGGAGCTAAAACTGAGATTGGATGGGAGCATCCATAAGCCGGAGGGCTATGTCCAGTGGGACTCCAGAAACCAGAAGGAGCAGAATGCTTTGGCTTGAGAGCCACGTCTTGCGAGACGCTGAAAACATTGGTGAAGTGTCAGAGGACGCATGCTTGGGTTTTTTGGTGAGACCTTGGCTCGACGGAGAGAGCCTAAAGGAGAATGATTCGTGCATGATTGCACATTGGTCCGGGAGTGGACTTCTATCAGTGAAATGCCGAAACTTGGTTTCACGGCCAAGTGCAGCGGACGTTTTGCTTGAAGAGTCAGGCAGAACTTGTGGGTCAGTGATAGACCTTTGGGTTGCATGCAGAGGTGTGCACAATGAGTCGCTCAGAGGAGCAGTGGTGTTGGACTTAGAGAAGTCGACACTTGAGTAAATTGCGCAGAGGCGCCAAGCTACCGAATTCGGTTCAAGGTTGAAGGGTCAAGGTGCAAAGTTCAGGGATGAAGCTTCAAGAGTGAAGGTTCAAGTGCATGGCAGGAGTGTCAGCACAACAAAGAGCTACCCAACTACAAAGAATGAGTGTTGACGAGGGCGTCAACAGCATAAGTGGGGGAGAATGTCACGGTCCAAAAGTTTGGCATAGCATGGACCATGACAGTGCCAGGCGTGGCACACAACATGGCATAAAGCGGTGCCATGATAGGCACATTGGTGTGCCATGGCAGTGCCACGGTGGGCACATAGCCTAGCCCGGCAGGGCGTACTTTGGCCTAGCGTGGCCAGCTCGTAGAGAGCTTTTGGGAACCGACCTCAGGGTCTTCGAGCATGGCACAGAGGTGCCTAAATGTGGGCAGGGTGCCCAAGTCGGAGAAATGGCCAGAAGGCGGTTTTCTAGCAAGTGGGCCCCACGACTTTGAGAAAGCGTGGTGATTAATCTGAGAGTGGTTTTGGGCTCCAGTCAGGTTGAGGATAAACTAGAGACTGAGACGAAGCTACTGGTTCAGACGGCTCGAGAAAACTCCACCCGGAACTCCGAAAAAGGGCAGTATGACTGTACCAGCAGGGGTGATGTTCCCTCCTGGAATAGTGCCAAATGTTTAGCATCCACCTTGAGGGGAGGTGGTGTGTGCTTGGCCTTCCCTTGTGCCTTTCTTGGGCACGGTACAAGCACTCCCCGGCGCAACCCGGGGGCGGGTCCGGCATGCTGGAGGGCATGTTTAGGACTTCCTAGGGTATCGATGGTCCACCCTAGGACACTATGCGGGCAGCGGCTCGCCTCTGGTGCGCATGCCATCGGTAGTGGGGGTTACTATGCTGGGCAGCCTTCGTGTGCGCTATGCGCACTTAGGTGGGCATGGTAAGCGATTAGGCTATCGCTAGGCCATGAAGGCTTAGTGTGGGCCTCCGTGGTAGCACGTCTTGGGTTCAGATGTGCGCCACAAGCGTGGTATTGCATGAAGGCAAGGTAAAGGGCGACGCCTTGCCAGGATGTCTCGAGATGCTTATGCTAGGCGCGGAGCGCCATGTTGTGCTACTTGCGATGCGACGAGACACGAGTTGCCTTAATATACTCGAGGGGGATTCGAGGACAGTGTTGTGGGCTGACAACCCTCAATACCAGATCATGGGAGCGCCTGGGAGCTCCTTGGCTATTCAGGGGGCACGGTAATGACCCGATATGCATGTGAAGCTCCTGGAGTGGGGCAAGCTGGATGATCGACATTGTTGGGCGTCTCATAACACGGTGATGTGCTTGAGGGCCGCAATGACAAGGGAAACCTCATAAGCCGGGCGAGCGTCAAGATAGATGCTAGGAAGCAGCTTGTGAGCCGACCAAGGTGGGCTTGTGTGCGGGACTCTAGAGTGAGTCGTACCCTGTCGATGCATCACGTGGGCATTCGGAAATGGGTCGGAAGCACCTGAATGAAGAAGGCTGGCTATGGCAAGAGAGGGCCATGGCGCCGCACGGTCGTTCTGCTGCGTGCGAAAATGTTTGACCGTGACAGCGGCATTAATTCACAATAATTCAGACCATTTGGTGTTCCTTTAGGCACTCTCTCGATTTCCAGAAGTATGAGATAAATATAATTAAAGTTAGGACTAATTTTTCCCAGTTCGAAAATGTCATATAATTACAGAGAATAGTGTAGAACTAGGCTGATCATAAGCACTCTAGGAAGCTGAGTCTTCCGGTGTTAATGCCCTTTTTTTTCCAAAATGGAAAGTTTTTACTGCAGCACTTGGAACACTGCTTCAAAAGGCTTTAGAGTAGTAAGAGCGAGCAAAAGGAGGCCCGTTATTATGGTACTGAGTGTCAACCTAAGAAAGCTGCAACATTTAGTGTTGCTGGTCAAAGAGCTCGAATAAGATTCTTGCAACTACTCATTAAGGTTTATTGAAGATACTCTGCTGTTGGGAGTGTTAATTTGAATAAATAAAGGGAAAGCAGTGCAAATGGGGGCTCTAAGGAAATCCCTTGGTCCTTTAGTGCTTGGAAAGTATCACAAAACCACAAGAGGATTTACATACAGCCTGATGTATTCCAAGTTTCCAACCAGAGAACAAATACAAATAGCAAACACCAAAAAAGCCTTATCCCAACTAATTGTGGTCAGCAACATGGATTCTATTCCTCTATCCCAATCTCTCAATAACAGGGAAGATTACTACTTTAAAGATATAAATAGTGCACATTGGCAAACTTTCCAAAAAAAATTTCCCATGCCTGCAAAGATTAGGTACTCTAATAGTGACTTTCAAGAAATGGTGATAGCACACAAAATATTCAGTAAACAATTACAAAGTTCTGTATTTTGTTGCTAGGTTTTGTCTTCTTTAAAAAGTCTCTTCTTGATGTTCGTGATTCTTCCAAAGCCATTGGGTAACCTGGTTCGTCTTTGAAAGTGTTGCCTTGGATAAGATTATTTGACAGTGGATCACCTTAACTGTCTGGGCAACCTTCACTCAGCAAGCATATTTTTCTGAGGCTCAAACAAGAGTGTTAAAAACTATTGACTCAACAACTTTTGTTTGGGAAATAATCTATGTAGCTTAGTGCTAATTGAACTAGAGTAACTAAAAAATTACTTTGGAAGAACTAAATGATTTTAATAAGGTAAGCCATGTAAAGAATTGAATGATGCTTATGTTTAGTAATTATGTACATGCACCTTCCCTATATTTCTTTTGCCCCAAGAATTTTTCCCCTTTACTTGTATTTAAAGAACATAGAAGCACCACTTAAACTGGAATCTGCCATTTGAACTCATTTGGACAGCAGTACAAACACCAAAATAAAAAAGGCCATATATATTTTTAACAGAATTTCTTTTGGCAGGAAAAAACAATGTTTTTTAAGAAAATAAAGAACCTAAAATATTATACACAGACAATTCATGAAGATCTCTCTAGAATATTTTACACATTGACAAACAATTTGGCATAATTTCATCACCAACCAATCATATCTCACAGAACATTTTCAAAAAAACATAAATAGAAGGATAAATGCATATAAAAAATCTATATACCAACCTGACCACCACGATTCATCCGTTGTGCATTGGGAAATACAAATTTCAGTTCCTGGTCATATAGTTACGTCTTCATTACAATCAGTAGTAAAAAGATAACTAGAATACCGAATAGCACCAATCAAGGTAACAGAAACCATACTAGAAGTGATAAAAAATTAAAGATGAAAATAGATGTGGTGTTTTGTCAACCTTCACAAACTGTGTCAGAGGGGCACTGGGATTGCGAGAAGTTGTTATCAAAATTTTTGGATCCTTTTCTGATGCATTTGCATATTCATCATCAATGTGTGATCTTGGCACTACATTCAACACATGAAAGCAATGATATATTAGTTACAATGCCCCATAACACTTCCCTTGAGTACATATCATCAATCAAAAGACAACAAGAAAGAATAGATACAACCAATCATTATGGTTAGCTGCCATACAACAAAAATTACAGAAACTAAATCTCAGAGTTCAACAACACCGCCTTAAATTTATATGCATTTCAAGCCCTATTCTCATGATGCAAACTATCCAATGCCTTTACGTGAATTCGGTTAATATATGATTGTATATCAGTAAGAACCAACATTGGTACAAACTTTATCCAAAAGCAATCCATCCAAAAAGGACCAGGGCCCTTTCTAACATCTTATATAATAACTTTTCATTCAAATTCCCAACTTCTAAATCATTGTAAACAAACAATTTTACAATCACCAATTCTGTTAATCCCCTGTTGTCATAGAAAAACATTATCAAAACATCCGTTTTCATAAATAAATAAAAAGTACATACAAAATCCACGTCAACAAGGAACAAATACAGAAAAAATAAAAATATGATTTTTCACGATTGAAGGAAAAGTAAGAAATTCAAAAGCAATGAACAAGTAGAAAGACAGGCAGACCTGCTGTTTGTTCGTCCTCTAGATCGATTTCTTGGCGTAATGTTGCCTCTTCGTTTATGAGCTCCGTAGGGATTGGTTTTCCTTCTGCGGAAGGAAATCAATAATACAAATGGATAAAACATGAGCTCGGTAGGGATAGGTATTCGTTCTTCGGAAGGAAATCAACAACCGAGTAAAGCCCAATCCATGACTCAGAAGTAGGAAAATACAAAGTGTCGAATCTTACCTTCTAAAGCTTGTTTGATTTTCCTTTTCTTCTCGTAAAGTAAGCGTTCCTTTCCTTCCAAGCTTTTTCGATACAAGTACTCTCGTCTCAGACGAATATTTCTGCGCAACATACTCGAAAACCCTAGATTCCTATCGTAACTAGAAAAACTCTTTAAGTGGCTTAATATCGATGATCCACGCCGGGAATGGATCAGTAGCGGCGCGTAGACGAGCTTGGGGTAACGGAAAATTAACTGGATCTCAGAGGAAGCAGGGTGACAGAAAGTTATCCGTATCTTATGTACAGAGGAAGGAAGGGCTCAGAGATACCACGGCACAACTGGATCTCTAGGGCTGGAGCGGATTACAGATTATAATCAGTTGATGCTGAGCCCACAATCCACTTAATGCAGTCGAGCTCGGACGCGACCCCAAACACCTTGAGCTCGAATCTATTTCAACCAAAACGCCAATAGGATTATTTTGGAGTAGGGGTTAGAGGTAAAATTAATTTTTAGTGGTACTTCATCAAAGTATTTAAGATTCAGTCGGTAAAGTTTGCACTTTTATGTTTCAGAATACCTTTATCAACATATTTAAGATTTAGTGGTATTTTACTATTATAACATCTTTCCTTCTAATAATGCCCTTACATCACTCATACAAATGACTTGTACAAGTCACTCACTTAAGGTACAAGTCAATTTATTACTTGTACAAGTTTTGAGAGTGAGTTGTATAAGGGTATTTTTGGAAGAATTTATTCATAATAGTGAAATACCACTAAAAGTTAAATATTTTGAAAAAGGTACTCTGAAACATAAAAGTACAAATTTTGCCGATCGAATCTTAAATACTTTAATAAAGTACCACTAAAAATTAATTTTCTCATATCTTGTACTAGATAATCTTGTGTCCCACATTTGATTTTCCAAAACTACCCTCCTAATATAGCCTTTTTACAGCTTGTGTCTCACATCTATAAACTTCTACTAAAAAGGATGTTATTAGGAGGGTAGTTTCAGCAAATCAAATGTGAGACACAAGTTGGCCTGAAATCTATTTTAATAGAAATTTATAGATTTATAGAAAGGCTGTTATTAGGAGGGTAGTTTCGGCAAATCAAATTTGAGACACAAGTTGGCATGAGTTCTCTTTTAGTAGAAGCTTATAGCTTTGAATTTTTATTTCAGTTAAGAGTTCGTCTTGTCCGTTGAACTGTCAAGGATGTCCAACCTATGAAGATCATTCTCAATGATGGCACAGAGATCCCATATGGCCTGTTAGTATGGTCTACAGGTGTTGGTCCATCACCTTTTGTACAATCTCTGCAATTTCCAAAATCTCTAGGTGGGAGGTATCTACTATGTTTCTTATGGATTAATTTGTTCTATTTGACCCTCCAAAATAATAGAGATGTAGTTACTTATAATTAATGATATCCTTTATGTTATATTTTTGTGGGTCTCACCCATGGGGTGGTGCAGGTCCCATGTGTGGTTGACCCGACCCACTATTTAATACCCACTATGAGTGTACAGGGTAGTTACAGAGAGATGGAGTGTAGATAAGAATCCTAAATCTGTGGGACTCTACCTCTTGCTCTCTTTATAAATAGCACCCTAGGGTTCCCTATTTGGGTGATTGTTGGCATTAGTTACAAGGAGCCAGAGCCCAGAGAAGATCTGGGGATCTCATCCATCCTAGGGAAGGATTTACGTTTGTGGATCTTGTTAATCAGATTTTAACAGGTTCTCTAGAGACGTGGGTGTAATCTGATTCGTGATCCGTTGATTCCGTTGCGTATTTCGGGTTTAGATCTATTACAAGTATGTTTCCAAAACCCTACACTTTATGTTAAATAGGATTGGAGTTGACTAGTGGTTATGCGTTCCTTCTATTCAGGATGTGTTCTCAATTGGTGATTGCTTTGGGTTTCTTGAAAGCACAGGAAACACAATCTTCCAACCTTGGCCCAGGTAAGTTGTGAACAAGTACAGCTTCTTCAGATTTTCTTCTCAGGTTCTTGAGGTGTTACAGTCCAAAGATGCACAACCAACATGATTATTGTTTAAAAGGCTAGAATAAAATAATACTCTGATGCCACAGGAAATTATTTGTGAATCCTAAAAGGCAACTTTGTCTCAACTGATTCATGAAATTTCAGACTAGAATTTATGAGCATGACTCACATTATTATTTTTTATTAATTTTCGATGAATGTCATAATCATTGTTATTGTATATATGTATCCTTAAATTAATAATTTAAAAATGCATGTTATTGGATCAGTTTACCTTTTCGTGTCTCGGATGGCGGATTGTGGAGCTCCAATCTACACTTTTATTTGGAGCTCCCACAGGATCCTACCAAGTAGGGCTGTAAATGGATCGGATCATGACCCGTTTACCGTCCGTTTTCGATTAAATTATCCAATTTAATCGGATTTTTAACCGATTAAATGATCCGTTGGATCGGATTCGGATCCGATTTTCGGATCTGTTTATAATCGGATTCGGATTCGGATCAGAGCAATATCCGTCCGATTAAGATCCGAATCCGCTTAAATATGTGTAATGTATTTGTAAATTATATATGGTATTGAGGATAAATAAGTAATTTTATGCTCTTTGTATAAAAACAACATTTGATTTTGCCCTAACACCAACACCCAAGTCTTTTGCCATTTTGCCCTAAACCCTAAAGCTCGAAGCCTCGAACAGGTTTGCCATTTTGCCCTAAACCCTAAAGCTCGAAGCCTCGAATAGGTTTGATATTGCTTCTTCTTCACGGCATTATTTCTAAAACCAGAAAATCCGAAAGATTTGTCTTTTGTCTTGAATCTCTCCGTTTTGTGGCAAAAGCTGTTCGCACGCGGGAGTTACTTCCTTCGTTCTTCGTGAAGAAGATGTTCGTTTTCCCGAGAATCGCGATTTCAGTCGCAGAAAGTTTGATAAGTACTTCTCGTCCGCTCTTCCTCTCATGAATCCGTTTTCGATGATCTAGAAGCCGATTTTTGGTTGCAGTCGAGTAGCTCTGCTCTGCACGAAGAAATGTTGGCAACGATGCTGAATCTGATTATTTGATTAGTTTTGGAGTTCTTCTTCATTTCAGTCTCATCTTCCAGTATTTTGCTCTGCCAAGCAGGAAAAGTTGGAGTTCTTCGGCGATGAGAAATAGCAGGAAGGAGGAAAGCTTGGAATTTCGGAACTGAGAGTTTTAGATTCATCATCGGAATCTCCCGGTAAGAAATTCAAGTCTCAAGATATAAACGAAACTGTTCTAGGGTTTTCGCACTTGTCGTGTACGGAGTTTCATCCGATTAAATAGTTTCGTTTCGAGCTTGAATGTGTATTTCTATGCTTTCGGATGGGTTTGCTTTAAGGTTAGATATTCACGGCTGCTTCAATTGATTCCTCTGAACCACTTTGAATAATATATTGTGAGGTATTGGTGTTGTTTCCGTTGAGATATTATGCTGTATCCTTTAAGTCGTTCATCTTCGCTCCCTTTTCTTACATGATTCAGTTTTTTGCATTTCCTCGATTCATAATTTCTGAAAGGAGTTAACATCTCTTGAATCTGTGCTGCTCCATGTTCTCTTTTCTTGTATTAGTTTTTATGATACTCCTGAGAAAGGATGCTAGACTACCGACACATTGAATCAAACTAACTGAAGTTTCTGTAACTGTAAAAATGGGGTACTTCTCTAGCATTTATTTGGATCGTTCAAGGTAAAATGGCTCTAGTGCCACACCAAGTGTGCTAAGTTTTATTGCCATGTTCATATAAATACTTTCTTCTAATTGATTTGGGAATGCTCTAAAGAGATATGATTCCATAAAGTTAATACTCTAATGGGGAAGAGGTGGATAAATAACAGATGCCTATTGCAGATTCTTGCAAATGGTTGGAGATTTTAGGAAGGTGGAGATAATTGATCTAGAAAGTAATTGATCTAGAAAGAATTCTGTGTCAGAGTTTTTTTTTCTTTTTTGCCTTTTTAAAATGAACAATTAGACGTTTATAACATATCAGGGGATTTTGGAATTCAAAAAATCAATTGTGAATTTTGTGGAAGTTTGTTTTTGGTCATTATGTGCAGGATAGCTTCTTTTTTTTTTTTTTTCTTATTTGGGGTGGTATATTGCAAATTTAATCTTATATTGATGTTTTTAACCTTATTTTGTACAAGTCTGAGCAGAACTTTCATTATGTTTTACAAATTTTTCAGCTGCATCTGCATTGGCTTCTTTTGTTTGTTAAATTGTAACTTAACAGAGTCTAGTAAATTAAATTCATAGATCTGAAACCGTTAGTGGGTTCTCCACCTATGTAGGAATCAATTGAACAATTTTAATTAAGGCTTCTTCAGAATTTGATGGAGTGCACATTTATCTAATGAGCTGCTTTTAATCTTGCATTGCAGATATATGCTGAAATGATTGGAAATGTCATGATAGATGCTCGCTCAACTGGAAAATACTATCACTGTAAGTTTCATATTCTAGAAATATAATAGGAATGATTTTGATACTCAAAAGGAACATTTTATGAATAAAGAGGTCATGATTATCTGAATGCTTCGTAAAACTAAGCTCGAACAGAACTTATATTTATTCTTCTGCCACTAATTATAAACAAGTATAGGGCTGAAATCGCTAGTGTCATGAGATCCATTCTTTTCGGCTCGTGTTGTAAAGAGGTCATGATAAGTTAAAGAGGTTAGTGGTATGGATCATTCAATTAGTAATTTATCAGGAGATTCTTTCTTTGTACACCATAAAAGATACCTTGATTTATTTGAAAATTAGGTTCTTCACATATTGGGGGACATTACTCTGTAGTATTAATTTCAGACTTCCACATGGCTAACACCCATATGGACAATTTTGGTGCTGAGCAGTACTTTAGATGCAACTCCTGGGGTGAAAACTTATCAGCTAAAGGACAACAATTTCTATTTTTAGATTTGGTAATTTATTTCGCATTATGTTTTTCCTTGCTCTGATACCAACTCCTGGGGTATGCCACTATCTGATTTTGTAATTTTTACTAGATAATTTATCTGAATTTTTTATATAATGTTGTCTGCAACAGTGCAACTATTACTTCATATTTCTTTGTTGTGAAAGAATGTGAAAGACACCAAAATAACAGAAAAACATTGTATCTTATTAGTAATTGGAAAGTCATTTAGTTCAATTCATATGAATAAGTACTGCTTGTATCCCATTATGCCTGAAACTTTTTTTCTCTTGCTCATCTGCTTGGCCATTTTTTTCTTTTCCCCAATGTAGTGATCTCAGCTTTAACAACTTGACTGGGGAAATTCCTGCATCCTTTGTCAAACTAGCGAAAGTAGATTTCATGTAAGTTGATACTCTTAACACTTCTATCTAATCACCAGCATCATCAACAATAGTGTTGTGTAATTATGTTGTTTTCTTTAGGTATTTAACTGGAAATGAGCTTACTGGGCCTATACCTGGATGGATATTGGGGAGGAGCAATAATGTGTATGTATATTTCATTGAAATTCAATTTTTTTAAACTCCTTTTTTTTAAAATTCCTATCACTAAAAGGTTTTTTTTTTTTTAAACTCGACTTGTTAACCTAAATTTCTGCAGAAGAATATTATGGATATTTTGAAATAACTATCTAAACCTTTTTATTGGTGATCTCTGCTTGAGATAAAATATATTTTATTTAATTTAAGAAGGCTATAATATTTGGTTGTTGAGAGCCTAATAAAACATGGAATCAGACAACTACTTTTTCTGGTTCTGATTTTAGATAATTTTGGAAAGGAAGTATCAAACATATCCAATAACATAATTTCACAGTTTTGTTATCCAGCCACCAAAGTCTTTCAAAGCATACTTAACAGGTGATGCAAATGTGGTTTCTTGATGTTGGAATGCAGGGATATTTCTTACAACAATTTCACATGGCTGAGCTCAGGTCCATTTGAATGCCCTCGTGGGAGTGTGTAAGTGCAAAACAAATTATATTTGCTTTTTGCATTTTGGAGTTTTATTTATGTGGAGGCTAATGCTTTGCTTCTTAGTTTCAAGATCCTCTCATATGTGAACATTCTTGATGCCTTGTGTTTGCATGTGGCACCATGATATCTGCAGGTACAAAAGCTTATTTCAGAGCTAAATGAAATTCTAGCCCAAGATGTTGTTGATGAACATGGATTGTGGAAAAGGAAGCTGACAAATCAGTCCCAGGAACTTTTTGATTTTTTACCTCAAGCAATTCAGGAGCAATTAATGCTTGAAAGAGATCCACATGGAAATGTGCAGGTATTGATCTTTAAATTGATATTTGAATCTTTATTTTTCAGATCGTTTTCTTTTATTGACATGTTTGGTCCTGTCAAATTTAGGTCGCCAAAATAGAGACAGAGAAAATGCTTATCCAAATGGTGGAAACTGAGTTATCTTTGAATGTATTTTTTATTTATTTATTTTGGTTTATTGTATCATTTGTTTGTGTAATAAAGAAAGACTAACGTGGTTTAATTTTTTTAATTTTTGTTTGTATGATTTTTTTTGTTTTTATTGTATCATTTGTTTGTTGTATCATTTATTAAAGCCCAATGGTTTGATTGGAAAAACTAATTTTATTGTTTAAATTAGACGAAATTTAATCGGATTTTCGGATCTCTTAACGGATTCGAATATTTAATCGAATTCGAATACAATCGGATACGAATACGGATGTAACATTTTTTATCGGATTCGGACTTAGTAGTGTATTTCAAATATCCGTCGAATATTTAAACGAATATGGATATCCTATTACTTAAACGGATTCGAATTCGGATTCAACAGGATCCGCTCCGTATTCGCTCCGTTTACAGTCCTACTACCAAGTGTCTAGTCTATTGCACATGACAATCACATGCCCACTAACTGAAGGCTACACTTTCTTTTTAACATAGAAGTACAAAGTCAGGCATGGACCGTTACTACGAACTCTCTTGTTTGAATGGGGGGTTGAGGGGAGGGTGAGGAACGAGGTGATTTGAGGATCTTACATATTCGACTAGCCCAAGTCTTGTCGCAGTGAGTGGTCCGAGGTTGTGGCGGTTTAGGTGACTTCCCAAGGTGGTTTAACATCGGTTTCTCCTGGTTTTTGGATTCAACGAAGGGTTGGTCTAGTTTTTCTCTACCTTGGTTTAGTCTGCCTTCTCTTCTCCCTCCCCCCTTGCGTGGATGCCAGTGGTTGTCTTGCATTGATCTGTGACTCTCATCTCTCAAGTTTCTCAAGCACCTTAATCTGCATTTTTTTCTAGTGATGAGTTTGGTGGGGGGTTCTTTGGGCTTCCTGGTCTTTTGAAGTGTATAATCGTATGATCGAGTGTAAGCCATTTATGGGCTAAGTTCCTCGTCTTCTTGGGTGGATGGTTCCTGCTTCCTCTTCCTCTCTGCTATGGAAGACATTTCAACTAAATTCCAGAATCTCCTGATCCCGAAACGACCAAAGAAAGTTTTTTCACTCCTTGCTGATGAAAAGCTTCGTGTGCTTGATAAGTGGAAATACTTGGTTATTCTAGAATCTTTCAACACCAGCTTGTACTTGAATGCAAGGAAGAATTTTGTGGAATGAGCTTGGAAATCTTTCAAAGTTGTTTCAATAAATGCCATATCACCGACTAGATTCCTGCTAGCTTTAGAGACTGAGATGGATATGGATGGGGTTCTCAATGGCAGACCTTGGTTCTTAAATGTTTCTCTATGCATGGTTGATCAACTAGCTGCACCTGACGAAGCGGAAAGTTTCAAATTCTCAGACGTCATTATGTGGACATAGCTGGTGGATCTTCCAAGATCCATGTGGGATCTACAAATTGTTAGGAGGATGAGTGAAGAGTTTGGCAGAATCCTTGAAATTGAGTTCCCTTCTATGCCGGAGTTTCAATACGTTTGCATCAAATGGAGCTTGCAATTGTCGGTCCCAATTCCAGTGGGTATTGTCATGGAAGGCCTGATGTCAAATCAGGTTTGGGTAACATTCGCTCACAAAGGCATACCTGATTTCTGCTTTTCTTGCGGATTACTTGGACACAATCTCAATAGCTGTGCTAATTTATCCTCTGGAGAGTTCGTCAGTTTTCCAGCAGGCGAAAAAAGCCCAAAATACTCAAGCACAAATAGAGCTATTCCCAGGCGAAGAAGGGTGTCGGCGGTGACAGAAACCAGAGACAGAGGGAAGACAACCACTTTTTTCTCCGAATTGAAAGCTGACCCATTTTCTTGATCGGATACCATTGCCTGAGTCCAGGATCCGTTGAAAGCTTCTGCCCTGGTGATGGACCCCCCTCAAGATACGGGGCCAACTTTTCCTCAAAGCCCATGGTCTATGGCAAAGTGGTTAGATGGGTCACTTGGATCGATAGAATCGGGCAGGCCTTTTAATGAAATATCAGAATCTACTCTACCTGTCGAACCATGAGTAGGCCCACTTTCCTGTGGGACTCAACTCCAAGTGTTGGTGCAAATATCTCAACGTCCATCTTTCCTTTCTCCCTCTCGGCTAAGTGTAGAAAATCTCTAATAGATATCAAAGATATAAACTTGTTGCTAGAGCTGGCAAAAATCGACCCGACCCGACGGGTCAACCCGTTTAACCCGATTATAAACGGGTTGTGTTGACCCGTTTATTAATTGGGTCGGGTGTTTTCCCAACCCGCATGTAATCGGGTCAAATCCGATTATGACCCGCCAACCTGATTATGACCCGATTATTTAAAAAAAGTGCAAAAAATGGCATGATCAACCCGATTATGACCCGAACCCGACCCGATTACCCCATAATCCTATTTTAATAATATTTTTGAAAAAATAAAAAATAATTAAAAAAATATAATCGGGTTGGCGGGTTGAACCCGTTTATTGGCGGGTTGGGTTCGGTTCGGGGGTTTCCCAACCCGCCAGTAATCGGGTCAACCCGAACCCGACCCGTTTAACCATGACCTGATTACGACCCGACCCGAACCCGACCCGTTGCCAGCTCTACTTGTTGCTCACTGATTTCTTCCCGAGTGAGAGAAAAGGAGGGATAAAGATTAAGGATACGAAGCTCATGGTTTCTCCCCATCTTTCAATCTCAGAAATGACGGAACCACAGCCCAAAAAGTAGCAAAAGAGAAGGTCTCGAACCAAGAAAGCTTCCGACAACAAAAAAAGTAGTGTGGAAAAGGAAACAGAACAAAGAATACCAATGGAAGTGGTGTTGTGTCTGAAGAAAAAAAGGAAACTCTCACCTGAGTCTCTTCCCCAGCGTGATGAAGAGAGCGTTGCTTGGTGTGAAGGGGCTGGAAAATGAAGACATTATTTTGGAACTGCCATGACATTGGTCAAGCCATGACGCAGATGCATCTTAAAGCCTAGCTTTTGTATCATAAACTGGATTTGGTCCTTCTTTCTGAAACTTTTGCAAAAAAATGATCTAGCAGTCCGGTTGGCTAGAAAATTCAAATTTCAGAATCATTTTGTTCTACCTTCTATTGATAGAAGAGAAGGTTTTTGGCTTATGTGGAACAGTGACGACAAAGTGGACATAACTTCCAATTCTGAGTGGTCTATTCTTCTGCAAGCATCATATCGGGGAAACACGTGGAGTGTGTTTTTTGTTCATGCAAGTTCTAATTCTGAAACACAGAAATTGCAATGGGATTTCATTGCAAACTCAACGAGGCACTTGGGAATGCCATGGATCCTCCTAGGGGACTTTAATGCAATGAGACGCCAATTGGAGAAGAGAGGCAGCCTTCCTTTGAATAGGAATCAGACAAAGAATTTTTGTGATATGATCGAGGAGTATGGATTATGGGAAATCCCAATGAAAGGACCAAGGTTCACTTGGTGCATTGGACAATAGGGGTTGCATATAATTTCTGAAAAGATTGACAGAGCTTTTGCCTCCTTTGATTTATTTAATATATTTGATGACCTTGTTGTTTTTTATCAAGCAATTACTGCATGTGACCACTGCCCCCTTATTCTTAAGTTGTTTAAGGATGGAAATGTATGAAGGAAACCTTTTAGGTTTGAGGCCTTTTGGATCGAAGAAGAGACGTGTCACAGCACTATTCAAAATTTGTGGAACAACTCATCCGGCTTGGGAACCAATCAAAGCCTTCGTACATGGAACCAAAATGTGTGGGTGATATACATAATAGGAAACACCTACTGTTAGAGAAGATTCAAAAAACTCAAGAAGAATTGGCTGTGTGTGCCATGGCTCAGTTGCAAGTTCAAGAGAAGAAGCTCTAGTAGGAATATGGAAAGATTCTAAGACAAATTGAAACCATATGGTTCCAAAAATCAAGAGTCTCTTGGTTAAAGTTCGGAAATAGCAACACAAGATTCTTCCACCAATCTACTTTGTTTAGAAGGCAGAAGAATTTTATTTTTTTCTCTAAAAAACAATTAAAATGTGGAGATATCAGAACGGAAGGAGTTAGAAAATTTGGTGGAAAAACACTTTAAGGAGGTATACACACAACCTGTAAGCACCTCATTTTTGCACCCCTCTAAAAAGCCCGAAAGCAAAACCCTAAAAGACAGGTCTAAACCCTAAAGAGCAAAAGATGACTTTTTGCCTAAGCCCAAATTGATTGCTATACCCTATCCCAATGGATAGAGAATCCCGACACGGTTCTAACGCAACTAAGTTTGCAGGAATCGTAGCCCGGATGAAAAAGATATGAGCAAAACAGTCCCAGGGGCAAATTAATCAAAGTTTAAAACGTCTTAATTAAGTTAATCAAGACAAGTAAAAATAATAAAAATCGGAAGAGCCTGATTCGACCAAGTGGGCGGCTGAGTCACCTCAGCCGTCAACTCAACCAAAAAAGGGGGGAGAATTCGCGACCGCATATAGAGTGCGGTCGATTTTTTCGGCTGCCGTTCGCGCAAGCCAATTAGGGCAAGCGGTGGACAAAAAGTAACCGCACTACAAGTGCAGTTTGCTTTTCGTCAGTTTGTGCCTGTGCCAATTTGTCCCCTAGTTAATGCTGAAAAGACGCGACCGAACCGCACATACTGTGCGGTTTTCGACCAAACCGTACATACTGTGCCGTTTTCGACCAAACCACACAGCATGTGCGGTTTTGTCTCTGTATTCTATAAAAAGCAAATTTGAACATGGGACAGGGGATGGTCGATTTCTACTGCTTCTTCTCAGTCTCCCCTGCTACCTGAACCTCTGAACTCCCCTTTCCTTCCATTCTCAAGACTTCAAACCTACAAAAAAAACTCTTCCTCACTCCATCCCCTCTCCATCTTTATCCAAGAAAGAACAAAAAAAGGGCTGCAATTGGTGGTAGGAAGTGGTGCTCCAGCCACTATTTGTGCTTCAAAAAGGCCTCCACACTCCACTCTAGGACCCCTAATTCCCAAGGTAAGGTTCCCTATCACTTTGCATTTCACATATGTAAGAATGAGGATGTTTTAAGAAAGTATGAAATGCTTTGTTTTCTCTTGCTGTAATATGTTCTTCAGCATGTATTTCTCTTCATTTCTTCTCATCAATACCATATGAAAGGTCTCCCATGGTGAGGGGAGTGTACATTTGGTCACAAGAGAGGAGGAGAGGATGTTTTCACACCCTTTTAGAGGGTTTTTAGGTTCTGTTTTGCTATGATTTCCCTTCATCCGTATGGGGAGCATGTTCCCCTTTTGTTGACATCTAATGTACGCCTAATCTAATCACCCTTATCCTTTCTCATGTTTTCTTTTTCTTATGTCCTCATCCATCTATTTTTATCTCTTTATGATGAGTGATATTTGCAGGTTTTAAAGTGTATGGAAAGGCAAACTTGCGTGCACGAAAATCCTACTAGCATGCTCCCCCCCCCCCCCTTTCCCCACTTGGTCAATGTTATACGCCCTTAGTTAGGTACTGTTTTGTACCCTTAGCATGTCAACTTTTCTCCATGGCTACTGTTGTTTTCAATATGCTCCCACACCCCCTAACACCTCATGATCAGCCCCTATGTGCTAGGTTAGGAAGTTTGTTAGTTTTCTTACCTTCATGTCAACATCTTAGGAGGCATGTGCACTCGAACACCTTCACATATATGATGTTTTCACCTATTTTTTTGCTTACTTTCATGCCTAATATAGTCTGTCCTGCATAGTCAAGTTGCTGTTCTCTTGAGTGTGCATGCTTGGGTGGCCGAAAATGTGTTAGGGATTGGCTTACCAGGCTCTTCCTTCCTTTCTCTCTATGAAAAGGGGAAGGCTGCCCTTGAAAAGCCAAAATGGGGATGCTAGGTGTGCGCACTTGTTTCCAGGTCGCACTGGGTAAAAATGGGAAATTGGAGTCGCCACCGCCTGATAGGGTGCAGGCGGACACCTGGGTGCCTAGATTTTCTATTAGGCTTGGTCTGCGGCTAGAGATTCTAAGGTAGGGTCTCAGTTACGATCCAGGGAAGTCCGTAGACACCCCAGTCTGCCCCGTCGAATGACAGGTCCCATAGTTTTCCTGGTTTGAGTCAACTTTTGGTCTCTCACGCACCCGATTCCTAATCCAGCATGCCATTTGGTTAAGTCTGGTGGGATCACCCGAGTGGTGTGGGTCCATTTACTTGTTTTTATCTTTTATTATTCAGTGAAGTGAGTCTGATTAGGTGGGCCCCGTTGGAAGGCCCACGGATCCCTTGATGGCCCAAGTGCGGCCCGCAGGTTCCCTTGGTGGGCCTCAGTCTAAACCTGAGAGGCCTTTTGGGCTTTGGTTAAATGAATTGATTTATTTGAAATTCAGGTTTAAGGTTAAATGATTTCCATGCCAAGTGGGCCGGGATTACTTTGTGGGCCCACGAGCGGCCAGCACAGACGGTTGCCAAGTGATTTTGAGTTATCTTGATTAATTGTGCCAAAATGGACCGAGCTTTGGGCTTGGGGCCCTTTACCTGGGCTTGGGCTTGGGCTTGAAAGCCCAAGACTTCCTGAGTTAGGGCTTGGGTGCCCAAATCTTTGTTGGGTTCAATGGGCTTAGTGGGCCTGGTAGGCCCTACCCGTGGTCTCGGCCAAACCACAACTTAACTAAACATGCATGCCCCAAGTTGGGCTTTGATGGGCCTCCAATGAGTTTGGCCCATTCAATCAATTTGGTTATCTTTGTTTAGCAAAAGTAAGCTTGCCGGGCTTGGTGGGCCCCGTTGGAAGGCCCACCTGGAATCAATTTGGACTGGGTCGGTCCATGGCCCATCTTGGGTTTCCAGGTGACCCGGAAACCCTTCTGGTTCGTCCGGATTGATCAATCAAACCAACAAAACAGCACAAGATTACAAAATAGCAAAAATAACATTCTGGCAATGTAGCCGGCCTAAGGTGCCGGTTATATACAAGGCTCTGTGTATCCGACATCTTTTTCCGGCTACAAATGGGGCTCTGTTGATCCGACCTGAGTTGTCGGATCAACATACAAAAGCCCTTTTTTTCGGATTTTTGCATTGGGGTGGGGTTTCTAGGCTTCCTAGGATGTTCCAGGGATTGCGTGGGCTCCTTTGTGAGCCCACATTGGTACAAAGAGAGGGGGGAAATCTCATTCTTGCCTTCTTTTGTGTGCTCACACGTGCGGAGATCAAATGATAAACAAATAAAGGAACAAATTAGCATGATTCTAGTAAGAGAGCGCATGTGCATGAGGTCATGTTTGAGGCATGTATAACTGTATATGTAAAAAAAAGGAGCATGCTTATTACCCATGGCAGCAACTTAGAAGATGTTATAGCGGGGGTAGGGAGGAACACATGCTTCAAACAATATGCATGAATGATCTAACACAAACAGCTCTATCATAAACAACACACCCCATTACCAACCTCATGCTCAAAGAAAATGCGAAATCATCTAAGCATAAATATCTAAAGAAGGGAAAGAGAGGGGTTAACATGGGATACAATGGATGAAATATGAGGAAACATGCTTCCTCTTAAAAATGGCTCCAATAAGACCAAAATAGTAACTTGAGATGGCCAAAACTGTGAGAGGCCATCTCTCATTCTCCCATAGAACCAAGCGTAGGATCTCCCTTACTTGGAGACTTTCATGCGGTGAGAAGAAGAGGATAACACATGCCAAACTGCCATGAAGACAGATTTGTGTTAAGGAAGAAAGCAAGCTAAGGATGGTGAATATAACATGCTTAGAATAAGCCTATTTTTATTTATGTTGAACAACAAGCTATGGGAAACATTACCTTGGCGTTTATGAACCCTGGAACAAGGTGTGGAGCCTCCTTGAAGTAGAGATGAGGGCTGGAGCAACTCCTTTGGCCACCAACAGCAGGTAGCCTCCTTCTTGCTTTGGCACAATGGAGAAAAAGAAGAGAGGAGACGATGGGAGAGCCTTAGAGAAAATGTCTTTAGGTTTGGGGAGCAAGGTGGGGTGAAAAGGAAGGGATTTCGGAGCAGGTGCAAAGGGGCAGAAGAGGGGAAAACAGCCAAAAACCAAGCCAACCCCGAAACTGAGCTGCTGTTTGCCTTTTTATAGAAAACTTAATGTATCCGGCATTTAATGTTGGATACACTACACTTCTTTTGTATCCGACATTTAATGTCGGATACACTAAGCTTCCTTTGTATTCGACATAAAATGTTGGATACAAGACATAATAATTTCGAAAATTAAATGCCGCCGCGAATTTGTCGGGCAAACGGCGTGAATCTCGCGGGCGGATCTCTTGGTATCCGATGAATAGTGTCGGATATACATAAAAGTATGTGTATCCGACATATTTGGTCGGATACAAATCGAAAAAATTACAGATTTGCCCCTTGACTTGACCGATTCGACCGATTTGACACTTTTGGATATTTGCAGATTGCCCCCTACGAATTTTGGTTTAGTCTGAGATATTTGGCAAGTTTTGGATATTTAAAGATTGCCCCCTGAGATATTTTGCTGCATTTGTCGCCACGTGTGCAGTTTCCTTGCCACGTGTGCAGTTTCCTGTTTTGCTGCTCGGAAATTTTGACAGCTCATATCTTCTTCATTTGGACTCTGATTTGGGTAAACTCAATTGCGTTAGAACCGTATCGGAGTCCTCCATCCATTGGCATAGGGGTAAGCACCTGATTTGGGGTTTCACCAAAAGTCAACTTTCAGCTCCCTCTCAAGTTTAACCGGCCCACAGAACCTTCATCCGGACTCCAATTCTAGCAAACTCAGTTGCGTTGGACTCATGTCGGGATTTTCTATCCATTGAGATAAATCAAGGTAGCCAAATTGCACTTGATCAAAAATTCAACTTTTGTCCCCTCAGGGTTTGACCTTTCTGCTGTCTTTTAGCACATTTTTTTCGTTTTCTTCTTTTCTTTTTGGTTTGATCAAAATTTGGGTGCTTACACTAGGGTCCCTGTTCCCTTGCTGTTGGGGGTAACAGCAAGCTTCATTTCTTCTCTTATTTCATGATGAGTTACTTTAGATATGTCCATGCTCAATGATCCATGCCATGTCCCATTTATTTGCTGTTTTGTATCTCTTTAGCATCCCAGTTTCAGCCCATCAATACCATGCATGTGGGATGGTGTTACCCCCACTTTTTCCCACTGTTTCCAGCCTCTTTGGTGTGTCCCTTTTTTATATGTTTGCATAATATGCTTCCTCACTTGCACAACCTGAATGCATGCATACATCCCCCACCTTAGGAAGTATATGCATTTGAATATCCACACAGTTGCCTGCTATTTTTACCTACTGTTTCTTCATGTGTTGCTATGTTTTATGTGGTCTTCCCAACATGACCAACCTGTTGTTTATCGACCATTTGTATTTGGTTTGGTCGAAAATGGACCAAAGCTTGGCTTACTGGGCCTCTCCCTCATTCTCACTACCTGGGGAGATGGAGGCAGCCTTCAAGTAACCTACACAGGTATGCATAGGTCCCTGCTTCATCCCCAGACAAGGCTCAAATAGGAGAAGGCAATAACCTAAGCCTTCCCTTTCTTCCCCCTTTGCAATGATATATGAAAAAGGGGCGATTTGGTGGATCTAAGAAGAAAGCAAGCCCTTGTGGGTCAACACAGTGACCCACAGTAACCCTCGAAACAGCGGAAGGGAAGAGTCTCCCAAAGCCCACATGAAAAGTTGCCTTTTGGGCTTCCTGGGCTGGAACCGCACACACAGAGCGGTTCGGCCCAGTAAACCCCCATTTCCATTTTCTTTGGGCTTCGACCCACCTAACCCATCTCTAGTAAGTCCATTCAGACCCTTAGGGCCTCTAGATCAACCTAGGCCCTCATGTGTGAGACTTGGGCCCACTCGGGCCCTACAAGACTTTGTGGGCCTTCCAATGGGGCCCATATCCCGACCAGCCCTAAACACGGGCCCATCCCAAAGATGGGCTCCAAGGGCTACTTGGGTAAATCCCATGGGCCACCTCCAAGCCCAAGGGGTCTTAAAAATCTGAACCCACTAATTGTCTTGTATATTTAATTAACCCCCCAAACCAAATAACCGAATCCAATAAATGGAGTTTTCCAACATAACCCCAAATGGGAATTGGGCTTAGCTTGAGCTCTACTTGGCATCCCATGGACCTTCCAACGAGGTCCACATTAGACCAACATCACCTGGATAAAAAGATAAAATCAAATAAAAGAAAAGGGGACCCACACCACCTTGGTGGTCCCCACTTGGACCTAAAATGAATATGCATCTCTGGCATAGGATTAGGGTGAGTTTAGACCAAATTGACTTGAACCAAGAAACCCAAGGGACCCGTCAAACCGACAAGGCGGACCGAGGTGTCTACGGACTTCCCCAAGCTGTAACCGAGACCTTAGTTGGAATCTCAAGTCGCAGACCAAAAATAGACATCGTTAGGGCATCCAGGTGTCTGCCTACACCCAATCAGGCGAGTGGCGACTCCTAACCCCCCATTTTCCTAGCATTTTCGCGTGCGCCCTCGCGCGGGTCGATGTGCGACACAACCAATGCAATGGGTGGAGATGGAGTTGCTAGGGCTCATCTCTAATGTTATTACTGAAGAACAAAATGACATCCTGAGTATAATCCCTACCTCGATGGAAGTATGGTCAACAATTCAAGGCATGGCTCCATACAAATGCCTTGGACCAGATGGCTACCAAGGTATTTTCTTCCACTCATATTGGGATATAGTTGGGAATGATGTGATTGGAACTATGTAGAAATTTTTCCGTGAGGGGGTTATGCCGAGTGGGCTCAACCATACTTTCATTTGCTTGATCCCCAAGTGTCCACATCCTAGAAAGCTGAATGACTTTTGCCCAATAAGCCTCTGTAACTTTGTTTACAAAGTCATTGCAAAGATTCTAGTCGACCACTTGCGGCCCCTGTTATCCAACCTCATTAAACTTGTTCAATCAGCTTTTGTTCCCAATTGATTGATCAGAGACAACATTATGATAAATCAAGAGATCATGCACCTTTATGGGAAAGAAGAAAAAGCCCCGAAAATCCAAGGCTACTAAAGTTCAAGACAAAGGTATGTATGCTTTAAAAATTGATTTTTCAAAAGCATACGATAGACTTGGGTGGATGTTTTTGGAAAGGGTGCTCATTCCGTTTGGATTTAGTTGTAAGGTGGTTGAGTTAATCCTGCTGTGTTTAAGGTCTGTAACTTATAGTATCTTATTCAATGGGTCCAAAGTTGGAAACTTCCAAGCTGAAAGAGAGATTTGCCAGGGAAACCCACTCTCTCCATATCTTTTCATCTTGTGCCAGCAGGTTTTGTCTTGTACTATTAACAGGGCTGAAGTGGACAGTAGATACAATGGAGTGAGATTAAGAAATGGTGGTATGCCGATATCACACTTAATGTATGCAGATGACATTAACCTCTATGGTTTTACGTTTGAATGGGAAGCCCATGCAATGACAAGGATTCTATTTAAATATTGTTCTGAATCAGGCCAAGAAATTAACAGAGGGAAGTCATCATTGCAATCCAACAAGAACACATCGAGGCAAAGAAGAGGGCAGATTAGAAGAATTTTTAATGTAGCAAGGTGCAATAGAATGTCTAATTATTTGGGAATGCCAATTTTACACAAAAAACCAACAAGGAAGGACTGTAAAGAACTACTAAAGAGAATGGATTCTAAACCATCTGGATGGAAAAAAATGACCTTATCTCAGATGGCAAAAGTCACTCTTATCCAATCAGTTTTGCAAGCTCAACCAAACCACTTCATGAGCTGCTTCGGTCTTCCCAAGGAGGTGACAAATACAATGGATAAGATGGCTAGGATGTTCTTCTAGAGAATAAGTACCCAAAACAAAGGCTTTAATACTGTTTGCTGAGATAGAATTTCATTGCCTTGGCGCAATGGTGGGCTAAACATCAAGTGAATGCATCATATGAACCGAGCCCTCTTACTGAAATCTACATGGCAACTAGCAGTTGATCACCGGAGCTATTGCAATGATGTCATGGAGAACATCTACTTCCCAAACTCAAATTTTTTGAATGCACATTGTAGATCAAGTCATTCCTATGGTTGGAAGCAGATGCATGGTGCTAAAACATGGGTAACACAAGGGAGTGCGTGGACAATAGCAATTGGTAAAGAAATTCAAATCCTTGAGGATAATTGGATTCAGGAGGGAACTCCATTACCATCAGCCCAAGGAAATCTGGAAAATCTCATTTTGGTCACTGTTGATCAATCTACTAGTGCATGGAATCTTGGCCTTTTCAACAGCCTATGGGATCCGCCAACGGTAAGTAAAATTCTGGCTACTCCATTTGAAGCAAGCCTTGATAAGGATAGTAGACATTGGGCTTTTACATCTTGTGGGGAATTTTCAGTTGCATTGGCCTATCTCTGCCTTTCAGGTGGAGTCCCTACGGCGGCAATGGTAAATTCTAGAATATGGAATGTTGATCCTAGATGCCCCTTCTATCTTGAGTGCAATGAATCCACTAAACATCTATTCATGCAATGTCCTTTCTCCAGGGCGGTTTGGCTGAGAGGAATTGATTGGAAACTTTATATGGGAAGTTTGGAAGGAAAGAAATGGGGTTGTGTTTGAAGGAGAATCTCCGTCCATTGATAGAGCATGCAATTATCTAGAGAAGCTTAGAGGAGATTCACTCATCTTGGAAGAAGGAAAAGGACACCACAACAGTAGCAGAAATCCTATTATGGTTTTATGGAAAACCCCCATTATTCCATTTGTCAGGATTAATTTTGACTGTGCTCTTAGGAAAGCAAATGGAAGGGCAGCAATTGGGGGTGTTGTTCGTGATGGCCTTGGAAGATTCATGGTTGGTTTCGCTTATGAGATTTTTGCGTCATCTAGTTTTCAAGCTGAGTTTGCTGCTGCTCTGGAAGCTATAAAATTGGCGAAAGCTCTGCAGGTAACCCATGTCATCTTAGAAGGCGACTCTTCAAGTGTTATTGAAATTCTAAAATCCTCTACGATGGTTATTCCTTAGCGAATTAGAATTGGTTTTGCTCAATTTAAGTTGCTGTTACACAGCTTTAGTTGTTTGAAATTCTCGCATGTATATTGGGAAGGCAATCACATTGTTGATTGCCGTGCCAATTTTGCCTTTGACAAGTATTCCTGTATGTGGATGAAAGCTCCCCCTCTTTGTATCTCCTCACTTTTGTTTGATGAGGCGTTTGAGATAACTTACTATCGTCAATAAAGTGGAGTTTTTCTTATTAAAAAAAAAAGCTGGTGTCTTTTATGTTTTTTGTAGCAGCAGACGTGTTCCATTTGTCTACACAGAATCGCACACTAGACGTACAGAATTTGACCTGATGTCTTCTCCCATGCGTCTCTCCCAGATCTCACTCTCTTCTTCGTCTTCGTGAGCAGTTCTTCTTCTTCTGACCATTTTTTTCATCTTTCCTCTTCTTCTATAACCGAAGCTTCTTCAAATAGATATAACCGTCTCTTCCACTTCTGATTCGAGTTCAAGTAAGTTCTTTCTCCTTTGGTATTTATTTTTTTAGCATCTTCCATCTTTTTCTCTTTATTTTGTTTGTATTTTAGTTTCCACAACACTGTAGAAACAAAGCACTTTCTACAGTGTTGTTGGCCTCAACTTGCAAATCGCTATTAAATATTATGCCTCATTTGCTTGTGATGAGATCTATATTAAAAAGTTCCCAAAAAGCCCTTTCAACAATCGAGGAAGTTGTTCGCTTAACTCCATACTACGGCCATAAAATGTTTTTTGGTTTTTTCTTTGTTAGGATTTACTGTTATAGTCACATATTTGTGGCCCAACACATTGAGTGAGCGAACAAGTTGTTCAGAATATTATGGTTTATATGCAAACTAGGCGATCCTTTGCATTAATATTAGTTTGTTAATAGAAAATTACAACCAAAATTGATACTGCTACTATAATTTCAGTCCCATTTCATGAGCAAGACTAGGACCTGAATCTGGCACCACAAAATCACACCATCAATGTGGTGGTTTATTGGCTCAGATTTCATATGTTTAAGGAAGAATTTGACAATCTGATTTTCAACATCTAAGATGGTTGGTAATTGTTGTTATATTTGAATTGGGTTCTTTTCCTTAGTTTCACTAATGTTTCAATCTTCAAGATTCACAAATCTTGTGTGGTAAAATTAAACCGAATAAAGATTGGTTCAGTTTTGGGTTGAAAGCTTCGTTAAATCAAACCAACCTGAAAACCGAATTACATGCAATTCATGTTCTACTGAACCAAATATATATGCTATATGTGCATTTATTTATTTGTATTATTGTATATAATAATTTCCTTCACATGAGATAATATTTTGGAAGAATTAGAAATCTCTTTGAATATGTTGTTCGCTTTTTGAATTGAAGTATTGAAATGCTTGTGAAATTGGCATAACCAAACCTAACCGAACCGTATGTGCAAATCAACTTGGGTTGGTTTGGGCTTAGGGTTTTACATTTTTTTTTGGTTCAGTTTTCAGGTTGAGAAAAATGGTTCCAATTCAGTTCAGGTTCAGGTTGATACTAAATTTGGTTTGGTTTTGGATTGAGATGAACCTGGCCCAAACCAAATCGAATTGCACCCTTAGTTAGCAACATAATGCATTAATAAATATTTGTTTTGTTTAGTGTAAATGGAATATTTTTGTGTTGTTTGTGAGGTTAAACATTAAAGTCTAAAGATTTGTATTAAACATTTTATTTTCGCTTCATTTAAGGTGTGTTAATGGTCATGAGTTACTGTTTTGCTTTTTAGACTCCTCTTCATGGATATTGTAATAATATTCCATTCTTTAACTCACTAAAATATTTCCTATTTATAAGTGTGTGTGTTTTTTTTTCAATAGTAAATGCCGCGAAAAAGCTAGTACGTTGTTTATAAAGGACGACAACCTGGCATCTACAAGAGATGGGAGCAATGTCATGACCAAATAAACAAGTTCAATGGTACTTCTTACAAAGGATATTCATCTAGGACAGAAGGAGGGTTCCATTTCTTCTCATATCAAGAAAGAGTGGGACAATTTAACCGTCAAGTTCGATCATACCACGAGCATAACATCAATCAAAGTTATGCTTTGTTTGTTTTGTATTTTAGGCATTTCTTTTGGTATATATATTTGTATTATGAGTTGTTATTTTAGATTTAGACAAGTCATCTATCCCTTTTTTGCTTTGGTATATGGTTATATATTTATTTATTTATTTGGGATATATATATTTGTCAAAACCAATTACATGAGCATAAAAAAGCTAATTTGGTTTCTATTTCTTTGTTACTTTTTTTCTTTTTCAGTTTGTTTTGTTAACTTGCTTTTGATATTTTATGATGAATTATTGTACATGCTGGCTATTGTTTTTGACGAAGAGATTAAGTTTCCAATAAAAATATCAAACAGGAGATAAGCTTTAAATGGGTCCCCTTTACTGCTACTGTTCTCACACGTCATAAACATGGGAATAGTAATAGCAAGGAGAGATCAAGCGAAGAAAAAGCTAATGAATGCATTATGCACCACCACACAGCCATTAAAGCTTACACATCTGTTCTCCCATTATTATTAAGGCAGATATCTCTACAAATTACCAAGAAAGGCATATAGAGAGAGAGAAAGAGAGATATATAGATGGGTTTACGTTTCCTACCAACAGTCTAAAATCCAACAAGGAACAAATTGGTTGCTTGAGGCCAAGGTGGTGAGATATGGGTGCGAACTGTGAACCTCAAGTGCTAAGATCAGGAGCACTTGGAGGTCTCTTTGCAGAATTATCGACAGTGGCATGTTCACATCCCTCTCTGACTCCCAACAAACTGGTCCCGGCCCTAATTATTGCCTTTCTATTTATTATCTAGTGTTACACAAAAAATTGTTTAAAATATAGCATAGTTATATCATGGTAGCATGAGTGCCATATTACGCAACAAATGCAGAGGAAGTTGGAAGTTGCAAAATGCATTTGATTTAATAATTGGAAGCTATTCCAAACTATACATCCCGAATAGTTAAAATCAAGGTTTACAGTTTTTGTGCTGATGGGTGTGCTGTCCATCGCACGAAACGAAATTTCATCGATACGCCAAAACGGTGAAAAAATAAAAAAGGGCAAAAAATTTACAAAAATTGGATTTTTTGGATTTTGGGGAAATTTCGTTGGTATGCTGTTCCGTTTTGCCGGAACGCCGCCCCGTTTCACAAACAAAAATGAACAAATTTTCATTTCCCTCCATGTTTCGCCCATTTCGCTTGGCACGCCGCTCAAAATCACTAGCGATGCAATTAAGCGATTTTCCTTCTTAGAAACTGTGAGACATGGAAATGTCACCTAGGATGACTTCCGATATCGTCACGCGGGGATCAATAAATGTTATGAGTCGCCACCATCCATGTTAAGGTGTGAATGGACACCAAAGGGTTCATAGAAGCCAAATAGAGCCAAAGTAGCTCTAAGACAAGGAAAAATCCAGAGATCAGGTAAGGGGAATTATTTATGACCGGGGGAAGGTGTTAGGCACCCCCACTCATCCGTCTAAGACGGTTGCCACATGCTTGCTTATGCTACGGATTGTTTGCTAATTAAAATAAACAAAGGTTGCTTAAAAGTAAGCAAAATATAAGTGATTATTCCACATGAGTAGTCCAATGAGTTTTAGACTCTCCACATGGATATATCACTTTAGAACTTCATGAGTGAAGGAAAATCCAAGTAAAATTTGAAGCAAGACCAATTCAAGGTAAATCTAGAAAAATCAGATTATGAGAACTTGAAAGCTTCGATTAACCATAACTCACTCAATTTAAATCCAAATCCATTGAAACTAAAGCCATTTGAAAACTGACATATAGTAGGGTATACAGTAAAAAATTCAGCTCAATCCGATTTAAAACGAGAGAGAAATCCACATATGAAATCTGCTGTTATAACTCGGAAAAAGTGGTGAGTAGGCATTTTCAAAGTCTTATTCATGGAGTTTGGCTCAATAAAAATCCATGAAAATTTGCATGGAAGAAGTATGTGGTGCCATCTTTCCAAAGAAATAAGTCTCACACCAAACTCTATCTGGATGTGGCTTGTGTGCTCTCTCGAACAGGCCTAGAAGACCACAGATTAACTCTGGACTATGCCAGCTAGCAGCTCTGAGTCCATCAAGCACACAAGGCACAAATAAGATCAAAATCTGCTGAAACCAGTTGGAGATGAAAATAGACTTTTTAAGGAAAACTTAAAAACTGGAATCACTCGAAACAGATTAAAATTGAGCAAATGGTGCACCATCAAAGCGGCAAGTTCAGCAATCTGAGCTGAACTGACTTACAGACTTTGAACAAATGGTGTCAAAAATTGGCTTCATAAAAGTAAACGAAATTTTCCAGATATAAACTAGACATGCTCATCTATCACATGTCTTTGGAATCACTCAAAAATTCATCCGGAGGATGAAGTTATAAGCATTCTAAGACAGGCCACAGATGCTGCCCTGTTTTGAAGTTTTTTGAAGAGAAAACCAAAACTAGTGTATGTGTGCAAGTGAATTCGACCAAAACACTTTGAAATCAATAGAAACTATCCCATGAAGTTCTAAAATTCATTCTAAAGCCAATAACCTCAGATTTCCCGTATTAAACATGAAAATCCAAGATCTAACTTATTTGATGAAAATGGTGAAAAGTGTGTGAATATGTGGAAATCCATTCTCTAGGAGAAGGCTGGAATCCATTGCTATTGAGAGCAAGGATTCACACAATTTCTCCAGAAACAAATGCATAAACATCACAAAAAACATCCATAGGCTCAAAATAACCAAATAGCATGCTCTTCATCACTTGTAGGTTTTAAGCCCAAAGGATCCATTCCTAGTTCTTTTTCCCAAGGTTCTCTCTTCACGTTTTACGGCTAGAGAGGATTCCTAGGTACTGTGGAAGAGGTTTGGGGCTTCAAAAATGCACAAAGGGCTTTACACTACAGAAATGTAGAAGATGAGAGTGCTGGAAATGTAAAGAGGAAGCTGGAAATGTAAATAGAGCTTTACCTTGGTAGCTTGAGCTTTGAGTAGACAATCCAGCAGAGTTCCTCTTCTTCTTGCAGAGCTTCTATGCTTCAAATTGCCAGCCATTTGCAAGAGGAGGACCCCTATAGGCCAAGCCAAGGGTAGAAAGGTCCCAAGGGTTGGCCTAAAAGCTCTTCTAGATTATTCCAATTCTCCCTAAAGGCTTGAATTGGAGTAATTTAGCAAGTTTCGGAGGGTGAAATAGGGAGTTCAAGTCCCTGTGAGAGAGGTAATATGCGTAAATAAGGCTCAGAAATCGAGCCATTTCACAAATCCCCGAAACAACCAAAACCGCATACACAGTGCGGTTTCCACAGAACCGTCACTATATGTGCGGTTTCTATGCAAATTCTCCTCAACCGCACATACAAGGCGGTTCCAATTCAGTTACGCTCGCCATGATTGCTGTCGACGTGGCTCAACGGCCGAAGCTTCCAGAAGCCACGTGGCAGCTCACGCAACAAGCATGAACATCAACCGTGCTGTGTGTGCGGTCGCAACCGCACGTACAGAGCGGTTGAGACCAAATTCTCAAAAACCGCACATTCAGTACGGTTAACACCATTTTGGAGTGTTTTTGAGTGTTTGACACATATCAAGGCTCAAATAAAACATTTAAAGTTCTTTTTGAGGGTTCTCTTATATTGAGGTGCAATTTGGGGTGTCTACAGAAACGCATCGCTACCTAAAAAAAAAACAAAATTTCAGCGGTACACCAAAACTGTAAACACTGGTAAAAATATTCTAGGAGAAGATATGTAGACTTTGTTGCTTGCTGCCCCATTAAATGCTCTTGAATTCAGTCCCTAATGACTGTTCCCTAGGAGAAGAACAAATATATGAATCAAAATAAATAGAAATAGAGGAATTGTTCAAACATATATAGGAACCTAGCCATGTATACGTGAGCATGCATATGCACAGATGCACATATACAAACCATTTTATGGCAACCTTCTTAAAACATCTCAGAAAAAAAAAACCAACTTTGAGTTAGTAGAAGACAAGGAGAGATGAAAAAACCAACATTCACAACTTGTCGTCTAGTGATGTAATTGGTAGATTAGAGCAGCTTTGAGTTATATTATGCAAACAAGTAGAAGCAAAAGAAACAATTGAAGAATTATCAATAAGATCAATAAATTTCAATAACTAAAAAACAAGGTGAGATGATAAATTAGAACAAAATCAATTTCATCAGAAGAATATGAGTTCAATAAAATATCTTCTTTGTTGTAATTTCTGAAAAACCATTCAAGAGCAAAGAATGACTGTAAGACACCGAAAATTTCCTAATTTTAAATTTAATAATAATTAATATTTATTTGAGGATTTTATTGATGGAATTGATTTATAATTATAGGTGATCACATTGATAGTGGAGATCAGGAGTTTGGCGCAGATCTGACCGTTGGATCGTGATATATCAAGGTAAAAAAATTAAAATTATGATGATGATGTATCCTGATTGGTTAATTGTGTGGTAGATGATAGTGTTGTGTTGCGTAGGATCATAAGGGGAGATAAATTATACCCTAGGAGAATACAGTGTGTATTCTTCTGTCGTATTCGTTTGGTATTTGGCGGCTGAAGAAGACAAACGAGAAAGAGAACAAACGAGAGAAGAAGAAGGAGAAGAAGGAACGATTCCTTCAAGTTTCCTGCATCATATCAAGCCTTGTTCGTCATCAACTCAGGAAGGAGGAAGGAGAAATCGCTCGATACAGGTAGGTAATACTCCCTGTTCTGTCGTTGATTTGTGTTTTCTTTGTGTTTAATCATGAATGCATGTTTAATCGTAGTTTATATGTATATTTCGTTAGATTATTGTCGAATATATATGTAGAATTTGCTTAGGATGGAGAAAAACAAAGTTTTTTGTCTCGGAATAGCCGCAGTCGAGAGGTCGCTCATGGGCAATGGGGTAAGTGACCGTATATTAAATAAATCGCCCAGGGGATTGCCTAGGCGATCTCTTGAGTGCTAGTTGACACCAAAATTTGCAGAAAATTTAAATGGCCTCCCAGCCTAGTCGTCTAGGCAACTGTGCTGAGTGACAGAAATAGAAAATTGAAATATTCAAAAATTTGATTTCTAATTTAAAATAAAATGGTTTTAAATGGATTTTATAATTGAAGTTGAGGATTTGAGATAAATTTAACTATTCAAATAACCTGTTTCTACATAAACACTTGTGGAATAATTTTAGGTTTGATAGTTGCCTAATTTGAAAATAATTTGGGATTTTTGAGATTTTAAACTTGAACCCTATTTGATTGAGATATTTATTTAGAAAAATTTATTTCCACACATCATAATTTCATACTTTCACAGAAAGAGAATTTATACCAGAAAACCCAAAGTTGTAGGATTTACTTTGAAAAAAATTACATACTAGAATTTTATATGCCACTAGGTAGTAATACTATATATATACCTACATATGGATGAGTCCTTAGGGATGTTAGTGTTTAGTGGGTATCGTTGAATATGGATCCATAGAATAAGCTAGATAGCGAAGGGGTATTTATTTTGTGATGATTACTCCCATTTGCGATCACGCTTCCTTTGCAAGTTAGTTTGCTCTGGAAGGTCCCATGTCTGTAGGGTAATTTCGAGCCTCGCTGGTGATTCCTGTACATGCGGATCAGGGGCCATCTCCATGTATTGATTAAGGGATGCATGCTGGTGGTTCATGCCAAACTTTGTGAGTTTCCTATGCAATAAGTCGATGACTACGGCTCTTTTCGTCAGAATAAGACTCGGGTTTGAGTGTCTTAGTAGTTTCATCCATAAGTCGCATGGTGGCATAGCATTGAAGAGTGTCTTCTTAAAGACTTATCTGTCTTCACAATTCCTACATTGACACATGTGTATTTGTATATGATTTATCACGTTGCTTGGATTTGGTTACAATGTTTACTATCGATATGACAGAATTGACTTGACTTTAGCTATCATTGAAATATATGCTGGTTTATTCTAGATTACTTTTCATGATCTTCGAAATTGTTAAATGCTGATTTATTTTTCTTTAACTGCTATTATTTGATGAAAATGAAATCTTTCTAGTTGTATCTTTATCGAGTATGAAAAATGTTTACTTTATGCATGTAAATTGTTTTTAGCATGCATCATGTTACCTACTGAGATATTCATATCTCACTCTGTTTATATTTGTTTTGTTTTTCAGTCAATACGCGAGAGAGGGATTTGAGTTTCGATACTCAAGGCGAGATCACAGATTTTCATCCGGAGGACTATTATTATCCCGATTTGTGTTGAGGTTGTTTTTGAGAGATGTGAACTTGATTAATTATTGGTTTATTATATTTTATGGACTTGATGTACCGAGAGTGAGAGTTTAGAACCCTTTTGATCATACCAAACTTGATCTATTGATTTGGATGGTATTTCACATTTTAGTATTTTTATGGTGATTATAGACATTTCACTTCCGCACTTTTATAATTCCGCACTCTAATGTTCATTATTGAATTATTTAATTTTGGTCTCATATTTGGATGATGTATTTATGGGCCCAGTAGTAATTCGGATTCGGATTGGGTACTAGTTTTGCATTGACCCGGGTTCGGGGCGTTACAGAGATGGTATCAAAGCAAAATGGTCCTAACCTTAGGTAGCCTGATATAGGAGGGATGGGATTGTGAGTTCGCTAGATAAAACCCTTAGAATTATTTGATCCTAACAAATGGAATCTAAATTTTGCAAATGGCTGGTAGAGGGCGACGAGCACGAGCTGAGATTCCTGATGAGAGGTTGGTCGAGTCCGGAGAGCAGCAGCATGATGCCCCATCACCTGGCGGTGACATTTGGGCCATGGTGGGCACCTTGGCAGATCTTCTTGCCAAGGAGAGGGAGGAGAGACTGAGTCAAACAGGAAATGGGAATGGAGGAGCTAATGGGCATAGAGATGAGCCGAGACACGCTGGTGAGATATAGACGGCACGGGACTTGGAGCAGTTCCATAAGATGGATCCGTCGATCTTTAGTGGACGATCAGACCCAATGGAGGCTAAGAGGTGGCTTTTGAGGGTAGAGTGGATTTATGCCTTGTCAAAAGCTCCTGCAATAGTAAGAGAGAAATTAATATTATGATTCAAATATATGTGCATAAAAAGGAATATGGATTGCAAAATATCATAGATATTAAACTAATGCCATGTATCAAATTCCAAAACCACATTTGACTTGTCATAAATAGATTTGGTTGCTTCACAATAATTTATAATAAGAAACTCTAGAATCAGCTTAAAAAAACACAATTTGATTTCCATGTTAAAGTTCATTGTAAATCAAACACATTATAGGGGGAAATTTTGAGGCTACTCCAAATTCATAACCAAGAATGCAATCCCGTTACCAATTCAGCTTCAGAAATCGGACAAAAGGAAAAAATAGTGCTACGAAATTAGTGATAGGTTCATGGTAACAAAGGGAAATGACAAATGCCTTTAAGAAACCACATATAGTAATTTTGTCTAGTATACAAAACCTTAAAAGTTGTTGCAGCATTTGATGCGATATCAAAATTTTGGAAGTTGTATATAATAAAAAAACTTCTTCATTTTCTCAAATTCCAAGACATACCTGTGCAAAATTTTGTATACAATCATGTGCTCAGTTTAAAAAAGAGAGATTATGTAAATGGTAAACAATAAAATATATTCTATGCAATCATCTGAAACAATGTAATAATTCAATAAGATAATCGTAATGTAAAAACGAAAAACAGGAACAAAAATATAAACATGAGTTATTGAAAAATTTTGATCAATTACTGAAAATGAAAAAGGGAAGAAAACGATACAAATCATTTTTTCTGAACTTTTGATCGATTCCCAAAAAATAAACCCTGAAATTCCCTTGCAGCCTTAACTTTTTTCCTTTCTAAATGCACCATCAACCCACCATGTACCTTGCAAGCGATCATCCTGCCCCTAAGGAAGGGCTAGTTAGCTAGGGGACACCATCCAAAAGGGAAGAAAAGGATATAGATCATACGGGAAGATTTTTTTTTTTAAAAAAAAAGTGAAAAAATGAAAAGAAAGGAAGGGAAAAGAGGGAAAAAAATGATGGGAGACTCAACGGTTGATCTTTACAAAATGAGCATGGCATCCAAGAATGTAAAGCTTAATATTATTATTTCCTTCAAGATCAGAGACTCAATGGTTGTCTCTTGATAAACTTGGCCCAGGAGAAGAGGTATAATGATGATCAGACATCTCTACTGCTTGAAGCATTTGGAACATACTCTAACTCAACATTAGGCCTAACTACAACCTCAGCACCCTCCTGACTTGTGTCTTTTTTAATGTCCATATCCTCTCCAATCCTCCTCAAAGTATTCGTACTCCCCTATGCATTATCTCTGAAAGGAACATAAACTTATCAAACTTTTTTATAAAACAAAAGGCACAACTAGAGCAAGTGTTGCGAATAATTGCATCAAAATGTAGTCTACAAATAACACATCACTTAATGGACAATAGCAGTATTAATTCCATCCAGAAATGTAGTTTTTTCAATAAAAACTTCGAGGAAAGAAAATTATTCAAACAACAATCTAGAGCATAGAGCACACAAGGTATTTATCTCTTTTTACCATTAAAGGCACAATGTATATTTGTCACATAGACATGTAATTAGAAAACCACAGGAATCAGTTTTTCCATTGTAAACAGGAACATATCTATATGATCATTTATTGCCAAAAATTGTTGTTGAAGATTTACTTCTTTAACTAATTACACAGCTGTAGGATTTGTTTGAATTGTTACTTTAACTAATTGTACAGCTGTAGGACCTTCTCTGGAATGTTTTCAGATTGTATAGTTTCTTTCCTCATTCATAGTTAAGTTAGATTCTATAAATTGTAATGAATACTCCCGCTAGTGATATGAAAAATACATCAAAGGTGTTTTGGTCCAAATCTGAATCATTAAAACTTTTATCATGTTATCAAAGCAAGGTTCAGATCGCTATGCTCATTGCTGAATCACCATGCCCAACAACACAAACATGATGACTTCCTCCAACGACACGCCGGAACCATCTCAAACAAGATCGGTTCCTGTTATTGTTCAATCTGAAGGTATTTTTAATGCTGGAATTATTCTTAATGAATCAAATTATGATGTTTGGTCACAGTTGATGGAGATGCATATTGCCGAAAGAGAGAAACTCTCTTATAGTCGTTGTAAGACGAAGCCACCTGCAGAATTTGAAGATGGCTATGAAAGATGGTATGCTGAAAATCAGAAAGTGAAACAATGGATATTGATGTCCATGACTTCAGAAATTATGAAGCATTATTTACACTTATCCACTGCCTATGAAATCTGGAGTGCCTTTTATGATGGAAGTGATGAGTTGCAAGTGTTTGCTTTAAATCAAAAGGCATTCACAGCCACACAAAAGGGAAAGTCTCTCTCAGAATATTATGGAGAGTTAACCGGGGTTTTCCGAGAAATGGATCATCGTGATAAAGTTGTCATGAAGGATCTTGATGATATCATTACATACCAAAAGTCCATTGAATGACTAAGGGTGCACATATTTCTTGCTGGATTGGATGCAACATTTGAGCAAGTTTGTTGAGAGATTCTACACAAAGAACCAGTTCCAGAGCATTGATTCGATGAGAGGTGGTACGTCGAGCAACTCTGGTTGGGGAATCTGAAAGTTCTGAAGCTTCAGCCATGGTGACTCGTAACCGCCCAACCCAAAATCGAGAGGACCATCAAAGAGACTTCCATCCAAAGTGCACCAATGGTGTCGATAAGTCTGCATATAAATGCACCAATTGCAATCAGACTGGGCATACCAAAGATCGGTGCTTTGAACAAGTAGGATATCCATAATGGTGGAATCATAGTCGTGCAGCCCGGAAGAAGAAGACTAGAATTGCTGCTGTTATTGCAACAGATGTTGATTCTGTAGCAACAGAGCCTGCAACAGATGTTACAACAAAGACCTCAGTATTAGTAACATCTACAGATAACGGTGGTAAGGTTTTTAATATTTCTTCACCTGTTTTTAATAGTGCATGGATAATTGATTCTGGTGCTACAGATCATATGACATTTGATTCTAGATAGGTCACTCTTCTTAAACCTTCCTCACAGAAAATATTTTCCACTGCCAATGGTAACACTACCCCAGTTATTGGGGAAGGATCTTTGACCCTTACTGATACTTTGAATCTAGATTCTGTTTTGGTTGTCCCATCTTTAGAATATAACCTATTGTCAGTTTCCCAAATAACCACAGTCTTATCTTGTGTTGTGATTTTTTGGCTTGATTTTTGTGTTTTTAAAGCATCCGAACAAAGCGGATGATTGGTTGTGGTATTAGACGAGGCAAGCTGTAATACTTGGATTTGGTGTCAGGAATCTCAAACAAGTTACAACAAGTCTTTACAGTGAATGGCTTTGAGGGGGAGAAGAAGATGTCTGAAATCTGGCTATGGCATAAACATCTGGGACATGCTTCATTTGGCTATCTAAGGAAATTATTTCCTAGTTTATTTGCAAAAGTGGATGTTTCTAGTCTTCGTTGTGATGTATGTGAAATGGCAAAAAGCCATCGAACTTCATTTCCATTAAGTTTAACATTAAGCCCACTTCCTTTTATGGTTATACATTCTAATGTCTGGGGGCCATCTAAAGTCTCAACTTTGGGAGGATCACGTTGGTTTGTTATTTTTATTGATGATTGTACAAGGATGACTTGGTTGTGTTTAATGAAATCCAAAGGTGAAGTGAACTTATTATTTCAAAAGTTTCATAAAATGATTGGAACTCAGTACAATGCACAAGTCAAGATTCTCCGCAGTGACAATGGTGGAGAATATCAAAGTTTGAACTTCAGCAGTTTTTGGAAGCACATGGCACTATCCATCAAACTATTTGTTCCAATACACCCTAACAGAATGGAGTTGCCGAGCGGAAAAATCGACATTTGTTGGAAGTTGTTCGTGTCTCATTGATCGAAGCTCATATGCCATTATCATATTGGGGAGAAGCACTTACTTTTGCAGCATATTTGATCAATCGGGTCCCCTCTAGCTCTATTGATTTCCGGACAACATTCCAAGCTCTTACTGATGCTGTTGGTGTAACAAGCGTCCCAAATTTACCCCATCATATCTTTGGTGTTGTAGCTTTTGTCTATCTCTATAAACATCAATGCAATAAGTTAGCTCCTCGAGCATTGAGATGTGTTTTTGTTGGATATGCTATACACCAAAAGGGGTACCAATGTTATCATCCTCCAACTCGACGCATGCTTATCACAATGGATGTGGTTTTCCATGAATATGAAATGTATTTTTGGTCTGAGTCTGAACTTCAGGGGCTGAACTTCAGGGGACCAGAAGGAAATTCAGACTCTTATGACTTTCTATAGCATGAATATCAGATCTCTGATGAAATTGCTGCTGGAGATAATACTACTAATGATGTTGCTAGAGATGTTGCAACAGGTTTTGCAACAGAACCTTCTGTCACAGAAACAGCAGTAAATAATAACCAGGATATGGGTGAACTGGATTTGAATAGTATAACCTTGGATCACAATGGTGATGAGTGCCCAGAAACTGAAGGAGTAACACAACCAGAAGGCATCAGTCCATCCCCATTCAAGTGCGAACCTTTCATCGATATACCACACCAATTGTCTATTGAGGATGTTCCTGATAGAGTGTCTCAACCACCAATAAAACAGCTACCATAGCGTCAAACCAGAGGTATTCCTAAACCCACATATGAACCTGAGCTTTCTAGCAAAGTTAAATATCCCATGAGTCATTCTGTGTCTAACCACATTTTGTCTAAATCAAATTTATCATTTGTAAATCAATTATCTACTGTAGCTATTCCTAACAGTTTGCAGAAAGCTGCTATGAACGAAGAGATGAATGCCTTGCAAAAAAACTAAAACTTGGGAACTCGTTGATTGTCCACCAGGGAAGAAACCAGTGGGATGTCGATGGATTTACACTGTGAAGTACAAGGCAGATGGCATGGTTGAACGATATAAAGCAAGACTTGTGGCAAAAGGGTACACCCAAACCTATGAGATCAACTACATAGAGACATTTGCACTTGTAGCTAAAATCAACACTGTTCGTGTATTGTTGTCTTTAGCTGCAAACTTGGATTTGCCATTGCAACAATTTGATGTGAAGAATGCATTTCTGCATGGAGAATTATTTGAAAAAGTTTATATGGATCTCCCACCAGGTTGCATGACACCAGCAAAACATAGTCAGAAGGTGTGCAGATTGAAGAAATCTTTGTACGAATTGAAACAGTCCCCAAAAGCATGGTTTGGAAGGTTTACAAAAGCCATGATAGCCTTTGACTACCATCAGAGCAATTTAGATCATACATTGTTTCTAAAAAGGCAACAAGGTAAGATCACTGCACTCATTATATATGTAGATGACATGATAGTCACAGGGAATGATCTAGAAGAAAGGAAGGCACTACAAGAGTACTTATCCAAAGAATTTGAAATGAAGGACCTTAGTCCCTTAAAACTATTTTCTTGGGATTGAAGTATCTAGATCCAAGAAAGGGATATTTCTGTTACAAAGAAAGTATACCTTGGACCTATCACAGGAAACTAGCATGTCAGCTTGTCAACCAGTTGATACACTGGTGGAAGAAGGCTTGAAGTTATATATTGAGCCAGACCAAGTTCTAACTGATAAAGGGAGATACCAGAGACTTGTAGGGAGACTGATGTACTTAGCACATACAAGACCAGATCTTGCTTATGCATTGAGTATTGTTAGTCAATTTATGCATGATCCTGGAGAGCAACATATGAATGCAGTCATGTGCATCTTGAGGTATTTACAATCTGCACCTAGAAAAGGTGTCCTGTTCCCTAAAAATATAGATTGTTGCAACATCGATGTTTATATACTGATGATGATTGGGCTGGAGCGATAGATGATAAGCGATCAACTTCTGGTTACTTTAGGTTTGTTGGTGGTAACCTTGTTACATGGAGAAGCAAGAAACAAAATGTTGTTGCTCGTTCAATTGCAGAAGCCGAATTCAGAGGTATGGCCCTTGCACTTTGTGAAGCATTGTGGCTGAAACTCCTCTTGCAAGATTTGGGGTACTCATCTAGGCAACCAATTCAATTGTATTGTGACAATAAAGCTGCATGTGATATTGCCCACAACCCAATCCAACATGATCGTACAAAGCAAGTAGAGGTGGTGTGAGACATGGGAAAAAATCACCGGAGTGATCGTCCCTCCATCAACACACGGGCTCAACGCAAAAATTGGGAGAGTCGCCACCATTCACGATTTTGGGGTGAGAATGGACACCAAAGATTCAAAAGTAGCAAAAATAGCCAAAAGACGAATTCTAGGATAAAAATAATCCTACTTGAAAATAAAATCCAGAGATGGGTAAGGGGATTAGATTATGAACGGGGGAAGGTGTTAGGCACCCCCATTCATCCACACGAAGTGGTTGCCAAGTGTATGTTCATGCTAAAAAGAAAGTAAGAAGCTTGCTAAAAATCATGAGAAAGCCTTGAAAAAGGTCATATGTATGATATCTTCACATGAGAATCCAAATGAATTTTGGGTTCTCATTTTATGTCAATATCATTTCTGGAGCATTAAAGAGGTGGAAATCAAAGCACAAGTTGCTCAAAACCAAGTTAAATCAAATTCAGTAAAAAGTATGTTATTTGCCTTGAAATCATGCAAATCCAATTCTAAATTGAACCAAACCAAATCCATTTGAAAGATTAGGGTAAATAAGAGTCTCATGCAAAATTTCACTTCATTCCGACGAAAAATCTAGGAGTTATGCTCCTTTGAAGTTGCTGCTGGGGATTTTTAAAAGTGGTAAGTGGGCAACTTTGGAAAATTGTCTAGAAAAATCCACTACACAAAAGTCCACGAAATTTGGTGTGATTGAAGTCTGTATGGCCATCTTTCAACAGAAACTAGCCTCATACAAAAATCCCTTCGGATGTGCCTTGGGTGGTCTCCCGAACAGGCCCCGAAGATCACAGATTTACCCAGAAAAATGCAAATGAGCAGTTCTGAGTAAATCGGCTACCAATAATTCAAATGGAATCCAAAAATTATGAAACCAACTGGATTTGAAAATAGACTCAAAAAGGAGTACTCAGAAATAAAAACCACTCGAATCGGACTTAAAACGAACACATGGCGGTCCGTCGAAGTGACAAGTTCTGTACTTGGACCTGAACTGTCCACTCAACTTCGACAGAGCAGTGTCAAAAATCGGCTAGATAGAAATTCATGAAATTTGGTGGACATAAACTAGACAACCTCACCTTTCCCATGGTTCTGGAATCGCCCCAAAATTCATCCGGATGATGAAGTTACGGACGTCCGAAGTAAGGGTACAGGTGCTGTCAAGTTAAGCCACTCTTGAAGAAATCCAAGTCCGAAAATTGATAAAAAATATGTGATTCGTGTGAGATGAATCCAAAGCCTTTGAAAAACATTTTAAAACCCTCCAGAATTGATTGAGGCCATTTATTTGAGTTTTATCACAATAAATGCAATAAACCCCAAATATGAGCCTATCCCGCCAAAATAGTGGTATGTGTGCAAAAGTGAAAAAACCAAGCAAGATCCATACACATGCATATAGATTCAACAAAATAGGTTCTAGCATAGCCTAGGGTTCCGTTCCATTATCGTTTCCCTCTGTTCTCTTTAAGATAATCAAGGGTACTTTGAATATGGAACGGTTTACAATCAATCAAAAAGGCCTTATGCTACATAGGTTCTAGCACTAGGGTCAATCCCCAGTCTCGTTTCTCCTAGATCCGCCTTCACGTTTTACGGCTAGGGGAGTCTTGAGATACTTTGAGCCGGGGAAGGATTTCCACACATACAAACAAGGCTTTACACTACAGAAAGGTAGAAGAAGAGATCTAGATCTAGGAATGTAAAGACAAAAAATAAAAAGAAAAGTTGAGGCTTACCTGAGTGCTGGAGGCGATTCCACAGCGGTTTCCTTCTTCTTTTGGAGTTCTTCTTTGCGAGAATTCAAACAAGAGTTGTGTGCCATTTGCTCAAGGAGGAGGCTCCTATTTATAGGCAAGGGCTAAGGTCATTGGTAGACACAAATTAATGTCTAGAACCCCTCCAACCTAAACCCTAAGGTTATTTCCGCGATTTCCCCTCATTTAATGAGGGACATGATGGTAAAAGTGAAAAGCCCTCGGAAAACCCTAATTTTGAGCAAACTTAAGGTATCCGGTATATCAGACCGGATAACAAAGGGCCTTAAGGTATCCGGTACATGGTACCGGATACGCTAAGGCTCACACGTATCCGGTACGACTATCCGGATACGGGGAGGAGCACTTGTATCCGGATTGAGTATCCGGATACGGGCAAAAATTTATTTTCTTCAAATTCTGTGCTGGCTTTCCAGGAGATAATGATTTTTGATGATTGTTTGTGCAATTTGGGGTGTCTACAACTGCCCCTCTTTGTGGGAGCTGCGAAGCAGTGAGCTGCAAAGAGTAGACAAGCCCAAATTGCATTCCCTTGAGCATGATTTGCTCGGTTTAATTCAATTTCTGTAGAAAACCATTTTTGAGTGGAGATTTGCCAAAAGGCCCTCACTTTAAGGGGCATCTCTCCAAGAGTTCTTAAATTCCACTGAGCCCTTTGTGGCTGTGAAGTGGATTTTAAGCCCAAAAATAGGATTTTTCGAAAAACTGATTTTTTATCAAACCAAGTTGAAAATTGAGTGGATATCATCCTTTTGACCAGGCACATTTCCCAAAGTTGTCCCGAATTCCACAGAGCTCTCGTGGCTATGAGGTGGATTTCAAGACAAAAATAGGATTTTGAGAAAATAGAAATTGTAGCACAATTTTGCTCTTTCCTTTTCCTTCTCTTTTTTTTCTTTTCTTCTCTTTTTTTTTCTTTCTTTTTCTCTTTTTTTTTCCTTTTTTTTTTTTTCATTTCCTTTTCTTCTTTTTTTTTTTTCCTTTTTTTTTATACAATGCTGTGTTGACATATCTCTCCTCGTTTGCAGCTTTGGCTACTTGATCATTTGAGCCAGATTGAAGAGATCAATCGACACTTCTTCCTGAATCTGAAAGTCCCCTTGTTGATGCGCAACAGGGGGTGCCCCGATATTCCAGGGGGCAAACAGGGCTGGTTCATTTTCTTGGGCTCACTTCAGGATGACCAGGTGAGATGGCCTGGCACTTATCAGCCCAACGCAGCGACCGTGATTAGCTTCCGTGATCGCAACTTTTTGATCCTAGCGGGCCTGAAGCATGCAATGCTGTATCTTCCTCTGCGGGTCCTTCGTCAGTTCCGTGCGACCCAGGGGATTATCATCCGATGTGGATATGAGGATCGTCTTGGGCCCCTTTCTATGAAGCTGAATGCCTGGTTGATGAAGGAGTGGTCCTATGTCCGCTTCATGCATGGTCCAGTCTTCTCAGAAGCCCATGTGAAGGATTATCTCTTCTGGATCAAGGAGCAGATACAGACTCAGGCCCCAATACCCGAAGATCCTTCAGCAGTCTTGGCTCCCACCTATGAGGACATTCTAGAGTCTGAGCGGGCTTCTCATAAGCGGCTTCAGCAGATATGGGTATGGGAGGCCCAGGAGCTCAGGATACAGGGCGCTTATCTGGAGAGGCAGCTTGAGGAGCAGATCTCACGCCGTATTGCTGTGGAAGAGAAGCTGGAGGAGCAGAGGCAGGCCCGTTGCTTCAAGGTCCGTATGATCCGGCAGAAGTACCAGGCTACTTTGGCCAGCCTCCGGAGTATGAGGATCAAGCAGGCCCTTTCAGATGAGGTCATTTCCTTCCTGAGTGATCCCGCTGCAGAGGGGGCTTCAGGAGTTATTGCAGCTCAGGCAGCTCGGATTCGGGAGCTTGAGGAGCGGCTAGGAGACTAGCTTTATTTCCTGCACATTTTTCATACCTTTGTACAAAATTGAACTCCAATAGTGGAAATACAAAGGATTTAATTCAAAATAAAGTTTTTATATTATTGGCCTCAGAATGCTCAGATGCTTGTAAAAACAAAGGTTTTATGAAAAGTATTTGATTTCTCATCACTGGCCAAAGTATAATTTTTCCTTTTTATATTTTTTTTGTATTTTTTGAAATTTGGTCCATGCACTTAATCACCTATAATTAAAGGAATTAGAACCAGGTTAAACAATGAAAAGGGTAGTCCACAAAATACTGAGGGATCAGAACCGTCCATCTGAGGACCTTTAGAATCATCCCCAACTGCCAAAACTACTCCATTCTGCTCATGCCAACTTTGCTTGAAGCTCAGATCCCCATGATCAACTCAACCTCTGATTTTCTTTCATTTTTCTTATTTTTTTTCTTTTTGCCTTTTTGCCAATATTGCCCCTAGCGCCAGTTACGGTTTTCACTAGGGCCGGCTTCTGAATTCCGTCATCACCAATCTTACTCTGACATTTGAATGAACAAACTAAGATCACCGAGGGCTTAAAAATAGGACGAAATAAAGGCTAGGCTCAGTTTATGAAAGAAAGGGTATTAAAGGCCCAAAAAATTTTCAAGTGTGGAAATAGGTCAACCGGACTTACAGTCATGATGAATTTAACCATTTTACCCCAAATTGCATTTTTTGCATCTTTTTTCACACTTGGCTTTCATTTGCCATTTTTCATTGCTTTTCCTCTCTTTTCTTTTTCTTTCCTCACTTTTGCCCCACTTGATTTTGCCCCAATTTAAGACTGTAAATCCGGTTTGGGTTTACCAAAGAAACGAACCGGCTCAATTTGGCTAGACTAGGGATTAAAAATTTTGAAGGAAATAAAGAAAAATGGCCTCGGGTCATTTCCTAGAAATATTCACTCAAGGAAAATACCTTTTTACCGCATCAGAGTTAATGGGCTCAGGAAAATCTGACCCATCCATTTCTGCTAAGATGAGTGCACCCCCTGACAGTACTTTCTTGACGACATATGGGCCTTCCCAATTGGGCTTGAACTTACCACGAGGATCTTCCAAAAATGGTAAGATTTTCTTTAGCACTAAGTTTCCTTCTTGGAAAGTTCTGGGCCTCACTTTCTTATTGTAAGCCCGGGCCATTCTCTTCTGGTACAACTGTCCATGGCAAAGCGCTTTCAACCGCTTTTCTTCTATCAGGTTAAGTTGATCATGTCTCGACTGGATCCATTTGGCTTCTTCTAGTTCTGCTTCCATGAGCACTCGGAGTGATGGGATCTCTACTTCCACGGGCAAGACTGCTTCCATCCCATAGACTAGGGAGTATGGGGTTGCCCCAGTTGAAGTCCGGATCGAGGTTCTGTAGGCATGTAGAGCAAGTGGTAGCATTTCATGCCAATCTTTGTAACTCACTACCATCTTCTGAATGATTTTCTTTATATTCTTGTTTGCTGCTTCCACTGCCCCATTCATCTTTGGCCTGTACGGAGCTGACTTATGATGGGTGATCTGAAACTGCTCACACATTTCCTTCATGTCCTTGTTCTTAATATTTGAAGCATTGTCTGATACTATGGCACTTGGCAGTCCATAGCGACAAATAATGTTGTGCTTCAAAAATTTAATAACATGGTTGCTAGTGATGTTTGCATATGAGGCTGCTTCCACCCACTTAGTGAAGTAGTCAATCGCCACTAGGATGAATCTGTGCCCGTTCGATGCCTTAGGTGAGATCATGCCGATGACATCTATGCCCCACATAGAGAAGGGCCAGGGCGATGTCATGTTGTGTAGCTCACCTGGGGGTGCATGCTTATTATCTGCATATATCTGACATTGGTGGCACCTCCTGACATGTACACAGCAATCGTGCTCCATGGTTGTCCAGTAGTATCCAAGCCTCAGGATCTTCTTAGCTAGCATGTGTCCACTCATATGGGGCCCACAGACTCCTCCATGTACAGTCTCAATCAGCCTTTCCGATTCAGCCTTGGCTACACATCTTAGCAGAATGTCGTTATGTGACCTCTTGTACACATGTCCACCACTTAGCAGAAATTGACCAGCCAATCTCTGTATTGTCCTCTTCTCAGTAGCAGTGGCCTTTTCTGGCAGACTCCGATTGTTCAAGAAATTTTTGATATCTTGAAACCATGGTGCTTCTTCTTCTGATGCTCCTTCTAGAACGAGACAGTAAGCCGGCTCATCTCGGACCTCAATTTCCAGTGGTCTGATGTCTACTCCTTCTGATATGCTGACCATTGAAGCTAAGGTTGCTAGGGCGTCTGCAAACTGATTCTTGGCCCTTGGCATATAGTTGAAGGAGATTCGAGTGAACTTTGTGCTTATTTCTTCCAAGTACTGGTGATAGGGGATCAATTTGTGATCCTTGGTTTTCCACTCACCAGTTGTTTGGAAGATGATAAGACTCGAATCCCCATATACGTCAAGTTCCTCTACTCCATGATCCATGGCTGCTTGCAATCCAATTATGCATGCTTCATATTCTGCTATGTTATTGGTGCACTGGAATCTCAGCTTTACTGCAATTGGGATGTGTGAACCATCTGGTTTAACCAAGACTGCCCCTATTCCGTTCCCATTCATGTTGGCGGCCCCATCGAAGAACATCTGCCAAGAACTCTCACTGTCCTCCTCTTCAGTGTACAGAATAGCCTCATCGGGAAAGTTGATCTTCAAGGGTTGATATTCTGGCAGAGGATGTGCAGCCAGGTGATCAGCTATGGCTTGACCCTTGATTGCCTTCTGGGTGATGTATGTGAGATCGAATTCGGACAGTAGCAGTTGCCACTTTGCCGTCCTGCCAGTCAGTGCCGGTTTCTCAAATAAATATTTCAGCGGGTCCATCCGGGATATCAATAGTGTGGAGTGACTAAGGAAATAATGCCTTAGCCTCTGAGTGGCCCACACTAGAGCACAACAAGTCTTCTCCAATGGTGAGTATTTGGCTTCATATTCTGTGAATTTTTTACTCAGATAGTAAATTGCCCTTTCTTTTCTACCAGTCTCATCATGCTGCCCCAAGACACATCCCATCGACGTTTCCAACACTGACAAGTACAGGATCAGTGGTCTTCCTGGAGTTGGTGGCACTAGTACCGGCGGGTTCAGTAAATACCTCTTTATTGTGTCAAATGCCTGCTGGCAGTCCTCATTCCAGACCGTCGGGTTATCCTTCCTTAAAAGCTTGAAAATTGGTTCACAGATAGCAGTGAGCTGTGCTATGAACCGGCTTATGTATTGAATCCTTCCAAGAAAGCCCCTGACCTCCTTCTCGGTTCTGGGTGCTGGCATTTCAATTATGGCCTTGGCTTTAGCCGGGTCAATTTCGATTCCTCTTCGGCTCACTATAAACCCCAGTAGCTTCCCTGATGTAGCCCCAAAGACGCACTTAGCCGGGTTAAGCCGTAGACTGTACTTCCTGAGCCGATCAAACACTTTCTTCAGATTGATCAAGTGGTCCTCCTCTTTGCATGATTTGGCAATCATATCGTCCACATAGACCTCCATCTCCTTGTGGATCATGTCATGGAATAGTGCAGTCATGGCCCGCTGATATGTTGCCCCGGCATTCTTGAGCCCAAACGGCATGACTGTGTAGTGGAACGTGCCCCAAGGTGTGATAAATGCTGTTTTCTCTTGATCCTCCTTAGCCATCTTGATCTGATTATATCCTGAGAAACCATCCATGAAGGAGAACAGGCTATGTACCGCAGTATTATCGACCAGAATGTCGATGTGTGGAAGCGGAAAATCATCCTTTGGGCTTGCCCTGTTTAAGTCTCTATAATCCACGCACATTCGGACCTTCCCGTCCTTCTTTGGTACTGGCACTATGTTTGCGAGCCACTCTGGGTACGTAGAGACTGCCAGAAATCCAGCTTGGAACTGCTTGACCACTTCGTCCTTGACCTTTAAGGTCCATTCAGGTTTCAATCTTCTCAGCTTCTGCTTAATCGGCTTAACCCCTGGCAAAATTGGCAACTTGTGCACCACCATGTCAGTGTCCAATCCCGGCATGTCCCGATACGACCAAGCAAACACATCCTTGTAATCTGCCAAGAACTGTGACATTTCATTTTTCTGCACATCAGACAAGCATGACCCGATTTTCACAATTTTTGGGTCCTCTTCGGTCCCCAGATTTATGGCTATGGTCTCCTCAATATTAGGTTGGACCCCCTTTTCATGACGTTCCAATTGGTATTCAATTTCTTTTGGAACGTCTTCTTCTTCGACCTCGGTCTCTTCTTCGACCCCCATGAGATCAAAGTCGAGCTCAAGGTCGAAGTCATATTCAACCTGGTCCAATTCGGTCTGATTATATGGTTCATAAGTGGTTTGGACTTTTTTGAAAAAATTAAATTTTCTAGAAAAAATAGAAAAATCTTTTTGGGTTTTTTGTGGGCCTTCTAAACATAATTCCCCTGAAGACGAAGGCCCATTAGAACCTTCAGGGAAATGGCATTCCACTATTGGAGTTTTTTTTTGGAAGCCGCGTCAGTTTGCCGAACCGACGCTGCTTCAAAGGTAAGGGGAGTTTCCTCCCAATTGTTCAGTACAAAATTTTGGGGAGCAGGGGAAATAGGGAAAGCCTGCTCTTCAAACCCAGAATCCGATGCCATCATCACCGGGTGGGTACTGCCCTTTTCTGCTACGGGGTCCGATCCAGAAATGACCTTGTCTGGAACCTTTACTGCGGCCCAGTCAATAAACGGCAGTTCCATGTCTGCCCCTGTCTTTTCGCCTTCAGTCATGGCGAAGAAGGCCCCAACATCTTCAGAATAGTCCGACTGCTGCTCGGGCTGTGGTCCAGGCCCATCTGCTGCTCCCAGTATTGGAGATGGGTTATAGGGTTGGAGGGCCGAAACAGGAGGCTTTTGAAATGGGTTGACATTGTAGTAGGGAGGTTTGGACTGGTCCATGGGAGGAGAAATTTGGATTATGTAGGAGGGTTTTGGAAAGTTCACCCTCAGATGCGGGAGTTTTCCTTTGCTTCTGCTCTCCCCTTCTTCATATTTCATTCTTCTCCAGCCTCTGGGCTTGAAGCCCAACCCTACCCTGGGGACTAGTTTCTTAGCCGTGATTGGCTCCACCATACCCTGCAGATTGATCCCCAAGCCTTTCCCTGGGTGAAAGTGGTATTTCTCCATCACTTTCTTGACCATCTTTTCTGCAGTGGTCCCCTTTTCTTTCTTTTTCTCACACCCCCCAGGTATGTAATTTACCGCCTCAAATTGAAATGAGTGGAATGCAATCTTGTCGACAGTCAAGTCCACATTGATCAATGGTACATCAGGTGACACAATGGGCGGCACCAAGTTTTCGGCTAGGACTGTTATCACCCTTTGCCCTCTTACATATTTCACCCTCTGGTGGAGCGTGGATGGTATTGCCCTAGCCGAGTGTATCCACGGCCTTCCTAGGAGTAGATTGAAGGCTGCGGGTATATCCATCACTTCAAATGTGATGTTAAAGATATTCGGCCCAATTGTGACCGGCAGTTCAATCTCCCCTAGGGAGTGGGTCTTGGAGCTATCGAAAGCCCTCACTATCCGCCCATTCCGTTTGATCCTTGACTGGTCCAGGCCCAGCTTGGTAAAAGTGATTAACGGGCAAACGTTTAACGCCGACCCGTTGTCAATTAAAACCCGTGCAACCATGCAGCCCTTACAAAGCACAGTGATGTGCAAAGGGTCCACATGATAACACCCACCTGGGCTGATCTCACCCTCTGAGAAACTTATCACATTATGTGACAAGATCTGACCAACCATTTTACCAAGCTGGTCTGGATCAATGGTCTGGGATACGTGTGCACTCTGTAGCACCCTTAACAATGCATCCCTGTGCTTTTCAGAATTCAGCAAAAGGCCCAGTATTGAAATCTGGGCCGGGACCTTGTTTAGCTGATCCACAAGATTAAATTCACTTTTCTTTATTATTTTTATGAGGTCGGCTGCCTCATTTTCTGCACCCTGGGGGGTGTCTTCTCCTACTTTATTTTTTCCTTTCTGTTTTCTTTTTTCTTCATTTTCTTTTTTTTCTTTCTCTACTTCTGTCTCTTTTTCTTTCTCTTCACCCCCTGCACATCTCCCTGACCTCGTCATGAGGTTCACCTCCTCCTGGTTCGGGTTTCTAACCGCTGGAACCGTAGCCGTGATTCCCTCGCTGTAGTTCCATGGTACAGCGGCCTCTGAATAGGCTAATTTAGGGATGTCAACCACTAGTGGCTGGAGTTTGGACCGGGATGTATGGGCCGGTTTAGGGATAGTTTGGGCTGGCTGCACATTTACAACCAGGGGTTGAAGTTTGGATTTGGTGGGGACAGAAGAAGTGATGGAAGCAGTGGTGGGGTCAAGATTGATGACCAGTGGAGCCTTAGACGGCCTGGATGGGGAACAAGTGGGTGGACTGCAATTGAAGACCAATGCGGGCCTTGCAGTATTCATCTGGGTCATAAGAGATGAGACCCGGTTCAAAGAGGAACTTATGTCCTCAGCAGCTGTATTATTTTTTTGGGAGACCATGTTGATATCCTCTTCTTCCTCTTCTGGGAAAAATCGGACCTGGACTGTAGTCCCCACAGGTGCTATAAGCTGAGATGGGTCAAAGGCCCTTTTGGTGGTGGATATGGCAGTGATGGAGTTGGATGGGCCTGCCCCATTGTGGTATGGAAGAGGGTTCTGCCCAATATCATTCCCGGACGGGGCCGGTGCAGCAGTGTTGAACACCAAGGCCTTCTGGTCCAACAGGTCCTGGACCGCATGCTTCAATACCCAGCAGGTATCTGTAGAATGCCCCGGTGCACCCATGTGGAAATCACAGGTGACCGATGTGTCAAAATTTCTTCCCCTGGTGGCATTCGGGTTAGGCTCCTTCAGAGTCAAGTATTCCCCTTTCAGCAGGGTTGGCAGTAGTTGGGACAGAGATATGGGTAGATGGGTGAAAACCCGGTTCTTTCTTGCTGCGAACCAGGCATCCCGCTCCTCCTTAGAAAAAGTCCTCCTTGTGTTAACTGGCACAGAGGGAGAGAAGTTGACATTCAGCGGGGTCTGGTACGACTGCTGGGTCTGCTGGGCCTGTTGGGGTGCCGAGATGTTGACGTGCAGTGGCTTCTTGGCTGGAGGAGCCTGGACCAGGTTCACCTCCCCTTCTTTTCGGGCCCCCGTTTTTTTAAACCCGGCCCCTTTCTTCTGGGCCATGGAGGCAGAGGAATCAGACTGCCCAGTCAGAGTGGAGTAGTCTATCAGCCGTCCTGACCTGACCCCTTCCTCGATCCGGTCCGCTACCTGTACCAGGGCTGCAAAGTTGGTGGTGATCTGGCCCACCAGATGGTTGTAAAAGGGCTGCCCCAGTGTGCCCATAAATGTGGAGATCATCTCCGGTTCTTGCATAGGTGGCCTGACTTGGGAGGCGGCCTCTCTCCATCTCTTGGCGTACTGCCGTACCGGTTCATCTTTCCCCTTGGTCATCCTCATCATGTCGTACCGGTCCGGCACGATCTCCGAGTTGAACTTGTACTGGTCCAAGAAAGCATCGGCCAAGTCCTTCCACCTTCTAATCCTTCCATGGTCCACTGTAGCGAACCACCGAAGGGCTGACCCGGTTAGACTCCTCTGGAAGAGCTGGATCAGTATTCCATCGTCCCGGCCAAATTGGCACAGGGCCCCGCAGTATAGTTTCAGGTGGCTTAATGGGCAGCCCGTGCCATCAAACTTGTCAAAATCCGGGCACCTGAACTTAGCCGGTAGACAGACGTCCGGGTACATGCACAGGTCCTCGAAGGTGGTGCCTGCATGGCTGCCTCCCCCCTTCACTTCTTTCAGCTCTGCCTGGATCCTCTCTATCCTCAGCAGCATTTTCTTCTCCATCTCATCTCGGGCCTTTTCTTTCTCCAACTCTTTCTCAGACTCAGCTGTATTTTCCCTGATCAGAATGAGCTCAGGGACTGGTTCAGAAATGGGCTCAGGCATGGGCTGAGCCGGAGGCGGAATATAGGCCTGAGGTGGCGGTGCCGGATGAGAAGTCGACGCCTGGTTCGGGGCTTGGGCCTGTTGGGCCTGAGCCGCCAGTAGGTCCCCCAACATTTTGGCCAGACCGGCCACTTGCTCCTGCAGTTGAGTAAAGTCCTGAGCAGGGACGGTAGCTTGGGCTTGGTTCTCTTCAGTATTCATTGTTCTGGCTTTGGATCTAGTTACTGGAGCAATGATTGCAAGTGTACCTGGGTTGAATGTACCTGAGTGAAAAAAATGAATAGAACATGTTAGTTTCCACTTAACTTGAGTCACACCCCTATATATGTAAACCAGTAGGTTAGGTGAACACCAGCCAGAAAAAAAATTTTTTGTTTTTGTTTTTGTTTTTTTTTTTGTTTTTAGTTGGAATATTCTAGGGCTTCCAAGGGTCCCAAAATTTTTTTTTGATTTGATTGATAAAAATAACCAACCAAGGTGTTTTGGACTAATGTTTTGATTTGATTGATAAAAATAACCAACCAAAGGTGTCTTGGACTACTCTATCCAAGTATCCCACAAATGTTTTGATTTGATTGATAAACATAACCAACCAAAGGTGTCTTGGACTACTCTATCCAAGTATCCCACAAATGTTTTGATTTGATTGATAAAAATAACCAACCAAAGGTGTCTTGGAATATTCTAGGGCTTCCAAGTATCCCACAAATGTTTTGATTTGATTGATAAAAATAACCAACCAAAGGTGTCTTGGACTACTCTATCCAAGTATCCCACAAATGTTTTGATTTGATTGATAAAAATAACCAACCAAAGGTGTCTTGGAATATTCCAGGGCTTCCAAGTATCCCACAAATGTTTTGATTTGATTGATAAAAATAACCAACCAAAGGTGTCTTGGACTACTATATCCAAGTATCCCACAAATGTCTTGATTTGATTGATAAAAATAACCAACCAAAGGTGTCTTGGATTACTCTATCCAAGTATCCCACAAATGTTTTGATTTGATTGATAAAAATAACCAACCAAAGGTGTCTTGGACTACTCTATCCAAGTATCCCACAAATGTTTTGATTTGATTGATAAAAATAACCAACCAAGGTTTCATGGAATATTCTAGGGCTTCCAAGGGTCCCAATTTTTTGATTTTTTTTTTGATTTGATTGATAAAAATAACCAACCAAGGTTTTCATGGAATATTCTAGGGCTTCCAAGTGTCCCACTTTTTTTGATTTGATTGATAAAAATAACCAACCAAAGGTGTCTTGGACTACTCTATCCAAGTATCCCACAAATGTCTTGATTTGATTGATAAAAATAACCAACCAAAGGTGTCTTGGAATATTCTAGGGCTTCCAAGGGTCCCAATTTTTTGATTTTTTTTTTGATTTGATTGATAAAAATAACCAACCAAGGTTTTCATGGAATATTCTAGGGCTTCCAAGTGTCCCACTTTTTTTGATTTGATTGATAAAAATAACCAACCAAAGGTGTCTTGGACTACTCTATCCAAGTATCCCACAAATGTCTTGATTTGATTGATAAAAATAACCAACCAAAGGTGTCTTGGAATATTCTAGGGCTTCCAAGTATCCCACAAATGTTTTGATTTGATTGATAAAAATAACCAACCAAAGGTGTCTTGGAATACTCTAGGGCTTCCAAGTATCCCACAAATGTTTTGATTTGATTGATAAAAATAACCAACCAAAGGTGTCTTGGACTACTCTATCCAAGTATCCCACAAATGTCTTGATTTGATTGATAAAAATAACCAACCAAAGGTTTTCATTTTTTTTTTGTTTGATTTGATTGATAAAAATAACCAACCAAGGTTTTCATGGAATATTCTAGGGCTTCCAAGTGTCCCACTTTTTTTGATTTGATTGATAAAAATAACCAACCAAGGTTTCATGGAATATTCTAGGGCTTCCAAGGGTCCCAATTTTTTTGATTTTTTTTTTGATTTGATTGATAAAAATAACCAACCAAGGTTTTCATGGAATATTCTAGGGCTTCCAAGGGTCCCAATTTTTTTTGATCTTTTTTGATTTGATTGATAAAAATAACCAACCAAGGTTTTCATGGAATATTCTAGGGCTTCCAAGGGTCCCAATTTTTTGATTTTTTTTTTATTTGATTGATAAAAATAACCAACCAAGGTTTTCATGGAATATTCTAGGGCTTCCAAGGGTCCCAATTTTTTGATTTTTTTTTTGATTTGATTTGATTGATAAAAATAACCAACCAAGGTTTCATGGAATATTCTAGGGCTTCCGAGGGTCCCAATTTTTTTGATCTTTTTTGATTTGATTGATAAAAATAACCAACCAAGGTTTTCATGGAATATTCTAGGGCTTCCAAGGGTCCCAATTTTTTGATTTTTTTTGATTTTGACTTGATTGATAAAAATAACCGACCAAGGTTTTTTTTTCTTCTTCAAATTTGCTGAATTTTCTCAGTTTTCAAGTTCCAGAGTTTGATTGACACATGTTTGAGTTGAGTTGGTGTCAAAAAATATGACACCTTGGTTTCCTCTTTGATTTTCAAACTTAGGTTAAATCCTGAAAGAATATTTTATTTTATTCTTTTTTTTATTTTTCTTTTTTTTTTGTATATTTTTTTTTTGTATTTTTGGGAACATTTCTTATGTTCTTTTCGGGGTGCCTAAGGATTATCCACAGTGTTTTAGGCATTTTATTTTGAAAATTTGGGCTGAAAAGCCAATTTGTGCATTTTTGAACGTATCCGGTATAACATTCCGGATAATAATATGCCTTATTGTATCCGGTTACCATAACCGGATTCACGCATATGCCTTTTTATCCGGACATATATACCGGATATGAGCAGGGTTGTTATTAACCGGCCTGAGTTGCCGGTTATTGCCGAAATGGCCCTTTTTGACCCATTTTTTTACCAGATTTGATTCTTTTCATTCCCAATTGATGTTCACCTTAATTTGACCTTCAAAACTTGCCCCAAATCGGGCTTGGACATCACACTTGCAAAATTCCTCAAATTTAAGAAAAGGACATGGCTTTACCTTGCCACCTTGTATTACCTTCATTCAATATGGTATGCACATTATACCTTGGCCTGTAAAACATGCAAACGGCCTTCCCACATTTACACCCCATTCCCCAAACGCAATTGTGTGCTTTTAGTTGAAAACGTGTTTCTCCACCTTCAAGCGTATGGTTTTTGGGTTTTGGCTTAATTGGCAACTTAGAACTCAAGTCTAGTGATGCCCGGAATCGAATCACAGATCCCATTGTCATCACATCATTGACCCAAATTCTAAGGTAAATGTTTTCACTTTCGCTTTCCGAAGTCACGACCTCGGTGCGCCAAGCTACACACATTCATGGTTCAACTTCCTAATAGGTAAAGGGTAGGCTGTGCAAATTGTTTCAAGTGCTCAAGTGCAATTTTAAATTGTGGTAACATTCACAACGTCCCAGCCCCTTGCCACTCTTTTTCGTAGCCATGCATTCAATTTCAAGCCAAGGTACATACGACAAAAATAATGAAGCTAACTACAAGCAAGCAAGAGCCAAAGCAACCAAATATGCACAAAAAATATTACATGCCCAAAAAGTGTTATACAAAACATGTCATTTGTACAAACAACCATTAAATCATGTAAGCATGCTTGAAACTCAAAAGCATTCCCTAAAATCCCAGATTTCATGCTCTTTTTCATGCTCAAAGTGTACCATTTCTACCCCAAATTGGAGCCTAAAATTTTAGCACTACTTGACATGATACCAAAGTGTTTCAATGAGGTAAAATATGCTTGAAATCTCCAGAAATATGCACTAAAATTTTCAGATTTCTCATGCTCTTGGTTTTCATGCTTAAATTGAATCCCCCTATACCCCAAATCAAAGGCATGGCATAACAAAATTTTTAAGCACAAAAAAGCATGCTTTATAGGAATCATGTTTGAATACCCCAAAATACACATAAAATTTCCAGATTTCAAATATTGTATTTTTTTTTTTAGCTCATGGCCTTCAAGCCCCAAAATAACACATGCTATCACATAATATAGCCAAGTCATATCACAATATGGGTTTTCTTTTCAACAAAAATCAAGCAACATGCTTATGCCTTTATCCAAAGCATACCAATCTGATTTGAAATGTAACAATATGCCCAAATAAAGCAATCAAAATAGCAAGCATCCAAAAGTATAGAAAAGCATGAACAAATACACAAAATGGCTTAAATCCACAAGTCCCCAGCAGAGTCGCTAGTTGTGAGACATGGGAAAAAATCACCGGAGTGATCGTCCCTCCGTCAACACACGGGCTCAACGCAAAAATTGGGAGAGTCGCCACCATTCACGATTTTGGGGTGAGAATGGACACCAAAGATTCAAAAGTAGCAAAAATAGCCAAAAGACGAATTCTAGGATAAAAATAATCCTACTTGAAAATAAAATCCAGAGATGGGTAAGGGGATTAGATTATGAACGGGGGAAGGTGTTAGGCACCCCCATTCATCCACACGAAGTGGTTGCCAAGTGTATGTTCATGCTAAAAAGAAAGTAAGAAGCTTGCTAAAAATCATGAGAAAGCCTTGAAAAAGGTCATATGTATGATATCTTCACATGAGAATCCAAATGAATTTTGGGTTCTCATTTATGTCAATATCATTTCTGGAGCATTAAAGAGGTGGAAATCAAAGCACAAGTTGCTCAAAACCAAGTTAAATCAAATTCAGTAAAAAGTATGTTATTTGCCTTGAAATCATGCAAATCCAATTCTAAATTGAACCAAACCAAATCCATTTGAAAGATTAGGGTAAATAAGAGTCTCATGCAAAATTTCACTTCATTCCGACGAAAAATCTAGGAGTTATGCTCCTTTGAAGTTGCTGCTGGGGATTTTTAAAAGTGGTAAGTGGGCAACTTTGGAAAATTGTCTAGAAAAATCCACTACACAAAAGTCCACGAAATTTGGTGTGATTGAAGTCTGTATGGCCATCTTTCAACAGAAACTAGCCTCATACAAAAATCCCTTCGGATGTGCCTTGGGTGGTCTCCCGAACAGGCCCCGAAGATCACAGATTTACCCAGAAAAATGCAAATGAGCAGTTCTGAGTAAATCGGCTACCAATAATTCAAATGGAATCCAAAAATTATGAAACCAACTGGATTTGAAAATAGACTCAAAAAGGAGTACTCAGAAATAAAAACCACTCGAATCGGACTTAAAACGAACACATGGCGGTCCGTCGAAGTGACAAGTTCTGTACTTGGACCTGAACTGTCCACTCAACTTCGACAGAGCAGTGTCAAAAATCGGCTAGATAGAAATTCATGAAATTTGGTGGACATAAACTAGACAACCTCACCTTTCCCATGGTTCTGGAATCGCCCCAAAATTCATCCGGATGATGAAGTTACGGACGTCCGAAGTAAGGGTACAGGTGCTGTCAAGTTAAGCCACTCTTGAAGAAATCCAAGTCCGAAAATTGATAAAAAATATGTGATTCGTGTGAGATGAATCCAAAGCCTTTGAAAAACATTTTAAAACCCTCCAGAATTGATTGAGGCCATTTATTTGAGTTTTATCACAATAAATGCAATAAACCCCAAATATGAGCCTATCCCGCCAAAATAGTGGTATGTGTGCAAAAGTGAAAAAACCAAGCAAGATCCATACACATGCATATAGATTCAACAAAATAGGTTCTAGCATAGCCTAGGGTTCCGTTCCATTATCGTTTCCCTCTGTTCTCTTTAAGATAATCAAGGGTACTTTGAATATGGAACGGTTTACAATCAATCAAAAAGGCCTTATGCTACATAGGTTCTAGCACTAGGGTCAATCCCCAGTCTCGTTTCTCCTAGATCCGCCTTCACGTTTTACGGCTAGGGGAGTCTTGAGATACTTTGAGCCGGGGAAGGATTTCCACACATACAAACAAGGCTTTACACTACAGAAAGGTAGAAGAAGAGATCTAGATCTAGGAATGTAAAGACAAAAAATAAAAAGAAAAGTTGAGGCTTACCTGAGTGCTGGAGGCGATTCCACAGCGGTTTCCTTCTTCTCTTGGAGTTCTTCTTTGCGAGAATTCAAACAAGAGTTGTGTGCCATTTGCTCAAGGAGGAGGCTCCTATTTATAGGCAAGGGCTAAGGTCATTGGTAGACACAAATTAATGTCTAGAACCCCTCCAACCTAAACCCTAAGGTTATTTCCGCGATTTCCCCTCATTTAATGAGGGACATGATGGTAAAAGTGAAAAGCCCTCGGAAAACCCTAATTTTGAGCAAACTTAAGGTATCCGGTATATCAGACCGGATAACAAAGGGCCTTAAGGTATCCGGTACATGGTACCGGATACGCTAAGGCTCACACGTATCCGGTACGACTATCCGGATACGGGGAGGAGCACTTGTATCCGGATTGAGTATCCGGATACGGGCAAAAATTTATTTTCTTCAAATTCTGTGCTGGCTTTCCAGGAGATAATGATTTTTGATGATTGTTTGTGCAATTTGGGGTGTCTACAGGTGGACAGATTCTTTATTAAAGAGAAGCTAGATGAGAATATATTGGAGTTACCTAAGATCCAATCAAAGGATCAGTTGGTTGATCTTCTTACTAAAGTTGTCTCAAATCGAATCTTCTCCAAATTCTTAGACAAGCTGGGCATGTGCGATATCTATGTACCAACTTGAGGGGGAGTGTTGAAGATTTACTTCCTTAACCGATTGCACAACTGTAGGATCTGTTTGAATTGTTACTTTAACTGATTGTACAGCTGTAGGACCTTCTTTGGAATGTTTCTAGATTATATAGTTTCTTTCCTCATTCATAGTTAAGTTAGATTCTGTAAATTGTAATGTAATACTCTCATTAATGATATGAAAAATACAGCAAAGGTGTTTTGCTCCAGATCTGAATCGTTACAACTTTTATCAACTGTGACATTGGAAATGCAAGTATACAAAACTCTGCCTTTCCTTTTCCAAAGCTAATGGAAGGTCGAAAGGCAAATCATACTACTATGTCATAAATAACAACATAAAATAAAAAATTGAAATCATTAGATCAATACTCACCTACCAACTCCGCATAAGACAAAGCCTATGAAACATAAAAAAAAAAAACAAGACAAATGGAAAACCAAATTTCTTGTACAAATAATTTTCATTAATTGAAACAGAATAAGTTGAACCACCAAGTGTAGACTTAAAATTAAAACCAGGTACCCAGAGGAGAAGAAGACCATAGAAAGATTCACTTTTGTTAAAAAAAAAGCAACACAACCAATCTAAAACCGAATCACGCACGGTCACACCTAATACTCACAGTTCAAACCCAAAAACTTCAACAAAGTCCAATTACTAGATCAGATAACCATAGAAAGATTCAATTTTGCTAAAATACAAAGAACACAACAAATCTAAAACTAAATCACACAAAGTCACACCTTAATACCCACGGTTCAAACCCAAAAATGTAAAACGAAGACCAATTACCAGATCAGATAAACCACTGACCAATAACTAACAAAATAAAAACCAAATACATTAGATAGAACAAGCGATAATGAATGAACCCGGAGAGTCCTTGAAACCTCGGAAGCAATTGTAGAAGGATTACCGTGGTGAGACGACGAAGAAGAACAAAGTCAATCTCCAGTCGAAGTGGCTTCGGTGGTTTCTTCAATGACGAAGATATGAGCCTCTGCAGCACCCAAACGAATTGTAATCTCGCGCTCCCAGGGAAGTGATGAACAAGGTAGAGATGAAATGCTCTTCTCAGAGAGCAGTGCCAATCGATCTTGGTGCTGAATAGTGAACATAATGGAGGGAAGAGTTTTTCGTTTCCCTCCTTTTTTTCACTGAACCACAGTAGACAGTAGTCTAACGTAAAAGACACTAGCCGCCGTTAACGTTAAAGTAGCCTTCATTTAGTGGGCATGTGATTGTCATGTGCAATGGACTGGACACTTGGTAGGATCTTGTGAGAGCTCCAAAGATCTTCTGGGAGCTCCAAATAGAAGTGTAGATTGAAAACTCCACAGTCCGCCGTCTGTTCATGTCCTTGTATCCAATGAGTCAGTTCCTAATTTTAGTAGTATTTAGGGGTTGTTTGGTAGGGTTCCTAGCTTCTGGATTATTGATTATAATATGGATTTTGAAAAACTAGATTCTCAATTCTGATTTTTAGAATCCAAAATCTTTTTTGGATGCTTTGGATTTTAAATCCTTTGTTTAAGTAGGACCCACCACTATGAATTAACAGTGCAAATCGATTTGGGAAAACTCGAAACTCGCCCAAACTAAACCACCTTCAGTTCGGTTTAGTTTGGTTTCTTATGTGTTCGGTTCAATTCAAAAATCCCTAACCCAAATTAAGTCAGTTCGATTTTGGGTTTGATGCTTGGTTAACCCAAACCAAACTGAACTAAACCAAACCGAATTAGTATATTTTCCTAAACCAATTTGAATTTTCCTAAACTGAATCAAATCGGATTTGGGTTTAATGTTATTTCGGTTCGATTCAGTTTTTGGTTTAATGTAATTCGGTTCAGTTCAGTTTGGATTTAATGTAATTCGATTTGGTTTTTGGTTTAATTTAATTCGATTCAAGTTGGTTTGGGTTTAATTTAATTTGGATTGGTTCAGTTCGGTTTTGGTTTAATGTAATTCGGTTTGGAATTTTGGTATTTTATTTTATTTTTGGTTTGGTTTTATATTTTCGGGATATAATTCAGTTTGGTTCATTTTGGGTTGATTGCAAGTACTTTCAGTTTGGTCTTAGATTGACCTCAACCCAGACCGAACCAACTCGAGTTGCACCCCTACTATGAATAGCTCCTTACTACTTGAATTTTATTCTTTTAACTATCAGAATCTATAAAAACCCATAAAAAGTGGATTGTGGATTTTGGCCAAATTTTAAAATCTGATTGTAAAATCCAACTTTCAAAATCCTACCAAACAACTTAATAGACCTTGGATTCTGTATTCTATTTGAATCTAGAAACCAAAGACCCTACCAAACGACACCTTAGTTTCTTCCTTGAACCGTTGAGCATTTTGATTTGGATTTCTAGTTGCTATTGCTACTTGGTAGATTATCTGATGCTTCTACAGTTGCATAAGGGTCTCAATTCCAACCTATATTGTTCACAATGGTTTTTGAATTTAGTTCCACTATTTAATGTTGAATCAGACTGCAAAACGGTAGGTAAAATTACTGATATTACATAATAAGTGGCATTTATACTAATAATTAATAGATTTTAGTTCCACCGTTTGTTATTATTTTGTAATGATCTTCTTTTGTATTCCTCATTTTGATCAAAAATAGGATCTTTTGTCTTCTCTCGCTTTATCATAATTCTATGTTTAATTTCCGTTCGGTTCCCGTCTTTCTATTATTTATTCTCAGGGCTTAATACGCTTGACTGCTCTCAATTCCAATGATTTTTCTCTAGTAAAGTTGAATCATTCTTCAAATTTCTTGGGCAAATGAAGAGCCGCGTAGTGATATGTATTTAAGGGATCCATATTTATGAGGTACCTTTTTTTTATTTTGGGGAAATTGGTTTTTAGTGGTATTTTTTTCAAAATAATTCAGATTCATTCTGATTCAGTCTAAATATTCTTGGTAATTGGTTTTTAGTGATAATTTAGTAATAATTTTTCAAAATAATTCAGATTCAATTGAACAATTCTTGATAATTGGTTTTTAGTGATGTTTTTTTTAAATAATTGATAATTGATATCATTTTACTATTCATTAAGAATTTCTTCCCAAATGCCCTCAAAAGACATTGAAATCATTTTGACTCGTTTTTGTTATAAGTGAGGTTTGCAAGTCTTTTTAGGGGATTTTCGGAAGAAACTTTTAATAATGATATTGATTCTCAATTATTTTAAAAATATCACTAAAAATCAATCACCAAGAATTAATCCACTGAATCTGAATTATTTTGAAAAGTATCCCTAAAAACAAATTTTTGCCCTGGTCATCGACATTTATTATTTCAATTTTTAATTAAAAGACGGTTGGATTGTGGTTGTCAGTTTAGTTTAAAACGTAGCATAAGGGGAATTATCACCACATTTGTTGGAGTATGTCTCTTTTTTTCTTTTTCTTTTTTTGATAACAAATATAAGATACTTTTATTAATCCGGGATAAAACGCGGCAGCACTTTGCCTACAAAGTCATTCCTCACCAGAGGTGATATAGTACTAGGAACTTGGTTTAACCAGAAACAAGGGTAATGATCCAAGGCAAAATTTGCCAATCCATCCGCCATAGTATTTGCTTCTCTAAAAATTTTTGAAATGTGAATGGAGAAGAAGAAACTACAGAGGTGACGAGCTTCATCAAGAATTTGGTCGATCTTCCAGATACTTCTATTGTTGTCTTTGATGCAATTTACAATCACTTGAGAGTCACTTTCGATTATGATCTTCTGGGTCTTTGTTGCCAATGCGCATTTGAGACCTTCAACGAAGGCTTGAGCTTCAGTTGCTGCAGCATTTGTCGATCCAATTTTGTGGGCTAATGCACATTGAACATTCCCGTATGAGTCTCTAATTACAACCCCAACCACTGCCTCTCCTGGAGATCCACTAGTCGCTCCGTCCATGTTAACCTTTGCCCATCTGTGCGCACCTAAACCTGGCCTAGATCGCACACCGGGCGCACCTTTGGTGCGTGCCTCGGGACATTCGGAGTCGCCACTGCCTGAGAGGTGCAGGCAAACACGGTTTTGCCCTATTTGGGTCTAAGTCTGGTCTGCGGCTTATTAGAGATCTAGCTAAGTCCTCGGTTACGTCCGGGGAAGCCCTAAGACACCCCAGCCCGCCCCGTCGGTTTGACGGGTCCCTCGGGTCTCCCTGGTTTTTGAGTCAAGTTCACCCTTCCTAGGCCAGCATGCTGCTTTATTTGGTCTGGTGGGACCCTCTGAAGGTGTGGTCCCTTTTATTTTGATTTTATCTTTTTTATTTATCTAAGTGAAATGGGTCGGACCCGGGTCCCGTTGGAAGACCCGTGGGCTGCCAAGGTTGGGCTTTGGGCCCAGTTGGGTTATTGGGTAACCCATTTGGTTATCTTATTTATTTACAAATTCCATGGGCTTGGATTTGGCCCATTCGCCAAGAGTCAAGTGGTCTTGGGCCTGTTTATTGAAAACAAGCCTGGTATGGACCAGTCAAAAGTGGGCCCCCACAAGTGGGCCAAAGGGATCTTGATGGGCCTATCTAGGCCCAAAGTCCAAAAATGGGCTTAATGTAGCCCAAGTGGTTTAAGGGAACGATTCAAGCCGGCTTAGGTTGGATCAGGACCAACCGAATCAAGAAGCTACACTTTTTACATTATTTTCACATTTGCCCGTGTTTTCTCTACGGTCCAACCTGACCGTGAATTGACTACGGTCTCTCCTGTTCGTGAATCAAACATGGTCCAGGCTGGACCGGCCTGAATTTATGGACCCAACTCAGTTTGCCCGTTTGCTGCCGATTTCGATCTGGATCAGTTCCGTGGCCTTTCTGGGTCTTCTAGTAACCTCCACCGAGCTTCTGCTTTCATTCCAGATTCCATATTTCCTTCATTTGGCTTATAAAGCCATTTCTTCTCTTTTCATGTTCTTTGTAATCTTGGGCTTATTTCTTCTCTTTTTTCTTCTTTCTCTTGGTCAATCACAGTTATTTTTCAGGAGGGAAAGGGGAGATTACAGGGGTGGATCAATTCTAAAAGAAACCATCCATTATAGCAAAGTGAGTTAGTTTTAAAGTGGCTATGTTAATTGGTGGATAGCCTCCTCTCTTTTAATGAAATTACCACTTTAATTTAGCCCTTTCATGGCCTTAAACAAGCAACAAAATGGTTAGGAGCATTGGGATAAAAATAAGGAATAAAGAGAAGTTAAAAGTAATTATACTTTACTTGCACAACATTACAAAAATACTTACAATGTAGCCTTCTTGTTGAATGGTTGTGCTTGATGGTTTCCTAATAATTTCAGCAGCGCTTCCGCGTCCAGTTGGTTTTCACGAATTGAATTTGAAAAGGATTTGGCAGATTTCTTTGTCAAATGGGTGGAAAGAGAAGGTTTAGATAAGGTTTTGGGGTGACAAGGGTATTCTGGACATTATATTGGCTTAGGTAGGGTGATGGCAATTGGGCAGGGATTGGCCGTGGGGAGCATCAGGAGGGAGAGGGAGAAGGCCAGGGAGGGATGGCTTGTTCAAATGAAGGGGGTGGCCTCTCTATTTATAGGAAAAATTTCCGTGCCCGTATTTGAAATACGGGCGTGCCTTGCCCGTAATTCAAATACGGGCGAAAAACGCACATTTGCAAATCTCGCGAATCAGCCGTACGGGACGCGTGTCCCGCCGTACGGGACGCGTGTCCCGCCGTACGGTGACGCGTGTCTGCTTAGAGAATCTTGCCCGTAATTCAAATACGGTCCAGCACGTTTTTAAAATGTTTGGATTTCAAACCTTTATTCAATTTAGTTTTTTGCAAGATTCTTATTCGATTTTTCGATTATTTTATTAAAAAAAGCGAGATTCTCTTTATTAAAATATTATTAAACACATTTATCTTATTTATTTTATTGGTTTATTCCATTTTTGTTGCCTTTTTTGCCACATGGGCAGTTCTTCTGAAACTTCAACTGCTCATAACTTCTTCACCCGGTGTCCGATTTCAGCAAACTTAGTGTCGTTGGAACCGGCTCGGAACCACCTGTCCACTGGGGTCAAGTTTGGCAGCTGAATTGGGGTCGAGCAAAAAGTCAACTTTTCGCTCCCCAAAAGTTTGACCAGCTCATATCTTTTCCACCTGGACTCCGATTCCAGCAAATTCTGTTGCGTTAGAATCGTGTTGAAATGCTCTTTTCAATGAGATGAAGTTTGATGGCCAAATTCACTTGAATCAAAAAGTCAATTTTGACCCCCTCAGGGTTTGACTTTTAGTTTGACTTTTCATTTTTCTTTATTTTGGGGGTGCAAAAATCAGGTGCTAACACCATCCTTCCATTGGTCTTTTCCATTTGATGTATTGATCTTGTCCTTTTTTCTATTTTCCTTCTTTGATTCCCTTGAATAGAGTATTTGAGTCCTCTTGCAAATTATAGAAGAGGGATGTAGTCAGAGCAATGGATGGTTTAATATTTTCAAATAAAAGTTTATTTCGGGTGAGCCAGACCGCCCAGCAGATGTTGGCCCAAGCTGCCATTAATTTTTTGGGGGGTCTCTCTCACCATTACCTCCAATCTTTAGCACATGCTTGAAGATCCACTCTTTACAATCCCTTACGAAGCCTTGTTCTGGTAATCTACCTCCCATACACCCAAACCATAAGGCTTGGATGTAATTACATTTGAAGAAGAGGTGGAAGGATGATTCTTGTTCTTTATGACATAGAGAACAGTTTTCAGTAGGCACACCCAGCCGATTCTGTAGTAGTTCGTTAGTGACGTTGACATTTAGAATTAGCTTCCATAGAAAGAACCTGATTTTTTGGGGTAGCGGTAGATGCCAAATCTTGAGCCATTCTTTTTCATCTGGTCCATGGTTAGTTTCACTAGAGATTAATCTATAAGTTGAGGAAACAGAGAACTTACCAGCATTTGTTCCATCCCAAACTACTTTGTCCCGAATAGCATACTTGCTAATGGGGATTTCTCTAATCTGGGCCGCCACTTGGGGAGGCCAGGATGTTGATAGCTTATCCCAATCCCATTCTCTGGAGTTTTGATCGATGAATTCTGCAATTTTCATCTCCTGGAGGTGGCTTGGAATCTGCATTCCTTCTTCCAAGTATCTCTTCCACCATCTTTCATCTTTAGCTTGAATATTCATGCCGTTAGCAATACACCATCTGCTACCTGATAGGAATACCTTTTTAATCTTACACATCTATTTCTAGAGCCACGAAGAAGATCTTGAGGATTGGGCATCTAGGAACTCCATGTTTGGGTAGTACTTGTCTTTCAAAAGCTTGATCCAGATTTTGTTCTCCTCGGCATTTAAATTCCACACAGCTTTTGTGAGCATTGCCAGGTTGAGTTTCTTACTATCTTTTATACTCTGACCTCCCATCCTCTTGGGAAGACACAATCTTTCCCAGCACACCGTATGCAAAGTTTTAACTGTGTGAGGCTTTTACCAGAAAAAGGTTCTAGCCTCTTTATCGATTGATTCAACCACCTTTGCAGGAATTTTAACCTCAGCCATGTAAAATTGCGGAGTACTTAAGAGGGCTAAGTTAATCAAGGTTGCTCTCCCCGCCTGAGTTAACAGCTTTGCCTTCCATCCTGAAAATCTTCTGTTGATTCTTTGAAGCAATTCCTTAAAATGCCAAGGCTTTGGTGCATTTAAAAACATGGGAATACCGAGGCACTTGCCAGGCTTCTTCACAGGTTTGATACCAAACAGTCTGGCCAATATCCCTCTATCCACACCCTTTATACAGGGACTAAGGAATAATTCTGATTTTTCTAGATTGAGCTTATGAACTGCCATCTCAACAAAAGAGTTAGTAATGCACATGACATTTTCAACATTTGCAGTGGCCGAATGCCCAAAAAGCAAAAGGTCATCTGTATACAGCAGATGACTAATGGGTTCAACAATATTTGAGGCTTTTATACCATGAATGGTGTGCTCTTGTTCTGCCTTGACCAAGGCAAAGGAAAGAACTTGTTGGTTTATAATGAAGATGAACGGGGATAAAGGATCCCCTTGTCTAATTCCCCTAAAGGAAATGAATTTACCACATGGTTTTCCATTCACTAGCACAAAATAAGAAACAGAGGAAATAAAAAACATAATCATGCTAGTGAATTTTTGGTTAAACCCAAAAGCAAGGAGAGTGTTCTCTATGAAAGCCCAATTAATCCTATCATAGGCTTTGGGCAGATCCAGCTTGACAGCAACTAAACCATTCTTTTACCAATTTTCTTACTCTTAACAGTATGGTATAATTCATGAGCCGCAAAAATGTTATCTTGAATAACACGACCAAGGACAAAAGCACACTGTTGAGGATATATAATTTTATTCATGAGAGGTCTAAGTCTATCCACCAAGATTCTGGAAATGATTTTATATATGAAATTACACAAGCTGATAACCCTAAATTCACTTATTCTTCAAGGGGAATCAGCCTTTGGGATCAACCAATATGGGTATAATTAAGATTCTTGTCAAAATAACCATACATAAAGAATTCAGAAACAATTTTGCAAACATCGTGCTTGATTATATCCCAGTAGGTTTGATAAAATATCCCTTGAAACCCATCCCGACCCAGACTTTTCATAGCACCAATCTTTTTGATTGTCATCCAGATTTCCTCCTCAGCGACCCCCCCTGGTTAGCATCTCATTTTCAGACTCTGAAATAGACTTTGGTAATTGACTAAGGAGGGAGTAGTCTTTCTCTCTATGGTCACACGAAAAAATATCTTGAAAGTAATCCATAGAGATTTGCTCAATTTCTTTACTATCTCTAATTTCTTCATTAAAATCATTCCTAAGAGGCACAATCTTATTTCTGTGTTTCCTATTAACAGTAGAGAGATGAAAGAAATTTTTATTCAAGTCACCATGATGTAACCATTTAATTCTGGATCTTTGCATCCAAAATTGTTCTTGAGTCCTTTTGAAGTAGTTTTTCTCTCTTGATCATATTTTGGTCTCCATGGTATTCTAAGGTTTTCTGGACCCATTTCAACTCACTGTAGATGCCATCAACCCTTTTATTAACATCCCCCACAGAATGTTTGTTCCATTCACTCAATCCAACTTTGAGTTGACTAATTTTGTTCTGCCAATTTCCTCTGCTATTACTCCAATTTTCATTTATAACCTGGTAGCAATTTTTTTCCTCAATCCAAAAATTTTCAAACCTGAAAATGTTTTTTTTTATATAGGTCAATATTAAGATTGAGACACAAAGGGGCATGGTCCGAACCAATAATCGGGTCTTGCCAAAGGACAGCATTAGGAAATAATAGACTCCACTTAGTACACCATAACACCCTATCAGGTTTTTCTTTTTTCTTGCCCATCCTCAATCTACCGTTACACCATGAAAATTTCATACCCTTACAAGGCAGTTCCATGAGGTTGCATACATTTATAAAATAAAAAATAAACGAGCTTTTCGTACATGAATTTAGTTGCCTCCCCTCTTCTCATGACTATAAAGAACAACATTAAAATCTTCTATCAAACACCAGGGGGGGTTAAGCACCTTGCTTCAATAACTTTCAAAAACTCCCATTGCGTGGCTTGGACATTAATGTTGGAGCTGGGATGTATAAAGGTTAACTCAAAGTTGTGAACCGCCGCTCTGACATTCATGTGAATGCACCAGTCCTTTTCCACCTCAATATCTATTGTGCAGGAATTGTCCCACAGAATACAAAAACCTTAAGTGTGATCTTTGGCAGTGGACCACCAATAATTTGAGAACCTCAACCTTCTAGCAAAACATTCAGAAGATTTGTTATTCATCAATGTTTCAGAAAACAAGACTAAACTAGGTCTATTTATTTGTAAAAGATTATGCAGGTGAAGCCTTGTCGGGGCCCGATCGAAGCCCCGACAATTCTAGGCTAACACTTTCATTATGGGGGAAGGGAAGGAGAGATCACAGAGGGAGGAAGAATATTCGGAGGCATAGAGGAACTTCCCTTAGTGGAAATAGAGAACGAAGACTTTCTCTTTTTGTCTAAATAAAGGTCACCCTCTTTGTGGAACACTGAGACCAGGTCACCCCCGAGTGTGGCATTTCGGGTTAAGTATGGGTTTTTTTCTGGTAGCTGGGCGGTCCACTGTCATGTTGGTGGGCTGACTAATTTCGTGGATGGTTGAGGGGACGCTTTAAGAGAGATCGAAGGGACCACAGACCTGGGCTGAGCTCTAAAAGAGAAGAAGTTTGAAACCAAAGGTTGGGCCCATCCCAGTGCGGCCCATTATTTCCATTCCAAAGTTACCGTTGCAATCCAGCTGTTCAACTAACACATATGCATTTGAGCCACCGCCCTGAGCCACCTCGGGGTTCACGCTCTCCTCCAGCCTTGAACCCGTCACTTCAGCTCTCGCACCCCGAAGAGAGGGATGGGACATGGGTCAATCCGAGCCAACCGAGTCACCCGCTGGGTTCGAGTTGTCTTCCACCGAACTCGGACTAGGCTTCATCCCTTTCTTCTCCGGTATCCCTCTGTATAGTGGATTTTCCGACAAGCCATGGGGTCTTTTAGAGAGCCATTGTATTTCCTGCATTCAAGGTTAGTTTCGGCTCCCGGGGAAGCCATGAACGGACTAGAACATTGAATCAAAGCATGCCCTATCAGACCACAAGACATGCATAATGGGGTAGATTCTCAAATCGGAAATCAATCCAAATGTTCTCACCTTCACTTACTTGGAAGAGGACCCTAACAGGAATCGGATGGTTGAGGGGAAGTTTGACTCTAACCGTGGACACCATCAATTCATTTATTTCCGTTTCGAGGGTTTCACCAAAAAATTTTATGATCTCCTTGTCTTGGAATTTCCTAGGGATATTTAGGATCTGCATCCAGATATGAACAGAAGTGAAGGAGAAGCTAGCCGCTTTCTTCTCATCGTTTATGGCCTCCATGAGCATTAGCGGGGAGTTCACAATCCAGGGCTGGGCATTTAAAATTTTGTCTCTGTCTTCACGACTACTGAACGCCAACACGAATCTCCTAGAACCGACTTTGAGACACTTAAGGATGTTGATGTTCCTCCATAGCCTCCCGACTGTATTCTTGAAGGAGACAAGCTGGATGTCTTCCTCACACATCTCACAAACTGCTAGATAGGACCATTTTTCATCAAGTCGCTTTCTCACGGCTTTGGATGGAATGAAGACTTTTTCTGGTCTGGGGGGAATGAGGAGATTCTGTAAGTTGTGGGTGAGGTCTTCCATAAGATAAGGGACAGGGGGACCTTGTAGGACAAAACTACCGACAGGGCCAAACGACGACAACTCAGACTCAAGGGCGCCACACCCGGGAGGACCAATCTTACCACAGGGAAAGGGGACCAAACAGGTTAGTGTGCCATTAGAGCCAGGGTAGCACAATGAAAAGGCAAAGTCGGAGTAAACCCGAGAAGGAAAACCTTGCACTCTTTCTCAGGACGCCTTTCAGAGTATCGCAACTTTTCCTTTTCTAAGACTTTCCTGCTGTTGGATTATGTCTCGAACGCTTAGAGAAGTTGACGATGGGATTCCTAATTAGTTTAAGAAACTAATTATTTGGATCTTCCAAATTGAGGTTCGTTTTAGATACATTTCAGTTTTCTTTAGCGTGGGCTTCGTTTGTTAACAACATGGAGCTTGGAAAGCGGTGTTGGTTGAGGAACTAGGTTCGAAAGTTAATATTTTTATTTTCTGCTGATGCACTTTATTATTTTTGTTTCTAACTTCAAGTAATAGCAGATTTATTTTGCATAGGGTTCAAATTGGGATACATAAAAATGAAATTTCAACACTTATTATAAAGTTATGACTTAACAATGGAAGGGTTTTTTTCATGTGGGCCCCACTTGAAAAATTTTATCCCATCATTTGATGATAAGTTGATTGAGACAGTGAATGGCTAGGTGACATAACAACAATGAACCAGGTGGATCATGTAAGCACATGATCATGCGATTTGATTTATTGCCTTATCAGTTATTCTTCAAGCTATTTTGTTAAGGGGTTATTTTTTTTTTTCCCCTCTTTGGTGTTATACAAAATAACAATTTAAACGCTTATTTAAAAAATAATAATAATAATAAATGGTCATTGTGACTTAAAATGAAATTTGAGAATTTGTTCCTTGGCATTTTTTTGTGTAACATGGGCAGTCTTAGGGTTAGAGTATACTTAATTTTGAGGTTATACCGCTTTGTGCACAGTAGAAAATTTCGTACATTACTATGTTTTTTAAGCTTCACCATGTTCTCATGGATGCAAACTTTTTTCTTGTAATCTTTTGACTTATGCATAGTAGTAGATCTTTTATATATTTGTATTGTTTAATGTTCATGGTTCCATCATGGAGGCATCTTTCCTTGAATTAATACACGGTTTATTATCTAGGCATGATGAAATTAATACACGGTTTATATTTGTATTGTTTAATGTTCATGGTTCCACCCTAGATTTTGTTTTTTCTTTCATCGCAATCCCAATTCTCTTTTTAATTCAGATTTTTGGATTTAGGGTTTTCTTAATGCTAGCATTCATTTTGTGTTCAATCTCTGGTGTTTCTTAAGCCAAGCATATTGTTTTTTGTTGAATTTCTGCTGAGGTCAATGATTAGTTGTTGGATTTTTTTGGGTAGCATGGTTTAGAACCTGGAATCAAGAGAGCTTAAGTGATCTTTGGAGTTTTGATGCAATTTCAGTTATGAGAGATGATGACCAGCATTGTCTATACAGGTTGGGAGGGCACCGCGCATGATTCTCGAGTTCTTTTAGATGCAATCAATAATCCAGCTTTGAACTTTCCTCACCCTCGCTCAGGTATATATGTACACACTTTCAATTAAGAAATTGAGTTATAATATCAAATCATAATTCTTAACAATTATCATGTTGTCTTAAGTAAGTACTATGTTCTGGACTCTAGTTATATTGGCATGGCGGGTTATCTTATACCTTATCGTGGAGAGTGATATCATTTACAAGACTTTCGAGGAAGAGGTCGATAGGCACATACATCTAGAGAATTATTTAATCATGTCCATTCTTCGTTCCTTAATGTGATAGAACGTTACTTTGGTGTATTGAGAGCTTGGTTTCCAATTTTAACGGTTATGCCTTCGTACTCTCTTCGCAGACAAGGATGCATTGTTATTGCAGCGTGCACAATTCACAACTTCATTAGACATGAGACACAAATGGACCGGTTATTTGAAGAATATGGAAGGGAAGACTTGATTCTAAGTGAAGGTGGACAGAATGTAGACCCTCCGGAAGGTAGTTCACAAGCAGCTTGACAAAGAGAAATGATTGCACTTAGAGATAGAATTACATATGAAATGGCAATAGCTAATGGTGTAAGAGTTGTTTAGACTATAAATAGGGAAGGAGTTAATGGGATTTATCCTTTATAATTTGTGGTATAAAATTTTGATTCCCCTTTTATTCCATAGCAAATTTGTTATAGTTTAATAGGCTTGCATGTTGTATTATAATGCATATTTGTTAATTTTGAAAACTTGAATCGTTTTTTTTATCAATTGTTCCCAAACAGGTTTCTTATCACCTGTTTTCAAAAACCCAAAAAATAGTGATTGTTACGAAACGGGTTTCTTGTCACTTGTTTTCAAAAACCCAAAAACTGTTTTTAGTTTTCAAACTGTTTGAAAAACATTACCAAACGGCCTCTAAGTTGTTAAACTTTCTTTTACGTGAATGATTAATCAAGGATCTAAAAAGAGTATGATTATACCATGTTCAGTGTTGTTACAAAATTTACCAAAGAGCAGTCGTGCAAATGAATTTTTTGTGCATGCTTTGTATTGGCACTCACTCAGTGAGGCAGATAGGTTGGTAGCTATTTGCTTAAAAATTAATGTCTTTTTGAAAGCAAGTGTTTTTGAATTGCTAGGGCGATTTTATAGAAGTTTGCAGTGTATTGTTGTTTTATAACAAAATTTGGCTTTTGCCTCATCAATTCTTCCATGGTCGTTTCATTGTATTTACTTATTGTTGTTTCAATGTAGCAGACACGAATTGAGGGGATCACGAATGATCCATGGTTCGGGAGAAAATTATGTTGTTGCTGGATATGCTATGGATGAAGAGCGAGACTTGGTAATCTTTTTGCTGATCTCTATGACATTGAGGTTCCTCAGGGTGTCCCTATTTTTATTTGGGAACTCGATCAAGGCATCCGGGCCTGTTTACGCTCAACCAACTAATCCCTGAGGTCCCATGCAAGACCTTGGAACCCACATAGCCCGATTAATTCTAAGGCCCATAAACCTTATGCCAGTAGTTCCAAAGAATTGATAGCACCTAAGAGGTTTTAAACCTGAGACCTTGGAGGAATTAATGTGTCCTTTTTGCTCCTTGTAGTTCCTCGTCATCTATAAATTAAGATGGTTTGTCGTGTTTGATTTTGGTGTTTCTTGATATTCTTTTTGGTACTTGCCTAATCCCAATGCAGTAACAAATTCTTCATGGCATCCTTGTACTTCCTTTTCTGTTATCTTTCATATTTCTACAATTTCATTTGTGGTTTACAACTCTTAAGCAGCTTGAAAAGTCAGAGCTAAAGACCGTAATTTCTCTTATCCTGGCATGCCCAGGGATTGCTCGGAAATATAAGTTTTCTAAGAAGAAGGCTGTGGAATTTGGTGCAGCAAATTAAGTGCTCATGATGTAGGATGGAGTTTGAATTTGTTTAGCCGGTTATTTAGCTTCGACACTTGAACTACCTGAATTTAATGAAATTGTGTAAATTTTCTTGCTTATAAAATTTCCCTTGTATTATGGGTTAATCTAGGGAAAGAAACTGCAGTTTGCTTCGAATGAAGTATAAGCATATTTGGTGGTTTGATAGCGTAGTGCGATGTAAGTAAAAAAAAAAATGGGGATGAAATCGTCTGTTGTCTTTCCCTGATTTGGCTCCTGATGCGACTGTGAGATGTTGCCATGTAAAGCATCTCACGGCGAATGTTTTTTTATTGTTTTAATTTTTTTTCAAGTGGGGCCCACATGAAAAAAAAAATGATCATAAGATGTTCCACATGACAGCATCCCACGGTTGCCTCAGAAACCAAATCAGGTAAAGGCGACAAACGATTTCTTCCCAAACAAAATGGGGTCCAAGAAATCCAACATATTAGATGAAGGAATCTTTGGGGTTTTGAAATCTATCATTATAGGGGCTGAATGCATTGAAAATGTATTGGCTAATGAGATGATTACTCGTGAAAGTGGAATGGACTATAGAGTTGGTGACTTGGAGCAGACAATCACTCCAGTTTGAATTCTGTTTATTAGGGACTACACGCGCTACGCACGTAGCAAATTTGTGGGGCCCACTTAGATAAACAGTAGGTAATTACAACGGGAAAATAGCAGTAGTGGTATGGTGGGGGATTGCTTTGTTTGGGGAGGGCAATTTTTTGGAATAAAAAAAAAAGGAGGCCAGAATCTATAGGGAATATTCCCCCTCTTCTCTTTATTAATGGTATAGATATAGATAATCTTCTTTCCCCTTTTTTTCTCATTTTCTTCATTTTCATGGTAGCATACAATCAATTGAGATCCTGTGGGACCTTTATCTATAATCTTATGTGAAGCCTGCATTGAGATTATGCCATGTGTATTGTGAATGGCATATCTATAAATTTTTAAGCAATCCTGTGAAAAGCTGCAAATAAGGTTAAAGGTCCTATAGGATGTGAACTGGCATACAATGTCTTATAGATCAAGTTTTACTTAGTCATGTTCTAACGCCACTTGGACTCATCAAAGATGGTAGACACCGAATTTGTTATGGCAAGGTTAGGTTCCAATTCAAAAATCATCATGGTTAGGTTATGTTCCAATGCGGAGACTATTGTATGCGTACAAGAACGAAGGGGCCTTACAAACGAAGAAGCGCGCTTATAATTAGAAACGTAGTGCCAATGCAAGTCGTCTATTTTCCGGGATGAAATCATCTGCCGTAGTGGTCTTGCAGCAAACCCTGTAGCATCCGTGGGACGTTGCCATGTGTAGCATCCCACGGATGCTGTTAAATCCACATTAAAAAAACGTGAAATGTCAGTTGAAGTGACATTTCACATTTTTTAATGTGGATTTAACAACATTCGTGGGATGCTACACATGGCAACATCCCACGATGCTGTAGGATCAGCCGCTGGATCAATGCGACAGACGATTTCAACCCCTATTTTCCTACACCTAAACATGAAGCATATTATATATTTCATACAGATTTATATTTCACTATAACCATGGATATCATATATTTCATACAGCTTTCTATTTCAATATAACCATGGATGTGGTATCGAAATAATGTATATCGTAGACTATCAAAATTCAATTTTGTGAACTTACACTGTTCGTCGAAAATAAAGGGATTCTTTTTTCTGAGGAATTGATTTTTGTCGCTAGAAGGGTTAGTGGATGTGTACCAACAAATACAAATTACTTTTGGATGCTAAAAGGATAAGTTAGGCAAAGTCTAAGATAGATATTTATGAATTGATTCAAATCATTTGCATTAACAAAGTGAAACTATATGTTACAATCAAATTTGTGAACTAAAAATTAAATGGCTAAATTTAAATTGGTTGCATTAATAAATTGATACTTTATCTTCTGCATTGGTTTGTGTGTATGAACTTATGGATATGTTTTCTTTTTCAAATGTAAATTTTCATCTCCATGAGGTAGTTCAATTGCAATATAACCTGAGAAGCGGTATGAGACTTTAGTGTCCGAATTTTTTTTAAGAAGTGGTATGATACATTGGTGTCCAGATTCTTTTAGTTCTAATATTGACTAAAACCATGTTTTAGCACAAGAAAAATCATGTAAAATGCCTTAGCTTCTTATTTTTGGTGTTGCACTTTGACTTCATAAGATAATCGTATTGGCACATAAGCCTTCCACGTGCGAAGGCAAAACTAGTATTTATAAAAATAGAAACTCCTAACTACTAGATCTTTATCAAAGTGCAAAGATGAGAGCACGAAAAGAGTATAGAGGATGAAAAATGAAAGCTCCATCAACAAAAGTATTATATAAATGCTAGACAATATCTATATTTATATGTATATCTATATCTATGTAAAATCCTGAATTTTAGGAAATAATAATATAATTGTAAATCTAAATATAAGAAGAAATAAAATAAATAAATTTAAAATATCAAGAGATAAATATTTAATCGAAGTATTTGGGATATTGAAATTATAATTCACACTCATATTATGAAGAGAAATAATGAGGAGATTAAATCTAGAAATTTAGAAATAAATCTAATGGTGAAATATAATATAATAATGAAAAGGGCATTTTAGTCTTTTCCCAATGACTAATTATTGAATTAATAAAATAAATAATTATTAGAATTGAAATAAACAATTTGATTTAAGATAGATTAAATTTGGGTTAAAGTAGCTTAATTTATAGTTTAAAAGATGAGAAAAGGGCCTAATTATAATAAAGCTTAATTAGGGATCTTAAATTTAAGGATATGAGGAGTTTTGAGGTGTTTTAGTAATGTTTTAAAATAGGGGAAATAATTCGTACAAAAATTTATTAAATTAGAAATTTCTTATTAGTTAGACTTAAGAGAAAATAATTAAAAGGAAGGATAAGAAAGTTTTCCAAATAGAATTAGGAATCGTAGTTAGAAAGTTTCTTAAACCAATTAGGACTAGTATTTTGGGTGAACCTATAAAATGAAGGCATTAGGGAAGATTTAGGGTTTCCATTAATTCAATTGTGTGGAGGAAAGGAGAGAGAAAATTCTTGCACAAGGCTGAAAAAATAGAGAGAGAAAAATAGAAAGAGAACAAGAGACTTTAGAGAAAAAGAGAAGTTGTAGAAAATTTCGACTAGCAACCATCAAACGGTGATCTAGAGAGATTCAACCATTGGATCGGCCTCAAATTTGAAAGTTTTATTCTGGGCTGGTGGTTTTATGTAACGCCCCGAATCCAAGTAACGTAATGAAACCGTAACTCATCTCCGAAGGTTATATATAACACAGGATCGCAATATCAAAGTGAAGGAAAAACATGAATAAATCAATAACTATATAATCAGAGTGCACTATAAGCCCAAGCTCAATTATAAAATACCAATACTCAAGTCTAACTCACATGAACCAAGCATATACCCGCTGGTGTCGTCCTTATCAGAATCTGAAAACAAAACAAAACGAAAAGGAATGAGATACAAATATCCCAGTAAGTAGCACATGCATGCTCAAATACAGTTTATTAGTTCTAAAACATGATACAGTTATAAATCATGCAACAGTAGCGTTAACACATCAGATTCGAATAATCCAACAGTAATCCATCAATCAATTCGAGATAACATAAATAATCCAGCATGACAATAAATCTGTCTCAACAAATCAACAGTCAATAAGTCACAGCAGAACTTATGAAATAAGTATGTCTTTAACTAGGGTAATGACAATGTCCACTATGCCACCTCCCGGCTTAGGTGCGAATGCCGAGTACACGATCATCGTCTTATTGCGGGAGAACCCACCTAGTACAGTGATGGGTTGGCATGTACTAATCCAATCATAGTCTGAGTACACAATAAAATGAGGGATAGCCGCAGCCAGCCAAGTACACGATCAGGCCTCACTGAGTACACAGTAGAAACGCGTGCGTGAACAAAGTATTACAACTAGCAAAGAACAATGCTTTCCACTAGCTAGCTCCTAACATGGATCCATATCGAGCTATACCCACTAGACTCTAAAACCAAAACCAGACGTGAAATCCAGTAAGCATAACCCATCTCAATCTCAATCACATCATCCCGAGTACACGGGGCATCTTTGAGTACACAGAGGCAACAACATCCCAAGTACATGGGGCATCCCCGAATACACGGAGGTATAACATCTACCAAAGTACATGGGCATCACAATCTGTCTCTCCAAGTACATGGAGGAAAACCAACTCAAAACCAAAATACAATCATTTCAAATCAATTTAAAATCCTTTTCTTTTCAAAGAATCCGAATAAAACCGATTCGATGAAAAAATTCCATAATCATGACAATCTCGTAAAATCCGAGGTGGAATCCAGTGCTAATAATCAAGGTTCAATCGTATTCAGGAGATCAGAAATTTATAGACACTATTTATGTAAAACCCTGAATTTTTAAGAAATTTTAACTAAGGATAAATAGATGATTAAAGGATTTAATGAGGTTACTTAAATCCAATTTTCATGAAAAGGCTTAATTGGGTGGGTTTTCGCTTTAAAGGAATAGGTTAAATTGATTGGACTAGGTTTTGTTGGATTGGTTCATTCAAGTGAACCGGTATAAGTGTTAGAATTCGATTTAGTTGGCTTAGGTGTAATGGGTTTAGATTAAATTACTTTATTGAAGGAAAAGAATTATTTAATTTTGTTGGGTTTGATTTAAAGGTTTGATGGGTTAATCAATTAATTTGCTTGGGTTCGGTTCATTTAAAAATATTATATAAATTGAAGAGGGTTTAAGTTGGGTTTAATTTGGTTTGGTTTAAGTGGGTGTAGTTGGGTATAAGTGGGTTTGGTTTATTGGATTAAGTGGATCGGTTTAGCTGATTTAGTGGATTTAGGTGTAATCATTTAAATTGAAGAATGAATTTTCTTACTTGGGCTTGGTTTAATTAGGTTTAGTTGGGTAAATTTTGGGGGTTTAATGGGTTATGTCTTATGGTTAATTAAATTAGGTTTACTTGGTTTAAGTCGGTTCATTTTCAATGAACTGGTTCAATGGGTTATTGGGTATTACAAGTATTAGAACCGAGGGTTCTTATTCTCATTTTTATCTCCTTCGTGAGGGTTAGAAGGAAGCCGGAAGAAGAGGAAAAAGGGAAGCAAGGAGAAGAGGAAGAGGAAGGAAGGAGAAGAGAAGGAGAGGAGGAGAAAGGAAGAGGAAGAAGAAGGGAAGAGGGCTAATCACACTAAATTGGTAAGTAGCAGTTTAGACGAATTTCGTTTCTACCTTTTGATTTCAGTTTCATCGTACTTCTGTTTGTGATTTTTCAGTTTGTTTGTGGTGATTGGGTGAGTTGTGATGCTTTGGTTTTGGTTGTTGAGGGGAGTATGAAATAAGAATGGCATGAAGGAAGGGGAAAAAAATGTGAAGTAGGAGGTTAAGAAAGGTGCTGCTGTTGGGCTCTTTCTCATGGAGAAGAGAGACCCATGAAGGTGAATTGATGAACTAAGTATAAGAGAGAAGAAAGAGAGGAGAGAAATAGTGGGAGAGAAATGAAAGAGAGGAGAGAAACAAAAAAGAGAAATGAAAGAGAGGAGAGGAAGAGGTTACGGAAGAGAGAGAGAGAGAGAGAATTTACAGGGTTCGTTGAAGAGAAGAGGTTCTAAGAAAAATAATTAAAGTTCAGTACAAAAATGATATAGAAATTATAAATAAGGTTATATTACAATAAAGTCTTTATGTTCAGTCAATAAGTCAATGAAATTTAGTTTTTAGTGTTAATATATATTCTAATCAAAAGTAAGTTCATTTTTGGTAAGCAGGTTAATATTGAATAAATAATTAAGGTTTAGTCACAAATCAAGTTAGAAATTAATAATAAGGGAAAAACCCTAAATTATACCATGACTAATGCATTTTCTATATAAAAGAGATCCTTAGTGAATAATTAGAGGTAATAATACTTACATTAAGATGTTAGGAAGGGGTTTCTCATGTGTTGGTTAAGTCCAAGTTGGTTTTAATGTTAAAGTGTGTAACATAAGGCATCCTGAAAGGCAGAATGGCCTAGAGATTAAATGGGAAGTAAACAGCGAAAATTCACTTGGTTTTAGTTGTACATTGGTTGTTGATTTCTTATGGGTATTGTGTTGGGATGAGGTAACACAGGCCCAGTGTGGCTCCCTCATCAGGTATTGTGATGGGATGAGGTAACATAGGCCCAGTGTGGCTCCCTCATCGGGGATTGCGTGCGTAATTTATAATCTTGTCCAGCATGTGATACACGGTTCTGGGGGTTGAGGAAGGCAGTTCACCCTAGCTCATGAAGGGCCGGGGTTGTGAACTTGCATCCTCCTCAGAATGTGCCACAGCAACCCGTAAAGTCAACTAGATGGTCTCATTGAGATCACTAACTTGATGGTCTAATAAAGATCACTAACTCGATGGTCTAATAAAGATCACTAACTCGATGGTCTAATAGAGATCACTAACTCGATGGTCTGAAGAGATCACTAACTTGCTATGGTTGGACTGGGTTGTACTTGCCAGCTCATGCATGTCTCATGCTTGAGTGCTCCGCTTTGGAATAGCGATCTTAGCTAGATTTTTCCATTGTAAGTCGTAAGCTGGTGAATTGGGACAAGTGAATTAAATCTTTGTTATTACATGAGAATTTACTGAAATCGTGGTTTGGATTAATCTGATTTTATCTGTTTTATGACTCCACAGAATTCGAAGTAATGTCATTGCATGATATTGATATAGATTTAGATGAGTTGCCAAATTTTGATGGTATATTACATTATCATGCTATTTTACTATTGAAACTGCATAAAATGTTCTTATCATGCATTATGCTGCTTACTGAGACGTTAGTCTCAAGCGTGTTTTGTTTTTACCGGTTTTGTTTTCAGATAAATCTGCAGAGCAACCACAAACTGAGGTAGGCAGAACTAACGGGCTGGATGACGACTACAACCCGGAGAATTATTATTATCCGGGATAGGGTTGGGCAGTGTTTTTATGTAGTCATCTATTTTTTGGATTGTGTATAAATTGTAAATGAGAAAGAGAGAAAAGAAGGGAAAACCTTAGTAAACTTTACTTTAAATCTGTAGATGTTTGATGGCTTAGTTTTTTTTTTTTTGGAATGGTGTATATTATCTATATATTTTGTGTTTATCAGGTATTGGTTTGAGGGCTTAGCCCATTCTTATAAATACAGACGTTATATAGCCGTTTTTCCAAAAATTTTTGGATTAAAATATAACTGTTTGGTTAGTTTTTAAAACTTAGAAATGCGTTCTGGGACCTCACCTGATGTCAAGGAACCGGCATATACCTTTAATGAACATGTCCGGGTCCGGGGCGTCACAAAGATGGTATCAGAGCAGTAATGTTGAGTCAGTACTCTAGATTTAGCAGCCTTAGGAAGGGTTTGGGGTATGAGATAGCCTTTGGTAGAACTTTTATGTGTTTGAGATGAAGTAGTCTTGTGTTTGATAATTGCTATTTTCTTCTAGTTGAGGATGGCGAGAGGTCGAGGTAGACCCCGGACTAGAGCCTTTGTGCCACCAGCTATGGACCCACCGGCACCTGAACCACCGGTTGGTGATCCACCAGCAGCTGCTCCTCCAGTAGTGGAGCCACCTGCATTACCAGTACAGCCACCGGTACCAGATCAGCCAGCAGCAGCTGTAGACCCGATGGAGGCCGTATGGCGAACACTGAGACAGGTCTCTGAGCTATTCCAGCAACAGGCGGTAGCTCATCATCAACAGGCCCATATTCAAGGGCTAGAGGTTGGAATTCAGTCATCTGGTGGGATTATGGCTGATTTTAAACGGATTGAGCCGCCTGCTTTCCATGGTCACCCTGACCCTATGGAGGCAGAGCGATGGATGATGCGATAGTTCATGCTTGCACAATTTATTACTCTAAGAATGCATAACTCTTACTCAAACAAATTTTCTGATTTCAGAAATTAAGAGCTCAAATATGCTCCCCATTTCAGCATTCCTATTCATCCAAAGTAATTCAAATTATCCTTAATTAAGTCCCCTAAGAGACTCCCCTAATTGAAATTTAATAATCAACACAAAAGGCTATATAGATAAGTTGGGAAAGTTTCCATACTCTAAGAAACCAGATTCATACCTCATACCAGATTTTTGATCCCATTAGTTGGAAACCTTAAGTATGCTCTCATTTTCCAGTGTTTCCTATACCTCTTGCTCAACCAAAATACTTCAATTAACCCTCACTTAAGACCCCTAAGAAATCCCCAAGTTATGTTTTAATAGCACTTTCAAAAGCTAAAAGCAGAGGCTGGGATTCAACTGGCGCTGACCTTTGGATAGGTTGGCGCCAGTCAGCAGCACTCAGCAGTGCTTGGCGCCAAGACAAAATTTTCCCAGCTCAAGTGCGGCAGACCCAATTCAGCATAGACTGACCCTAAGGTATTCTTCCAAATCAATTCAATCACCTTCCTAACCCTCTAAATAGCATATTTAACCTCTTTTGAATTTAATTAAATCATCAATACCATTGTCCTAACATTAGCCACACATATCCCATTGCATTAGAATTTTCTCCAACCAGCAACATGAAATCAATTCCAGATGGTTTCATTAGATTTTTCCTCTATACTTCCTTTCCAACACACTCCAAAATATCAATTAAAACAGCAAACACACATCTGAATTAAATTGAATCGAATTTGCTACTGATTAGAGTATAAGCGCCAAGAATTTATGAAACAGAGGTGCAGCAGAAAATGTTTACTCAATCTATGTTAACTTTCCAAAATTGTTGTCTAAAACATCCAACTTGAAATCAAATGGTACCACTCACATCTTAGAAGAATTTCGAGCTGATCAAATCCCTAATTGTAGTTCAATAATAATCACAAAAAGGCTAAAAACAAGCTGGGCGCCAACCCAAGTAGGTTAGCAGCACTTGGCACCCTGCCATAAATAAAAGGGGGTAAGTTACGGCAGTAGCAAATCCACCTTAACTGATCCATTCTTCTTTTTTTAATCCATCTCCAGCATGTTTCTCATCATCTAAATAATCTATATGAACATTTTTTAATCTAATTCATGCAAGATATCTTTCCATAATGACTTAGCCACCCCTCTTCATTCTAACAGAAAATTCCAGCAACTCAAACATACATTCAATTTGTTTATTCAATTTAACTCAATCAAAACTCAAATTAGAAATGCTACTTGCATTCAAATGCTAAATTCCAGTTGCTGATCTTCAAATTCTCAAAGAAAACTCTAAAACCTCCACTCCAGAACTCACGAATGAATTTCTTCTGCAGAGATTTTGATAACTAGATCAGATCTCTACAGATCTGAAACCTCTTCAGATAATGCTAATATTTGACGAATCTGATCTAAATCAAAGTAAATCTAACCTGGATAAATCTGAATTCGTAACATTTAATTGCTCTTGACGAATTGATGCTGTTGCCGCAAGATCTCTTCTTGGTGGCTTGAACAGAGCTCATGAACAGACCACCTCTCCGATGATCACCTCAGCAAAAGTCAGATTGATCTCCTCAAAACCCTAGGTCTTCTTCTTCTTCTCTCTGAATGTTTTGAACTTCAATCACTCGAGCGACTAACAAACTAAACTGTCGCTCGAAATAAGACTAAGTTTTATACTTGTAGCCAAGAGCTAGCTTAAGCATGATCCCAGGCTCTGATACTCCACCAACTTCTTGTATAAGCACACTTAAATAACTATGATCCCGTATCTGCCACCACATCAAACCATCACAAGTCAACTAATTAAAACTCCAGCAATTGCTCAAACCTATTTAAATCTAATTAGCCTATACGGTTCGACAAAAATCCTTGATTTGACAACCTTGATCTCCTTTCTCTACAAAAGTTTACCAATTAGCCTTAATTAATTACCAGAATAATTAAATTTTAATTTCATTAAAATTTGGGATTTTACATTTTACAATCTAAACGGTGGAGATTGTGTTTAGGGATCCCTAGAGTTGTGCGAAAATTTCAGAAAATCGGCTTTACTCTGAGGTTATTGAAAAATAAGAAGGATTTTGTGATCTTAAGGCAAGTAGTAACCCTTTCATTGGAAAACTTGCATAGTTTATTGTTTAAATGATAGATATTGTGTTCTTCGGATTGTGATGATTTAGAAACATGTTTATGTTGATTTGGAAGGTTTTGGTTGAAGTTCAAAGCATGGAAAAAGTATATGTTTTTCTTCTCGATAGGATTTTATTTACTTTGATCTTTTGATGAAAATCATGATTTCGATGATTAGATTTATTAGTAATTGTTTTAGAATGGTTTAGATTATTTAGAGAATGATTTTAGATGTGTTAGAAGTGATATTGAATGATGGAAATAAGTTATAGAAAAAGAAATAGAAAATTCGCAAAATTTCGTAAAACCCAGATTTTCACGATTTTATACTGACGCCTAAAATCACGCTCAAGCGCCATGCCAGGCGTTGAGGTGACTGCATAGACGCTCAAGCGCCATCGAAGGCGCCCCGCCTATGTTTTTTTTAAATTTCCAAACCCGAGAGTTGTAAATTTTGGTAAACCGAGCACCCGGGAAAACGCTCAAGCGCCATCCCGAGCGGTCAAGTTTTAGAAAATTAACTTCTCTCGAGCGCTTGCAATAGTGCCTGACAACGCTCAAGTGCCCATGATAGAATTTTTGATATTTTTGAAATATACCCAGTTTTTTATTATAAAATTGTTTTTATTAAATTCCAACTCATGTACCAATAAGATTAGGGTGTTTTGAGAGTGTTTGCACTCGCTGATGATTTATTTGGATTATTATAAAGAATTTGGATACATTCTACTAAAATGACTTTTATTTGAGTTTATCGTTCCAAATCCTTTTCCTTTCAACTTGGTTTGATTTTATTGTTTCGTACACTTGTATTTGAACTACCTAAAGATGTTTTCAGAGTCGTTATGGCAAAATTGTTATTATTTTCCTTCGTGTACCTCTGAGTGGTTACTCTCACTCATGTAGCTTGGGTTTGAGACTTGGATTTCCTCCATGTATCTTTGAGTTGACTTATGGATTATTGATTATGTTTTTGGTATCTAAAATAATATGTTTGAGTATTTGATTGCCTTGTGTCTAGCGAGCATAGCTTGTTATGGATCCATAGTTTGGCTAGATAGTAAAGTGGGTCGTTCTTTGTTTAGTTAACCCCGTGGTCCATTTATGCATTTTAGTCCGTGTATCTCGGCAATCCTCTTCCTTTATCCGTGTTATTTCAGTGGGAAGTTGGAACTCGTAGCAATCATATTCCTTTATCTGTGTATCTCGGTGGGAAGTGTGGTTGTACATACCAATCTTAATCCCTGTATCTGAGTGGGTACTCCCCTACGTTGTAGTTCATGTATCTCGGCCAGCATATGTCAGGAGGTGACATTTGGAATCGGGTTATTAACTTCTCAGAGATGTTTTATTTCACGAGTCCTGTGATGTCACAAATTGTGTAGTGTGCTGATTGTATTACGTAAATACTGATTATTGGTTTTACTTTGGAAGTATGTGGTTTTGGATTCATGACATATTATTCTTGGATATTTGGTATTTGGATTTATCGTTGAACCTCATGAAAATGTTTTATAAAATTATATGGATTGTTTTCTTTCATGCATGTTACTACTTGTTGAGATTTTATATCTCACCGTTGTTTTCAATATTTGTTTTCAGATACTCTTAGAGAGGACATGCAAATCAGGGTAGAAAATACAGAGGGTACAACAAAGGATCTTGATGAGCAGCCTACAGATTATTAGTTTTCTTTTATATTTATTATTAGGAGATTTGTTTAGGAGTTATTTCTTTTATGGTAGGGTTGAGAAGTGTCTAGAATAGATAGTTGCCTTTTTAAAAATTTCAGAATTGATGTATTGAGTTAAGAAGCTTATTTTGAGGATCATTAGCACTTTTATTTTGAATTAATGAAGGAGTTGTTTAATTTTTGGTGTACTCTGATTTATCTTTATCCATTTATGCTATTGTTCTTAATTGCTATATTATCATTCAAGTAATGCCTTGATCCGTTGAAAAAAAAAACTACTGGATCCTGGGCATTACAATCTATATCTGTACTACTATTAAAAGCACTAACTACTTTAAACATTTTTTATTTTCAGATGCCTAAAATGTCCTTCCCTATAATTTTCATTTCACATATTCGTCTATCTAAATTAGATGTATATCAATAAATTAATAAGATATATCAATTGACTTAAACATCTAACTAAACAAGATAGACATCAATTAGACGTACTTTAATAAAATTGATAATTATATTAACAAAGGCTTTGTTTTTTAGTAATAGTGGGGTTGCACATATGTAGATTAAAATTTTAGGATATGTAAGGGATAAGGAATTATTAAAGGGTCTATTTTAGAAAGTGAAAAAGGAAAAAGACAAAGTTATCTATGTAAGTATACGAGACAAAATAACATTAGAAAGTTATTTTAGAGAAAAAAAAATAGATTAGTTTGGCACACTTCACAAGGGCGCCTTGCATTTATATGGTATAGATTTGTATTGAACTATTAAGCTTACTAATAACTATATTAGGCATCAATAAAGTAGATAAGTATTAATTCTTACTAAATTTTATATTAATTAGTAAAATAGGTAACTATATTAACAAATGGTTTTTTTTAGTATTTGTATTGAACTATTACGCTTATTAATAACTACATAAGACGTTAATAAAATATATAAGTATTAATTCTAGTTAAATTTATATTAATTTTGGAATATATAAGTATACAAGAGAGATGTCAATTAATACTATATAAATTTATAAATTAACATATATGTTGTTGAATAATTTATAAAATAACATATATATCATTAATAACTAAGCACTAGAGATGTGTTGTTTCTCCAAATAAATAGGATCGTTAATCCAATCCACTCAAAAAAGAAAAGATAATTAAATTGTTTTATCGTTGATGATAAACCCAAAATCCTTAATCAAATCATTAGTAAAATAGGATTAATTATTATATATAGTTAATAATTAATAAATGGAAAAAAAAACAAATAACATATATATCGTTACATGCAAAATGCCTAGCAGATGAAAACTAATGATAATTTGTTGTTGAACAAATTAACAACATATATATCATTAATATATATATATATATATATATATATATGTTAGACATCTACTTATATATTTGTGAGACATGGAAAATCAATTCAATGACTTGATCATCACATGGGATTCATTAAAACAAAGAGTCACCACCATTCTGGTTAGGTGTGAATGGACACCAAAACCATCAAATCAAATAAAGGAGACAAAAATTAGAGTAAAAATAACTATATTTTAAAATACAAAACAAAAACAACCAGAGATGGGTAAGGGGATTAGGTTATGAACAGGGGAAGGTGTTAGGCACCCCTATTCATCCACACAAGGTGGTTGCCAGGTATTGTTCATGTTAAAAATAAAAAAGGCTTGCTTAATAAAGGAAAAAACATAAAAATAACAAAAGTGTATGGTTTTTCATATGAATATCCCGATTAATTCAGAACCTTCAACATGATCAAACCATTCTAAAGGTTTCATGATTGAAATAAAATTAAGATGAAAATCAAAGAAAACCATCCTAACGTGAAATCTGACAAAAACTAGATTTAGGCTAAACCATTAAAAGGTTGAAAAACCATGTTGAAATCAAATCTCTTGATTAAAATATTGAAGAAGAAAGCTCTTTAAGGTAAAGATCTGATCCAGATCTCTCATTCAACCCATGTTGATAAAAAAATCAAAAGGGGGAGTTTAGACCCTAGGATCCTCTCCCTAAGATTAAAACAGCTTCAAAATCACATCATGAACCCTATAGGTTACTTTCAGCATTTGATTTCAGATCTACCATATAGATCATGGTAGATCCAAAATCCTAGCCAAATATTACCAAAACCAAGAAAACAATGATGTAGGTGCAATGGTGTGAAAAATCCAAACTATAGAAAAAAGTGAGGATCTCATGCTATAAACATCATGGATTCATAGAATCCCTCCAAATTCAGAATAAAATCATTAAAACATTAACAGGGTATTAAAAGCAACCATATATAATAGATTATAGCACAGGGGGTCTACCCTACGGATCCACCTGTTCTCTTTTCCCCTAGCTCTCTCTTCACGTTTTACGGCTAGAGAGGAGTCTTGAGGTACTTGGAGATAGGTTTGGGGATACAAACACAGTCAATGGCCTTATTCTATAAAAAAGGAAAAGAAAAGATTATAGGGTTCTATTCTAGGGATCCACCTGTTCCCCTTTTCCCCTAGCTCTTTCTTCACGTTTTACGGCTAGAGAGGAGTCTTGAAGTACTTGGAGGCAGGTTTAGGGATAAAAAGATAAGCTAGGCCTTATTCTATAGAAATGGAGAAGATTAGACTATTTCTGGAATTAAAAACATAAAATAAAAGAGAAAAGGGACTTACCTGGATTGAGAAAGCAGAAAAGCAGGGATTCCCTTCTTCACTTGGAGCTCTTCAGGCTTCAGATCATTGGCCTTTTGCTTGAGGATCTGCCCTCTATTTATAGGCAAACCCAGGGGCATTGTTGGTCCAGGGTTTGCCAAGATAGGGTTTCAAATTGAATTAAAAACAGGGATAATGCCAATCCATTGCCAAAAAGGATAAATAAGAGGATTCGAATGGATAAACAAGTGAATTTGAATCTCCCAAAGAGAGATTTGGGTGCAGATAAGGCTAAGAAATCGAAAAAGACTAAATTCACACAAAAACCCCCGTGCCCGTATATACATTGCGGGCGTGTCTTGCCCGCAGTGTTAATACGAGCACGGCATGCCCGTATATCGATTGCGGGCGCAACCAGCCCGCAGATACAATACGGGCACTGCCTGTTTGATGAAATTTTATGCATTTTTGACCTGTTTCAAATCCCAATTACATATTTTCAATTATTTTCTCATCTTGTAGTGCAATTTGGGGTGTCTACAATATTCAAGATAAATAACTAAATAACATAAATTGTAACTCCTCAAACCCAATAGTTTTTTTTTTTTTGGGGATTAAAGCATTACTTAGTGATAACAAAAAATAAAGAACAAAAGCAAATGGTATAAAGGTAAATTAGAGTACGCCGCAATTTAAACGGCTCCTTCATTAATTCAATATAAAAGTACTAATAATCCTTAAAATAAACTTCTTGACTCAACACATCAAATCTAATATTTAAAAAGGCAACTAACTATTTTAAACATTTCTCAAAACCATAAAAGAAATAACTCCTAAACAACTAATCTATCAAAATATTAAAGAAATCTAACATGCTATAATATGCTCCTCTAGATCTTCTGTAGTACCCTCAAGAATCTCTACCCCAACTTGTGTGTCCTCTCTAAGAGTATCTAAAAATAAAACATTAAAAACATGGGATGAAATATAAAATCCCAGCAAGCAGCATGAGAAAAAACAATCTCTATAGTTTGAAATCCTTTTTCATAAGGTTCCACCGATAAATTCAAATACCAAATATCCAAGAATAATATATCATGAATCCAAAACCATATATTTTTAAAGTAAAACTAGGAATTAGCATTTACATAATACAATCAGCACACCATACAATTGTGACATTATAGGACTGGTGAAATAAGACATCTTTGAGAAGTTAAAAACCCGACTCCAAATGCCACCTCTCATCACATGTTGGCTGAGATACACGAACTACAATATACGAGAGCACCCACCCAGATACATGGATCAAAGTTGGCAAGTACAACCAAAACTTCCTACCGAGGTACACGAATCAAGGAAGATGATTGTTGAGATACATGCACTAAATGCATAAACGGGCCATATGGTTAACTAAACAAAGAGCGACCTACTTCACTATCTAGTTAAACTATAGATCCATAACAAGCTATGCCCGCTAGACACAAGACAAACATCCCCAATATCCAAAATAAATCCAAACAATCCAAATATGCCAATTTAATATATAAATCATTCCAATATATATGGAGGAAAACCAAAAGATTATCTCAAGATACATGGAAAAGTCAAATCCTCAACCCAAGATACATGAGTGAGAAAATAAGCCACTCCGAGATACACAAAGGAAATAGATGTAATTTTGCCATAACAACCTTGAAAACATCTTTAGATAGTTCAAGTACAAGTGTATAAACCATTAAAATAAGCTAAGTTAAAAAGAAATCAATTTGGAACAATAAATTCAAAACAAGAGTTTTTTAGTAAAACGTACCCAAATTCTTTATAAAAATCCAAACAATACTTAGGCCAGTGCAAATACTCTCAAAATACTTTAATCTAATTGGTACATGAGTTGGAATCCATTAAAATCATTTAAGAATCAATTTCTAGGCAAATTGGTCAATTTTTGAAATTTTGGGTTCAGGCGCTCAACAGGGTGTTCGAGCCACATGTTGGGTGCCAAGTTTAAAACATAGGGCACTCAAGCCTTAGGTCGAGTGCTAAAAAACAGCTCTCGAGTTTCAAACTAAAAATACACATAGGCGGGGCGCTCAATGTAGGTCAAGCGGCGTTAGGTGCCCTTACAAAATAGCCTGGTGCCCAAGTTGGCGCTTGAGCCATATGTTGGGCGCTAGTTCAAATTCGTAAAATTTTGGGTATTTCTATAATTTGTGAAATTTCATTCTAAATCCAAATAACATCAAGCCAACACCTCAAATCACTTCTAAATCATATATTTTCAACCTCTACACAAGATATGTAAAACCTCGACCCGGATTATATCTTAATTACTAAGTTTAATTAATTAAAGTGGGATTATTAGACTAATTAAGTGCTTGTGTTATGAAGGTGAGGTGGATGTAGATCATGCTTGAGGATTTGGGGAAATCAAATTGAACTTTATTGAAAGTTATTAAGGTAAGCTCAGTTAATGTTATGTCTCAATTTCAATTGGCTAAGATACCTTCCAAGTAATTCTAGTGAATTGAAAATCAAAATTTGAAAAATTAGAGTGAAGTGTGAAAATTTGCCTTAACGTGCGGACCTTGAATCGCGCATTGAACTAAATCCTGTAGAAACCATTTGATAAAGGTTCAACGCCCGAATGTCTAACTTTAACGTTCGTGTTTCCAGTACAAAAATTTCCAGATTTCTTGTTTTGAGCTCAAACTGAAATTGCAACACTTCTAGATCATTCTTGAACCCTCATTAACACCAATTTGGGCTAAGCACACTCCCAAGTAAACCTAATGTACACCCTCTCATGTATACCTCAAAGTACACCCAGGTATACCCAAAGAACCTCCCAAGTATACCCAAGGCACCTCTCAAGTGTACCTAAAGTATCTCCTAAGAATACTTAAAGTAACTCTCAAGAATACCTAAGGTATCCTCCCGAATAACTCTAAAGTACCCCATTGTATTACCCAAGGTACCCCATTTCTGTACCTAAGGTACACCCCACGTATTACCCAAGGTACCACCCAAGTATATCCAAGGTACCCTCCCGACTGACACTAAAGTACCCCCTTGTATTACCCAAGGTATCCCACTTCTATACCTAAGGTATACCCATGTATTACCCAAAGTACACCCATGTATTACCCACGGTACCAGCCAAGTGTACCTAAGGTACACCCTTGCTTTGTTGTGAAAACGCCTAGGCGATGCCAGGCGATAGACCTACCTGTAGCCTAGGCGACCGCCTAGGCGCCTAGGCGGTCGCCTAGGCGACAATTTTTCATTTCAAAATAATTAAAATATATTCATCATCCATTGTACATGGAGGTATCAAAAATCAAAAAAATCTAAAGTATCAAAATGTTTAGATGCCATCATCCAATGTAAAATCCATATTAGTTTCTTGAAGCAAGCCTCCTGCAATCCCATCACTCGTAGGTCCCTGATTATGATTAGCTTCATCTCCATCTTCATTATCATCCGACTCCAAGTATGTATTTTCTTCCTCGCCTTCAGTTTCATCAGAATCGGTCCATTGGGGTTCTTCATTTTCTTCCTCTCCTTCAAAATGTCTACTTGAATTTCTTGGATTGCTACTACTAGTTGCACTTGACATGTTGCGTTGTGGTCTTGATGGTCCATCAATATCTTCAGAAGCCCCCACAGCAATATCAACATCTAACCAACTAAGCCCTTCATAGACAATGTCTTCTGACGGCTCTTTTCCTGTGAGCCACTCGCTAGAGTCATCAATATCATCAAAGCAAATGGGGTCATAGGATTTAGGATTTTCCTTTCTTGTTAAGAATCTCTCTCTTAGTCGCTGGTTGTATTGGACGAAGACGAGATCATTCAGCCGCTTCTGTTCTAGCCTATTCCTCTTCTTTGTATGAATCTTTGCAAACAAAATAAAAAAAATCATTAAAGAATCTCAAATTGTAATAAAACTTCAAATTAAAGATACAAATGACATATATATTTTTACTCACAAATTCAAAAGTACTCCAATTGCGTTCACAACCCGAAGAAGTGCATGTAAGCCCCAGGATCCGAAGTGCTAGATGTCGAAGTTCCGGGGTATTAGCTCCATAGGTATCCCACCATTCAACTTCAAAAAATATTATAATAATTAGTAAAGAATCAATTGTTAATTGTCACAAATAAAAATTCAAATTTAAAAGCATTACAATGAACTTACTTGGTTGCTTCTTCTCTCTTTGCCTAATTGCCATATCTTTTCCAAAAAGGTCCCTACAATTTTTATAAGTATCCATTTGTTTAGAGATCTTATCTTGTAACTCTTCATCTCTAACCATCCTCTCTAAACAATCAAGAAAACCCACTTCAAACTTTCCAACCGAATCATCTGAGATGTCTTTAGCTTTAAAATACAAGCTTGGATTGAGAAAGAAGCCTGCTACATGTAATGGCTGATTGAGTTGCTCTTCCCATCTCTTATCAACAATAGTCAAAATAGGTTTGTAATCTCTTTCTTTGTGTCCAAAAAGCTTTGGATTTGATCTCTTGCTTGTTCCATTGCAGCATAAAGATAACCCATTGGTGGCTTCTCATCACCATCGACTAATCTCAAAACTTGTACAAGTGGATATGAAGCTTTCAAACAATAACTAATACCTCTCCAAAATGTTGTTGATAAAACAATATTTGCAACTCTTTTTCCTTCAATTTTTTTTGCCCACTTACTATTATTCCATTCAGAGGAAACAAATAAAGCTCTCAAGCCTTGTTTATGGGTAAACAAACTTTGAAGATTCAAGAAAGCAGTAGCAAACCTTGTGACTGCTGTCCTTACTAGGTCTTTTCCTATCTTGGTTCTCATTTGATTAAGTAGGAGAGGATGCTTGTAGATGAAAGAAGTAACTGATCGGGCCTTGGCAATGATAGCCTTTGTTCCCTTGAGATTCCCAATATCTTCTAATATGAGATCTAAGCAATGAGCAGCACAAGGTGTCCAAAACAGTTGTTTTCTCCTATCCATCAATTTTCTACCTATAAAAAGGCATGATAAATATAAGTACAAGTAAGATAATACACTTGAATTTAAGTTAAAGATAAAATAAAATAAAAAGCCATCCAAATTACCTGCAGCAACATAAGCAGCATGGTTATCTGTAACAACTTGAACCACGTGCTCTTCTCCAACTTCTTCTATCACATTATCAAGTACTTCAAACAAGTACTGTGCATCATGTACTTTACTAGAGGCATCAATTGATTTCAAGAAATATGTCCCTTCGGGACAATTCACTAAGAAGTTGATTAAACTCCGTGTCCTCTTATCAGTCCAACCATCAGACATAATTGTGCATCCATACTTTTTCCAAGCTGTTTGATAAACTTGAAAAAGTTCCTTGGTTCTATCAACCTCAATCTTAAGAAGTGGTTCTCTTAACTCATGAAATGATGGAGGCCGATAACCTGGTCCAAATTGACCGATTGCTTCCACCATTATTTGAAAACTTCTTAATTTGACTGTATTGAATGGAATTCCAGCTTGGTAAAACCATCGAGCTACATATTGATTTACTTTTTTCCAATCCTCCTTTTTGTATCTATTATTAATGGTGGTCTGAACTGTTTTTCCTTTGGCCCTCTCTGCAATTACTTCTTCAGGATTCCTTCTCAAAAAGCCATCCATGGGTCCCCTTTCACGTGGCTTTTTTTTAGTCACTTGACTGACTTGTGTGGACTTCTCCATACATGTCCGTTTTCTCTTTTCTGCACGACATTCCACTTCAATATCTTCACTTTCTTCAATATTAATTTCCCAAGGATCTTGGCTAAAAGGATCATCAAGCAAGTCATTTTGGATTCTTTTAGTACTTGCCATATGATCCGATAATTCTTTAATTATCTCCGTATCTGCCTTTGGGCATTTCTTGACATTCCCATACCCACCAATCAAATGTTGTTTTTGTCTATAAATACCTCCATTTGTTATAGCCCCACATAACTCACATTGAATTTTGTTCTTATCATTGACAACGGGCCAAAATGAATACTTCCACGCTGGATCCTTAGAATTGGCTTTTGGTTTGGAACTACCGGAAGATGACATCTCTTCAAATAGGCAAACACCAAACACTTTTATTAAGTAATAAAAAAAATGTAGATATTGAGACAAAGATATCTAAATACAAGAAAAATATTAAATCTATTAAATCTGTGTACGACAAACACGAACAGAAATTGAGAATTCTAGTCTAGTGAGAAAAGATATCTAAAATTGAGAATTCTGGTGAGAAAAGATATCTAAAATTCTAGTGAATATTAAATCTGTGTACGACAAACACGAACAGACATTGAGAATTCTAGTGAGAAAAGATATTTAAAAAACTTCTGTTCGTGTTCGACAAACACGAACAGAAGAATTGAAAGGAAGGGAGACAGCGAGAGGGAGGGAGACAGGGGCGAGAGGGAGGGAGACAGGGGCGAGAGGGAGACAGGGGCGAGAGGGAGGGAGCGAGCGAGAGGGAGGGAGACGAAACAGAGAGACCGAGAGGGATGGGCGAGCGAGAGGGATACAGGGGCAGCAGGGGCGAGAGGGATGGGCGAGCGAGAGGGAGGGAGACAGGGGCGAGAGGGATGGAGCGAGCGAGAGGGATGGAGACGAAACAGAGAGAACGAGAGGGATGGGCGAGCGAGAGGGATGGGCGAGAGGGATGGAGCGGGCGAGAGGGAGGGAGACAGGGGCGAGAGGGATGGAGCGAGTGAGAGGGAGGGAGACGAAACAGAGAGAACGAGCGAAGAGGGAGGGAGATGGAGCGAGTGAGACAATCTGCTTGAGTCAGTGAGCTTGCGAGTGAAACAGAAGGGGCGAGAGGGAGGGAGCGAGTGAGAATCAGAATCAGAAAGAGGAAGAACGAGAGGAAGATGACGTACCTTTCACCTTTCACCTTGCACCTTGACGACGATGACGAAGAAGCTGGAAGGAAGCTGTCTTTTGCCTTTCGCGTTTCAGGTTCTCTTCGTCTTCTCTTCTTCTTTCGCCCCTTCTTGTCTCGTTTTGTTTCTTTTCTTGTATTCTTTTTTCTTGCGAGTTTTGTTTCCCTTTCTTCTTCTTGCATGCAACGAACTGGTGAAGACGTAACGTCCTTTTTTTTTTCTCTATTTGGTCGCCTGGTTGCATATCACCTGGTCGCCTAGGCTGTCGCCTAGGTCGACTAGGCGAAGCTCGCATAGGCGAACTAGCGCCTGGCTTCTGAATACACGCCTGGTCGACTAGGCGGTCGCCTAGGCTTTAATTACATAGCACCCTTGTATCGCCTAAGGTACCCCCTTGTGTTGCCTAAGGTACCCAACTTAAATACCTAAGCTACCCCCTTGTTTTACCTAAGATACCCCCCTTTGTATAACTAAAGTACCCCAATATATAACTAAGGTACCCCCCTTTGTATAACTAAAGTACTCCCTTATATAACTAAGGTACCCCCTTGTATAACAAAAGTACACCCCTTACATAACTAAGGTACCCCCTTCTATAACTAAGGTACACCCGTTCTATAACTAAGGTACCCCTCTTGTATAACTAAAGTACACCCCCAAGCATACCTAAAGTATAACCCCTTAAATAACTAAGGTAAACCCCCTTGAAAGTCCAAGGTACCCCCCCTATTATGCCTTAAGTACACCCTAAGGATTTAGTGGAATAAAGGCTTTGTTTAGTGGTGCTACAATTTCTTATGTGACATCCTGGTTATCTAAGTGGGCGGGTGAATGGGTAATCTAACTCAGTGAGCTACCAAGCGAGGATGTGCATATGGTTGGGATCCCACAACGCTTGAGGTTGCTATAAGTAATCTTGTGATCCATTACAAAGCAAGAGGCTTTTTAAAGCATAATACGGGATTAAATCCCCTTGGAACCCTCAAGTTAAGCGTACTCGGGTGAGAACAGTGCTAGGATAGATGACCACTGGGAAGTTTTTTTGCGTTATCCTTTGAGAACAAATCCGTGAGGGCCCAGAGCGGATAGTATTTTGCTGGGTATGGGTCTGGGACATTACAAGGAGAGTCTTAGTCGTGTGATCTATCTGGTAAAAAAAAAAATTTCTCAGATCTGGTTTTTGGGTTTGGCATTAACTTGAATGTGATAAAAAAAATTTCTTATTCAACATTTTGTCTTGTGTATTTTGCGTAGACTAAATAGAAGGGGAGTCAAAAGATCTCAATTTGATTTGAGAAGAGGCTAAAGGTCAAACGTGTGGTTCAGGTATGTGATAGAAAAATTTCTATATCAGTTTTTAAGGCTTGACATTAAACTAAAGTGAGCAGAATTTTCTGATTGTGATATTTTATGTGCAAGTTTATCTCATATTGAAGGGAAGAGTGTGAGACCCCAAATATTAGATAATTTGCTTAAGTGCTTAAGCAAGAGGTATTTAGCATCTCTAATTTACTTTTGTATTGTATTGTGAAGGTGAAGTGGTAGAAGCCCAAATTTGAAGCCAGAAAGCCAATCAAGTGGCTAACTCAAAGACTTACAAAATAAAAGGTAAGCTTGAGCTGCAAGGCATTTCTTTTATTAGAGAAAATCTCTAAGCTATTGAATAAACTTCATTTTTATGAGAGAATCGCATGTTTGTAAATTGTGTGTGCAGTAAAAGGAGAGTGGCAAAGAGGTAATATGCATGGTGTTTGAGAGGAAGAGCAAACTTGACATTTTAGTGTGTGCGAGTGAGATTGTGAAGTATAAAAAGGGGCTTGTTTTGCCCCATACGTATGAACCACTCCCACCCTCTTCTCTTCCCCATTCTTTCTTTTGTTGGGCAAATTTAGGGGGAGCTCTTGTTAAAGAGAAGGAGCACCAAGGCTTGGAGATAGAGTTGCTGTTTCCTTTACGATTTGGTGGATTGTGGAGAAACCTCCAAGGAGCTCAAGAGGAGCTGCTCGTGAGTTGTATTTGGGAGCAAGGGGTTAGTTCTTGCTTGTATCAGGTAAGCAACACTCTTCCAACGAAAATCTTGTTTGATTTCTTGTATTGAAAAAGGATTTAGACTTAGGGTATTTTTGTTTTCTTGATTTATTTGCAAATGAAATAAGCTAATAAATCAAGTGAGCAGCAATAATGATAGCAAGGGGCAGTTTGATCCATCTGTACTGATTGGACGGTCAGGTCAAACAACGAGAGTTGAATTTTTTGTTAAGCTGAGCACCCAACCCGACACTCGAGCGCTATGCCGAGCATCATCTCCTAGAATTTCATCTCTTATATTGCCTGTCTGGATGCTCGAGTGCCAGGTTGAGCACCCAATACAAAAAACTCCATTTTGGGGATTTTTAGGTGATTTCAACTACGAATTGATCTTTATTCAAATCCAACCTATGTACAAATATGATTTAGCTGTTTAGAAAGTGTTTACACTGGAATTATCTCAAAATTTAAATTAACCAAGCGTTTAGGCACATTCTACTGAACTAGGTTTTGTAAAGAGTTTTGGTTCTAAATTACTATAGAAGAAATATATTTTAATTCTACCACTTGGAACACCTTCCTAATGATCCTTGGAAGTGGAGAATCAAAGCCAAAGGAATTTTATGAATATTCCTAATGAATTGGGGTCTAGTTTGCTCAAAATAGTGTATGTGGCTAACGTTTGACTTATTATCATGAGAATGAATTGTTGTTATTAATTGCTTATGTAGCATGTGATGCGATATGAAAGGCATTGGCCCGATTATTTGAGATGACATAAATGGCATTGGCCCGATTACTTGATATATTATGGAGGGCAGTGGCCTGATTCTATGAGATGATAAAAAGGGCATTGGCCCAAGTGAATTTGTGTAAGGCTATGAAGCTACCCTCTATTGTACATGCGTGAGTGGCATGAGTTACAATTTTGGTTAAGTGTAACCAACTTGATGATATAAAGGATATTGTATAATGAACCAACCTTAAGTTATGGATCCATAAATCTTAAGTGGGTAAGTTTGTATAAAAAGTGCCATGACTATGTTACTATTGTTCTTGTATCATCTTGTTTATTCCGGCACCAAGCAACATTGGTGGCTGATGCCCACCGATACGGGGAATCAGTGTGGATGCCCAACGTCAAGGGGAATCGGCGTATGGATGCCTAACATCGAGGGGAATCGGTGTTGAATGCCTAACCCACCACGTGGAATCGGTGGAGTTAGATGTGGTCATGAGTATTATATATTAAACTGCCTAGATAAATAACTGATGAGACTTGCCGTACTATTGTTTGTTGATTCCTTGACTTTTTATTTAAGCATGGAACCACATTACTTGATTGATATTGAATTGTCGATGATTTAACTGTTGTTTTAACTGTCCACATGTCATGGTTTATTCTGAGTTATATTAGCATGAACTGTGTTTTCACGAGCATGCATGTGTTGTTTATTGGGACCTTCGTCTCATAAGTTGTTTTATTGGTTTTGTTTTTAAAGCTGTCGACTTCCAGTGTGAAGGACTAGAGTGGGGAGAAAGGAAAAGAGAAGGAATCTATATATAGAGAGGAGGAGTATTATGGTCCCACCTAGAGTCTTCCATTTCTTATGTATGGTTTAGTTACATTTTGGACATGCAGAATGTTGTAAATGAGAGGTGTGATTAGATGCCCCATTTTGTATTAGCCATGTACAATATGTATTTAAACTTGTTGTCCACCATAGTACTTTTGTAATTTTAATACACATCCTTGATATATACATGTATCAATTATTCCATTACTATTATTTCTACAGGTGTAAGCACCCAAATTTTGATCAAACCAAAAAATGTGCTAAAAATAGCAAAACCCCGAAACAGGTCTGAACCCTAAGGAGCAAGAAATGTCTTTTTTTGTCTGAGCTTGAATTGATCACCATACCCTATACCAATGGGTATGAAATCCCGTTACGGTTCTAACGCAACTGAGTTTGTGTGAATCGGAGTCTGAATAAAGAAGTTATGGTCAAAACACTCTCAAAAGCAAAACTGTAATTAAATGCAGAAAACTGGCCACGTGGCAAATGTCCAAACCACGCCTGCCAAGTGGTAAATTAAAGTGTGAAAAAAATAGGGAAATGACAAAACACAAGAAAATATCTTGATTTCTCTCATTAATGAGAAATCATGAATGGGATTTCTCTCATAAATGAGATTTCTCTTATTAATGAGAGACCATAAATGAGATTTCTCTCATTAATGAGAGAACATGGAGGAGATTTCTCTCATTAATGAGAGATCATGAGAGAAAACTGGCCATGTGGCAAATGTGCGAACCACGTTTGCCAAGTGGCAAATTAAAGGACAAAATACAATGAGAAATCATGAGAGAAAACTGGCCATGTAGCAAATGTGCGAACCACGTTTGCCAAGTGGCAAATTAAAGGGCAAAACACAAATACCAATGACATTTCTTTCATTAATGCGAGATCACGAATGAGATTCCTCTCATTATGAGAGATCATTAGAGAAAACTAGCCACATGGCAAATGTGCAAACCACGTTTGCCAAGTGGCAAATTAAAGGACAAAACACAAATATCAATGAAATTTCTCTCATTAATGACAGATCATGAATGTGATTTCTCATTAATGAAAGATCATGATTGAGATTCCTCTCATTAATGAGAGCTCCCTAAACATCATTTATAAATAGGACCCTCCTCTCCACCTCCCAACACATACACACACATAGACCCCCTCTCCAAGATCCCTCTCCCCTACCTCTCTCAAGACACTCCAAGATCCATAACCCCTTCCAAACCTCTTCAGAAACGTCCAAATCTCCACCAACCTTCTTCTCCTTCCACTTGAACCAAGAAGGAAACCCAAGAACCCTTGGAGCTTGAAAAGGAGGAGCTCAATTGCTGTCTATACTTCAAGAGGCCTCCAAGCACATCCTAAAGGGCTCCCTTATCTCAGGTAAGCTTCCCCAACATGATTTATGTAACATATACGAGTTTCCTATTAATATGAGCATGCTTTGGTTGATATGTTTAGCCTCCTTGTTCATTTTGCTCCCCCTCCATATCTTTTTACTTCTCTTTACTCCCTTCCCTAGAGAAGAACTCCCATGGTAAAGGGGAGGTGAGTAAACCAAATGGGAGGTTAAGAGAGTATGTTAAAGTTCCCAAGAGGTTCACATGAATGTCTTCCTAGGATTTTTATTATCATTCAAAGGAGAGCATGTTCTCCTTCTTCTCATGTTTAATGTATCCTTTAAATCCCCTACCGTCCTTTCTTTACATGCTTTCTTAGGTGATTTTAGCATGATTTTCTTTGTTATATCCATGATGGTAGTAGCATGAAGGTATGGTTTCACATGAGTACTTGAAAGCATGCTTCACACACCACATAAAGGATGAATGCTACTCTTTTCCTTTAAGTATTTGTATTTCTTGCAAGTTTCATTCATCCTTAAAGTATGTTGTATATGCATGGAAAACCATATGAAAAAAGGGCATGTGTGGATTTGTTTCTTTTAAAGTTTAACTAGCACTTTCCATGCACACTCCATGTAGAGCACATACTCACATAGTTTTCCATATACATGTAGTATTAAATATATTTCATTGTAAATGTTTTGTTTGATGTATTATGCAAGCATGCTCTATGGTTTAGCCGGATACTTTGGCATGACTTTGCGGGTCATTCCTTCTCCTCTTGATGTGAGGACAAGGAATAGCCATTTCTACCACAAAAGAGACACTTTTGGTCTCTTTCAAGTGTAGGGATTTCATCCCCAAGTGGAAATGTAAGGCCCCAAGCCTTGCTCCCCACTTCCTTGGCTTTAAAACCTACTAACTAGTTTAATTAGGTCACACACCTCATTTGCTAACTATTGTGGGGCCCACCGAGGGGTCCACACAACTCCTAGTCATCCCCAAGAGGCCATGGATCCTAACGTTAGCTCCAAAATACATTTTGGCATTTTTTAGTGATTGACCGAAAACTTAGCTCGGTCAAGCACTATATTGTGCATGACCGAAATGGCATTTCGGGCATACAGTTTATCAGTATGACCAAAATCTAATTTCGGTCATACACAGTATTTAGGTTGACCTAACTGTGTTTTTGGTCAACCTATAAAAATTACAGAAATGCAGTTTTGGCTTTTGAATGTTTCTTAACCCTCTTTAATTATGCTAAGCTAATCCAATAGGGGTTTTTTGGGTTATCCCATAACCCAAGATGGGCCTTACTAGTGGGCCCAAATTGAACACCGGTGGGCCTTCCAACAGGGCCTCCAGACCCAGATCACTTAAGCTAAAAAGGTAAAATCAAAATAAAGGGACCTACACCACACATGTGGTCCCACCAAGACTTAATCAAATGAGCATGTTGGCATAGGATGGGTGAGATAAAAGTGAGTTGACTCAATTCAAGATTAATCAGGGATAACCCATGGGACCCGTTTCTTAACGGGGCGGATCGAGGTGTCTACGGACTTCCTCGAACCGTAACCGGACACTTTCTCAGAATCTAGATGCACAGACTACCCAGTAGACAACCTTTTAGGCATCCACGTCTCTACCTACACCTCATCAAGCAATGGTGACTCCCAAATCCCTTTTATCCAAATCCGACATCCCGAACCCGAAAGTGTACGATCCTTCATGCTTTCACCGAAGAGCGTGCCGGGTATTTCCCGAAGGGAGCTGATCACATCGCTGCCCCCACGTGCGCACAGCCTGGGGACTTCGCTGGGGACTACCCAACCCAGTTGGGCCCTGGTTAACCAAATTTTGTCAGCCTGAGAAAGGCTTTACCTTTTTTAGTAGTGCGGAAGATATGTAAACATGCATTTCTAGGAAAGTTTTGTCACAAAGTGGTTTGTTTACATGATTTAATATAAACCGCGTGTGGTAACACGCGTGAGGGAGCCCACGTGCGTGATCCGAATCGAATAAGATCTATGACATGCTTCTAATCCTACAGCCCTAGATCTCTTTAGCAGCCACCCTTCTTTTACCAATAAACAAATTTTGGGATGGTATTAGCCACACGCGCCTCTAGCTTCCTGGGGAAAGCAAGGTAAAACATCCCTCCAGGTTCCTAGATTCATATAGCACCATTGGTTTCTTGCTGTGGTACGTAAAGGTCTTGGACTTGGCTCACACCCTTGTAGGCGTATGTCTTGGGCTGTATACCCTTTGTGCTACATTGCGTTTCTGATACACACTCTTTTATGATGAATGATGAATGAAGAGGAGTAAAATTAATCTAAAACTCAAGAGTCCATCAAGGGTGTGCGCGTGTCGATCTGCGGGCCGTACTGCGAGGCGTACGAAAGTGCGTGCCTCCTTTTGGGTAATTGGAAGAATGAGAGTCACCACTACCTGATGGGGTACAGGTAGACACCTAGGTGCTTAATGTTTATCTATTGGTGGTCTGCAACTTGAGATTCTAGCTAAGTTCTCAGTTACAGTCCGGGGAAGTCCATAGACACCCCGGTCTGTCCCGTCAGGTGACGGGTCCCACAGATCTGTCTGGTTAAACTTGGCAGAGTCAACTTGTTTGTTTCACCTAATCCTAATCCGATATGCACTTTTCCTTTTAAAGCCCTTGTGGAGACCACTGAAGTGGTGTAGGCCCCCCTTTTTATTTGGTTTTATTTTATTATTTTAGAAGTGAAGTGGTTTGGTATATGGGCCCCATTGGAAGGCCCATGGATATCCCAATTTAGGCTTAAAAATAAGCCTAAGTCCCATTTGGGGATTACGTTGGATAATCCCCTTTTTGGATTTGTTTTACTTTGTTTGGATATGATTTAAGAATGCAAGATTAGTTATTTGGTTGGTTTAGGTTTTTAAAGAAGATCTACTGGGCTTGGAGGAAGCCCATGGAAGGCCCAAGTTGCTGAGAATCCACCCTTAGGATGGACTTGTGTTAATCAATGTGAGTGTGGGTGTGAAACCCCGTTCCTATATCCCTAGCACATCCTAATTAGTGAGCTTGATGTGTAGGTGAAGCTGGAGAAGCTCAAGCCTAAAGCCAGTCAAAGTGGCTAAGCCCCAGCTTGTCGGTGACCCATGAAGGAAGAAGGAGTGGCAAAATTGTAAAAACAAGAGTTTGGAGGAAGTCACTTGAGTGGAGAATAGCCAAAGGGAGCCCCATTCAACCAACCCCTTTTCCATAACCCTTTCTTTCTCTCCTTTTCTCCTACTCTCTCAGTTCCTCCCCATTTCTTCTTCATCACCTCCTCATTTCGTCCCCCATCTATTTCAAACCCATTGGAGGTGTTTGTTTGCAAGAAAAACAAAAGAAGGAACCAATGGGAGTGATTTTCGTTTGGGTTTGAGCTTGGAGATTTCGGAGGAATCATCCATGAGGAGCTTAAGGTGCTGTTCGTGGCTTGTATTGAACACTATACAACTTGCTTAAGAGTTTGCAAGAGGTAAGCACTACCACCCCAACCTTACTTTCCTAATTTCGGCCAAAATCACATGTCTAGATGAATGTTAGGGTTGAGATGTGAAAACGAGTCCTAGGCCAAATGGGAGGGATTTCTTTGAAGGGTTTTGATGGTAGTAGATATCTACAAATTCTAGGAGTAATTTAGAGCCCAAAAATATCAGGAATGAGTGAGATTTGAGAAAGATCAAAATTCCCAAAAGTTCGGATTTCGCAAACTGTCAAAAACCCAGCCGCTCGAGCGCGGCATCGAGCAGTAGTTTTAGGAAGTGATTTAAGGCATGGCCGCTCGAGCGACATTCAAGTGACTGTTCTAGTGATTGTCTTAACAGAGAAACCTGAGAGCTAATTCCTGGCCGCTCGAAGTAGGCTCGAGCGCCCTTACCAGAATTTCCATATTTTGCATTTTTAGCCCAGATTGAATTACCCTTTGCTTTTGTTCAAATCCAACCTATGTATAAGTGAGAGTTAAGTGTCTAGGAGGTGTTTTAACTGGAAGTATCTCAACATTCCAAATAACAAGGATTTTGGGTACGTTTTGCCCAAGAAGGTCTTAGAGAAAGTTTTTGTCCCAGATTGCTATAGAAATAGGATAACTTGGTTCTACCACCTCAAAGAATTTCCAATTAACCCTTAGAAGTAGAAATCAAGAACCAAAACCAAGATATACAAGTATCAAAAGAGTTGAGGCATAGGTTGCCCCAAAAGAGTCATGAAATGTAGAATTTCTAGAAAACCAAACCTTTACCATTGACCATCAAGGTGAGTACACCACACATGATATGATGGGCTTCAGCTTGGTGTTTAACACATAGTAAGAAGGGCATGGGCCCGTATCACCTATGCATGACAACAAGGGCTTTGGCCCGTTACTTGTACCATGCGAAAAAGGGCAGTGGCCCATGGTTATTGACATTGAATGGAGGGCAATGGCCCCAATGACATTGAGATGTATTGAGCAAAGGGCTTGGCCCAAGATTGACTCGGGTAAGGCCATGGGTTACCCTTGAGCATTTTCTATGCAAGAGTGCATAAGGTATTGACATGAGTAACTGACCAGTAAGTCTTGATGGGTTGTGAGCGGTTCATCTCAGTTGGGCTAGTGGACCGTTGTTCCTCCCAACTTGGAGGTAGAGAACTAACATCCTCCACTCAAGCTTGGACATATTTGATGTGTTATTATTCCGTACTTTATTGCTATAATTGTTGTAAATTGATAAATAGACACATTAGCATAATGAACCCTTAAGGTATGGATCCATAAACTTAAATGAGAATGTTTGTATATATATGCCATGGCCAGTTGTTTTGTTACTGTTGCTGTTCTATTATGATATCATCCTGGCACCAGCATCATCGGTGGCTGATGCCCATGTGCGCATGTGGTGCGCACGATGTCGTGCTCGGTGTTAGCACCTGATTTTTGCACCCCCAAAATAAAGAAAAATGAAAAGTCAAACTAAAAGTCAAACCCTGAGGGGGTCAAAAATTGACTTTTTGATTCAAGTAAATTTGGCCATCAAACTTCATCTCATTGAAAAGAGCATTTCGACACGATTCCAATGCAACTGAATTTGCTGGAATCGGAGTCCAGATGAGAAAGATGTGAGTTGGTCAAACTTTTGGGGAGCAAAAAGTTGACATTTTGCTCGACCCCAATTCAACTGCCAAACTTGATCCCAATGGATAGGTGATTCCAAGCAGGTTCCAACGACACTAAGTTTGCTGAAATCGGACACCAAACGAAGAAGTTATGAGCAGTTGAAGTTTCAGAAAAACTGCCCATGTGGCAAAAAGGCAGAAAAAATGGAATAAACCAATAAAATAAATAAGATAAATGTGTTTAATAATATTTTAATAAAATGAATCTCGCTTTTCAATAAAATAATCAAAGAAATCGGACGAAATCTTGCAAAAAACCAAATTGAATAAAGGTTTGAAATCCAAACATTTAAAAAATGTGCTGAACCGTATTTGCATTACGGGTAGGGCATGCCCATATTTGAAGTACGGGCAAGCTTCTGGAAGAAGACACGCGTCGCTGTACGGCGGGACACGCGTCCCGTACGGACGATTCTGCGAGATTTGCAAATGTGCGTTTTTCACCCGTATTTGAATTACGGGCACAGCACGCCCGTACTTGAAGTACGGGCAAGGTACACCCGTACTTCAAATACGGGTACGCCCCTTTTTGCCTATAAATAGAGAGGCCACCCCCCTCATTTCAACAAGCCTAATCCCTTGGCCGACCCTCCCTTCCTCCCCTAACGTTCCCATGACAAATCCCTGCCAAATTACTGCCACCCATAATCCCAAACCTTTTTTATGCCCAAATTACCCCTGTCTTACCAAAACCATGTCCAAGTCTTCCCTAACCTCCCCTTGAGCATAGCCATCTACCAAACTCTTTTCAAAACCAATCTAGAAAATCCAAGGAGGACGCGGAAGCGCTGCCAAATTCGCCGCAGAAACCATCACTAGCAAAAGCCACATTGTAAGTATGTTGGGTTGTATAATATTTTCATTTTCCATTTCTTTTCTAAGTCTCTTTTAAATACCTTTAATGTTACTAATGCTACTAACTCACTTGCTGTTTTGAGTATCATGAGAAGATGATATTAAAGAGTTAGTCATTACAAGAAAGAAGGAAAAGAAAGTGCCTAAAGAGCATTTTGAATTAACAAATCAAATAACTCTTTTCATCAATCTTTGACATGGAAGGATTGAACCCTTCTTGAAGTTAAATAAGTGCCCTGTAATTCCCTACTTCCCCCATCCAAAAGATGATCATGGACCACCCAAGAGATGCTGGTTTTCATGTTAAAAGAGGAAGAAAGAAGAAGAAGGCCTTTTAGGCCAAATGAAGCAAGTGTAGCCCCTGGAAGAACTGGCAATACTTTCTGAAGTTATCAGAACACCTGAGAAGGCCACGGAACTGATCCCAGGAAGAGCCGGCACCAAATATGCAAAACTAGAGGCGCCCGTAAACTCAGACCAGTCCAGTCTGGACCGTGTTTGCTTCACAAGCAAACCCAAACCGGATTCCATTCACGGGCAAGGGTGGACCGTATAGAAAATACGGGCAAATGTAAAGTAACATAAAAAATGTAATTTTTCGGCCCGGTTGGATCTATTCCGGCCTGAATCGGCCCCTTAAACAATTTGGGCTATCTTAAGCCCATTTTTTGGACCGTGGGCCCAAATGGGCCCACCAAGACCTCCTTTTGGCCCACTTGTGGGGCCCACCTTAGACTGGCCCATACCAGGCCTGTTTTCAATAAACAGGCCCAGGCCCCTCGACCCTTGGCTAATGGGCCAAATCCAAGCTCACTAAGCCCATTGCATGTGTAAATAGTTTAAATAAATAACCAAATGGGTTACCCAATAACCCAACTGGGCCCTAGGCCCAACCATGGCAGTCCACGGGTCTTCCAATGGGACCCAGGTCCGACCCACTTCACTTAAATAAATAAAAAGATAAAATCAAATAAAAAGGGACCCACACCTCCAGCGGGCCCCGCCAGACCTAACAAGGTAGCATGCTGGTCTAGGAAAATGGTGAAATTGACTCAAAAACCAGGGAAACCCGAGGGACCCGTCAAACCGACGGGGCGGGCCGGGGTGTCTTAAGGCTTCCCCGGACGTAACCGAGGACTTAACTAGAACTATGAAAAGCCGCAGACCAGACTTAGACCCGGTTAGGGCAAAACCGTGTCTGCCTGCACCTCTCAGGCAGTGGCGACTCCAAATGTCCCGAGGCACGCACAGAACGTGCGCCCGGTGTGCGATCTAGGATCCAAGTTTTAGGTGCGCACAGCTTGGCGACTCCACTGGGGACCCCTCAACCCAGTCGGACCCTGGTTATCAAATGAGTCAACTTAGGTGGATATAAGCAGATTTAGGAAGTACTTCTTGTCCAACTTTAGTGGTTTATGGAACTTATGCAATTACATGGTATTGGGGGATCCTGTCATAAGGACGAGATAATTGCCTAAGGAAAGTGGAATTTAAGCGGTTCCCTGTGACCCTCCACTTACCTGGGGATCCACCCAGACATTGTATTGCATACTGTTCTATATTCTCACTATAAAAGCGACATTAAGGAACCCTTAATCAACCCATTATCCGAGAATCACCCGAGTAGACACAGCACTTGACCCCACTACACATACAAGTACCTCACTACATCGTGAATGAATTTTTTAACTGCGTGGGGTGACATGCACGAGGGAGTCTGCATGGATGATCCGAAATGAATGTCGGCACCATGTGAATGCTCTTCTTAAGGATTTTTCCCATGTCTCACAACTGGCGACTCTGCTGGGGACTTGAGGGAGCCTTTTGGTGTTTTAGTTCATGTTTTTGATATTTTTGGATTTGCTTGCTATTTTGTGTTCTTAAGCATGTTGAGTATGTTTTAAATCTGAATTATTGCTTAAGAATTTATGGGGGTAGAAACATGCTTAATTTTGATTTATAGGATTGTTTCTAGAAATATGCGTAGGGGAGGTTCGTTTTGCTGAACCATGTTTATTTCTTGCTATATTTTTATAATAGCATGTTTTAATTTTCAGCAAGATCTCCATGATGATTTTTTTTGGTGTATAACATGATCAGATGCTTGCATGATTAGATGATTTTTATGAGCATGTTTTAGGTGCTATAGGACTGCTTTGTGTATTTGTTTACTTTAAATATGTTTTCCTATTATGCCTTGGTTTGTGTATGCATGGTTGCGAAAAGAGTGGCAAGGGTTTGGGACATTGTGAATGTACCTTATTTTTACAATGCACTGTGCACCTTTTATTTTTTACACGGCCTACCCTTAACTTATAGGAAGTTGAATCCGAATGTGTGTAGCTTGACGCAACGAGGTCGATACTTCGGAAAGCAAAAGTGAAAACATTCACCTTAGAACTTTGGGCCAATGATGTGATGATAACGTGGATCTGTGATTCTGGTCATCACTAGGCTTGAGTGATAAGTTGCCATTAAGCCAAAACCCAAAACCCCTACGCTTGAAGGTGGAGTTACACGTTTTTGGCTAAAGTACACAATTACGTGGGGATATGGGCTTGTAATTGTGGGAAGGCCGTTTGCATGACTTACAAATCAAGGCATAATGCGGATGCCATATTGAAGGTAAACAAGGTAACAAGGTAATCCTATTATTTTGCATTATTTTCATGTCATAGGGGTGTCATGGTGCCCATTGGTTTGGGATAAAATTGGTCCCAAAATATGCATGTTTGCTAAAATTGGTGCAGGCCATAGGAAGAGTTTCTAACTCTGTTTAGAATCAATCCTACCCAATGTTCATACAAAGGGCAACAAAAGGGTACGAAATTCTAGAATGAGGTGTCAATTCGGAGGGTACATGTGCCCTCCTAAACATGTGTTTTTGCAAATAGGTCAAAGTCCACTTTGGGACAGTTTAGAAGCCCTGCACTGGGTGAACCGTATGTTTGGATGAGCAATTAAAGTGATCAAACCATGTAAAAACTGGAAAAATATAACAGAGTTCCGTAAAACCGCGTTTAGTACACGGGCTGGGCTTGCCCGTATTAGGTACAGGGGTTGGGCTTGCCCGTATTGGTTATACGGGCTGGGCTTGCCCGTGTTTTCCATACGGTCACGGCTTGCTCGTAATTTGAATACGGGCAGGGCTGGACCGTACTGTGTATGCGGTTTTCACAGATTATTCAATTTTAATCAGTTTTTCCCACTAAAATCTTCCTTTAACCTTTAAATAATGATAAAGGGAAATGAGTTTGAAAAAAATGCTTCAAAAAAAAAGAAATGTGAGAGAAAATCCTTTGGACCTCTGAAAGCCTTTGAATTTCAGACTTTTTCTCAAAAACTCCTTGGGCCTCTGAAAGCCTTTGAATTTCAGACTTTTTCTCAAAAATCTCCGGGCCTCTGAAAGCCTTTGAATTTCAGATCTTTTGGGTCTCTGAAAGCCTTTGAATTTCAGATCTTTTTCCTTTGGGCCTCTGAAAGCCTTTGAATTTCAGACCTTTTTCCTTTGGGCCTCTGAAAGCCTTTGACTTTCAGATCTTTTGGACCTCTGAAAGCCTTTGAATTTCAGATCTTTTGGACCTCTGAAAGCCTTTGAATTTCAGATCTTTTGGGCCTCTGAAAGCCTTTGACTTTCAGATCTTTTGGACCTCTGAAAGCCTTTGAATTTCAGATCTTTTGGACCTCTGAAAGCCTTTGAATTTCAGATCTTTTGGGCCTCTGAAAGCCTTTGAATTTCAGATCTTTTTCCTTTGGGCCTCTGAAAGCCATTGAATTTTAGACTTTATCCTTTGGGCCTCTGAAGGCCTTTGAATTTCAGATCTTTTTCTTTGGGCCTCTGAAAGCCTTTGAATTTCAGACTTTATCTTTTGGGCCTCTGAAAGCCTTTGAATTTCAGACTTTTATCAAAAATCCTTGGGCCTCTGAAAGCCCTTGAATTTCAGACCTTTTCCAAAAAAATCCCTGGGCCTCTGAAAGCCTTTGAATTTCAAACCTTTTCCAAAAATATCCCTGGGCCTCTGAAAACCTTTGAATTTCAGACCTTTTTCAAAAATACCCCCGGGCCCCTGAAAGCCTTTGAATTTTAGATCATTTTCTCTTTTTGTGGGACCTATTGGAAGCCCTAGAATATTCCAACAATTCTAAAAAAAAAAAAAAAGAAGCAAATAAAAAAACAAAATCCAAACTCGTGTTCACCCAGCTTGCACATAGCCATTTTTAGGCAGGTGAATGAGATTAATTGGGCACTGATATTTTTTCTTTATCTTTTCACCAGGTACTAATACACTTGCAATCATAGCTCCTGTAACCAGATCAAGAGCTCGCGCCATAAATCCCATTGAGGCTAAAGCTGATGCTCCTCACCCAGATATTCTCTTGCTTCAAGAGCAAGTGGCAGGACTGGCCCGAATGCTAGAAAACATACTGTCAGTACAGGCCCAACAAGTGCAAGCCCAGAACCAAGCATCCACTTCCAACCCAGCACCTCCACCACAAATCAACATTCCACCTCCGGTTCAACCTATTCCTGAACCCACCCCTAAACCTATACTGATCAGGGATGAGACAGTGGAATTAGACAAAGCCAAGGAAAAGGAAAGGATGAGGGAAGAAGTTGAAAGGAAATTCATGCACAGACTGGAAATGATCCAAGATGAACTGAGGGAGGTTAAAGGTGTAAACAACTTTGGGGGCACCAATTTTGAAGACTTGTACCTATACCCCAACGTTAACCTACCAGCTAAGTTCAAATGCCCAAACCTAGACAAGTATGATGGCACTAGCTGCCCCATGAGCCATCTGAAGCTGTACTGCTGGGCCCTATGCCAGTTCGGGCAGGATGAGGGCGTCTTGATTCAGCTCTTTCAAAGGAGCTTAACTGGAACTGCATTGAGATGGTTTGCCACTTTAGACCACGGAAAGATCAAAAGATGGAAAGACCTAGCAGATGCCTTCCTAGCTCAGTACCGGTTCAATTCAGAGATCGTACCAGATAGGTACGATGTAATGAGAATGAGTAAGGCTAGGGATGAATCCATGAGACAGTATGCCAAGAGATGGAGGGAGACTGCCTCTCAGGTCAGGCCACCTATGCTAGAACAGGAGATGATTTTCACCTTCATCAGCACATTGGGTCAACCATTCTACAACCACCTGGTGGGTCAGACAACCACTAATTTTGCTGCCTTAGTTCAAGTGGCTGACCGAATTGAGGACGGGATCAAGTCAAGTAAAATAATTAACCACTCTACTATGGTCAATAAACAAGACCCTAATCTAAAGAATGGAAGTGGGTTGAAAAAGAATGGGAACAAGAAAGAGGGTGAAGTAAACATGGTGCAGCCACCATCAGGCCCCAACAAGCCCATACAAATCAACATACCTGCTCATTTTCCCACTCCATCTCCATCCACCCAGGCCCCTATGAGGGTTAATGTCCCAGCAGCAACTTCAGACCAAAAAAGGGTTTTTACTAAGGAAGAAAAGGATGCTTATTTTGCAGCAAGGAGAAATAGGGTTTTCACCCCTATTCCAATGACTCCTTCTCAGTTGCTGCCCACCTTATTGCAAGCAGCGTATATTACTTTAAGAGAACCCAATCCGAATGCATCCAAGGGGAGAAATTTTGACCCCTCCACCATTTGTGATTACCACATGGGTGCACCTGGGCACCCTACTGACAAGTGCTGGCCTTTGAAACATGTCATTCAGGATTTATTGGACCAGAATACCCTGTCTTTCAATACAGGGGCTCCCAATCCTCCCAGAACAAACATTGGCCAAAACCCGTTGCCTCAGCATCATGGGGCAGGCCCCTCTAATGTCATAGGGGTGATTTCCTCTGATAAAATAACTTTTGACCCATCCCAGTTAATTGCACCTATAAGGACAACGGTCAAGGTTTATTTTAACAGAATAAATAAAGAAAAAGAAACAAATATGGTTTCAAAAGGAAATGAGAGTGCTGCTAAGAGCATTAGCTCCTCTCTGGACCGGGTCTCATCTCTCATGGCCCAAATGAATATAGCCAAGCCACATTTGGTTATCAATTACAGTCCATCCACCCATTTTTCACCCATTCAGTCAAAACCACCACTGGTCATAAACTGTAACCACTTTAATGCATCAGTCACTTCTGCAACCCCCCAACCAAAACAACTTCCACCATTGGTAGTTGATATCCCTTTTACTCAAAATTCATCATCCAAGTCCAAACTTCCTCCCTTGGTGATAAATGTCCCTAAGCCTTCCTATTCTGATTCGGCTGTACCATGGAACTACAGTGAAGGCTACACCACTACATTCCCTACAGCTGAGGCAGAAAGCAAGAAAGAAGTGAACCTCATGATGAGGTCAGGAAAATGTGTAGGGGTGGAAGAAAAACAAAAGGAGACCGAGAAAGAAAAAGAAGAAGAGAAAAATAAAGGAAAGGCCAAGATAGGGGAAGATGCCCCTCAGGTAACTAGCAGTGAGGCTACTAACCTCATTAAAATCATAAAAAAGAGTGAGTTCAACATTGTCGAGCAGTTGAACAAAGTCCTTGCCCAGATCTCAATACTGGGCCTATTGTTAAATTCTGAAAAACATAGAGACTCCTTGTTAAGGATACTTCAGGGGGCCCATGTGCCTAAAAACATTGAACCAGACCAACTAGGCCGGATGGTTGGGCAAATTTTATCCCACAATGTTATAACTTTCTCTGAGACTGAAATCAGCCCAGCAGGGTACCATCATGTTGACCCATTGCACATAGCTGTACTCAGTAAGGGTTGCATGATAGCCCGGGTTTTAATGGATAATGGGTCGGCTCTGAATATCTGCCCATTAATAACCTTGGTTAAGCTCGGTCTGGAGCAAAACAAAATCAAACAGAATGGAAGAATCATAAGAGCATTTGACAGCTCTAAAACACACTCCTTAGGGGAGGTTGAACTGCCGGTCACAATTGGACCGTATATTTTTAACATCACATTTGAAGTGATGGATATACCTGCAGCCTTCAACTTACTCCTAGGAAGGCCGTGGATTCATATAGCTAGGGCTATACCATCTACCCTCCACCAAAGAGTCAAATATATCAGAGGGCAAAAGGTGATTACTGTCCTAGCTGAAAATTTGGTTCTTCCCATGTGGTCCCCTGATGTACCCTACATAAACATGGAAATGACTGCTGACAAGACGGCCTTTCACTCCTTCCAGTTTGAAACTGTTAATTTTATACCTGGGGGTATCAGGAAAAAGAAGGAAAGTTGACCTGTGCTGAGAAAATGGTCAAAAATGTGCTGAAAAAGTGCAACTTTCACCCTGGAAAAGGTCTTGGGGTTAACCTGCAATGAAGGATAGAACCGATAAAGGTTAAGAAGATGGTCCACAGAGTAGGATTGGGGTCCAGGCCGAGGAACTGGAGAAGACAGAAGGAAATGGAAAACATGAAATTCCCTCACATTAGGGAAACTTTTCCAAAGCTTTCTCACATGATTCAGCTGTCTCCTCCCCAGGATCAGTCCAAACCCCCATACTATAACATAAACCCATTCCAGAAACCCAAGACCTCAACCGTGCAACCATATGTTCCATCCACAACTCCACAAGCATTGGGTGGGCCTGGGCCACATACAGAACAGGAGCATGACTTTTCTGAGGACATTGGAGCCTTTTTTGCCATGACAGAAGGCAATCAAGAAGAAGTAGCAGAGGAGCTACCTTTTATTGATTGGGCTGCAGTAGAAGTTCCATCTGGGACTAGCCCTACAGAAGAAGCAGGCGATGCAACTCACCCAATACTAGTGATTTTGGATGCAGACCCTGAGCTTGAGGAGCAGGCTTGTATCCCTGCCCCAGATTCTTTTATTCTGAACAATTGGGAGGAAACTCTCCTTACTTTTGAAGCCGCGTTTGTTTGGCAAACAGACATGGCTTCCAAAAAAAAACTCCATTAGTGGAATGCCCTTTTCCTGAAGGTTTTAATGAGCCTTCGTCTTCAGGGAAAGATTTTGTAGAAGGCTCTCAAAAAACACAAAAAGATTTTTCATTTTTTTATAGAAAAGATAATTTTTTCAAAAAGGTCCAAACCACTTATGAACCATATAAGCAAACGGAATTGGATCGGGTTGAGTATGACTTCGACCTCGAGCTCGAATTTGACCTAATGGGGGTTGAAGAAGAGACCGAGGATGAAGAAGACGACCCTCCAAAGGAAATCACATATCAATTGGAGCGTCATGAAAAGGGGGTCCAACTCAATATTTAAGAGACCATATCAATAAACCTAGGGACCGAAGATGACCCAAAAATAATGAAGATTGGGGTATGCTTATCTGGAGTACAACGTGATGAAATGATACGGTCCTTGGTTGATTATGAAGATGTGTTTGCATGGTCGTATCGGGATATGCCAGGGTTAGACACGGACATGGTTGTGCATAGGCTACCCATTCTACCAGATGTCAAGCCAGTTAAGCAGAAACTGAGAAGGTTAAAACCATAATGGACATTGAAGGTCAAAGATGAAGTAGTTAAGCAATTCCAAGCTGGATTCTTGGCGGTCTCCACGTACCCTGAATGGCTTGCAAATATAATGCCAGTACCAAAAAAGGAGGGAAAGGTCCGAATGTGTGTAGACTACCGAGACTTGAATAAGGCAAGCCCAAAGGATGATTTTCCACTTCCACACATCGAAATCTTGGTGGACAACACTGATGTACATAGCCTGTTCTCATTCATGGACGGGTTTTCTGGGTACAATCAAATTAAGATGGCTAAGGAGGATCAAGAAAAAACAGCCTTCATTACACCTTGGGGTACCTTCCACTACACTGTCATGCCATTTGGGCTTAAAATCGCCGGGGCAACCTACCAACGGGCCATGACAGCCTTATTCCATAATATGATCCATAAGGAGATGGAGGTCTATGTAGACGATATGATAGCCAAATCATGTGAAGAAGAAGACCACCTGATCAACTTGAAGAGGGTGTTTGACCGGCTTAGGAAATACAGTCTAAGGCTTAACCCTGCGAAATGCGTCTTCGGGGCTACATCAGGAAAATTATTGGGCTTTATAGTAAGCAGGAAGGGAATTGAGATTGACCCAGCTAAAGCTAAAGCAATCATTGAAATGCTATCACCTAGAACGAAGAAGGAAGTTCGTGGTTTTCTTGGAAGGATCCAGTACATAAGCCGGTTCATAGCACAGCTCACCGCTATCTGTGAACCAATTTTCATGCTTCTAAGAAAGAATAACCCGACAGTCTGGAATGATGATTGTCAAGAAGCCTTTGACACAATAAAGGAATATTTATTGAATCCACCTGTGCTAGTGCCACCAACTCCAGGAAGACCATTAATTTTATAATTGTCAGTTTTGGAGACGTCAATGGTATGTGTCTTAGGGCAGCATAACGATACAGGCAGAAAGGAAAGGGTGATTTACTACTTAAGCAAGAAATTTACAGAATATGAAGCAAAGTACTCTCCTTTGGAAAAGACCTGTTCTGCTTTAGTATGGGCAACTCAGAGACTGAGACATTATTTCCTTAGTCATTCCACCTTATTGATATCCCGAATGGACCCTTTGAAGTATCTATTTGAAAAACCGGCTTTAACTGGCAGAACAGCAAAGTGGCAGTTGTTACTCTCTGAATTTGACCTCACCTATATCACACAGAAAGTCATTAAGGGTCAAGCCATTGCTGATCACTTAATTGCACACCCTTTACCAGAATACCAACCTTTGAAGACTAATTTCCCTGATGAGGCAATCCTGTTTACTGAAGAAGAAGGGGAAAGCACTTGGCAAATGTTTTTTTATGGGGCCGCCAATATGAATGGAAATGGAATAGGGGCTGTTTTGATCAAACCAAATGGGGCACACATCCCAATCGCAGTGAAGTTAAGGTTCCAATGCACAAACAATATAGCAGAGTATGAAGCATGCATAATTGGGCTGCAAGCTGCCTTAGACCACGAAGTAGAGGAACTTGACATATATGGAGATTCGAGTCTTATCATCTTCCAAACAACTGGTGAATGGAAAACCAAGGATCACAAACTGATCCCCTATCACCAGTATTTAGAAGAAATAAGCACCAAATTCACTCGAATTTCCTTCAATTATATGTCAAGGGCCAAAAATCAGTTTGCGGATGCTCTAGCAACATTGGCTTCAATGGTCAGTATGCCAGAAGGTGTTGATATTAGACCACTGGAAATTGAAGTCAGAAATGAACCAGCTTATTGCCTTGTTCTAGAAGAAACCCCAGAAGAAGAAGTACCATGGTTTCAAGATATTAAGAACTTCCTAAATGACCGGAGTCTGCCAGAAAATGTCACTTCTACAGAGAAAAGAACAATACAGAGGTTGGCAGGACAGTTTTTACTAAGTGGTGGGCAGTTGTACAAAAGATCACACAACGATATCCTGCTTAGATGTGGTGCCAAGACCGAGTCAGAAAGGTTAGTTACAACTGTACATGGAGGAGTTTGTGGACCCCATATGAACGGACACATGTTTGCAAAGAAAATTCTACGATTGGGATATTACTGGTCGACTATGGAGCACGATTGCTATATACATGTTAAAAGGTGTCATTAATGCCAAGTGTATGCTGATAACAAGAATGCACCCCCAAGTGAATTGCACAACATGACATCTCCATGGCCCTTCTCCATGTGAGGTATAGACGTCATTGGAATGATCTCTCCAAAGGCATCAAATGGACACAGGTTTATACTTGTAGCAATCGACTATTTCACCAAGTGGGTAGAAGCAGCTTCTTATGCAAACATTACAAGTAGCCACGTTTTGAAATTCTTGAAGCACAACATCATTTGTCGCTACCGTTTGCCAAGTGCCATAGTATCAGACAATGCTTCAAACCTTAAGAACAAGGACATGAGGAAGATGTGTGAACAGTTTCAGATCACCCACCACAAGTCAGCTCCGTACAGACCAAAGATGAATGGGGCAGTGGAAGCAGCGAATAAGAACATAAAAAAGATCATTCAGAAGATGGTAGTGAGTTTCAAAGATTGGCATGAAATGCTGCCACCAGGGGCGGCTCAAACTTTTTGGGGGCCTTAGGCAAGGTCACAAAAATGAGGCCTTTTGATTCGAATTTGTTCACTTTTATCAACAAAGTATTTGTTCAAGGCCCCTTTTTGAGATTTTACTAAACTTTCTATTCTCCTTTTTTCTTAAGTTTTTAATATCTAGATACATATTTTCTACCCGTCATCTCAAATATTAAAAACAAACAGTAAATCGAAGAATATAAAAATATTTTTTAACTAGTGATGGTCCTGATGGAAATCAAATGAAGAACAAGCTCAAACGAAATAAATCAGACGAGAAATATAATAAAGAACAAGATCAAACGAAATAACAATTGTACTTAAGATAGACAGAAAAAAGAAATTAAAAACAAAAAATAATGAAATCTAATATGTGAAAGAAGAAGAATTTATCAATCTAAAATCGAGACAAGGCTTTCAAGCTTTTGTGCTTAAAGTGATTAGTGCCTCCTATTGGTACTTTGCCTCATCAATGGTTGGAGAGCTCTTTTGGTAAGTCGGTAACGTACACTCGAATACGGGTCTGAAAGCAAACTCAATAGCAATGTCACTCAATCACTCTTTGATTTCAGAAGCAAATAAAAAGAGAACATGGGTGTAAAAAGATGAGTGTTTTGTTTTTCATAAAACATAAACCCTAAGCCCCTTTTCCCTTTTTTAGAAACGAGAGAGAGAGAGGGTATTCCACGATTTTTTTGGGTGTTCTAAATGTAATTTTTTTTTTGGGACATGACTAGATCGAGAGAATCAAACCTCTCTTAAATCTTAACCGTTAAGTGGGGCCTTCATTGAATCAACCCTCAATTTTTTTTAGGACATGAGTAGATCCATAGAATCAATAAAAGTGAGGCCTTCGTGGGCCTTAACATTTGAAAGATTATTAAGAAAACGTTAAAAGAAGAAAACTCAATAGTTGGGTTGTTGGGGCTTAAGGGCTTATTGTTTAAGAAAACATATTTAAAATTTTGGGGCCTTGTAGTTTGGGGGGCCTTAGGCGGTAGCCTAAGTGGCCTACCCCTTTGAGCCGCCCCTGGCTGCCACTTGCTCTACATGCTTACAGAACCTCGATTCGGACTTCTACAGGGGCAACCCCGTATTCTTTAGTATATGGGATGGAAGCGGTTTTACCAGTGGAAGTGGAAATACCTTCATTAAGAGTGCTAATGGAAACTAAATTAGAAGAAGCTGAATGGATACAGTCAAGACATGATCAACTCAATTTAATAGAGGAAAAGCGTTTGAAAGCGCTTTGTCATGGCCAATTGTATCATAAGAGAATGGCCAGGGCTTACAATAAGAAGGTAAAGCCCAGAACTTTCTAAGAAGGAAATTTAATATTGAAGAAATTTTTACCCTTTTTGGAAGACCCTCGTGGAAAATTCAAACCAAATTGGGAAGGGCCTTATGTTGTTAAAAAGGTCCTGTCAAGGGGTGCTCTCATCTTAACAGAAATGGATGGGAAGGATTTTCCTGAACCAATTAACTCTGATGCAGTAAAGAGATATTTTCCTTGAATGGATATTACTAGAAAATGATCTGGGGCCATATTTCTATATTTCCCAAAATTTTCATCCCTAGTCAAGCCAATTTGAACCTGTTCGTCTTCTTGGATAAACCTAAATCAGACTTACAGTCTTATACTAGGGCAAGGCCAATAGGGGCAAAGCCAATAGGGTCAAAAAGAGAAAAGAAAAAGAAAAAAAGAAAGAGAGAAAAAAATAGGGACAAATGAAAGCCAAATACAAAAGAAGGGGAAATGGAATTGAATTCATCATCACTGTAAGTTTGGTTGACCCATTTTCACACTTCGAAAATTTTGAGCCTTTAATACCTTTTCTTTCATAAACCGAGCTTAGCCTTTGTTTCGTCCTATTCTTAAGCCCTCGGTGATTTTAGTATATTCATTCAACTTCCAGAGTAAGATTGGTGATGACGGAATGCAGAAGCCAGCCCTAGTGAAAACCGTAATTGGCGCTAGGGGCAATAGGGGCAAAAGAAAAAAAAGAAGAAAAAAAAATCAAAGGTTGAGTTGATCATGAGGTCCAAGTTTGAAGTCAGCATGAGTACTAAAAACTGAGCAGATTAGCAGGGTCAGTCATGAAGAAAAAGCCATTAGGGGATGATTCTAAAGGCCACAGGATAGACAGATTTGGTCTCTCCCTATTGCTTGGACTACCCTTTTCATTATTCAACCTGATTTTAATTACTTTGATTATATGTGATTAAGTGTCGTGGATCAGCTTTCAAAAAAAAACCATACTTTGGCCAGTGATGAGAAATCAAATACTTTTCATAAAACTTCTGTTTTTACAAGCATCTGAGAATTCTGAGGCCAATAATATAAAACCTATTTTTGAATTAAATTTATTGTCTTTCCACTAATGGAGTTGGCCTTTGTATAAAAGTATGAAAAAAAAAGAAAAAAAAAAGGTAAAAGAATCTAATTCCTACTCCCCAACTGCTCCTCAAGCTCCCTAATCCTAGCTGCCTGAGTTGCAATGATTCCAGAAGCTCCCTCTACATCAGGATCACTCAAAAAGGAGATGATCTCATCAGAAAAGGAATGCTTGATCTTCAACGCCCTAAAGTTAGCCAAGGAATCCTGATATTTCTTCCGCATCACTCAGACTTCAAAGCGACGAGCCTGTCTTTGTTCTTCAAGTTTCTTCTCCATGGCAATGCGGCAAGACCTCTGCTTTCCAAGTTGCCTCTCCAGATCAATACCCTTTATCCTGAGCTGTTGTGCTTCTCGTACCCAAATTTGTTGAAGCCGCTTGTGGGTTATCCTTTCATACTCCAGAATGTCCTCATAAGTAGGGGGAAGAACTGCAGGAGGATCCTCTGGTACTGGGGCATGACTCTGCACCTGCTCTTTGATCCAGAAATGATAGTCCTTCACATGAGACTCAGAAAAGACTGGACCCCGCAGAAAGTGAACATAGGACCACTCATTCATTAATTGAGCATTTAGCCCCATGGTGGCTGGTATAAGTGGCCCTACAAAGCTCTCATAGCCAGTTGGGATCATAATTCCCTGGGTCGCTCCAAACTGTTGAAGAACCCTCAAAGGAAGATAGAGAACAGCAGAATTCATGCATTCAGAAGAAATCGTAGCTACCAAATGGGACATTCAAGCAATATACCATGAACATTTGAGAGTTTTCACAAACAAACAATGCACATTACGGATGAAGGGTCCAACAATTTGGAGACTTGGCTTGATCAAGAGCAAAAGATAAAGGCATACCTGATTATCTGAATGGAAACTTTGCAAGACAAATTGAGGCTTGGTCTCACCTGAATTTTCAGAACAAGAGATCAAGTCACTCACAGAAGTCGTCCACGGTTAATTACTGTTGCGAGTGATCACCGGAGAAACAAGATGTCACTGGAGAAGTTGAAGGGTTGATTGCCAACAATGAAGTCGCCGGAGAACAGTGGTCGCCGGAGAACAATGGTCATCGGAGATTGGAAGAAGAAGATGGGAAGCACTGTGGAGATTGATAAGAAGACCGTAAGAGAGAATACGGGCGTAGAGAAAATAGGGCAGAAATACGAGCAGAAATGAAGAAGAGCTCGCGACTGCGATTAAGAAGAAAGACAAAATCCGTAAAAACAGTACCGGCTACAGGCACCCGTAAAGGTAATACGGTCCACTTCGCCCGTGTTCAAATTACGGGCAACATCTGTCCGTAATGCAAATACGGGCGAAGCAGAAAATTGCATATTTTATTATTTTCTCCACACTTTTTAGGAGATTAATGTTTATATTAGTTGTAAGTTGCAAGGATTGCCATCTTACCCACTTTTGTTTAAAAATTTTGTCTCAAATCTCACTTCATAGCCACGAGTGCTCAGTGAGACTAGAGAGGAGGATTTGGCCCTTAAGCTGAGGGACTTTTAGCAAATCTTCCGCAATGAATTCTTTTTCCCAAAATCATCCATTTAATCCTTGCAAAATGCAATTAGTTAGACAAAGATCTCAAAAGGTGCAATTGGTGGGTCTTTTTTGCTCTCTGCTTGTAATTGGTTCCAATTACCAACAAAGAGGGGGCAGTTGTAGACACCCCAAATTGCACTACAAAATGAGAAAATAATGAAAACATTAATTGGAAGTTAAAACAGGCCAAAAATGCATGAAAATGAATAATTTAAGCATTGCCCGTATTGTATCCACGGGCTAAGCGTGCCCGAATTTTATATACTGGCATGCAGCGCCCGTAATACATATACGGACACCATTGGACCGTAAATCATTTACGGGCGCATTAGACTCGTGCGAGTTTTATTCTTCTCTCGATTTCTGAGCCTTATCTTTAGTCCAATATCCCTTTAAATGAGCGAATTATATCTTTTATTCATTCGAAATATCTTTTTTGATAAAGGATTGGCATTATCTTGTGTTTAACTCAAACTGAAACTCTATCTTGCCAAACCTTGGACCAACCATGCCCCTAGGTTTGCCTATAAATAGAGGGCCTTTCCTCAAGTAAAAGGTCACGAAAATTTGAAGTCTAAGAAGCCCTCCAAGAGAAGAGAGGAATCCCTGCTGCCTTGCTTGCTCAATCCAGGTAAGTCCCTTTTCTCTTTTATTTTCTGTCTTCAATTCTAGATGTAATAGGATCTTCTCTATTGCTGTAGAATAAGGCCATCTTTTGTATCTTGTATTCCTAAACTTGTCTCTAAGTACCTCAAGAGTCTCTCTAGCCGTAAAACGTGAAGAGAGAGCTAGGGGAAAAGAGAACAGGTGGATCCCTAGAATAGAACCCCATATATGTTTTTCTCCTTTTTCTAGAAAAAAAAGCCTTTGATTGTGTTTGTGTAACCAAACCTATCTCCAAGTACCTCAAGAATCCTCTCTAGCCGTAAAACGTGAAGAGAGAGCTAGGGGAAAAGAGAACAGGTGGATCCGTAGGGTAGACCCCCATGTGCTCTAATTTGTGAGATGTGGCTGCTTTAAATATCCTGATCATGTTTTAATGCTTTTTATGATGAATCTGAATGAATAACATGAATCCATGATGTTTATAGCATGAGATCCCCACTTTTTTCTAAAATTTGGATTTTCCACACTTTTACACCTACAACACTGTTTTCGTGATTTTTGTGGTTTTAGGCTAAGATCCTGAATTTATCATGGTAGATCTGGATCCAGAAGCTTAAAAGTAAATTCTAGGGTTTCATGAAGTTGTTTTTGAATCTTTTTTCATTATTGAGAGAAAACCCTACGATCTAAGTTCTCCCCTTTTGACGTTCTTCATCAATGTGAGTATTTTTGGTTTTTATTTTTTGATTTAATGTGAAATTTGGGCTTTATCTATGTCCTGGACTATTCAAGTTCAATTTTGAAATATTTCATAAAAATCATATTTTTCCAGATTTCTAGAATTTGACTTGAAGCCAGATTTTAGGATTTTTTACTTTAAATTGATTTCATTGGATTTTATCTCAATTTTATTTTGATCATGAAACCCTAGGAATGGTATGATCATATTTGAAAGTTCTGGATCAATCAAACTATTCATATGAAAAAACCATATATTTTGTCTTTTTTGTGATTTTTCATAATTTTTATAGCAAGCCTTTTTTCCTTTGAAAAACATGAACAATGCCTGGCAACCACCTTGTGTGGATGAATAGGGGTGCCTAACACCTTCCCCTGTTCATAACCTAATCCCCTTACCCATCTCTGGTTGTTTTTTTAGGAGGGTTATTTGTATTCTAAAAAATTGCCTTTTGCGCTTATTTAATATTTTGGTGTCCATTCACACCCAAATTGAATGGTGGCGACTCTTTGTTTTATTCAATCCCGTGTGATGATAGAGGAAGTCAATGGAAATTGATTTTTTTCCCATGTCTTACAATTTCAACTCCGATTTGAGTGATACTGTATTGCTCAGCAACAGATTACAAAGTCAATCTGTGATCCTTTAAGAATGTTTAGGAGAGCACACAGACTACAAATGGATGAAGTTTTGAGTGAGGCTTATTCCATTCGAAAGATGGCACCTCATACTTCATTCATACCAATTTTCAAAGATTTATATGGAACCAATCTCCACTTATAGGCTTTCAAAGTTGGCTACTCATTGCTTTTACTGTTTTATAACAGCAATTTTGAACAAGTGTATTTTCTTTGATTTCTATCGAATTTAATTGAAAATTTTACTGAATGTTCTACTTCATATAAGCTTTCAAATGACTTTGGTTTCACTCAATTTGAGTTTGAATTGAATGACTTATGATTGGTTGAGTTTTCTAAGTTCAAATGGCTTAACCTTGAGTTGATTTCTCCAGATTTATTTAGTTTACTATTTCTCAAGTTTTGCTTCGATTTTTAATTGATCATGAAGTCATAGAAGTGATAGAGAGAATTCAAGATTTATTGGACTACTCATATGGAGGAATCACATATGTATTTGCTATTTTACATGTTACTTTTGAGTGATTTTTGTTTACAAGCAATTATTGAGCATGAATAGCATATGGCAACAACCTTGTGTAGATGAGTAAGGGTGCCTAACACCTTCCCCTACTCATAACCTAACCCCTTACCCAATCTCTGGAATATACCATGAATTAGAACTACTTTAACTCTATTTTTTGTTTTTTATGCTAACTTTGGTTCCATTCACACCTTAAATTGAATGGTGGCGACTCCATAATTTTATGAATCCCATGTGATGATTAGGAGATCACGTAGGTGATTTTCCATATCTCACGCATTAAGATTTTATTATTAAAATAATTAAGATATTTTAAGGAAATAATACTATCTTAATCAAGATATTTTGCTTTTGTATTTGGTCTTTTCCTTATTTCGTCCTTTAGCCCTTTAATTTGCCATTTGGCAAATGTGCGAACACATTTGCCACGTGGACTGAATTTCTGCATTTATTTACAGTTTTACCCTTAGTTTTGTTCTGCTCATATCTCCTTCATCTGGACTCCGATTTTAGCAAACTCAGTTGTGTTGGAACCGTGTCGGGATTTCCTATCCATTGGGATAGGGTATGGCAGTCAATTCAAGCTTAATTAGAAATTCAATTTCTGCTCCCCAGGGTTTGATCTATCTTTCAGGGTTTTTCATTTCTGGTTTTCCAGGAGGTGCAAAAATGAGGTGCATACAAGGGGCAACAACCCCCGACTCCTTTTGCATAAAATTGAGTGGACCCTAGAGTCAAGGCTATCTTAGCCCTAAATTAGGAAGCTACCTACCTTTGATCAAGGGAACTACTCCAGATCCATGCATTAAGTCCTGAGAGCCGTGGGCCTTGACCCATTGAGTCCGCAGGAAGCACACTAAATCCGGATTAGTCTTCAAGCAAATGAAAGCCGGCCAGATAAAAAAGGCAGATGAAGGCAAGCCAGATCAGAACAAGGGCAGTAGAACCCTAGATTTAGGCCTTTTTAGCATACACCCTGTGAAATCAATTGTATCCTTTCCTAGGGTTCCCAACAACCCAGGGATTGAACATTTTTTCAGTTTTTTAAGCTTCAAGTGATTTCGCCCTCGTTGGCAAGTTGTTAGCATTTCTTCAATCAAACAACAGAGATTCTTTATAACAGATAAAAGAAAAGACTAATTTGGATTTGGATGTACTTCCTTACACAAGTACGTTTAGGAGCTGTGCCTTTCCTGGCAACAACCCTTTTTAGGGCTGCACACACATTTTAATTTTATTTGTGTGTTTTGCTTGATACAATGTCTAAGGATGGTAAGCCACGCAATACTTGCTCTTACCTTCCTAAACCATTCGCACATCAAAGTGCACTCACTTCAAAATCAAAAACCACACCAACACTTGTGTTGAAAAAATGCACAAAAAGAATTTTCAAAATCAAATCGCCTCTAGGCGTACATCAGGGTGCCTCAGGGCGTACATCAAATCGCCTCCAGTTGTAAATCAAAGTGCCTTTAGGCATACATTAAATCGCCTTCGTGCGTTCATCAAGCTGCCTTCCGAGGTGCACATCCAAATTGCTTTTCAAAAGCATAGATCAAAGTGGCCTCCAGGCCTACATCAAAATCGTCTTTCATGACGTAGATTTGCAAAAATCTCCCATAACTCACGATAAACCACTTCCCATGGTTATATCAAGTTGTCATTCATGAGAACACATGGAATTTCCCCTTGTGGCTTACATTCTCTTTTATAGCAATGCCACTCATAGCATGACCTTTGGAACAAATGCCAATGGTTCCACAGCTTTGCTATTTCATAGCATTGATTTCAAAATTTACCAGTCACGGCATGATTTCGGATATCGCCATCAATGGCGAAACCTTGAAAAAGATTTCTAAAAAGTGTTTCAAACCAATCTTTTAGAATCCTCATGCCATCTACGGCACACTTACAAAATTTCCAAAGAATCATTATGCCATTCACGATACAATCACCAAAAGCCTTCAAGTTTGTCGTGCCATTCACGGCACGATCCTAAAATTTTCAAGTTCGCTATACCATCTATGGCACAAATCATAATAAAGCTTTCAAGCTCATCGTGCCATTCAAAGCACGTCACCAAATGCTAAAAAACAATTATCACTATGCCATTCACGGCACAACAAAAAAAGATTTCAAAACCTATAGTGCCATTCATGGCGCTTCATCAAATTCTCAATAACTCCTATGCCATTCATGGCACAAAACAAAACAAAGATTTCCAAAGTTCACAGTGCCATCCATGGCGCCAACACCAAAGTTTCAAAAACCATGGTGTCATTTACAGCATAGTTGAAAATTCTTCAAAATCCCTTGTGTCATCCACAACACATCTTCAAGAGCCACTATGCCATCTCGTGGCACACCTCAAAATTTGAAAACCCGATGCGTCATTTGTGACACAATCAAAAAACTTTAAATACACATGGCCATTTATGGCACTCACACCATGCACGGTGCAACCTCCGTTGCTATTCACAGCACTCGCACCATTCATGGTGCCCTTACCCTTGGGCTACCCTTCCCATTCACAGGATAGCACAGCTATCAAGAAGGCCATACACGGCATTCCCCTTGGGCTACCCTTCCCATTCACGGGATAGCACAGCTTTCAAGAAGGCCATATATAGCATTTACTCTGGGGCTACCCTTCTCATTCACAGGATAGCACAGCTTTCAAGAATGCCATATACGGCATTCACCCTTGGGCTACCCTTCCTATTCGCAGGATAACACAACTTTCAAGAAGGTCATACATGGCATCCACCCTTGGGCTACCCTACACGGGATAGCACAACTTTCAAGAAGGCCATACACGACGTTTGCCATACACGGCTACAGCACTTTCCACAATGCGAAGATTCTTGTTACTGTTGTTGGTCTGTACAGGATTTTGAATTGAAGTAGACTTTGAAAACTTATAAATAATTAACCAGATGGAATTTTGTAAAACTGCTATAGGTTATTCTAGTGCATTGAGTTAGAAGTCTAACAAACCAAATTTCATGTTATTTGGTTAAGAAATGAATGAGATTTAGGGATTTAAATCCCACTAGGTCAGAAAATATAAAATTGATATAGTTATGGTTAAAATTCAATATAAAATAAATAGATTCTATTTTATGATGGATTTAGGTTTGTTTTGAATTCTGGAAATTATCAGATTAATAAGAAACTAGATTTGAGTGTATTTACACCTTAGAGAATTTAAGTTAGTGTCGGGGAGAAGTGGTAAGGTCTTGAGGATGATCATTTTGCTTAAGGATTATTGTGAACTCTAGGGAAGTTATGATGTCTGTCTAAATTATGTTTTAAGAAAATTTAGATTTCACATTTTCAGAAAAAGTGATCAAATTGTTGATGAAAATATAGTGGAATTTCATAAAAGCATATTATAATAGATTTTCTTAAAAAGTTTAGTTTTAAAGGTGTTATTGGAATTATTTAAGACTAGAAATGAGCATTTTATCGAAAAATGAGATTTTCCGGAGAAATATATTAATTAACGGAGTTTTAATTTACACTTTTCAAAATATTTTAAAAATGATGTTTAAACTACTGGAACTCTGTTTAAAAACCGAATTTTGGTCATTTAATATCTTTTAGAAACCAAATTTGTTTTAATCATTATTATGGTTTAACTAGTTATTTGATTCAACATGTATGTGTCTCCGGGTATGCGTGTGTCTTTCTGAAGCTTATGTGGATCTTTTATGACGTATGTCTTTTACCTAGTATTGGTGATTTACCTGTCTTGTGGGCTTAGCTCTAAATGGATCCATAGAGTAGTTAGTAAGTAAAATGTTTTTTAGAGTAGTTTATATTCAATGTTATAGGCACTCCATCATGTTTACGATGGTATCATTCTAGTATTGATCAATTGCTACGTTATCCACTCCGGTATCAGTTGGACCTTACACGATAACTCACTCCGGTATCGGTTGAGTACTTCTGCCTAGCGTCAAATAGCCTGACCAGTATCGGCTGGCCCACTTATAAGTCGGTTAGGTAGCATATTGGCATTGTTTGTTGATTTATCTCTGGTTTCCTATTTCATGAGTCCCACAAGACTAATTGTATGATTGCATCATTTTATATTTTATTGTGATTATATTTATCTTGGTTATCCTGATTACTCTCTTGCATACTTTCAAATTGTTAAAATTTTATCTTTCTGCATGGCTAGTTACTGAGGTGTTGTTTCTCACATTATTGTTTTTATCGGATTTGTTTTCATATACTCCAGGAGAGGACGCTGCTAGGTTATATACACAGGGGGATTACCCTGACTATCAAGAAGAGCATTTCTATTTACCTATGTACGTTCAGGGAATCATGTATTTTATTTGATCTAGATTATTTTGGTGGATATATTAGGATTATTTTTAGTTGACCTTAACCAGACTTTAATCAGATTTTTTTATGCTTCGGATGGAGATTTTTTTTATTATTGTTCCACGCTTGGTTGAGGATTTTATATATTTATTATAGCACTCTGATGATGAACAGGAATTTATTTATGCTTGGTTTAGTTATATCTGGGCCTTTTTCTAACGTTCAGGGTTTTGGCTTATGATTTTTAAATAAACCTGGATCCAAGGCGTTACATTTTAGGCAGTTTCTAACTTCTATAACTCCAGATTTGGGCCAAACACAAAAACCGAGTCTGGGATGCAGTTATTTTTCTGGGCAGATTTGAATTTCTTTGTTTATGGTAATTTTTGAACTTCAAAATGGCAGAATTGGGTCTTGGGCTCTTTATGAAAGTTGTAGAACTATTTCTTATCTTTCCAAAGAACTAAAGAACACATGAATCCAAGGTTTGTAACTCTAGTTATAGCCCAAAACCTGAACAATGCTCTGTGCTGATTGGACCAGTTCAAGTAGGCGTTGCTCTCTTGTCTAGTCTACATCCGTCTTCTTCACACCAGCTCAAAATTCAACCTGATTCTGTAATTAACACCTAAAAAATATCAAGAATTCTCAAAAATTAAATACGTGTCAAATACATACAAATTTCTAAATAAATGAATTTGGAAACCTACAAAACACTTTAAAACTACACTATGACTAAGAATATATATGAAATAATTTCCCACATCAATTAACCTAACAAAGTGTACCCCATTTTACTCTCTAGCTAAATCATGGATCAACAATAAGCTATGCCCGCTAGACACTAATAAAAGCAAAATAATAAATAAAGATGTAATAATAAATAGTGTCCAACAAGCGTAGAAACCAATCCAATTGTACCTCAAGCTATGAGAGAGATAAAACCATGCCACTCCAAGTTACACGAAGGGAAAACTGAAATGTCATCCCAAGATACATGGAAAAATAGGCAACATGCTTCCGAGATATATGAACCAAATAACATCAAACCGACATGCGAAGAATCCCTTAAAACTGGTAAAAGCCAAAATCTAACCTACTTCAGTAGGATACGTTCAGAACAATTTCAAAATGCCAAAAATCATTTTGCCAGTGAAATCCTTTCCAAAACCCCTAAATTCTATTATACATTGGGCTAGATTTGCACAAAAATGGTTTCAAGTTGAAAATAGATCAAAACGGTCCAAAAACAGGGTTTTGGTTAGGTCGAATGGCGCTCGAGGAGAAAGAGAAAATCAGGTATTGAACTCGGTGCCTGACGTGGTGCTCCAGCAAAGGTAATGTGCAAGGCTTAAATGGCCGAGGCATGATTGGGGCTCATGCTTGGGTAGTGCACCAAGTGTAAATAGGTTGGGGCATGACTTCAGTCTCGCCTCGTCTCGTTGGTCAAAGGAAAAGGAAAATATCTACTTTCAGAGGACGTACAAAAAGGTGAAAGAATCTGGACAAGATACCCATGTTCTATATATTATATTGTAATTTGAGACACTTACGTAGGATAAAATATCTTATAAAATATACTTGTAGCTGCAAGTGCACAACATGGTTTTTTTTCCACTTCTTATAATTTAATTATTTATATTGTAGTTGCAAGTGCACAACATGGTTTTTTTTCCACTTCTTATAATTTAATTATTTATATTGTGATCAGTAATTATTAGTGATCAGAAATTATAAATTACTCTGATGTTGGGAATGTAATTTAGTGCACTTTCATGTCTATTTGCAATTGTTATTTTATTTCTACTACTTCCTATTGTATAAGAGACTGCAATGGGAATTCCGGTCCAGAATTTGGGAAGAGGTTCACAATTAATTTGGGATTGACGTCTGTTATGTCCTTCCCTTAATATAACACTAGGGGGCTGGATGCGCTACGCGCGTAGAAAATGTGGGCCTACTTTGATAAACAGCCCAAGGTAGTTACAATAGTGGGGGATTGTTTTGTTTGGAGAGGGTAATGTTTGGAAAAGGAAAAAGGGGGCCAAAATCTGGAAGGAATATTCCCCCTTCTTCTCTTTATTAATAGTATAGATAGATAAGGTAGAGAAACGTGACAAATTAAGGCAAATTTATAAATGTTGGTATATCTTATGTGCAGAGTACTAAATTCATCTGGTTTAAACAATTTAACTCAAACTTAGACATGATCACATGTCTCACAAAATATTGACAAATCTATTAATGAGATCACATAAGAGTTTGCTCGTGATGCAATTTTCGCATTGGTTATGGTTTAATTCTTCACAAAGTGCATAACACTAAGCTTCCAAAATGTATAATTTTGAGGCAATATGCCTTTGTTGGTTTTTAACATTTGCATGAGAAAAATCAACTTAGGCTTTGTTTGTTTTGATGTAAAATGTTTTCATGAAGGTTAAAGTTTTTCAACTGTTTGGATGGACATTAACAAATAAAGTTGAAAATGGAAAATTTTAATTTGCTTATTTGGAACAAATGAAAATAATTAAGGAAAATAACTTGAAATTTGCTATAACCTATTGGCTCAAACAGATGGCAAACTGAGGGTCTTACAAAGGGTCTTCGCCAGCGTCAAGACATGTGAGCTATTGCCACTAATTATTGTTGGATCTCTAGCACCAACCAATAGCCAATATAACCTTGAGATGGTCTTGTTGTTAAGGTGCAATGAAGATGAGGAGGTTATCATTGTCGCAAAATTTGCTGGTGGTATCAAAAGGGCAGAGCTTGGCGATGGGGGTCGGCAGTAGCAAAGTCGAGGATGTGGAGATTGAGTGTGCTTCTTCCTATTATTCCTCTATACTTGGCTCTCTTTAACGCTATCCATTTTTCGGAAAATGACATGCGAGATATTTGATTTGGCTATATTTTTTAGGAAAATGTTTTTACATGGAATTGTATTTTATATTGAAACAAACACTAGGAAAGCCCTGTTTTACCCCGAAAACATTTTATGTATTCGGTTTTACATCAAAACAAACGAAACCTTAATATTAAACTTTTAAAGGATGCTTTGGTTAGGACTCATTTGACATTCATTTTGAATTTGGGAATAAGTTCCATAGGAATCTGTTTGAGGCCTTATTTGGAATTCGTTCTAGATTAAGGAAACTCATTTCCAAATGACCCCAAATGAGTTTTGGTGAAAGGAAGTTTCATTCCTGCACATGTTATATATTACAAGTTTGCCATTTATTTAATTCAAAAATTAGTTTCATAAATGACAAATCCAACCTTGCTAGGTAAATAATTATCTAAAACAAGTTTTAGGTATATCCTTCAATGTTTTTAAATATTACAAGTATACCACTACAATTTTGCAAAACGAGTTTTTTAAAAACCAAAAATTGGTTTGGGGGCAATTTTTAAAACTCATTTTGGGAAAACTCATTCCTAAATTGCAATCAAGCAACAGCTTTGACACAAGAACACATTCTAAGCATTGGAACTCATTCAAATCCATGGAATGCTGAATGCCAAACGATGCTAGACAATTCGAGAGAAGACAAGTTTGATGTTTGGTAATCCAACTCTTCATTATTTTAAGTTAGAACAATTTTCCCTTGTTCTAACTTTAAAAAAACTTTTCATAAATGATAAGTATATACTTGTCATGTAAAAAATATTTTAAAGCAATTTTCAAGTATATCATTCAGAATCTTAAATATTACGAGTATGCCACTGCCCTTTTGCAAAATGAGTATTTAAAATTTAAAAAACAATTCTACGGGTGATCCCTCTTTGCAATTATGCAACGTATGTCTAAGAACTCAGTTGTGATAAACTCATCTCCAGAATGAAAAAGAAATACCTGTTTTGTTATTGAAACTCATTCCAAGTCCTATAACTCATTTTAAGCGGTGGAATGAGTTCCCAAAATGAATACCAAACAACTTTTTAATCCTTTGAATTTCCCTTCACATGACCAAAAAGATTGGTCTCAAAAAAAAAAAAAAAAAAAGGGAAAATTCCCCCATCGTGATATAGATCGGTTGGTACAAAACGGTCAAACAATCAGACGGCTGTAGTCACATTTCAAAACTTCCCATGGATGGTCTTCTGGATGCGTCCATTAATCGAAAATGCCCAAAGTCTGTTCTTCCCATAGCAAAAATCTCCTACTTATAAGGTTAATTTGGTCAATGTGAAATTAAATCCTCCAGCACGCGTTTAGATCTCTAACTCAAACCCTTAATCCCACCGGGATACGCCAAGGACCCCGAATAGCCTCTCACGGTAAAACGGCCGATTAACAATCCGGCAGGCGGCGTCGCTTCCACGCGGCATCACGCCATTGGCCACTGGATACTCCCGGCAACGTTTAAGCCAACAAAGAAGTGAAAAAAGAAGAGAGAGAATGTCTATAAACACGTATCTCCAAGGAAAATAAAGGGCAAAAAACCCATCTGCATTCTATTTTCTCTTTGATAACACCTCTCTCTCTCTCTCTAGAAGAAATCTCTCTCTTCGTCTTCTTCTACTTCTCATGGACATCATCGACCGGAAAATCGAATCGTCCCGTCGATAGTCCCCAAAATCGGTTGTACGTTCACCACCCAGCGCATATTAGCCCTCACCGCCGTATCTTCACCTCGAACTCGTGTAAAAAACTCGAAACTCAATATTTTATTCATTTTTGCTCGCCGTTGGCTTTTCGTCTCTCCGGCGACAACCGCTCTCTTCGGGTGCGCACGATTATTAACCTGTGCGCTTTCTTGTTCATCTCCAAGTTTATCTCGCCTCGTTTTGTTGCTTTTTGAGGTGAGTTTCTCTGTTGCTTAATTGATTGCTCTGTTCCGCATGATATATCCGTTTTACTGAAATTTCTCGCTGATTAAGGGTTTCTGATGGTGGATTTAGGGTTTTTTTGTGTTCTCGAGTTGTGGATGGAAGTTAAATAGGGTTTTACCGATTGATTTACCTGGATTTTGTTTGTTCAGTCACTGATCCGCTGTTTCCACTGTTCGATTTGTTTGTTTTGGTTGTTTGTCGGCATTGATTAGTTCTTGGATTTTCTGGATCGGATTTGCTCCAATTCGAGACTAACTAGTGCTCAATTCAGGTTCTTGAATGTTATGTGGGGGAATTATGTGTTTTTTTGTTGGGAAATTCTGGTTGTGTCCTTGGCTTCATGCGAACTCTATTTATGTCTGAGTTCAGCAATTCGATTTTGGGTAGAATTCACGAGAATTCAAGTTTATGTTTCATACATAACGTTTCATGGTCAAACAATGGTTACAAGTACCTACAAACTTGGTTTCCTTTATTTGGAGAAGATTGTTTTTGTGGCAATTGTTCATGCATTTATGGAGAGAGCTTGTGTAGATAATGTTAATCTAGTGAACTGTATGTGTTGATCAACCTTATAATGTTTCACAGGTTGTAATCATTTTTATTCAGATGTTGTGGTAGAAGATTCGAGCCTTGGTTGGATTGAACTATCAAAAAGAAATTTTTTTTTTTTGAATTTACATGATTGTGGTTGATATCCGAATGCAACATTTGGTTGCTTTATATCATTATTTGCACTTGTGTGAAGGATTTTGAAGGATGTTTTCTCTCTTCCTTAAGCTGATTTCATTTTACTTTTGTTACAGGGCTACCCTTCTTTGGTAAGAATTGAGGAAAACCTCAAACAAGTCTCATGTAAAGATGGCTTTCTTCAGGAATTACTCAAATGGGTCGGATTCAGGCAATTTCCTGGATGAAAAAGATCATAGATGTAGTGTTGATGGGCTGCGTAACTTTGTAAGGGATGAAGATGTAGAGGGAAGTTCTGGTGAGAAGGATGTCGAATTGAAGATGGATGACCACTATGAGAGTGAGGACGAACAGGATGGTGCCTGTAGGCTTGAAAATGAGACTGCTGGTGATAATGAAACCGGCAGCACAATGCCGAATTCTCAGTCTTCAGGGAGGAGAACGACTTCAGTTGGCAAATGGGGCTCTACATTTTGGAAGGACTGTCAACCTATGAGTCATCAAGGGGCATCTGGATCTGGCCGGGATTCCAAGAATTCTGACTCTGATTACAAAAGTGAAGGCGAATCTGAATGTAATTTATCAGATGGGGGAGAAAAAAGATTAGAATCAGGAGATTCTGAAGAACAGAAAGAGGGGGATGCGGCTCAAAGAGGTCAGGCTGATGACGTCCCTACGGATGAGATGTTATCTGATGATTATTATGAGCGGGATGGGGAGGGCCAGAGTGATTCTTTGCAGTATAGAGAATGGAATCGTTCCAGTGTTCCAAGTTCGCGGCCTCAGTCAAGATCTCTTGCTATTAGTAGGAGCATATCAAGGAAATCAAAGTCTTCAAATGGTATTCAAGATGACGACAATGATGTTGATTACGAAGAGGAGGATGAGGAAGATGGTACCTGGATTTATTTTTATTGTTTTCCCCTTTCAGATGTCTTCATTGTGACTACTGTATTAAGCTCTGATATTTTATGTTTATAGCAAAATTGTATTTTCTATTATGTTCACTGTGGGTTTGTTTGGTTCCATTTATAGGCTGAACGTTCTTTTTTCTGCCTGCAGAAGATGACCCTGATGATGCAGATTTTGATCCTGATTATGGAGGCAGAAGCAGCCGCACAAGAAATAAGGTTGTTTTGTGATCCTATATTTTTATTTATTGTGGTTAGTTCGTTTAAAGAATCAGTCTATGTGGTATTTCGCTTCAAGAGTGTGTTTTTAGAATTTGTAATGTTATATTATTTATATCATCATTGCCTTATCTAGCTTTCGCAATGTAATATCTTTAGCTAGTTTTAGCTCACTTAATATCTACCTTAATGAGAATTTCTTTATGCCATTCGACTTTTGAATTTTCATGAAGCACTTGCATACCCTATTTCCCTTGCTCTTGGAGGAGTTAGTGCATTTTAAGAATCAGTCTAGGTTGTATTTTCCCATTTATTACCTATTGCTTTCCTTAGATGTGGAATGAAAGGCTTATTGGTATTAAACTTTTTTTTGGCCATTTAACATCATCAACTCAGTGTATGGCTGCTAATTTTTGCTCCATATTTTTGATTTATATTTTATCTATGTTGCCTCAAAGATTTATTAAGAACAAAGAAACAACTTACACACTTTCAAGGGGGCCAAAATCACAAACTTATAAGCAAATATTAAAATCTAGAGGATTATACAGGAAAAGGAACACCATTGGAAAATGTTTCTGTAAAATCTTCTCCTTTGTTTCGCTCTAAATTCTTCTTTTTCAGAATTATATAATCAAGTGAGAATGAGGAAATCATCGTGGGAATATTCTATATGTAATTTTCAATTCTGCTTACATTTTCTAATTTTAGTTTTAGTTATCCATAAAAATAATGTTGCTAGTGAATGAAAGAACTGAAAGATGGGAGGGCTTTTTTTGATGATTAATGAAAGAATATTAAAAGCTATGAAAATTACATTACAAGAAACCCATGAGATATGGGTAAATGAAAGAAGGAACTACCAACTACAGAAACCAGCTTTCTAAGATACATCAACATGATAATAAAACAGCAATAACATAATAAAAAACTGGCAGAAACTAATCCAATAGTGTAACTGTGACCCAATCCTGTAAGATGTTGTTGGTAGATACAAGTCTGGATTCATCCCTGTTACTAACCCAATATGCTACCAGAATAATGATGTCCTAAAAATATCCTTTGTTTCTGTATGATTCCCCCATCAAAGATACATCGGTTCCGAGCTAACCAAATCGATCACAGGGTAGGACAAAATACTGCATGGTATTAAATATAGCTGATGTGATTCAATGTGAAAGAAAGTTGATGGCCTTATCCCCTAGTGTGTGCTTTTTATGTAGAAGGAGCGAGGAATCCCTCAGCACCTATTCATTCATTGTGCCTTTTCCAGACAGATTTAGGTCACTTTCTGGGGAATGATTAGTCGCTCTTGAGTCTTGCCTCTCACAATTCTCGATCTCTGTAACCAGTGGCATTTCTTTAGCTTGGGTCAAACAGGTAGAGGACTCTATTGGTTGGTCTTTCAGGCTATTTTTTGGTTTATTTGGCGAGAACAAAATAGGAGAATATTTGATGAGGTATCATCACCAGTTGAGGTAGTTATGGGCATCAAGGCAGCTACAGTCTCCTGGATTTCTGGGATGGAGATTTTGAGGGAATGGCATGTTATTTCCTATTCTTCTCCCCTATTTGTCAGGAGGGAAGCAGTGTGGATATCCCCAGAGACCGGGGTATTGAAGATGGATGTGGATGGGTGTTCTTTGGGTAACTCGGGAGTTTCATGCGTTGGTGGGATTCTTAGGAACCATTTGGATCAGACCATCTTCCTTTTTAGCGTCATACAGGGGATGGAGATTCTCTTCAAGCTGAGACCCTTGCAGTTATCATGGGTCTTTCTCTGGCTAGGAAGTGAGGCTGCCTTCATTTCATACTTGAGGGAGATTCAGCTGCGGTATTTTACTGGATGACGAAGGAGATGCAAGGGCCTTGGAGAATGCAATATTTGATTCGACAAGCACGATTCTTAGCCTCTGGTTTGAATGTTTTGTTCAAGCATGTGCTTAGATCGGGCAATGAAATTGTGGATTTTTTGGCAAAGGCAGGAGCATGTAGTTGCGATTTTTTTATCGGATCCCATTTGGATGACATACTGGGAATGGATTAGTCTTTTCCCTTTTTTCATTTTTGCATCTTTATTCTACTCTTTGGAGTTGACCTTGTACTGTTGTACATTCTTTATATCCTTTTTTTTTTATATATCATTTCATCATTACTCTTCCAAAAAAAAAAAAAAACTTCCCCTTCTTCTTGAGAAATGGGAATCTCCACTGGTTCGTAAAGTCCATAAGGGCCCTAGGCTGAACCCAACTAATACCTAGTAATCCAAGAAAGGAGAACGAAAGGGATCTAATGAGCTCAGAGTGCAGAAATATATGGTCCACAGCTCACAAGATTGAAGTGCTTGAGTCTTTAGTAAATGGTAGTGCTGTTTAGATTTCAAAATAAACTAATTCGGAGGTTTTCTCTTAAAGATTTGGTCACAAAAATAAACTTAATGCTGTTTATGTACTTCCTGTTAAGGTGGTGTCTGTGCTTTGCACTTCCTTTTTGGGGCCTTTGTTCATACTGAAATGCCTGCTTAGAGAAAAATAAAACTAATTTCTTACTTTTCTGTTCTCAGACCGTTATAAGGCCATAAATCATTTCACCTACTATATAAACCACTCTTGAATAAAATTTTATATTACTAGTGTTGGTGAAGCTTAATGAATTCACAAGAATGGTTCGTTGATGACGCTATTACATAATGTAATTTGTTGTAGCCTATAATTGCACGAAATGATTAAGGTATGGAATTGATAAATCTTTTTATCTTTAGGTTCATTATTCAGCCAGGATATGGCATTTTGTTGTTCAGTAAAAAGTATCTAAGATTCAGCCATTTTGATATTGTAATTAGTAAAAATTATCTAAAATTTAGGCATCCAGCTCCCTTACATGAATTGGAATGAAGTTTACCTGTGTTTCTGATTGGCAGGAGGAGTCTGGTTATGTTTGTCTCTAGGGAGCAAAATTTGCTCGTTGCTGGCTATAAAAGATTTTGTATTCAGTTTGCTCTCTTTGTTGTTAGCCATTTTTTTCTTTATTTTCATTTTTTATATTGTTGTGCATTTGTTTATAAAGTATATTATAGAATTTGACATGAGATTATGATGTCAATCAAAGAGGCATGCTCTGTTGTGGGACAGAGTGACTGTTTTCATTGCTTGCTTTTGACATCAGAGGCCTAGCTTGAAGATCAGCAAACTAACCCAGTGTCTGCATTTTTTCCCCGATAATTCCAGGATAAAGTGTGGGAAAATGATGATTCTGATGACAGTGACGATGACGATGATGAGGATGACGACTTTGATATTTTAGATGAAAATGATAACTATTATTCGGGCAAACCTAAGAGCACGCGCAGAGGTAAACGTGGACACAACTCAAAGCCTACTGCTGAATACAAATCGTCCTCTACACTTTGTCGACAAAGAAGAGGGAGAACATTTTCTGAAGAGGATGAGTCATCAGCACAGTACTCAGAGAATGACAGTGATGATAATTTTAAAAGTAGAACAAGAAGAGGTACAATCCTCCGTAAGAACAATAGTGGTATATCTGTCATCTCTGTCAACACTGGTGGAAGAAACAGTGAGCTTCGCACCTCCAGTAGGACTGTGAAAAAGGTATCGTATGTTGAGAGTGAAGAAAGTGAAGAAGTTGATGGAGAAAAGAAGAAAAAAAGCCAAAAGGTGTGGACCATTTGTTATAATATTGCATTTTTTTAATTATATATTACTCATGCTTGGTTAATGTATGTGCTTAAGCTTTGTAATGACACCTTTCTTTATTAGAATAGTGTTTCACAAATTTTATATGGTTTCTAAAACCTCTAAGATCATATAGGGATGGTTTAGAACGCCATAACCGGTTTTGTAGGAAATTTGTTTAATTTTTTATTAATAACACAAGATTATTTTTGAAAATGAAATAAAGAATAACTAGACAGCAAGGGGTTGAGAACTTGAGATAAATCCTTAGGCTGTCAAATGTTCATAGGTACAACTGAAGGAGTTAGATCAGGTCCTTATTTCTTAGGGCAAATGTTCAGGAGCTTCCCGCATCCAAGTGTTATGAAGATTAACACCGGCTGCTATTCTATGGACATTGTGGCAAGAGAGGAACAACAGAATTTTCAACGATAGATCTAGATCTCTAAAGGCTTTATTTCATTCAATTCTCAGATGTCTCCTCTTTTGGGCATCATCTATGTAAAGGGCTGGACATTCAGGAAGTTTTAGTATGTGAAAATTTTGAGGAATTGTAGGTCTTAGACCCTTTATTTCCGGTGTACATGTAACTCCTATCTTAATATAATATTTTCTATTACTGATCAGGAAAAAAAAAGGTCCTTAGGCTGTCAAACCTATTAGCAAGCAGACTGCTAAAGAGAACAATAAAAAAGATTTATGAATGGAAATAATTACCAAAGTTTAAAAAGATAAAAAACCAAATGCAACAACTTTCTATGGTTTTTCTTCCTCCAAAAGCCCCATTAGATGTCTCCCCTCACTCTTTTTTGTTAAAGGATGTCCATCAAATCATCGACACGTTGTTACTCAGTTTTTTCATTTAAATGTTTATGGTTTTTAGTTTTGTCATTTAAATATTTATGGTTTTTACTTGAGGGATCTCATGTTGTGACAATTGAAAATGTGCTTGTTTTTGTGCTCCATTGTATTGAACACTGCAGACAACTGTATGAGTCAGCTTCCGTGAAAATTTGAAGCAACAATAAAGGTAGGAATCCTGTCAGATCAGGTGTATAACTGTACTGTTTGTATCTACTTGTAAAATACTTTGACCAAGTACTGCTTTCTGTCCTCTGAGAGCTCTGTGGATGGCATGCCTGAGAAATGGTATTGCATAGGAACAGCCATTGTTGATGCGAAAATGAAGCTAATATTAATTGTACAAGGAAGGGCAAGAGTGGGCTGAAAAAATAATTAACTACGGAAAAGCAAAAAAAGTAGATAATGAGATCAACAAATGAAGGCAAAATATATAATGTTAAAAGATAGACAGTGATGGTCTTAGCAGACTATAATATGAACTTCTTTGAGCACCCATCCTTGGCTAATCTATCAGCCAATTCATTGGAGGCTTTAGGCACATTGGAGAGCAAGATGTTTAAACCATTGTCTACTGACACGATCATCAATTTTCTACTAACTGCTTATAATGATAAAGCTATAAAGTGTGGCACACTATAAACCTGATGTGCAACCAAATGCATAGTCGTCTCAATGAGACAACATGTCCTGGTGTGAAGATCCTAAAAGTTTCTTTTTTCTTCTCTCCTAGGACTACCTATATAATGTCATGGAATAAGACCAAAGCTTCATTCTCTACCTTACCCAAATTATGAAATCTCTACTGATCTCTAGCGAGTGCTTCTTAATTTCCAGCATAGGCTAATATTCTTGAGTCAGCTTGAGAAAGTCTGTAGGTCTCTATCAGTTGCATTGTTTAAGAACATGTGCAAATTCATCAAGTACTCAAAATGCAACTTAATGTCTTCTCTCTTGGAACAAGTCCGATTTTAGTTCTTTTAGTGTTGTGGTCCGTGTGAGAAACTCAATGGCTTAGTCCCAGGAAACCAAAAAGGTTTCCTGATCTGTGTAGTTGCAAAATGTATGATCAGATGGGGGCTGGTAGAAAAGTAAGTCTGGGGTCTGGGAGGCAAATACATTCGATGGATCTATTAATACATTCTTCAAAAGATCAAACAAACAAGGATGAAAATTTAATATGGTTGATGGATCTCAAATCACATAAAAAATTCAGGTTCCAAATTGAATCCTGTGGAGACTAAGTCAAAATGTCTGTTATTCTAAAATCATTATCAATAGAAAGTCGTAAGTAATTTTCAAAGTTAAGGCACAAAGTAGACTTCCCTACAATAGACTAGACTGAAAATAATAATTGTACTGAAACCTTGGTTGGAACCTGGGAGGAACACAAGGGTAAAAATTTGAAGTGTGGGAGGAGATATTTTCTAGGGACTTGCACTCTATATCTTGGCAGTATGGTCGATATCGTGCCCATTCTGGGTTGGAAAGTGGGTCATTTTCCTACCACATGCCTAAATATTCTCTTTGCCGTGGGTCACTTTCCAATTACATGCCTAGGTCTTTGCCTTGGTGCTAGTTACAAGCATAGTTCAGTTTGGTATCCCATGTTGGAACTTGGAGTACATAGAGTGGTGATTGGCTACTTTGAAGGAGAGATTATCTAAAAAGGAAAATTTAATCTTATTATTAGAACTTCGGCAAACCTTTTTAGTGATTTCACTTCAGTGTTAGAGGATCCCATATTTCTTTGCTAATAGGCTTGAAAAACTTTGTGCTAATCGGAGTTGTTGAGCATATCTATCATTTGGTGTGTTTGGATAGACTTTGTACACCTTCTTTGGTGGGAGGTCTATGCATCAGGCCCCATGTCAATTTAGATCCTTGGCAAGGACACACTTTGGAGGTTTGAGGTGGAGTGACACAATATATTAACGAGAATTTTAAGTACAATATATGGGACTTTAACTGGGGATTAGGCCTGGGTGTATTTTAAGAGGATATATTCTGTGGTGATTCTTCCTTAAAGCAAGGTCGCTGAAAGATTTTTTTCAATTGTATAGCATAAAGAGGCTGAAATTAGTGAAGTATTGTTCAAATTGTGGAATGGAGTTATATGGAATGTTTTGACTAGAAGAGCATTCTTTAGTTGAGTGTTGGATCCTATGGCTTCTTTGTTAGCAATTCTATATACAATGAAAGTGGGGGAAGGTTGATAATAGGTTGTGGACATTGGAGAGTGATGGACTTTTTTATTTGGTCATTATTTCTCTTCTTAGCTTGGTAGTGGCAGAATTTTGAACCTTAAAAAATTGATTTTGAAGTCAACATTCCCCTCTAAGGTGCTCTTTTTCCTTTTTGTGAATGGATTTTGAGAAGGTCCTCATGATCAATGATTTTGTAATTAAGTGATGATCCATTCCCAGTAGCTTTGTGGTGCAAACTAGCTCTGAAGTCATTACACCATCTTTTAGCCATTTAAGATATAGATTCAGAATCATGTAAATACTTCTTGAAGAAATATATTTACATTGGGATCTACCCAGGAAAAAAAATTTACAGTGGTTCCTGCTGAATAGCACTTCAAATTTGCTTTCCTTATTGGGTTTGGCTTCAAGGATAATAGAAAAGATTTTGCTTTTGCTGTGTGTCCTGTTGCATTATTTTGGGCTATTTGGAAAAGGGAATGTCAAGCATTTTTTAGTGCAATGAGAAAATGGGGGAATTGATTTTGAGAAGTACCAGTGTGCTTTCTCTTATTTGTCAGTTTGTATTCTTTTTAAATTTAAGGATTCATTGTACATAGGGGGTTTTTAAGGATTAATTATACAGAGGGGGTTTTGGTTGGCTAATTTTCTTATGATGGGTGGGCTTTCTTTTTCTCATTGACTTGTTGGTATGCCAATTTTTTAACATAGGGAATAAGGTATTTCCTCTTATATACTTCCACACACACATACACACACACAGTGTATATATATATATATATCTGTATATGTGTATGTATGTATGCATTCAATAATTCCTAATTGTTTATTATTCTTGTCATAATAGATTTAACAAGATTTTACACTAGATGCCAACATGATGAAGCCATTCTCCTTTCCTACTCTGGCTTGGAATCAGTGTTGCCGAACAGATACAGGAATAAGAAAAAAAAAAAAACATTGGCGAGTTATCTTGAAAATAATGGTAGTGATGAAGCAATGGTTAGAATTGGTAATTAATAGATTTCCAAAGTAATTGATTTTATTACCTTGGATCAGTCATTTTTAAACATGGGATATTGATGAGGTCGTTACTTGAAGAATCAAAGTCTGATGGCTTAAGTGGAGAGGCAATTCTGGAGTATAATGTGACCGATGTTCTCACTCAAACTAAAACGGAAACACTACAAGATAGTCATTGGGCTTGTTATAATGTATGTATTAGAATATATGGGAAACAAAGAAGCAACATATGCATAGGACGAGCATTGCTGAGATGCTGATGTTGGATCTGTGGGAAGATTAAAAAATATTAGATACTCAATGAGCACATTCAAGAGTAGCTAAGTGTTGCCTAGATAGGTGATAAAATAATGAAAAATCAATTAAGATGGTTTGCGCTTGTAAATCAAAGGCTTGTGGAGTAGTTGTCAGAAGTTCTTAGGGGGTTGCACATTGAAAGAGATAATAGGGTGAAGGGAAGACCCAGAAGTCAATCATAAAAGATATGGATACCTATAATCTGAGTAAAGGTATGGTTTTTGATAGATTTTATGGAGGAATAGGTTCATGTTGTTGACCAAACTAGTGAGGATGGGACATTTGTTTATTAATCATAAATACATACCCACACATACACACATAATTTTGTGTACAAACGCGCGTATCTATGTATAATGTTTTGCTTTTTTGCTGAAATTTTTTTCCTTGAGCCTGAAAGCTTTGGTTTTCTCATCCTTACTCCAGAAAAAACAGGGTTATAGTCCGAAAACGTTCTTGCTAGAGCTGAGGATTTATATATCCAAAAACAGATTCTAGTAACAAGCAAAAGCTAAAACAGATTCTTAGAACAATTTTTTTTTGATAAGTAATGATATTTGATTAAGATTAAGAAACCAATAACCAATCTAATTACGAAGGTTGCTTCTTATATGATCGTTTGTAGCATCTTTTCCCCCAATGTTACATCCATGAGTTCACATATATGAGTAAAATTATAGAAAGTCTGCACATTAGAAAAAATCTGCTTGCATCCATTTTCTTTTACTATATTAAGGTCTCCTCTAGCATGCTATGGTACTTGCCACTTCTTCCTTACATCTTCCTACTGATTGCACACATAATGTTGATGAGTTTTTTCACTCAGACCTTACATGATTGTCAACAGCTGGGTTTCTCTACTTCTTACCACCTCATATCTGTAGAGATATGCCCCAGGTAAACACCAAATCTTGTTGAACACATTCATTTACACTCAATCATTACACCTCATGAATTTTTCACCAACAGCAAAACTACCTATTGTGCCTCCTTACAGTCCATACTCTGTTCAAAATTTTCCCATCCATCTTCTCCATTTTAGTCTCCAGTTACATTTGGCACCCATAACTCAATTCAGCTTTCATCATTGCCTGTCTATTAACCTCATTTACAGCCTGCATTCCACGGTTTGACCTAATGACAACTGTTTGCCTGCGCTTGTGGTTCTTGATCCAAACCCCAGTTCTGATCATACACTGTCCGCATTAAAGCTTGTGGAGTGAGGGAAGAGTTATGTGAGGAAAGATATGACAATGGATTAGTTGATGATATGCCTCTAGATAGATGGAATTCGCAGATTCCTTTGAAAACTTTAAATAGTTGGAATAATGCATTGATGTCCATTGCAACTTCAAGAAAGAATGTTGGACATGGGGACATTTTATCTATCGTTCAATATCTGTGCTTCCTTAACCCTACCTTTAGATTCCCTGATGTTTCGCTCTTAATCTTCCTTCTTCATGGGTATCAATATTTACCTTATGAAGCCTCCTCTGTGGCTTGTTGTAACAAATGCTGTTAAGTTGTGATGTTTCCTTCAAAATGCCTCTCAGAATTCCTTCATTTTAAAACTGTGATATTTCCTATGAAATCGGTATTCATAGCATTGGCTTTGACAAATATGTTTTAGCTGCTATTTTAAATGACTTCCACACTTCACATTGAACAAAGCTTTTTTAGATATTGTTTCTGTTGTTTGCTTTTTTCACAAATGTTGCAGTTAAATGATGTTTCATCTTATGGATATGTTTTTTGGTTCATTTCGCTTGCAATTTCTCCTCCAATCTTCTATCATCTCCTATAATGTTTTTTTCAGGAGGATATTGAGGAAGATGATGGTGATTCAATTGAAAAGGTTCTTTGGCATCAGCCGAAGGGCATGGCTGAAGATGCTTTGAGGAATAATAAGTCAGCAGAGCCTGTTTTATTGAGCCACTTTCTAGATTCTCAACCAGAATGGAGTGAGACAGAATTCCTCATAAAATGGAAGGGCCTGTCTCACTTGCACTGTCAGTGGAAAACATTTTCTGATCTCCAAAATGTAAGTGACCATTTTTTTGGGATCTTGTTCTCAGGATTTGAATAATTTCTTTTTTTTCTTTTAACTGTCACTTAGTGCTGGCGTCTTCTTCCTTCTGTTGTGCGCACTATTTCTGATGTTCTAATATCTTTTACACTTTTTTGATGATTTTGCAGCTTAGTGGTTTTAAGAAGGTGTTGAATTACATGAAACGAGTGATGGAAGATTCGAAGTATAGAAAGACACTGTCACGCGAGGAGGTAATCCAACTTTAGTTATTTGGTGGAGCAGTCAGAATATTTGTTTAGTTTCTTTTGCATGCTAATTTTTTGCTGTATTTCTAGGAATGCATGTAAATGTCATAGGATTTTACATGTCTGCATGTAAATGTCGTAGGATTTGACGTCTTTTGCTGTATAAATTCTTCAGCAAGAAAAATGCACAGAATTGTGTGGTCATTTACTGCTCTCAAATTCAGTAGTTTAAATCTGTGGTGCAATTACGTGTCTTATTATGTATGCCTCTTTGTGGCTAACACTGCATGTTAGTAAGTGATATATGGTAACTTTGGCTCTTCTTTTTAGTTGCTTCTCGACGTTCTCGTAAGAGGGTGTCATACAGATTCATTTTTTTTAGGGGGAAAAAGTGGGACATTGGACCATGTTTTCAGAAAGACCTATTTGTAGGAACTATTCTGTGTTAGTTTTTGAACACAACATCAGTTGCCAACAAATTTGTGGTTAAGAAAAGAAAGAATATCCACTAAGCAGGTAATTTGTCTTCAGCAGACAACTTGTCATATATGCATGGTAGTTCATTTAAGGTTATTTTCTATCCTGTATTGAGAAATAGTATTTTTGTTCATTTCATATTTGCTGTTTTTTTAAATAATTTTTGGATTAATTGCTATGACAAAGGGCTTAATGTTATTTGTAGTTTATTAGCAATATAAACACACCATCCACTTTTGAAACTCATCAAAAAAAAAAAAAAAAGCAATATAAACACACCACTGCAAGAAGTGAAGTTTATTTTCTAAATCCATCATTTTAAAGCTTATTTTTCTTTTAATCATGATAAAAATGTTTCTTGGTTTTTATTGCCTTGAACTAAGGGAAAGATTTACTACTAGAAGTGAATTACTAAGATTTCTTTTCTTAACGCATAATATAATTAGTTATATCAAAGTTTATCAGTAACATTGTTATGACAAAGCCTGCCGGAGTTCAGTTGGAGTTCTTTTTTGATCTGGTCACATGTATATAACATTACTAATGCGTATACAAATATAAGCAGCTATCGAATCATATAAAATTTACATACCAAAAAATTCTAGATGTATCTGCATATCATATAATAAATACCTTATCTCAGCCTTTTCTAGCTTCCTGTGAACACTAGATACGATATTTCAATTGACAGTTTCTTTGTGTGAAAGTTCATCTTGAAAAATTTTATAGTTCCTTTCCTGCCATGTGTATGTGAAAATGATGGAAGGAATCATGTGTAAAACCTCACTGTCAAAATCTCTGCGTATTGACCTCTTAAAAAAAGGCAGTAGTCTCTCAATCTTCTTGGTGTGCACCAAATTAAAGTTGTTTGAAGCATTTTGCCTGGAATGGACTGGTAAATATTTTAATATCATATATACAGTGCAAGCATATGTGTAAAATGTAATTGGTTTCTTGGTTTGTGCTGACATAATAATTTAAATGGAATCTTTTATGATATCCATGATAGAGGGAACAGAGTACATTAATGTTAAATAAATGATATATCTTAATTTATTAGATGCAATGGTGATATGTCTTCACATCAGTGTAGTTCAATTCTATCTAATATTTCAATTTGCATGGTATAGCAGTTATCTGAGCTCCATGCCATCAAAGCTGATATTGTTTTGAGAAAAAATCTATTAGAAACACTTTTTGATTTCTCCTAGAGAATGTACATGGTTCAAGATTTTTGTTTATAAGGTAAGATCAGGCTCTTAGGAATATCGTTGAATGATTCTATAAGGGGTGAGATCTCTGAGTTTTGGTTGATGCTAGATATGATGATTTTTGACATACCAGCTTTAATGGATAGCAATAGTTGGAATCTATTTTTCCAGCAGTGGTACATGAAGCTATCTATAAACTTTGGGGGGGGGGGGGGGGGGGGGGTGTTCCAAGGCTAGATGTGTTGTCAGGGAAATTCTGTAGGAAGTGTTTATGAATAACTAATATGGATTTTATAAAGATCATGATGAATTTCTATTTTGATTTTATGCTGAGAAGTTTGCAAATGGGAACTTTATTACCCTTCCAAATAATGTAGTTGAGATCAGTATGAAGATGAATTTCTATTTCGATTTTATGCAGAGTAGTTTGCAAATGGGACCTTTATTACCTTCCAAATAATGTAGCTGAGATGAGTATAAAATATTTCTGTCCAGTTTTCTTATCTAATCGTTATGTTACTGATGATCATTTCCCTTTCTCAAAGTGTCTTTGTCAAGGATGGGTATGTTGCCAATGGGCTTTTAAAGCAAGTGAACTTGAGTCTAGATTGTATTGTGGTATTCTGGGTTTTCTATCTAAGAGGGACGTTGTAAAAGCCTGTCCCAACATGTGATCAAAACTTAAAATTCCCTTCTGTATTTGATAAGACACTTGGGGATAAAATCATACTGTTAGAAGTTGGGAAAAGTTAAAATGGACTGGTGATTTCCCATGTTGATGAATGGTTTCTTCTTCTTTCTCAACAGATCTAGGATTTTAAGACCAGTAGACCTGCTATTACATTACCTGTGGCAGCGGCAAGTAGGCTATTTAATGGGTGGCTCCGTGGTGGAAAGTGGCCTAATTAGATGGATTCTCCATTGAAGGCAGCACTTATGTAACTAACCTGCATTTTGTTAATGAAAACCTGTTGTTTGATGGATCCCTTTCTCGACCAAGTGTTTTATAGACTCGCCATTTCTCATTTCCAAGTGTTATGACACTTTTCTTGTGTTTTGATGTCCTTTTAGGGCTTATAGTAAGATTTTTCTGGTTCTCCTATTATTTTCTCCATTTAATTCGTATAATGCAGATGCATATTTTTTAACATTTTGAATCTTTTCTCTTTGGAATTATATCTATATTATGTTTAAGGGATGTTAAAAAATTTACTGTCATGGCATTTCTTTTCTTTTTAAATAATATGTAATTAATTGCATCCAGAAAATATTGCTGTATTTAACTGATCCATTTTTGTATTTATGGTAAAGTTATTATATCATTTTTAATCTTCTAAAATATTTCCACTATCAACTGTGTTACATTGAACTTCAAATTTATATTCATTACATGGACTTAGTTTTGTTTTCTTGCTTATCAGGTTGAGGTTCATGATGTGAGCAAGGAGATGGATTTGGATCTTATCAAACAATGTAGTCAGGTTTTGGTTCCTTTATTTTACTTTGGTTCCCCTTGTTGCCCTTTTTCTCTTATAAATACTACTCAAAGGGTTGACACGGATTGAATTTCCAGGTAGAAAGAATATTTGCTGATAGAATAAGCAAAGGTGGGTCAGGCGATGTAACTCCTGAGTATTTAGTCAAATGGCGAGGGCTCTCATATGCTGAAGCAACATGGTACGTTACTATAGACGTGTTTTTATGATGTGTCAAACTGCCATTGTCTGAAGGGTATGATATATTTATTTATTTTTAATGTATGAGTTTACATGGTGTTCCAGACTTCCAGTGTGTTTATAATGCCTAAGTTGTATGTCATTTCCTTTCAAGTATGGGAAGTAATGGATTTGTAGTAAAAAAATAAAACAGTATGAGCTGATGACAACAGTGACAACTATATTAAGAAGTCTAGAATTTGAACGAATTGGGCTTTGCGCAAGCTTGTAAAAGGAAATTTAAGGACCGAATTCAGTTTTTGGATTGGGAGGAGTGTGGAGATTTGATAGTGGAGGAGCGATCTGAGCAGAGGACATGCCTAGGTGACTTGGAATCATTATTGAGATCAGAGGAAATAAATCAGAGACAAAGGGCCAGGGTAAGATGGTTGAAGGAAGGTGACAGGAATACCAAGTTTTTTCCTTGAGTGGCAAATGGAAGACTGAAGAATAATGAGACTACTTGATTGGTGGTTAACAGGGAAGAGATCACAGAGAAAGAGCAAATTTCTCAAGTTTTTGTATCACATTGCTCAAGTCTCTAATATTTTGATTTTTCTTTTTTTGTTCACTTATGATTTGAAAAATCTAAAGGCTACAATGTTGGGTGCTAGTCAGTGGGAGAGGATGGAAAGACCTTTTGACATGGAGGAATTCCTTGGAGCAGTTGAGGAATTAGGAAGAAATAAGGCCCCCGGGCCTGATGGTTTCTCAATGACTTTTTTCAGTATTTTTGGGAGAGTATCAAAGATGACTTAAGTTTAGGTGTTTGTGGAATTCTATAAGAATGGAGTTACCAATAAGGTGACAAATGCAAGCTCTCTTTGTCTCTTGCATAAATGCTTTGGTGTGAAGGAAATTAAGGATTTTTGGCTGATTTAGCCCAATAACTGGCCTTTACAAGATCGTGGGCAGAGAGTATTATGACTTAGGTTGAAGGAGGTGCTGGATTCAATTATTTCCAAAAATCAGAGTGCATTTGTAAAGGGGAGACGTATTCTCAATAGTGTATTGATATCTGATGAATGTGTTGAAGAGAGGAAAGGTATGGGAAACTTGTTTTGGTGTGGAAAATAGATTTGGACAAAGCCTATGATGGGGTCAAGTGGAAGATTCAGTACAGAAATGGAATGGTTTTGGTGTCGCCGTCGGTAGTATAGGTGGATTGATAGGTGCCTGGACAAGGAGTTTTTCTCATTTCTAGTGAATGGTTGGGTGGTAGGTTATTTTCCATTTACTTGAGGTTTAAATTAGGGGGATCCACTTTAACCTTTTCTTTTTTACATTAGTTAGCAATGTCCTTGGAAGGTTACTCTATTTTGGGGAGAGGCTTGAGAAAATTAAAGGTTTTGTAGTCGGCAAGGACAAGATACAGATCTCCCACCTTCAGTTTGCTGAAGACACGCTATTACTATTAGATGCTAGTTCAGAAATATATACTGGGGTCATTGCATTCTGAATTCTTTAGGATAATGTTGGGCTTGAGGGTGAATTTATCTTAATATAGCTTAGCGACCATTCTTTTAAAGGTGGAAAGCTTAGGGGAGTTCCTTTAAAGTATTGGTTGTAAGCTGGATAGTTTGCCTCTCAAATATCTTGGTTACTTTTGGAAGGATAGGAAAACATATTTAGCTTCTGGGATTTGGTAGTGGATAATGTGTCTAACAAAATGAGTGACTGGAAACGTCAGTGTTTGTCCTTAGGAGGACGTCTTATTTTGATCAGATCTCTTTAGAGGTCATTCCTGTGTATTATTTTCTCTTTGTTTAAGTTACTTTCGGAAGTAGTCAGTAAAATTTGAGTTATTTCATTGGGACTTTTTATGGGAAGGGAAAGGGAGGAAACAGGATCTCCTTGTGCAACGAGAAGTGGTTTATCAATGGAAACATGAAGCGGTGGGTGTTTTAGGGGTTTTTGGGGGGGGGGGGGGGGGGGGTGGGGGGGGGGGGTGTGGTTGTTGTTGGGGTGGGGCGGCTAATCTTGGGTAATGTTGGCTTGGGAGGAAAGGGAGGCACTATAGCACAATGTCATAGCTACCTTGTTGGGACTCATCAAAATGGTATAGACGTAAAGACAGAGACCGGAAGATAGGCATAGTCTGTAGAGGGTGGTTTTAGGCCTTGCTTGCTTTTTGCTCCCATTTGTTCAATTTAAGTTGCGTATATTATTAGGTTTTGGCCTGGCATTTGGTGGAAGAATCAGGTTTTGTCCTCCCTATATCTTAGACTAAATAAGGTTTGTAACTTTGTATATTATGTGATCCCCTTGGATGCGATATTCTTTCTCTCTCTCCACATGGAGTGGAATGGAACCTCACTTTTAAGTGTAATGTATGACCTGTGGAGTTGGTCGAACTTGGCAATCTTTTGGATAATCTAGAGGAGGTTTCTTTCTTTCCTTATTTGTTGGATTGGCATGTTTGGCTTCTTAGTCCAAGCAGTTCCGTTGCTGTTCTGTCTCTTTGCTCACTTTATGGTTTCTACTCATTTCCATTGCACTGTGTTCCCTACCTCTTTTCTGTGGAATGCTGCAATCTCTTCCAAGGTAAAGTATTTTCCTGGATTGCTTTTCAGTACAAGATATGCTGCAGCATCAGAGGCCTTTAATGGTGTTGTCTCCCTAGGTTTGTTTGCTGTGTATGAAGGATACTGAGTTCATGGACTGCCTTATACTTAGGTGTCCCTTGTATGATTTTATCTGGAGGCATATCTTGACTTTTTTTTTTGGTTTTGGGGGGTGTGGGTGGAGGAGTTGTTGTTGACTTGTTGTATCAAATGGTTTATACCTTTTATTGATAATGACTTGGCATTCCAGTGGAGATTCATGGGATTGAGCAGGCTAGGGAGGAAGCCATACAGGACAGTATTTCTTGCTTCATTATTGACTATGTGGTTGTCGTGGATCCGGCGCATTTGTGAGGACATGGTAGCTAGGAAATTTGGTGTTTTGAATCAGGATTTGTCTTTGACAGATAGTTGGCCTTCTGTGCAAAAGGTTTTCAAATCTTTATCAGCATCAGATATTGGTAGGAATTGGTCGGCTATTGTCCAGCACTAGTTGGCATCTGACTGCTCAGTTTTATATGTGTTTTTGAGTATCGTCATATTTTGTTTTATGAATTGTGTCCTTATGGGGTATATTCCTTCCTCTATTGATATTAATGAATCTTTATTACTTATATTATTAAAAAAAAAACTATCTTAAGAAACAAAGAAGAGTGGAATGAAGATAAATGATCAATCAAATATGAAGTGGGAAAACAAAGTGTCTATGTTTTTCAACCCATGGTACCTACAAGAAAAGTTTTATGTGGCCATGAGATAATCCATGGCTCTTCTCCTTTGCCTTCTGCCACTTGATGAATGTTATTTTTCACTTATATTTCATCTGGTGGTTTCTCTCTGATTCTGTCCAATTTTTTGTAGCTGTCGTTTATTTATGCAATGAAAGCTGTGATGCTTATGATGTTTTTGTTTTATTTTAGGGAGAAGGATGTGGACATTGCATTTGCTCAATATGCCATTGACGAATATAAGGTACCATGTAATTTAGTTTGTCCTGTCTTTAGTTTTAAGTCCATTTATTTCTTTCAACATTATCATCAATGTCATCAACAAAATGCTTATTTTAACCCCTTTCTTTCCATATCTGTTCCTTTTATTCATGGTAAGGATTTGGAAAGTCCGGTTCCTTCTAATCCCTGATTTTGAGTCAATAACATGTGCCATACCGTAATACTTAGTTATCAAATTTGAATCTAGCATGTTAATGCGTTATGCATGTACTTGTTGCGAATATTGAATCCTATCTGAAAATATCTATGTAGTAACTTCATTATTTTTTTGTATAAAAAGAGGTCTGGCTATAATTGATGTACTGTATACAATAAAAATTATTCTTTATGGTAGTCAGCCACCTAGGGTTTAGCCTTTGGAAAATCATTAAGGCTAGGAAAGGCTTTAGGAGCATGACTACTTTCAGGTGATATCAAAACAATGTAGCAAACCATGGAGTGTGGATTAAGGCAAGTAAATCGGCTACTAAAAATCAATTTGGTTTCATGTTACGGAGAAATATTGTGCACGGATAATTGAGGGAGAACTTTAAAAACAATATGAGAAACTATTTTATTGCTTTTATTGATTTGGGAAAAAAGAAGAAGCAAATGATAGAGTATTTCAGTAATTGATCTAGTGGTTTTGCTTGAGAAAGTAGTATTTTGAAAATTTTAGTAATCAAACTAGAGAACAGACCTATATTGATAGGTTTCGAGTTGTAGAAGTTAAAGATGCTCTAGTCAAAATGAGAATGGGAAAAACGATGGGCCCGGATGGCATCCCTCTAGAGACGTATAAGTGCATGGAAGATATTGGTCTATTTTGGTTGACCAAATTATCTAATGAATTTTTAAGGACCGGGAAATTGCCAAATGAGGGATTAATACAATAATACCAAGGAATAAGAATAAAGGAGATGTACAAAGTGTGCAAGTTACCATGACATTAAACTTATGTCACACTATGAAATTGTGGGAAAGAGTGATTGAACATAAGGTTGAGGCTAATAACTAGAGTGACTAAAAATCAATTTGGATTTATGCCTGGAAGATCCATTATTGAAGCTATATTTTTACTTAAACAATTAATAGAGAAGTCCATAGAAAAGAAAAAAGATTTGCATATTTTTTTTTTGTTTAATTTTGAAAAAGCATATGATAGGGTTCCAAGAAAATTAATTTGGTGGGATTTGTATAGAAAGGATACGTATGAGGGAGCTTTAACTAAATTGAAAACTGCTGGCGGTGAGCATGGTTCAAAGTATCGTATCGACGTGCCGTATTGGACGATCCAAAAATGGAAACATATCGAGGATACGCACGGATACGCATAGATACGCACTAAAATGGTGGATACATAGAAAAAAAACCTACCTAGATAGAAAGATAAGTTAAAAATATGTCAAATAAACATGTTTCTAGCATTATAGGGTTATACAAAGAGTATTTATGCATTATAGAAACATATAGGCATACGTGAAAACGAATGATAATTATAATAAGAGCTATAAAAAGGCTAGATAAACCAATAAATGAAGTGAGAAAATTCATTCATATAATGTAAGCAACACGCTAAGTCAATAACACTTAAAACATCAAAATCAACAATACAAAACTGTCATAACATAACATTCTCTATAACTGATTGCATACAAATATTTGGTTCCAAAATCCAAACATGCAAAGCTACCCCATGGTCAAACCATGTAAATGGCATCACTCAACATCCCAACCTCTCTTGGGAAAAGAAGTAGAACCCAAACATTAAATTTAATAAAAATAAAATATTTTTCCCTTATTTTTAATTAATTTTCTGCAAAAACAACTATTAAAAATAATTTTATTGGCAAAAAAATTGCAAGAATCATGGGGTGATAGATCAGCCCCATCTCCATTTTATATAAAAAATTAAAGTCAAACCGTTAAGTTTTATATAATTTTTTTCAAAAAACAATAGGGATTTTCGTAACTTTTTTTCATATTGCAAAAAAATTTGATTTTTTACTCAAAAACGCAATTTTGATCTATGGATTTTATTTGAAATTGATAGATTCATACAAAACATTGTCAAACCATGCTTAAATATGAAAAAATAATGATTTAGATTGAAAAAAATTAAACATCTAAAATACCTTTCAAAACTGTATATGATTTTGATTTTTGTTGCTTGATTCGTTCTTTGAAGTTATTTTGCAGAAATTGTAGTACTAATTAGGTCGAAAATAGGTAGATAACAATGGAGTTTAACGGATTTTGGAATGGGTTTCCCAGTAAAGGGTTTTCTTCCATCTTCTAAGTTGCTTTTTTAGTGTTTTTACCCTTTTTATCGATTGTATCGACTCGATACAGTCGATACAAGGTTGATACGGGTCGATATAGGTCGATACGACCTGTTTCACAAAACGGGACTGACTACGTATCATGTGTATCGCGCGATACGAAACGATATTTGATACTATGGCGGTGAGAAAACTAATTTCCCGTTTAAAATAGGTTTGCATCAAGAGTCAGCTATTAGCCCTTAATTTTTTTTTAATGAATAATAAAAGATATCATTAGATTAAGAAAAGAAATGGGCAAAGAAAATACATAGTCCATGAGGAGATGGGCTCAAAATACCACAAGAAAAGAAAAACAAAAAACCAGATATATAACCTCCATGCTAGCCTGCAGCCACTACAAGAATTGAAAAAAAGCAACAGAACAGGACTAATAGGTACACCATACACCTAACCTCCAAAGAGCTCAAATTATCTAATAGGTAGAGTCCTCCATTGTGATGCAATCTCCGATGCAGATATGTGATGATTAGTCTTATTTTTTTTTTCGCTTTAGTTATAGATGGGTTGACGATTCATAATCAAGATGAGGTGCCTTGGTGTATATTATTTGCAGATGATGTAGTATTGGTGGTTCACATTGTGAAGAAGTAAATATCGAGCTAGAATTGTGGAGAGGCACCTTAGAATCAAAAGATTTCAAAATAAGCCGTGCGAAGACTAAATATATGAAATGCCATTTTATTACAAATAAAAATATTAATCTAGAATTGAGGATCTCCACAATCTGTGCAAGTTATGGTCGATTTGAAGAAGAAATCATAGAGATTTTGAGTTGGGGATAGAAACGATAAATTGCTTGATCTAGGGGTAATTTCGCCCAAATCAAGCCTTATATTAAAAAAAAAAAAAGCATGTTGCAAAAACGCAGCAATATTTTCTTCTGTTTAACACGTCGGCAGCATATCACTAGAATTTAAGTCTCTCGATTTCTTCCCTCAAAATATGCCACTTGGTTTGTGGGGGGGGGGGGTATTTCGACATCATGCCGCTGAAAATGAAAACACTGCTTTTGACACTTTTGTGATTTGGAAAATGCAAAAGCTTCTGGATGTTAAGCTGTTGGAGAATCTCAGGCCACTCAGCTGTAATAGAATCTTTACCAAATCAACTCAAGAATACTTGCGTTGTTGGACCTGGTTAATGTATATTATTTTATTTTTGAGTAATGCGTACTTCTTGATTTTGTCACTCTGTATTTATGAGTGGGTACATATTTCATTAACTATGAATCAAAGTATAGTGTCATAAAAATTTCTGGGTTTCTGATTTATCATTTTGTAAGCAGGCACGTGAAGCTGCAATGTCTGAACAAGGAAAATTGGTGGATTTCCAGCGTAAGAAAAGCAAAGGTCTGTTATGTCTCCCTTTACTTTCTTGGTTCATTCCAGCTATGCAACTTGCATTGCATTACTACTGGATCTAATATGCATTTGTTTTTGTGTATACAGATCTTGTACAAATAATTCTTTTACCAACAATTTATTCTGATATTTATTTTAACAACAATTTTCTTTGTTGTTTCTTATGATATATACGCATATTTTTTCCCTCAGGAAATAATGGTTTTCCTATGTAGTAATATAGATTAATCCTGAAAGTTTTTCCAGAGAATGATTTAATTAAAATTTTTGCAATGCCACAAATCATTTGTGTAACTGGTGTTATACCGTCTTGTATTTAGGAAAAGGAGTTGTAAGATTCTTGATGGATCAATATACTTTTCGGCTTTACCTCTGTGATTACTCTTGTACTTATTTTCTCTACTGTATAATTGAATTTATATCTAATATGCATGAAACGTAAAAAATTTACACATGCATGCTTGAAAAGAAAAGTAAATGTCCTGAATGTATTAAAACTTTCTTGGCATTAATTAATTGGCTTCTGTAAAATATGCCACATCTAGTGCTTTTCAGGTTTGCCTGTGCAACTTGATTAACACTGCCTGTGTCAAGAAGCTTATATAATAAACCACCAGCTTGATTGAGCAGTTCTTCATTTTAATGGAGGTTATAAGATGCTGTAAAATGGTATGCAGTGTAGTTTCTGTGCAGGTCATATTAGAGACGGAAATAATAATTGCAAGCCATGGAAATGGCGTTGATTTACCAATCAGAATAACATAAAATAATTAGTTCAACTCTGTGATACATGTTCAGTAAGAGATCCATATGTATGGCCAATGTGTTTTGAAATACATGTTCAGTAAGAGATCCATATGTATGGCCAATGTGTTTTGAAATACATGTTCAGTAAGAGATCCATATGTGCTGCAATTGTAGGCTAATAATTAATGGGGTTTGAATGGAATTTTTAAGTGTAGATTCTGGAGACTATTGTCTGACATCTGGACACATGGCTCTGAGGATCTGCATTTGGAAGTAATGTGGGCTCTAGTGGCCTTAAGCTCCAGCTCAGCCATTCTATTACATGGAGTGAGGAGGAGAAGGGGGATCAAGAAGTAATGGAAAAAGATATTGGAGACAAGGTGGGTCTTGAGTGATGAGGAATATTGGTGATTCATGGGCCCAAGAACAGCAACACCAAATTTACAATCAGTGATCAATAAAACCTATTGGACCACCGTAAATTATTACAAGGGTTTAAATGCCCGATGAATTAAATGGCAGTTCACTTTAATTTTGTGTGGATAGGGCAAGTCCATATTATTTACAGTTGACCTATTCATGAGTTGTCAAGGACTTGAATTTTCTTATGGGAAGCTATGATACAGGACCAAGATTACAGGGAGAATGGGACTCTGAGGAGAATCAAAACTGTCATGGGACTTGTCAGGACAATGGACGAAAGGAATCAAGCTCCACTTACATTATCGATGGTGGAGTGATTTTTCTTATCATGTTAGAGGAAGATACAGCTTTGGTTTCCAGGTTGACTGGACAGTAATTGACTTTGTTTGGATACTAGCATGGGTGGGTACTGGGAAGTTTCGGCAATATGAATCTTAGGCCGAAATCTGGTCTTTTCTGGATGACACTGTCTTGCCAGGGCCAAACGATTAGATGTGAATCAGTGAAGGACTGGGGCATCTTACTGTCAACCAGCTTCCTCTCTCTTCCATCTTCTACTCCTGCATTTTGTTCTGGTGGATATTAAAGGGGATGAAGTCAATGTAGAAAGAGATGGGTTGAAGCACATATTTATCTGGGTTATACTTGATTTTCAGAAAATGCATAATATCCATCGTGGGAAAAATTAGTTAATGCTGTTGGATGAGATTCTGGTAGAGAATCTGTTGGTAGCTACAGAGGAACAAATGAGAATTTCCACAATTGGTGGGCTAAAGCATTTTAAATGGCAATTATGGGAGGGATTTTTCGTGTGCTCTTTTTATTTTGTATTTTCGGAGTAGTTACTAAATTGTAATTATGAGATACCATTTTCCCTTTAAATCATTGTAGAAATGTATTCATTTTAGATTTCTAAAAGTATGATAAATTGGCAGTTAGTTCATTTAGACTTTATATAGGCATTTGCATAATATATATTGTTTGAATTTAGCTGGAATTTGTACCGTATTCGAATTTTGTGACTTGGGGATGTGCGTGTGTGTGTTAATAGAACTAGAATGTTTTTAAAAAAGAATACTAGTTTCTGTTTGGATGGGCCTAAAGATTATTTATTTTATTTTGTATGAAAAGTGAAAATTTGTGAAACCGTCTGAATCCAGAATTTATTTTTTTATTCAGTAAATAGGGGTGATCATTTATTTTAAAATCAACATGATAATTGATTATTGAATAACTGAATTGCATGAAGCGGCCTTAAAATATGACAAATGGAAGCTTTGATTGATATGCTTTTTTATGGGATGCACTATGGTTTTGAGCTTTTTAAATGAAGGATGTCATAGTTTTGTTGAAATTGACAGATATGGTAGGATCCTTGATCTCTCCGTATTTTGAATTGAAGTTGACATATATGGTAGGATCGTTGATTTCTAAATATTTCAAGATGTGAGAAAACTAGAAAGAGATAGCTTACAGTAAACAATATCTTACATATTTTGAGATGTGTGATAAATTGAAAGAGATGGCTTACAGGAAACAACTTCTTAATGTGGAACTATCTGGCGAGATATTGGGGATGCCAACTCTAATACATCGCCTCATCGCATGCTATCTCTTTGTTATGTCTTTTCTTTATTGGGCAACTTTCTTATTCACAGGAAACAAACAAGGGTGAAAAACATTAACTGAGTTTTCAAGGGCAAAAGAAATAAACCATGCTAAATTATTTGGATCCACCCATTATGCTTTGAATCTCAGAGGCGAGCTGTTGATTGTGTTATGTTCTCCGAGGCCACTTGCCAGTTGCCAATGACGGGATATAATTATTTCTGTGCTCTTGCCAATATTCAACCACATATTTCTTTGAGCTTGTGAACTTTGAAGTGTTTCCTACTTCACAAGATGGCACTACTTTTCCTCTCATTAGGACTGAATTTTATCTCACAGCATTTTTAATATTTTGTTTAATTAATTTTAGTTGCTAACATGCCTGAATGCTGTATAGTAATGCCTATGTTGATTTTGGTATCATTTTCCGTATCCTTCATTTGGTATCACATCTTTGGTTGCACCATTGAATTGAAGTTTTAATAACTAATAACAGTAGTAGTCTCCCTTTCATTTTCATTCTCTTTGTACTCCTTCCCATTTTAGTTTCAAGATCAAATGGTGTCCTAAACATTGATAAATAGAAAATCATATTTTATAACCATTCATAAATTGGGAATTTTTTTTGTATCTGTGGCTTTTCTGCTTCCAAGATCTTATTTCATCCTCTTCCAATACTTACACAGCTACTCTTCTTTTTCTTTCATAATTTGACATGCAAATAACCAACCATCTGCGTATATCCTTGTGGTCTAAGGTTTAAAAAGTTACCAACTGTGGTATCTGCCGTGACTGGTACTGAGTTGTACTTGATGGTATTGGCTGGTATTGGCCAGTACTGAAACAATACTGGCCGAGATTTTAAACCTTGTTTTCTTCCATTTTTTCTCACTTTCTACTGCATTTCCAAATATCTTCTGTTTTTAAAGTATGTAAATAGTTTTTATTTAATTTGGAAAATCTTTGATGTATAGCTAGTTTGCGGAAGCTTGATGAACAACCTGATTGGTTGAAAGGGGGAAAACTGCGTGATTACCAGCTTGAGGGCTTGAATTTTCTTGTTAACAGGTCTGCAATGCACACTCTTCTCTGATACCATATTTCTTTTAATTCCAATGAAATGTACTCTTTAAATTGTTTCTTTTTGAAGAGATTAATTGGTGCCTTCTTCTTAATACAGTTGGCGAAATGACACAAATGTCATTTTGGCGGATGAGATGGGTCTCGGTAAAACAGTGCAGTCGGTATCCATGCTTGGTTTCTTACAGGTATACTTAATTTTTTTCCCTTTTTTGGTTTGCAGCCTTGTAAACCATGCAATTTCATGTTCTTTCAGGAGATTTATTATTATCATTGGTATTGTTATTATTATATTTATTTATTTTTTTGGCTGCAGAATGCTCAGCAAATCCATGGTCCTTTTCTTGTTGTTGTTCCTTTGTCCACTTTGTCAAACTGGGCAAAAGAATTTAGAAAGTGGCTTCCTGATATGAATGTTGTTATTTATGTTGGAACTCGTGCAAGCCGAGAGGTGAGTCATTGTTTGTGATATATGAAACTTAAGGTTTATCAGTTGCTATTTTTAGCATATTTAGAAAGAATGGGCTCTTTTTTTGCATTGGCATGATAAACATAGAAGTTAATTTATTGCATCTCAAGTCAGTCGCTTATTTATTTCAACACTTATTTCAAAAAGTGTTTTGACCCCAATCTTGTTCTATTATGTCTGTGGGTGTCTGTATTAGCTTTGTTCTTGTGCGTGTGACTTTTTATGGGGAGTTCGATTTATAGTGGGTGGTTCATCTTATTGAGGACAGGTATGTAGTGGTGTTGGGTTGGCATCTGACACCTTTCTATAGGGGTGCTATCTTGTATTTTCTTCTTTCTCTTCCTTTTTTATATATATGATTTTCATTACCGATAAAAAAAAGGTGTTTTGACCCCATTGAACCTTCTGTATATTTTATTGGATAACATGAAGCATTCTTATTTACAGATAATTGACATGTTGAGTAGAATTATGCAGTAATGAAATAGCTCTTGTGTAATTTCAGTAAATTTGATAGATTCACATTCTTCCTGTTCTTATTTTCATTAAATTATGTATTAATTCTTATATGGATACTTGTGGGAATGTGACTTTTGATCTCTTGTATAATTCTAAGCACTTGTCCAGTTTTTGGGAATTGGAGTGTATTATTTGCATAGCATCGTCATATATTTTTGGTAGGGGTTTTTCTTTTTTGAGTCTGTTAGATTTAGAAGCATTTTTATTGCCACCTCATATTATAGAAAAAAGAGGATGGGGTGATTTCAAGCTCTTATTGTGTGTATGTGCGCCTTTACGACGTTGTTCTGCAATGCTCATATTTTTTTTTGATGATTAATGGTATATGCTATATATTGATAATAAGTGAAAATATACAAGTATGCTTTTGAACAAAACAAAATACCACCCTACTATACAGACCCACTGTCAATCCCAATTCCTCCCCTATGATGACCCAATAGAGTGACGGAACAAGCAATTTCGCCACCACCCAGATCCACTAAGCACAAAATGAAAAGAAATGAAGTAACAATCCCACATCTATCCTAATGTGGACCAAAATAGCTCGACAATCATCCCCTAGACGCAGGATCCATCTGGCACCATCCACGGCATACATCTAGTATCTTTGTCGAGGCAATCCCATGGAACTCATGAATGACCGAAGCCCATGATGCGACCGTAACCATAATGGTATCAAAAACCCGATCCACCGATTTGCACACATCCTGAAATATCCTGGAATTCCGCTCCAACCAGACATGCCATACTACTGCGTGAAACAGGAGGCTATAAATGATGGTACCACCCTTTCCCAGACCCCTAATCCTCCACTGAGCAAAACATGCTCCTAGTGACTCAGGAAGCACCCATGAAACCCCAATCATCCAAAATAGTCGCATCCAAATATCAACAACAAATGGACACCATACAAATAGGTGATCAATGCTCTCTCCTGCCCTGCCCTCATACACATAATGCACACCTGTGGTGATAATGACATCGATTTCCATCTTCTTTGGAGTCTATCAGTCGTATTGATTTTATACAACAGGGCTGTCCACAAAAAGGCCTTAACCTTAGGGGGAACCTTAGGCTTCCATAACCTTGCCACTGAGAAATGTAGCCTAGGGCATGAGTGGTTTTGACATACCTTGCTGAAAAATGATTTACAAGAGAAAGACCCAGAAGGAGTGATGGACCATATGACCTTATCAACACCTAATGGATCAAGAGAGACATCTTTAAGGCATTCAAAGAGAGAAGAAATTTCTTCCAGTTCTGCTAGTCTAAGGGCTCTCCTAAAAGGCATATTCCATGAATTACCGTTTGAAGAATGGAGGAGAGTATTTGCTACTGAAGCATTAGGATGAAGAACCAAAGAGAATAGACGTGGAAATTGACTGGACAAGGCCATCCTACCCTACTACATGTCATGCCAAAACCGAATAGAAGAATTTGAACCAACCAACAACGTCATGTGGGGGTAAAAAGAAGAAGCCCGACTCATGGTGGCTTTCCAAGGGCATATCCCTGAAGGACGAGCTCTCAAGTTGATTGCCCACCCATTATCATCTCTACCATATTTGCTTGTGATAACTTGGTACCATAAGCTATCTTTTTCCGTGCTAAAGCGCCAAAGCCATTTCGCAAGAAGAGAAGAATTTCGCTGAACGATGTTGCCCAAACCTAGTCCTCCTTTATCCCTTCCCAAGCACACCTTCTTCCACACCACCAAGTGAGCTTTATTTCCTTCTCACAATAAATCCCTTTGAGATTTTTCAACTAATGCCACCACCCTCTTAGGCATCCTAAATAATGACATATAGTAAACAGGGAGATTGGCAAGGACTGCCTTTATCAATGTAATTTTGCTCCCAAAGGAAAGGTAATTCCTTTTTCAAGCCACTAACCTTTTCTCAAACCTTTCTAACACTGGCTCCCAAAATAGTAAGTTGCGAGGAGATTCACTTAGGGAAAGCCCTAGATAGGATATGGGCCAAGACGCTACCTGACAACCTAAGCACTTGCTAAGCGACAAAGAGTCTTCCTCACTCAGATTCACCCCCACTAGAGAACTCTTACCCCAGTTAACCTTCAGCCCTGACACCATATAGAAATAATGTAGCATACTTTTCAACCATAAAATTTGGTTTCTAGATGCCTCCAAGAAAACCAGGGTGTCATCTGCGAATTGGAGATGAGAAATCGTCACTCCATTTCTTCCCACCTTAAAACCTTCAATTAGGCCCCTTTCTTTTCCCATCTTGATAAAGCTATGTAATGCCTCTGCTACCAGGGTTAATAGGAATGGGGAAAGTGGGTCACCCTGACGAATATCCCTAGAAGAAGGAAAGAATCCTTTGGCCACTCCATTTACCAATATAGAAAAATGAACTTTGTCCATACACCCCTTCATCCATCGCCTCCACCTTGTCCCAAAGCCTTTCCATTCTATAACAGAGTCCAAAAAACCCCATTCCACACGATCATATGCTTTTTCAATATCCAGCTTACACACTACCCCCGAACTCCCCTCCCTCCTACTCTCCACACATTCGTTAGCAATTAATGAACAATCCATTATTTGGCGACCTTCCACAAAAGCACTCTGATTTGCTGAAATCACTTCAGGTAAGACTCTCTTCAGCCTTAACGACAACACCTTAGCAATGATTTTGTAAACGCTAGTGACTAAAATAATTGGCCTAAAGTCCTTAATACCTGTTGCCCCTAGTTTTTTAGGAATGAGGACTAGAAATGTAGCATTTGTGGCCTTGTGGACAATTCCATTACGATAAAACTCCTTAAACACCTTTAGCAGGTCATCCTTTACCGTCTCCCAATTTCTTTTAAAAAATTCAATTGTGAATCCATCCGGCCCTGGTGCTTTATCCCCTTCCATTTCCCATACTGCCTCTTTTATTTCCTTCAACTCAAATTCCCTTTCAATCCACTCCTTCATCCCCTCACCAACCTTAGATTGGCTAACCTCTTTCAATTTAAATCTGAAATTTTCATCCGATGTGTAAAGATTGGCATAGAACTGACATAAGCATTGGCCAATTTCCTCAACTTCCTCAATCACCCTTCCATCCACCTCCAATCTCGTAATCATGGTTTGGATTCTTCTTCCATTGGCTATCTTATGGAAAAACACAGTATTCCCATCCCCCTCCTTCAACTAAAGAACCCTAGACTTTTGTTTCTAGTAGATCTCATATTTTAACACTCTTTCCAAGGATTCCTTAACCTCCACCCTTCTCTCCCTATCATGCACAGACCACTCGTCACTACCTTCCTTCTTATCCAAGAAAGCAAGTTCCTCCAATGCCTTTTTTTTCAATATCTCCACCCTCCCAAAATTTTATTTGTTCCATAGTTTGATCTTATTTTTGACCTCTTTTAGGCACCGCATATAACAGGTGATATATGTTTGGGTTGACCAATATGCACATAATATATGGTATCTAGATGGTGTGATATTGCTTTTTGTGCAATTATTACCTAACAAATGGTGATATAGTGTTAAAATTAAGGGGTTTGAATGTTATCTGGTTTAGAGCCACTTTTTTCACAGCTAGAATTCTGCTTGGTCTATTATTTCTACTTCCCTTTTAACTTTGGGAGATAGACCTGGACAGGCGGTGATACTAGGTATCAGGTCAGGAGAGACCTGGCCCATATGCTGCCCCCTTTAATTGCCATTACTTAATAAGTATTTGTTATGCACGATATGATGTAGACTCACTCCTCGAAGTTGTGGGTGTTGTCGTGCATAAATGTAACTCGTTCAAACAACTATTTTGGGTTCAAAATAACACAGTAAACACAAGATAATTGTTAATTCTATTGGCTGATATGATACAATATTTCAAGTTTGAACCATGTTCCAAAATCGGCTAGGAGGTGAAATATTTGGATATTTATCTCATAATAACCTGTTAAAATGTAATTGATAAGTTTGCACCAAGATGAAGGACATTGTTATGTTGTTGATCATGAGGTGATTCTTCCTTGAATGCGTCCTTGGAGAATTAGAGAGTATGGGCTCCTGATATTTATGGTGGAAGTTCCATCAATATCACATGTGGTCCTTCGTGGCATTGGAACTAATAATTTTTCCTTTTGTAATGCATTATTTTATTTATTTATTTTGAACCTGTATGATAATCTCTGTCACTTTCAGATCAGATCACCTTTTTTGTTTTTCTACAAGTACTCTGATCTCTTTGTTTTGACATCAGGTTTGCCAGCAATATGAGTTCTACACTGAAAAGAAAAATGGGAGGAGTACTAAATTCAATGCTTTGTTGACAACATACGAAGTAGTGCTTAAGGATAAAGCTGTACTCTCCAAGATCAAGTGGAGCTATCTTATGGTCGATGAAGCACATAGACTAAAGAATAGTGAAGCTTCTTTATACACAACACTTTTGGTATTATATCATTACAAGTATATGTTTTTTTTTTGGGAATGGATGTTAAGCATTTAGTAAAATTTTCTGTTTTTCGGTTTTTGTAGGAGTTTAGCACCAAGAATAAGTTACTTATCACTGGTACTCCGTTGCAAAATAGTGTTGAAGAGCTGTGGTAATCTTCTGGTATCATCTTAAATTTTATTGATCAAAATGCTGGAGTTTTTGTACTCTTTCACTGAAGTGATTTAAGTACTGTCTTTTCCATTTTACTTATATTGATAACAAAGTGTTTCGCTAGAATTTAAACATGTGAATAAAAATCTCAACCTCTACTCATACCAGTAAAGGAAAACAAAACAAGAAGAAACGAGCTGGTGAATTGAAAGAGAGAAACATGCAACTCCACTTTCACTCATCGTCATCGTTTGGGACACTTCACTATGCTTGCGATTTGGCAAGTTTGGCACTTTGATGGTTGGTATCAAACTTGTGTCCTCACTACAATTGGATCAATATCACTGTGCAAGATATGGCCTCTGCGAGCGACCTTTGACCCAATTCTCCAAAAATGATGGTGCTGGAGTAATATTCTACCATGGCTACTGGGGGATGAAATCGTCTACCGCAGGCTTCCTGCGGCAGACCTTGCAGCCACCTTGGATGCTGCCATGTGTAGCATCCAATGGTGGCTATTTATTCAATGTAAAATGTCAATGAAGTGACTTTTTACGGTGAAAAAAGTGAAAGAACAGCCACCCTAGGATGCTGCACATGACAGCATCCTAGGGTGGCTGTAGGGTCTGCCGCAGCAACCCTGCGGCAGATGATATCATCCCGGCTATTGGAATCTTTATTGATCTAGTGGTGTTGGACAGCACTTGGGATTTTTGTCTATAGGTCTAGGGTGTGGGAATGAAAGCGCAGAAAATGCTTTAGAGTTTCTGTGGTGTAACTGGTGTGTAGGGATTAGGTATCAAAGAAATAAGACTAAGGGATTAGCAAAAAATGGTTTAATATAAAGATTCAAATGAATTAAAAAAAATTAGATGGATAAATAAGATAAAGAGATTTTCCTAGAATTTATCACGTAGGGCTACTGAATCATCACTTAGGCTCCGATTGGTTCGATGAATTGGAATTGAAATTAAGAATTCTAATTACAATTCCAATTTATTAAGAATTGGAATTGGATAGAATTGGAATTCTTGTGATTGGATGATAAGAGAATTGAAATTTAGAATTACAATTCCATAAAGAATTGATATAAATTCCAATTCTATTGATTGGATAAACTTATAAAATTTAATTACAATTTTGTAATACTTCTTTTAATTAAATTTTATTATTGATATTGATATCAATCCTGATTCCCATAAGCCCAATGAAGAATGCCCAAACTTATCGTAAAATCATTGACAAAGTATCGCCAGGTGCCAGATCTTGAAGTCCTCCACACAGGCTTCTTTATCTTCAACTGAAAGTTATCCAGAAATCCTTTTACGTCACTCGGATCCTCTCTTAGAAACCTTAATCGACCAGAACTTCTCTAGAAATCCTTCAACGTGAAGTCCTCCAGACCTCAATCAAAGTAGATCACGAATCACTCCGTCACCCATAAGTCAGTCCTTGCAAATTAAACACAATTCTCTAAAACTCAAGCTAAAACCTAGATTTGGAGAAGATTTTCTACTCAAGAACAGACCAGTTAGCAATTTAATCAAACTGAGAAAGCGATTTTCCAGTCCACAAAAGCTCCAAGAAGAGGATTTAATCAAACCTCTCGGAAACCGAGAGACCGAATGAGATATTGTTAAAAAAATGAATAACAAAAGCAAGCTCCGGGGATTTGTGGAGAGAGAGAGAGAGTAAACGGGAGAGAGAGAGAGAGAGAGAAGTGGGGCTAGTTATCAACTGTCGCTGTGTTTAGAAAGAAGCCTGTACAACATTTGTTTGGAAGAAAACGGAAGAGAGAGGCAGAAGGGAGAGAGAGTAAACGGGAGAGAGAAAGGGGGAGAGAGGGGGCCGGGTCTCATCTCTCTATCTCTATTTAAAAAAAAAACGTATACAAGAAAATGGAAGATAGAAAGAGGACAGAGAAGAGGGAGGGGATAAGCATATAGATTGAGAGAGATGAGGGGAGAGAAGAAAAGGGGAGAGGATACATGCCACTACCATTATCTGCAATGTCACCAGGCAACGAAGAAGAAAGTCGATGGGTTGTTTTTATCATGTTGCCTAATTCCTCGTGATAAATCCCGAATTCTCCTCTATGGAGGAGGGAATTGGATAATATTAAATATAGATTAAAATCAATTCTACGGAATTGAGTTATAATTCTATTTCTAATTTTAAAATGTCCAACCAATCAAAAGAATTAGAATTGAGAACCCAATTCCAATTATTACCCCCAATTTCACCCTGAATTCCTTGAACCAATCGGGGCCTTAGAAGATTTGGTGGAAATGGCCTCTTAAAAATCTGGTTACATACATGCCAGGGATATTTTGTCTTTAGATGACAGATTTTCTGGTGTGTACATTACTGAATCTTTCAGAGACTCAAGAATTTGCTTCCCTGTTCCTGCTACTTGCTTTCTTGTAAATCTTTCGAACTAGTTTAGTTTCCTTATCTACTTTCCAAAGATGTTGGGATTCAATGTCCGATAGAGCAAAATTTCTCATAAGATTAAGCCATTTGCATTGCTCTGTTGATACACTGTTCTTTCAGGTGGGTGAATTTGCAGACCATTGCTTCATCTACCTTACTTATGTGACGGGATCTGGACATATCTTATCTGATTGGTGATTTCAGATAGATTGTTTTGCCAGGCATCAGATATATCTTACGGTTTAACTATCTCGGTTTTGGAGGAATAGAAGCAAGATCCTACTGGTTTTCTTGGTTCCATCACGGGAAACATATGAACTATAATTATCTTCTGAGTCTTTGTCATTGTGGGAGCACAAGGATCCAAGGTTTAAAGACTCGGTGTCAGGTTTGGTATTGGCCCAGCCTAATACCAAATTGTATCAGCCGATACTTCTCAGTATCGGTCAATACTTCCAAAAAAACCGATACTTGCAAGGATCTATTATAGTAGACATAACTAGAGATTGAATATTGGTATATCGTACCTGCCTTGGAGTCCCTATTTAGTGGTGTGCCCTCTGATAGCTACAAATTGATATTGGTGGGTGTTCAGTTCATAATCCTTACTCTCAAATAGATTGATGATTTCTAGCCGTAATGAAAACCTTGCTTAACTGGGTCCCTACATTGGCAAACTCACAAGTGGGTGAGTTAGCCAAGAGAAGGCAGTTAGCACAATGGCCTTTTGGTGGAGGTTCTCCTTCATTGTTACAACTTTTTGTTCTTCTGCTGTTTTGTCTCCTTGTGTATTTCTCTTTGGTGAATTATTTTTTTGATAATTTTTATTTATCAATTTTATTTTGTTATTTATGGATATAGATTCCAGAGCCTTAGCTTGAAAGCCAATAGGTAACCAATTTTTTAATTTTTTATGAATTAAAAATATTATTATTAAAGGGAAGCTGAATAATATAATGATGAGGTTCCTAGTTGTCGGAATGACCAAAATCAAAATAAACCATAAGAAAATACAGAAGTGGCAACCAAGGACCAATGGGAAAAGCACGATGTGGTAGTGACCCATTCTTATCATCATCTCCCAAGAAATGGCTCCTATGAAGGCACCGTTAAAAAATGTATCTCTTATGACTCTGGACTGTTGTAAGTGATAGATAATTAGTTGTTCTGGTAGAATGAGATTTTTGCGCACTAGCTAAGGGACAGCTGGCTGAAGTTGATGGACTATCTTCAAGAGCAGACCTCTGAGGAATCTAGCGAAGCGAAACCTTTCTGAAAAATAAAGTGAAAAATCCTTGTTCAGCGTTGTTAATAAAGCACATATCTCATCGATAACTGCATCATTTGTTCCTATTGGGCTAGTGGTACGAACTGCTTGATCTGCACTGGCAATTGCAAAGACCATGAATTTATTGTTGAGAAGAAATAACAATTGAGCTTGATTGGCCCTAGTTTTGGAGATTGGAAGTTAAATGAGTCCTATTTGTGGATATGGGAAAGAAACTGTCACCCAGCTCCTAAGAATCTTTGAGACAGACTGAGGGAGCTATAATGAATTCTCATGTGAAAGTGAACCCACAATGCCACTGGTATTTGAAGAGATCTAGAAAGAATTTCTGTGGGAAGAGAGAGGTTATAGAAAGGATAATCTTGTCAAGTGAGAAGTTGTATGCAGAAGATATCATAAATATTTTTAGTCTTGGGCATTTGCATGAAACCGAACTGCATTTGGGAAAATGGCCTTGGGGATTCTTGTAAATGAAGAACACTTTTGCTCTAAGATCTTTGCTAGCAAATATGACATGCATGAGAGTAGATGTGATATAAATCCTCAAAGTAGGGTATATAGTCTAACCAGGGTAAGTCATATATTCTTTTTTATCTACTCTCTACCAAATTTTAAAATTCAGTTTGGGGTTTAGTTTACATATTCAAATTTATCTGTGTGATTCTTCCACTCTCCAGGTTGTCGACCTCTTAAGGATCCCATGGTTGCAGATGTTTTGGCCCTTTGGGCTTGTTTTGAATGCATTTCCTAGGTGGGATCTGATGCTAGCCTACTTGGATGAGGTAGCTTCTCTTTTGGGTGCCTTAGAGATGTCTAAATTGACTTTCTTCTCTAATTATCTGCATTAGTGTTCAGGTCCAAGAGTGTTTCTCAGCCTAATAATTTCTATCCCATTGATAGTGTTAGGGAAGGATCCTCCATATCTTGTCCCTTGTTGGAATTAGAATTCTGAGGTCCCATGAAGGGCCAGAGACTTTGTTTTGACCACAAACACTTTACAATGTGAAGACCTGTAACATTTTCTGCACGAGGGCAAGACTATCCTTATCATTGTAGATGTGTTTTATGTGTTTGTGACATTGTGGGTTTTCCAGGGATATGTAGCGCTTCTACCTAAGATTGATTGGGTTGTCTAGATTTTACTGGGGGGCGTACATTGGATTCCCTGCTTTATGGTGTAGTTTCAGATTGATGTTAAGTATTTCAATTTTTGCTATTATTTGGTCTGCATTGAGACTCTCTGCCTCTATCTTGCTCTCCCCCTCATCTTTGTTTCTCTCATTTTTTCTTTCTTCCTCTCTTTTTGCCCCTTATGTATCTTTGTTTCTTATATTCTCTATTCTATTTCTTTTCCTTTTTCTTCCTTTTGGCTCTGAATTCTGAACGTTTGTAACTTTTTATTGAAGACTAATTGGTGCACTGCAGGTATATATTGTTATTATTTACGTTTAAATGGCTAGTTCAGACCCATATGTACTGGTATTGGCCTGCTCAAAATTTTATTTTTGTTATTGAAGGAACTTGTCATCCTGGTGTTGGTAGATTCGAGCACACACTGGCTACTACCAGGCAATACATTAAAAATTCATGTAGACAATGCATGATCTTAGACAAAGTAATGGGACTTGCAGCCTTTTGGGTATCGGTTTCTATTGAATGGAGTGACTACGGAGTGGGGGACATCATAAGGAATTGGGAAAGCCTTATATCCTTTGGTGGTTAGCATGAGGTGGAAGGGAATACTGATGGCTGTTTGTTATTTCTGTTGAGAATGCTTTCTTGGATGTAGTCATGGACAAATCCCATTCCTCATGGGATGTGTCCCAATCTCTGTACCTTTTTCATCTTTTTATATTATAATATATCTCTCGTTACTTATAAAAAAATAAAATAAAAAATGCATGATTAAAACTGCCATGATGCTCTTGGCTTAACTTTTTATTGAGTGAAAAATCACAATGCACAAATGAATTTTGGCTGAATGGCCCATATGATGATTGGGAAGAGTGAAATTCTGAAAGCAAGGTTGAGCTCATATCTGTCTAATGAATCTGAGCTTAGGGTTATCAATGAGCTTAAACCTACTCCGATAGTAGTGAGCTCAATCTGAGCTGTGAAGTGATCCGAACTGCTTGGCTTGTTTACATCGCTATTGGATCTCAAATCAAGTCTATGAATAATTCATAGGAAGATTGTTTTGGGATTGAGGAATTGATTGACAAAGTTGTCGAAATTTGAAGAGCGTAAGAACCGTAAAATCAACTCTGTAAAGTGGGAATTGCGGCATACCAACATTTGATAGATATGAAATGGATATCCTTAAGGAAGATTGGGAGACTAAGGCGTCGTTTGGCGTTCATTTTGGGAACTCATTTTAAGGCTTGGGATGAGTTCCAATGGTTAGAATGAATTTGACGGGTTATATGGGTATCTAGTTTCATTTGAGAAATGAGTTCTCCCCAAATGAGTTTTGAAAAATACACTACAATCCAGAATCACCCTAAGACCCGTTTCTGGATTTTCAAAATGAGTTTTGCAAAATTGCGGTGGCATATTTGTAATATCTGTAAATTATGAAGGATATACTTGAAAGTTGTTTTAAAGACTCTTTTATATGATTAGGAAAGCTTGTCATTTATGAAATTTTCATTTAAGTGAAAGCAATGGCAAAATTGTAATATCTATAAGCTCCACAAGAATCAATTGTCCTTCACCAAACATGAAACCCAACCTTCAGCTTTTGCTAACTCATTTGGGGAATGGGTCCCATGGGAACTCATTCTGAATCCAGAATGAATGCCAAATAAGAGTGTTTGAGATCAAATCGTATTGTTGCAATTTTGATGCATTCAATTCTTGAATAAAATTTGAGATCCTATGCTTTAAGAGTATGGAAATGCAGGGGTCATAGAAGGAATTGGCCTGAGAAAGATAAAGAGTAATAAACGTAGCTTTTTAGTCACTGAGATATAGTATGATAGAATTATATTCAACTAAATTTGTTGGGCTTCTGTCTACAATTTGTTTAGAAATTTGTGTTCTCAAATGTTGGCTTAATCATCAATTTTCCCAAGGGTAGGTTTTATCATTTTTGCTGATGGTGTTGGGCGATTCACAATGTAATATGTGAATATAAGTTTTACTTCTTTCTTTTTTTCTTATCCTCTCCTCCTCCCTTCCCTCTTTCGCTCTCTCACAACCCCTATTCACCCTTTTGTATAAGAAAAATGGCCTTCTATTTCTGACTTCCATGTGTTTCCACATGGACACAGTTGACCTAGCTTTACATATGGTTTCTTATCCTATTATATTTTTTAAATTAGAATTAATGAATATTATGCTAGATATATACTCACTCCAATATTGTTCATACATTTTTCACTACTGGGCAGGTGAAAATTGTAATATGTTAGTAAGTTCACTTTTAAGGTTATTAAATAGTCGATAAAAGTGGGACAATTTTTGGAGAACTACAATTGTTCTATATATTTGTATCTATCTATCCATAAAAACACATATCACGCCAAACATCTGTGCATAAAGATAATTCTTCTTATTGATGATAGGGCTCTTCTTCATTTCCTTGATCCTGAGAAGTTCAAGAATAAAGATGATTTTGTCCAAAACTACAAGAATCTTAGCTCTTTCAATGAAATTGAGGTAATATTCCGGTCAATTATTTTCTGTCTCTGCTTATTTTTTGGGATAACTACTTTCCTCAGACAGCTTGCCCTGTTGACTGATGTCTGTAATTTTCTGCTTTTCAGCTTGCTAATCTTCACAAGGAACTGAGGCCTCACATTCTCCGCAGAGTCATCAAGGATGTAGAGAAGTCATTGCCTCCAAAAATTGAACGTATTCTTAGGGTTGAGATGTCTCCTCTTCAGAAACAGTAAGCCTTTGCTTTAATTAAACTGGTGGCGTCTTTGGCAATATCAGTTTAGATGTGCTATTTTGATTTTGATTTGACTTGCTTAGGTATTATAAGTGGATTTTGGAACGCAACTTTCATGACTTGAACAAAGGAGTTCGTGGGAATCAGGTTCAGCTTTGAATTTGCAGGGACTTGAATCTTCTTTTCTAACTTATAAATGATGTCAATATTATGCATGCTTTATAAAAGTTTCTAAATATGGCAATGCCAGTTGTGAAGAAATACACCTGGCATAACTTGAAAATATCTATTGTTTCTGTAGTGAGGTGTTTATTCAATGTTCTAGGTGATAGTAATTGGATCATGTAACCAATTAATGCTGTAAAATTTGCAGGTTTCACTTCTAAATATTGTTGTGGAGTTGAAGAAATGCTGCAATCATCCTTTTCTATTTGAAAGTGCGGACCATGGTTATGGTGGGGAAGGAAACACTAATGACAGCAGTAAACTAGACCGCATTATCTTAAGCAGTGGGAAGCTGGTAATTCTTGACAAGTTGCTAATTAGATTGCGTGAGACAAATCACCGTGTTCTGATATTTTCTCAGGTTTGTTTCCAAAAGTTCTTTTCTATCTTGAAGTAACACTTGCAAAATTTGGGAATCATCATGCTGGATTTGAAGTTTAACAATCAGCATAACTGAAATAATTATTGTCATAAAAATTGTCATAAACATGTTCAAGTGACTGAGTGGTTGCATCATTGAATTTTTATGCAGATGGTTAGGATGTTGGATATACTGGCTGAATATCTGTCACTAAGAGGATTCCAATTTCAGAGGCTTGATGGTAGTACCAGAGCTGATCTACGCCACCAGGCCATGGAGCATTTCAATGCACCTGGTAGTGATGATTTCTGTTTCCTTCTGTCCACTCGTGCTGGTGGGCTAGGCATAAATCTTGCAACGGCAGACACTGTCATAATATTTGATTCAGATTGGAATCCTCAAAATGACTTGCAGGTTTTTGACTGATCTAATTGATTCTTTAAAGTTATTTTCATGGATACTTTGTTGTATGAAATTGGAGCTTCATGAACCTTTTATGGTTTCATACCATTTGTTGCTCATTGCAAGTGATAAACAGGCCATACCTTTTTTAATTATGGATTATGGATTATATTTTTTTGTTCCTTAGGCAATGAGTAGAGCTCATAGGATTGGGCAACAGGAAGTTGTCAACATTTATAGGTTCGTCACAAGTAAAAGTGTTGAGGAGGATATCCTGGAGCGTGCTAAGAAAAAAATGGTAAACTAAATGAACGGCATCTTCCTCTTTATGCGAATGTTACTTTTTTATTTGAAATGCTTGCTAATATTTGTACATGAAATCCACCTGTTGATGTACTCTCAGGTGCATATTTGTTGATTTTTTTTTTCTTTTTTCCATGTGTTTGGTTTAGGTTCTTGACCATTTGGTAATTCAGAAACTAAATGCGGAGGGAAGACTAGAGAAGAAAGAAACCAAAAAGGGGAGTATGTTTGACAAAGTAAGGATACACCTTAAATTAGTTTTAAGTGTCTTGCTATTTTCCATGTGCATATTGATTTCCTGTATAGTTGTTTTTGAGATTCAAATGCTCCTACTCCTAGTAAGGATTATGTTTTTCAATCTTCTTGTTTCCTTTTTCTCTTTTCAAAAAGTCTTAGCCCAATTATCATGTGATTTCATCTGACTGGTACAATAGATACATTACTCTTAAATGCTTAAATTTGCATTATTGCAGAATGAATTGTCAGCTATCTTAAGATTTGGAGCAGAGGAACTTTTTAAGGAAGACAAAAATGATGAAGAGAGCAAGAAAAGACTTTTAAGTATGGATATTGATGAGATTCTTGAAAGAGCAGAGAAGGTTGAAGAGAAGGAAGCCGGAGGAGAACAAGGAAATGAGTTGTTAAATGCTTTTAAGGCAAGAAACTTTGAAAATAGCTCTTTTTGTGCATAAGTTTTGGTTTTGGGGGTTGAGTACTGTGTATAAGTGTTTTATATCTCTCTCTATTTATGGAAATGGCTGTGTGTGTTTCTTTCTTAGAAGTTTGTGTACTGCTATCATATGCAGGTTGCCAATTTGTGTAGTGCTGAAGATGATAGCAGTTTCTGGAGCCGTTGGATTCAACCAGAAGCTGTAGCTAAAGCTGAAGTATGAATCTTTACATGGATCATGTTTCAATGTGCATTAGATGTTGTTAGGCTCTTCTATTACTCCCTATGTTTTTTTAGTTAGTCTTCAATTTTCACATCTCAGTTTTTAGCAATTCCTTTTTTTTTTTCCTTGAAATTATTGTATTCTTAAATCTTTTGCTCTATTTAGGATGCTTTAGTTCCTCGAGCTGCAAGGAATACCAAGAGCTATGCAGAGGCTAATCAAACTGAGCAAAATTCCAAAAGAAAAAAGAAGGGCCATGAGACTCAGGATAGTGTCCAGAAGCGCCGCAAAACAGATCATTCACTCTATTCCTTGCCAATGATTGAGGGAGCTGCTGCTCAAGTAAGGGGATGGTCTTATGGAAGCTTATCAAAGAAATATGCTGGTCGCTTTGCTCGTGCGGTAAAATTTTTATTTATTTTACGCTGACTTTCAGCACCTATGGCTAGCGCTTACCATGCATATACTTAGATGTGGCTCTTTTTAGCGCATGCTGTTACTTATATTGTTTGTTTGAAGCTTCAGAATCTAAAGAGTGATTTTTTTAGTTATACTCTTGTGGTTTCCACCCTGCATGATTATCTTTTTTTAATTAAACACTTAATAATTCTATGTATACAGTTCTATATGGCATATTAGGAAGTAGATGCTTTCTAGGTTAATGAGAACCTTTGTTCCATCCCTTAGATGCTGCAATTTATCTTTCAGTGTTCTTTCCCCTTTTCAATGTGATATACTTTAATGAATCATCTCACCAGAGCAGTTATCAAGAAGAAAATATTAAGCCCTGAGCTCTATGTTATGCGATTTCATGTAGGGGCAACATTACTTTCCTGGGAAGCTTCTTTGGGCTTCTTTGTTGATTTTTGTGTGTGGCAGTTTTGTTTTTTCTGGCAGTATTGGCATGTGAAATTTTACATCTTTTGTTACTGTCTTCTTCGTTAATTTAAAATTCTGGTTGGACATCCTCCTTGTTGTTTTTGGTAATTGAATCTTTGAAATTGTCTCGTGGTCATTCTTCCTGTGTTGAGAAGCTGTTTGTATCACAAGTTTCACCTATACACATCTTTGGGCACCTTGCAGCCATTGCCACTGGTTTTGCATGTTGTACTGTACTCACTCTCTTAATTTTTATAGATGCTAACTGAAACTATGTGCTTCCTTTTGGTAAATAACAGTGGCCTTACCTTCTTCAAATATTGTTCATGCTTATTAGAATGTACACTTCTTTTTTTTTTAAATTTTTTAAAATTTTTTTTGGGGTAAGAGAACGTATGCACTTCATATCTTGTTTATGCAGTTTGTTTTTTCATTCACTCTTTTGCCAATTGGATGACATTGGACTTTTTTAAAACAAAAGCCTTAAGTTATATTGATTCTTTAAGCTGGTAGGTAAATCATATTTCAGTAGAGTGATTTTAACTCGAATCTCTATTTTTGATGCTTTATTCTAACATGTGGGAACTTGAGTTTTATTATTTAGTGTAGATAATTTTCCTTATTTAAAACGTTTAATACCTGCTACTGGAGTTCTTGATTGCATACAAATTCTTAATTCAAATAATGGCAGTCAGCTGAACCTTCTTGAAGCTATGCTGTCAATTGGGTTTCAACCACTCAAGTGTTTGTCGTGTCTTAAATTCCATGTCTCTTGTTTTTAATGGTATCTTGCAGTTTACCTGGCACGTTGTCATAAACTTAAACCTCTTGATATTGGCATAGAGATTGTATTGCCCTAGAATGTCCCAGGACTTCACAAGGATGGAGTTCGTGTACTACGCTTTGGAAGAAGATTTATTATTATCATTGCCTATTCTTAACTAATTTGATCTGGGATGAAAGTTATTATTATGCTCTACCATTGTGTTGAGAGCAATATATGATTTAATAAGAAATCTTCAAACTAACCAATTTCATTGTTGTCCAATGTCGTTGCCTAGGTGCTGAAGCAATTCTCTGTCAGGCTAGCATTGGTGGGCATGATTTTGGGCTATTAGATAATAATTTACTCATTATTAACTAAAAGTTACTGCTTTACATAATAATTTGATTTTACTTGAAGTGTTGAAATATATGCTTTATAAAGAAACCAATGTCACATTAACTTACTAGTAAAACATTTTTACTTAATTACGTAATAATTTACTCATTATTAACTAAAAGTTACTGCCTTAGCGATTTTGTATGTTAAATAGCTCTGTAAGGCTCCATTCAATTGGAATAAGAATGAGAAGGTGCTCATGCAACAAGGGAAGGCCTGCTGATATAACTTGCCACTAGATGAAATGAAAATGCTCTTGTAGTTCGTTGATTCAGTATTTAGATGTTCTGTCTATTTATGAATTTATTTGTTAATTTATAACCAGGTTAAGAAATTTGGGAACCAAAGTCAATTAAGCTTGATAGTGGCAGAAGTTGGCGGCCCAGTTGAAGCAGCATCAATGGAGGCTCAACTTGAGTTGTTTGATGCTTTTATTAGTGGTTGTAGAGAGGCAGTCCAGGCAGAAGATATGGACTCCAAGGTTAGTAATTGAAGCTTTTATACCAGTTCACATTATTACTGCAACACCACACCTGCAAGTTACTAGTGTAGATTAAAAATAGTTATCAGTGTAGAATGTCAATAGTCGTTTGTGGATAATGTAAATAGAAAATAATTGTTGGTGTAGAATGTCACCGGTAGTTGCTGTGCCTAATTGTTCTTTTGGGTTCTTACACCCACATTGTTTTTTTCCAGGGACCTATACTTGACTTTTTTGGTGTCCCCATAAAGGCATATGAGGTACTCGATCGTGTACAAGAACTCCAGCTTCTAGCTAAGCGCATTAGACGATACCAAGATCCCGTGGCACAATTCCGATTATTAGTTCACCTAAAGGGTGAAAAATGGTCTAAAAGCTATGGTTGGAATCATGGTAGGTTTCAAGCTCTCTCTTTTTATTCACTTGTTTATGTACTTTTTTAAATCATTGTCTTTTCAATTCTTAACCATTTCTTCCTCTTATTATTTGTTTTAGTTCTCTTCTGATATTTACTTGGTGACATCTGACCTTTTCGTATGTTGAAACATTTCATTAGTTGATGATGCAAGGTTGCTTCTGGGAATACACTACCATGGATTTGGAAATTGGGAAAAAATTAGGTTAGACCCGAGGCTTGGTCTTGAGAAGAAGATTGCTCCAGTAGAACTTGGGACCTATGATACTTTTCTACCACGTGCTCCTCGATTGGACAACCGTGCCTCTCAACTTCTTCAGCGGGTAGGTCACAATTCACATTTGTAATCAGGTTAAAATTTTTGTTTGAATGCATCAAGTGATGGCCAAAAATATCAGGCAAGTGCGTACTTTCAATTTGGGGGTATATAGCTAACTCCCTATTTAGTAGCCAAGATATGCTATCTTATCAGGTTGAATTTCCCAGTGAGAAATGCAGGTTTCTGCCATATGGATGGATATGTGTCTTGTCAAGGTTGTCCATATGATAGGAATCCTTTGGACTTCTGTGTGGACTGCTTAATCGTCATATGCTATATATATATATATATATTAGACTAGAAAGCATATGGAAAGGAAGCTATTGAGATTTTTAGAGTCTTAAATGGATAAAGATTTTAGCTTGTTTGGGGGGTGATTTTTATTTTTTATTTTAATTTTTTAAGTGCTTAAACTTGGGTAGATGGTTTTAGTCAAATTATCTAATGCCGTCACATAGGATGATGGAACATATAATAGTTTATGGGTGTAAAGGACTAGGAACAAGCCGAGTGAAGCCAAGTTTCACCCACCTGAGGTCAGGCTATTAAATCTTGAACAATCTCAGGCTAGTTAAAATTGGGCTTAGGCTCTGCTTAGGCTTGTTGACATTTTTGGACTCAGGCTCGAGGATAGGTTTAATAATATTTTATTGCACATAAATCACAAGTCTGTTAACTCTACATTCAAGAAGTCCATAGGTTTGACATATAAAACCTTAAAAAATGAAAGAGAACCCCCCAAAATTGAACATATAATTGTAAGCATGCAGTGTTGAGCCTAGCCATAATCAGCTCAGCTTGGAACCATGAACGAGCCTTATGCTCTCTAAAAGTTATTTGGGCTTAGGATCATTGACATATTCTTGTTGTAGGCTCAGTTTGTTAAAGCTCAGCTTGGTCCAATATTGCTAGTCCAAGCATATTATACACGTCTTCAAAGCCCATGATTTGGACATATATAACATCGGAAAAGAACTAAAAAAAAAAAATCAAAAGCCCATGACTTGGACATATTTAACATCGGGAAAGAATTAAAAAAAATCAAATTACAATAATTAATTTTCAAAACTCAATGATATTATTTTATTTTTCATAAATAGTACAGAACTAGAAATTTATTTTATAATAAATAATTGAGCTGAGCTTTAACTGTACTGAGCCTACCTAAGCTCAGCTCATGCTTGTTAAGTCAATGAGCCTTTTTTAAAGCTTGAACTCAATTTCTAAGCCTAATTATTGAGCTGAAGCTCACCTCATGCTAGCATGCCTGAACTTTGCGGACTCGTATCCTTGCAGCTGCACAGGTGTTTTGGTGAACTATAGCACAAGTAAATGTATATCATAAGAAAGGAAGTTGATAAGAGCCTTTTTTTTCCGTAAAATTTGGTTTAGAACTTTAGATCAGAAATTATATACATTTGAAAGATAATGTTCAAAATTATTTAGTTTCCAGAAGGGTAGGGAGTTAAATTGAAAGCTAAATACAACTTACACAGTTGCCCTATGTTTATACCATTCTAGGTTTTATAAGGATACTTAAGATAAAGAATTTGAAAATGTTTAGGGATCAGGAGAAGTCAGCGACAGAAAAAAAAATTATCATTTTTTAGAATGGTAAATGTATCAGAAGTCAGTGACAGAAAAGAATTTATCATTTTGTAGGGATCAGGAGAAGTCAGCAACAGAAAAAAAAAATTTATCATTTGGTAGAATGGTAAACGTGTCAGCTTCGAATCATTGCCAAGAATGCGCCATATTGCCATCCTAATATTTCAAAAATTGTTTCCTGCTATACTATTTGCCTTCAAACAATGTGTACCTGAACCATTTAGGCTCTCTTCAGTCTTCTGCTATATATATATATATATATATATATGTATGTATGTATGTATGTATGTATGTATGTATGTATGTATGTATGTTTGCACATATGCATGAATTTCAAATTGATTAGAATCTTTTAATTGAACCTAAAATCCATTCACTTGGAAGCTCCATGGGTTTGTAGTACTGGTTGATTGTGCAGAACGTGATGCACATATGGGTTTACATGGCGGGTTTGACTTTGTATTGTGTATTTGTTTCATGAATTCACAAAAAGGGTAATTAAATGTGTGTATCTGCTGTCTCATTACTTGAGTTCTGTTTCCTTATTTTATAAAAAAAAAAAACCTAACTACTGAATCATTTATGTCCAGGAATTTGCAGCTGCTAATGGAAATAGCACAAAAGCTAAAGTTGGCCGTAAGGCTTCCGAGAATGTGAAGGAAAATCTTTTGAGTATCTCAAAAACCAGGATCAAAGATATGAAGGGCAAATCTGGTGCTTATAAACCTAATTCACGAACAAATAAAGATAGAATTCAGAAATTCCAGAGGATTGAGCCTGCAGTGAAGGAGGAGGGTGAACTGTCAGATCCTGAAGTATATGAGAGGTTCAAGGAAACAAAATGGATGGAATGGTGCGAAGATGTCATGAAAGATGAGGAGAAGACACTAACCCGTCTTCAAAGATTGCAGTCTACCAGTGCAAATCTGCCAAAAGAAAAGGTTAATAGTGATAGTTACTAATGTTTTTCCCAGTACTTTTTTGCGTTTACTGGAATGATATTTGCTTCAACACTTTATTTTTTCAGGTGCTTGCCAGAATTCGGACTTATTTACAACTTATAGGGAAAAGGATAGACCAAATTGTTGAAGAGCAGGAGCGGCAAATAAATAAGCGAATGAGTATGTTTTATTTCTTAGATTACTCCTAGTGCTTTTATTTATGAAGATTGACGTTAAATGTAACTTTTGTCCTGGTAGTCCAAGCATTTTATCCTTCCACCATCAAAAGTTTGGAAATCATCTGTTAAAAAAAGGGGGGAAAAAGGGGATTTTGGAAATCATTTGTTTGGGTAGCAAATGCAAATCAATTAAAATTTGTCTAATGGAAATTATTTCTTTCATAGGGATGACAACTCGATTGTGGAAATATGTCTCCACTTTCTCAACTTTGTCTGGGGATAGACTTCAGCAGATTTATTCGAAACTTAAACAAGAGCAACAAATAGAGGCAGGAGTGGGAGCGTTCCACTTTAATGGGTCAGCACCAGGCCCTTTTGATAGAGATGGTGATCCTGGCCAAGGTGTACCTCCTACCCATAGTATGAAGAATTCAAGAGGGTACCAGAAATTTCCAGCGCATCAAGCATCAGAACCATTTTATAATGATCAACAAACAGGTAAATCTGAAGCCTGGAAACGGAGGAGGAGATCCGAGACGTATAATCAGCCTCAACTTTTGCACAAATACCATCCACCTCCAATCAATGGTAACCGGTTGCAGGACCCAACTTCTTTGGGGATTCTTGGGTCAGGACCAGCTGATAAGAGGCGCTTTGGGAATGAGAGGCCTAATAGAGTACGCCACAGTACTTTTCCTCCTGTGCAGAGTCATCAGTCGGATATCAAATAGGCTGTTTGCTTACTTTTCTGAGCCAGACCGGTGTTGTGTGAGGCCAATTAGCTTTCCACAGCATGGTGTATACCGTCGGCCCTTTAGTTGGGATTCTTTTTGCCCATGGGAATAAAAGCTTGCAGATTTTCCTTCGGGATTGCATGGCTGATCTGAAAATGTTACTCATTGGATGGGAACTGCATCCTTGACCAAAGGTGACCCAGTAAAAAAGAGCTGAGATCTGATAATATGTGCAAGAAGCCATTAGACATGGAGTTTTGCCAACCCTATTTTTTTTTTCTTTTTTTTATCTTTTTCCTTTTTTTTTCTCCTGAAAGGCAGGGCCGGTTACATATGAAGTAAGAGATTTACTTCACCAAGTTTACATAAACCTATATAAATATAGGTTGAGGGAGGGAAAGAGAGGGTGACAAGGAGGGGATCTGTATGTAATTTTCTGTGGAAGAGCTTTGTATATTACACAGTTTTGAGTTCAATGAAAATCTGAACTCTTTTAACTGTCTGTGCAAAATTTGCCAGTGTCTTATATCTTCAAATTTTGATTTGTACCCTCCCTTGTGATGTATCTTCTTAATTGTGTAGTATCACTTATTAATATTTTGTATATGTCAAGTCCAGAGTAGGCAGTGATTCATGGTTTCCTTTGTCACCCATAAATCTGCAGCTTCAGGCATCTTTCTTCTCTATGAAAGGATCCTCAAGTTATGCTCACTTTGATGGTGAAGCACCACATGATGGAACCTGACTAGTGAAAATGTTTTGTTAAGTACATTTCATTCTCAAGATCAGAGTTGGGGATGGCAATGGGCAGTGCTTTGGGTTTGTGAAAACCTGCCCCGAGCCTACACTGCTGCTGTAAAAATTTGTTTAAACAGGTGTTTCTATATGAGCATGATCATTGCTTCTTATATTGGGACTTGGTTATGCCTGGTTTGGCTACATGGTCCATTGTAATTAAGTATTATTATTGTCATTTTTTTTGTATGAGATTAGGATTCAGAATTGCTTATTAGTAGTTGATAATAAGCAACTGTTAATTAGCACCTGCACTGAGTCCATTATTTATGCTTTATTAGTTTGTATATTACAGTTTTTTGTTTTTGTTTTTTAGTAAATAGATTTATAATACTATTATAAATTACAGATAGAAGATTCTGGTGACATTTGGCTTCTCAGTATATGTGTCCCTTGGAAGTTTAAAGACTTCAATGTCCCTTAAAGTATACCTATTTCTTCAGAGGGCTCCTGAAGCTTAAAAGACTATCACTGGTAAATACTCAATCTAAGAATCCACTTTATAGCAACGTTCAACTTACCTTTTGTACCCTATCTCCAATAATTGCAATGGCTTGTTACTCTCTTTTCAAAATACCAATATTATCCAGATTCAAATAATATCAATTTACCTTTATACAAATATATCTGTTAATAAGTGCATAAATAAATAAAAAATGTATGTAAATTCGATGTTTGTAATCTTATCACTATGTCTAAATTTGTATTCTGTTAACCATTCACTACAAAAAAAAAAATGATATAGACACCTCATATAACGGCACTTATACAAAAGTGACGTAACAAGTGCCTTAATAAGGCACTAGCATTCTCGCCCGTGCGTTGCACGGGCAAATATGTTAAAAAATTATTAAAAAATAAATTATTTTATATATTGTCTTGAAAGTTAATATTTTTTTTTTGTGGAAGTCTTGAAAGTTAATATATTAACAACATATAACAGAATTAGAATTAATTATCTAAACGGCAAACACTATCTCATAAGAACTTTAAAATACACCTGGTGTGACAAACCTCATATATTTACATGAACGTGAAAATTGATATATAAGTACATGCATTAGTAGTATGTACTATATACAGGAAACTTCAAAAGTGTGAGTGGATCTAAGAATTCCCTTATTATAAAAACATTGCAAGCTCCATGAAACAGCTGTGAGGTCCTGAAACGAAAATGAAATAAAATAAGAATAAAGTAAAACCAAAGGATATGTGACTACTACTAAGCATTAAAAATGTTGTTTATTAAAAGATCTGATAATTTCATAAATTGTAAACATTGAATTTTGTGGTATTTGCTAGGAAGCAATACGTCAAGTCATAGGAGTGGCAGCAGTTTGATATGTTTGACAATGCAAATCAATGTCTATCCATGCAATGAAAGATGTCCAGCTAATTAAAGTACTATTACTATTAAAAAAAACTTTTGGTGAAAAAATTGAACTATCTACATTGCCAAAAAAAATAAAATAATAATAATAATAATAACATATTAATAAATAGTTGAATAGCTCGTTAGGAAACAGCAAACTCAAAATTGAAAACAATAACAAAGTCTTAACGTTAGAAAAAATGCTACATCCCAAATAGTGGGGTCAACACGATAAATTCAATATTTAGATCCCAAATCTTGGCACTTTTCCATAATTGCCATTTTAGGCTTCCAATAAGTCAAAGCTATGTTAGAGGGTGCTGCTCCTAATCAAGGCAATGAGATTTCTAATGCAAAGAGTTTGTTAGATTTGACAAACGAAACATCACCGTGGTGGTTCTAAATTCTTCAAAAATAGTTGTTTCAGATGATATAGAAGAGAAGTTCACTCATGCTTTGTGTACCTAATGAAGAAAAAAAGTTTATTATTATTTTTCTTTTGGCAGCCGCCGCCGATGACGTTGCCACTGTCAAGAAAATACAGCAAGGGCTTTCAATGGGAGAGAGAAGATCAGAAAGGAATATAAGAGATAGAGAGGAAAAAAAGTTTATTATTATTTTTCTTTTGGCAGCCGCCGCCGATGACGTTGCCACTGCCAAGAAAATACAGCAAGGGCTTTCAATAGGAGAGAGAAGATCAGAGAGGAATATAAGAGATAGAGAGGAAGGGAGGGGATCTGGCAATTCAAGAGGTTTGTCGAATCCCCTCGACAATGCTTCTTTACTTTTTTTTTTATTATCAAATGACTAAATCTAAATTACATTAAATCTGAAAACCGAAAGGAGTAAAGAATTGTTTTGTATATACCTGATTTGGAATTATTATAAAGATGAAATAACTAAATCTAAATTACTTTTAAAAACCGAAAAGTCAAAAGTTGCGGCAGGTTTTTTTTTAACTATTATTAAATGATTAAATATAAATTACTTTAAAACTGAAACCGGAAGGAGTAAATTTTTTTTTTCTTATACCTTATTTGGAATTATTGTAAATATCAAATGACTAAATCTAGATTACTTTTAAAAACGGAAGAAAAAAGTCCAAAGTTACGGCAGGTTCGGACTCCGAACCTGCCCGAGCCTTTTGTTTTTTTTTATTTTTATTACGAAACCTGCCCGAGCCTTTTTTTTTTATTTTTTTATTACGAAACCTGCCCGAACCTGACAATTTTTGTTTTGTTTTTTTTATTTTTATTACGAACCTGCCCGAACCTGCCCCGAGCCTCCGAAGCAACAGGGGGGTGACACGTCAATCGCCACCCCCCTTTCGCTTAATATATAGATTTCATCTGCAGAAAATAATGTATTATGGTATTTTATAAGAAATGCCGTTATAAAACGAGTTATTACGGCATTTAATAGAAAAATGCCGCTATAAAGTAACTTATTACGGCATTTATAGACAAATGCTGTTAAAAAATTATTATTAAAATACTTATTATGGCATTTTAGAGAAAAATGCCACTATAAGATTATTTATTACGGCATTTTATAGAAAAATGCTTCTATAAGATAATTTATTGAAATGCCATATTAAGGCATTTGTAACGGCACTTTTATATTAAATGTTGTTATAAGAGGCGTTGCTATTTCAACCTTTTTTTTATGGTGATTCAAGAGTTGAACTCAAAAGTTCTGTGATTTTTACAACTGCTTCCATGCATATCTGATGTAGCTGATTGGGTCACCCTTTATTTCAGCAGCATGTGTGATAGGCAGAAGTACTATCCATGTAGCTTTAAAAAGAGTCCATGTGGAGGGACTAATGTGGAAGGACTAAGTTAGCCGTGTGATGTAAAACTCCCTATCTAACATTTCAACGTGGGTATAGAATAAAAACTATTCATTTTCAATTTTTGTAAATGTTTTATGTGGGGCCCATTGAGAACATTACTAACCGTGGGATCTTCCACGTGTAAGGATCCCACTTCAAAAGCAATAGCCAAGCCCAAATCGCACAGAAGTTTCATTCATCAGTTATGACGCTGCCGACGTGGTGGTAACAAAGCTGTAAAATCGGAAGAAGTTAAGAGGGTATTTTGGATACAGAATGTCAGTCAGAAAACCCATTGTTCGCTTTATAATAATAATAGAATAGATAGATAGAATAGCGAGCATTTCTTCTAGAGCCAAAATCCGGTGGTTCAGTGAAACCACCGGCTGAGATGCATTTTGGGGTGTGAGCCCCACTATTAAAAAGTGCCATCCATCCGCAAGTTTCATGCTGGAACCACGGAGTGGCTCAAGATGAAACAGTCTCGATAGAATATACAGATTTTAGGGCTTAAGGGTCGAAACAGTGAATGTATAAAATCTTGTAATATGATTTGGTAACTTTTGATCTGTAGTCATTGTTCTACCTTTTACAGTAACTAAAACAAAGCATATATTCTCTCTTTTGAAAAAAAGCATAGCCACACTTTTCTAGTTCTCTTTAATATTCTTGCTGCTTTTCCTTTTCTTTCTCTTCCTCTCTAAGTAAATCATCCAAATCAAAAGTAATCTCCAAAGAAGCAAATTCTAATAATCTTCTACAATGTCTTAACACATAAATTGAACTGTTAAGGTGCCAGCTAACAGGAAAAAAAATGAAAAGAAGATAAGAAAAAGAGAATAACAAAAAGAAGAAGATAACATAATTGTCAGCTCTTATTCACTATAAAGACATTTCAAAGAATAGGTTTATCCCAAATCTTGATTGACAACCAAAAGAGATAATGAAGATTCTAGGTTCCTTCGTCCATCACAACTTACATGTATTTAACTTTACAAAGCCATTTGTGTTTGCTGTCGTTTTGACAGTGAAGGCATTATTCGCATCCGTGTCATGGTGGAGACGGATGGATGCACCACTGGTTTAAGGAGAAAACAATAGGTCATAGAATAATCCAGATTGTAGCTTACACATATTCTTTCTTTCATCTTTATCTTTATCATCAGCACCTTCTTGTTTGCCTTTTTACTATTTTGTGTGTAAACTGGTTCAGATTAGAAGGAAAGTTTCAACAGCCAACCTTAAAGCATTGGGCTGTGCCGACCAGAAACAACGAAAAGCCCCAAGAACAAATTCCCATGTCCATTTGCATTTGTATATATATGAACCAGATGGGGAGATGGTCATAGTTGAAGTCCATACACACTGTAAGGGAAAAGATTATCTCATAGCTTCTGTTGTGTTTTTGGTTCTAACATGCCCAAGCCAGACACAAAAGAGATGCAGAACAAGGACCAGCTTCCACCAGGTCTCCCTCTCTCTCTCTCTCTCTCTCTCTCTCTCTCTCTCACACGCGCACACACACACATACACACACACAAACACGGAGAGACTGGACTGTTGTTTCAGGTTTGAATGCATCTGTATGTAGACTGACTGAATCTATCTTACCTGCAAGGATACCCAACTACGGACAATCCAACTGGGAAGAAGTGCTGCCCGCAGAAGACGACAAAGAAAGGAGAAAGAGGCTTCCTTGAGGGATGGTGGGTCATTGTTCTATTGAATTTTTTTCTTATTTGTCACTTAAATTCTAATCAATTTCCCTTTGCTGCAGCCTATTCGCTGTGTGTTGTTGTTGGCTCTGCGATGCATGTTTCTAATGGAGCTTGTGGATGTGTTAGGAGAATGTTAGCACATCTGGGAAGTCTGCAACTACTTGCAGACATTGTTCACATAAATATCTGTATCAGTTGAATCATGTTGATTGGTCACAGTAGTACAGCTTTCTTGTTCATGTGTGATCTTATATTCTCTTAATATGTATTCGAATATTTTGTCTTAATAAACATATATGATTTCAGTGGTTCTTGGCCACTAGCTTGAGAGAACAAAAGCATTTAAGTCACAAAAGTTCAGCCAGAAATTAACCAGGGCTATATTAAATCCTAGACCTGAGCCAACCAGAACATATCTGTAGCCATTTGTTTGCTAAAGCAAGATTGGGCCACAATCGCAAAAACATCAATCTATAGGTCCTGGCTTGGAATGATAGTCATGAAGCAACAAATTAATAAGCTTGGCCACATGATAATCTCCACAAGCATGGATTGTTATGGAGACGTTATACCAGATCTAAGAACTTAAGAGCATGTAAAGAGACATCAAGACTACTTACTAAGAGATGGAAATGTGATCAAGTCAATCAAGTCAATCAATCAATCAATAACAAATTGCCTCATGCCAACTAGTTGGGTCGGCAGTATCATATTCCTCCATTCTAATTTGTTAAAATTTGGTATTTCAGGACACTGATTCCTCACTCCCCATCCCCCACCACATCTCCTCTTCTTTTTACATTTTTCTGTTTCGCTAAGGATGACTTGTAATTCACCACAATGGAAGGGCCAAAATTCTCTCTGGAACTGATTCTCTAATCTTTGATCCCGAGTGTGCCATCACCATGCATAGGAGCCTCTGAGCACTGAATATGAAAACTTAAGCATGAAAATCCAAGCTCTTTCTGTTAAAACTTGGTACAGTTTTCTTGAAGTTGTGTTCTATGTATACAAACTCAAGGAACGTTAGGATGAGTCAAGGATTTCCATCTATGGTTATACCACCCCAATTATGTCTTATCTCAATTATTCGAGCTCACGAACACATCTTGCTCCACCATTTGATCATGCCAAAAACCATATCTTTAGTTAAGTTAAATTCCTTCAAATATTTCTGACCAGCAGCATCTAAGTCCTCTTAATCTTCCCCTAACACTCTTAAATCCCTTAAATCGCAGTATCTTGCATCTTCTTGCCAGTACCTTCTCTCTTCATTTAAATGTCCAAATCAAACCATCCCTACTTACTTCGTATGCTATCCTAGTGGGGCCACTCTACTTTCTCTTGGTATATGCAATTGTTATCTTTCTTAGCATTTCTGCAAATCTATCCCAAAATCCTAATCCTAACTTAGTTTTTACGGATTTCATGAATAGGTTAACATTAAAATTCTATTCAATATACCACACCTGCTCTAATAGGCACCAGCTATCTTATCAGTAGCTGTGCTGATATTCCTTCGGAATCCTCTGGCTTTTAAATATTCCAAATATTTTTCATTATTCTTATTTCTGGTAAAGTTCTCCACATACTCTTCATTAGACTTATCTTGAAGGGGATACCTAGGCTTTGGGGATTAAGAACTTCAAACAAGACCCTGTAATCTCGAAACATGGCAAACTCATGGAAATATCAGAGTGATTGACAACTTTCAGGAAAATCCTATTTTCAAAATTTTAACATAAAAATTTTCAATATTTCACCATCCTAATGAGTATAGCTAAATCAAACCACTAATATCATTTGATCAAGCTGATATTTAGCATACTTAATCTCGGATCTATCAGAAGGCATGCTCCATATTTTCCACAAAATAATATGTCAAAATTTGGGCTCAGGAGACCTATGTGCTCTTAAGGCCCTAACATTAGCTTTGCCCTCTCTTAAAACCTATTAATTGCAAGATGTCCTTCAATGATTCTGGTTCTTTGTCAAATTGTACTAGTTTGATCAACCAGTAAAACATCATCTACAGGTAACATTGAACAAGGAAGCTTCTCTTAAGTCTTAATACAAGTTTCCAATTCATTCGTAATTAGTGCAAAAAGATAGGGCCTTAAAATATTGTCTGGAGAAAATCCTATTATTTCTGCAGTTTATTGTCATTCTGAACTAAAAGTTTTGTATGTGTATCAGTTTTGATAGATAATGACCATACAAATTTATGGTATATGGAAAAATTATTAAAGCATGTTAAAGTAACGGAGTTGTATTAATTTTCAGTGGGTATTGACAGTATATATCATGTATCATATTTGCACATACCTGTTATCAGTACAAACAATATAATGTGGTATAAATGCTAAACCTGAGAAAAAAAAAATAGTAAATGATTATTATCTCATTCTTTCACTTATATATCTTTGGATTCCAGTTCAAATGATCCCAAACATCAAAGAATTTTCCTAACCATGACGTTATCATGTTTATGTTATCTTAAATGATATTGACTGATTTAAGGTTTGGCCATCTGGATTTATCAAGTTGTTTAGCAAACAATAGGTCACTGATTTTTACTGAAAAATGGTAACTCATTTTTTCCTGAAATACAAATTACAAATTAATTTAGGCTGTTGGTTAGGTGGAAACAGTGGAAAGGAAAGGAAAAGATTACTTTCCTTTTGTTTCCATTATTTTCCCTTCATTCTGAGAGGAAAACTTTGAGGGCTTTCAGTGGAAAAATATAAAAATGGAGCTCTTTTAGAAAAATACTTTCTGATGGTCCCACATTTTCCTACAACCCAACACACTTTCTTTTCTTTTCCTTTCCATTGTTTTCCCTTCATTTTGAGAGTAAAACTTTGAGGGCTTTCAGTGGAAAAATGGAGCTCTTTTGGAAATATACTTTCGGATGGCCCCCACATTTTCCTATGAACCAAACACATAAATTTCAATGAAAAGTTCATTTTCTTTTTCTTTCCCGTATTCCGTATAACCAAACACACCCTGAGATAATAAATTGTTGCTAATTTGAATAAAGATAAATAAATGAAATTATATCTAAGGAACTCAGAAAGCCATTTATTTTTGCCACACAGTATATTTTCTTTGTTACCATCGTGGTTTGGGTTGCAGAATAAAGGAGGCGTCTTTGACGGAAGTCACAAAACAGATTTTTGATTGAGTTTTGCTAAGGTGGAAAAAAAGGACATTGAGCCTTATGCTGATGGCTTGTTATGGGTTACATGGTATTAAGTCAATGTATTAAGGATAGTTTGGTCTTTTGTTGTTTTTAGTTTTCCTTATCAGATCTGGGAGGGAAACATTGAGGGGGGACAGTTTGGTATCGTGTTCTCTCGGTTTTGAACAGGTTCTCTTCGTTTGTAACAGGAGGCAGAGCACCTCGAATGTTCCAATATTCTAGATATAATTCAATTTCATTTTCTTTTCAAATCGAGTGTGTAACATTCTTCACATCCTCAGTTCTTGGCAGCATTTGGATAGTTCAATGCCCAAATTATTCCCTTCCTGAGGATCCTGACCATACAAAATGAAAGCCATCAAGAAACCAAGATGAGAAGAAGATGCACATGCTATACTTAGAACTTTGAATTGACTAGGCTGAAAATTTGACATCAAATTCTTAAGTCCCCATTGCGCTAGAGCATTTCAACGTCTAATGGTATATGTACATTGGCTATAAGAAACATTCACGTTCTGGATTTGCAATTATGTATTTAAAACACTTTAGACCTGTGGGAAGGATGAATTGCACTTATAACATGCTCCACTGTCTACTTTCAGTTCCATTATATTGTATCATTTTTGTGAGGCTTACAGATGAGCTTATGGGGATGAAAAATGGAAAGCAACATGGGAATTTCAGGTAAATCTACTCAATAATCCAATTTATTTTTGAGAAGAAAGAAGTGAACGGAGAAGTATCCATTAAGTGATATACATGAACAAAACTGCACACAAAGTTGCTTACTTGATATATAAATCTTCAGAAATAACTTGATTGTGCTTGCAACTATTCTAGTTGTGCTAAGTGAACGGAGAAGTATCCATTAAGTGATATACATGAACAAAACTGCACACAATGTTGTTTACTTGATATATAATCTTCAGAAATAACTTGATTGTGCTTGCAACAATTCGAGTTGTGCTAATATCTTGGCAGTTCTTGATTTCAAAGCTGGAGGACCCTTTTGTGCAAGATCAATTAGTAGAACCTGAGCAGATTCTCCATACTGTTTTCTGTAAGCTTCAACTCTGAAAATCCTCTCCAAGATCCAGAGTGCTTGTTCTTGAGCTCTTATGCTCCCAACTTCAAGAATTCTTACAATGGCCTGCACACCTGATGCTTCAACTATGGCTTTGCTTCCACTTTCCAAAATCTCATCTTGCATGAGAGTTGCAAGGGCACTGAGAATGGATTCATCTGCTTCTCTCTCTTTACTTTCCAAAATATGAACCAATGGAGCCAGAGCACCCGCCTTGACCAGACAAAATGTGCTTTTGACAAAACAGTAGCCATCATGAACCTTACAAAAAGCATCAGCAGAAGGATGAATACATGACCATCTTGACACTTTGGACTTGCATAGTGTTAGCGAATTTTGTGATAACTGAGCTAAAGCACTTGCGGCTCTACATTTGGCAATGGCTGAACCACTTGATAGTAGCTTCACAAGCAAAGGAATAACTCCTTGTTCAGCCGCCAGTTGCTGCAGTTTCTTGTCTGAAGGAACTGTAAACCGTATCATTAGGCCTGCAATGCTCTCACTTAACAGGCTTGAAGGCTTTGAAGATGACTTGGTTACACTCAGCAATGAGACAAGAATAGGCAGCAAATGTGCCTGCTTGAGTATCTCTGTGGCTTTCTTGTCACTAACAGGAATATTGCTCAACAATCCAGCAGCAGCAGCTTTTTCATCATCAGATTCTGATGTAGAGATTATCTTTACAACAATGTTGAGATGGATCTTTCCCATCTGCTCACTCAAATCTCCTGGTGAATCTTTAGAGAGATTGTACAGTAAATTCAAGGTAACCATCCTGATTTTAGAATTAGTCTCAGTAAGGAAGGGTAAGAGAAGCTGAATTGCACCATCTTCCTTCATTTTAGTTCTAATCTTGGATGCACTGGAATGGCCAACAATGCTTTTGAGTGCTTTTAAGAGGTGAAACTGAATATTTGGGCTGGACAAGTTCAGAAGTGAGAGCATCTGTTGTGCCACATCTTGGTTGACCAGAATAGATTCTGATTGAGCAATGCTTGCAAGTATAGCAGATGCTGGCTCCCGAAGAGTCATGAGCACAGATGTGACAGAGAACAGAAGCTGCAGCAGAGGTGTAACAATGCCCGAACTGACCAAACGTTGGACATTTTCTGTCAAGCTGGACAAGTTCTTCAATGCACCCAAAGCAGAAAGCTTTCCTTCAAGCTTCCCTGAACTAAACATTTTCACAAGTGGCTCAATTGCTCCATCTTCTCCAAGGGAAGTTCTGCTTTGGTCTGTGAGCTCCATCCTTGAAAGTGCCGTTGCCATGAGAATCTTACTCATATCAGAGCCTGAAATGTGATGGAATGGAAATTATAACAAGATAAATGAAACATCTGGAATATGTAGGGTTTGGAATGAAAAGAATCCCAGACTTCAAATTCAGGTAATTTTTAAGAAGAGAAGAAATTATAGAGAGAAAATTGAAGAACAAAAATGTTCATGATGGATGGGATACCTAAAATGATTGATCTGACTAAAAGAGAAAAAAATTTGCTGCATGCTAACAACCATGTTCTCTGTGTAAATACATCCACCAAATTGTGTAAGAAAATTTGAAGACATTATTCTCATCATTTTGAAAGATCCAAAAAAAAAAAAAAGTACCAAGTAACGAGGAAGAAATTTTCTACTAAGATATAGCTTTAGTTTTATATTAACTGTCCATTAGAAAAAAAAATAGCACAATCAAATAATTGCATATTTGAAGAAATAATTTCGACATGGATATGATGTCCAACTCATAAAGAAACCCACTTCATCATGGATGGTTAAAACTAACCCAGGAAATCTAGTATGCAATAATTAATTCTAGCAGCTACAATTTCCCATATACTTTATTCTTTGCATCAACTTTCTGTTGGAAATCCTTTTCATAACTTTCCATGCACTTACTGTTACTCTAAACCTAAAAATCCTTACTGGTATGATCTCATTCTTCTCATCACATGGAATCTCAATGCAACAGTATATGTGTGTTGGGGGGGTTGGGGTGGGCGGGAAGGTTGATGCTTGCGGACCAAAAATAGTCCACAGCAACATAGCAACCACCAACTGGATTCATGCCTACAAAATATGCTTCAGAAAAAATGTGGTATGTCACAGTGTTCATGATAATATCAACTCCTCTAATACAACCAAAATAAATCATGACCGTTGTTTCGTGATCATGTTGTTATTTCATCCACGACCTTGGATCAATCTTCATTGTGTTTTTGGCCATCAGCAGAAATATGTGAACAGTGTCTTCTGCTAAGATCCGAAGCTCCTCAGAAGCTGACAATACTGACGTCAACCTTATATGTTTCTTTTGCTTACAAAATTGATGTCACATTTGAACCTTCAAATTTATGAATAGTATAAGGCACAGGCATCAACAGTCTGAATTTTGTCGTAATATGTCAATTCTCAATAAAGACTTGCTTCTTACAGGATGCCAAATAATTAGATTGGCAGGGTCTTAATGGACTGAAGACCAAACTCTAATTTTGCTCTTTGATTTCAAGAAATGGAAGTGTAAGACTTGCACATCACACACATCTTTGGCAACTAAGACAGGATTGATGAAAGGCTATATGCAGCACAGAAATGAACATCCTTTTATTAAACCAGGGGTTATGCAACAGAATGGTACATTGTATTTGCGGTCCATCTAATTTTAAGCCCTCAATTATACTGACAGAAGGTTTGGGCTGAATACCAATACTAGGAGCGTGCACAAATTTTTAACAGCAAATGCTTATGGCAAAGAGTTTTGCATGTCAGGTATGATAACATCAAGGAGAAGTTTGTTGTCTTAACTCAGCCATTATATGGCAAAAGACTTCTAGCTTTGTTATAAAATTTAAATGAACCCGAAGGGTATTCTCTGTGGCATAAGTCATAAAATGATAATTGAACAGAACTTCAAGCTTATCCAGGAGGAGAAAGAGATTCCTTTTTACTCAAAATGATTCAGGAAATTTCATTATGGCAATGGCAGGATAAAATTTCCACCACTTTTTACTCCAGATAATCAGAAATCACAAACCTAATAAATCTTATAACGGTCATCCTTGACTGAAAGCCTGAAACATTAGCATCTCAAATGTCAACATAAAAAGGAACTTGTAGAAACACTACTTTCCAGCTCACGATTATAAAATCCCTCCCAACTCTGACTTCATTACAACAGTAAGTTCATTTTATTAGAATTAAAATATGGCTTTTAACTATCATAGTTAATATAACTTCAGTAAAGATGTTTAACAACGGGGCGGATTTTCCACATTTAGGGCCGTCCATAAGTTCTTGAGATAACGTAGATATTATGTTTAGTACTTAATGCCAATTCATTGAATAGCAAAATGGATCAACAAAAAACAGTTTTTAATGATAGAAAATGAAAAAGAGAAATAAATAAACAAATCCAAGATGCAGCAAATGAGGTAAAAATTTGCACTTGCCTTTCTTTAGGTACTGTACTAGTGGCTTAAAGTAACTGGCCTCAGCCATATGAAGAACATTCTGAGTGTTGCTTGACAAAGCATTCAAAAGCTCCCTAGCATCATGAGAGGCTATAGGGTCATCTCCATTCAGCAATGCTACCAACATAACAATACACCCTTGTATTCTGCCAATCCGCCTGCGCACTGCCTGCATATCTGAGAGAGTCAGTAACAGCCCCACTGCTTCCCTACTCTCTTCGACGTCCCGTGTCAAAGACCGCACCAATGTCGTCAAAGACCCAACGTCCGTCATCTTCTCCTGCACATCAATTAACAGTGTAAGCCTCAACACCAAGTAGACAAAAACTGGTTAATTTGTAAAATTAATATACCTTGTTTTCATTGTTCTCTGCTGCAAGCTTTCTCAACAACAAAATTATATTCAAACGATTATTTGGCTTACTCGACCCCAGTCGATTCAATAGAATTGAAATAATGCCTTCGTCATTTACCCATTCATCCTGAACCAACTTATCCGTAATCAATGCGTTTAATCCCGAAAGTGCCAATCTGAGCTCTTCATCGTTACCGTACTTGAGCTGCAATGCTACATCATCGATGCTGACGTTAATTTGATCTTCCACCTTTTCCTCCTCCTTGATTTCTAACTCATTAGAGGACTTGAGCGACTGACTATCAGAGCTACCGGAATCGAACCTCACATTCATCATTTCTTTGTACAAAGCTCCGATATTTTCTTTAATCTCCACAGACAATTCAAGACCTGCAAAGAGCACGAGCCCTAAACATCGGCCAAGGTCGTGAATCACTTCCTCGATTTGTTTAACCGATAGAGCTCTCGAATTCGAGTTCTTAATCAAAGTCCTAGCGCGCATAAGCTCTGTTTCCAGCGATTGGACCGCCTTTCTGATCGGTTGGGTGTCCACAACCTTACAATTATCCCTCAAGTCGCTGAGTATAGGAGTGAATTTCTCTACAAACGCAGCAAATTCTGAGAAATTCTCCCTTTCGATATCGGATTCCTTTGCAAGAGATGCAACCTCATCGGCTGAGGTCAATATCTCCGAGAGGAGCTCCGACAAGCTTCGAGCCTCCATCTGAAGCGGTTTTTTGCTCAAGGCAGAGCACCCCAATTCGATTAACAATCAAAAGCTTAAAAGGGTGTTCTTATTTTACCTGGAAAAGCCAATGAAAGATGGCTTAGACCACTTTGCTTTCTTCTTCCACTTTGGCTTGCTTGACGGGTAAAGATAAAAAGACCTGGTTCCTGCTTCTTCTTCTTATTGTAGAAATGGCATTTTGCTAATTGGAAGGTTGTATGAAAACAATATATTCCTGTCAGTATCAGTCGTCTCTTCTCTGACTTGGTATTCATATCTTCCACTATTACATTTTAGAATTCGAAGACACAGTCAAACATTCTGTAACCCTTTCTTCTTCTTCTTCTTAAGTTTCTTCGCTCTTCGAGGATTTTGACTTCTTTTGCGGGATCATTTTAATGGTTAGGTACTTGGGTACATCACCGGAACTTTCTCTGGTGTTAAGCGAATGCAAGTGTCTTCTACATTTTTTGAAAAGAACAGCCATCCATTTGATTGTACTGTATTGCTTGTGACACTTATTACTTAAGTAGGTTTTATAAAAATAAAGAAAATTAACTTTACAAAAATGCATTTGTTTGATTTACTGGAAAATATGAGAATTTTACTTTGCTTTATGATGCTGTCCCCTAACGAAGCATTGCCTAAGGTTGCATTCAGATATATTAGGAAGCATTGCCTAAGGTTGCATTCAGATATATTAGGGGAGGCACGTGCATACTGTACGTCCTATGCATGTCCTTACCCTTAATGTATCATATAAGTAGGGGTTTAAAAGAGTAGTGGGATAGTTATAGTTTGGGATTCTTTTAGTTGAGGAAGGCAATAGTTGGAAAAAGAAGGGAGGCCAAAATCTTTAAGGAATATCCCCCTCTTCCTTTTATAATAGAGTGTCATAGCTCGTTAGGGTTGCCCATTTGGTAAGTGGGGAACCATGGGATAAATTATAAACGTAGACATCCTGGTTTCAAAACCTCTTCCTTGGTGCTCTCTAACTTAAATGATAAAAAAACATATATAATAATAATCTATACTATTAATAAAGAGAAGAGGGAGGAATATTCCCTCTAGATTTTGACCCCCCCTTTTTTTTTCCAAACATTGCCCTACCCAATCAAAATAATCCCCCACTATTTTAAACTAACTACCTTGGGCTGTTTATCTAAGTGAGTCACATTTTCTAAGCGCGTAGCACGTGCAGCCCCCTAGTAATAATGTAAAGTGTCTTATTTTGTTTCTTTTTAAAGAGATGCAAAATATGTTATCAAAAAGATCATTAGTTCTAATAATTTCTTTTTCTTTCTAAAATATGATTCCCTAACCCTCTTGGCATGGAAACCAACCAAAACGTTTTTAAAAGGATTTGATTAATTTCACTGATTGCGAGTGCTTCACCTTTAGTGAAGTTAGTTGCTTCAATTAAACGATTCTAACCTTATTAAGAGAAAAATATAAAAGAGAATAATAATTTTATCATATATGACTAGTGAGGATAAGGTAGAAGATATAAAAAGTTTATAGAAACAATAAGACATGAATGAATTGTGGAATATATATTACTTAATCAAGTTTCTTACGACTCTTGCCATTATCATTTCAATTATATTACCTAAAAGATCATTTAAAATTTGCTGAGTATTTTCTCACCGAAACACAAGAAAAATGTTTAATAAATTTTTTTGTAAGAGTATTAATGATTTGTGTGGCTTTTTGACAATTGATGTTCATTTGCATACAATCTCAAACTTTTACACCAATTCATTCATGGATTTAACTCATAAAAAAGATGTGATTTGGAATGCGCTTTTACAAATTTCGTTTACCAAAATTATGTGGATTAGATGTATAGGCAAATAAAATTTATTTTATTGATAAAAAGAGTTTGGCTGTTTCTTTTGATTTTTTTTCTTGAAAACCTTTAATTTGAGGGTTAAAATAGCTTGTTCTCAAATTGGGCTTTGGTCTTCCTTGACGAATTTGATGAAAAACAAAGAGAATGACGGATTTCACGTGCAAATCTTGTGAAGGATTTGTTGACAAGTCTAGCTTAATCTTCCAAACCGAGGATTTTGTTTTGTAGATCTCTGGACTATGGACAATATAAGAGAAAAAGTGCTTGAATTGTCAACGCATTATATAGGCTTCAGGTCTTCAGCTATGAATCTTAAGAGCAATAGGGGTTTTGTTTTTTTTCTCTGGATCTCTTTGGATCATGTTTAGAATGGAGGGTACCATTCTACTTATGGTTGTGGGGAAGGTAGATCAAGTTCTCAAGATCTGAAACTGCTTGTAAGAATTATCATTAATTAGTGGGGACTTATGAGCAACTTACATAGCCTCTTTTGTTTTTTTCTTATTAATGTTGAGTTAAAAGTCTTCAATTTGAAGAATTTCTTCTAATTGGGGTCCACCTCTTTGTGAGATTTTCTCACATAGCATTTTTAATATCTAAGTATTTTTCTTAAATATCACTATCTTTATTGTGCTTGAAGTAAATAAGGCTCAAGTGCGAATATGTAAGGCTTGACTTTATAGTAATTTGCCAAGTTTTGTTGGCTGATTTGGATAATTTTATACAAACTTTTATTGTACAAAAATTTCTAATTCTTTCTTTTTTCTTTTTCCTTTTCTCCTATTCTTTTCTTTTAAACTAGCAAAGACCCCGTGGGATGGACACAAGTTCAATAATTTAAATTAGATTATTTAATTTATTTTTTATTAAAACAATTTTGTTGATTTTAATTTTTCTACAGTATGTTGACTAGTGCTAGACATGCGAAGGCATCTTTGTTATATTATTTCATCATTAAGCTCAAAGCATTTTATCTTTTAACTTAAATTAAATTTTATTGTTAACCGTAAAAATTTTTTTTTTAATTTGTAAAAAATAAAAAACGTAGTATGTGATTTTGTGTATACACATAATCAACATTCATTGTGTCAATTTCGATATCATTTTGTTCGTTCAACTTTGACCAGCATGCCACAAATATCTTTGAATTTTTTGTGTCACTATACCAAGAAAATTTGAACAAATCTTAAAGAAATTAGAACATTCTAAATGCCATTTAGCATTTGTTGTTTATTAAATTTATATTCCTTAAGTAATAGATAAGTATTTTTAATCAAATTTGATGAATTTATACTAATTAATTTTTTTGTATCTTTATAGATTCATTTATTATTGTTTAAATAAATGCAAAAAAATTAAATATCAAAATTTGAAGGAAACGTAAAATGTAAATGTAAGGATAAAAATGTCATTTAATTAAATTTGGAGTCATTTATTATTGTTTAAGGTATTATAACACCTATTTAATTTCTAGAGAAGTAAGTGATTGCATTATCATTTTGGATGGTGTGACATCCTGGTTGTCTGAGTGGGCAATTGAGATGTGGGCGGGGTGAGAGACCTGGGTGAGCTACCACAGTGGTAAGCTATCAGGTGATGATGTGCATATGGTTGGGATCCCACAATGTTCGGGGATGCTATAAGTAGTCTTGAGATCCCCTACTAAGCAAGAGACCTTTTAAGGTATAACATACGGGACTAAATCCCCTTGGAACCTTGAAGTTAAGCGTGCTCGGATGAGAGTAATGCTAGGATGGGTGACCACTGGGAAGTTTTCTCGTGTTATCCTTTGAGAACAAATCTGTAAGGGCCAATTGGGTCTAGAACGGACAATAGCTTGTTTGGTATGGGTCCAGGATGTTACAGATGGTGTTAGCATAGCAAAAACTAGAGAACAAGTTCTTATATGGTCGTAACTTATAGTTATGGTCATATCAAAGCAGAGAAGCATATAGAAAATTCAATAGATGTATCAAATGACCAAAATATAGCAAATATGAACTTACTTGAAAATGATGGCATTGTAAGAGGAAGACGTGTGATAGGAATTACTAAAATGAATCGAATCCTATTGAATTTTTATATTTCTCCTTTGAATTAATCATATATACCCAATGGATTTTATTTTGCACCGCTTTGCAAAATAATTCTAGTTCTGAAATCAGTGCATGCAGGGAAAGATCCATCTTCCATTAATTGGGAGATGCAAAGTTTAATACTTCCAATTAATTGGGTGCCTTGTCAGTAAGATGCTAACAGTGCTTTCATTGAGGGTAGCATTAACTATTATTCTTTCCCCTGTTTTATATTGCAAATGATTATTTGCGGTTCATGGCCTTGTATATTTACTTGGAAATGGTGCTCAATCTGTTAAAAATAAGTTGCCTGGATCACTTATCATGTCCAGTCAATGGTGCTCAATCTGTCAAAAATCCATTAATGGAGTTAATGGATTTTCTCAAGGCATTTTTTGGATTTGTTCTCTATGACTAGATTGTGCTTCCTCATCTATAAAAAAGCTTCAAAGCAAACTTGGGCAATTGAAACCCCTTTAAAATGTGTTCTGAAAATTGCTGTGAACATAAGCGCCTTTTAAAGAAGCTAATTTGTTTATGTCGAGGAAAACAATTCCAAAAATTTCATTTGCAAGAAGCTAGGTTAAATAAAATTTCTAAGATGTTCACTTGTGTGAGAAATTGAGTAACTACATCAAATTGGGTAGCTTTGTAACTACAAAATGCTTGAGTAAATATTTTGGTAATGCTTCAGCAACTCTCAAAGCTCCCCATAGCCAAAAATAAAAACCCTCCTTCCCCCTCTCTCTATCACCCTACCACCAAAACCATGCCTGCAGAAAGATGAGCAAGACATGCCCAACACTATGGATATCTGTCCGTTTTTTATTCTAACTCTCAAAACCTTTTGTTTCCAATAAAAACAGAGTATTAATGTCTTCAAAAGAGCCAAGAAGAAGGTGAAAGGATATTTATGCAAAATCAATAAAATTTGAGTTACCATTTGAAAAGAGAAAAAATAACTTAACAGAAGCATGTTCTAGAATTGAAAAGTGAAACAGATCTTTGGCACAGAATGTTTCTCTGCATTCCTGGCTTTAGAGCATTGCAAAGTGAAATTAACAAGTTGCATACATTGGTAATGCCATACACCACGGTCCACCACCAAACCAACTTCCCCCCAACCCCACCCAACTAACCCAATTCAGCATGACAGAAACTTTGGAATTGTTACAAGTACCACAACTGCAGATGACAATGTTCAGATACAGTTGGTCTAAATTTGTACTAATGGAAGCAGAGTAAAAGCAAGTGCTGTCTTTCCAAGTATCTTTCTTTTGGGTGCCAAGATCACTGACAAAGTGGATGATGATTTAGCAAATGAAGGGTCGGAAAGGAATACTATGGTTGTGGGGGAAATGAGATTAATGTACTTGCTGATGATGCTTTTGTTTTGCCATCTTTCTAAGAATTCTTTCATTAACAACAGCTGTGAAAGGTTACTTACAAAGGGATCTTTGCCCTATTGGCAAAGAAAATTTCATATCTTTCTTATACCCTTAAAAGAGGGGGAGAAAAGCCTATAAAATCTTTCATGAGAAAACTGGGGATCCAAGATAGAAATTCACATCGGTTAAAATAAGCACAGGTTACAAATATATCATGAAAGTGATACCTGAATGCCAAATTCATATACTATCAAATTATTCACCACCAAGGTGTAACTATTTCTGTCAGGTGCATTGCCTATATCTCATAGGCATGTCCCGTCAAGCTTGTTCGTAAGATCGGTACCATACACGAACCATTGGAATTAATAATGAGACCATAAGGAATGTGGCTCCCATCAAGCTCGTCAGCGAGATCAATGCCATACACAAACCCATAGTGTTGATAATCCGGCTATAAGGAATATAGCTCCCGTCAAGCTCGTTAGCAAGATTGGTGCTATGCACAAACCTTTGGCTTATAGGACTGATCTCTTTAGACATAAAGAATGTGGCTCCCGTCTAGCTTGTCAGCCAGATTGGTGCCTTACACAATCTCTTGCCTCAGAAGAATCAGATCTCATACAATATCTCGTATAGGTTCTTGTTCAGCATCTCATACTCTATCTCAAGTAACTTCTCATTCAACATATTTTGTAGTATCTCACTTATATTGCTTTTGTCTTGAATTCAACTCTTTGCTCATTTTGTTGTAGATTCTTTGAGTCTTAAAAAGAGATATATGGACTAGCAGTCTGAGTTAGGAAGTAGAATGATGAGGTTATGTCGAAGCCTCTGAGAAAGTAACTTGGGCAAAGAGTCAAGTTCATCTTGCCAAGAGACATCTGTTTGACCTCTTCAGACGTGTTCATTTAGCATATCTCCTTTTCTTTGCGTTTGAAATCCATATCATCAAGCTTGACAAGATCCAGCCCCAAATGTAAGTTGGCTAGTTATGTTACAACAATCTCCAGCATTTGCTTTATAATGAAGTTGTCGTGCTTTTGACAATCATTAGGATAAAAATCTCATCATGGAGCTTTTGTAATACCATGTTGCATTTCCTTGTCCAACAAAGAAAGTGGATACGGTGGAGTAAAATCACACCGTCGGTATTTAGCATCTAGTTTTTTCTTCTCTTTTAGTAGTACGTCTCCCAGATATGACCATGTAACAAACTTGGCAGATTTCTCAGCCAGTTTGATAGTGACAATGTTCGATAATGGATCTTGGTGCTCCACGACATCTTCTGGTTGTTCGACAGGCTTCTTGTCTTCAAATCTTTCAAGTGTCATCCGGTACATCTCTACACGAGCATTTATATCATGGTACACTGCAAGTAAATTTGGATTCTGTTGCAAGCCCGCCCTTATGCCAAGAAACTCGACTCCGTCACAAGCATCTTCATTCTTCTTTCTCAACTATTGGTTCTGAAAACGTTCGCCAAATGCATTAACTATAGCAGGGTTTTATGCATTTGAAGCATACCACGCGATCTTGTAGCTTTTGCCATAGAGCCATAAATATCGACTTCTCAGCAAGCTTTCAAAGTATGCCATAGTGATATAATCTCCAGACTTTGTCTTTTCTTTCCCAGCAATCTAGCTATCTTCTTTTCTAGCAACCAAGCCTGAGAGTATCTTTTGTTTCTCGTCATACTCCTCAACAGTAAGAGGAGACTCCTTTGGTTGCTTGGTGTCAATGACGTGGAAGAGTTCCTCAACATGACTGTTCAACTCTAAAGTATTTTCCGCTAGTCTGCCAGTATTTTGGGCAGATTGCGCTGAGTGTGAATTCGTATTCTCATCATGTGCTGGGCCTGTTGATATTGGGAAAGTTCTCTGGATGCAACAAGTGCCAGATCACTTTGTCCACCTCGTGTCTTTTTAGCTCCCGCCATATCACCGATTCTTCAGAGATTTCTTCTGTTAGTGACTTTACCTCCCCAGCGGAGTCACCAGAAAATGTAGGTGCTTTTTTTGAATCCACGTGCACGTGTCTAATGTTATTTCCATGGTGTCGAAATACCAATGACGTGTCTTCAGATTTCGATTCTGAGTAGGAGAGGTATGTCTAACGTTGGTGGTGGCCGTTTGATGTAGAATCTGCAGAAATTGAAGGTCGTGTGGGATGATGGCCGTTTCAAGGATGAATGGGCCATGTGGGGTGACGGCCGTTTCAAGGATGGATGGTGATGAGAATGAATAAAAGGTAAAAAGAAAACCAACAAAATCTTGGAACATGCCTCCTGTTTCCTTATAGCCGTGATCAGAATATGGAGATAAGAGATCGGGGGCCGCCTTGAAGATTACTGGTTCCGGGGTGCACATAGTGACTGCCCTTAGCCTTGCTTGAAGGGGTAAGCGAGATCGTACCTAGTTGTGATCGGAGTAGGGCGTGTCTTCTTAGCCTTGTCTAGGAGTAAGGGGGATCTCCATGTGTTGTTACGACAGGAAGCAACAAGAGGATAGACTACTTCATGCTATGAGGATAACATAAGAGTAGGGTGGTCTGAGAAGACTGAATAAAGGGTCTGAGGAGACCGGAATAGCTAATGTAGTTGTGTTGTGTGTTGATCAAGAGATCTATTTCCCTTGCCTGCAAGTTCCTATTTATAAACTGTTTGGCTTGATCACAAAGTCTCCCAATGACCTACTCTTAGGAAGTTAAACCCCACTTTATACAAACCTCCTACGTTTCTAGAAAGTAAGGGACCCCACTTTCCATCTTTTTAGCTCTTGTAGACTTTTTTCAAACCATTCTCACGTAATGGGGTTTAATGGACCAACTTCCCTATTTAGAGGGACTTGTAGCCACATAAGATTCAATTCAACCACCGGGCTACGGCGGGTGTAAACAGAAAGATAAGTTGTCGTATATATTCCAGAAAAAATGGTCTTATTTTCTCCTAAACGAGGTTTTTATTCTTTTGAGAACGATTTTCTTCTGAAGTTGGAGATGGAATTTGCTTATTACAAGCAACCTCATTTTGTGATTCTTAAGTTGCTAGCTCTTTCTTTTGATTGGATAATATTAATGGTTCAACTCTTGGGATTCCTTTTCTCATCACCTTGCTGTCTACACCAACAATGAAGCTGAAGCCAAAGCTTTATACCATTGTTTGGAGCTGTGCGTTTATTCTTCTATCAAGGATATTTTTACTAAGTCATGACTCTTTGAATTCATTAAATTGGATTCAACATTTGGCTTACATAACAAATGGTATTAGAGCCACCCACCACGTTTCGGGGGTTTGAGTCACAAATGGGGTGACCTATAAGCTGGATTAAAACGCCTTGGTATTATGTATGGGCATGGTGTTAAGTCATTGAATACTAATAGGTGAGTGGAGCTACCAGAAGAGAAAGGGCTACCCCATCAGGTTAGTTTCAATAGAGTGGGTTGCCATGGACGTTGGCTGCAGAAGCATGGTGGAATGTTACAATCCTAGATGTTAAGTGCTTAACTAATGAAATCTCCATGAGCCTTGGGACTTGTGGAGCATTGGTTAGGCACGTAACAAATGGTATCCTCCTTGGCACCTTAGACATTAATTAGTTTTTTTAAAAATACAGGTTTCTTTGAATTCTTTTCATTTTCATTTTCTATAATATATCCAAAAAGGTTAATTAAGTTACAGATGATGTAACGACCCAACTCAGTAAGGTATTATCCGCTTTGGGCCAAGTTCGCATAGTTTTGTCCTCAAAAGGCGCCTTACTAAGTTAAGTGTTTTCCCAGTCTCTTATACCATACCGGGTATTCATCTGTTTCCGATGTGGGATCGGGATGTCACAATATCCTCCCCTCAGGGCTGTACGTCCCTGTGCAGTGGCCACCTAAAAGGCCTGCCAACCCCTGATAGGCCCGCCCTCGTCGGTCCAACCACCTCCTACAGGCAACACTAGGACCCACATCAACCACCAACTACTAGACCCGGATCTAGCTCCGATACCATTTATAACGACCCAACCCAGTGAGGTATTGTCCGTTTTAGACCTAAGCCTGCATGGTTTTGTCCTCAAAAGGTATCTCACTAAGTTAAGTGTTTTCCCAGTCTTTTATAGCATACCGGGTATTCATCCGTTTCCGATGTGGGATCAAGATGTCACAGATGGTTTTAGCCAAACTTGGTGCCAAAGGTGTTAGTCAGATTTTTCATTCTTCCTTGGATCTCCTTAGGCTATGTTTGGAATCCTGGATTTGGGGAGAATAGAAAAGAAAATGCTAAAATTTTCTTTTCTCTTATTTGGTTTAGATGAAGGAAAATGAGATTTTCTCTCAAAATTTTCTTTTCATCTTTCTCTCCAATGTAAAAAAAATTTCTTTTCGAAAAAGTAGGAATTTTGAAAGAAAAGAAAATTCACCATCACTTATCACTATTCACACCACTCCACTACTAGTATCATCCACCACCCACCACCACCACTAGCCGCCGCCACCATCGCCTACCAACACCACCACCCACCAACCGCCACCACCACCCACCGCCACCCGGCACCACCGCCCACCACCCCAACCTATCATCTTACTAAAATATATTTTTCTTTTCTTCTTATTTTTCATCTCATCCAAACATCAGAAAAGAAAAGAAAATCAGTATTTTTCTTTTCTTTTCTCTTCTTTCCTTTTTTTTTCCTTTTTAGCTTTCTTTTCTTTTCTCCCCACATCCAAGGCTCCAAACACAGCCTTAAGGATTTATTAGAAATATTTCATTCAAACAAGTCAGGTCCTCCTCATCCGATCCATCACATAGACCTTTAAATGCACGGGTGATATTCATGTAAGAAAAATTTATGATGTTAAATATTTGTGATTTGAAATTGAACTTAACCATTGGCACGTGTCTCAGTAAAAATAAGGAAATACATCATTTACTACGACATTTATTGTTATGATAATAATAACAGGAAACAACAGAAAGAGACTTAAAAAAAATAATAGTAATAATGCAACAAATATTCAATTATGGATGTGATGTGTGACCCTGTGTTCAAAGTAAAAGTTTGAAGCAAAAAGCACAAAAATTTCTAAACTTGTTAAATAAATAAAAAAAAAGAGAGAGAATTTTTTCACTACAAGTTATCCCATTTGTAACCCAAATTAAAATGGAGATATTTTAGAATACCTCTTAGTTGGTTTATGATGTTGTCCTCAACACTTGAACCTTGGACTTCGTCCTTAGAATCATTGAATGAGAAGATATCATTTCTTCCAAGAGGCTAAACAAGTGCTGGTGTACATCCTTGTTGAAAATATCCATCTTATATAGTAATATCAATACTATTGGTAAAGTTATGTCTAGGAATATTTCATAGATTGTGGCCCTCCCTTTTCTTGCATACATAATTAATCCTTCTAAATCCCTAACAAGAATCCACTATCATGAGGAAAATTATTTTCTCTTATCAACAATTACCTGTAAAAATCTACAAGCCAAAAGTCTTACGTTAATAACTGCATACGTGCACTCCTGCATGTGTTTCCTCTAGTTCTTTAAAAGGCGAATACAATCCCTACTCATATTGAAAATTTGGAATAATCCCATTAAATATCTTTTTTGTATTTTCATAAGAACAAAATCACATTTAGTTAGCAAGCTTGCACAATTTCACATGATTAAAAAAATTCATAGTTTTTGTAACTGGCTGGAATGGTTTGTTGAGCCGTTCAAACCGCTAACACACACTTTAATGGTTCAGTTCAATTCTGGTTTGATTTTAAGATCAGTGTGAATTGAATCTAGAATTAATTACACTTACCTCCCTTATGATTTTTGACAACTACAGAGACTTCTCCTGAGGTTTCTAAAATGACACTTACCTCCCTCATTAGATTTATAAAATATAATTTGACTATTTTGTCCTTTATCAATTTTTATTTGAAATAATAGAATCACCCATAAATTTTAAATTGATTATTAAAACTTTTAAACCTTAAAAATGATTTTTAAATTGATTATCAAGACTTTTAAACCTTAAAAAAATTATTTTTATTTATAAAAAATCTCAAAATCTTATAATTTTTATACTTAAAGGGTGAATTCATCAAAATATATTCAAATTTTAATAACCTTTGTTCACAAGGGAGAGAATTGAAGTAGAAAACACAATAGAAGGGTGGTAAGTGTCATTTCAGATAGCTCCCCGGGTAGTAAGTGTCATTTCAAAAACCTTAGGGGAGGTATTTGCTATTGCCAGTAACTGGAAGGGAGGTAAGTGTAAATTTCTCTTGAATCAAACCAGCATAAATTAAGCAGTGAAACCCGGATTTGGATCAGACAAATTGATTGTGAACCGGATTGAACTGGACGTTTTGTTTCTTTAATTTAGTTTATAAGATAACTCCAGGTTGGCTGGGTATGAGTTGGGTTGGGGATTGACTCGGGTTGAAACAAACCAGCCTACACTCCTTCGATTCACGGTCCATGGCCATTAAAATATTGATAAAGCGACTTAAACAGCCTTTAAGTCAGAAAATCTTTCCTCTTTGAGGTTGCAAACTAGAGAATATAATATAACAAGCTTAGAAATTTTAATTTAATACTTTGCTCTTTAACGTATTATATAATTTAGCAAATATGCAAAAAATACGTTTACAAATTGGAAACCAAAATTATAATATCTTTAAATTTTAATTTACTAGAAAATAGAAAGGGTAAGATGGACTTGTGGCAAAACTAAGGGTAGTTCTATAAGGCAGCAATTAGACTGGCTATGTTGTATGGGGCAAAAATGTTGGGCAACAAAAAAACCAACATGTTCGAAAGATAAGTGTTACCAAGATGAGGATGCTAAGATAGACTTGTGGCAAAACTAAAAAAGATAAAATAAAAAAAATAAAAGCATTCAAAAGTGGTTAGGCATAGCATGTATTAAGGATAAAATGAAGGATAATAGATTAAGCGGTTTGGTCATGCGAAGCGGAGACCAAAAGATGCACCTATAACAAGGTGTGAAAATATGTATATTGAAGGGCCTAAGTGAGTTAGAAGCAGACTTAAAAAGACACGGATGTAATCTATACAACAAGACTAACAAAAATATAGATTAATTAAAGATATAATTTTTGATAGAGTGGGATGGAGATACAAGATTCGTGTTGCCGACCCCACTATGGTGGGAACTGGCTGATGACGATGATGATGAAGAAAATAGAAATGGTATTTCTATAATCTTACATTAACAAAAAAATTCAGTTGCATATATTATAAAAAATAATCTCCTCCAATAATTAACATCAATATGAAGTAACAAGAGAGATTCCAACAAAAAGAATTAGTCGGTCCTAACAACAAAGAGTATAATAGCAAAGAGTGGTAAGAGGTTTTGAAATTTTTGTATATTTATTTTTATGTAATATAAAATTATAGATATATAATAATAACATTTGGTTTTCGGTTTGGTTCGGTTTCTCAGCCACCTAAACTAAACCAAACTAATTCAGTTTGTACTTTTTTAAACCGAAACTGAACCGAACTAAGAATATACCAAACCAAACCGATTTTTTTCAGTTTGGTTCAATTGGTAGAATCACTAATTTCGGAAATTTAAGCATTAATGCCCATAATCCTTATAGTCACCTTAAGATAGATTCTGATTATGGGCTGGATTGTACATTCCAACCTCATAATCCCAATCAAATGCCTCTTTTAGGTTAGAATCGGATTTTACTAGAATTCAGATTCTATAATGCCCACCAACAGCCCCTTAATAAAGCAAAAATTAATTATAATTGCAAAAGTAAAAGAGGCATCCATGACCGGTGTTTTTGATTTTTTTTTATAAAATGCTTTATGTGGGTCCACTTAGATAAACACCGGCCGTATATGCTTGGCGTGGAAGCATTCACCAAAATAGCTTTGAGGCAATTTAGGCAAAAAGTGGCAGACGGTTTCGTTCCCATCTCACCACCACAACACGTAAATGATGTGCCACCCTCATAGAAACCTACGATGTTTGGTTCGCAAACCTTTTAAAATGCGTTTTATTCTTGTCAGTATCAGCCCATTGCTGTCTTTCCTGGATTCTTCTATCTTTGTCTTATTGATCCAGCGTTAAAAGACGAAGTACTAGAGTGATGTAAAACTACATTAGTTTTGTATGTTCACCCCGTAAAAGGTCAGTTTAATGTAATGATCAGAACCATTCAAATGATTTCAATGGGTCCCTTTTGGATAAGCGAATGTAGTGCCAATCTGGACCGTTATTGATGGGGCACCCTCGGGTGGAGATTTAAGATTCAGTCTGGGTTGGCTGATTGAATGATGGTTACAGTGCTTTTGTTCTTCTGAAAATGTGATCATGATCGTCTGATTATGTTTAGTAAAAGTCTACAGGCATGTTGTTTGTATTGAAATTACACATAAGCTTTTCCAAGTTTTCAAGTTGATCAAAATTTGGGATTCCGAATACTGGAAAGGTGAAGAAGATTGGAATTTCGATGAATCGATGAAGAGAAGAAAGACGAGGACAGAGGATTCGACATGGGTTTGTCGTCAGAAAATCGGAAGGGATTCGTTTTAGCTCTTATCTCAAGTGGTTTTATAGGAGCAAGCTTCATAATCAAGAAGAAAGGTCTGAGACGTGCAGCTGACTCTGGTGTTCGAGCTGGTAATTTTTTTTTCTAAAATTTCCTGTTTTTGTTCGATTATGTGTTCTATGATGAATTTAATTTAATGGGTTAATGATTATCTGAAATGGGTTTCTTTCAATTTTCTTCTTATAGGAGTTGGAGGGTATTCTTATCTTTTGGAGCCTCTATGGTGGGCTGGAATGATCACAAGTACGCAAATTTAATATCTTTTGGAGCCTCTATGGTGGGGGTGTGTTCAAAATATGCTGTTAAGATTAGATATATTTCAGAATTATTGTGTTAAGAGTGTTAGACCATTAAGCAGTTTTTTTAATGTTGTGTTTGAATTATTTTTATCGATCAGAATAATTTGATACATGGTTTGTGTTGAAAATTTATAAGCTTGTTTTTACCTTGGTTGATGAAAAGGGCAGGTAATTCTGTCGTAGATGTTAGCCATAATTCATCTCTGTCTTACATGAATTGTTTTTCAACTGTTAGTTTTGGTTGGTTGGATCAGTCACTGCTTGAAATGTTATTCACCATTTTGCTTTGGTTATTTCACTGACTATTTGCTGCGTCTTCTTGGTCTCTCTTGTTGTATGATATCTAATATAGTGATTGTGGGCGAGATTGCGAATTTTGTGGCATATGCATTTGCCCCAGCAGTTCTTGTTACCCCTCTTGGTGCATTGAGCATTATTGTTAGGTAATTACTCTTCGGATTGTGTTTTAATTAATTTGGGGTCCACCCAATGATGCCATTGGAAATTTGAAATGTTATTTTTTTTCTTTTGGTGGTTGTAATGGTTTACAGTGCTGTGTTGGCTCACTTTATCTTGAAAGAGAGGTTGCATAAATTAGGGATTTTGGGCTGTGTGATGTGCATTGCTGGTTCAGTTGTGATTATTATTCATGCACCACAAGAGCATCCAATCACTTCTGTTCAAGAAATATGGAGTATGGCAACTCAACCAGGTCAGAAGTTGCTCTCATTTCAGTCCTCTCTGGATATGTAGTGGGCTCTGTTAAATACTAACTACTTTCTAAAATTTTCAGCTTTTCTGCTCTATCTGGGGTCAGTATTAGTGCTGGTTTTCATTCTTGTCTGCCATTTTGCGCCACGATGTGGGAACACAAATGTACTGGTTTTTACAGGCATTTGTTCTTTGATGGGCTCTCTCTCGGTAAATATATTGCTGACACCTATCTAATTACTCTGACTTCGTATTCTAATCTGAGGAAACTTCATGTTGACTCCATAGGAGCATAGAGGCTAGGTTGGTTAACCTGATTGTGTAATCTGTGTTGCGAAGCTAAAGAAAGTTATTCCTAAGCTTACCATTACTTATTTTGCTTTATATATTGTTGCATGCCGCAAATTGCCTGTATTAAAATTTCCCTTCTGATTTATTCAGCAATTATCTGCATTGAATGCTAGTGTAATACTCTCTAATTGCTTTGTTTATACTTAAAATTACCTATGGCCTGCAGGTAATGGGTGTTAAGGCTCTTGGAACATCACTGAAATTGACATTTGAGGGTGTGAATCAGTTAGTATACCCAGAGACATGGTTTTTTATGTTGGTTGTGGTTACATGTGTAATCACACAAATGAATTATCTCAACAAGGTCAGTGATGGAGTACCATTATAAGATACTATATACATTTGATTGATGAAATCTTATGTTCTATGGTTTTAAGTCAAATTATATGTGACTGTTGTTGACTGGAAGTGATTTTATTTGGATATTGATGCGTTCATTGATGACTCCACCATGAAGACGCACATATGTTTGTAGTCTACTTGTGTATATACATTTAACAAGGAAAAGAAAGATAGATTACATGTTATCCAGCCTAATCTCTAAGATTCTGTAGCATGTTAATGTCAGAATCTGTGATCGAATGTACTGATGCATGGACAAAGTTTCAGGCATGTATTTGCCAAATATATGTAATGTATATTTCAAGTCACAAATACATGAAAATAGAATTTAACCATTCATAGAAATCGATCTAGATACAGCCCTACATTGTGGGTTTTAGATGAATAGCTCACTTCTACCAGAAGTTAATTCAGCCAAATTAGTCCACATATTTGAATATGAGATCTTGAAAAATTGTAAATTGTCACTATTTTACTCCTAGGATTGAAAATTTTTGACTAAAGTTAGGTTACTTCCTTCCTTCTGTCATTGACTCAGTATAGTGAAAGCATGGTAGCAAAAAAGTAATGATTAGATGTGTATACGAATGATGCAACATTTTTTAAGTTTTCTTCTTATTTTTATAATAAATAAGGACCATAACCCAATGTAGGTCCATTGAATTAGGATCTTAGGAGGGGCGGTGTAGTAACAGACCCGACCTTTAGTATTTTATGCAAAGTGGCTACACTCAGACGCAAACTCACATTTTCATGCCAGTAGCAAGAGGCTTTTACCAAGTGATGGTCCCTTCGACTCTTAATTTTACTGGTTTCCAAAAAATATTAATAGAATATATATATAGTTTTTTATTTGTAAGTTCATAATGTGACTATTTTTTGCCATATTTCATTTCAATTCTATGTTACTTGATTTACATCTATTTAAATAAATACTATGCCAATATCATTTTGAAAATGAAAAGAGGCCACTATTCTGTGACATAATTACTTAATTTTTAATCAAATTAAAGTCCATACCTTTATGCTTTTCTAACTTTATATATTTATATACATAAAATGGTTCTATATATATATATATTGGCCTTTCATTTAACACATAATTAATGTAAAGTTTAAAGGAACATATCTAGGTTGAAAACCACAAAAATTAAGTTTTCCCAAGTTTAGTTTTTTTTTTTTTAAATTTCTTCTTGGATTTTCAACCCAAAAGACAATCAAATCCTTGATGAGATGCATGCCAGTTGATCACTATATAATTTAGTACTTGTTTCATCTTCGTTTGGTCCTAAATGAATAAGAAAACTAAGATCATCTTAATCATTACCTTGTTTTTAGAGCTTTCAGAACAAAAGTTTCAAAAGAATTTTTAAATCCTCTAAAAAAGATGGAATGATTCTCAACTAAGTCTCTAGATTTTTGAAAGTTGGAAGAGTTTCTGAAGTTTGTATGCTTCGTGGTTGAAATGAGAGAAATCTACCTCATTTTTGGCAATATATTTTTCATGTTAAATTAGCAGAAAAAATGTTATATCTGGGGATATATTGTATGCCTAGCAATTTATTGAGGTATAATAGTTAAATCAACTTTTACATTTTGGATTATATCAACCCTTGGGGAAGGGGAACATCAGGAGCATACTGGATATTTTGAATCCTGATAAAACACGTTGAATCCCCTTTCCATATCAGACAGGCTATTTGATGTTTCTGATATTTGTAGTTACACTTCATCTACTGTTAAATTCAGATCTCAAATACTCTTTACCTTGATTCGTTATGTGATTCCTATTGCATACATTCTTTGTATAAATTATATTTGTGCTTTTGAATTCCTATTTACTGTTTTGTGAATCCTTTAGTTCATAGGAAACACTATCCACATCCTGTCCTTGTTCTTGTTCTTTTTTTTTTCTTTTGGTTGTGAGTATCATTTTTTTTAAAAAATTTTCTTCCTAAGAACATATTTTTTCAGTCAACTAAATAATAAAAACAATGGAAAATAAAGTCATGCTTTCAAAATTTAATTTTTCGGCAATACCATGAGGCTATATATGATGTTCTCCTACTTGAACATTTTTATGTTTGACAGAAATAATAAATTAATTTTTCTGAAGGTCTGGGAGTTACAATTTCAGTTTTTTAGTCTCAGGGTATCAAGTTTTTATAAAAATGCTAAATGCTTAAGAGAAGAGATGGTAGTACCTTTATACAAGAATAATGGAGATGTTTAGAACTGGAACGATCACCGTAGAATTAAGCTTACGAGTTGTACAATGAAATTATGAGAAAGAGTGATGGGAAAAAGATTAACAAGAATATTCTTACTGTTAGAAAATCAGTTTGTGTTAATGTAGGGAGATGTACCATTAAGTTTATCTTTTACTTATCTAATTAATGGAGAAATGTAGATAACAGAGAAGATACCTTCACATGGTTAATCAAGAGAAAGCAGATGGTTATGGAGATTTGGTGAAGAAAAAGAGTCATTGTGGCATTCGATAATCGTGAGCAGATATGGTATGCAAAGAAATGGGAGAGACTCTTTCCCAAAGATAAGCTTTTGGTCCTGTGGTTCTTGGAAAGCGATTTCAGCCCTTGGCCCATCTTTCTATCCTTTGGTAAAACCCATTCTCCATTCTAGATCATCCATTCATTTTGGATTCAAATCACCTGCTGGGTGCCCAGCAGCCAATGGTACAGGGCCACATCACCGCAGCCCTGACACATGTCAGGGCTGCGGTGATGTGGCCCTGTCCTTATGTATTCCCATTGGCTGCTGGGCACCCAGCACCAGCAGGTGATGTGAATCCTTCATTTTTGGGAGGATGATTGGTGCAGTGATTCTATCTTATCCATTAAGTTTCCTAGACTTTTTCATATTCACCTTCTTTTGGCTGCTCTTGTGTCAAACATTTTATCATGGGTCTCATGTGGTTTGATGTGGAATCTGCAATTCTGTCGTGAGTAACACTTCTCTTAGATGGAGGAGCTTGGTTCTCTTCTGAATGAGCTTAGTCTTTTATGTCTTGATCCATCCTTGCCGGATTCTCGGAAGTAGAGTATTTCTCATCATGGTTCCTTTTCAACCAGTTCCTTTTTTAATCATTTATGTTCCAAAACCAAGTATTGGTCCCCCAGGTTTTCCCCTTGCTTTGCTTTGGAAATCTCCCGCCCCTCCCAAAGTCCTTGTCATCTTGTGGACTGCTTTTCATAATGGTATAAATAGCCTTCATAATCTCTAGAAGAGAAGGAAACAGATTGCTATTTTTTTTTGATGAATAATGAAGATTTCATTGGATCAAAATGAGAAGGAAGGAAACAGATTGCTATTTTGCCTAGTGTATGTTTGTTGTGCCTAAAAAATGGTAATCAGTGGACCATATTTTTCTCCATTGTTAGCTACTTCGGTCAATTTGGCTTTCTTTTATCAGATCACTAGGTCTTAATTGGGTATTTCCAAGATCTATCACTGATATGGCATTTCAGATGAGATTCCCTACACGTTAACAGGAAAGGAAAGAAAAAAGATGTTGTATCATGCAGTCTTCTATCTGGTCTGTCTGGTTAGCAAGGGATCAGTGCATCTTTGAAGGTGAAGACATAAAGAAACAAAAAATCCTAAATGATATTCTGGTAGTGGTTTCAACCTGGGCGTGTAATAAGGAAGAATTTAGGACTCTCTCTCCTAATGAAATATTGCGGGACTGGCCTAATATTGCTATTCATGATTAATTTGGTTCATTAGTTTTAGCTACTGCTCCTGATTTAGTTGTTGTTTTGTATCGGTACCCATTTCTCGTGGGTCTTTTGTACTTCTGCCCCTCATTTTACTTAATACATATTCTTATTCACCATAAGAGGAGAAAAAAAAAAAAAAAAAGAGAGAGAAGCCTGTGGTATAGTCCCAAGACAATTAATTTGGTGGGTCTTGGTCAGAAAATGGGTTTCAATTATAATTTGTATTTATTGAGGATATTAAATATGGGCATGAAGCAGCCTTGTCTATGGTGAAAGTTATAGGCAATGAAATGAATGAATTCCCTGTAATGATAGTTTCATATCAAGGGTTAGCTATGAGCCTTTATCTTTTCACTTTAGTTATGGATAAATTAACTAATTATATTCAAGAGGAGGTTCCTTGGTATATGCTATTTTTAGATAATGTAGTTTTTGTTAACCAAACTATAGATGAAGTAAATGCAAATTGGAGTTATAGAGGGATAAATTAGAATCAAAAGATTTAAACAAAGTCTAATTAAGACTTTTCAATGTTAGTGCAAATAATAGAAGATATGAATTAACAGTAAGAATTGAGAATCAAGAGATTCCAAAACGCAACCAATGCCATTATCAAGGTTCAATTATTCATGAAGGGGAAAATATTGATGAAGATGATGCACATAGAACTAGAGTTTGATGTCTTAAGTGGAGAGCCATTACTGGAATCCTATGTAATTGATGTGTTTTGCTTAAGCTAAAAGGTAAATTTTACAAGACTGCCGTTAGACCCGCTATTGTATACAGATTAGAATATTGGGCAACAAAGAAGCAATAGTTGCATAGGATGAATGTTACATAGATGAGGATGTTGAGATGGATGTGTGGGAAAACTAGGAAGGATAAGGTAAGAATTGAGCATATCTAAGAGTCTCTAAAAATTGCCCAAATGGGAGTCAAAATGGAAGAAAATAGGTTAAGATGGTTTGGACATGTAAAATGAAGACCTAGGGAGGCATCTGTGAAAAAACAGAAGAATGTACATATTGAAGGATCTAAAAGGATAAAAAAGAAGACCAAAAAAAACTTAGATAGAGTCAGTTCAAAATGATTCAAATGCTTATAGTTTTAAGTGAAAGTATGGGTTTTGAACTTTTGATACACTGAAATGGAGGAATAGGATTCATGTAGTCAACCCCAACTAGTTGGGATAAGGCACTTTTTGTTTTTAGGCGTCTAGTGTTTAGAAAAATTTTAGAAATATAGTTAGATAGATATGGACTTATATTCCTGAGAAGGAAAGAAATCATCCATAAGGTGAGCTCTCATTAGATACAGCTTCTCATTTATGAAATATAACACCTACTGCCTCCCTTTGGCTGATATCACTTTTAATAATGGTATATTTTCATTCTTTTGAACACAAATCAGATATTTAAATGCAATTTTATTCATCCTATTCAAGTACGGATAAAAAAATAGAAATTCAACTTGTTTGATAATATTATCCTCAACAACTTGGATGGTAGTCAATTCAAGAGCATGAATTAGAGCAATCTGTAAGGATTTGGATTTTTAATCATTTGTTGCAACAAACAGGGCTCTAATGAACTCAATGTCTCTTTCATCAGTGAATTTTGTTGGGGCTGGTATTGTGCATCAAGTAGTAATCTCCAGAAAGTACCTCTGAAAATTAGAGGGACATGGTCATGATCATTATAAGGTCTCAACACATTTGACTGAACGAAATGAGGAACTGAAAACATGGATAAGAAAAAGGGAGTACTGAAATTAATCTGCCATTTCATCACATTATGATTGCCAGAGAAATGAAGAATCGAGAAGTGCAAGTACTGACATTATATCTATACATTTTGCTAAATGTCACCTGCAATCATCTCCTTTATCTAATTCTGATTCCACTATAGATAGACAATATAACAAGGTTAATGCTACTTGTAACTCTAGATTCCTGCACACAAGTTTGTTGCAAGAAGTGGTAGCAACACAGGAACCTGGTAATAATTCCTTACTTGGTAATAAGGTTAAATGATCCATCAGCAGCTACAATATTTTTGTCCTAGAACTTGTAATAATATGAGGTGAGCTGGTGGTCTGACTGATAATGTGGTTAAGGGATTCTTAATCATTGTTAGGTTTGGAAAAATTTTGAGGAACTGACAAGGTGAAGTATAGGAGAGTTACCATCTGATAATTTTCAGCTTTAGAAAGATGAGATCCTAAATTGACTTATATTTATCAAGTTCTCAAATTTATTCTTGAAAACTGATGCAGCACCTAGTAAATGATAGCTAGATTTCAATTTTACCATTATTCCTTGTGTCAGCAAGTTACTATGAAATTTGGTAATAGACAGGTCACAGAATGCTGAAGATTCACCTTAAAATTCATTAGTCTCTGATGCTGTACCTTTGGACTTGCGATAAATGCTCAGGTATCTGTTCCAATTTCACTTTCAAGCTAACCCTTATCTAGTATCACAATGGATTTGTATGAGAAGTGAAAGATCACATAGATCCTCTTATAATGAGACAGCAAAGAGAGCTGGCTCCATTATATTCATATCTGGAGTGAAAAGAAAACAGGAATTGGAGCTGGTTCCAGAGTTCATCACTGCAATTAGAGAGAAGATGCCCCAAAATTAAAGATCTGTATTGTGATTGTCTTCGTCTTTCATGATTCTCCCATTAACAGTTGTGTCAACTCCTACTTGGCATTCCTTGCTTGACCAGATGTAGCAGGAATCTTGTTGTTGCATTTTCTCTTGGTGCTTTCTTCTTAAAATTCTTCTTTTGTACCCTCGAAGAATGGAATATTTTAATTTCTGAAGTTCGTTATCATGTTTCCTGAATAGAAATCAATAATTATTGGATTTCTACTTTTTTTTTAAAATTTACTGCTTTAATAGACATATAAATATGTTGTTTCAGGCCCTTGACACTTTCAACACCGCGGTTGTGTCCCCCATTTATTATGTCATGTTCACAACACTTACAATACTTGCAAGTGTCATAATGTTCAAGGTAATGCCATTTCATTGATAGCATCTTACATTGGAAGTGTCATTTATGCAAACCTTTCTGATAGCATCATCTGGTATTGAATCATACAGAACCAACATATTCACTCAAAATGGTGGGTTCTCACTCCTTCAGTTTTTTCATTTCAGGATTGGGATGGCCAGAGTGTGGGGAGTGTTGTGTCTGAAATATGCGGCTTTGTAGTTGTACTCTCTGGAACCATCTTATTGCATGTGACCAAGGACCTTGAGAGAAGTTCCTCTTTCAGAGGTGGATTATACATTTTCATTCACCCTTTTGATTTATCTCCATTCCCTTTCATTTTGAAAGTTTCTTCATTTAACTAAAACAGTGATGTAACAAATCTTGTCTTGAATATTTGGTATCTCTGCAGGTGGCTATCCACCAGTATCACCATCATTGTCAACCCGGCTCTGCAGTGGAAATGGGGAATTTCTGAAGCATGAGGAGGAAGATGTGTCATCTTCCGAAGAAATCTGCTTAAGAAGACAAGAGTTGTACTAGCAGTTGGCTGCATTTGTAAAAAAAAAAAGAATTAACCCAGTTTATCAGAACACAGATCAACGTGAAATCACAGTGGAAATTCTGAGAAATCCAGGAAAAGTAGATGCCAATCTGATGATTCCACCGAAGTTGAGTACAAGTAAAGGAAATCGAGGCTGTTGTTAATGGGTTGTTTGTCTTGTTCAGCTGTCTGTGAGGTATATAACAAACATCATTGGACTTTTGGTTTGGAGAATTGCTACTGATAGAAGGTCATGTAGCGAAACAGATAATCGCTTTTCAGGGTGCATTCCATTTGCGTACTCGTGTGGAGCTTCCAAAGATACTGATTTTAATGTGTGGTTTCGAACATTCTGAATGATGGCCGAGAGAAGATAGGAGGAAGGTGGATCCATTGCTGGCACTAGAATTTAGCTTTCAGTGTACAGAGTATCAGCACAGCAAATATCAAATTGTTTCATGAGATGGAGCTTTAGTGTTGATTTCTGCAGTTACCCCTTGTGGAATTCTTTTGTTCATTTCTGTGTATAACAATAACGAAGAAAGAAAATGCTTTCTGCTATTCTGTCTTACTGAATTATTACAACTTTTGTTTGACAGATTTGAGTGTGGTCTCCATTTGGTTTTTGGTAATTTCAGGCCTAACATTTTGTTTATTGCTGAAAATACTCAAATTTAGCAACAGGTTCACTTGGGTTGAAAGATTCAGTAATCAAATCAATGTTTTTACGTTTTGTTTCTAGAAAAAAAATTAGGAATTTTCTTTTAGGTTTGTTTCTAGGGTGAATTACTTGAATCTCACTTGTGGTTTAATAAACTTACAGATATCATTTTTCATTCAAAAAATAACACTAACCTCCCTTTAGAAAAGGAGACGAAACCTGGGGCTGTCAACGAGCCGAGCTAGGCTCAGGCTCAGGCTCAGGCTCAGGCTCTGCTCGTGTGAGCCGAGCTTGAGCTCTATTTTTAGGCTTGCAAGCTAAGCTTGAGCCAAAAAAAAAAAAAACTCAACTTAATAAGCCTGGGCCAAACTTGAGCGGGCATTCGTTAAGTATATTTATGTATCTATATCATATATCATATATCATATATTACCATATCAAACATATGTGTTGATGTATAATTATTAGATTTTAACTTATGATTAAATATTACTGTATTAGTAAGTTATCAAACATATAGTTTGTTTTTTGTTATTATAATTACATGAGTAATTTTTTATTTTCCTTCTAAATGCAGGTTTTGGATTTTATTAATTCTTAATATTAGATACATAAATGCCACAATAACTATGGATAAAAAAGCCTTAGTTTATTTAATTTTTAAATTTTTGTTATTGTCTATTGACTCTATTGTTTTCAAGTATCCTTCAATATTTGAATATATTTGTCACTATGTTACGCACTAGGACTTGGCACTCTATAAATTTGCGGCCACTTTTGAGATTTTTCTTGATAAATTTTTTAAAATGAATATTTGTTGATCATACAATGTAGATTGGTATTATTTTTCTTTACACATATAAACAAAGCATGCATTAAAGCCATATTTAGTGAATCGGGCCTTTCCTTTAGCGAGTCAAGCTTTTGTGAGCAGACCCTGAGCTCAAGAATTTTTAACGAGCCTGAGCCCAAATTTTTTTTAACAAAGCTTAAATCGAGCCTCAGCCTTGCCCAAGGTTTATGAGCCTGAGTTGAGCTGTACAAAGCTCGACTCATTCATAGTCGTCGAAACCATCACGGAAAAGTAGAGTGATCCAGAGGAAGTCATACATATCTACACTATAAAGGGGAAAACTACCACACCACTCATAATCCATGGCATTGATATTAATAGGGAAGTTTCTACTTCCTGATTCTGCCACTGTCTTGATTATAACACCTGAAATTTTAGAGACATTAATGAAATATATCTGTAAATTTTACTACTTGCACGAGTCTCATAATTGCATGAATTTTGAATATGCCAATAGTTGCAAAAATAATGCTGCATAAGAGAGTAAACAAGGAAATCCTAGTGCTGAATCCGGAACCAGCCCTGATAGGCCAAACAACAGGAAAGACACTGGGGTACAAGTAAAGGCTGAATATGTCTCTAATGTTAACCTTGAATTGGAATATGACAAGTTGAACAAAGGGGAATACACAGAAACACTGGAAGGTGTAAATGACTCAAACATCCTCCTTAGCATAGATCCCAACAGATAAGATGGAGATGATGTGAGTCTCAATAACTCCTTATGGAAATCTAACATGCCTTGGAAAGGCACAAGAAAGAGGTTTTTAGGCCGCATAGAGGAGACCAAAAAGTGGTTTTCCTAATCATTAGAAAATATGTCTGGATTTGGAAGAAACATGATATTAATTAAACCTAAGCCACTCCAGTGAAGTAGAAGCTTAGCACTTTAAGCCGGAATGGGTCCTGAAGATCTACGAAGAGATCACTAAGTAGTTGGATGCCAAGTTTCTTAAAGATTGAGACTTAGAACGATAAAGGAACTCAACTTAATGCCGAGAGCATGGGAGCTCCCCAAAGTTAAAAGAAGTGAGCCAAACAATGCTTCCAAGTGTTTGATGCTTCCTGAAAAATTAGAAAACATTGACGGACTTCACCTATCGAAGCACATGAATGAGAGAATGAAAAATTAGGACTTCTGGCTCATTTTTCTAACCTCCTTTTTGAACTTTATCAGTTCCGAAGACCTCCCTAGAGCTTGAATAACCCTTTTCTACCACTCCTAATCCCATTTTCATAATCAAAATCATTACCTAAAATCAAATATTCAAAGCAAATACCACAATTTGAGGCACCGCTGCTGCTTGGTTTGGATTTGGAGGTCTACACAGTAAGGTTAGAGCTCTCCAAAGCAAGGTAAGACCACCTCCTTTATCTTAAATTTATCAGATTTCTTTTAATATCTGGGATTGTCCTTAATTAATAAATTTTATTGATTTCTGCATACACACAGAAACAAAAAGAAACACACAGAGACAAAAGGATTTAACGTGGTTCTGTTGAAACCAACCTACATCCACGAATGTGATCCCCTGTTTTTTCTTTCTTGGAAATCACAGGCTCTCCATTATTTAAATCAATCAATACAAATATATGAGAATATTCTACAACTCATCTTCTTATGTTGCCAAATATGAAAGATTTGATTGAGTTTTGATTGATCCAAATTTGTCAACAGTATATTTGTCAACACTCCCCTTCAAGTTGGAGCGTATATATCAATGGAGCCCAACTGGGATAATCCCTGCTGGAAATGCCCCTTCTCTGTAGCTTTAGTGAATATATCAGTAAATTTATTCTTACTTTGTACATAAGGAGTGTCAATGACCTTTGCTTGCATCTTTTCTCAAACAAAGTTACAGGCAACATCTATGTGTTTGGTTCTTTCATGAAACATTGAATTGGATGCAATGCGCATGGCTGCTTGTTTGTCACAATACATGTTAATTGATGTCTTAGGCTTAAGAGCTAAGTCTTGAAGGAGGTGTCACAACCATATCAACTCACTAGTAGTTGAGGCCATTGCTCTATATTCTGTTTCAGCACTAGAACGAGCAACCATGTTCTACTTCTTGCTTTTCCAAGTCACTAGATTTCCTCCAACAAAGGTGCAATATCCTGTAGTTGATCTCTGATCAAGTGGGTCTCTTGCCCAGTCTAAATCTATATATCCTTCAATTTGAATATGCCCATTTTTCTTCATCAAAATTCCCTTTCCTAGAGAGGACTTCAAATACCGTTTACAACTTCCAGATGTTCTGTCTTGGGTGCATGCATAAACCTGCTAACAAAGCTAACAACATATGTAATATCTAGTCTTGTAATTGTGAGATAAATAAGATGCCCAACCATCCTTTGAAACATGCCTATATCTTCCAAGGGTTTCTCCTCATTAATACCAAATTTTTGTTGATAATTAATGGGAGTACCGGCTGGCTTTGCCCCTAACTTTCCAGTTTTTTTCAATAGATCAAGGGTATACTTCCTTTGGGAAAGAAAAAGACCCTTGTTTGAATGGCCCACCTCAATACCTAAAAAGTATTTCCAACCTCATTATTTCCTGTGATGACTATATCATCTGCATAAATGAGAAAAGCAATAGTTTCTAACTCATTTTTCTGTGTAATCATTGATTAATCAGCTTCACTTCCTTTAAAGCCCAAAGAATTGAGATCCATGCTAAGCTTAGCATACCAAGCTCAAGGTGATTGTTTAAGGCCATATAGGGACTTTTTCAGTTTGCATACTAATCCCTTTAGAGCAGGGTTTTCTAGACCAGGATTGTGGACTGGACCAGCCCGATCCTGGTACAAACTGTACCTGACCGGCTAGATCAGCCGGTCCAAAGTGATTTGATGAAAAAAATTAGAAAATTTTTATTTTCTTTGGACTGGCTGGTACCGATTCGGCCGGTCCAGAACGGTACCGTCCGGTCCGGAACAACATCAGCCGGTCCATAGCCGGTCCGGTTTTAAAAATTCTGAAATTTTAAAAAATCCAAAAAAAGAGAGGGAAAATTCATTTATAAATGTTATAACATATAGATGATTGATATAAGACATAATAAAGTTAAAATCTATATTAAAATGTTAAATTATAACATATAGTCTGATATGTTATAATTATAACAAATAGTATGTTATTTTTTATAATTTGACATTATAGTATATCATATTATACGTTATAACATATAATAAAATTTAACATTATAAGTTGTTTTAAATATAATTTGACATATATCAAATTATATGTTATATGCTACTTTTTGTGATAATATAAATTGATAAATAATGATATATTATAATATAAAGATATAATTTGATATTATAACATATAATATCAACTTTATTATATTTATATCAATCATCTATAATTTTTAACAATTATAAAGGATTTTTTCTTATTTTTTAGATTTTATTGCTATTTTTTTTTTTAATTTTCTGAATTTTTTGGATTGGGCTGGTTATGGACCAGCTCTAGACCGAACAGACCGGACCGGTACCGGCCGGTCCAAAACGATCCTTTTAATCAAATGATCCCGATCCGGTAAACCATGCTTTAGAGAGTCATGGGGATCGCCTGGCGAAAGTTCCATGTAGACTTCTTCCTTAAGATCACCTTGAAGGGAGGTATTTTTAACATCCATTTGGAACAAAGGCCATCCATAATTAATAGCAACAGATAATAAAACTCTAACAGTATTCATTTTAACAACAGGAACAAAAGTCTCCTTATAGTAAACACCATAAGTTTGAGTGAATCCCTTAGCAACAAGTCTAGCTTTATACCTTTGAACAGAACCATCACTGTTGTATTTGACCTTGTAAACTCATTTACAACCCACTGGATGTTTTCCTTCTGGTAGTTGGGCAATGTCCCACGTTTGGTTCTTTTTGAGAGCTTGAAGTTCTTCATCCATTGCTCTTTGCAACACAGGATGCCTACTAGACTCAAGAAAATTGGATGGCTTAGTATAATTTTCAACAACACTTAAGAAAGCAAAATGAGATGGACTAATGTTAATCATAAAAAATGTAATCTTGAATAGGAAATGGCATACTGTGATATGTTTAGAAATCTCAAAAACGAGAAGATCTGCGGAGAGGATTTTGATCAGGTGGGGCCACGAAGTCTTCAGTATTTGTTGCAGAACCTTCTTCAATAGTTGGTAGGTCTTCAAAAGTATCCGTTTGTTCTATTCCATTTCCACCATTAGCTGGTAAAGGAATAGTTTTATCATTAATCTCCCCCTGGATTTGATGCTTGTGAGTTTGAGCAGAGGACCTTTTGAAAAAAGCTTCATTTTCAACGAAGGATACATCTCTGGAGATATATAATTTATTTGTTATTGGGTCATAACATTCGTATCCTTTTTTTGTTGATGAGTATCCAACAAAGACACACTTGGTGGCATGATGATCTAGTTTTCCACTATTCTGTAAGTGTCACTACAAAAAAAGAGACTTTTAGTAACGGCCGATAACCGCTACTAAATATGCAGTGGTTGCTACTAAAAGTCATGGTAGCGGTCTCACAACCACTTCTAATACCGCTGCTACTAAAGAGTATTAGTAGTGGTTATGTAAACAAGCGCTACTAATTCTTTCTACCTTTAGTGACGCTTTTTCTAGCAATTGCTACTAGTTCATTAAACTAAGACACACACAAAAAACGCTACTAATTCATACAAACGCTACTAATTCCTTTACTAAATAGTAGCGGTTTGAAATAACCGCTACTAATTTTGAAAAACATATAACAGCAGCTATCAAATAACTGCTACTAATTCTTTCAATATATAGCAACTTTTAATAAATAACCGCTACTAATTCCTTAAAATAAAACCTTTTTAACAATGATTTCAATTGGTTGAGGCTAAACCCTTTTGGTTTTAAAAAATCCCATATTATTGAAAAGCTATTATAAGTTACATGGAATATGAATCACAAACGTTAAATTATGCTACTAAAATGCTAGTATCCACATTATTAAAATTATTTGAACAATAGCAAGAAAAGAAAAAAATTCTCACTAAATCTTATTATAACCATAAAAGATACAATTAAAATGCATAGTGGTATAACATGGCATCAAAATAATCATTATCTTCCAACAATCCTATACAACCAAACTAATCAAAAAATAAATAAATGAACGCTATCTAGAATGGCAAATATAGTTGACTGGATGAGAAGTTATAATGCTGGAGAAGGAAAGCTTGGTCATCTTGAACAAGCAGCAACAAAATTGAAGTCAAATAAAAAAGGTCACCTGCAATTAAAAAAATAAAATGCAAACCGTAAGCCTAAAAAAGGTAAATTATAATGTTCTGAGTCGCATACACTTGATGAGCATAAAAAAAACAAACTCCTATATATTAATGCATATAAAACAAAAGTGCTAGCCTTATATATTAATGTTCTGAGTCGCATACACTTGAACTAGTTTTGTCTTTCTTATCTTTAGTTGGTAGTACAGATAAAATCACCAGGAGAAGGAACAAACTATATTAAAGTTACCCAAATATTTTGAACATTCTAGATTTAAAAACACTTTCATCTTTCAAGCTTTTTAACAGTTCATAAAGGTAATAAAAATATTATGCAACTGCAGTCCAAAGAATCCTAACATAGGTTTGCATGGCTAAATTTCAAGGTAATGCTGTATTTCATTAACATATTCAGAAGAAGAAAAGAAAAAAAAAACTAAAAGTATTACAGCTTGATGGAGATACCCTCATTGTTTCAAGTATTGCCAAAATCAATGCATTGCTTTTGTAAGGAACTGACACAAAACCTAAGCAAAGGTATTTGTAAATAGTCAATGTAATATCACTCTGATTATTCACTGTTTCAGCTGATACCCAACATTTTTCATGGCAGATGATGTTGATACCATCAGTCTAATACAGTAATATTTAAGCCATGGCTATGCCTACAAGCTGTTTCTAGTTTGAAACAATGACTGGTTATGCAGTGGACCTATAATCTAGGCAACTTACCAGCTTGGCTTGCTCCTGGATATAGACAACTCCATTGTCGACACAATCAGAGCAATGAGAAGATTCTAAAAATCTTTGCTCTGGCATTCCGTTGACATTTGCCACAAGGTCACAAAGCAGCCTCTGGACGGATTTCTGAAGCCAAAAAGCTGCAGTCCACAATAAAATTTGGAAACTACAATTAGCAAGGGTGGATTTTCTAATCCAAACGAATGTGGAGGAATAAGGAGAAAAGCCTGAAGCATAATGTTCAGAAATGAATCATTAAACAAAATTACCACAAAAATATCGGAACTGTTATATTGAACAAACACTAGAAAATAAACATTTAAGTCTTCAGAAATATAATTTTATCACAGTTTGAATACGCATCAACAAACTAGCTTTGCATACAAGCAGACCTCCTAAAAAGTACTTCTAAACATTTAGTTAGAGCAATGAAACACGACATTGCCATTGCGTTGATGATGCGTGAATTGTTTGTTTTCCACCATGATGACACTAAAGCCTCTCATCGCCAACAAGAAAAATCAGGCCCAAATAAAACAAACTGACCATTTGTAACAGAAAAAAAAGGTAAAGGACGATGAACTAACTCACCTGCTAGCACTTTCATGTTGCTGATAAATGAGAAGGTTTTTTTATGATAATATAACTGTTTAGTTATCGGTGATTTGGAAGTTTAACTAGACAAGGCTGTTGGGTATTGTTTTGGTCCTCTGTTTAGTTATTGGCCAATGTAGGAAATGGGGTTGGCAGTAAAAAGGCCATAAGCTGAAATCTGTTCCTCAAAGAAAGAAAGCAGGTCCCAAGAGAGGTTTATAGGAAATCAAATGGAAACTTTATATGAAAAGGAAAGTCAGAAGATCTAGTAATGCAGAATTTAAGCTATATCCTTCAAACTTCTAATTACTTGAAACTCTTCAGATTTTGATTGCCCAAAAAAGCAAGCTTAGTGTTTGATTTGATTTGATTTTCATTTTCTCAAGTTCTCAATACAGTTTTTCGAGTATAATCTGTAGGGAATTTAAGAAAAATGAGGTTTTCTTCACCTCAATTGTATTGTATCATAGATGAATATAAACGGTTACTTTCTTTCTTTATTTTCAGTATCTTTTTTGGTTTCTTTATAAAGAAATGGAAATAATTTTTCCATTTTTTGTGTTCTGAAAACCCAAATATGTAAAAATGCCTTCTAAACTAAGATAACAAAGGTACAAAATTAAGTGTAAGATAAATTGAAATGATAAAGAGAGTATAATTATTCCAAATCATTTGAATGTACCGATTTAACCTTCGTGATCCAATTATCTATCTATAGAGGCCTTTGAGTTTATCTACTATCTAGACACCTAGGTGTTTCACTCCCATTTTCAATCTTGCACTTGTGATGAACTCTATTAACGTAGGTCCTATCTTAATCATGTTTAGAATGAATCAAATTTCAAATAAATTCCAAAAGGATTAAGAACTAACTACTGATAAGTGTACAATGGTAATGGTAAGGAAATTAAGGAATACCTTTGGAACACCTTTAGTCTTTGAAAACTAAGAATGTAAGGCTTGGTGGAAAATGAAATTGAAAGGTTCTAATCTGGCAACTATTGTCATTGGATGATCATTAAAAGAATTGCAAGACCAGAATAATTTTCAGGAAATTGGATGGCTGTACTTACCATATATTACTTTCTCTTTCTTAAGCAATAAATATTATTCACATATTAAAATGCAATCTCAACACCTAGCTGTTTTACATTCACCAATTCTGTTCTGTTTATTCGATCTTAAAAAAATTGTTCTAAAGCTCTAATGGGCATATAAAATCCAAAAATTTGACCATACCAGGATTCCTTGGTCAAGAATCAGAATATCATCCATGCTCATGACAGTGGAAATACGGTGAGCAATTGTGACCACTGTCAATCCTCTACATTCTTTAGATATTGCATTTTGCAGTATCATTGCTGTTCGAGTGTCTACATTGGCTGTGCATTCATCCAAACACAGAACCTGAAAATTTCACAAGGTACTCTATAGCCTCAGTAATAAAACACTAAAGATCAATAAGTGTGAAAATAAATAAAATATTTGAGTTCCATCTATGTACCTGAAGAACCCTTTCAACAGAAACCATTTCCTTCTCAGTTTCAGTAAAACTTGTCTGAAAACTGCTCAACAAAGATACAATTGGTGCTGCATAAGAGAGTGCCAAGCCTACCTGTAGCCAAATGAACCATCTTAGATTAGTAGATGCCAACAAGAAGATTAGTAGCAATTTAAATAAACCGTTATTATTTGTCTTATATAGTAACAGTTAAATTTTAAATGCTACTACAGAGTGTTACTAAATGCTAATTTTCTTGTAGTGTGTACAAAACAACTACAGCCAAAAATTCAAAGATGGGCAAGGTTTATCTCTCAACCTTTCAAAATCTCCAATGGTGACTTATTTTTAAGCACCCTAATAAGAAGCCTATTTATCAAAGAGCAACTTGTCAATACAGCATTAGACCAGTAGCTTTTTGGAAGATTCATTTGAAAGAGAATTGATCCAGTGACCTCAATCAAGTGCCTATTTTTACGTTCAGCAACCCCATTTTACTAGAATTGTTCCGACACACGAGGTTTGGTGCATGATGCCTAGATTCTTGAGATAATCAGAAAATGGCTTATTATCATATTCACGGTCATTATCAGTCCTTAAGATCTTAATTTTGGCACCATATTGGGTAGAGACCATATGACAAGTAATTCAGCCCATTTAACGGGATTGTTGTTAACTTGATGCTTGTATTAGAGAAGAATTGGTAATTGCTTCCCTTACCAGCATCAACATCATAAAAGGGTTTCCTTTGAGTGCGATTTTTTGAGGTTGAGTGCGACAGCCTTTTTGCTACTTGGCATGAGGGTCGAGGCAATAGCCAGGATTTAGTGTCTTATTGTTAGGATCAAACCTAAGCTCAAGAAGAATGAAGAAAAATCAACGAGATTGCTGGCTCGTTACCACTGATACTATTCTCAGATTCAAATCTTGATAATCCTTCAATTACATCAGCCCTATTTATCTTGCTAGAAGTACTTCAATCAAGGAACTAATTCCTCAACCGTTACAGAGAATCAATGCTACCAGTGGTTACAAATCTAATTAAAGATAGAGATTCAAATAAAGAAATAACTAAAGGAAGAAAGCCCCTTTATTACGGAGTGAATGATGCTGAATGAATTAGGACCGTCTTTGTTAGGTAACGTATCCTAACATTCCACCCCCCATATAGACGGCATATCCTCATGCCGCAAAAGCTGGAAATCTCTCTCGAATCGCAGTTGCATCTTCCCAAGTAGCATCTTCTGCGGGAAGACCCTCCCATTGGATTAGTAGTCGTGTGACAGCCCGATTATTTCGTTTGACTAATCCCCGATCGAGTACCTTGGCCGGAACCCACGAGATCGTCCCTGTATCTGAAATTGGTGGCAATGTGGGCAATGAGTGAGCCTGTTGGCCAAGCTTTGGCTTCAGTAGGGAAACGTGAAAAACCGGATGGAGCTTGGAACCGACTGGTAAATTCAATTTATAAGCAACTTGGCCAAGTTTTTCAATAATTTGAAATGGGCCATAAAATCGTGGGGCCAATTTGTTGCAACTCCGGTGCGCCACTGATTGTTGGTGGTAAGGTTGTAAGCGGAGATAAACCCATTCGCCCACTTCAAATGTATGCTCAATACGATGTCGATCGGCAAAAAATTTCATGCGAGCTTGAGCCACCGATAGGTTGTCTTTAAGAAGACGAAGTGAACTGTCCCGATCCTTGAGAGCTAGATCAACTGCATGGACGCTTGTTGATCCCGGAATATAGGTAGCGATGGTTGGTGGTGGTCGACCATACAATGCTTCAAAAGGAGACATTTTGATGGTTGCTTGAAACGTTGTATTGTACCACCATTCTGCCCAAGGTAACCATTGATTCCAGCTTGAAGGTTTGTCACCTGTAAAGCAACGCAAGTAGTTTTCCAATGTGCGGTTGAGAACTTCCGTTTGGCCATCCGTTTGAGGATGGTATGCTGAGCTGCAAAAAAGTTGAGTGCCTTGTATGTGGAAGAAAGCATCCCAAAATTGACTTACAAAAATGGGGTCTCTATCGCTTATGATTGAGCGAGGCATCCCGTGCAATTTGAATATGTCTCGAACAAAGACCTCGGCAATGTGAGCTGCTGAATAGGGATGTGCGATAGCAATGAAATGCCCATATTTCGTTAACCGATCAACCACTACCAGAATAGTATTTTTGGAGTTGGAGACCGGTAGGCCTTCGATGAAATCGAGTGAAATATCCATCCATATGTCTTGTGGTACTGGAAGTGGTTGAAGCAGACTAGGTGGTGAGATGGCTTCATATTTGTTGCACTGACAAGTATCGCACTCAGCTACAAATCGTTTAACATCTCGACGCATGCTTGGCCACATGAAGTTGCAAGAGAGACGTTTAAACGTTCGTAGATAACCCGAATGACCAGCCGCTGGTGTTGCATGGAACTTGTGGAGGAGTTTCTCACGCCATGGTGATGATGCAGGCACCATGTATCCACCTTTATACTTCAACATGCCATCATGAAGAGAATAATGAATTGGTCGTACCTGATTGTTCTGGATTTGCTGAATCAAGGAGGAAAGCTCTGGATCAGCATAACAGGCCTTCTTAATGTCATCGAGAGCCGAAAAAATTGGTCCTGACAGAGCCATTAACGATGCTTCCTCATGCTATCTTGATAAGGCATCAGCTACAGTATTTTGGGTGCCTTTTCGATATTCAATCTTGTAGTCATATCCCAACAACTTTATCAGCCATTTGTGTTGGTCTGGTGTAGAGATACGTTGATCCAGAAAATATTGGAGTGTGCGATGATCTGTTAGAATTTTGAAGTGATGATCCAAAAAGTAGGGTCGCCACTTTTGTACCGCATATATTACCGCTAGCATCTCTTTGTCGTAAACTGATAATGTGAGGTTCCTGCTTGAAAGAGCTTTACTAAGGAAAGCAATGGGGCGTCTGTCTTGAGATAATACAGCACCAATGCCTGAGCCGGATGCATCACACTCCACTGTGAATGGTATAGAGAAGTTTGGCAAAGCAAGAACGGGAGTGGATGACATTGCCGATTTTAACAGATTGAAAGCATCTTCTGATTCTGTGGACCAACTAAATGCATTCTTTTTGAGCATATCAGTGAGTGGCTTGGAGATGCGACCATAGTTGTTAACAAACTTACGGTAATAGCCTGCAAGGCCCAAGAAGCCCCGTAACCGCTTGATTGAGGTGGGTTTAGGCCATTGTTTGATGCACTCAACCTTCACTGGATCAACTGCCACTCCTTGATCTGAAATGATGTGCCCCAGATATTCTAGTGATTGGCACCCAAACGAGCACTTGGACCGCTTCACCGACAGTTGGTTATGCCGGAGTAAATCAAAGACCATTTGCAAATGTTGAATATGATCCGATAATGAATGGCTATAAATAAGTATATCATCAAAGAACACTAGTACGAACCTCCGCAAGTACGGGCGAAACATATCATTCATGAGGGACTGAAATGTCGACGGTGCATTTGACAATCTGAACGGCATAACTAAGAATTCATAATGGCCTTCGTGAGTACAAAATGCAGTCTTTGGAATGTCGTTCTCTTGAATTCTGATTTGGTGGTATCCAGATCGAAGGTTGAGCTTTGAAAAGATTGAAGCGCCATGCAACTCATCAAGAAGTTCGTTAATAATGGGGATCGGAAAGCAATCCTTTATTGTGACGGTGTTCAATGCTCGGTAATCTACACACATGCGCCAACTGCCATCTTTTTTTTTGACGAGTAAGACCGGAGATGAGTATGGGCTTACGCTAGATTACCAGAAATCGAACGCATCATCCGAGAAATGCTGGACATCGGTATGGCCGTACATTGACCGGCGATGTTCCCGGTACCAATGGTATATGGTGATCATGCCGGCGTGTTGGTGGAAGGTCCAACTTAGCTTCAAAGATATCCCCATAATCATTGAGTAATCTCTAAATCTCAGGTGCCAGAGATGAGGATGATGAGGTGGCGGAGATGTGCAACAATTGAGCAATGACGCCTCCCTTTTCTTGATATAAAAACCTTGTCATCATGTGACATTCTGCCACTTCTGTAGTGGTGTCACTTTGGCCTTGTATTCTGTATGTATGCCCATCAACAGTAAAGGACATGTACATGGCACTAAAGTTCCACAATATGTCGCCCAATGATCTCAGCCATTTTGCCCCCAAAACAATATCACAACCACTGACAGCCAACAATAAAAAATCAGTAGTAAAGCAGTAGTCTTGGAGTTGAAGTGCCATACCTCGAACCGAACCCTTGGTGGAGAGGAATGACCCATCAGCCACCAATACACGGGCGGAATCACACGGTTGAACTCGACATCCTAGTCTTTTTGCAAACATAGGATTCAAGAAATTATGGGTGGACCCAGAGTCCACAAGTACCGTTACCTTCATCTTACCGATCAACCCTTGTAGACGCATGGTTTCAGGTTTGAGAGAACCTGTGAGCGCATGTATGGAGATTGTGGGTTCGTTTGCCTGTTCAGGTACAAGTTCTGATTGATCTTGGTGTGGATCCGCCTCTTCCTCGGCCTCCCAGTCACCTTCCATAAGCAATAGTTGGGGTCTTTTGCACTTATGTCCTGGGCGAAAGGGCTCATCACATGTGAAACATAGATTTTTATCTTGACGTTCTTGTACCTCGGCTGGAGTTAGGCGACGGATTGATGGAAGGGTCGTCTTTGGTGGATGAGTGATACCTGATACAGTGGTGGCGCTTGTAGTGGAAGATGGAGGCGACCGGTTGCTGGACCATCTCGATGAAGTACGTCGTGATGTTAATTTATCGTCTTGAACTCGAGCTAGACCAATTGCTGCTGATAGTGACTTTGGTTGGAAAGCTCTGACCTCAAACCGAAGCTCATCACGTAGTCCACTGATGAAACACCCTTTGAGTTGTTCGTCACTCTAGTCATGGGCTCGACATGCCAATCGTTCAAACTCTGTTTGATATTCCTGCACCGATCCTTGTTGCTGGAGTTTAGACAGTGAGCCATGGAAATCATCGTAAATGGAAGGACCAAAGAGGTTCATGATTGCATCAATAAAGTTTGCCCATGTGATGCTGGTATTCTTAGATTGATACCAGTCCATCCATGGTGTTGCATCTCCTTCTAGATGAAAGGATGCGATCTCCACCTTTTTATCAGCAGGAATCTGATGATAACGAAAGTACCTTTCCGCTCGTGAGATCCAATCCAAGGGGTTGGTTCAGTGAAACTTTGGGAAGTCTAACTTCAGCGATCGCGGAATCATTGGCGGGTTGTTCATCCTTGAAAAAAAATTCTGGTGCTGGGCTGAGGTTGATCCATCTTCTTCCGGTCGTGTAGTTCTTGGTGCCTCAGCATGAGATCGTCTGAATTCTTCCATCATGGTTCGTTGGAACTCCGCCTGCTTATCTGCCATTGCTCGTAGGGATTCTTGCAGCTCCTTGATTTGTGAATTAGTTTCCTCATTGTATACCTGTAAGTCGAACTCCCCACTGGGCAGTTCCTGATTGCGTCTCACCATTCTCATAACGTAGCTCTGATACCAATTGTTAGGATCAAACCTAAGCTCAAGAAGAATGAAGAAAAATCAACGAGATTGCTGGCTCGTTACCACTGATACTATTCTCAGATTCAAATCTTGATAATCCTTCAATTACATCAGCCCTATTTATCTTGCTAGAAGTACTTCAATCAAGGAACTAATTCCTCAACCGTTACAGAGAATCAATGCTACCAGTGGTTACAAATCTAATTAAAGATAGAGATTCAAATAAAGAAAAAACTAAAGGAAGAAAGTGTAACGCCTCGAACCCGGGTCTATGCAAAACAAGCACCAAACCCGAATCCGAAGTGATACTGGGCCCAAAGCTACTAATTACCAGACATTTAAATCCAACTAATTAGATTAATTATTAGAGTGCGGAAATTTAAAACATTAATTTCATCAATATACGTGGCTAACTATAACCATTAAACTAACTCATCCATATCAATTCATAAATCTGGTAAATGGGTTTTCTAGCACACTTTCTCTCATATTCAATTAAATCATAAAATATCCATGAAGATACATCTACATCAACCTCTAAAAGAAAGATCCAAATGAAATAATAAAGATCCTCTGCTCAAGAATCTGCGACTTCCCCTCGAGTCAACCCCAAGGACGCTCTCACGTGAAATAGCTGAAAAATAAGATAATGAAGTAGGGGTGAGATACAACTATCTCAGTAGGTAGCACATGCATGCTAGAAACAGTTTATATATAAAAGTAATCATTCATGCACGATAAAATAATCAGGTAGTCACGGTCGATAATAAGAACGATTAATCACCATATGAAACTAAAATCTAATCAGTGTTCGGAATAAAGAGAGTTTATTATGTAACCTTCGTTTCAATTAGAAAGGCAATGTAATATAAATCAAACTCTTCTGATTCAAATGTAGATCATGTCATTCATAATTAATAGTAAGTCTCAATCTGATAACAACATTCTCCCATGTAGGATGCAATCACGCAGCAATCACATCTACCCTACATGAGGTCTCTCCCGCAGGAGTCATCATATCTCACCCGCAGGCGGTCACATCTCACCCGCAGGTGGTCACATCTCACCCGCAGGTGGTAATCACATATATCTCCCTTATGGGATGCAATCACATCGTGGTTACATCTCCCCCACAAGAGGTCACATCTCTCCCGCAGGAGGTCACATATCTCCCCTGTGGGATGCAATCCTATCAGGATCACATCTCCCCCAACAGGAGGTCTCATCTCACCCGCAGGTGGTCATATATCTCCCCTGTGGGATGCAATCCAATCAGGATTACATCTCCCCCAACAGGAGGTCTCATCTCACCCGCAGGTGGTCATATATCTCCCCTGTGGAATGCAATCCAATCAGGATCACATCTCCCCCAACAGGAGGTCTCTCCCGCAGGAGTTACACATCTCACCCGCAGGTGGTCACATATCTCATCCGCAGATGGTACAATCTCTTATAGCCATCATGGCATTCAGTCCACAGTCCAATTATATTTTCAGAAGGAAATTACCTATATAGAATCCTTGTAACCATTTCAAGTGAATTTGATCCTCTTTAAACCCCAAATTGTACTAAATCATAAAACAAGGTGGTTAAAAATTTGAGGACGCGATGTAAAACCCCGAATTTTCCCAAATATTAAAATAAAATAACAATTAATATTCTTTAGGATTATTATGGATGGAAATAATTTATTATTGTAGAGAATATCATTATTAGTGAAGATCAGGAGTTTGGCGCAGATCGGAGCGTCTGATCGCGAGTTATCGCGGTAAGATTAATATTTTAAAGCTAAAGTATTTTGATTGGGCAATGTGTGGAGTTTGATACACATGCGTTGCATTTAAATACACTAAAATGACCTAAACGAATAGGTTGGGAAGACTTGCTCGTATTTGTTAGCCGCACGACGGAGAGCGACGGTAAGAACGACCAAAGAAGAAGGAGGAAGAGGTTGCTCTGGTTTTCTTCATCCCAAAGGAGTGCTTTTGAGTCTGAGTGTTGCTGTTTAGAGAAGGAAGAGGAGAGCACACGTTCAAGAGGTAGGTAGCACCGATTTTCGTTTTGTTTTGTGTTCTGGAGGTTAATCGATTGTATTGCATGTTTTAGTGTTATATATACATGTATTTAGCTTGATATCAATCATATAATTATGTTAGAATCATCCTGGACATGAAAAATCAGATTTCTAAACATTGTATGTTCGTTTTTGGGAGACCGCCTACCTCTCTGCGCTCGGCGATCCTCAGCGCTAGTTATAAAATTTAGGACGCCGGAGACCGCTTGAAGACGGACCGCGGGCGACCTATTTTGTACTACCGCCGACCTTTGACCGCCTAGGCGATCCTGAGCGATCCTAGGCGCTCTAGCAAAAAAATGCTATTTTGACAGTTTTTCATTCCCTTTTCTTCTCCAACCCTTTCCCAGACAACCCAAGCCTCTCGCATAGCACCCTTATTACATGAAAGACATTTAAGTAAATGTCCTGTGTATTTATTGCTCAATTTACTTAAGTCTTTACATGTAAATAAGGTTTTACCCCCCATTTGGAATCAATAAAAATACTTCCAAGGCCTAATTCCCAACCAATAAAAAGTCAACTTTCCAGTTCATGCCTAAATCCCGGTTTTTATCAAAAAGCCCGGTTTGGGTTTAATACCCAGATGAGTGATTCAGGAGCCCATAAAATTGTAGGAGATGTGTTTACCCTTCAATAGACTACAACCAAAATTTGAGCTCGAAACTCCTTGTAGATTTGTCTAGAAAAATTATATACCAATAGTCAGCGTTTTTAACTAGACTTAGAATATTTTTGGGGTCCGAAACTTTTTGTCTCAGAATTGATTGATTATTGGTATGGTGACCTTATTAGGGATCCTAAGACTATTCCACTCATCCAAAATGTATTTTGAGAACTTTATGGCATTCATAGTCCCTAAATCATTATAAAATAGGGTATTTGGATTTCCACCCCTTGTAACACTTCTCTACGATTATTCTTAATGTGTCCCTGAAGGCCATTTACACTAAAAGGTTCATATTAGATATTTAACCACCTTGTTTTATGATTTAGTACAATTTGGGGTTTAAAGAGGATCAAATTCACTTGAAATGGTTACAAGGATTCTATATAGGTAATTTCCTTCTGAAAATATAATTGGACTGTGGACTGAATGCCATGATGGCTATAAGAGATTGTACCATCTGCGGATGAGATATGTGACCACCTGCGGGTGAGATGTGTAACTCCTGCGGGAGAGACCTCCTGTTGGGGGAGATGTGATCCTGATTGGATTGCATTCCACAGGGGAGATATATGACCACCTGCGGGTGAGATGAGACCTCCTGTTGGGGGATATGTGATCCTGATTGGATTGCATCCCACAGGGGAGATATATGACCACCTGCGGGTGAGATGAGACCTTCTGTTGGGGGAGATGTGATCCTGATAGGATTGCATCCCACAGGGGAGATATGTGACCTCCTGCGGGAGAGATGTGACCTCTTGTGGGGGAGATGTAACCACGATGTGATTGCATCCCACAAGGGAGATATATGTGATTACCACCTGCGGGTGAGATGTGACCACCTGCGGGTGAGATGTGACCGCCTGCGGGTGAGATATGATGACTCCTGCGGGAGAGACCTCATGTAGGGTAGATGTGATTGCTGCGTGATTGCATCCTACATGGGAGAATGTTGTTATCAGATTGAGACTTACTATTAATTATGAATGACATGATCTACATTTGAATCAGAAGAGTTCGATTTATATTACATTGCCTTTCTAATTGAAACGAAGGTTACATAATAAACTCTCTTTATTCCGAACACTGATTAGATTTTAGTTTCATATGGTGATTAATCGTTCTTATTATCGACCGTGACTACCTGATTATTTTATCGTGCATGAATGATTACTTTTATATATAAACTGTTTCTAGCATGCATGTGCTACCTACTAAGATAGTTGTATCTCACCCCTACTTCATTATCTTATTTTTCAGCTATTTCACGTGAGAGCGTCCTTGGGGTTGACTCGAGGGGAAGTCGCAGATTCTTGAGCAGAGGATCTTTATTATTTCATTTGGATCTTTCTTTTAGAGGTTGATGTAGATGTATCTTCATGGATATTTTATGATTTAATTGAATATGAGAGAAAGTGTGCTAGAAAACCCATTTACCAGATTTATGAATTGATATGGATGAGTTAGTTTAATGGTTATAGTTAGCCACGTATATTGATGAAATTAATGTTTTAAATTTCCGCACTCTGATAATTAATCTAATTAGTTGGATTTAAATGTCTGGTAATTAGTAGCTTTGGGCCCAGTATCACTTCGGATTCGGGTTTGGTGCTTGTTTTGCATAGACCCGGGTTCGGGGCGTTACAGAAAGCCCCTTTATTACGGAGTGAATGATGCTGAATGAATTAGGACCGTCTTTGTTAGGTAACGTATCCTAACACTTATCGATGATTTTCTATCATATCTTGCTAGTGGTTTTCTCCTGCTTAGCTGATTTCGTGGCATCTCCCTGTACTGCACGTGGTTTTGCTCTCATTCTCCTCTAGTTTTGCCTGCATTTTGTTCGTTGTGTAACGACCCAGAACCAGGACTGCCCATCCAAGGCACTCACCTATCCTTGGTCATCACCGGTAGGTCTTTTGACCTAATGAAAATACGGATAATTTAAAACCTTTTTCCTAATACAAGTGAAGGTGAAAGAAAAATTGATTCATGAGCATATCAAAAGTGTATGTATAAAATATATCAAGTCCCATGGCGGACTTCAAAGTTAAATACAAAGACTACTTGGTTATTACAAAAGATAGGTATCTATCACTCATCTCAGTTACAAGGTTTACAAGTCCAAAAAGGTACAACTACCATATACAGGAAAATAACACTCTAGGTAGGATGGTAATAATCCTCCTTGCTATACCCTAGTACTTTCTCCTTTCTTTTGTCCCCAATCCTGTCCTTCGTACCAGACGTCGACGGCTCCGAAAACAAAACCAATAAAACAACTTATGAGACGAATGTCTCAGTAAGCAACACATGCATGATCGATAAAACACAGTTCATGTTAATATCATTCGGTATAAAACATGACATACGGGTAGTTGAAATAATAGATAAATTACCGACATTTCAATCTAATACAATTGGTGCAAATCTGTGCTTAGGTGTACAAGTCAAACAATTAATCAATCACAATCACACATCAATTCTTATCACTTTATTATCTAGGTGGTTTAATACATATTGCACATGATCCCATCTAACTCCATTGATTCCTCATGGTGGGCTAGGCATCCAACACCAATTACCCTTGGTGTTAGGCATCCATACGCCGCTTACCCTTAGTGTAGGGCATCCATGTCAATTCCCCAAAGCAATGGGCATCGGCCACCGATGTTCTTTGGTGCCGGGATGATACAAGATGATACAAAAGAACAATAGTGACTTGGTCATGGTATTATATACAAACACACCTACTTAAGGTTTATGGATCCATAACTTAAGGTTGTTCATTATGCAATTACTTATTAGATCACCATGTATAACATCTCAAGGGTGCCTCATAGCCTCACCCATATTAACTTGGGCCACTGCCCTTCTTACAATACCTCATGGAACCGGGCCACTGCCCTCCATACATATATCAATATCTGGGCCAATGCCCTTCATACCATGTATTTTCAATTGGGCAAATGCCCTTCACAATATATCACATGCTATAGAACAAATAAGAACAATAAATCATGCTCATGGTAATAGTTCATGTACTTTTCATACATCTCTTAGGCAACTTAGGTCCCAACTCATTAGAGACATACACAATCTTGCTTTGGCTTTTGTTTTCTACTTCCAAGGATCATTTGGAAGATGTTCCAAGTGGCGGAATTGAAATATACTATTTCTATAGAAATCTGGGACAGAAACTGTCTATGAAACCTATTTCAGTAGAACGTACCCAAACTCTTGGTTATTTGAAATTTTGAGGTAATTCTAGTGGTAACACTTCCTAGACACTTAAATCCTATTTGTACATATGTTTGATTCAAATAAAACTCAATCCGTAGTTGGATTTGCTCTAAAATCCCAAAATACTCAAAACTGCCCACGACGCCTATAAGGGGGCTTGAGCGCTGGGTTGGGCACCCGGCTTAGACAAAATGTCAACTCTCGGGTTTTGAGTTTTTAAAAAAAACACAGGCGGGGTGCTCGCGATCGCGCTCGAGCGGCCACACCTACGATCAGTGAATAGAATGGGCGCTCGACAGAGTGCTCGAGCGTTCCGTCAGGCGCCCTGACGATTTCTAGTTCGCGAAAATCCCCAAACGCGTGATTTTTAGGGTTTTCTCCAATCTCACTCATTTTCTATGGTTTTTGTCTCTTAAATCACTCTAGGATAAGCTATAACCTAGTACTCATCTAACCCCTAACATATGCATCTCTTATTTGTAAAGAAAACAAGAATATACAAAAACCCCCCAAATCTCACATTTCTTTCAAAACAAGAAAACTAGAAGAGTTTTGGGTTGGAAGGGTGTTGCTTACCTGTAGCAAGCAAGCAAGCATGACTCCTAGCTCCTAAAGCAAGCCACGAACAGTGCTTCTTGAGCTTCCTTGTAGGTTTCTTCACAAATCCTTCAAGTTCCACCCTAACGAAAATCTACACCAAGCCTTTGAGTTCTTTCTTCTTTAGCAAGAGGTCTTACAACCTTGCCCAACAAATTAGAAGAGAATGGGGAGAAGAAGAAGAGAGTGTGTGGAAGAGAAGAGTGGGAGGAGAATGAGCGGAGAGGAGAGAAGAAGAGAAGAGAATGGGGGTTTGCCTTAGGCTCATACTAATGGGGCAAAACCCCTTCTCTTATTCCTCACAATCTCACTCACACAAACTGTGTGCACCCGATTTCGGTCACACGACGAGGCGCATGCGAAATGATGCGTGCCTCGGGATTGTTTGGAGTCGCCACTGCCTGATGGGGTACAGGCAGACACCTGGGTGCCTAAGTTCTTCTATTAAGGCTTGGTCTGCGGCTTGAGATTCTAAGCAAGTTCTCTTTTACGGTCCGGGGAAGTCCGTAGACACCTTGGTCCACCCCGTCAAAAGATGGGTCTCATAGGATTCCCTAGTTTGAGTCAACTTTTGGTCTCTCACTCACCCGATTCCTAATCCAGCATTCAATTTTGGTTTAAGTCTGGTGGGACCGCCAAAGTGGTGTGGGTCCCTTTACTTGATTTTATCTTTTTAATTAAAGTGATGTGAGTCGGATTAGGCGGGCCCCGTTGGAAGGCCCGTGGATTCCTTGGTGGGCTTGGTTGAGCCCACGTGTCCCTTGGTAGGCCTCGGTCTAACCTGAGAGGCCCTTTGGGTTTTGGTTCAATGAATTGATTTTTATTTGAAGTTTAAGTTTGATTATTTAAGTGGATTTCATGCCAAAGCGGGCTGGGATTGCTTTGTGGGCCCTTGAGTGGGCCACACGATTGGTTGCCAAGTGATTTTAGCTTATCTTGCTTAATTTGTGCCAAAACGGGCCAGGCCTTGGGCTTGGGGCCCTTTACCTGGGCTTGGGCTTGAAAGCCCAAGTCTTCATAAGTTAGGGTTTGGAAACCCTAAAATTTGTTCGAGTTAATGGGCTTTAGCGGGCCCGATCGGCCCTACCCGCAGTCTCGGCCAAACCAAACCTAGATCTAAACATGCATGTTGCCCCAGTAGGCTTTGGTGGGCCTCAATGGGTTTGGCCCACTGGAATCAAATTGGACTGGGTCGGTCCAAGGCCCACCTCGGGTTTCCGGGTCACCCGGAAACCCTACTGGTTCACCCGGATTGATCAAACGAACCAAAAATCATCACAAGATCACAAAATGGCAAAAATGACATTCTGGCAGTGTAGCCGGCCTAAGATGCCGGTTACACACAGGGCTCAGTGTATCCGGCATCTGTAGCCGGCTACGAATGGGGCTCTGTTGATCCGGCCTGAGTTGCCGGATCAACACACAGAGGCTTGTTTTCGGCTTTTTTCAGAGGGGGTTGGGTTTCTGGGCTCCCTAAGGTGTTCCAAAAGTGCAGGGGCCCCTGGGAAGGCCCACACAGGTACTGGAGATGAGGAATCACCTCATCTCTCGGTCTTTCTTGAAAGTCTTTCCCTTTCCTTGTGACCATGGAAGTTGCTTTCCTCTCTTGGGGCTGCAGATGGCAATTAACAGAGACCAAGAGGTCTCTGTTTTGGCTCTCTCATTCACAAAACAGCAGGTGATTAGGCTACACAAAACTAGACAACAGCATACACCCAGAACAAGCTTCCTAATCTCTACACATGCCAACACACATAAGCATGCACTTTACCACTAATCATGTTCAAAATAGCAACTCACTCAATGGAAAGGCAAAGCAAGGAGAAGGGTGGAGAATGGGGATTACATGGGGGTACAAGAGATGCATAAACAAAGGGGAACACCCTCCTCGTATACATGAAATGGAGACATGATAAACCAGCACCTTAGAAAAGAAAAAAAAAACCTTAGGATCATGTGAAAAACACCACTCATGCCCCCTTTTGAACCCTACGAAAACCCTCTCCTACCTTGAAGGCTTTCATGGGGGCGTAAGTGCAAGAACAAGAAGAAGCTAGGCACTTGTTTTATCAAAGAGAAGAAAACATTTATATATGCTCAAACATTCTCATTTTCATATATGTAGAATAAACCATGTCAAGGAACAATACCTTGGGGTTTTGAAGCCCCTTTGAAGTGTGTAGTATTCTCCTTGAAGCAAGAACAGGTGCTAGAGCCTCCCTTGGCACCACCAACAGCAGCAAGTCTCCTTCTTGGTGGGGTGAAGATGGAGAAGAAGAAGAAAGGAGGGAGTAGGAGGGCCTTGAGATAATGTTGAAGGGTTTGGGGAGCCTAAGAGGGGCAAGAAGAGGAGATTTCGGAGCAGTAGCCAAAGGGAGAAGGGGTGGAAACCAGCAAAAATGAAGCCAACCCCGGAAATGGGGCTGCTGCCTTTTTATAGAAAACTTAATGTATCCGGCATTTAATGCCGGATACACTATACTTCCTTTGTATCCGGCATATTATATCGGATACAAAACATAATAATTTCGAAAATTAAATGCCGCCGCGAATTTGTCGGCGAATCGGCGCGAATCTTGCCGAGCAAATCTTTGTATCCGACATTTGAGTCCGGGTATGAAGAGGGGCAAGTGTATCCGGCATATTTAGCCGGATACAAATCGAAAAATTATGGATTTGCCCCTCGACTTGACCGATTCGACCGATTAGACCGATTTGACACTTTTGGATATCTACGGATTGCCCCCTGCGAATTTTGGTTTAGTCCCTGAGATATTTGATGATTTTTGGATATTTGAGATTTAGTCCCTGAGATATTTCGCTGCATTCATCGCCAGGTGCGCAGTTTCTTCGCCACGTGTGCAGTTTCTGGTTTTGCTGCACGGAAACTTCGACAGCTTATATCTCCTTCATTCGAACTCCGATTTGAGCAGACTCAATTGCGTTAGACTTGTATCGGAGCCCTCTATTCAATGACATAGGGCTAAGCACTTGGCACAGGGTTTGAGGAAAAGTCAACTTTCGGCTCTCCCTCAAGTTTGACCGGGCCACCGAACCCTCATCCGGACTCCGATTCCAGCAAACTCAGTTGCGTTGGACTCACGTCGGGGTTCTCTATCCAATGAGATAAAGTAAGGTGGCCAATTATCACTTGATCAAAAGGTCAAATTTCGACCCCTCTAGGTTTGACTTTTTAGCCGGGTTTTGCATTTTCAGCACTTCCAGGGGTGCAAAAATAAGGTGCTTACACAAACAATGTCAAGTTTGCCCTTCTCTCATGAAACACACATAATTACCCATCATGCTACTCTCCTTCTACTGCATACAACAATTACAACTAAGCCATCCTCTCTCATATAAATAAAACATGTTCATTAACTTAGAGATTCTATTAAATAAAGGAAATCTCTTACCTTCACACATTTGACAAATCCTTGACTTAGCCACCTGATTGGCTTCCAAGGTTCAAGCTTGGGCATCTCTCACTTCACCTTCACAATAAAATACAAAATATTAGGATTTGCTAAAACACCTCTTGCTCAAGAACTTAAGCAAGTTGTCTAAGGATCTGGGGTTTTACACGTCGTCTCTTGTCTGAGTAATATAGCTCTCCTCTCTTCTGGTGCTCCATCCGCCTCCTTCCACTCTCTTAATTCGTCATCTGTTCCTTCATTTCCCTCAGTTAGCCATTGTTATTAGTGTCCTTTTCTCGACGAGTCTGGTGGTGGTGGTTTACTCATTTCTAATTCCTCGTGTATTGTTGTCGTATCCTGGTTTGGTCTTATCTTTTGTGCTATGAACTAACTATCTTCTTTCTTGGGCGAGGTGTCCTGTTTCTTCCTTGTCCAATGGAGGATATGTCATCGAGGTTCCAACAACTAGTCCTTCCTCCTAGATCAGGAAAAGTATTCAACCTTCTGGGCTTTGAGAAGGATAGATTGCAATATAAATGGTAGTATCTTTTGGTTTTAGAGGTTTTCAATGCTTCCCCTCTCTAAACTCTATGAGGAACTTTGTTGAAACATGGAAAGCAATTCACATTTTATCCTTATCTCAAATCTCTTCGGCGAGGTTCCTCATTGCAGTGTCAACTCAAGCGGAATAGCAAGTGCTTCTGGACTCTCAACCGTGGTTTGTTAATGGGTTGTTGTGCCTGATGGATAAAGTGAACAGTGTGGAGAAGTCTGATTTGCATATGTTCAATCATTTCACGATCTAGATGTAGCTTCATTATCTTCCCCGTTTGTTGCTAGATGAACACTTTCTAAAATGTCTTGGCATTGAATTTGTTGGCAATATGCTCGAGGTTGATCTTCCAACGACTCCAGATTTTGTGCATGCATGTTTGCGTATGGAAATCCCGCTTCAGACCCCTCTTCCTGCCGGGATTTTTGTTGAATCGTTGGATTCAACTAAAAGTTGGGTGCACTTTGCGTTTGAAGGAATTCCAGAGTTGTGCTATTCTTGGACATTCTATCATAGCTTGTTCAAATTCTTCCATGGCAGAAATTTCTAATTTTCCTGATTTTGTTTTCGTGCCAAAGTATTTAGCAAGCAATTAGACAATATGCCGACGTCGAAGAAGTGCCTTACAAAAATTTTCCTCAGAAGATGCTAGAAACAAGGTTGATCGTGTTCCATCTTCGATTGTGCTTCCTGCAAAACAAGGATAATTGTGTTCCATCTTCGACGGTGCTTCTTGCGTTGGGTCCGGATGGTGCTGTATCCAATCGGGGTATGAACTTGGGTGTGGAGCATAGTGGAGTTTTGACTGGGGGCAGCAGGTCGAACCATGTTTTCTCTAGTGGGCCTGGGCTGTCAAAGCTAAGCAATCGGTTTTCTTCTCAGGAGGGTCTGATTGGTCTCCCAAAACAATCAGGACCTGCTCTTGGTTTCAAGCAAGGCCCTTTCACCTTCTTAGCCACATGCTGCCCATCTCAAGCTTCTAATGGCTCATCTTTTAGCCTGCTACTAATTGATTTTTTCAAGAATGATATGCTGGTTAAAGACATGGATAACTCACTGCAATTCTCAGCTTCGCCACATTTGAGTCTTATGGAAAAAGCAGGGAAAACTTCTCCTAATATACCCTCCAAGGGATCCCGTCATCATCGGAAGGCCTTACTGATCAAACCTCTAGTAGACAAGGAAGACTCGGATCATCTCTCACTCAGGGAAGTGTCTAACCCTCCTAAGTAAAGGAAGTCTTCAGATTCTAATTCTTCTACTTCTGTGTTATCCGCTTTTGCGAGCTTCTCGGATTCGAGCACCAAGAAATGAAGACCATCTTTTGGAACTGCCACGGTCTCGGTCAAATTGTGACGCAGCTACATATAAGAGACCAAGTTTTGTCTCACTGTCTGGATTTAATCCTTCTATCCGAAACTTTTGCAAAAACACTTTGGCTGTTAAGATTGCCAGAAATCTTGGTTTTGTAAACTACTTTTGCGTTCCTTCTATGAACCATAGTGAAGGGATTTTTGTAATGTGGCTGCCGGAATATGATATTTTTGTTGTTTCACATTGTGGGTGGCTGATACTTTTGCAAGTCAGTTATAAGGAGAAAACTTGGTTGATCATATTTGTTCATGCCAATTCCAATGTATCTCGTTAGAAGGAGCAATGGGATACTATCGTTAATATGGCTCAACAGTTTTCTCTTCCTTGGATTCTCCCCTGAGATTTTAACGCCATGCTCCACTCATCAGAAAAGCGCGGAGGCTCTCACCTCATTCCCAGACAAGTGAATAACTTTCGGGATATCATCAATGCATTTTTTCTTTTGGAGATTTCTATGAAAGGAGCTCAATTCACTTGGTATAATGGCCAACAAGGTCTCCGTCACATCTCAGAAAAATTGACCGTGTTTTTGCTTCAACAGATTTTTTTGACATGTTTCCTCAACCTATTGTCTTTGCTCAACCGATTATAGCTTCCAATCATTGCCCGGTGATAATAAATCTGTGCACAACAACAAAGGGTGAGCAAGACCATTCCAATTTGAAGCTTTTTGGGTGCAAGAAGAGTCATGTTATCAGACCATTGAAGAATCATGGAGAAATTCACAAAGCCGAGGTACAGCTGTCTCAATGCAATAAAGACTGAGGTGTGTGAAGAATGATTTGAAACAATGGAATAGAAATACTGTGGGAAATATTCACACTAAGAAATGGGAGTTGAAGGACAAGATTACAATAGTCCAAGAAGAATTGTCGACCCAATTTTCTGCTGCATTATTTGCTGAGGAAAAGAAGCTTCAATTAAAATATGCAAAAATCCTTAAACAACAGGAAATTTTCTAGGCTAAAAAATCTCAAGTCCATTGGTTGAAAGAACCGAACCAAAACACAAGATTTTTCCATAAGACTACGCTGATTAGAAGGCAAAAAAATTTCATTTACTCCCTGACGGATGAGGATAATAGTGAAATTACAAAAAAGCAACAGCTGGAAAAAATGGTGATGAGGCACATTCAAGAGAGTTTTGCGGCTCAATCCGTATGGCCTGATTTTGAGCTCCCTGGCCTAATCCCAAATAAGATCACGATTGAGCACAATTCCACCATTGCTCAAGTTCCTACCTCCTTCGAAATTTGGAATGTTGTTCGGTTGATGGAACCATTGAAGGCGCCTGGACCCGATGGGTTCCAAGGTATTTTTTTACAAAACTTATTGGCCTATAATTGGAGAGGAAGTAGTCGACATTGTTCAGAATTTTTTTAGGAATCGTACAATGCCAGAAGGTTTGAATCACACTTTCATAACTTTCATTCCTAAATCTCTTCACCCTCGGTCCATCAAAGATTTTCGTCCTATAAGCCTTCGCAATTTTCTATAAAAAATCATATCAAAAATTCTTGTCAACAAAATAAGGCCTCTCTTACCCCAGATTATATCACCTTACCAAACAGCCTTTGTTCCATATCGTTCGATCAGAGATATTAACTTGATCAATCATGAGATGGCACATTGTTTGCAGAAGAAGAAAAAAAGGTGTTCCAAGCATCCTACATCTAAAGCAAAATCTGGAAAGGGACTATTTGCATTAAAGCTAGATTTCTCCAAGGCGTATGATTGGTTAAGTTGGCAATTTCTGGAGGCAGTGCTAAATGGTCATGGGTTCCAACCAAATGTGGTCAAGCTGATTTTGACTTGTGTCAAAACAGTATCTTATAGTGTGCTCTTCAATGGAAAGCCTGTGGGAAATTTTTCTGCTTCTTGTGGTATTCGTCAGGGGGACCCCTTGTCTCCATATTTGTTCATCTTATGCCAACAAGTTTTGTCATTGGCGATTACTCATGCTGAAAATGATAGAAGGTCGAGGGGAATAGCAATCAAAAAAGGTGGATTTGCCATTTCTCATCTCATGTATGCGGATGACGTGTACATATATGGGCACACTCATGTAAGAGTTCATGTCATTTCAAGACGTTTACACAAGGATTGCATGGAGTTGGGACAAGTGGTAAACAGAGGAAAATCTTCTTTGCATTTCAGTTACTCCACGGGCTATCAGGATAGAATCTAGGTTTGTCAAATTCTGGGTATTTCAGCTCCTAAGGATCACGACAAGTACCTTGGTATACCAGTTATGGGGAGGAAGCCCAAGGCAAAGGACTATGATGAGCTACTGTCCAAGATTACTACTCGTCTAAATGGTTGGAAGGCCTTGCTCCTTTCTCAAATGGGTTGGGTTATTTTAATTCAAGCTGTTATTAGTGTCCAACCATCACATTTTATGAGATGTTTTTCACTTCCACGTGAGTCATTAAATAGGCTAGATAAGCCAGCCAGGGAGTTCTTATGGAGGAAAAGAAATGATAGATAGGCCATCCACACTATCTATTGGGACATGATCACATTATCGTGGAGAAATGGAGGATTGAACATCAAAAGAATGCCGCACATGAATAAAGCCTTCATCCTGAAATTGGCATGGAACCTAGTATTAGGACATACAAGTATATGGACTTCTCTTATGAAAGACACATATTTTGCAAACAAGTCCTTTCTAGATGCAGAGTTCAGGCAGTCCCAATCCTTTAGCTGGAGGCAATTGAGGTCCATGGTAGATCAAGTTCGGAGGGGCTGTTTCTGGTCTATCTCCAATGGCGGTGTCATTCATATTCTTAAAGACATTTGGATTCAAGGAACAAACCAGCAGCTGACAATTCATAAGAACCTGGATCAATTCAACTTCACAAATGTCAGTCAATTGATGCAGCCAAATTCTACAGCTTGGAACATTCCTCTTCTCTCAAAGTTTTGGAACCTTGAAACAGTACAAGCAATCATAAATACACAAGTGGGTGTTGGAGGTGCAAAAGATATTCCTAATTGGATGGGTATAGCAATAGGAAACTTCTCTGTGGCTTCGGGTTACAGATTTCAGTTGGGGCATCTACTAAAGGTACGTAATCCTGTTTGGCTTAAGTGTTGGCACCTCAATGTGCCAGGTCACATGAAACTTTTTTTATGGAAGTGTTTACATGGGGCCTCCCTACTGCTGAATTTTTGAACTCGAGAATTGGGGGTATTAACACGACTTGTTGTCTGTGTCAAGAGCAAGAGGAGACTCTTGAACATATCTGGTTAAAATGTCCATACTCTAGAGCTATTTGGTTCAAATCTATTGGAGGGAATGCTCAAATGAATGGCCCTCAAAACTCCTTTTTTAAGTGGTTTGAATATATGACTTCAATCAGAACTCAAAACAGTGATTTCATATTAACTGACTTTCTCACAGATGCTATAAATGTGGGTTAGACAATCTGGAAAAGGAGGAATACAGCAGTATTTGAGAAGAAATTCATGTCAATAGAAGAAGCATGTGATTTGGTGGTGCAAAGGCAAGCTGATTCGTTGGTCATCAAGAAGAATTCAGTTGCTCAAGCAAGTAGAACACACAGACTGATTAATTGGACCCACCCCTCACATCCTTTCGCAAAAATAAATTTTAATGGTGCTTGGCGAAAATCAACCTAGAAGGCGGCTATTGGAGGTGTATGTTGTGACTCTAGTGGCAAATTTGTGGCTGCCTTTGCGTCTACTGTTGTGGCAGATTCAGCTATATAGGCAGAGGCTGCGGCTGCTTCAGAAGCAATTAAACTAGTATTGGTGCTCGGTCTTTCTTATGTTGTTCTGGAGGGAGATTCCCAATCTATTATTCAACTTCTTTCTGGTTCAACCTTGAATTATCCTTGGCAAATTAGAGGCATCCTAAATGATCTGAAAGAGGTAAGCATTAGGATCCCGGTTCTTCAATTCTCTCACTGTCTTAGAGAAGGGAATCAAGTAGCAGATTTGCTTGCAAACTTTGCAATTGATCAGTTCCCATGTGTTTGGTTTAAAAAACCCCCCACAGCTATCTGTATGGCTTTAAAGGCAGATGATCAACATGCAATTTTTTCCAGAAGATGTTAATACAATGTCGTGTTCTTCACCAAAAAAAAAAAAAAGTATTTGCATCTTGGTCATAGGCCTTATTTAACCTCTCCCAAAATGGATGAAAACAAAGAACTTTATGAGACACCTCCATATCTGTATGAGTTCTAAGCAGCAACTCCTTCTTGCTACATCTCTGCAGATGAGGCACAGAACGTAGATCGAGGACAGCTTCAAGCTGTAAAATTCCTATGATGTGGATGATCTTCCTACTCTGTTACCATGGTGATTTCTGTAGACACACAGAAACAAAAAAGAAACACATAGAAACAAAAGGATTTAACGCGGCTTGGTTGAAACCAACCTAAATCCACGAATGTGATCCTCTCTTTTTTCTTTGTTGGAAGTCACAGGCTCTCCACTGTTTAAATCAATCAATACAAATATGAGAATATTCTACAACTCATCTTCTTCTGAAAGATTTGACTGACCAAAATTTGGCGACATTATATTTGCCAACAAATTTGATTACAATTTGAAATTTGGGGATTGTTTAATCAATTATAATTGCTTTTATTTAGGTATTGGGAAAGTGAAATAAATCTCGATTTGAAGGAATCCAACGGCTAGAAGTGATTTCAAAGGTAAGGAGAATTCGATTATTTACTTGAATCCCATTGGTAATTTTGACGGTGTATGACGCTTGGGCACCACAAGGGATCATGACATAATTAAATAGGTCTTCTAATATGTGTTGTGCGTGTGTGGGTTTAGAAGGTTGGACTCGTTTCCTCTACGGTGCTTCCTGTCGAGGCCAATTAACCGTATCCAATGATAAGTGTCCACATCGGCATTGTTGCCAGATATGGCCATGCCATGAATGCTTTAATTATAAAAGAAAAAGGGGAAATTGGTTTTTAGTTATATTTTTTCAAAAGAATTAGATTCAGTCCACTAATTCTTGGCAATTAGTTATTAGTTATTAGTGATACTTTTAAAAAGACTTGATAATTGATAATTGTTGTCATTTTAATGTTCGTTAAAAGTTTTTCCTCAAAATGCCCTCAAAGGACTTTGAAAAGCTTTTTATTCATTTTGTTATAAGTGAGGTTTGCAAGTCTTTTTGAGAGCATTTTCAGAAGAAATCTTAAATGAAAGTAAAATGACACTAATTCTTAATTGTTTTAAAAAGGTATCACTAAAATTCATTTATAGAGAATTAGTCGACCGAATCTGAATTGTTTTGCAAAAGTATCACTAAAAACCAATTTTCCCTATTTAAAACTCTCTCTCACACGTCAACCCAACAACTTTTTTAGGGTCAGCCAATTGGCTTGAGTGCCAAAGCTGGGTTTCACCCAAAACTCCACCGTCTCACTTTGTCCGCTTTTTAAAATGATACAAATCTAAATGTTTAGGGGACAGATATAAACTAGTTTGGACACTAAACCAGTTTTATTATGAGAATTTTTCCATCATTTAAACATTTTAATGTTTTAGTTCCATCAATTAATTTTTATTTCTAAGGTCAGTGCGTGTATATATCTAAATATAAACGTTTTTTTTATTTTTTTCGAAAGTCTTGGAAAATGAAATATTTTCCGTGTACGTGTACCTGGTTTCATCAAGAAAGAGAGAGAAGTCTCAATAAAAAAAATAGTTAGTTAGAAATAATACTCCTGGACTGTGTTCGAACTGAAAACAAAAAGCACATAAATGATTGAGTAATATTGGTATTAAGAGTGACACAAAATGTATACATGTGCACATAAACTAGAATATATTGTAACATCCCAAAATTTTCAAATTTGGTATTTTGATTAATTGAGAAATTTTCTGTTAACTAAAATGCTAATTATTGGATTAACGATAATTAAAGACCTTGATTATTTCAATGAATTAGTAATTATCAGACTATAATTATATGCAAGATTGTCCTAATTGATTTTGATAAATTTCAATGATTTTTAATAATTTATTGTGAATTTATAGGTATTAATATTGCCTTTAATCTAATTGATTTAGAGGGTTATGGATGCATGGTTTTAGGGTGTTGGAGAGTTGGGCCGTAAGATTTCTTATAGTTAGGTGGATGTATTTAATTGGGCTCTTAAAGGTAGTATATTAGGCTGTGTGGACCTGTGCCACACCGAATCAAACTAAGTTTACTTCTGGAAAACCCCAAATTTTTGGAATATAATTAATTAATTATTTCTAGGGTATTTAAGGTAACATTTGCTAATCCATGGTTGGGTATGAATAGGTGATCATGTGGAAGAAGGGAATCCTAAAATTGAAGAAAATCCGACAGTCGGGTCTTAAGATCAAAGGTAAGGGATAATGAAGGATTTATTTTAATTCTTATTGGTGAGATGTATTAAGAATCAAGCATTAAAGAAGTATAGGATCATGAGATAATTTAATAAAATAAATATTTATTAAAACTTAGTTGGAGGAAGGTTGGACGTGCATGTATAAGAGCTTCTCAAAAAGGATTTATGGTTTTAGGAAAGTTCCTATTATGAAGTGGGCGTGTATTTAATTAAGGTTTGAGAAAGACTCCTAAAGCCTTTCTTTTGTTGTTGACGGCTAAGGAAGAGGAAAAACCCTAGACATGTATTTCTGTGAGGATTTTGTGGAGTTTAGATTGCTTGTTGAAGGAGGAACTGATCTATAGTTTCAGAAGAAGGAGGTTTGGTCGTGTTCTTGAGCAAACAGAGATAAATAGCACTTCGATAAATCGTTACTTGCATGATTTACTAAGTTTAATTTATTTAGTATGTATGGAGTATAAATGTTATTGGTTGTATTAGAAGTGATTTTGATTGATGAAATCTTGTTCAAGGGAGTTAGGAAGCCAAAATATGAAAAACGGATTCTGAAAATAGCTGCTATTTGCTGAGAGCCTAATAGGTCACTCCAGCGATCCTGTCAGTGCCTTGCCTGTAAAATACGTTTAGAACTACCGCCCAACAGATCACTTAAGCGTGAGTGTCGAGCGCCCGTTCAATTTTTGCCTTGTTGGAGATCGCCCAACCAACCGCTTGAGTGCCCTTGTCAAGTGCCCATTTTATTTTCATCTGATCGTTGTTGCTAAGACCGCCCAACCACACCGCTCAAGCGCGAGGATCGAGCGGTCAACATAGAATTTGGTTTTCTAGTATTTTTGGCTATTTTATACTATAAAATGATTTTTAATAAAATTTAACCCACGTACCAATAAGAATTAGGTGTTTGTGAGATGCTTACACTAACCATTTGCTTAAAAATAATTTAATAAAGATTTTGGGTATGTTCTATTGAAATAGGTTAAGTTTTGGGTTAAAAGGGAGTTTTAGTTCCAAACTTTGTTTTAAAATAAATTGGATGATTCTAGCAAGTGTAAAAGTTAGTTTTATATGTAATTTAAGTTTAGGAATTGATTGGAATTGTTTTATACGAGTTTTGAGTATATTGAGCATATGTTTTGGATATTAAAGCTTTGAATACTTTATTATGCCACTATGCACTATATGGATTTGTGATGAGATTAATGTGTTGATTGAAAGTGTTTACCGGGTATAACTGAGTATGAATCCATATTATCAAGCTAGATAGTGAAGGATTATTTCCTTTGATTGAGTACTTTTGCTTTACAATCACGCTTTCTTTGCAAATGAGTTTGCATCGAGGAGTCTTCATGTAAAATAGGGACTCATCTCAGATTTAGTTTTGCTGGTGATGCTCATGCTAGTGAGGTTATCCCTGTATGTGATGATAAGCGGCTACCCACATGATGTGATTTAGCTTTGCTGCATGCATGGTAGAACATGCCAACTCTATATTTCAAGATTTAGTGTGCTTGTATGTGACTTCTTGCGCAGTAAATTGATGTCCAGGGCTCCATATTTTTAGATTGATTTACTGCTAGTATGTGAGTGTTTACTGGCTTTGCTTATAAGTCAAAAGGTGGGGTAGTGAATGCAAAGTGGTTACTCAAAGACTTATTTACTTCACGAATCCTACTTATATTATTATTTTGCACTGGTTTGTGACATGAATCTAGTTTGGTATTTAACTTGAACAAAGAGAATTATATGGTTGATTATTCACATACAATGATTTAGCTTGCCTGTATGTTGAGTATGACATTAAGATATTTTGCCGTGATTGGCCGGCATTGTTTCTTTCACAATATTGCTATATCATGAAATATTATGAATTGATTTACTTGATTTATGTTTTTGGTTTATCTATTGAGATTCTTATTGTGAAATTAATTGTTTATTTTTCCGAGCATGAAAGAATGTTATTAATTTTTGTATATATATGAACTGGTTACACATGCATGTGCTGCTTACTGGGATATTCGTATCTTATACCACGTTTTATTTTTGTTTTTAGCTAACCCACGTGAGGACGTGACCGGGGTTGATTATCAAGGAGGAGAGTTTCCTGATTTCGTGGCTGAGGATTATTATATCCAGACTAGATTACATTCTTTTATTTGAGGTTATTGTTATGATTTGACTTTATGTTGATGGACATAATATTTGACTTGTTTATGGGAGTGAAAGAGTTTAGTTTTTACCCATTTGTTACCAGACTTGGATTTTATTTTATTTGGATGGTTTGACTTTATTTGGAGACCACGCTTATGGTTATTTGAATAATTAAATTTTACTTCCGCACTCTAATATTAATTGGAATTTTTTGAAATTATTTGTCTGGTATTTAGTTGCTTTGGGCCGAGTAGCACTTCGGGTATGGGTATAGTGCACGTTTTGCATAGACCCGGATTTTGGGTGTTACAATTTCAATCCATTTCAAGTTGGTAGAGATAGCTGACTATCTTATCTCTCTCGGTTCTTCTTGGTTCTTCTCCCTTTGTCCTTATGTCCATCTGTGAGACATGGAAAAATCACCTATGTGATCTTCAAATCATCATACGGGATTCACAAAATTATGGAGTCGCCACCATTCAAGTTAAGGTGTGAATGAACACTAAAGTGAGCATAAAAAGAACAAAATAGAGCTTAGGTAGCTCTAATTCATGGTCTATTCCAGAGATTAGGTAAAGTGTTAGGTTATGAATAAGGGAAGGTGTTAGGCACCCCTACTCATCCACACAAGGTGGTTGCTATATGCTATGCATGCCTAATAGTGCTTGAGTAACGAGAATCAATCAAAGAAACATGAAAATAAACAAATAAATGTGTGATTCGTCTATATGAGTAATCCAATAGATCTTGGATTCTCTCTATGGATATACCACTTCTAGGACTTCATGATCTAGTAAAAATCGAAGTGAAACTTAAAGAAAAAATGAACTAAAACAAATCTGGAAAAATCAACTCAAGATTAAGCTATTTAAACTTTGAAAACTCAATCAATCATAAGTCACACTACAAAAATTAAGCCCTTTAGTGGCGGGCCAAGACTGCCGCTAGGACCTCAAAAACCGCCACTAAAATTCATATGGTCCGACGGTAGCCCGTCCCTAAAAGTATTGTCGCTGAATCGTTTAGCAGCGATCATCTTAGACCTTTAGCGGCGGTTTTTGACCACCACTAAAAACCACATGTTTCAGAAAAAAAATTACTGACGTGTCCCCTTTCCTCTTTCCCCGGCCTGCCCCTGCCCCTGCCCCCTGCCCCTGCCCGTGCTTCCCTTTCCCTTTCTCAATATGTGATGCATGACCGAAGCTTGTAGCTGCTCAACATCACCAGAAAAATAAACAGAATCTTCGACAACATGTAGCGGCTATGATCTCATATATCCTTCCATTGAATTGCTTCCATGTTTATTTGACGTCGATTTAGATCTTGCATGCACTGGCCCAAACCTTGATTCCATGTTTAACCGCCCCAAGCACAGTTGCCAATTAACAGTTACAAAGCCTCCAGAAGATTCATCTCCTTACAAAGGCTTGTAACATCAGGAATTACCCCTCCTTTGTGATATTTTAAAACTCTATCCCCAAATAAATCCTTCAATAATTCAGTTGGGTCTTTTGCTCCCCCATACTGCAAGAATTTAGTTCTCAGAGCGGATCCTGTTGTCAATGAAAGTGGATCTTTCAGGCAAAACTCCTGCCATATGGTTGCCGCAAAACACTTGGAATACAAGTAACTATAATAACCTGCACAATAAACATGATTTATTTCAAGTTGAGATGGTTGATCAGAAGTATAATTACACAATAAGAAATAAAAGTTTTTAAAGATCAACAGAATTTGCAGCTACACAACAATATTAGGTGAGATATTCAGGCTTTGTAAGAAAGAATGATAGAAAAAGAAAAAAACAAAATGGAAATTTCAAACGCTACAGAAGAACATCAGACTCAATGAATTAATGAGATGCTAATAAGGAAACTAAATTAAGATATTTTTAGAACTATTACCAAAAAATATATTTTCAGAACTCTGGGACTTGCAATCTACGGTCGTCGCCGTTGAACCAGTGAGAGAAGAAGATCTGGAGACGGAGGAGAGAGTGATCTGATAAGCGCAAAGAAACGCGATGAAGAAGACATCGATAACAGCAGACGTCGAATCTCTTCTCTTCATATTTAATTCCTTATGGATTTGACGCTTCAGATATTAGTTTTTGATAGATCGATTGCTTGGCAAAGCAAAAGAGATCGAATTCAGCTTTTCTTCTCCCTCGCTCGGACTGTGTAGGTTAGGGTTTCAGTTCTTTTCACTGAAAAGGAAACTTAATGAATAGATGAACAGAGCTCTCGTTCAAAGCAAGAGTCACACCCAGCAAAGCAAAGTATTTACAGAAACTTGTCGGAATAAAACACACTTTAATGCTTGCGTATAAATACCTCAAATTTGAAACTTTTTCGTTCCGATGAATTTCTTCGTATTCTATTGACGTCAACCTTTGTGATTTGTTCCTTATTCTCTTCTTTGCGACAGACACCGAGACATCCAAGCGAGCGGCAAGCTTGCCTGGCCTTTAAAGATTTTTGGAAGGGCGGTGTGCCAGAGGGAGACTTGAACGTCTATCGAGCAAAAAAGAGATGTTCAGATCGGAAAAAAATTAGTTTAAATGAAGCCAAAATTTCAAGATCAAGATCACAATAGACAACGCAAAAGAAAGAGAGATTCGACATAGAAAGAGAGAGACGAAGAGAACGAACATCAGAAGGGAATCGCAAAAGAAAAGGGAAAGGAAGAGAAAGACTAAGAAGACGTGAGACTTAGAATTGGGGAAAGAGTTGGAAATAAATATTAAAAAAATAAAAATTATCACTTTCAGCGGCAGTCACAAAAGGACCGCTGCTAAACACCACCTAAGTGTCCGCCGGTGAATCCCTATTTTTTTGTTGTGTCATTCAATTTAAACTCAAATTGAGTGAAACTAAAGCCATTTAAAATCTTTTATGAAGTAGAAGATTCAGTGAAAGTTTCAATTAAATCCGATTGCAATCAAAGAAAATACACTTGTTCAAAATTGTTGTTGTAAAACAGGAAAAGCGGTGGGTAGCCAACTTTGAAAGTCTATTCGTGGAGATTGGCTCCATATAAATCCTTGAAAATTAGTGTGAATGAAGTATGAGGTGCCATCTTTCGAATGGAATAGGCCTCACTCAAAACTTCATCCATTTGTAGCTTGTGTACTCTCTCAAACATGCTTAGAGGATCACAGATTGACTCTGCAATCTGCTACTAAGTAATATAGGGTCAATCAAATACACAGAACTCAAATTAAAGTGAAACTCTCAAAACCAATTGGATTTGAAAGTAGACTCATAAAAGAAGACTCAGAAATTGAAATCACTCAAATCGGAGTTGAAATAAGCCTTTGGTGCTCAATCAAAATGACAAGTTCAGCAATCTGATTTGATCTGACTTATCCATTTTGATCGAATGATTTGAAAAATTGGCTTCATATAAATTGCTGAAATTTTTCAGGAATAAACTAGACCTCTTTACCTTTCACATCTCTCTGGAAATCATTAAAAAATTCATCCATATGACGGAGTTATGAATGATTCATGACAAGGTACATGTTTTGTCTAGATTTGTAAAATTTAAGTAAAACCAAACCAAAACAGTGTGTGTGTGTCTGTTCTTGATCCATATGATCTGATTTGAAACCACTTGAAATGAGTTAAAAATCCTTCAAAAAGATTTAGGGCATGGATTTGGCTCAGATATTTCATTATTTGGAGAGGAATAGCCAAATCTACCCAAATTGGTGCAAATTAGCTTAAATCAAAGAGATTAGATCATGAGGTCTTCTCTAGAAGATAAAAATCAATTAAAATCAACTCAAAAGTTTTGAAAAATTGCTCTAAGGCCTTTGGTCTCAGATCTACTATATTGAATATAGTGGATCTAAGATCTATGCCTTTTTTTTGTTGACAAAAATCAAGTGACGTGTGTATGAAATTGTGTAGGAAATCAGATTTTAAGGAGAGAATTGAGATCTAATGCTATAGAGGGCATAGATCTATGTAATTCCTCCAAATTTGAAAATAAAACAAACACAAACAGCAACCACACACGAATTTAAACAAATCATGCAAGTGTTTTATGAGGAGTAGTTCTAAACCAAAGGATCCATTCCAACACTTGTTTCTCCTAGCTCTCTCTTTATGTTTTACAGCTAGAAAGGGTGCTTAAGGTACTTTAAGCAAGGTTTGGGGTTTCAAATACATAGAAAGCCTTATGTACAGAAAGATAGAAGAGGAGAGAGTACTTGAATTGAAATAAAATGAACTGAGAAAGCTTAGAAGCTCACCTTAGTTGCTTGAGTGCTTGAGTGGAGAATTGGGCAGAAGTTCCTTTCTTCTTCAAGAGCTCTTCAAACTTCAAAATTCAAGTCCTTTATTAGACGAGAGGCCCTCTATTTATAGGCAACAACAAAGGTATAAAAGTCCCAAGGGTAGGCCAAAATACCCTTCTAGATTCTTCCAATTCAAACCTAAGGCATGCATTGTAGTAAATCTACAAGTGTTGGAGGGCAAATAGGGTAGATCAAGTCTCCCAGAAAGAGGTATAGAAGGTAAATAAGGCTCAAATCTCGAGCTTTTACAAAAAATGATTAAAATGGCATTGCCCGTATATATCATGCAGTTTTGCCCAAACTGTATGATACATACGAATAGAGCACAAATAATGAAATCCGTACAAAAGTTACGAATGAGATTTAGTTACGCTCCCATGTGTGCTACCAACGTGGCCTAATGGCCGAAGACTTCGGTCAACATGTGGCATCAATTTGCGCTCACAGGTAAAGCATGAATCCATCCGTATGGTATATACGAACGTGTCCGTATTGTATATACGGACATAACAAAAGCTTTTAAAACCGTATGGTAAATATGGGCAGCACAATTTTTATTGATTTTGAGGTTTTAGCACATATCAAACCTCAATATATTTTAAACATATTATTATTATTATTTTCTCATATTTTAGTGCAATTTTGGGTGTCTACACCATCTTCTCCCTTCTCCTTCTTCTCCATTTTGTCTAGAAGAGGCTATGGGGGACTTCAAATGAATTGATTTGAATGAGATGCTTTGTTAGGGCTGTCAACGAGCCCGAGCTTGAGCTCTATTTTTAGGCCTGTGAGCTTGTGAGCCGAGCCTAAGCCTAAAAGAGAGCTCGTTAATTTAATGAGCCTGAGCCGAGTTTGAGTAGGCTCTGCTTGGTTAAAGCTTGGCTCATTATATATATATATAGTATACTATGTTATGGATGTATAAATAGTGAATTTTAACTCATAGTTAAATAATATGCTATAGTTAAAGAGGCTATCAACTTAAAAATAAACTTAACTAATAATTGTTTGACTCTTAATCAAAATAATAGCTTATATTTATTAGAAACTCTAGAATTAAAATTTTAGATATTTCCTTTTTGAATTAGGTTTAAATGTTTAATTACCCTTTGTTTCTAATTTCTTACGATTATTGACTTGAGAAGTGGGGATTGGAGAGAGAAGACAAAAACAAGGTCGTCTCCACGGTGGTAAGGTAACTGGTACGTCTCCACGGTGGTAACTGGTAAGCCTTCGTCGAATGCAGGAGACGAGCACGAAGCCCTCATCAAACACCGTCAACCCACTTCAAGTACGTTTTACAGATTCTCCTTCATCTTCCTTCTCCTTCTGGTAATGATTAGGCAGTGTAGGTGATATCGTTCCAATTAGATTTACTTAATAGATATCGAATTAAATTTGGCTAACATCGTCTGCATCTGTTCTTATCGTTATGTTGTTTCTCGTAAAACTCGCTTCAGCCATGTTTTGTGCATTGTTATCCCTCGTTTTGTCTGGTGTTTCCGGGTCTATCATTTTTACTATCATTTTTTGTGGAAGGGCATCGATGTTTGTGATCTTTCGCGACTTTTTACTCACTTCTCTGTTTCCAGTGCTCTTCTCATTTTTTATATAATAACATAAGGACGGAATCTTCTCTAGTTTTATGTTTTATGTTTTTTTTTTCTTGTCTTTTTGAAATCTATGTGCGTTCTAATTTATATGAACATGGTTTCTTCTGACTGCAAAACATGAAAATAGAAAAATTCAAGTAAAAAATCAAGGTGACACTGAATTATTTAAAACTTCAATTTTCAGCATGAGTTATGCACCTACTTGAAATTGGAAATGCTGATCCCCAATATGTAGGCAATCTCTTCTTGGTTATATCGTGGGTATGCTTTTGATGTTACGAATATTTTTTTAAGTATTTTCTCTTATGAATAGGTCTGTGCTTTTTGTTTAATTGGTTCTTTGCATTGCATCCATCAATTTCAATGTTAATTGGTTCTTTGATGTACTACTTCCAAGCACACCCTTATTTTGCCTTTTCCTTCAGATTTTAGTAGCAACTTCTTTGTCCTTTTTCACTCAAAAAAGAAAAAACCTTTTTTTGTCTTTTTATTCAAACCCTATGCAATCATTTTCAAAATCCATAATCACTACAAAAAATCTCTTTTTATAGCGGCACTTCAAAATTGCCCTTATAATATGAGAAAATGCCGCTATAACATATAACGGCATTTTGACAAAATGCTGTTTTAAGTGGTGTTGCATTATGTTATAGCGACAACTTATAACAACACTTTGGAACATGCCGCTATAAAGTGACTTATTACGGCATTTAAAAATGCCGTTATAATGTACACTATTACGGCAGTTTTTTAAAGTGCCGTTATAAAATTACCATCACTTAAAGGCTTTTAGTGGTGGTCACCAAGTGCTGCTACAAAGTATATTAATTTGAAAAAAAAATTAATAATATACCCCACCCCAACACCCCTATCCCCCTCCCCCAAAAAATTATGCGTCCAACCCCTCCCATCCACCTAATTGCATGTCCCACCCCCTGCCAACCCCCAAATTACATTCCCCCACCACCCTCCCCAAATTACACACCAACCCCACTATCCTGTAAAATTTATTCCCCCAGCCCCAGCAAAAACCCATCCAACCTCTTCTTTTAATTTCCCACTGATATTTCTGAAAAAAAAAGAAATAAATCAAAAAGACATTTCAATTGTTTGTCGCAAGCCAATAAAAGCATATTATTAATGGCACCAAGAGTTAACATATAAAAAATTCAAAAAAAAAATTACATATATTGTGATCCCCCTGAGTTGATGAAATAAAATCAAGCTTATGTTCTTTGTGAGTTGCTCCTCGCAAGCCTTTTGATCATGTCACAAACTCTCACGTTGCTCAACAATGGCTGTGTTCATTTGTTGCTTTGTCCCTGTTGATACATAGAAGCACTTAAAATTTGTACTGCAAAGGCTTGTAAGCACCCAAATTTTGATCAAACCAAAAAGTGTTGAAAATAAAAGCTTAAAAGTCAAACCCTAAGGGGGCAAAAGTTGACTTTTTGATCAAGTGATAATTTGCCACCTTGCCTTATCTCAATGGATAGAGGATCCTGACACGGTTCCAACGCAACTGAGATTGCTGAGATCGGAGTCTGAATGAAGGATTTACAAGCCGGTCAAACTTGAGGGGGAGCAGAAATTGACTTTCTGCTAAACCCCAAATCAACTGCTTAACCTTGTCCCAATGAATAGAGGGCTCTGATATGGTTCTAACGCAACTGAGTTTGCTAAAATCGAAGTCCAGATGAAGAAGATATGAGTAGTTAAAGTTCTAGGGCAACAATGCCGGAAACTGCACACGTGGCAAAAAGAGCTGCACACGTGGCGAAAACGCAGATAAATATCTCGAGGATTAATCCGTAAATATCCAAAATGTTTAAAATATCTCAGGGATTGATCTGCAAATATCCAAGGGGCAATCTGCAATTATCTCGGTTGTCAAATTAGTCAAATCGGTCAAATCCGGGGGACAATCTGTAAATATAAAAAATTCGCCTTTTTGTATCCGACATTATATGCCGGATATGCATATTTTTCTTTGTATCCGACATAATATGCCAGATACAAAAGACTTTTTTCCAAAATCTCTCCGAATTTTCCGTCAGATTCTCTGAGCACATTTAATAATTGAAATGATTGTGTTTGTATTCAGCATTTTATGCCGGATACAAATGGGTTGTAGTGTATCCGGCCTACATGGCCGGATACACACTCTACCATGTGTATCCGGCCATTAAGGCCGGATACAAATTGCTGGCTATAAAAAACTAGCAGCTGCCCCATTTCGAGGGTTGGCTTCCCTTTGGTTGGTTTCCACTCTTTCTCACCCTTTGTTGATGCTCCGAAAACTTCCCCTTTAGCCCCTCCTTGCTTCCCAAGTCCCTGAAACACCACCTAGAGTCCATCCTACCCTTCTTTATCTTCTTCTTCTTCACTTGAGCTTGGAAGGAGAACCAAGGTTGGTGTTCTTGGTGCCAAAAGAGGGAGTTCCAGCTACTTCCTTGCTTCGAGGATGTTCAACACAGCATACTAGGGTTCTTTAACCCCAAGGTATTGTCCCTTACCACTATTTGTTTCACATATATGAAAAGGAGTTGATTTCAAGAATGTTTTAGGATTCTTGCATATTTTTGTTTGAAGGCTAGCTTTTAACATGATTGTTATGTGTCTTCTCCTCATTTTCTTCACATAAGATGCCTCCCATGATAAGGGGAGTGCGCATAGCCTCAAGGGATGGAGGGTTCCCATTTACATATGGGTTTAAAGGCCTTTAGGGTATTATATTGCCATTGATTGTTCATTCAAATGGGGAGCTTGTTCCCCCCTTGTTTGTTCCTCTCATGTACCCCATTTTAAACCCCCTCTTTCCCTTCATTAAATAGTCTTGTTTGCATGATTTTGCGTTGGTTTTTAGCATGAAGGTAGTAATAGGGTTGGTTGGATTGTTTGGCTTAAATCATGTGTGCATGTTCTTTAGGATGTATGCTCCCCTATGTGTCCATCTCAACACTTTCTAGCTATTGTTATAGGCAATGAGTATGCTTTTTCCCTTTCAATATTTGCACATGCATTAGACATGCTCACTCACACACACACACTTCACTTTTCATGCATATAACTGGTAAAAAGGTGTATGCATTTGTCATAGTTTAAAGGTATGCATATTAGATTTTGTTGATGGATTCGTGCTTGCCCTGCTTGTTTATTGTTATGTGGAGTATGAGGAGCCAAGTCCCTGTCACATTGCTGGAACTTTACAAGAAGCCTAGGAACCCTGATCCATTTGAAAAAAACCCAGAAAAAGCCTTTCTGTGTGCTGATCCGACAACTCAGGTCGGATCAGCTTGTTTTTGTTTGTAGCCGACCAGGGAGGCCGGCTACACTTGCTTCTGTTTGTAGCCGGCAAGAGTGGTTGGCTACACTTGTTTATGTGTGTAGCCGACAGCTCAAGTCGGCTACATTACTAAAATTTTAATTCTTTGGTTTTTCTTGATTTGTGCCATTTCATTACCTTCCACCCGAATCGAATGAACCAGTAGGGTTTCCGGGTCACCCAAAAACCCGAAATGAGACTTGGACATCCCAGTCCAATTTGATACATAGTGGGCAGCCCAATGAACACTTTTGAATGTAAATAAGCAACCTAACTAAACCGGGTGGGCCATACCATCCGAGGCCCCACCAAAAGCCCAATATTGAAGCATGAAGGCTTAGATTAAGGCATGGTTTGGTTGAGACTTCGGGTAGGGCCTATTGGCCCACTAAGCCCATTGAACCAAGCAAGGGTAGGGGTCCAGCCCCTAACCCAGGAAGTCTTGGGCTTCCAAGCCCAAGCCTAGGTAACGGGCCCCAAGCCCGTGCCTAGCCCATTTTGGCACAGATTAATAAAGATAACTTAAAGTCATTTGGCCACCATTGTGAGGCCCACCCAGGGGCCCACAAATCATTTCCGAGTCCACCAAGTATAAATCTTAAACCCTTAGGATTAAACATTAAATAAAATCAATCAAATCTACCAGAGCCGAAAGGGGTTATCCAACTGTGAGACATGGGGAAAAAAATCAATTCAATGACTTTCCCTTTTATCATCACACGGGCTCAATAAAAAACATGGAGTTGCCACCATACTTTTTTAAGGTGTGAATGGACACCCAAAATAATCAAATAAAAGAAAAAAAATTTAGAGTAAAAATAACTCTAATTTAAAAAGTAAAGCAGAGATGGGTAAGGAGATTAGGTTACAAACAGGGGAACGTGTTAGGCACCCCCATTCATCCACACAAGGTGGTTGCCAAGTATTGTTCATGTTTTAAAAAAAAAAGGCTTGGTAATAGAAATCAAAACAAAATTAACAGAAAAATAAAAAGAATGTATGGCTTTTTTCCATGTAAATGATCCAATTAATTCTGGATCCTTCTTATGAAAACAAGAGCCATTTCTTAGGCTTCATGATTGACTGAAATCAAGATAAAGAAAACAAATCTAAAGTAAAAACTTAAAAAATCTGGTTTGAAGTTAAATCTTTGAAATCTAGGAATAATAATAAAAAGGTATTATTTTTACAAAATATTGAAGAATTGAATCTGAACAATCCAAAGCATAGATCTAGCCCATATTTCTCATTAAATGAAAAAATTTAAACGAAAAATACCCACGTGGATGAAAAACATCAAAAGGGAAGAGCTTAGACCGTAGGGTTTTCTCTCAAAAATAAAAAATAACTCAAAAACCACCTCATGAAACCCTAGAGGTTATTGGAAGGCTTTTGATTTTAGATCTACCATATTGATCATGGCAAATCCAAGATCGTAGCCTAAATGACTAAAAACATAAAAGGGTAAAAACAACGTAAAAAATAAGAATCTAGAAGGAAAATGAGATCTAATGCTGTGAACAACATAGATCCATGGTATTCCTTCATATCTCATCAATAATCAATTATACAACCTAAGCAAAGTACTGCAATTACATATTTCTGAGATTACAGCATATGGGGGTCTGCCCTACGGATCCATTCCTGTCCTCCTTTCCCCTAGAACTCTCTTCATGTTTTACGGCTAGAGAAGATACTCGAGGTACTGGAATTTAGGTTTGGGGTTAGAATCACGCATAGGCCTTATACTATAGAAAGGGAGAAGATTAGAACTATCCTAGAAATTAAAACTAGAAAATAAAGGAGTTGAGAAGCTTACCTGGACTTGAGAAAGCAAAGAGGTAGGGGTTCTCTTCTTCACTTCAACTTCTCAGCAATTCTTAGACACAATTCTAGCCTTCAATTCGCAACTCTAAATTCTAGCCTTATTTTTCTTAGCCATTTGCTTGAGGAGAGGCCTCCTATTTATAAGCAAGAGCAAGGGCAAGGGTGGTCCCAATAGGTTCTAGAATGTTCCAATTTAGTTTTAGAAACAAGAGTTGGAGTAAATATTAGAACCAATGAGGGTAAAACGGTACGGACGAAACCCTAGAGAGAGGTGGAAAATAGTAACAATGCTTAAAACTCGAGCAATTGCAAATTCGCTCAAAACTGTCTGTGTCCGCATTTGGATTGCAAACATGCCTTGTCCGCATACCAAATGCGGAGAGCACAGGTTTGTTCAATTTTCCACCTTTTTTGACCCTTACCTGCATAGGCAATACTTATTTACATGTAATATCATTTAAGTAAATGTCCTTGTATTTTTTAATCTCTATTTACTTAAGATATTACATGTAAATAAGCAAACACCCCCATTTGAATCCATTAAAAATAGTTCCAGACCAAAATTCCAAGTGAATAAAAGTCAACTTTCCAGTTCAAGGCTAAATTCCGGTTTTTCAAGTCTGGTAAAAAGGTTCAACATGTTAATACCAAGGTATTTGTCAAGATTTAAAGGCTCAAAAAATTCATTTATGCAATAACATTACTAAAAACCTGATTACCAGGAAAAATTATCTTGAAATCATGCCTAAAAATATATTTCATTTTTTGGGGTCAAAAGTCAACAAAATTCAACCGGAAAAGTTTGACTTTGCGCAAAAGATTGAATTTGGGTATTTTCCTTTGGGGTTTTGGATTCAAATGGGTTAAGGATTTCAAGCCCAATGCTAAGAATTGAAAATTTCAATAAGATATTTCTCTCCTTCAAGATTTATCAAAAATTGTGCAATTTTGGGGGTGTCTACAACTGCCCCTTTTTGCTGGAGTTGTAGCACAAAGAACAGAAAAGAATAGACACGACTCAAAATTACACGTTTGAAAGACATCTCATTAATTGAACTTGCTTTTGTCAAACAAAGGAGTGATAAAAAACATGGATTTGAAGATAGCCAATGAAACCCCTGGTTGAAGCCTGACGGGGTGGTGTCTCTTCCTTATCTCAGATTTCTTGGAGCTCTCGTGGCTATGAAAAGAAATCTCAGACAATCAAATTTTGAAAAGAAGGTGGATTTAAAATTGACCTCTGCAAACTCAATTGCTTTTGATGTTTTTCACTTTATAGCTCAACAATAAGGAAGGAAATATTTTATTGAATTTTCTTGATTGATTTTTTTATTTGACATACCTGGGTGCCATGTGATGCCCAAACCTGTGCTTGAATACTATGAAACTTGCTTTTGTTTCTTCATCTTCTTGCTCTCTCAATAATGATGTATGTGCCATTGCTGCCCATAACTGGTCTTCATGCTTTTTAATTGCCCAAGTGAATGCCATCCTCTTGATTGATGGATCATGATCTGTTGATCTAACCTCATGCCTTTACTACCCATGATCTCTCTTTCATGCCTTCATATTGCCCCAGTAAAATCCTTCTTCATGATTGAAGAATTGGAAACCCTTGTTTAAAGGAGAAAACATGTGACTGCTTCAAAGCTTCATTTTTTTTTCAAATCTGAAGACTGGGGCTTGAATGCTTCTTCCAGATGTTGTAATTAATTTCAATGAAAACCCAGAGGGAAAGATGCTGAGCATGCCTTGATTTTGATTGCTTGAAGAAGTATTCTCCCCTTAGCAGAAATGATCCTCTTTTTTCCTTTTCTCTTTTTTTTCTTTTTTTTTTCTTTTTTTATTTTTTTATTTTATTTTTCTTATTTTTCCTTTTTTTTCTTTTCTCTCTCTCTCTTTTTTAACCTTTGCAAAAAGAAACCCTAATAAAAGAATGCAAATACAAAAATAAGAAAATAGGTTTTATACTAGTGGTCTCAGAATTCTCTAATGCTTGCAAAACCAATGTTTTATGAAAAGACATAAATGCTCATCATGGGCCAAAATATAATATTTTTTTTGAAGTTTGGTCCAAAACACTTAATCACACATAATTAAAGGAATTAAAATCAAGCTGAATAATGAAAATGGATGATTCAAGCAATAGGGAGGGGTCAGATCTGTCTATCCTAGGACCCTTAGAGTCATTCCCAACTGCCCTTTCTTCCTAGAATTGACCCCGTTATTCCTAGTCTGTTCCATTTTCAGTGCTCATACTGCTTTCTCTTCAAGCTTGGATAACATGATCAACTCAAAAAAAAATTTTCTTCTTCTTTCTCTTTTATTTTTATTTTTTCTTTTTCTTGCCAATGTTGCCCCTAGCGCCAATTACGATTTCCACTAGGGCCGGCTTTTGCATTCCGTCATCACCGATCTTTACTATGAACATTGAAAGAATATACTAAAATCACCGAGGACTTAAAATTAGGACGAGACGAAGGCTAGGCTTGGTTTATGAAAGAAAATGTATTAAAGGCTTAAAATTTTCCAAACTTGAAAATAGGTCAACTGGACTTGCAGTCATGATGAATATGATCCTCATTCCCTAAACTTTGTTTATTTCTCTTCTTTTTGCACTTGGCTTTCTTTTGCCACTATTCCTTGCTTTTTTTTTTCATTTTTTTCTTCCCCCCCTTTTTGTTTTGTTTTTGCCCCAATTTGCTTTGCCCCAGTATAAAACTGTAAGTCTCAGTTTAGGTCTATCAAAGAAATGAACAAGCTCGACTTGGCTAGACTAGGGATTAAAATTTTGGGAAATGAAGAAAAATGGCCTCGGATCATTTCCTAGTAATATTCAATCAAGGAAATACCTTTTTACTGCATCAGAGTTAATTGGCTCAGGAAAATCTTTCCCATCCATTTCTGTTAAGATGAGTGCACCCCCTGATAGGACCTTCTTGACAGCATAAGGCCTTTCCCAATTTGGCTTGAACTTACCGCAAGGGTCTTCTAAAAATGGTAAGATTTTCTATAAAACCAAATTTCCTTCTTGGAAAGTTCTGGGCTTCACCTTCTTATTGTAAGCCCTGGCCATTCTCTTCTGATACAATTGGCCATGACAAAGCGCCTTCAAACGCTTTTTCTCTATCAGATTGAGTTGATCATGCCTTGACTGTATCCATTCAGCTTCTTCTAACTTTGCTTCCATTAGCACTCTCAGTGATGGGATTTCAACTTCAATGGGTAAAACTGCTTCCATTCCATAAACTAGGAAATACGGGGTTGCCCCAGTAGAAGTCCGGATTGAGGTCCTGTAGGCATGTAGAGCAAGTGGTAGCATTTCATGCCAATCTCTGTAACTTGCCACCATTTTCTGAATTATCTTCTTTATATTCTTATTTGCTGCTTCTACTGCCCTATTCATCTTCGGTTTGTACGGAGCTGACTTGTGGTGGGTGATTTGAAACTGCTCACACATCTTCTTTATATCCTTGTTCTTAATATTTGAAGCGTTTTCTGATACTATGGCATTTGGCAAACCATAGCGACAAATAATATTGTGCTTCAAAAATTTAAGAACGTGGTTACTTGTGATATGTGCATACGAAGCTACCTTTACCCACTTGGTGAAATAATCTATTGCTACCAGAATAAATCTGTGCCCATTTGATGCCCTTGGGGATATCATGCCAATGACATCTATGCCCCACATGGAAAAAGGCCATGGTGAGGTAATGTTGTGTAGCTCACTTGGTGGTGCATGCTTGTTATCAGCATATATTTGGCACAGATGACACATCTTGACATGTAGACATTAATCATGCTCCATTGTCAACCAGTAGTATCCCAATCACAGAATCTTCTTCGCAAGCATGTGCCCATTCATATATGGCCCACAGACTCCTCCATGTACAGTTTCAATCAACCTTTCTGACTCAGCCTTAGCAACACATCTGAGTAGGATATCATTATGTGACCTCTTGTATAACTGTCCACCACTTAGTAAGAATTGTCCTGCTAATCTCTATATTGCCCTTTTTTGAGTAGAGGTAACACCTTTTGGCAGACTCTGATCACTTAAGAAATTCTTGATATCTTGAAACCATGGTACTTCTTCTGGTATTCCTTCTAGGACAAAACAATAAGCCGATTCATCTCTGACTTCAATTTCCGATGGTTTGATATCTACCCCTTCTGGAATACTGATCATTAAAGCCAATGTTGCCAAAACATCTGCAAATTGATTTTTGGCCCTTGGAATATAGCTGAAGGAAATTCGAGTAAATTTAGTGCTTATTTCTTCCAAATACTGGTGATATGGGATCAACTTGTGATCTTTGGTTTTCCATTCACCAGTTGTTTGGAAGATGATAAGACTCAAATCCCCGTATACGTCAAGTTCCTCTACTTTACGGTCTAGAGCAGCTTGCAGCCCAATTATACATGCTTCATACTCTGCAATATTGTTTGTGCACTAGAACCTCAAATTCACTGCGATTGGGATATGTGAACCATCCGGCTTTACCAAAACAGCCCTGATCCCGTTTCCATTCATGTTTGCAGCCCCGTCGAAAAACATCTGCCAGGAGCTTTCATTGTCCTCTTTCTCAGTAAACAAAACTGCCTCATCAGGAAAATTAGTCTTTAATGGCTGATAGTCTGGAAAGGGATACTCAGCTAAGTGATCAGCAATTGCTTGACTTTTAATTGCCTTTTGAGTGACATATTTGAGGTCAAATTCATAAAGCAAGATCTGCCACTTCGCCATTCTACCAGTTAATGTTGGTTTCTCAAATAGACACTTCAGAGGGTCCATCTGGAATATCAATAATGTGGAATGACTGAGGAAGTAATGCCTCAGTCTTTGAATGACCCACACTAAAGCACAACAGGTCTTTTCCAAAGGAGAATACTTGGCTTCATATTCTGTGAACTTCTTAGTCAGATAGTAGATCGCCCTTCCTTCCTACCCGTCTGATCATGCTGTCCCAAGACACACCCCATTGATGTCTCCAAAATCGACAAGTACAGAATTAGTGGTCTTCCCGGAATTGGTGGCACTAGCACAGGTTGATTCAGCAAATATTATTTTATCTTGTCAAAGGCCTGTTGGCAATCATAATTCCAGACCGTTGGGTTGTTCTTTCTTAGCAACTTGAAGATTGGTTCACAGGTGGCAGTGAGCTGTGCTATGAACCGGCTGATGTACTGAATTCTTCCAAGGAAACCCCTAACTTCCTTCTCTGTTCTGGGTGGTGGCATTTCAATAATCGCTTTTGCTTTAGCCAGGTCAATCTCAATTCCCCTTCTGCTCACTATTAATCCCAAAAATTTTCCTGATGTAGCCCCAAAGACACATTTTGCTGGGTTGAGTCTTAGATTGTATTTCCTGAGTCGGTCAAACACCTTCTTCAAGTTGATCAGATGGTCTTCTTCTTTACATGATTTGGCAATCATATCGTCCACATAGACTTCCATCTCCTTGTGGATCATATCATGGAATAATGCTGTCATGGCCCACTGGTAAGTTGCCCCGGCAATTTTAAGTCCATTTGGTATGACAGTGTAGTGGAAGGTACCCCATGGTGTAATAAAAGCTATTTTTTCTTGATCTTCTTTTGCCATCTTGATTTTATTGTAACCAGAGAAGCCGTCCATGAATGAGAACAGGCTATGTACAGCAGTGTAAAACCCCAAATTTTCCTTAAATAATAAAATAAATTAATAAATAATATTCTTGAGAGTTATAATTGATGGAAATATTTTATTATTGTAGGGGATGATCTAATTAGTGGAGATCCAGAGTTAGACGCACATCTGACCGTCCGATCATGAGATATCGAGGTACATGTTCTGATTGGGCAGTGTGTATAGGAAAGATTGCATGTGCGCTACATGGGATCAATGAGTATAAATACCAATTAAATAACTTAAACACATACACGTTTGTATTTCGTTCGTATGCTTCAGCCGCAAGCGACAAGCCAAGTTTGAACGACTGAGCGACTGAGGAGGAAGAAGACGGAGGAGGAAAGTGTTAGCACCTGATTTTTGCACCCCCAAAATAAAGAAAAGTGAAAAGTCAAACTAAAAGTCAAACCCTGAGGGGGTCAAAAATTGACTTTTTGATTCAAGTAAATTTGGCCATCAAACTTCATATCATTGGAAAGAGCATTTCGACACGGTTCCAACGCAATTGAGTTTGCTGGAATCGGGATCCAAATGAAGAAGTTATGACCCGGTCAAACTTTTGGGGAGCAAAAAGTTGACTTTTTGCTCGACCCCAATTCAACTGCCAAACTTAATCCCAGTGGATAGGTGGTTCCGAGCTGATTCCAATGACACTAAGTTTGTGGAAATCAGACACCGGACGAAGAAGTTATGAGCGGTTGAAGTTTCAGAAAAACTGCCCATGTGGCAAAAAAGCAGCAAAAGTGGACTAAACCAATAAAATAAATAAGATAAATGTGTTTAATAATATTTTAATAAAAGGAATCTCGTTTATATAATAAAATAATCATAAAATCGAATATAAATCTTGCAAAAAACCAAATTGAATAAAGATTTGAAATCCAAACATTTTTAAAACGTGCTGGACCGTATTTGTATTACGGGCAAGGCATGCCCGTATTTGAAGTACGGGCACGCTTCTAGAAGGAAACACGCGTCGCTGTACGGCGGGACACGCGTCCCGTACGGCTGAATCTGCGATAATTGCAAATATTCGTTTTTCGCCCGTACTTGAATTACGGGCACGGGAATTTTGCCTATAAATAGAGAGGCCACCCCCCTTCATTTGAACAAGCCTTCCTCCTTGCTGGCTCCCCCCTCCCTCCTGGTGCTCTCCACGGCCAAGCCCTGCCCAACCACCACCACCCCTAACCCAAACTTCTTTTGTTCCCAAAATACCCCTATCTTACCAAAACCATGCCCAAGCTTTACATAACCCTCCTTTGAATGTAGCATCCTAACAAACCCCTTTCAAAACCAACTTAAGAATCTGTGGAGGACGCGGAAGCGCTGTCAAAATTTCCAGAGCACCATCACATATAATCAAGAACAAGGTAATAGTAAAGGGATACTTATGGTAATGTATATATTTGGGATTTAATTTTATTTAAATATGCTTTTACATTGCTACTTCTCTCTCACCTGTTTCTTTTGTTTTGCATGGTGATGGACACTCCATAATATGGAGGAAATTCCTCTTAAAGAAAGAAAAATGCTTTAAGCTAAGAATAAACATTTTAACTAATGTTTAAGATACTTTATTAGTTCTTTTTGCTTATGGACAAGGAGGGATATGACTCCCTTTTAAGGACCTCTTACATCCTTGTAATCTCCCTCTTCTCCTCTTTTGACAATGGTCATGTGGGATTACAAGCAAGGTGAGCTTTTGGGAAGCATGGAAAGACAAAGAAAAGTGGCTTTTTAAGCCAAATGAAACAAATGAAGAATCTGGAAGCCCAGTTGAAGCTGCCGAAACATCTGAGAAAGCCGACGGAGTGATCCCAAGAAAAATCGACAGCAAAAGCACAGAATTGATTGCACCCGTAAACTCAGGCCGGTCCAGCCTGGACCGTGCTTAATTCACGGACAGGGGAGACCGTGTTTATTTCACGGTCAGGCTGGACCGTAGAGAAAACACGGGCGAAGTGTAAAAGTGATGAAAAATTGTAATTCTTTGGTTCGGTTGGACCGGATCCGGCCTAAGCCGGCTTGAACCATTCCCTTAAACCATTTGGGCTACCTTAAGCCCATTTTTGGACTTTGGGCCTAGATAGGCCCATTAAGATCCCTTTGGCCCACTAGTGGGGCCCACTTCTGACCGGCCCAAACCCGGCCCGTTTTTCAATAAACAGGCCCAGACCCCTTGACCCTTGGCTAATGGGCCCATTCCAAGCCCATTAAGCCCAAATAAATTGTAAATAAATAAGATTAAAACAAATAACTAAATGGGTTACCTAATAACCCAAATGGGCCCCAGGCCCAACCATGGCAGCCCACGGGTCTTCCAACGGGACCCAGGTCCGACCCACTTCACTAAATAAAAAAGATAAAATCAAAATAAAAGGGACCCACACCCTCTGAGGGCCCCACCAGACCCAATAAACAGCATGATGGTCTAGGAAGGGTGAAATTGACTCATAAACCAGGGAGACCCAAGGGACCTGTCAAACCGACAGGGCGGACCGGGGTGTCTTTAGGACTTCCCCGAACCGTAACCGAGGACTTAGCTAGAACTCTGAAAAGCCGCAGACCAGACTTAGACCTGATTAGGGCAAAATCGTGTCTGCCTGCACTCTCAGGCAGTGGCGACTCTGAATATCCCGAGGCACGCGCCAAAGGTGCGCCCGGTGTGCGATCTAGGCCAGGTTTAGGTGCGCACAGAAAGGTCTGGGTTTTGGTGTTCTTCATCGTCCAGGGGTTATCTCACGTTTGTGAGTGTAGTTTGTTGGAGAAGAAGGAGAAGTACACACGTTCAAGAGGTAGGTGACATTGTTTTCGTTCGTTTTTGGTATTTACGTTCGTTTAATCGCAAGAGCATGTTTTTATATGATCTATTGATGTATTTAGTTTAGTATCAATGTTATATGTATGATAGAATGAGGTTAGACGAGAAAAATCATGATTTAGAACTGTTTCTGTTCGTTTTTGGATGACTGCTGACCTCGACTGTACTCGGCGATCATCGGCGCTAGTTAAAAATCTTAGACCGCCGAAGACCATTGGAAGACGTATCGTCGGCGTCCTATTTTGCACTACCGCCGACCACAGACCGCCGGGGCGATCCTAAGAGATCCTAGGCACTTTGTTCAGATTTTGTAGATTTTCATAATTTCAAACCCTGATTCAATTCCAAACTATTTTTAGAGAATTTTAATGATTAATTAAGATGTTTTAAGACCAAAATAAATTATCTAATTCCCTGTTTTACAAGAAAATAAATTAGGAAGATATTTAGGACATTAGTTGCCAAACTTTGAAAGAAATCGAGAAATCTAGTTTTTGGAAAACCTAACTATTATTTGATTATCAAAATAACTCTAAATGACACTATAAACCAGAAAACTTTATAAAGAGAATTCAGAACTCAGATGACCGAATATTGAAGTAATTGACAGATTTAACCTTTATATGCCGCTAGGCACCAACCCTTATAGAAATATTATATTTTAGGGAATTTTGGAGTCTAGTGGGCATAGCTGGTTATGGATCCATAGTTGTTGCTAGATAGCTAAGGGATATGTCATTTGGGTTGAGTTACTCCTATATGCGACGCGCTTCTTTTGTAAGTTAGTTTGTCTGGGAAGGTTCTATGTCTGGAGGGACACCCCGGTGAGCCGTTGGCGATTCCCTATACATGTGGATAAGCGACCATCTCCATGTATTGATTCTGGTGCTGCATGCTGGTGGTACATGCCAACTCTGATGGGTACGTGTGAAATAAGTCAGTGACTACGGCTCTTGTGTAAGCTGAGCTGCATGGGACTTGAGTATCATTAGTAGCATTGCTCCTAAGCCGCACGGTGGTATAGCAATTGATTGAGAATCATCTCAAAAGGTTTATCTATCTTTGTGAGTCCTACAATGACACTGAAATCACAAACGCTTGTTATTAATATTGTAGACATGTTGGAGGCATGTGATTGAGATATTGATCGGATGTGACTGTTTAGTACATCCTAGCAAAGTATGCATTATGTCATTGATTTTGATATTGGATTCTTATAATAGAACTTGTTGAAATTCATCTTTAGAACTGTTTATCATTACTGTTTTGTATTCATAAATGATACTAATGATTATATGAGCCTGATTAGTCGATATTGCTTAATCGTGCATGAACTGTACTTTACTTATATTAACTGTTTAATCATGCATGTGTTACCTACTGGGATATTCGTATCTCACCATACTTTCATTTCATTTTTCAGTTGATACGTGAGAGGGGGATCTTAGTGATTTCCAGGGAGAGGTAGTTGAGTATTCACCGGAGGATTACTTTTATCCGGATCTTGTTTGAGGTGGAGGATTGTTTAGACTTAATCATATTTGATAGACTATTATTCATTTGGATTTGATGTACTAGAGAGATGAGAGAGATAGTAACCATTTTATTTTACCAGACTTTAACATTAATGATTGATGATTAACTTTAATGTTCATTTGAGGATTTTGGATTACACTTCCGCACATACTTGTTTCCGCACTCTGATAGTATAATAAAGTGAATGGATTATTTAATTCTATTGTCTGGTATATTATTGATGATGTAGTTGATATGGGCCAGTAACACCTTGGATTTGGTTGTTGAACTGAATTCGGGTTGTTACAGTAGCGAACCGGGTTCGGGTCGGGTGCCGGTTTGCACTGACCCGAGTTCGGGGCGTTACAGCAGTATTGTCAACTAGAAGGTCAATGTGGGGAAGAGGAAAATCATCATTTGGGCTTGCTTTGTTCAGATCTCTATAGTCCATACACATCCTGACTTTCCTGTCCTTCTTTGGTACTGGAACAATATTTGCGAGCCACTTAGGGTACGTGGAGACTGCCAAAAATCCAGCTTGGAATTGCTTGACCACTTCATCTTTGACCTTCAGTGTCAATTTCTGGTTTCAACCTTCTCAACTTTTGTTCGACCGACTTAACCCCTGGCAGAATTGGTAATCTGTGCACAACCACATCAGTATCCAACCCTGGCATATCCTGATACGACCATGCAAATACATCTTTATAATCAGCCAAGAACCGTGTCATTTTATCACGCTGCACATCAGACATGCATGTCCCAACCTTCACTATTTTCAGGTCATCTTTAATCCCTAGATTTATTGAAATGGTCTCCTCAATATTAGGTTGAACACCCTTTTTATGACGCTCCAATTGATATGCAATTTCTTTAGGAGGGTCGTCTTCTTCGACCTTGGTTTCTTCTTCGATCCCCATTAGGTCAAAGTCGAGCTCAAGGTCGAAGTCATATTCAACCTTATCTAATTCAGTTTGCTTATATGGTTCATAAATGGTTTGGACCTTTTTGAAAAATTTAAATTTTCTAGAAACAATGGAAAAATATTTTTGGGTTTTTTGTGAACCTTCCAAAAAAGGTTTTCCTGAAGACGAAGGCTCATTAAAACCTTCAGGAAAAGGGCCTTCCACTAATGGAGTTTTTTTTTGGAAGCCGCGTCTTTTTGCCAATCAAATGCCGCTTCAAAGGTGAGGGGAGTTGCCTCCCAATTGTTCAAAATAAATTCTTTCGGAGTAGGTGAAATGGTACAAGCCTACTCCTCAAGCTTTGAATCTGATGCCATCTTCACCAAATAAATTATACTACCCTTTTCTGCTATGGGGCCCAATCCAGATATGACCTCATTTGGAATTTTGATTGTTGCCCAATCAATGAAAAGCAACTCCTCTTTATCAACTTCAGCTTTTTTGCCCTTAGTCATGGCAAAGAAAGCCCCAACATCTTCCGAAAAATCTTGCTGCTTTTTTGGCTGTGGCCCAAGCTCACCCATTGTTACATTTGAAAAAGGTGGGATATAGGGTTGCCAAGTGGGGATATATGGCTTCAAGAAAGGGTTCGTATTACGATATGGAGGTTTTGATTGATCTGTGGGAAGAGATATCTGAATCTTGTGGGAAGACTTTGGAAAAGTTTCCCTTAGATAAGGGAATTTTCCTTTGCTTTCTTGCTCTGTATTCTGATTCTGCCTTCTCCAACCTCTTGGTTTAAACCCCAATCCTGCTTTAGGGGTAAGCCTCTTGGCCCTTATTGGCTCCAACCTTCCTTGCAAGTTGCCACCCAAACCTTTCCCTGGATGGAAATTGTATTTTTCTCAGCACTTTTTCCACCATCTTTTCAGCACACGTCAGTTCCCTTCCTTATCTGGATACCCCCCAGGTATGAAATTGACAGTCTAAAATTGGAATGAGTGGAATGCAATTTTGTCGACAGTCATTTCGACATTAATGAAGGGTACATCAGGTGGCACTATTGGAGGTATCAAATTCTCAGCTAGGACAGTTATCACCCTTTGACCTCTTATATACTTCACCCTTTGGTGAAGAGTGGATGGTATTGCCCTAGCCGAGTGTAACTACGGTCTTCCTAGGAGCAAATTGAAAGCTGCTGGAATATCCATCACTTAAAATGTGATGTTAAAGATATTGGGTCCAATAGTGACTGGCAGTTCAATCTCCCCTAGGGAGTGTGTCTTAGAGCTATCAAAAGCCTTTACAATCCTCCCATTTTGTTTGATCTTGGATTGATCCAGAGCAAGCTTGGCAAAAGTGATTAATGGACAGACATTTAAGGCTGACCCATTGTTAATTAAAACTCGTGCTATCATACTGCCCTTACAAATTACAGTGATTTGAAAAGGGTCAACATGATAACACCCACTTGGGCTTATCTCACTTTCTGAAAAACTTATCACATTGTGAGATAAGATTTTGCCAACCATTTTGCCTAGCTGGTCTGGATCAATAGCTTTGGGCACATATGCACTCTGAAGCACTTTCAATAATGAATCCCTCTGCTTTTCATAATTCAGCAAAAGTCTCAGTATTGAAATCTGAGCAGGGACCTTATTTGACTGATCGACAATATTGAATTCACTTTTTTTTATTATTTTAATGAGGTATGCCGCCTCACTTTCAGCAACCTCGGGAGTGTCTTCCCCTATTTTTGCTTTTCATTTCAATTTTGTCTTCTCTTCTATTTCTTTTCTTTCTTTCTCAACTTCCAATTCTTTTTCTTTTCCCTCTTCTCTTACACACCTTCCAGACCTCATCATGAGGTTCACCTCTTCTTGGTTCTGTCTCTCGACCACTGGAACTGTGATAGTGAAGCCTTCATTGTAGTTCCATGGCACAACTGATTCTGAGTAATTAGGCTTTGGAACATTTATCACAAGTGAGGAAGTTTGGACTTAGATGGAAAAGCCTGGGTAGAAGGAACATCTACAACCAAGGATGGGAGTTGCTTTGGTTGAAGTGATTTTGAAGGTAAAGGAAATGAAGAGGTAACTGAAGTGGTGAGGTGGTCACAGTTGATGACTAAGGGTGGCTTTGATGGATTGAAGGGAGAAAAAGTAGATGGATTGCAATTAGTAACCAGAGAAGGCCTCGTAATACTTACTTGGGCCATGAGAGAGGAAGCCCGGTCCAATGAAGAGTTAATACACGCATCAGCACAATCATTTCTTTAGGAAATGACATTAATTTCATCTTCTCTTTTTCCTTGGTAGAAATGAACTTTAACCGAAGTCCCTATGGGAGCAATCAACTGAGATGGGTCAAAAGTTCTTTGAATGGAAGAAATGGCCGCAACTGAGTTAGACGGGCTTGTCCCATTGTGATAAGGCAATGGATTCTGCCCAATGTCATTTCCGGAAGGGGTGGAGGCAACTGTATTAAAGGACAAGGCTTTCTGATCCAACAGGTCCTGAATAGCATGCTTTAAAGGCCAGTAGTTGTTAGTGAGTGTCCTGGTGCACCCATATGGAAATCATAAGTGACCGAGGGATCAAAATTCCTCCCCTTAGATGCATTTGGGTTTGGCTCCTTCAAGGTTACATATCCCACCTTCAGTAAGGTTGGCAATAGCTAGGAAAGTGTCACAGGAATAGGAGTGAAGACTTTATTCCTTCTTGTTGCCATCCAGGCATCTCTCTCTTCCTTAGTGAAAGCCCTCTTCTGATTTGTAGGCACAGATGGAGAGAAATTGATGATGAGTGGAGTTTGATGGGTGGTTTGTGACTGCTGGGGTGCAGGGACATTGATGTGGAGTGGTTTTCTGGGATGAGGAGCTTGTACCAGGTTTACTTCTCCTTCTTTCTTGTTCCCATTCTTTTTCATCCCATTCCCCTTCTTCTGTGCAAAAGAGTTAGAGGGATCTAATTGACCAGCCATAGTAGAGTAATCAATTATCTTTCCTGATTTGACCCTGTCCTCAATCCGGTCGGCCACTTGTACTAGGGCTGCAAAGTTGGTAGTAGTCTGACCCAACAAATGATTGTAAAAAGGCTGCCCCAGTGTGCTAATGAATGTTGAAATAATCTCTGGCTCCAACATAGGTGGCCTGACTTGAGAAGCAGTCTCCCTCCACCTCTAGGCATATTGCCTCACAGATTCGTCCTTATTTTTGCTCATCCTCATCACGTCGTACCTATTTGGCACGATTTCAGAATTAAATTTGTATTGGGCCAAAAAGGCGTCAGCCAAATCCTTCCACCTTCTGATTTTTCCATGGTCAAGTGTGGCAAACCACCTCAGAGCGGCTCCGGTCAAACTCCTCTGGAAGAGTTGAATCGGAATGTTGTTATCTTGGCCAAATTGGCATAGAGCCCTACAATAGAGCTTCAGATGGCTTATAGGGCAGCCAGTGCCATCGTATTTTTCAAAGTCTGGGCACTTGAATTTGGCTGGTAGGCATATGTCTAGGTATAGACACAGATCTTCAAAGTTTGTTCCTCCATAACTGTTCACCCCCTTCACTTCTCTCAGTTCTTCCTGGATCATCTCCAGCTTATGTAGGAATTTCCTTTCCATCTCCTCCCTTATTCTCTCTTTTTCCTTTTCTTTTTCAGATTCAACACTATCTTCCTTGATCAGTATAGGTTTAGGGATAGGTTCAGAATTGGGTTCAGGGATAGGTTGAGCTGGAGGTTGAATGTTGGTTTGAGGTGGAGGTATTTGGTGAGAGGTGGAGGCTTGGTTTTGGGCCTGGGCTTGCTGGGCCTGAACAGCTAGTAAGTTTTCCAGCATTTGGGCGAGCCCCGCACTTGCGCTTGCAGTTGAGCAAAGTCTTGAGTAGGAACATCAGTCTGGTTCTCAGTAGGATCCATTGTGCTAGCCCTTGATCTGGTCACGGGAGCAATGGTTGCAATTATAATGGTACCTGGGAAAGGAAAAATAAAGAAAAAGTCAGCTCCAATTTATGTCTCATTCACACACCTATGAATGCGTGTATGCAGGTCAAGTAAACATGAGTTTGGACTTTATTATTTTATTTTTGTTTTAAAGAATTGTTGGAATATTTTAGGGCTTCCAACATGTCCCACAAGATATGCATTGATTGGCACGAAAAAGGCCATCCAAAAGTGGTTGGAATATTTTAGGGCTTCCAACGTCCCATAAGATATGAATTGGTTGGCACGAAAAAGGCCATCTAAAAAGTTGTTAGAATATTTTAGGGCTTCCAACATCCCACAAGATATGAATTGGTTGGCACGAAAAAGGCCATCCAAAAAGTTGTTGGAATATTTTAGGGCTTCCAACATCCCACAAGATATGAATTGGTTGGCACGAAAAAGGCCATCCAAAAAGTTGTTAGAATATTTTAGGGCTTCCAACATCCCACAAGATATGAATTGGTTGGCACGAAAAAGGCCATCCAAAAAGTTGTTGGAATATTTTAGGGCTTCCAACATCCCACAAGATATGAATTGGTTGGCACGAAAATGGCCATCCAAAAGCTGTTGGAATATTTTAGGGCTTCCAACATCCCACAAGATACGAATTGATTGGCACGAAAAAGGGCATCCAAGAAGCTGTTGGAATATTTTAGGGCTTCTAACATGTCCCATAAGATATGAATTGGAATTAAGGCTTCCAAAGCCTCCTGAAATTACGCAGGCTTTCATGAGCCTATGAAGGGTTCTAGAATTACGATAGCTTCTAGGGGCTTATGAATATAAAGATCCGAAATTTCAGGCTTTCAGAGGTCCTATGAGTTTTTAAATTAAGGCTTTAGAAGGCCCATGAGGTTAAAATCCGAAATTTAAAGGCTTTCAGAGGCCCACAAAATTTTGGATAAAATCTGAAATTCAAAGGCTTCCAAATGCCCATGGAAATTTTGGAGAAAATTTGAAATTCAAAGGCTTTCAGAGGCCCATGAAAAAAACTTTTACTTCTTTTTTTTTTTAAACTTTTGATTTGATTTTTTTTTGTTTTTGAGATTTCTTATTCAAGAGCAGATTTTTAAATTGAATTGTTCTTATCAAACTTTGGAGATTTAAAAATGATTTGAAATTCTTTTTCCTCATTTTTACATTAGATTGCACGTCAAGAATATGTTTTGCAACATTGATGTGATTTGAGCTTTATTAAGGTGTATTCTAATTCAAACATATCAGAGTAAGGAAAAACCGTAACTCGTTCCCCAAGGGTTACTTTTATACACAGGATCGCTATATCAGAGTAAGGAAAACATGAAATGGCAATCACAAAATCAGAGTCAACTAAAAGTTTCCCCAACTCACCTGAACCAATCATAAACCCGCCTGTATCGTCCTCTCTGAAATCTGAAAACAAAACAAAACAAAAGGAATGAGATACGACTATCTCAACAAGTAGCAATGCATGCTCAAACATATTTAATTTAATTTAATTTCTAAAACATGCACGAATAAAATATACTCAACGACTAACCACAAATAAATCGATTAATCCAACTTATCCGGCAAAACAATATCAAATCACATAATAAGATGGGACTCGTGAAATTTGACTGCTTTGTAAGGTTAAGTTCTAGCTCCAAACAGTTCCAGTCCGAGAACCTCTGCCAAATCTGATACCTCTGTAAACTGATTCCAATATATCGTCTCTTGGTGGAAATCACAAGACCTCACCCTCCTCAAGGGTGGAAATGGATATCAATCCAGTCTGAGAACCACTGTCATAACTGCTGCCAATAATAGACCTCACCCCCTCATGGGGTGGAAACGAAGCTGCTGCAGCACATCCCTTATGGAAGGCCTCTTTATATAGAGGAAACGTGTAAAATAAATCCCTCTTAGTTCGCAGAACTTCCCTCATGGAAGGCCTCTCTACATAAAGGAAATGCATGAAGGAAGCTAGATTTTAGCCAAACAAATTAGACAGACTTCACTTACAAGCTAAATTATGGATCCATAACGTGCTATGCCCTAAATAGTTTAAATGATTAAACCAACCATTAAAGCAAGGACTTCGATTCAAACCAAAATATTGCTCAATCAAATGGAGTCATTAACACTACCAAATTCAGCTCAACAATCCACTAGAATTCTCAACAATGGAAATCTCCATAATTTGACACAACCGGTAAAAGTACTTTATAAATTAACCAAAATTAGAAACCAGAAATCTTTCGAAGAAAACATAACCAATTTCTAATCAGGTCACAAATAGAGAACAACAAATTTAATAATATTATAATCAGGTCAAGAACTCTCCGATTAGCAAAATTTCTTTTACATATTTCCAACATAATCTCTCCTTCAAATTTATGGTCAAATTTACGTTTCGTAGGGTTCTATTAGTTTTGGAAACCTTGTTTAGAAATTGAACAAATCAATTTAAGCAACTAAGAGAATGGACATAATCTGAAATATTAAAAAGTATAAAGGTTTTCTTAAATTCCAGATCTGCCACATATGCATTAGTACTATTCAATCCCCAAAATTGAATCAATTTTAGACCAAATCCTCTAAAATATTGTTAGTTAGTTTCCTCACTCACCCTATTACGTCACCTAATAGCAGTTTCTACAAAACTACTATGGTTAGAAAATTATGTCCAAACAAACTAAACTTTCCAGAAAAATCTGTGCAGACAGGTGCACAATAAAAATGTATTTTAAATTACCAAACAGTGAACTTATATTAAATATATATTTTTAAATGAATCTTGACCCAAAACCCTACAATTCTCATGAGACCATCTTACCCAAATCCATCGTTTGATACCTACAAAAATTCACTTTTGTGAAAAATTGGGTGCAGTCCCAAAACAGACATTCAGCAACCTCTAAACTTAGAATTCAAAATTCACATGGACTGATCTAAAATTTCTTATTCAAACTTTTCTATCTTAATTCTAATCCTCTAAATAGTGTTTTTGAATAGGTTTGGATTTAATTGAATTGCTCAAACAATTTATATGAAATATACTCTCCAGTTTAGCCCAAAACAAACATTTCAACAACCTCTAAACTTAAACTCTCCAGGATGTAAAAATACCTTAAAATCTACCCTCTTATTAATCTGGAAATTTTCAGAATATAAAACAAACCTAAATCCATCATAAATTATGATCTATTTATTTTCTATTGAATTTTAATCATATCTATATCAATTCTGAGTTTTCTGACCTAGTAAGAAACAAATCCCCATACCTCATTCATTTCTTAACAAAATAACATGAAATCTGGTTTGTTAGACTTCTAACTCAATACACTAAAATAACCTATAGCAGTTTTGGAAAATTCCTCTTGGTTAATTAATTATAAGTTTTCAAAATCTACTTTAATTCAAAATCCTGTACAAACCAACAGCTGTAATAATTCAATTAACATTACTAAATCATAGGTTTTTATCCTAGAATATATTTTTCAGTGAAAATAGAGAAATAATGGAACAACTTTCATTCAGAAACCGAAACCTAAATATATCTCTAAATCAGTCTAAAAATTCCATCTTTCTGAAATTTTCTGCATAATCTAGGTTTTAAGTATTTTCCTATCCTTTCAAAGTTCTAACGTGTTCAACTTCAAATTAATGATAAAATTTATCAAAATCCATTTCAAATCATCTTAAAAGTAATTGTGAAACATAATTCATAATTCATATGGCTCATGAATTCTATCCATCAAGTTATGTCGATCGAATAATCTGAAAACAGATATTTATGCAAGTTGAAGGGCTAACTTACTTGTTTTGAGAAATCCACCCCCCTTTCCTTTTCTTGTTTCTTGTTTCCTCTTCTTCTTCTTTCTTCTTTCTTCTTTCTTCTTCTTCAGCTCTACCACGTTTTCAGCAATCCCCAAAACTCTAACTTTCTTTCTCCTCTACGTTTTCAACAATCTAAAGGTTTAATTTCAGCAACCCAAAAGTCTAGACCTAAGAGTTTAATTCTCCAGCAGTTTTAGAATCCCAAGGGTCTAACTCTAACTCTCTAGCAATTTTTAGAAACCCAAAGGTCTAACTCTCCAGCAACCTAACCCTTCAACTTCTTCATGATTTGCTGTTGCACAACTCCACCAAATGCCTACACCAACCCCCTTTTTTTGACCATTGATCATTTGATTTACAATCCTAACCAACAACACACTTATATTATTATTTGTTTCCAACTCTATATATATATATTTTTTCATAATATTTATTTAATATTGAAACTAAAATATAACATCACTTACCCTTAATTCATATAAACCGAATTTTCCAAAGTTCCCAAATTACCCTTGCTTGACAATCCAACAATAATTTCCAGCAATTTCTCATATCTATTTATTTATAGTTATCCCATCCGGTTCGACCAAGAGTCCCCAGTTTAAATCCTTGATCTCCTTCCTCTATGAAATTTTAATTAGCCTTAAATTAATTACCAAACTAATAATTTTTAATTTCATTAAAAATTTGGGATTTTACACTTCCATTCTTTGAGTTGAGTTACCTGTTCAACTTAGGTAAAAATTTTATAAAAATGCTTAACCCTTTGATTTGAGTGAGTTTATAAGAATTTGGATGCTTTTTACTCTTACTGAAGTGTTTATGTTCTGTTTGTATCACTTAAGAGGTTAAAAGAACCATGTTTGTTGGCAAAAGTTGCTGAAATAACAATTAAATCCATAAAACCGCATATATAGTGCGGACTAGCCATGACCGTAAATAGAATGCGGTCAAGCTATGTCTGTAAATAAAATGCGGACATGTTATGTCCGTAAATAAAATGCAGACAGGTTATGTCCGCAAATGAAATGCAGTTTACGGACGAAATTTCACTGTGTAAGCACCTCATTTTTGCGCTCCAAGAAAAACCAAAAATGTAAACCCGGCTAAAAAGTCAAACCCTAAGGGGTGAAAAGTTGACTTTTTGATCAAGTGAAAATTGGCCACCTCGCTTTATGCCATTGGATAGAGAATCTCGACACGGTTCCAACGCAACTGAGTTTGCAGGAATCGGGGTCCGGATGAAGGTTCTGCGGGCGGTCAAACTTAAGCAGAGCCAAAAGTTGATTTTTTGCTAAAATCCGATCCAGAGGCCTACCCCTAGGTCATTGGATAGAGAATCTCGACACGGTTCCAACGCAACTGAGTTTGCAGGAATTGGGGTCCGGATGAAGGTTCGGCGGGCGGTCAAACTTAAGCAGAGCCAAAAGTTGACTTTCTTCTAAAATCCGATCCAGAGGCCTACCCCTAGGTCATTGGATAGAGAATCTCGACACGGTTCCAACGCAACTGAGTTTGCAGGAATCGGGGTCTGGATGAAGGTTCTGCGGGCGGTCAAACCTGAGCAGAGCCAAAAGTTGACTTTCTGCTAAAATCCGATTCAGAGGCCTACCCCTAGGTCATTGGATAGAGAATCTCGACACGGTTCCAACGCAACTGAGTTTGCAGGAATCGGGGTCCGGATGAAGGTTCTGCGGGCGGTCAAACTTGAGCAGAGCCAAAAGTTGACTTTCTGCTAAAATCCGATCCAGAGGCCTACCCTAGGTCATTGGATAGAGAATCTCGACACGGTTCCAACGCAACTGAGTTTGCAGGAATCGGGGTCCGGATGAAGGTTCTGCGGGCGGTCAAACTTGAGCAGAGCCAAAAGTTGAATTTCTGCTAAAATCCGATCCGGAGGCCTACCCCTAGGTCATGGGATGGAGGGCTCCGATACGATTCTAATGAAACTAAGTTTGCCCAGATCGGAGTCCGGATGAAGAAAATATGAGCTGATGAAATTTCCGAGCAAAAGCTGCACACGTGGCGAGTTGCGCAGGAAAATATCTTGGGGATCAAATCCATAAATATCCAAACATTCGAAATATCCTAGGGACTAAATCTGTAAAAATCCGAGAATATCGGATTAAACCAAAAATTTCCAGGGACTAAATCTGAATTTTTTAGATTTTTACGACCGGCGAGCGGCGGCATTAAATGGTTTTCATCATTATGCCGCTCGCGCGGACGTGGCAAGCAAGTGGGCGCCCCCTTTGTTTTTCCCTTATATAAGCCGCGCGAAATCTCGCGCAGAGAGGGTTGGAAGATTTCGAAAAAAAAGCTAAGTGTTGAAAGAAATTTGGTTTGGAGGATTTTTGGTGCAGTGCCCAAGCTCCTTCCCCACCCGAACCTTACCTGTCTCAGTGGCTTCGGCCTCCCCAAGCTCTCCACCTTGATCCAACCCCCCTATCCTTGCTTCTTCCTCGTCCCCTGCACAACCAAACGAAGGCCAGTTGCTATTGGAGGTGCAAGAGAGGAGAGTTCCAGCGCTCGTGCCACCTCGAGGAGGCTCCCCCACTCAGCTCCAGAACTCAAAGAACCACCAGGTAAACATCCCTGTTACATTGGGTTACACATATATGAATATGCAATGTTTTTTTGTAAGCCGGTCTTATTCGGTGGTATGAGGGCACAGCCATGAGAGCTTGCCATGTTTTTTTTTCTTTTCACTCCCATCTGATGGAGACCACCCAGTAAGGAAGAGGAAGATGCATGTGCTGTTCACGTCGAGAAGGGAGCATGTTCCCCAAGTGCCCGCCATCTAATGTACCCCTGTAACCCCCCCCCCCCCTCCTCCTTCCCTTCTTCGGATATTAGTGTGCATGCTTGAGGTCCAGTCGGGTGGAGGAAAGTGCATGTAATGTCTGCATGCTGTTTTTTTTGTTTTTATTATGCTGAACTTGCTAACATGCTATTTGCTGCTTGTGCACCCTTGAGCATGCTCCCATCACCCCCCATTTTTTAAGCTATTAATGCATCTGTACCTGTTTTTTATTGGGTTCGTTTTTTCTTCTTTGAAGAGATTTTGGGTTGTGGGATGAAGCATGAAGCATGTTTAGATTAATTTGAATGCCAGTTTAAGTGTCTTCTGGGGGGTGGCCGAAGCCCTGGGAGGGCTTACAGAGCCTAAAAAACGAGTTACAGAGTTTAAAAAGTGATCAGAAATGGAGTTTGAGCAAAAAACCAGAATATCGGGTTTTTTAAGGGGTATGCGCCTACCTCTGCGAGGTCAGCGCACCCAAAAAAGGTGAGCGGATCATTTTTTTAGCATCCGCTCACTTCTTAAATTTGGATGCGCTCACCTCGCGCTCACCTCATGCTCACCTAAAATTGGATGCGCTCACCTCGCGCTCACTTCGCGCTCACCTCTTGCTCACCTAAAATTGGATGCGCTCACCTCGCGCTCACCTCATGCTCACCTAAAATTGGATGCGCTCACCTCGCGCTCACCTCATGCTCACCTAAAATTGGATGCGCTCACCTCGCGCTCACCTCGTGCTCACCTAAAATTGGATGCGCTCACCTCGCGCTCACCTTGCGCTCACCTCGATTTTTGGGTGCGCCCACTTCACCTTTACCTTAAATAAAATCCCGAAAATGCCCTCTACCTTAAAAAATCCCGAAAATGCCCTTTGCCTTGAAAAATCCCGAAAATGCCATTTACCTTAAAAAATCCCGAAAATGCCCTTTACCTTAAATAAAATCCCGAAAATGCCCTTTACCCTGAAAAATCCCGAAAATGCCCTTTACCTTAAAAAATCCTGAAAATGCCCTTTGCCTTGAAAAATCCTGAAAATGCCCTTTACCTTGATAAATCCCTCCCCTTGGACCCAGTACAATGAGCCAGTTTTTTTCTCTGACAGAGTGTCTATCTTGTGTTTTTGTGTGTGATTATTGCTAGATGTGAATGATATTTCCAAACCAGATAAACCAATAGGGTTTCTGGGTCACCCGGAAACCCGACATGGGACTTGGACTCCCGGTCCAACTTGACTTCCAGTGGGCCTTCCAACGGGGCCCAGCAAGCCCAATAAACACCAAAGCATGCCATTAAAATAACTTAAGTAAAATGAACAAGTTGAACTGGGCGGGCCAAACTCAATGCGGCCCACCCGAGCCTTGTTATGCGAAATTGATGCATGAATTGCGTGGTTTGGCCGAGACCAAGGGCAAGGGCCTACCGGGCCCGCCAAAGCCCACCAACCGAACCAAGGGTACAAACCCTAACTTCCGGTAACTTGGGCTTACAAGCCCAGATTTGGACTGCGGGCCCCAAGCCCAGTGTCCAAATCACTTTGGCAAAATTAAAAAGATAAATCCAATAAAAAATACTTGGACACCATGTGGGCCCACCTTAGGGGCCCACAAACCGGTCCGGCCCACTTGTGCATGAAAAACACTTAATCTTCAAAATCTGAACTTAAAGTAAAATCAATTGAACTAACCAAAGCCCAAAGGACCTCTCAGGCTAGACTGAGGTCCACAAGGGTACACGAGCTTGACTAAGCCCACCAAGGATACCGTGGGCCTTCCAACGGGGCCCACCCAACCAGACTCAGATCACCTAAGTAATCAAGATAAAAGCAACTAAAAGGACCCACACCACTCAGGTGGTCCCGCCAGACTTAACCAAATTGCATATCGGATTAGGAATCAGGTGAGACCAATGTAAGCTGACTCAAACCAGGGAACCCACGGGACCCGTCATCCGACGGGGTGGACCGGGGTGTCTACGGACTCCCCCGAACCACAACCGAGAACAGACTTAGAATCTCAAGCCGCAGACCAAAAAGCCCTAATAGGCAAGATTAGGCACCCAGGTGTCCGCCTGCACCCCATCAGGCGGTGGCGACTCCGAATTTTCCCGTGCCGCGTTTCCCCCGTGCGCACAGCCTGGCGACTTTGCTGGGGACCGTTTCAGCCCAGTAGGACCCTAGTTAGATGAGTCAGCATAAACAGAGATTTAGTTGACGTTTAGGGTTTCTTACTACCTTGTTTATTAAGATACAGAATGCGCGTAATTACACGTTCTGGGGAGTCCTGTCAAAGGGACGCGATAATTGCCTAAGGCAAGTGGGATTTAAGCGGTCCCTTGTGACCCCCCACTTACCTGGGGACTCTCCCGGAACCTCGTATTGCGTGCTAATTCTGCACCTTGCTATACGAGACAGTAACAATCCCTTTACCAACAAAATCTAGACAAATCTCACCTGTGTAGACACAACACGCAGCCCAACTGCACACACGGGCACACCACCACACCGTGGGTGGATTTTTATTTATTTCCGTTCTTGTGAGATAAACTGCGTGGGGTGACACGCACGAGGGAGGCTGCGTGAATGATCCGACCCTTGGTAGATGAGTGAAATCGGATATTGCTACTTCTTTACCACATCTAGACCTCTCTAGCAGCCTACCCTTCTGATTCCTATGAACTGATCTTTGGGATGGTATTAGCACCTACGCTCCCGTGGCTTGCCGGGGAAAGCAGGGTAAACCCATCCCCCCAGTTTTCTGGAGTCCATTAGCACCACTGGTTTCTTGCCGTGGCACGCGAGGATCCAGTACTGGTCCAGACCCTTGTAGGCTTATGTCTCGGGCTGGGTATCCTTCCCCACCTAACGTTTCTGGATGAACCTTGCGTTGAGCATGAGAGGGTGAGTAGGATGTGAATGATGAATAAAATTGGAATAAAATTCAGAGTCCATCAGGGGCAGCAACCCCCGCTTTTTGCATCAAATGGAGTAAACCCTAGATGCTGGGCTACCTCGGCCCTAGCTTAGGAAACTCACCTAACCATGATTAGGGGAACCACCCCAGATCCATGCATGGAGTCCTGTATGCTATGGGTCTTGACCCATTAGAGTCCGCGGGGAGCACTTTAAGTCCAGATTGGTCTTTTAGAGCAGACGAAAGCCGGCCAGATCAGACAAACAGATGAAAGCATGCCAGATCAGAACATGGGCACTAAACCCTAGATTTAGGAATTTTTAGCCTACCCGCTTGGAAAGCAATTTGTATCCTCCCTTTCGGCTCCCAACAGCCTTAAGGATGAATTCTTTGAAGTTTTTGTAAATATTTTTGTAAACCTTCGCCCTCGATGGCAAGTTGTAATTTTTGCTGTGGTACGACGCCAAAAGCAGATGGAAGAACAGATGAAAGACAGAAAGACTAATCAGGACTTGAATGTGCTCCTCTACACAAGTATGTCTAGGAGTCGCGCCTTCATTGGCGCCAACCCTTAGGACCACACACCATGTGTGCCTGAGTTAAATTCCACACTGGCTTTGTCTTTTGCTTTATTTCGTGAAGCATGATAGAACTGCTAGGGATTAGTCTTTTGCTTGAAATTGTGCATGTCTTAGGACTGATTAAGAGTTTGGTGTGGAACCTTAAACTGATTTGGAATTTCGATCGGATAATTGGCATGGCATCTTCATCCTCATCTGAGAGAACCCATTTCCCTAGGATAGAAAAGTGTGCCTGGGATACCCCCTGGATCCGTTCTTGGACAAGGCAGCTCCAAGGGAGCGAGCAGATTAAATGGGAGCACAAATACCACATGGGACAGACTTTGTCCCTGTTAAATGTGCCAATCAACTGGGATATGATCCAAGCAGCTTTGCTTTTCTGGGATCCCCAGCTTTCAATGTTTCGATTCAGGACCAATGAGTTGACTCCCACAATTGAGGAACTTGACCTGTTCCTCCGATTTCGCGACTTAGGAGAACCCGCTAGGCCGAGTCTCAAAGAAAGCTACAAGAATGAAGCTTGCACTTTCTTTGGCCTCTCAAGGGGAGAATTCCAGACCTTAGGAGGTGACAAATCATTCACTAGGGTCTCCAAAACATTCCTTGCTGAAAAAATAAGAAACAAAAAGTAGGAAAGACCCCGGGCTTGGTTTGACACCTTCACCCTTGTGGTTCTGTCGCAAATCTTCTTTCCAACTGGGGGAGACACCATTAATTTGGCCCTCATGGAAATTGTGGATCAACTCAGGGCAGGGTACTGAATCATGCCACTGATCCTAGCTCAATTGTTCCATTCCCTGACTTTGTCCAAAAACGGAACCCGGAGGTTTCAAGGGTGCGCTCCCCTCCTCCGCCTTTGGCTGCAAGACCACCTGATGGTGTCATCACCAGTCAGTGCATATTACAAGGCAACTGGCGACAACATCTGTTGGTTGGCTCGAAGAGAGATCAAACCAGACCTACCCACTCGTGAGGATTGGTTTAACCACTTTCTCCACCTGAAAGGAGAAACGGACATCAGATGGTGGGGTACATACAACATCCCTTACACCCCCATTATAGCTTTCAAGAAAAGAGAGGGACATGCCTTGATAGGCCTCACCCATGCCATGCCATACTATCCGATTCGGGTTCTGAGACAGTTTGGGAAACCGCAGGGAATCCCGGTCAAGGACGACTTGGGCAATTTGATTGGCCCACTCACCAAGGGACTAAGGACCCACCTGCTGATAGAGTGGAAGACGGTGTGCGTGTATCGGGAAGACGTCTTCACCGAATTACACTTTCAAGATTACGAGCAGTGGATAGCTCGGGAATTTGGCCACAACGGCCCCCCACCTCTTCAGCCTGTCGCATCAGGCGACATTCCAGTTCCGCCCCCTAACACATATAGGGACAGGGTGGCCGAACTGCAGGAGACCCACTCCCGTATCCATTCAGCTTATGTGGATTCGGAACGGGAGAGTAGGCAGGCCAATACGGCCTTGCAACATGAAATGGAATTAGTGCGTAAGCGCGCTGAGGAGGACCGACGTCTGCGGAACAAGCTTTTTGCGAGCCTTGAGGAGGCAAGACGTGTCCTCCCACTATGATGATGACCAACCTAGCTAGACTTTGGCTTTGTTGTATTTTGATAAGCATGATGATGTACTTTGTGTCATGGAGGTACTTTTTGATTGAAGCATGAATTTATTTTCACTATGCTATGTTGTTCAAACTTAACAAAACAAGAACAAGAAATGAAAGAATTAATTCCCTCCAATAGGGCAACTCGGTCTCCGACAGACCACCTCTTCTCAGATAATTGCAATATTCCTGGTCGCTGCGACCACCTAATTTCCTTTAACTGCATCTCTCTCATTGAGATCGCAAAACCTAGCAAGTGTTTAAAAACACCCAAGACCTTGAGCTCAGATCACACCCGTCTGTATCTTTCCAAGATCATTCGGTCAAACCTTTGGGGCACTGAAGCCGCCGGTTATTTAACTGTTTGGTGGATGAACGTCCTGGTATAGCCTTCCCCTTGTGAGGCGCCGAAGTCAATGGTGATTAAACCAACGACTAGCTAAGGCACGCCCGGGAACTACTAGCCGAAATCTTGGGGCACTAAAGCCGCCGGTGATTGAACCGTTTGGTGGATGAACGTCCTGGTATAGCTTTCCCCTTGTGAGGCGCCGAAGTCAATGGTGATTAAACCAACGACTAGCTAAGGCACACCCGGGAACTACTAGCCGAAATCTTGGGGCACTGAAGCCGCTGGTGATTGAACCGTTTGGTGGATGAACGTCCTGGTATAGCCTTCCCCTTTGTGAGGCGCCGAATTCAATGGTGATTAAGCCAACGACTAGCTAAGGCACGCCCGGGAACTACTAGTCGAAATCTTGGGGCACTGAAGCCGCCGGTGATTAAGCCGTTTGGTGGATGAACGTCCTGGTATAGCCTTCCCCTTGTGAGGCGCCGAAGTCAATGGTGATTAAACCAACGACTAGCTAAGGCACGTCCGGGAACTACTAGCCGAAATCTTGGGGCACTGAAGCCGCCGGTGATTGAACCGTTTGGTGGATGAACGTCCTGGTATAGCCTTCCCCTTTGTGAGGCGCCGAAGTCAATGGTGATTAAGCCAACGACTAGCTAAGGCACGCCTGGGAACTACTAGCCGAAGTTTGGCGCCGACGCCACCAGTGAATGAACTGGAGACTGGCTGAGGTACGCCTGGGTGCTGCTTTTCAGCTCACCCCCTGCGGAGACCCTGCATTGGTCCAACCCCGTGATTCTGAGCTCAAACAAAACCCCTTTAATTGAAGGTTCTCTTTCCTTGCCTAAACAGCTAAAATAGATCAGTGATTTAGGGTTCTTTTTCCCAGTCGCTTCTGAGCGACTAAAATAGATCAGCTTTCAAAAAATAGGGTTCTCTTTCCCAGTCGCTTCCGAGCGACTAAAATAGATCAGCTTTCAAAAAATAGGGTTCTCTTTCCCAGTTGCTTCCGAGCGACTAAAATAGATCAGTTTTCAAAAAAAGGGTTCTCTTTCCCAGTCGCTTCCGAGCGACTAAAATAGATCCGTTTTCAAAAAAAATAGGGTTCTCTCTCCCAGTTACCTAAATAGATTCGGTCATTAGGGTTCTCTTCCCCGGTCGTCTTAAGGCAACCAAAATAGATCAGTCTTCAAGATTCGTTAGGGTTCTCTCTCCCAGTTACTTGCGGGTAGCTAAAATAGATTCGGTCACCAGGGTTCTCTTTCCCAGTCGCTTCCAAGCGACTAAAATAGATCAGCTTTCAGAAAAATAGGGTTCTCTCTCCCAGTTACCTGCGGGTAGCTAAAATAGATCAGTTGATTCAATCCTGAAAATGAAATGCATGAGCCAGTGTCGAATCCTGAAAACGAGCAAGAACTCGACACGTCAGATTTGGGCACTCGCCCATCGCAGCAAGAAGATTCAAACATCGTCCCCTGTGAGCCTTTCGAGCATGAGGACGATGATGAATCATGGGAAACCCCGCTTGAAATCCAATTTGCATTGGAAAGGCACGAAAAGGGTCTCCAGGCTAACATTGAGGAAACAGAGCCAATTAACATAGGTGAAATAGCACAACCAAGGATCCTCCAAATTGGTAAAAAGCTGTCACCATTATTGAGAAAACAGATGATTGATTTTCTTAAATCTTATTCTGACGTGTTTGCATGGTCATACGAGGATATGCCCGGGTTAGACATGGACTTGGTTGTGCATCGGTTACCAACAAAGTCTGAGGCCGTACCTGTGAAACAGAAGCTCAGGAGCACGAAGCCGGAATGGGCCCTGAAGATCAAGGAAGAGGTCACCAAGCAGTTGGATGCCGGATTCCTACAAGTAACTCACTATCCAGAGTGGTTGGCCAACATCGTGCCAGTTCCCAAGAAAGACGGGAAGGTCAGGATGTGTGTCGACTATAGAGATCTGAATAGAGCAAGTCCGAAGGACGACTTCCCATTGCCGCACAATGATATACTGGTGGACAATACAGCAACACATTCGATGTTCTCTTTCATGGACGGCTTCTCTGGTTACAACCAAACTCAATGCGGCCCACCCGAGCCTTGTTATGCGAAATTGATGCATGAATTGCGTGGTTTGGCCGAGACCAAGGGCAAGGGCCTACCGGGCCCGCCAAAGCCCACCAACCGAACCAAGGAAGGGTACAAACCCTAACTTCCGGTAACTTGGGCTTACAAGCCCAGATTTGGACTGCGGGCCCCAAGCCCAGTGTCCAAATCACTTTGGCAAAATTAAAAAGATAAATCCAATAAAAAATACTTGGACACCATGTGGGCCCACCTTAGGGGCCCACAAACCGATCCGGCCCACTTGTGCATGAAAAACACTTAATCTTCAAAATCTGAACTTAAAGTAAAATCAATTGAACTAACCAAAGCCCAAAGGACCTCTCAGGCTAGACTGAGGTCCACAAGGGTACACGAGCTTGACTAAGCCCACCAAGGATACCGTGGGCCTTCCAACGGGGCCCACCCAACCAGACTCAGATCACCTAAGTAATCAAGATAAAAGCAACTAAAGGGACCCACACCACTCAGGTGGTCCTGCCAGACTTAACCAAATTGCATATCGGATTAGGAATCAGGTGAGACCAATGTAAGCTGACTCAAACCAGGGAACCCACGGGACCCGTCATCCGACGGGGTGGACCGGGGTGTCTACGGACTCCCCCGAACCACAACCAAGAACAGACTTAGAATCTCAAGCCGCAGACCAAAAAGCCCTAATAGGCAAGATTAGGCACCCAGGTATCTGCCTGCACCCCATCAGGCGGTGGCGACTCCGAATTTTCCCGTGCCACGTTTCCCACGCGCGCACACACTGTTCTTGTTTTTCAAGTGATTTTAATGATTTTGATTGCACATCCAAAGATGTGGTTCACCATTGATAAGCTTCTAGACTGTTCCAAAGTGGACTTTGACACCATATTTCCAACAAAAAAAAACATGATGGCACACGTTCCCTCTAAAATCGGACACCATATTTATGGATTTTGGACTTTTGGTTGCCTCCAACATGGATCTTTGGGTAGGATGATTTCTGAGTAGAGTTCAAAAAACTCTTCCTATAGGCTACACCAAACTGAGGATACGAACCTCTTTAGGAAAACTTCCATCCCAAACACATGGACACCATGGTACTTACTTTACATGGTATGAAGATAATTCTAAAAAAACCATGATATCACCTTGTTACCTTGTGTTTACCTTCAATATGGCATTCATATCATACCTTGGCCTTGTGAACCATGCAACCGGCCTTCCCTCAATTACAAACCCATTTCCCCATTGAATGATTTACTTTAGTTGAAAAACATGTATCTCCACCTTCAAGCATATGGGCTTTGGGTTTTGGTTTAATGACACTTAGATCTCAAGCCTAGTGATGATTAAAATCAAAGATCCACAATGTCATCACATCATTAGTTCAAAGTTCTAAGGTGAATGTTTTCACTTTCGCTTTCCGAAGTAACGACCTCGGTGCGCCAAGCAACACACATTCGGGTTCAACTTCCTATAGGTAATGGGTAGGCTGTGCAAAAGATTTAAAGTGCTCAAGTGCATTTAAAATAAAGGTGCATCCAAAACGTCCCAAACCCTTGCCACTCTTTTTCGTAGCCAAGCACATTTTATTCACAAACCAAGGCAGATATGGCATCATATTGGAAATAAATAAACACAAGCAAACAAGATAATAAAACAACCTAAGCATGCTCGTGTTAACCATACATCCATACAAAACACCAAACAAGCATATAGGCATTAAATCATGTTATGCAAAGAAACAATCAATAATGCTTGAAACATTCACAGCATTCATTCAACCTTCAAATCTCATGCTCATTGTACTCTTGATCAAAACATGGTTAAATTAAAGCATATTATCATGAAAATACAGCAAGTAGCATGCTTTTGGAAAAATAAACGTTTCCCTACACATGTTTTTAGAAACAATCCTATAAATCAGATTTAAACATGTTTCTACCCCCATGAGCTTTTAACCAATAAATCAAATTTTAAAGCACATCAACATACCCAATAAAACAAAATAGCAAGCATTCAAAAACAAAACATGAACAAATACACAAGTCAAGGCTTAAATACATAAAAGTCCCCAGCGGAGTCGCCAGTTGTGAGACATGGGGAAAAAAATCAATTCAATGACTTTCCCTTTTATCATCACACCGGCTCAATAAAAAAACATGGAGTCACCACCATTCTTTTTTAAGATGTGAATGGACATCCAAAATAATCAAATAAAAGAAATAATAAAAGAAAACAAATTAGAGTAAAAATAACTCTAATTCAAAAAGTAAACCAGAGATGGGTAAGGAGATTAGGCTATAAATAGGGGAAGGTGTTAGGCACCCCCATTCATCCACACAAGGTGGTTGCCAAGTATTATTCATGTTTTTAAAAAAAAAAAGGCTTGCTACTAGAAATCAAAAGAAAAGTAAAAGAAAAATAAAAAGAATGTATGGCTTTTTTCCATGTGAATGATCCAATTAATTCTGGATCCTTCTTATGAAAACAAGAGCCATTTCTTAGGCTTCATGATTGACTGAAATCAAGATAAAGAAAACAAATCTAAAATAAAAACTTAAAAAATCTGGTTTGAAGTTAAATCTTTGAAATCTAGGAATAATAATAAAAAAGTATTACTTTTACAAAATATTAAAGAATTGAATCTGAACAATCCAGAGCATAGATCTAGCTCATATTTCTCATTAAATAAAAAAATGTAAACAAAAAATACCCACGTTGATGAAAAACATCAAAAGGGGAGAGCTTAGACCGTAGGGTCTTTTCTCAAAAATAAAAAATAACTCAAAAACCACCTCAGGAAACCTAGAGATTGCTGGAAGGCTTTTGATTTCAGATCTACTATATTGATCATGGCAAATCCAAGATCTTAACCTAAATGACTAAAAACATAAAAAAAACATAAAAAAGGTAAACACAATGTAAAAAATCAGAATCTAGAAGGAAAAGGAGATCTAATGCTGTGAACAGCATAGATCCATGGTATTCCTTCATATTTCATCAATAATCAATTATACAACCTAAGCAAAATACTGCAATTACATATTTCTGAGATTATAGCATATGTGGGTCTGCCGTACGGATCCATTCCTGTCCTCCTTTCCCCTCGAACTCTCTACACGTTTTATGGCTAGAGAAGATACTCGAGGTACTTGGATTTAGGTTTGGGGTTATAATTACACACAGGCCTTATACTGCAGAAAGGGAGAAGATTAGAACTATCCTAGAAATTAAAACTAGAAAATAAAGGAGTTGAGAAGTTTACCTGGACTTGAGAAAGCAAAGAGGCAGGGGTTCTCTTCTTCACTTTAACTTCTCAGCAATTCTTAGACACAATTCTAGCCTTCAATTCTCAACTCTAAATTCCAGCCTTATTTTTCTCAGCCATTTGCTTGAGGAGAGGCCTCCTATTTATAAGCAAAAGCAAGGTCCAGGGTGGTCCCAATAGGTTCTAGAATGTTCCAATTCAGTTTTAGAAACAAGAGTTGGAGTAAATATGAGAACCAATGAGGGTAAAACGATACGGATGAAACCCTAGAGAGAGGTGGAAAATAGTAACAATGCTTAAAACTTGAGCAATTGCAAATTCGCTCAAAACTGTCCGTGTCCGCATTTGGATTGAGGACATGCCTTGTCTGCATACCAAATGCTGACATGCCTTGTCCGCAGATCAAATGCGGACAGCACAGGTTTATTCAATTTTTCACCTTTTTTGACCCTTGCCTGCACAGGCAATACTTATTTACATGTAATATCATTTAAGTAAATGCCTTTGTATTTTTTAATCTCCATTTACTTAAGATATTACATGTAAATAAGCAAACACCCCCCATTTGAATCCATTAAAAATAGTTTCAAACCAAAATTCCAAGTGAATCAAAAGTCAACTTTCCAGTTTAAGGCTAAATTCCTATTTTTCAGGTCTGGTAAAAAGGTTCAGCATGTTAATACCAAGGTATTTGTCAAGATTTAATGGCTCAAAAAATTCATTTATGCAATAAAATTACTAAAAGCCTGATTACCGGGAAAAATTATCCTGAGATCATGCCTTAAAAAATATTTCATTTTTTGGGGTCAAAAATCAACAAAATTCAACTGGAAAAAGTTTGACTTTGCGCAAAAGATTGAATTTGGGTATTTTCCTTTGGGGTTTTGGATTCAAATGGGTTAAGGATTTCAAACCCAATGCTAAGAATTGAAAATTTCAATAAGATATTTCTCTCCTTGAAGATTTATAAAAAATCGTGCAATTTTGGGGTGTCTACAACAACGTAACCACAAACGGGACTTGGGCTTTCATTAAAGTCCAAATTGGTATCCGTGGGCCTTCCAACAGGGCCCGGGAAAATGGGTTTTTAGTGATACTTTTTGGAAAGAATTCTGATTCAGTCTTCCAATTCTTGTTAATTGATAATTGGTGATAATATACATATATTTTGTGTGACCGAAATTATTTTTTGGCTATAAAGGATATCCTTGTAACCGACCTGAGTTTTCGGATACAAGTGATTTGTTTCAAATTGAAAAACCCTGTGAGCTTTTACTTATTTACATCCAAACCTTTCTTTGGGAAGTCTGAATTCCCTAAATTGGTCAAGTTCCCCAAATACATGCCTTAGTCTTGAATCGGAAGGATCTAGACACACTTTTGTGTCTACCCTTGGGACATCCTTGGGCTAGCTCTTGCCTATAAATAGAGTGTCTCTCCTCTAACAAATGATTTGAATTTTGAAGATTGAAAGCTCTTGAAGAAGAAGGGAACTTCTGCCTAATTCTCCACTCAAGTCCTCAAGCATCCAAGGTAAGATCCTAGCCCTTCTTCTTTCACTTTTTATTTCAATACAAGCACTCTCTCATCTTCTACCTTTCTATAGATAAAGCCTTGTATGTGTTTGAAACCCAAATCATTCTTAAAGTACCTTCAGCATCCTCTCTAACCGTAAAACGTGGAAAGGGAGCTAGGGGAAATAAGTATTAGAATGGAGCCTTTAGGTTTAGAACCGTTTTGATGAGATAATTGTATGATTTGCTTATATTTGTATGTGATTGATGTTTGTGTGTGATTTTGTTACAAATTTGGAGGAATTACATAGATCCATGCTTTTTGATAGCATTGGATCTCAATTCTCTCCTCAGATCTGTTTTTCTACACACTTTAATGTACACATCCACTTGATTTTGGCAAATTAGGCGTGGATCTTATATCTACTATGCTCAATGTAGTAGATATGAGATGCGAGTCCTTAGAACAACTTCTCAGGACCTTTTGATTTGATTTTAATTAGTTTTAATCTTTTAGAGAAGACCTCATGTCTAATCTCTATTGATTTGATCAAATCTCATTCACTTTTGGTAGATTTGGCTCTTCCTCTCCAAATAATGAGAGATCCGAGCCAAATCCATGCATTAAATTTTTTTGGGTTATTTTCAACTCATTTGAAGTCTTTTCAAATAAGATCTAATGGATCAAACATACACACACTTGGTTTTGTCTTGGTTTTCACTTATTTTTACATATCTGGACAGAACTTGTACGCTATCTTGGATCATTCATAACTTCATCATATGGATGAATTATTGAATGATTCTAGAGGCATGGGAAAGGTGAGGAAGTCTAGTTTAATGCTGTAAAATTTGAGCAATTTATATGTAGCCAATTTTCAAACCATTTGATTAAATTTAATGAGTCAGATCAGAATAGATGCTGAACTTGTCACTTTGATTGAGCACCAAAAGCTCATTTCAACTTCGATTTGAGTAATTTCAATTTCTGAGTCTTTCTTTATGAGTCTATTTTCAAATCCAATTGGTTTCATTACTTATCACTTTGATTTGAGCTCTGTGTGCTTGATTGACTCTGTTCTGCTTAGTAGCAGGTTACAGAGTCAATCTATGATCCTCTAAGCATGTTTGAGAGGGCACACAAGCTATAAATGGATGAAGTGTTGAGTGAAGCCTATTCTATTTGAAAGATAGTACTTCATACATTCATACCAATTTTCAAGGATTTATGGAGCCAATCTCCACGAATAGGCTTTCAAAGTTGGCTACTTACCACTTTTTACTATTTTATAACAGCAACTTTAAACAAGTATATATTCTGTGATTTTAATCACATTTGATTGTAATTTTTACTGACTCTTCTACTTCATTCAAGCTTTCAAATGGTTTTGGTTTCACTCAATTTGAATTTGAATTGAATGACTTATGATTGATTGAGGTTTCCAAGTTCAAATAGCTTAATCTTGTGTTGATTTTTCCAGATTTGTTTTAATTTGCTTTTTTCAAGTTTTACCTTGATTTTTACTTGGATCATAAAGTCCTAGAGGTGATATATCCATAGAGAGAGTCCAGAATCTATTGGACTACTCATATGGAGGAATCACACATGTATTTTTTATTTTTACATTCTTTTGAGTGATTTTTGTATGCAATCACATATGTAGCATGAATAAGCATATGACAAGTACTTTGTGCGGATGAATAGGGGTGATTAACTCCTCCTACTCATAACCTAACCCCTTACCCAATCTCTGGACTAGACCATGAATTAGAGCTATTTAAGCTCTATTTTGTTCTTTTTATGCTCACTTTGGTGTCCATTCACACCTTAAATTTGAATGGTGGTGGCTCCTTGTTTTATGAATTCCTTGTAATGATTAGGAAGTCACATAGGTGATTTTCATGGTATCACAATTGGCGACTCCACTGGGGACTTACTAAAGGGTTTAAGCCATGTTTTGGTTGTTTATTTATGCTTATTTTGACCTTGTTTGGTTTGTTGTTTTGATTGACCATGGTAGTATCTTTTGTATGTTTGATTTCAATCCCTGAGATGATGTTTTAGCTCTAAGCATGTTTGATACAAGATCCATAGGCTTTAATTAGGTCTTGAAATGCTCATCATGCCTTACCATGCTTGATTATCTTGAATTGTCATGATGGCATGTTTTGTATATTTGATTCACCTTCTTTGATGTGATTTGCTACTTATGAGCATGTATAGCTTGAGATTTGTATGCTTTGAGCATGTTTTGAATGTTTTATCATGTTTCCATGCCTAAATGCTCCTTGTTTGATCATGATAATATGCTTGTGTTGGATTTTGATATTACTTGATAACCATGAGCATGCTTAGATGATTAGTGTTGCTTTGTTTTACTTGTGTTTATTTTGATTCAAATATGATCTCCATATCATGCCTTGGTGAATATGAATGTGAATGTGCTTGGCTACAAAAAAGAGTGGCAAAGGTGGGACGTTGTGATGAATGTGACCCACTTTTTCAAATGCACTTCTGCATCTTTTTCATTCTTTTACACAGCCTACCTATCACCTATAGGAAGTTGAACTCGAAGTGTGTAGCTTGGTGCATCGAGATCGTTACATCGGAAAGCAAAAGTGAAAACATTTACTCTAGACCTTTGAGCTAATGATGTGATAACATTATGGATATTTTAATTCTGGTCATACACTAAGCTTGAGGTTTAGGTTGCCATTAAGCCAAAACCCAAAACCCTCTTACGCTTGAAAGTGGAAAAACATGTTTTTGGCCAAAGCAAACCAATCACAATTGAGGAATTGGGTTTATAATTGAGGGAAGACCGTTTTGCATGGATTTAAAGCCCAATGTATGATATGAATACCATATTGAAGGTAAATACAAGGTAACAAGGTAATTTTATTTTTCTTATTTAAGAATTGTTTTTATTTGGTGTAAAACAAAGCTCATGGTGTCCATATGTTTGAGATTTTATTTATCCCAAAGAGATGTCTTATCCTAGGATTTGTGTAACCTATAGGAAGTGTTTTTAACTGTTTTAGAGGTCATCCTACACAAATCCCTATAGGAGGCAAGCTAATGTTCAAAATCCATGCATTTGGTGTACAATTTTGAAGGGAGCTTATGCCCACCATGTATAAATGTGTATTAACTCTCTTTATTGCAGGAATAATCAAAGGAAAGTGCTAGATGAGGAGCAAATTAGAAGCCCTTTATTTTGTATTCAAATTAGGAGTTTTCATTTTTTTTTAGAAAGCCTTTGGAAGGCAATTTTGTAATACATCTTCCTTGAAGGCCCATTTGTAATTTCATTTCTTTATTCCCTTGTATTTGAGAGTTTGAAACTCCATTGTATATTTTAGAGATGTTAATTTCCAAATGTGTAAAGCATGGTTATAAACATGATCTTCATGTTCACTTTAGTATTGATTGATGTCAAAGTCCACTTTGGGGTATGTGTAGAAGCCTAAGAAGGGTGAGCAATGAATTGGAATAAGGATAAGATATTCACAAAACTTGGGATGCATTAAAATCAAAGAAAATATGTTTATGAGCAATAACCGAAAATACAAATTGGTAAAACTGTATTTCCTTTATAACCAAAATACAATTTTGATAAAAATATTTTTATCAGTGACTGAAATATAATTTCGGTCAAAAGATTTTGTACATAACCGAAGACTAATTTTGGTCATGATATAAAAAGCTTTAGCTGATCTAATATTTCAACTACAATCTTGAAACCTCCAGATTGCTTTCCATTCCAAATTTTCTGAATATACAATGCCTAAAACATTGTAAATAATTTGTGGGCACCTCAAAGGCATTATTGGGGAATGATTTAAATTATCAAATGATCTAATGAAGGATCCAACCCAATTTTGGAACACAAATCCATCCTTTCCTCAAATTTTAAAGAAGTTTCATCAAAAGGAAATTAAGGTGTCATATTTCTTGATGCCAATTCATCTCAAACATGTTCCAATCAAGCTTTTAAACTTGAAAACAGAGGAAAATTTCCAAATGTGCTTAAGCTTCCAATTTTGGGACATTTGTAAAAAATGTGTACTGTTAAGTCAATATAGGACTATATTTTCCATAACTTGTCTTTAAGATGAGTTAAAAATTAGTCTTATAATTGGCTTATTTTCAAAAGCTAATGGGGAATATTCAAAGTAAAAATTCTTCAAAAAAATTTCTTAAAGTTTTAATTCATTAAAACTTAAACTTTCAAAAGAGTGAACTTTAAGCAATACCCCAAGTAAAGATCTTTAAACGAAGGCATAGGTTTCTTGGGAACCTTGAAATCCCAAATTTCTAAAAATCTCTTTATGAGTCATTTGGAAACCACTGAATTCCAAGCAAATAAAAAATTTCAAAAAGATAATAAAATAAAATGAAAGAAAGATTTAAAATCAATATCTTTAAAACAATTTGAGTTCCTTTCCAACTCAAAAGTTTCAAAGAGAGTTCAAAAATATCATAGGCCTTTGAACGCCTTTGAATTTCATATTTTTAACTTCGTAGGCCCCTGGAAGCCTGAGTAATTCCAATAATTCTTCATAGGCCCCTAAAAGCCTTTGAATTTCAGAAGTTTAATTTATAGGACAAATGAAGGCCTTTAAATTTCAGATTTCATGGGCCATCACTAACCTTTGAATTTCAATTTCTCATAAGCCTTAGGGAAGCTTGAGTAATTCCCTAATCTCATAGGCTTTCTAAAGCCTTAATTTAGAAACTCATAAGATTGTTGGAAGCCTGAAATTCCAGATTTTTCAAACTTCATAGGCCTAAGGAAGCCCATGTAATTCTTTAATTCATAGGACCTCTGAAAGCCTAAAATTTTAGAACTTCATCCTCATAAGCCTCTAAAAGCTTGCGTGATTCTAGAACCCTTCATAAGCCTTTGAAAGCCTGCGTAATTTTAGAAGGTGCTTGGAAACCTTGATTTCAAATTTATAGGCCCCTAAAAGCCTGCATAATTTCATGAGGCTTTGGATGCCTTAATTCCTAATTCATAAGCCCTTGGAAGCTTGAGTAATTACAAGACACTCCATGATTTGTCTAAAAGCTTTTATTTTAGATATTTCATATAATGGGGGACATTTTGGAAGCTCTAAAATATTTCCAACAATTCTTTTGGGATGATCTTTTTTTACCAACCAACTCCATTTAAGAAGGTTAATTTTAATCAAATTCAAAAAAAAAAAAAAAAAAAAGAACAAAAAAATATAAAAATATTCCAAACTCAGGTTCACCCAACCTGCATGCATGCATTCATAGGTGTGTGGATATGATATAAATATGATACTGACATATTTCTTTTTCTTTCTTTTTCAAGGTTTTCGTCTTTTCTCCAATCATTGCTCCCAAGCATATCACCAGATCAAGGACTCCCACCATGAATCCTATAGAGAACCAATCTATTGTCTTTGCTCAAGACTTTGCTCAGTTGTAAGAGTAAATGGCTGGGCTCGCCAAATTGCTTGAAACTTTACTTGCAAACCAAGCCTAACAAGCCCAAGCTCAAGCCCAAAACTAGGCCTCCTCTTCCCACCAAGCACCTACACCTCAAACCAACATCCCACCGCAACCACAACCTCAACCTGAATTTCACCAACCTATTCCTGAACCAGTCCTGATCAGGGAGGAAACAGCTGAGTCTGAGAGAGAAAAAGAGAAGGAGAAAATAAGGGAAGAAATGGAAAGGAAATTCCTGGGAAAGTTGCAGATGAATTAAGGGAAGTGAGAGGAGTGACTGCATTTGGAGGAACAAATTTTGTATATCTTTGTTAATATCCAAAGGTGAACCTGCCTCCCAAGTTTAAATGTCCTAACTTTGAAAAACATGATGGCACAGGATGCCAATAAGCCACTTAAAATTGTGGGCCCTGTGTCAATATGGCAGGGATTAAGGGGTGTTAATACAATTATTTCAAAGAAGTTTAGTTGGTCCAACTTTGAGGTGGTTCTCTACTCTGGATCATGGAAAGATTAGGAGGTGGAAAGATTTGGCAAAAGCTTTCCTAGCACAATATAGATTTAATTCTGAGATCGTGTTAGATCGATATGATACGATAAGGATGACTAAAGGAAAGGATGAATCCATAGGGCAGTATACCGAAAGGTGGAGGGAGGCGGCTGCTCAAGTTAGACTACCCATATATGAGCAACAAAATGATCTCTACCTTTATTAGCACCCTAGAGCAACCTTTCTACGATCATTTGGTGGGTCAAACTACCACCAATTTTGCTGCCCTAGTATAGGTGGCCGATTGGATAGAAGATGGTGTAAAGTCCGAAAAAGTAATTGATTACTCTACCACGGCTAATTAGCTGGGTTCCTCCAACTTTTCTGCATAAAATAAGGGGAATGGAGGCAAAAAAATAAGGAGAGGTAAACTTGGTGCAGCCTTCTATTCCCAAAAATTTCATCCAAATCAATGTTTCCACCCCTCTTCACACTCCTATGCCCTCAAATCAATCTACCTAGCAAGCACCCATAAGGGTTAATATTCTAGCAGCACCATCAAATCAAAAAATAGTTTTTACTAAGGAAGAAAGGGATGCCCAGATGGCATCGAGAAGAAGTAGGGTTTTTACCCGTATTCCTATGTTTCCTTCTCAACTGCTACCTACCCTATTAAAAGCAGGGTATGTCACTTTACAAGAGTCAAATCCGAATACTTCAAAGGGAAGAAATTTTGATCCCTCCACCACTTATGATTACCGCATCGGATTTATAACCTATGTGACTTCCTAATCATCACATGGAATTCATAATATAAGGAGCCACCACCATTATAATTTAAGGTGTGAATGGACACCAAAGTGAGCATAAAAAGAAAAATTAGAGCTTAAGGAGTTCTAATTCATGGTCTAGTCCAAAGATTGGGTAAGGGGTTAGGTTATGAGTAGGGTGTAAGCACCTCATTTTTGCACCCCTGAAAGTACCAAAAATGAAAACCCTAGCAGAAAAGTCAAACCCTAAGGGGACAAAAGTTGACTTTTTATGTGAAACCTCGTTCCAGTACTTAACACACCCTAATTAGTAAACTTGATGTGTAGGTGAAGCTGGAGAAGCCCAAGCCTAAAGCCAGTCAAAGTGGCTAAGCCCTGGCTTGTCAGTAGGCCGTGGAGGTGAGCAATCTCTAATTTATTGAATAAAGTTGGATATCAAGTGAGAAAAATGACTAAGTGTTGGTTTGTATTGTGCAATAGGAGGTGGAGTGGTAGATTAGTAATATGGTGTTGTGGAAGTCACTTAAGTGAAGAATAGCAATGGGGAAAGCCATTCACGACCAAGACCATTCCCCAACCCTTTTTCCCTCTTAACTTCTTCTCTCCCATTCCCATCTTCTTCATCTCCTTCCCTTCATTATCTTTCCTTCATCACCTTCATCCATTCCCAACCCTTTGGAGGAGTTTGCTTGCAAGAAAAGAGAGGAGAGAACCCAAGGAGGCCATTTCCGTGTGGGTTTTGGAGCTTGGAGATTCGTGGAACGAGCATCCAAGGAGGCAAAGTGCTGTTCGTGAGTTGCAAAGGAGGCTAAACAACTTGCTTGAGTGATTGAAAGAGGTAAGCAACACCACCCCAACCCTTATTTCAATTTTCTGCCATTTTTGTAGGTAAATGTGGAAGTTAGGTTTGGAGATGTGAAAACGAGTATTAGGACAAATGGGAAGGATTTCTTTGAGGGGTTTTGTTAGGAGTAGATAAATACACATGCTAGGATCAATTTAGAGCCCAAAAACACCAAAACGAGTGAGATTTGAGAAAAACCAAAATCCCCAAAAGTTCAGATTTCGCGAACTGTCAAAAACCCAGTGGTCTGAACAGCCGCTCGAGCGTGGTATTGGGAGACCATTTTAGGTAAAGGCCCAAGGCATGGCCGCTCGAGCGATTGTTCGAGTGACCTGCCTGAACAGAGGGAACCCGAGAGAAAATTTCTGGCCGCTCGAAGCAAGCTCAAGCGACCTATCGAGCACCCTTACCAGATTTTCCAAATTTTGAGTTCTTAGCCCAGATTGAACTACCAATTGTTTTTGTTCAAATCCAACCTATGTATAAGTGAGAGTTAGGTATCTAGGAAGTGTTCCAATTGGAAGTATCTCAAAATTTCCAAATAACAAGGATTTTGGGTACATTTTGCCAAAGAGGGTCTTACAGAGAGTTTTTATCCAAGATTTCTATAGGAGTAGGATAATCTGATTCAGTCACTTCAAGCACCTTCCAAAGAACCATTAGAAGTAGAAAACAAAAGCCAAAACTAAGTTTCATAAGTATTAGAAGAATTGAGGCCTGGGTTGCCCAAGTAAGGCTCGGAATACACATTGAACACCACGAACATCATGTACATTTGATTTATGTTGTAAGCATATGATTTATTTAGGGCATTGGCCCATTTTTTTACCATGGTATGTATTGTTGACATGATATGAGAAGGGCATTGGCCCGTAATGAATTGCATGATATGAAGGGCATTGGCCCATTATTGAAAACTTGTGGTATGATTGGTATCAGTGGATAGCGTGTTGCGGTCCACCTCAATTGGGGGTAGTGGATTAGCCCCTTCCAAAACAGTAAGTCTTGGTGGGTTGAGTATGCGGTTTATCTCGGTTGGGGGTAGTGAACCATTGTTCACCCTGACCTGGAGATAGAGAACTAGTACCCCAAAAAAGCATGGGAATTTGAGATACTCGGCATGATGAACTGGTTATATGAGTATTGGTGGTAGTGTGTGCTGTTCACCTCAATTTGGGTGTAGTGACTAGCCCCTCCATAGCAGTAAGACTTGGTGGGTAGATGGATCGGTTCATCTCGGTTGGGGGTAGTAGACCTTTTTTCACCCTGATCTGGAGATAGAGAACTCGTATCCTCCACGCAAGCTTGAGATCTGTGACATTTGATACGATGAATATTGATTGTGAATGTTATAAGTTGATAAACTGTACACCTATGCACAAGCATGCACCAAATGTATGGCATTGAGTTGTATTGTATTAACTATGATTTCAAATACCCGCATGTCATGATTTCATCGGATGTTATCAGTATGAACTGTGTTTTTCCGTGCATGAATGTGTTGCTTACTGAGACACCCGTCTCACAGTTGCTTTATCTCTTATTTTTAGATCCATCGTCGTCCGGTGTGAAGAACCGAGCTGGGGATTGAGGCAAAGAGAAAGCCATTGGGTATAGAGAGGAGGATTTCTATAGGCCTTAGGCTTTTCTTTTGTTACACATGTATAGTGTCTTTTGACTGTAACCTTTACATTTTGAGAGGAGTGATTAGACACCCATTATTTTGTAACCAACTCTTGTGTCTTATTACATTTTAAGTATATGTATATGAACACACTTTTGATATGCACAAGTATAAATTGTTATTACTTGCACTCGTTAGGAAAAAGTTTTAAATCCTTCGTGTTTTATCAAGTGCAATGGCCCACTTACCACGGTTTAGGATGGGTTGTGCCTTGGAGGGGCAGACCTGGTTCAGGGTCGTGACAATTTTTTGTATCAGAGCATAAATAAGGTCTACAACCTAGACTAAAAGCCTTAGGTTGGTTTGTGGAGCGAGTGCACGCTAGCTAGAACCCCTAGGTTGTTTCTAGGGATTCGTTCCTTATTTTCGATTGAATAACTATTACTAGTATCCTATGTGATTGTGTGTGATAAGCCAGAATTATCTGGTTATACTAAGGTATTGTGAAGCATCGGCCAATGCTAAGTATATACTGAAGTGACTAACCTTATACAGATGGGATAGCTTATTAGCTAAACCTGCATGAAATGAACCTGTATATACCTATATACTATTATGAAGAGATTAGTGAGGGGATTTTCGTGACGACCCCGACCTTCGTATAGCTGCAGATATACTAAAAGGAGTGGTAGTGATGGAGTATTCCTTCAGATTTCTTCTTCCTCTTGAAACTAAGGAATGCATGTAAATTCTTTGTTTTAAGTTGATTCTTGTAGTTGGTTGTATTTGTTTAAATTGATTGGTTGTATTTTTCTAAATTTGTTGCACCTGTAAAATTTTAGTATCATGGCACCTAGACTGAGAGGCAGAGGCTGTAGAGCGGCAGCTACCTATGTACCAGAGTATGATCTCGCAGATATACCAGCGGATGACCCGGTTATAGACCCAGTGGTAGATCCAGTAGAGGATCTCATGGCGGCTCCGACTGGAGTTTCGGCTATCGCAGATGTTGTCCCACCTAATGTCCCAGTTGCTAGGGGGCAGATAGACTAGATTTGGAGAGTCTTGGGTGAGGTATCCACCCTGATCCAGCAGCAGGGTGCTGTGAACCATCATAATGGGCAGAATCTACCCAGTCGTGAGAGAGGCAACCAGATTGCTAACTCGATGAGACAGTTCAGGAGGATGTCTCCTCCTCCCTTTCATGGGCATCCTAATTCCATTGAGGCGGAGAGGTTGTTGGTGAGGATCGAGAAGAACTTCGCAGCCACAGGGTGTAAAGATGAGGACAAGGTAGGCTTGGCCACTTATGTATTAGAGGATGAGGTTGACTTCTGGTGGAGGTCGGTGATAGCTGAGATGGATGTAGATGGAGCCCCACTCACGTGGGAAGAGTTCAAGGATTAGTTCTACAACCGATATTTTCCAGAGGAGGTTAGGATTCAGAAGGAGGCAGAGTTCCTCCATATATCCCAAGGGAGCCAGTCTATGGCTCAGTATGTGGCGAGATTTATTGAGTTGTCGAGGTTCGCCCCACATCTTGTTGATACAGAGGGCAAGAAGGCCCGTCATTTTGAGAGAGGCCTACGACGAGATATCAGGGACCAAGTGGAGGTATTCCTGAGCAGTAGTTTCTCCGAGTCAGTGAGGAGAGCTACTGTGGTTGAGAGGACACAGTCCAGAGGGACTGAGGAGGCGAGAGCACAGAGGGTGCCGCCTAGGCCAGCACACGGTCAGAGGAGATATTTTGGCAGAGATGGTAGGCAGAGATATACTACTGGTGATTAGAGGAGACCCAGTGGAGGGGTCTAGGCTGGAGGAGAGTCGACTAAGGGACAGTCAGTGCTAGTTGCCAGAGGTGCAGTAGATTCCACATGGCAGGGTCGTGTTTTGCGCCTGTAGGAGTGTGCTACCATTGTGGGCAGCATGGCCATCGGATCTACGAGTGCCCGCATCCTTCCACTTATCAGCCGCTTCAGAGCATACCTTACCAGGCAACTGAGGCACTGTCCACAGCAGCCCCATCTAGACACCAGAGGCCACATCCATACCAAGGAGGTCGTGGAGGCCCGAGGCAGCAGGGCAGGCCTGCGGGTAGAGGCAGACCATAGCATGCAGAGCAGTGATCTCTGCTTGCACCACTACAGCCACAGCCTCTACAGGCCAGAGCCTTCGCAGATGCCCTATCCACTCAGTCTAGACCAGATGCACCGACAGTCGTAGGAGGTACCATTTTCATTTCTGGTAGATCTGCCATGAGTTTATTTGATTCGGGAGCTACCCATTCATTTATTACGCCCGATTGTGCAAGTCATATTGGGTTAGCCCTTCTTGTTTATAGACTGCATTATCTATTTATACACCGTTGGGTGAGACGAGTACTATGGAGACCGTCTATAGAGATTGTATGATTAGACTAGACAAGATGGAGTTGCTTGGAGACTTGATTTGTCTGGACTTTAGTGGATATGACTTGATCCTAGGCATGGACTGGTTGTCAAGACACCATGTGATTATTGACTGTCATAACAAGTCAATCACAGTCAGTAAACCAGATAGTCCGATCCATTGTTTCATGAGTCAAGGGTTAAACACCCGTATTAGTTTGGTTGCTTCGATTGAAGTTGAACTAGTAGAAGGCAAGGAACTGAGTACTGAGGAAGTACCAGTAGTTCGTGAGTTTTCGGATGTATTTCTGGATGATTTACCTGGGTTGCCACCCCAGAGGGAGTTGGAATTAAAGATCCAACTTATGCCTAGTACACATTCGGTTTCCAAGCAACCGTATAGGGTGTCTAGACCAGAGTATGACGAATTGAAGGTCCAAATTGATGATATATTAGCCAAGGGGTTTATTAGGCACAGTGCATCGCCTTGGGGTGCACCGGTGTTATTTGTAAGGAAGAAGGATGGCAGTATGAGATTGTGTATAGATTATAGACAATTGAATCAAGTCACTGTAAAAAACAAGTATCCGTTGCCAAGGATAGATGAAATTTTTGATCAGTTGAAGGGAGCCTCCTGGTTTTCTAAGATAGACCTGAGATCAGGTTATCACCAGTTGAGAGTAGCTCCAAAGGATGTAGAGAAAACGGCGTTTCGTACGAGATACGGCCATTTTGAGTTCTTGGTGATGTCATTTGGGTTGACGAATGCCCCAGCAGTCCTTATGGACTTGATGAATCAGATCTTCCACGAGTATTTGGGTCACTTTGTGGTAGTCTTTATAGGCGAAATTTTGGTCTATTCAAGGACAAGGGAAGAGCATGAAGGTTATCTAAAGGTGGTTCAACACACTTTACGCAACCATCAGTTGTATGCCAAGTTTAGCAAGTGTCAGTTTTGGTTGAAGCAGATTTCTTTTCTTGGGCACATTATAACTGGAGATGGCATATCGGTGGATCCATCCAAGGTGAAGGCAGGAGCAGACTGGCTTAGACCTACCAATGTTTCAGAGATTCGCAGTTTCTTAAGAATGGCTAGGTATTACCGTAGATTCATAGAGGGGTTTTCTAAGATTGCCGCCCTGTTATCCAACCTGACTAAGAAGTCTGTGGTTTTCCATTGGGATCAAAAGTGTAAGGATAGTTTCCAAGAGCTGAAGAGTAGATTGACTTTAGCCACAGTTTTGGTGATACCATCTGTGAATGAGGGATTTGCAGTGTATTGTGATGTGTCAGGCATCAGATTGGGCTGTGTATTGATGCAAAGTGGTAGAGTAGTGGCATATGCTTCACGATTATTGAGGCCACATGAGCGTAATTACCCTACGCACGATCTTGAGCTTGTAGCCATAGTGTTTGCCTTAAAGATTTGGCGACACTACCTCTTTGGTGCACAATTTGTGATATACTCAGGTCACAAGAGCTTAAGATACTTCTTCTCCCAAAGAGACTTGAATATGAGGTAGAGAAGATGGCCGGACTTGTTGAAGGACTACAGATTTGACATTCAGTACCACCCGAGGAAAGCTAACGTGGTAGTAGATGCACTAAGTCGCAGTGGAGTATCAGATGAATCCATTGCCACCCTAGCATCATTTATGGCTAGCCAGTGCAGTCTGGTAGCTACAGTTAGAGATTGGCCTGGAGAGTTTCGACTCTTTAGTCAGGGGGTGAGTATGGCTCGTATGTAGATAGAGCCGGATCTAGTACGCAAAATTAAAGAGAGGCAGTTATCAGACCCTGAATTGCGGAAAACCAGAGAGTTAATGAGTAGAGGTTTAGAGAAGGCCAAAGACTTCAGTGTCAAGAATGATATCTTGAGATTCAGAGGCAGAATCTGTGTACCCAATGATGATGATATCAAGAGGGTAATCCTGGAGGAAGGACACAGATCACGATATGTAGTACATCCTGGAAGCACCAAAATGTATAGAAATCTTAGAGAAATTTATTGGTGGTCGAGAATGAAAAGAGAGATTGCTGAATATGTATCGAAGTGCTTAGTGTGTCAACAAGTGAAGGCTCAGCACAAGTGGCCACCTAGGTTATTGCAACCGCTTCCTATTCTTGAATGGAAGTGGGAGCATATAACCATGGATTTCGTTTCAGGTTTGCCTAAGACAGTGAGGCAGTAGGATTCCATTTGGGTGATTGTGGACAGATTGACGAATTCTGCACATTTCCTACCTGTTCGGAAGGATCAACCCCTACAATCACTTGCTGAGCTGTACATATGTGAGATCATCAGGTTGCATGGTATACCTGTATCTATTGTATCTGACCGCGATCCACGGTTCACTTCCAAGTTTTGGGATAGTTTGCATGAGGCCTTGGGAACACAACTGAAGTTTAGTACCAGCTTCCATCCACAGACAGATGGGCAGTCTGAGCGTATGATTAAAACTCTAGAAGATATGTTAAGATGTTGTGTATTAGACTTTGGAGGTCATTGGAGTAAGTATTTGGACTTAGTAGAGTTTGCCTACAACAACAGCTACCAAGCGAGCATCAAGATGGCTCAATTTGAGGCTTTGTACGACGCTTTGTACGGGAGGACTTCCAGATCCCCGTTGTGTTGGGAAGAAGTTGGTGAAAGACAATATTTGGGACCACAGATCATTCAAGACAGTGTAGATAAGGTGAATTTGATCAGAAAGCGGCTGGAAACAGCCCAAAGTAGACGAAAGAGCTTCGCCGACGTAAGAAGTCGAGAGTTGAAGTTCGAGGTAGGAGATATGGTGTTTTTGAAGGTATCTCCTTACCGTGGCATATTGAGGTTCAGCAAGCAATGCAAGCTGTCCCCCAGATTTATTGCTCCATTTCGTATTATTGGGACAGTTGGGCCTGTTGCTTATCGATTGGAGTTACCACCTTAGCTAGCCCGTGTACACGACTTATTCTACGTCTCTATGCTTCGTCGTTATGTACCAGATCCGAGCCACATTATCGATCTAGAGCTACTGGAAGTTCGTGAGGATGTGACATTTGAAGAGCGTCCTATCCAAATCCTCAATAGAAGAGAGCAAGTTCTCCGCACCAAGACTGCTCCGTTGGTGAAAGTCTTGTGGCAACACCACAATGTAGAAGAAGCTACATGGAAGAATGAAGCCGAAATGAGAAAGAAGTATCCTACACTCTTCGGTGAATCACAAGTTAAATTTCGAGGACAGAATTTTCCTTTTAGGAGGGTAGAATGTGAAACCCCGTTCCAATAATCTTAGTACACCCTAATTAGTAAGCTTGATGTGTAGGTGAAGTTGGAGAAGCCCAAGCCTAAAGCCAGTCAAAGTGGCTAAGCCCCGGTTTGTCAGTAGGCCGTGGAGGTGAGCAATCTCTAATTTATTGAATAAAGTTGGATATCAAGTGAGAAAAATGACTAAGTGTTGGTTGGTATTGTGCAATAGGACGTGGAGTGCAGATTAGTAATATGGTGTTATGGAAGTCACTTAAGTGAAGAATAGCAATGGGGAAAGCCATTCACAACCAAGACCATTCCCAAACCCTTTTTCCCTCTTCACTTCTTCTCTCCCACTCCCATCTTCTTCATCTCCTTCCCTTCATTATCTTTCCTTCATCACCTCCATCCATTCCCAACCCTTTGGAGGAGTTTGCTTGCAAGAAAAGAGAGGAGAGAACCCAAGGAGGCCATTTTCATGTGGGTTTTGGAGCTTAGAGATTCGTGGAACGAGCATCCAAGGAGGCTAAACAACTTGCTTGAGTGATTGAAAGAGGTAAGGAACACCACCCAACCCTTATTTCAATTTTCTGCCATTTTTGTAGGTAAATGTGGAAGTTAGGTTTGGAGATATGAAAACGAGTATTAGGACAAATGGGAAGGATTTCTTTGAGGGGTTTTGTTGGGAGTAGATAAATACACATGCTAGGATCAATTTAGATCCCAAAAACACCAAAACGAGTGAGATTTGAGAAAACCAAAATCCCCAAAAGTTTGGATTTCGCGAACTGTCAAAAACCCAGTGGTCTGAACAGCCGCTTGAGCGTGGTATCGGGCGACCATTTTAGGTAAAGGCCCAAGGCATGGCCACTCGAGTGATTGTTCGAGTGACCTACCTGAACAGAGGGAACCCGAGAGAAAATTTCTGGCCGCTCGAAGTAGGCTCGAGCGACTTATCGAGCTCCCTTACCAGATTTTCCAAAATTTGAGTTTTTAGCCCAGATTGAACTACCAATTGTTTTTGTTCAAATCCAACCTATGTATAAGTGAGAATTAGGTATCTAGGAAGTGTTGCAACTGGAAGTATCTCAAAATTTCCAAATAACAAGGATTTTGGGTACGTTTTGCCAAAGAGGGTCTTACAGAGAGTTTTTGTCCCAGATTTCTATAAGAGTAGGATAATTTGATTCCATCACTTCGAGCACCTTCCAAAAAACCATTAGAAGTAGTAAAAAAAAGCCAAAACCAAGTTGCATAAGTATTAGAAGAATTGAGGCCTGGGTTGCCCAAGTAAGGCTTGAAATACACATTGAACACCACGAACATCATGTACATTTGATTTCTGTTGTAAGCATATGATTTATTTAGGGCATTGGTCCATTTTTGTACCATGGTATGTATTGTTGACATGATATGAGAAGGGCATTGGCCTGTAATGAATTGCATGATATGAAGGGCATTGGCCCATTATTGAGAACTTGTGGTATGATTGGTATTAGTGGATAGCGTGTTGCGCTCCACCTCAATTGGGGGTAGTGAACCATTATTCACCTCGATTGGGGTAGTTGATTAGCCCCTTCCACAACAGTAAGTCTTGGTAGGTTGAGTATTCGGTTCATCTCGGTTGGGGGTAGTGAACCATTGTTCACCCTGACCTGGAGATAGAGAACTAGCACCCCACAAAAGCATGGGAATTTGAGATAACCGGCATGATGAACAACTAGTTATATGAGTATTGGTGGTAGTGTGTACTGTTTACCTCAATTGGGGGTAGTGAACCATTGTTCACCTCAATTTGGGGGTAGTGAACTAGCCCCTCCACAGCAGTAAGACTTTGTGGGTAGATGGATCGGTTTATCTCGGTTGGGGGTAGTGGACCTTTGTTCACCCTGATCTGGAGATAGAGAACTCGTATCCTCCACGCAAGCTTGAGATCCGTGACATTTGATACAATGAATATTGATTGTGACTGTTATAAATTGATGAACTGTACACCTATGCACAATCATGCACCAATTGTATGGCACTGAGCTATATTGTATTAACTATGATTTCAAATACTTGCATGTCATGATTTCATTGGATATTATCAGCATGAACTGTGTTTTCCCGTGCATGCATGTGTTGCTTACTGAGACACTCTTCTCACAATTGCTTTATCTCTTATTTTCAGATCCATCGTCATCCAGTGTGAAGGACCGGGCTAGGGATAGAGGCAAAGAGAAAGCCATTGGGTATAGAGAGGAGGATTTCTATAGGCCTTTGGCTTTTCTTTTGTTACACATGTATAGTGTCTTTTGACTGTAACCTTTACATTTTGAAAGGAGTGATTAGACACCCATTATTTTGTAACCAACTCGTGTCTTATTACATTTCAAATATATGTATATGAACACACTTTTGATATGCACAAGTATAAATTGTTATTACTTGCACTCGTTAGGAAAAAGTTTTAAATCCTTCATGTTTTATCAAGTGCAATGGCCCACTTGCCAAGGTCTGGGACGGGTTGTGCCTTGGAGGGGTAGACCTGGTTCTAGGTCGTGACATTTTGATCAGGCACGGATAAATTGTCATGCCCTATGTCGATGGATAGAAATTGTGACGCAATTCCGACGCAACTGAGGTTGCCGAAATCGGAGTCCAGATGAAGGATTTATGGGCAGAACAAGTCTCGGAGGGGCAGAAAAAGACTTTTTGCTCAAACCCAGATTAACTGCTTTCTCTGTCTTGGAAGAAAAGAAATTCCGATACGATTCTGACGCAATTGAGTTTGCCAGAATCGGGGGCCGGATCAGGGAGATATGAGCAGATTAAGATTTCGGACGCGGGTTTGGATTTCTGCTAAAAAACTTGAATTGCTGCAAAACTCTGTCCTAGTGGATAGAAAATCTTGACCCAGTTCCAATGCAACTGAGTTTGCCGGAATCGGGGCTCGGATGAAAGAGTTATGAGCAGTTCAAGCCCAAGGGCAAAATTGCAGAAACTGCCCACGTGGCGAAGTTTGCCACGTGGTGAAGAAAGGACAACAAATGAAAATATCTCAAATAAAATATTAGTTTTTAGGAAAATATCTTGCTTTTTTGAATTAAATTAAATAGAAAATCAATAGCAAATCTAGTCAAATCAGGGGCAATTCGGGAAAAAATCATTTTTACTAAAAATATCAGAAAATATATGTCGGATAGACATACTTTTATGTGTATTTGAAATTATATTTCGGATACAGGATAAGGTTTCCGGATTTTTTGTCAAGATTTCCCGACATTATCCCTACGAAGAAATGATTGCTGTCGGATTTGCTTGTATTTGAAATATATTTTCGGATACACTAAGTATATAGTGTATCCGGCTTGAGTTGTCGGATACAAAAATTTTGTCTATAAATAGAAGCAGCAGCCTCTTGGCTTGGAGTTGGTTGGTTTTTAGCTCCCTCTAACCCCTCTCCCTACTTGTCCACCTCTCCACTCCCCCTCCTATGCCCCCAAACCACCTTCAAGCTCCACCAAACCTCCTCCTTCTTTCTTCTCCTTCATTGTAAGCTTTGAAAGAAGCTTGGAAGTGCTTCTTGGTGGAGCAAAAGGAGGTGGCCAGCTACTGTTTTGGCTTCAAGGGAGATCCACACACTTCAAAGTGAACTTCCATCCCCAAGGTAAGTACTCTTGTGATATTTTATGGCACATATATGAAAATGAGCAGATTTTGAGCATGTATGCTTTTATTTGCTGTTTTTACTCTTTGAAGCATGCTTTTGCTTTCACTTGTTCTTCCTTTCCTCTTCATGCCTCATAAGAATGAAGCCCCATGGTGAAGGGGAGGTAAGTGGGTCGAATGGGTTGAGAGGAGAGCCTCTTTTTAGCATAAACATCACATGCAAGTCTTTACTTAATGTCTAGCTGTGTTGCTTGCTTTGAGATGAATGGGAGAGCATGTTCTCCCCCTCCTTATATGTCCATTGTATCCCTAAATCCCCCCAACATCCTTTCTCTTACAGCTCTCAAGGTATGCATAGGCTTACTTTCTTTTGATCTTTAAGCTACTTAGGTTTTTATGCATGCTTCACATACATCGAGCATCCCTAGTTTAGGAACACAAGAATACCATGCACTTGCCTTGTATATTTGGAAAGCATGCCTAGGCACCTACTTAGTTCACTTCATTTGCTTGTGTATTGGAATGGACACGCACACACTTCTATCACTAGATCACAGCATGTTCTAAGGGCTTGGTGGTTTGTTTTACAGCTTTAGTTGGATGATTGTTGGATATGTGTACCATGTGGCCGAGAGACTAGTGGTATAGGCCGTCTGAGCCATCTCCTTCTTCCCCCCTTGGAGGAGGGAGGGTATCCTAAACACCAAAAACAGGGACACTTAAAGTCCCTGTTTTGCTCCTTGAGTTAGTTCAAGAGGGAGGACAAGGCCTCAAGCCAAGTCCCCTTTCTTTGGTTCCAAAAAATCCTCAAAAGTGGCCAAGCAAGGCCATTCTTCAAGTGTTGTACCACTGTGGGCCCACACAGGGGCCCACAACTTCTGGATACCCCAAGAAGCTCAAGAACTCAGCCCCCTTCCAAGAAAACTGAAAAGTGTTGTAACGCCCCGGTTCCAGGTCAAATTTCCTCAGCCCCGAGGTGTTATAATAAATAACAAAATCACCTAAAATCCAGATCAAATGAAAACCTTTATTAATTATATCATCAGAGTTATATGCAGAAACATAAAATAATTCACTAACAATTAATCTTTAACCTTTACAATTTCCTTAAGCTCATGAAACTAATCTACAACTAAACTGGCTACCCCTTTTTAAATACTAACCCAATGCTTGTCGTCTTTGCCAAGATTACCTAAAAAATTGGGGAAAACTGGAGTGAGAATAAATCTCAACAAGTAGCAAGGTGCATGCATGAAATCAGTTTATGTTTATATAAAATAAGTCATGAGGTATGCGATTAAACCTAACAACTACAATAACCAGAAAACGATAATATAGAAATCATGATAAATAGCATACCACCCTATAACATCACATAATGAAAAATAATTACAACCACCAAGAAGTATCCTGCCGAGTACATGGTCTGAGGATAAAAGGCAATAGCCACCAAGTAACTATCTTCCCACCGAATACACGGATTTAGGAAGTATCACTGAGTACACGGATTAGGATAACCAAATAACTATCTTCCCACGAAGTACACGGATTAGGATAACCAAATAACCATCTTCCCACCAAGTACACGGATTAGGAAGTATCCCATTGAGTACACGGATTAGGATAACCAAATTACCATCTTCCCACCGAGTACACGGATTAGGAAGTATCCTGCCGAGTACACGGATTTAGGATAAATAAATACCAATAACCAAATCCGCCCTGCGGAAATAATAAACCAGGCACTTGCCTTGTCACAACAGTGACCCAAAAACCCACACAAGTGGAGTCAAATACATGCTTCAAGATCATTGTTTCAATGGGCAAAATAATCCAGGTATATGTAAAATCATTTTGTTCTCAAAACATGTCCAGATAGACCAAATACGGGTGTAGGAACTCATAAAATCAACTTTGGTTAAAAAGACAATTATTTGGAACAATGGTATTAAGTAAAAGTATCTCTTTGGAAAAATCTGCCTAAAATTTTTATAAAAATGAATTTTAAACATCCACCAGTGCAAAAAATCTCTAAATACCCTAAACTTAATGGTACATAGGTTAGAAATGGGTAAAAACAATTCCGTAGTGAAAAACTAGGTTGAAAGGCCAATTTTCAAAATTTGACAGACTAGGCGCTCGAGCGGCAGTTGGGCGCTCGAACGGCCTAACAATTTGGTCGTTTTAGGGTTGGTCACTCGATGGGTCGCTTAAGCGACTGTTCAGGTGACAGTTCACTCTAGGAAAATAGCTCTCGGGTTTTGAATAATCACATAGGGCGCTCGAGCGACTGCTCAGGCGGTCCGATACATTAAAGAATCCGCAAGTTTACGAAATTCAATAAAAAATCCACAACTCAATATCCAATGCATCAAATCAATTCTAAATCATTCTAAAACACTTTATAAAAATGTTAGAACAATTTAAACAAAATAAAACTTCGTTTATAATTCAAATCGTATTAAAACTAAGCATATAACCATACTTTAACAGTTTTGGAGAAAACCCCAAACAAACACATAACACCTACGAAAATCCTTGTATAAACAAATATGGTTTATTTCTAAATCATCTCATAATATATCTAAATAATAAAACATGAAAATCATGCAATTCCTCCAGCTTTCTAAGTGTTTGCTACTTACCTTTCTTGATGAACCCAGATTTGTTGAAAACTCCTTCTGTGCTCATTTTATGATTTCGATATCACCCCTCTAGACTTCTTCAATTCAAATCTCCACCATTCAGTTTGAAGTCCTCTATGCGAAGATTAAAACCCTAAAATTTCAGTCCATTCCAATGGTTGGATTTTCCTATCTCGTCGTTCAAAGTTGGCTAGTCGGCCATCTCTGCAACTCCTCTTTCTTTCTAAATCTGATTTTCCACAAACTTCTGGGTTAGTTCGCACCACCTTAGACTCCTCAAAATCCGATCTCCACCGTTCAAATTAGATTATCTCATATATAGATCATAACCTCCAAATTTCATGACGATCCAACAACTGGATCTCCGGGGATCGTCGTTCAAAGTATGCTGGTCGGACCCCTGCAGCACCTCCCTTTTCTTTTTTTTTCCTCTCTTTTCTCTCATTCTCTTCTTCCATTTATTTTGGCTTACTTTCCAAAACCCTAAAGCTTCCTTAGGCCTTCCCTTTTATAAGCTCTCTTAATTAGAAGTCCTAATAGGTTTAGGAGACCTTCTAAATAAATTCCTACTTTTTCTCCACCTTCTAATTCTCTACTAGTACTATACCAATTAAATCCCTCATTATTTAAATTCCTAATTACTCAAAATCATTGTTTATTTATTTAGTTACTAATATCTCTTTGGCTTATAATATTATTCCTCCAATACCTAAATTAAATCTTAACTTCTCAATATTTAGGGTTATTTAATTTACTTTATTTTAGGAAAATCTAGGGTTTTACAAGTGTCTTTCTAGGCTTATCCGAAAACTCAGGTCGAATAAGCCTAGGCCTACTTGTATCCGAAATTTAATTTCGGATGCACCCTGTTTTTAGTGTATCCGAAATTGAATTTTAGATACATCTGTTTTGTGGTGTATCCGAAATCCAATTTCAGATACACCCTGTAAATCCTAATTTTATGATTTCAGCCCCTTTGGCCCCTTCCTTGATCCGTTTTCTGACAAACCAATCACCAATAAGATTTCTAGGTCAACCAGAAACCCAACATAGGCCTTGGATCCACCTGGTCCAATTTGATTCATTGTGGACCTTCCAACGGGGCACACCCCAGTCCAACTAACTCACTTGAATCTAAATAAGATAATTAAACTAATCAAATGGGCAACACCATTTGAGGCCCAACCAAAGCCCAAGTCTAAGCATGCTTGATTAGAATAGGGTTGGTTTGGTCGTGAAACGGGCTTGGGCCTATCTGGCCCCGCTTCCTTCTTTAAGGAAAACCCCACTTCACCAAACAAAGAAAGGGTATCCAGAACCCTGACCCATGAAGCCTTGGGATTTTAAGCCCAAGCCTAGGGTATGGGCCCCAAGCCCATTCCTAGCCCACTGGGAGACAGAACTTAACCAAGATAATAAGTCTCAAGGCAACCACTGTGTGGCCCTCCCAATGGGCCCACAGATCATCTAGGCCCACCATGAATAAATTTTAATTATTTCTTTACTTGAACCCTAAATAAAAGCAAGCAAAAGTAGCCAAAACCCAAAGGGCATTTTAAGGTTAAGTAGACACCCAACAAGGGAACATGTGGGCTAATCTTAGCCCACCAAGGGATCCGTGGGCCTTCCAATGAGGCCCACCTAGTCCAACCCAGATCACCTAAAAGGAAACAAGATAAAATCAAGTAAAAGTGACCCACACCACTCAGGCGGTGCCCACCAGACTTAAACAAAAATGTGTGCATGTTTGGCTTAGGAATTGGATGAGATAGACCTAAGTAAAGTTGACTCAAACTAGGGAAACCTGTGGGACCCGTCACCCGACAGGGTGGACCGGGGTGTCTACAGACTTCCCTGGACCGTAACCAAGACCTTAATTAGAATCTCAAGCCGTAGACCAACCTAATAGACAAATCTAGGTACCCACGTGTTTGCCTACACCCCATCAAGCAGTGGCGACTTCAAAACCCAAATTACCCTTCAGGAGGCACGCACTCCACGTGCGCCCCCGCGCACATAAGGGAAGGAGTTAATCACCCCTATTCATCCACACAAAGTGGTTGCCATATGTTTATTCATGCTACATATGTGTTTGCATGCAAAAATCTCTCAAAAGAATATAAAAATAACAAATACATGTGTAATTCCTCCATACGAGTAGTCCAATAGATTCTGGACTCTCTCTATGGATATATCACCTCTAGGACTTCATGATCCAAGTAAAAATCAACGTAAAACTTGAAAAAAAGCAAATTACAACAATTTGGAAAAATCAACACAAGGTTAAGCTATTTGAACTTGGAAACCTCAATCAATCATAAGTCATTCAGTTCAAACTCAAATTGAGTGAAGCCAAATTTGAAAGCTTGTATAAAGTAGAAGATTTAGTAAAAATTTCAGTCAAATCCGATTAAAATAAAAGAAGATATACTTGTTCAAAGTTGCTGTTTTAAAACAATAAAAGTCGCAAGTAGCCAACTTTGAAAGCCTATTCGTGCATATTGGCTGTATATAAATCCTTGAAAATTGGTATAAATGAAGTATGAGGTACCATCATTCAAATGGAATAGGCTTTACTCAAAACTTCATCCATTTGTAGCTTGTGTGCCCTCTCAAACATGCTTAGAGGATCACAGATTGACTCTATAACCTGCTATTGAGTAGCACAAAATCAATCAAGCACATAGAGCTCAAATTAAAGTGAAAAGTAATGAAATCAATTGGATTTGAAAATAGACTTATAAAGAATGACTTAGAAATTAAAATCACTCAAATCAAAGTTGAAATGAGTTTTTGGTGCTCAATCAAAGTGACAAGTTCAGCGATCTGTTCTGATTTGATTCATCAAATTTAATCAAATGGTTTGAATATCGGCTCCATATAAATTGCTTAAATTTTATAAGGTTAAACTATACTTCCTCACCTTTCCCACGCCTCTTGAATCATTCAAAAATTCATCCATATGATGAAGTTATGAATGATCTAAGACAGAGTACAGGTTTTGTCCAAATCTATTAAAATAAGTGAAAACCAAGACAAACAAAACCAAGTGTATGTGTGTTTGATCTATTAGATCTTATTTGAAAAGACTTCAAATGAGTTGAAAATAACCTAGAAACATTTAGGTATGGATTTGGCTCAGATCTCTCATTATTTGGAGAGGAAGAGACAAATCTATCCAAATTGAATGAGATTTGATCAAATCAAGAAAGATTAGACTATGAGATCTTCTCTAAAAGATTAAAACCAATTAAAATCAAATCAAAAAAGTCTTGAGAAGTTGTACTAAAGCCTCTGATCTCATATCTATTATATTGAGCATAGTAGATATAAGATCCATGCCTAATTTGCCAAAATCAAGTGGATGAGTGCATTAAAGTGTGTAGGAAAACAGATCTGAGGAGAGAATTGAGATCCAATGCTATCAAAAAGCATGGATCTATATAATTCCTCCAGATTTGAAACAAAATCACACACAAATATCAATCACACACAAATATAAGCAAATCATGCAATTATCTCATCAAAACGGTTCTAAACCTAAAAGATCCATTCCAATACTTGTTTCCCTTAACTCTCTTTTCACGTTTTACGGTTAGAGAGGATGCTTAAGGTACTCTAAGAATGGTTTGGGGTTTCAAACACATACAAGGCTTTATCTACAAAAAGGTAGAAGATGAGAGAGTGCTTGTATTGAAATAAAAGGTGAAAGAAGAAGGGTTAGGATCTTACCTTGGATGCTTGAGGACTTGAGTGGAGAATTGGGTAGAGGTTCCCTTCTTTTCAAGAGCTCTCAATCTTCAAAATTCCAGCCATGTGCTAGAGGAGAGACCTCTACTTATAGGCAAGAGCAAGGGCAAGGATGTCCCAAGGGTAGACACAAAAGTGTGTCTAGATCCTTCCAATTCAAGTCTAAGGCATGAATTGGGGGAATTTGACCAATTTCGGAGGCCAATTTGGGGGATTCAGACTTCCCAAAGAGAGGTATGGATGTAAATAAGTGAAAGTTCCTGGGGTTTTTCAATTTGAAACAAATCACTTGCATCTGAAAACTCAGGTCGGCTACAAAGATATCCTTTATAGCCGAAAAATAATTTTGGTCACACAAAATATATGTATATCCGAAATATTATTTCGGATCAAATTCAGTTATAACCTACATGCAATTGCTGATGTGGCATAACTGTAAAAGATTCGAAATGTTAGGTCATAGGTATGAATTGAATTATTATTTTGGCTATGCACATATTTGTTATGAATGAAATACTATTTTGGCTACAAAATAAAAACTTATGACCGAAATATGTTTTGGGCTAAAAATAAAGTATATATATCCAAAATATAATTTTGGTCAATCAATAATAAAATCTTTTTATCATGTATTCATTGATTGTTTTATACGGTGCAATTTGGGGTGTTTACAAATAATGCAAGTAACAATGACGTTGCAGCTAGCGACCTTAAAGAGAGTTTTGGAGTAAAGGGAAATATTTTTTTCAAAGGTAAGATATTTCACATTAGGTGTTGTGCTCATATTTGAATTTGATTGTTCAAGATAGAATTAAGAAAATGAAAAATGTGATAGAAAATGTTCGTGCAAGTGTTGGGCATGTAAAAGTTTGTACAGGTAAAGTGCACAAGTTTATGAGTTCATCAACTAATTGGGCTTACCAATAAATAAAGGTTTGATTTTTCATGTTTCAACACGTGGGAATTCAACGTACTTGATGTTTTGAGCGTGCAATATAATTTAGACAAGTATTTACTCGTCTTGAAGAATGTGACTCATTCTATGTTGCAAATGTAGAAGCACCATCTGTAGATGATTGGAAAAAGGTTGAGGTTGCATGTAAGTTTTTAAAACCTTCATATAATGCTACGAAAGTGTTCTCTGGTAGCGCTTATCCGACTGCCAATCTTTTTCTGTCAGAAATTTGGAAAATCAAGAAGTGCTTAAATGAAGGAATGCTAAGTGAAGACTAATTTATTAGAGAAATTCTCCCAGACATGGAAGCCAAGTTTGATATATACTAGGATGAATGTCACTTGGTTATGGCACTTGTAGTGGTTTTGGATCCACAATGTAGGATAAGATATTTTGGAATTTTGTTATCCTAATCTATCCTAATATAGGGCTGGCAATGGGTTGGATATATATCCGAATCCGACTCGAATCCAATCCGAAATTACCGAATTCGGATATAGGATTTAGATCCACGGTTCGGATACGAATCTCGAATTTCGGATCCGAATTTTTTCAGATTTGGATTCGGATATACATGTATCCGATCTGAAAAAGATCCGAACCGAAAACATACTTATAATATATATAAACTTAGCCTAGACCATGGTTTAACCATAAGTTAAAAGGGTTAAATCATCATTTGATCATTAGACACTTGGATTTGTGTTAAAATTTACAGTTAATTTTACTTGAATTGTTAAAATTGTTTTTTAAAGTTTCAGGTTCAAACACGCTCGAATTCGGATTTCTGATCGAATTTGGATTTTGGTTTTGAATTCGGATTTAAGATTGGATATCGGATCGAATTCAGATTTCGATATTCATTGAATTTCGAATTCGGATTTAAGTATTAAAGATCCGTCGGATATCGGATCGAATTCGGATATTGGTAAATTTTTTTCGGATCGGATTCAGATCTTAGCAGATCCGTACCATATTCGACCGATTGCCATCCCTATCCTAATAGAGAGGTTGGAAGAGAAATTAGTCTCGTTTGTGATGCATTATATGAATTATACGATGAATACAAGACCAATCACCGCAATTTTGTGGAAAATCCTCTTTCTAAAGATATAATAATTGAGGGCAGCACATGTGATGTTGGTGGGGAGGAATTTGAAAATTTTATTGATAATGTTGATAAGAGTGGTGATTACAAATCTGAATTGGATAAATACTTGGAGGAAAATGTCACTCGATGTAAAGGTCAAGAATTCAATGTTTTGGCATGGTGGAGCTCGAATGTTGACAATTTTCCTATACTCTCAAGGATTGCTTGGGATATTTTGTCAATACCATTGTCAACGGTAGCTGCAGAATCTGCTTTTAGCACTGGGGGAAGAGTTGATAATAAGCGTTGTAATTCATTGGCACCAGAGACTGTTGAGGCCTTGGTTTGTGCGGCAGATTGGTTGCAAAGTGATCCATCACTTAGTGTTGAAAACCATTAGTTGGGGTAATATATATACATACATTTCTTTTCATTAATTGAGAAAATTGTTATATATTACTCTTTTTCATAAATATCTTGTGGTTTCTAGGTTCCCCAGGAATAACACATCTTCAATCACAAATAGGAGAGTAGGAGTCATACATTTATACTGGTAACATATGTTTTTTAGCTTCAATTATTTGATTCTTTCTAAACAATTATTTAGTTTTTTATTTATTTATATTGTTCTTTGTTGATATGATTACGTGAGTAAATTTTTATTTTTTTCTTCTACATGTAGGTTTTGGATTCTATTAACTCTTAGTATTTGATAGAGAAAGGAGACAATGACTATGGATAAAGAAGGCTTCGCCTTTTTTTTTTTACTTTTTCTTTTTTTTCTATTGACTATTTTTTTCAATCTTCTATTTTTTTTATATCTATTTCTTAGTTGATTTACTAAGACTTGGCACTTTATACATTTATGCCAACTTTTGAGATTTTTTTATATTTTTTTTAGAATTAACATTTGTTAATCATATGATGTATTAGATCAGTACTATTTTCCTTTACATATACATAAATAAAGCACAGGTTGAAGTCAATTTTAGTGAGTCAAGCCTTTTGTGAGTGTAGCCTTTAACAAGCTAAGCTTTTGTGAGCCAAGCCTGAGCGCCAAATGTTTTACAAGCTTGAGCTGAGCCTAAACCCCAAATTTTTGAAAGATCCTGAGCCTTGCCCAAAATTTATGAGACAGCTCGGCTCATTTACAGCCCTATGCTGTGTTGCTCTATTTTACGAATGATTTGTTTTAAATGATTTCGGGAAGTTTTGGGGTGTTTGCAAAACTATGCAATCATCACTATAAAATTTAGTTTAATAGCTTAAAATTAAGTTTAATAGGTGTAGATTGAATAGGAACTAGTTTTAGGTTGATAGGAGTCCTTGATCACAAAAATGAATGAATCGTAATTGGGAATTAAAAATAATTAAGTTTAAGTTTAAAATAATTAAATTTTAATGAAAAACTTATATATTAATTAGAAATTATTTCTATTTTAGTAAAATATTTAGGTTTAGTGTATAATGAAAAACTTATTTGTAGATCAGTGTACAACGCTTAAATAATTAAGTTTTAGTTGAGATTTAAATTAAATTCTTCAAATGAGTTCAAATCCTAATAAATAATTACATTTGAGTCAATATTTAAATATAAAATCAAAATTCAATGAAAAAGTGTTTAAAAATGCTTTTCAAGGTTTATAAATTAATTTAAAAATAAGATAATGCCATTTTCATAAAGTAAAGAGAAAAGTTATAAATTGAGATGTAATTTGGCATGTTGCATAAAAACAATTTTGGGGAAATTAGGCAAAAATAAGAAACTTTTTATGCGAATGCAATAGATGATGTTGTGTGACTCATTTAATTGCATTTGATTATTATAAATTGGATTTTATCGGTTATATGAGTAAATAAGTTTCAAACACTGATGTTTACCCTTGGTATTAAATTTTTCTCATGAATTTCACTTACATTGTTTAAAATTGCATAATTATTATTAGATTATTATTCTGGGACAAATATGCATATTGAAGTAGGTTAACACATACTTTGTAATTTCTAATTTTGATTTGTGTATATTCACCCTAGTTAAATATGTTTTACCCTGCGATAAATTTGACTTATCAATAGTAGGTTAGCAATTTACTGTTTAGTAAAGGGCAAATGAATTTCACTATTTGATCTCAAGAGAGATCATTATTATGTTTTATCTAGTAGTTTGTGTGGATATATGCATAAAAAAGATAATTAAAACTTGAGTGTGTGAGGGTTCATCAGTATGGGATTAGAGAGAGTTGTACTGATTGTAGCAACGAAGCTGGTTGAGTTGAGGATTCCTCCCGGCATGTTTTTATTTATTTTGTAATAAAAGTCAATTGAGATGTGTGATTCCTCCTGGCATTGAGAGCGGTGATTGGCATTTCTCTGTAGAAGGGGATTTATCCAAAATGTGTTGTGCGTGGTGATCTTGTAATCCAAGGACTATGCATCCCAGCCTAACTATCTTAGTGTAGTCTTGGTCGATGGCTATAATTGATTAGCTTTGTGATATAATATAAGCGGTTTATATGATTAATCAAATTGGTTGGTTCTAAGTTATAAATTGATTTATATATTCCAGTTGATGATTATTATAGTTCTTCTAATCCTTGTTGTGAATTCATGTTATTTAGTGGGATACGGGATTATCTCACTTGCATTTGATTACTTGTAATGTATTATGATTTGAGATATATCTACATGTGTATTTAATTTATCATGTGATGACTAACTGGGATCTCCGATCTCATTTAGTTATTTGTTATATAGACTGTGCAGATTTCAAAGTCTTGGTAGTTGGTAACGGGTAGATCCAAATTTAGAGGTATAGCTTTTGTCATCCTCATTTATTGTATTTATCTGTATTTCAGCTTAAAGATTGCATTTTGAGATTATAATTTTGAGAAAGATATTTTGTTTAGTCTTCCGCTTTATCATTATTTAATTTGATGCACTATGATATATTTGATGAGCATGCATTATCTGTTGGTATCAGATGATTGGTAGTGTCATAGATAAGTGAACTCGGATTTATCATCTTAATTTTTAATTAAAATCCTGATTTATTTGTCGCACGACATACCAATTCTAGCAATTTTGTGGTTTAGGCCATAAAATGCTAGAATTGAAATGGTGTATGTCACATATATCTACACACACGTGCACTATTACTAAGATTGGCCTTGTATTTGACCAAAAAAAAGCAACTATTTAGTCTTCAAAATTCCTGCAAACAAAAAAAGATATATTAACATATGCTTTTTTTTAATCCAAATCTTTGATGGAAACTATTGGATGGTTACTTCATGATCAAATCTTCGAAAAATTGTATATGATCATTTAATGTAATGGGGGAAAGGTTTACTTTTAGAAAGGATTGAATCATTATTTTGTGTTCTTAAACTGATTAGTATAGGTGTTGAAACCTAGAACTCAGAAAGAACTTGAAAAATCCAGAACTTTCCCGTTTTTGGCCTTCGCGCTCAACCTAGGCTTGAAAGGCCATTGAGCTTAATACCTACTTCGCCTTCATGCTTGTTCCGAGTTTGAGCAAGGGACAAGCGTTGTTTTGAGAATTTTGAGAAAACCTACAGAACCTTATAGCAAATTTTGATCACTCGACCCTTTCCTAACGCTCACTCGAGTGTCAAAGCAAAGCTTCCCTTAATGCTCAACCCACGCCCTATAGGCTCAATCGAGCATCAAAACTAGTTTTATTTCTTGCGCTCCCCTCACGCATACTAGTGCTCGAGACGCCAAACCTCCACACATGAAGTAAGGCTCGAGCAACCCTCATGCACGCAAACCCAATATTTACTTGTTTCCATCGCTTGACCTAGGCTCAAACAGCAAATACTGATTTTCTCAAATTTGAATATTTTTCATGAAAAAATTTATTTTTTAAGCACTACCAAAGCATTTTTATGATTTTATAACATGTTTTGAGATAGATTTTATTTATAAAAATAAAATTTAAAATTTTTAAAAAGGTTTTAAACATAGAAAATGAAGGTTTTTAGCACTGATACGTATCTTCTAGGTTTATTTCCTCTCCTATGTATCTAGTGGTAAATGTGGATTATACTTGAGGACTTAGGGAAATCAATTGAACTTTATTAAAGTTATTAAGGTAAGCTTAGTTAGTGTTATGTCTTAATTATGTCTTAATTACAATTGGCTAAGGTATCTTTCAATTAGATCTAGTGAATTGGAAATCAAATTCGGAAAACAAAATTGGAGTTAAGTGTACCCAAATTTCCATCCAAGTATACCCAAGGTACCTCTCAAAAGTACCTAAAGTATCCCCTAAGAACAACTAAAGTAACTCTTAAGTATACCCAAGGTACCCTCCCAAAAAAAAAAAAAAACCACTGAAGTACCTCTTATATTACCCAAGGTACCCCCATTGTATACCCAAAGTACATCCAAGTATTACCAAAGGTACCATCCAAGTATGCCTAGGGTACACCCATGCATTACCCAAGGTACCACCCAAGTGTTACTTAAAGTACCCCCCATTTATCCCTAAGGTACCTTTGTGTTTACCTAAGGTATCCCCTTGTGTTTGCCTAAGGCACCCTTGTGTTTACCTAAGGTATCCCCTTGTGTTTGCCTAAGGTACCCCACATGTATATCTAAAGTACCCCTTATATTACCTAAGGCACCTCACTCATATTGGCTAAGGTACCCCACTGTTTTGCCCAAGGTACCTCATTCGAATACCTAAAATATTCGCTAATTATACCTAAGGTACCTCACTTGTATTGCCTAAGGTGTCCCTTTATTTTAACTAAGGTACCCTACTGTTTTACTTGAAGTACCTAAGGTACATTCCCTTATACAGCTAAGGTACCTCCTTTATATAACTAAAGTACCTCCAATATACCAAAGGTACATCCCTTATATTACCTAGGGTACACCTTCCTTGTATTACTTAGAGGTACCCCCTTTATATAATTAAAGTACCTCCAACATACCTAAGGTACATCCCTTATGTTACCTAGGGTACACCCTCCTTGTATTGCTTAAAGGTACCCCTTTTATATCATTAAAGTACCTCCAACATACCTAAGGTACATCTCTTATAATACCTAGGATACATCCTCCTCGTACTACTTAGATGTGCCTCCTCATATAACTAAGGTACACCCCTTCTATAGCTAAGTACTCCTCAATATAACTAAGGTACACCCCCTAAACTTATCTAAAGTTTATCCCTTAGAATGACTAAGGAAAACCCCTTAAAACACCTAGGTACCCTTCAAATAACACTAAGGTACCCTCTACTTATCACTAAGGTACCCCCATACTTAACACTAAGGTACCCCCAAGGGTTTTAGTTGAATAAAAGCCTTGTTTAGGGGCAGATTTGAAAGACCCAAAACTTGGGCATATAAAAGGATGCCTTAATTTCTAATTTAAGTGTTTTGAAAACCCATTTCTCTTGACCTGGTCATATAGAATAAGAGGGGAAGTGTGGGAGCTTGCTTGAAGTTTCAAGAGGAAGAAGAAGAAGGAGAGAAGAGCTTGAAGAGAAGGTTGCTTCTCCATTAACAAGTAAGTAGAAAACCCTTTAAAACAAAATGAATTACAAAAATTCGTATTCTCTCTCTAGGGTTTGATTTATTCGAAGAAATGATCTTGCATGTTGCTATTTGCTTCTAAAATTCGTAGGTTTTGATTGTATAATACTCTTGGTTAGTTTTCTATTGATTTGCCATGGATTTCCAACTCTATTGATCATATTTCGAATTAAGGTTTGAGATTTGTGTTTTGAATGAGGTTTCATGTGTTAGATGTGTGTTCATGTGGATTTGGAATGAATCTTTGTTTTGGAATGTGTTTTAAAGCATGTTAGGATGTTTTATGATCATCCATTTTGATGTTGGAAGTGTTGGGAATGATTTACATGAGTTTGGTGTTGAAAATTGCTAATAATAGTCAAAAACTTGAACTAGTGATTAATCCTGGAAATTGGCGATTAATCCTGAGCCAAAACCCCTAAAAACTAGCTTCTGTTATCTTAATTGCGGCTCAGGATTAACCTGGGAGATTAATCGCGAGCCCTCAATGCGCGAACGTCAATCCTTAATGCACGTGCGTTGCCTTTGTTTTAGCCCTAACGCGCGAACCTTTAACCTCAACGGCCGAACGTTAAGGCTAATCGCCCCTGGGCGATTAATCCAGGGGCTAATCGTGGACCCTGTTTTGACCGTTCTTCACCCTTTTTCTCTCCAACCCTTTCCCAAACAACCCAAGCCTCTCGCATAGCACCCTTATTACATGAAAGACATGTAAGTAAATGTCCTGTGTATTTATTGCTCCATTTACTTAAGTCTTTACATGTAAATAAGGTTTTACCCCTCATTTGGAACCAATAAAAATACTTCCAAGGCCCAATTCCCAACCAATAAAAAGTTAACTTTTCAGTTTATGCCTAAATTTCCAGTTTTCCCGATTTTAAAAAAAGGCCACTTTTTGAGTTTGATATCCAAATGAGTGATTTAGAAACCCAGAAAATTCTAGAAGATTTGTATACCCTTCAATGGACTACAACCAGAATTTGAGCCCCAACCTCTTTGTAGATTTGTCTAGAAAAATTCTACACAGAAAAGTCAACGTTTTTTTAACCAGACTTAGAATATTTTTGAGGTCCAAAACTTTTTGTCTCAGAATCCATTGAATTTTGGTATGGTGACTTATTTGGGATTCCTAAGATCATCCCACTCACCAAAAATGTATTTTGAGGATTCTCTAAGATTCGTTTTGAATAATTGGATTGATGATAGCGAGGTTGAAAAAAAAACTCATATGTGATTTGAAAAAGGCTTTTGGTTTATGGTTTGATGGTGGATGGGAACTTCCACCTGGAATGTGTTATGATCTGGTAGTGTAAAGATTACTCCACTTGGCCTTGGTTCATTGGGCAGCGTAGAGATTATTCCACTTGGCCTTGGCTCATCAAGCGGCGTAGAGGTGACTCCGCTTAGCCTTGGTTCATTGGGCAGCGTAGAGATTACTCCGCTTGGCCTCGGTTCATGGGGCAGCGTAGAGGTTACTCCGTTTGGCCTTGGTTTGATCACTGGTTCTACTCATTGATTTGAATGGTTGGATGTAAGTTGTGAGTCTAGTTTGTGTGTTGGTATTGGCTTGTTAGTATTAATGTCCATGTTTATCTGTCTTTGTTCTTGGACAATGGCCATTAATCTGATTGAGATATTTGACTTGGAATTAAACTTTATATCTGATTGAGATGTTTTGGTTTACATTTGGTACCTTATGCTTGTGAATATTATCATGATGTTATAAAATTGCATAACTGTTTCTATTCATGCATGTTTGCTGCTTACTAGGACTTTAGGTCTCATGCGTTTTGTTTTACCGGATTTGTTTTCAGATCCATTGGGTGAGCCACGTACTAGGGCAAACATCGAAGGTGAGCTTTAGTTCAGGCCAAAAGATTACTACCACCCATAATAGGGTTCTTTTTATGATGATGTATTTTGTCTTGGGGATTGTATATGGGATGTAAATATTATTTTTAGACTTAGACTCTTGGGAGATATCCTTTGTACATGTTTGTATATTTTGGAGAGAACTTGTGATTGTTTAGTTGTATCTTGTTCACACAAATACCATGTTTTGGAGATTATAATACAGGTGATTATTTGATTATATGGAAGTTTTTAATTCCATGCTTCTTTAGCTTATACACTCCGATGATTACTCTGTAGTTGCCTAGGTAATTGTGTTTATCAGGTTCTATCGGGCCCATATGTAGGTCTTGGGGATGGGTTGGTGCCATGATAAGGCAGACCCGGATCTGGGGCGCTACAACTTAATTTGGTAATTATTTTTTTTTAAAAGGCTAATTTTATGGTAACACTACAAATTAGGTTTTTGAGGTGAAAACCATCTGATACAGGCTCTAGGAATTATTTACTAAAACCTAAATGTTTTTATACTCAATGACTTTCATACCAAAAAGATGTAAATTTTCACAAATGCACTCATTTACAAGATATATGCGTTTCCTTTTGTTTCCTTTCAAATGTTATGGAAACCTTGGTATTAGCTAGGATATTTTATATTGATTTATGCTAAATTAATTTTAAATTAGTTGATGGCTTAAATTATATTCCTTAACTGATACTTAAACGTAGGGGTGCTAAACGAGCCGGCCCGGCATGGCCCATGCCCGTTTAGCATGTGCCAAGCGGGCTGCGGGTCGAGCAGGCTGCGTGCCTAGTGGGCCGCGGCCTACCAAGCCCATTTGCCAAAACCCCCGGCACAGCCTAGCCCGTGGCACACCTAGGGCTGGACCGTGCCAAGCACGGCAGGCCTGGTGGACCTGGGTATTTTTTTCAAAAAAAAAAATGAAAATGGGAAAAATAGTAAAAAATCATAAAAATTCTAAAAGAATGTTTACTTACCTCTTAAACTGTGCCGAGATGAGGAGTTGCAAAAGTATTACTTGCATCAATTACTGCATGGCTGTAAAATCCCAGATTTTAGTAATAAAGAAAACTAATTATTAAATAGATTAATTGGGTAAATAATATGCAGGAGATGGAATTTTGGTTCAACCCGGAGGAGTTCAAAGTGAACCGGAGGTGATGGGAGAACCTATATAAGGTGAGATTATTCTTTAGTTTAAATTAGGGAGAAATTTTAGTTATAAATATTCAGATTAGTTATAGTGTGGAACTAATTAAAAATAAAGTATAAGAATCAACAAGGGAGTTGGTTGAACCCAAAGAGAGTGGAGTGACCTAAAGATTGGTTTGGTTTGAGGCTCAATGGTTTGATTTGAAATGGTTTTAAGAGGGGGGTAAATTGGTAAAAGACTTTAAATAAATTAAATAACCTAAGAACATGCATGGGTTATTCACGTTATTAACAAAACAGAAAAATAGATGTAGTCGCACACCCACTTCTATTCCCTTTACACTTTTCTCTCTTTTTCTTGGAGATCAAACCTAACCCTAAACGACTTGTTGAAGCCGTATTAGAGAAGGAGGAATGATTATTTTGTACATAGAAACTCAGGTAAGAGATAAGATAGAAATCAGTTCTGTTTTGTGAGTTAAAGCATGTTTTAGAGATCTAAAAGAGTGATTTTTGAACCAGACGAGATCAAGGATTTCTAAGATTTGTTGGAGGATATTTGTGGTGATGTCTTAGAGCTTTTAGAAGAGCTTTTAGTTCCTAAAAACAAGTAAGTAGTCCCTTTAAATCTTGCACAAAAATATATTTGTGTTTATTCGATATTCATGGTTATTCGGTGGTTTGATGAAGTGTTTGCGTGATTTATAATGTTTTATTTGTTGAAAATTGTCCTAACATGTTTATAAAGTGTTTTAGAATGATTTAGAATGGATTTGATTCATTGGATATTGAGTTGTGGAATTTTTATTGAATTTCGCAAAAGTTTGGATTTTCTTCATATCAGGCCGCCTGAGCAGTCGCTCGAGCGCCCTGTTGTATTTTTCAGAACCTGAGAGTAATTCTTCAAGATTAACTTGACGCCCGAACAGTCGCTTGAGCAGCCTACCCTGAAACGACCAAATTGTTAGGCCGTTCGAGTGCACATTGCCACTCGAGTGCCCATTGCCACTCGAGTGCCCTGTCTACCAGATTTTTGAAAAATTGTCTTTCAACCTAGTTTTTCACTACGAAAGTGTTTTTATCCAATTATAACCTATGTACCATCAAGTTTGGGATATTTGGGGATTGTTTTCACTGGCGGATGTTTAAAATTTAATTTTATAAAGATTTTTGGTAGATGTTTCCAAAGAGGTACTTTTACTTGATACCGTTGTTCCAAATGATTTTATTTCAAACCAAAGTTGTTTTTGTGAGTTCATACACCTGTGTTAGGGTGATGTGAAGGTATTTGGTGCATCGATGGAGTCAATACACATCCGGGACATATTTGCCTGTTGAAACCTTGAGTTTGGACATATGAATTGGTACATCTTGTTTTGGTTTTGGGTCATAGTGTGACAAGGCAGGTGCTTGTTTTCTTGGATTCTACAAGAGGGATTTGGTTATATAGATAAGGTTCTGTATTTGTGGGTTTTATTGAGAACTATATCCATTGCTTGGTTTAGTTTTCCACTATTGAGTGGGCATAGCAGTTATATGGATCAATAGAATAGCTAGTAAGTGAAATGTCTATTAGAGGGGTTTGAATTCTATGTCATAGGCATTCCATCATCTCGAGGGTGATACCGCTCCTGGATAGGTCGGTTGCTACGTTACCCACTCCTTGATAGGTTGGGCCGTACATGCTAATCCATGGTTGGGTTCTTCCGTTGGTGTTGAATAGCCAGACTGCAGGGCGGCTGGTCCACTTGTAATTCGGTTAGGTAGAATATTGGCACATGGCTACTTTCTTTCTTTGGTTTACTATTTCATGAGTCCCATGAGGTGAAATATTTGTTGTTGAATTTACTCGTTATTGTTGATTTTTAATTATTGTGGTTATCTTGATTAAGTGTTGCATATTTTATTGTGGTCAACTATTTGCGTGACTACTTACTGAGATGTTGTTTCTCACATTATTATTTATCGGTTTTGTTTTCAGATATTCCAAGAGAGGACGTTGCAGGGGTAGAGACTTTGGGGGCCATGTAGAAGACTATTTCATTCCTGTGTAGGTCCAGGAGGACTTGATAAATTATTAGTTTTATTTTGAGGGATTGACCTTTAGTTATTATATTTGAGGATTGGATGTTATCAAAGGGATTATTTGGAAATTTTATTTACATGACATTAGTGGATGTTTCTTATTTTATTTAGTTGAACCCTTTCCAGACTTTATGAATAAACTAATATTGGATTATATTTGATGGTTTAGTTCCATGCTTCTTGAAGAATTGACTTTTATTTTCGCACTCTGATATATTTAATGAAATTGTTAAGTTTGGGCCCAAATCTTGATGAACCGGGTTCGGGTTTATGTCTTTTATAGACCTGGATCTTGGGCGTTACAGAGATGGTATCAGAGAAAAATAGGATCCTACCCTAGGTAGCCAACCTTTAGGCAAGGAATTGGGGATGTGTGATATGCTAGATAGTACCTTAATTGATTTTCTAGGATGAGAGATCCGTTTTACCTAATTAATGTTTGTTTTTAGCAGTTGATCTTCACCATGAACACTAGATCGAGAGGCAGAAGTAGAGTAGCATCCGTTCCTAGAATGATGCCAGCTGGGGAACCAGAGCCATTTGTGGCCCCACAAGCAGAGGAGTATGTGGACCCTCCAGCTGTGGAGCAGCCTATTCCATCACCCCCACCTGCTTTTTCCCCCACCCCATATGAGGATATTTGGAGAGCTATTTGGGCTGTTACCGATTTGATTGGCAGATTGGAGAGGAACCGAGGGGATGAGAGAGCCCCAAGGAGAGATCGTGTTGACGACTACGGTGCACGGGAGCAAGAGAGGTTCCGTAAGATGGGATCCCATCTTTTGGAGGTCAAGCAGATCTTATGGAGGTCGAAAGATGGATGCTAAGGATAGAGTGGATACTTGATGGTGTGGAGTGCCTAGAGGACCATCGTGTTTAGTTGGCCACTTTCATGTTTAAAGGAGAGGTCGTCCATTGGTGGCGTTCTATGAAGAGGAGGACTGAACAGGATGCGCAAATTTCCCTGTGGAGATTCAGGGAGCTCTTCTTTGAGCGCTACTTCACTGCTGAGTTCCGTCGTCAGAAGGTGAGGGAGTTCATGTATATCTCCGAAGGAGGGCAGATAGTATTACAGTAGGAGGACCGTTTTGACGAGCTGGCTCATTTTGCCCCGCAGATGGTTACTTGTGAGATAGATAGGCGGGAGCACTTTGAGAGGGGATTGAGGTCTGAAATTAAAGATCGGGTATTAGTGGTAGAATGCCCCAATTATTCAGAGTTAGTTCACCGAGCTGAGAGAGCAGAGCGCTTGATTGATGAGAAGCGACCAGGTTAGGGTAGACTCAGGATTCCGCAAAGGTAGTTGGCTCAAGCAGTCAAGAAACCTAAGACTGAGGGTTAGAGTAGTAGACCCAGTGGTGAGCAGAGTCACAGACCTGGACCTCCTAGATGCCAGCAGTGTAAGAGGTTCCATGTCCTAGGACCATGTGTCGTGCCATATGGAGCATGTTTTAGATGTAAGAAGTTTGGACATTGTGTCTTGTAGTGTTCTTACCCTTCTACTTATCAGAATTTTACAGTGGAGCTGTTCTCCTATGGGAACACAGCCGTCGGGTGCACCGATTTAGACGCAGGCTTTACCGACACCCAAGGCAACTGTGGGACAGAAACCACAGGGCAGGACAGGACCCCAGGGCCGAGGTGCAGCACCCAAGGCAGTCAGAGTGAATTTAGCAGAGGCTTATGAGGAGTTTGGAGCACTAGAGCTTGTTGGAGGTATACTATTTATTTGTGGTAGATCTGCTGTATGTTTATTTGATTCTGAAGCATCTAGACCATTTATTACACCTGCATGTGCACATCGTATTGGATTGTTGTCTACCACATTGGATTCTTCTTTATCTATACATACACCTTTGGGAGAGACCACTAGGGTCCAGATTGTTTATAGAGACTGTATGATCAGAATGGGTCGGGTAGAGTTACCTGGGGATTTGATTGAGCTGGAGTTCAGTGGATTTGATGTGATATTGGGTATAGACTGGTTGTTCCGACACTATGTCACCATCGACTGTCATAAGGGGACAGTTATAGTTAGTAAGCCTGAGCAGCCGACTTATTGTTTTATCTATGAGGGATTGGATAGTCGGATTGGGTTAGTTGCTTCGGTTGCAATAGAAGAGACCAGGAGTGACACAGTTGATATTTCTGATGTGCCAATGGTATCTGAGTACACAAATGTATTTCCTGATGATTTGCCAGGATTACCACCCCTAGAGCCGTTGATTTCAAAATCCAGCTTCAGCCTAGTACGGCTCCTGTGTCTAAGCCACCTTACTGGTTGGCAAAACCTGAGTAAGATGAGTTAAAGAAGCAGCTAGATGAGCTTCTGGAGAAGGGGTTTATCAAACCCAGCATGTCACCTTGGGGTGCACCAGTTCTTTTTGTGCCAAAGAAGGATGGTAGTATGCGCATGTGCATCGATTATATGAAACTTAACCAAGTTACAATTAAGAACAAGTACGCTTTGCCTAGGATCGACGACTTGTTTGATCAGTTGAGAGGTGCATCTTTGTTTTCCAAGATTGATTTGAGATCAAGCTACCATCAGTTAAGAGTGGCTGAAGAAGATATAGAGAAGACAGCATTCCAGACTTGGTATGGGCACTATGAGTTTCTTGTCATGCCTTTTGGTTTGACTAATGCCCCCGCAGTATTCATGGACCTTATGAACTGGATTTTCCACCAAAATTTGGATAGCTTTGTGCTGGTGTTCATTGATGATGTATTGGTCTATTCCAGGAACTAGAAGTAGCATGTTGGTCATTTGAGAGTAGTACTTCAGACCTTGAGACTCCATCAATTATATGCCAGTTTTGGCTGAGGCAGATCTCTTTCCTTGGTCACATCATCTCAGGTGAGGGAATATCAGCAGACCCCGCCAAAGTCTAGGTAGTTGCAGATTGCCCTAGACATACCACAGTGACAGAGATCCACAGTTTCCTTGGCATGGCTGGATATTACCGCCGCTTTATTGAGAGTTTTTCCAAGATAGCATCACCGTTGTCCAATTTAACTAAGAAAGCAATTCCATTTAAGTGGGATGACAAGTGTGAACAGAGTTTCCAACTGTTGAAGCAAAGACTTACCACGACCCCAGTATTGATTGTACCATCCATGGATGAGCCTTTCGCTGTCTATTGTGATGCATCTAGGATTGGTTTGGGTTGTGTGCTTATGCAGCAGGGTCGAGTTGTAGCTTATGCTTCTCGTTTATTAAGACCTCATGAGAAGAATTACCCCACCCATGACTTGGAGTTGGCTGCCATAGTCTTCGCATTGAAGATGTGGAGGCACTACTTATACATGGTTGAGTTTGAGATCTTTTCAGATCATAAGAGTTTGAGATACATATTTTCCCAGAGGGATCTCAACATGAGGCAAAGGAGATGGATGGATCTATTGAAAGATTTCAAATTTACACTACAGTACCATCAAGGCAAGGCGAATGTAGTCGTAGATACCTTGAGCCATAAAGGCGCTACTATCGAGACTTCCATTGCTACTTTAGCTACTTTTATGGCTAGTCAGTGTAGCCTTGTAGTTGTTCGTGATTGGCAACGAGAGTTCCGTTTACCTCAGGAGGGAGTTATCCAAGTAGCTAGAGTTCAAGTAGAGCTTGATTTGATTCAAAGGATCAGGGTGAGTCAGTTGACAGATCCAGAGTTGACTGCTACTGGGAAATTGTTGAGTGAGGGTTCTAAGACCGTCAGAGACTTTACTGATAGGGATGGATTATTGAGATTCCAGAGTCGCATTTGTGTACCAGATGATGAGGATATTAAGACAGTGATTATGGCAGAGGCTCACAGATCAAAGTATGCTGTGCATCCTGGCAGCACGAAAATGAATAGAAATTTGAGGGTAGTGTATTGGTGGTCAGGAATGAAGAAGGATATAGCAGAATATGTGGCTAAGTGCCTAGTGTGTCAGCAGGTAAAGGCAGAGCACATGAGACCCGCATGATTGCTTCAGCCCCTACCCATTCCAGAGTGGAAATGGGAGCACATCACCATGGATTTTGTGAGTGGATTTCCTTTTTCTCCAAAGGGGTATGATGCTATATGGGTGATAATGGACTGATTGACTAAGTCAGCTCACTTTTTGCCTATCAAGATGAACCAACCACTTAATGCACTAGTAGAGCTGTATGTACAGAAGATAATGAGATTGCATGGGATGCTAGTATCCATTGTCTCGGATTGTGATCCTAGATTCACATCACAGTTTTGGGAGTCATTGGGTACAGAGTTGAAATTTAGCACAAGTTATCATCCTCAGACCGATGGACAGTCAGAGAGGACCATTCAGACACTTGAGGATATGTTGAGATGTTGTGTCCTTGATTGGGGAAGTAATTGGAATAAGCACTTACCTTTGGTGGAGTTCGCGTACAATAACAGCTATCAGGCGAGCATTCAGATGGTACCATATGAGGCATTGTATGGTAGAGCATGTAGATCACCAGTCTGTTGGGAAGAATTTGGTGAGAGGCAGCTATTGGGACCTCAATATGTGCAGGATAGTGTTGATTTGGTGAAATTGATCAAGCAGAGATTATTGGCAGCTCAAAGTTGCCAGAAGAGTTATGCGGATACTAGGCGGCGAAATCTGAAATTTAAGGTTGGTGATAAGGTATTTATTAAGATATCTCCTTTTCGTGGTATAAGAGGGTTCAGTAAGAAAGGAAAGCTTTCCCCCAGATTTGTAGGACCTTTTGAGATTATTGGTGCAGTGGGACCAGTGGCGTACCGCTTAGCATTACCATCATCATTTGGAGCAGTTCACGATGTGTTCTATGTCTCGATGCTAAGGCGATATGTGCATGACCCTAGTCATATCATTGACTACGAGCCTTTGGTCATACGTGAGGATTTGACATTTGAGGAGTATCCGGTGTAGATATTAGACAGACGTGAGTAGATCCTTCGTACAAAGGTGATTCCACTTGTTAAAGTGTTGTGGCAAAGTCATATAGTGGAAGAGGCCACATGGGAGTTGGAATCTGAAATGAAGAAGAAGTACCCATCTTTATTTAAGGAATCACAAGGTAAAATTCCGATGAAGAAATTTATTTGTAGGATGGGAGAATGTAAAATCCTAGATTTTAGTAATAAATAAAACTAATTATTAAATAGACTAATTTGGTAAATAATATGCAGGAGATGGAATTTTGGATCAACCCGAAGGAGTTCAAAGTGAACCGGAGGTGATGGGAGAACCTATATAAGGTGAGATTATTCTTTGCTTTAAATTAGGGAGAAATTTTAGTTATAAAAATAGAGATTAGTTATAGTGTGGAACTAATTAAAAATAAAGTATAAGAATCAACAAGGGAGTTGGTCGAACCCAAAGAGAGTGGGTTGACCCAAAGATCGGTTTGGTTTGAGGGTTAATGGTCTGATTTGAGATGGTTTTAAGAGGGGGTAAATTGGTAAAAGACTTTAAATAAATTAAATAACCTAAGAACATGCATGGGTTATTCACGTTAATAACAAAACAAAAAATAGAAGTAGCCGCACGCCCACTTCTATTCCCTCTACACTTTTCTCTCTTTTTCTTGGAGATCAAACCTAACCCTAAATGACTTGTTGAAACCATCTTAGAGAAGGAGGAATGATTATTTTCTTGCATAAAAACTCAGGTCAGAGATAAGATAGAAATCAGTTCTGTTTTGTGAGTTAAAGCATGTTTGAGAGTTTTAAAAGAGTGATTTTTGAACCAGACGAGATCAAGGCTTTCTGAGATTTGTTGGAGCATATTTGTGGTGATACCTTAGAGCATTTAGGAGAGGTTTTAGTTCCTAAAAATAGGTAAGTAGTCTCTTTAAATCTTGCACAAAAATATATTCGTGTTTATTCGATATTCATGATTATTCAGTGGTTTGATGAAGTGTTTGCGTGATTTATAATCTTTTATTTGTTTGAAATTGTCCTAACATGTTTATAAAGTATTTTAGAATGGATTTGATGCATTGGATATTGAGTTGTAGAATTTTTATTGAATTTCGCAAAAGTTCGGATTTTCTTCGTATCGGGCTGCCTGAGCAGTCGCTCGAGCACCCTGTTTGTCAAATTTTTGAAAAATTGTCTTTCAACCTAGTTTTTCACTACGGAAGTGTTTTTATCTAATTCTAACCTATGTACCATCAAGTTTGGGATATTTGGGGATTTTTTGCACTGGCGGATGTTTAAAGTTCAATTTTTAAAGATTTTGGGTAGATGTTTCCAAAGAGGTATTTTTACTTGATACCGTTGTTCCAAATGATTTTATTTCAAACTAAACTTGTTTTTGTGAGTTCATACAACTGTATTAGGGTGATATGAAGGTATTTGGTGCATCGATGGAGTTGATACACATCCGGGACATATTTGCCTGTTGAAACCTTGAGTTTGGACATATGAATTGGTACATCTTGTTTTGGTTTTGGGTCACAGTATGACAAGGCAGGTGCCTGTTTTCTTGGATTCTGCACGGGAGATTTGGTTATACAGAAAAGGTTCTGTATTTGTGGGTGTTATTGAGAAGTATGTCCATTGCTTGGTTTAGTTTTCCATTGTTGAGTGGGCTTAGTAGTTATATGGATCTATAGAATAGCTAGTAAGTGAAATGTCTATTATAGGGGGTTGAATTCTATGTTATAGGCATTCCATCATCTCGAGGGTGGTACTGCTCCTGGATAGGTTGGTTGCTACGTTACCCACTCCTAGATAGATTGGGCTGTACATGCTAACCCATGGTTGGGTTCTTCCGTTGGTGTTGAATAGCCAGACGACAGGGCGGCTGGTCCACTTGTAATTCGGTTAGGTAGAAAATTGGCACATGGCTACTTTCTTTCTCTGGTTTACTATTTCATGAGTCCCATGAGGTGAAATATTTGTTGTTGAATTTACTCGTTATTGTTGATTTGTAATTATTGTGGTTATCCTGATTAAGCGTTGCATATTTAATTGTGGCCAACTATTTGCATGACTACTTACTGAGATGTTGTTTCTCACGTTATTATTTATCGGTTTTGTTTTCAGAAATTCCAGAAGAGGACGTTGCTGGGTAGAGACTCCGGGGGAATACTGTGATTTCCAGGAAGAAGACTATTTCATTCCTGTGTAGGTCTAGGAGGACTTGATAGATTATTAGTTTTATTTTGAGGGATTGACCTTTAGTTATTATATTTGAGGATTGGATATTATCAAAGGGATTATTTGAAAATTTTATTTACATGACATTAGTGGATGTTTCTTATTTTATTTAGTTGAACCCTTTCCAGACTTTATGAATAAACTAATATTGGATTATATTTGATGGTTTAGTTCCATGCTTCTTGAAGAATTGAATTTTATTTCCACACTTTGATATATTTAATGAAATTGTTAAGTCTGGATTAGTTTGTCTGGGCCCAATTCCTAATGAACAGGGTTCGGGTTTATATCTCTTTATAGACCTGGATCTGGGGCGTTATATTGGCTATCCAAATAGTAATCGAGGCAAATAACACTTTTGCAACTCCTATATAGACGTGAAGCGGCTTGTTCAATGATTTGCTAACGATCAAGTTCAAGGAGCACTGTGACTCTACGAAGAAAATGAAGAAAACCAAAAAAAAATTTATAACTTTCTTAGACTCTTGGTAAAAGTTTGGCCAATGGTCAGCCTAGGGACCCCCCCCCCCCCCCCTATGTGAGCACTCTGGGGTTTACCGGCCACTGGCCAAAACTTTGAACAAGACTCTAATAAAGTAAGAAGAGAAGAGAAGAGAAGAGGTGTGGTTTGGAGTGGAAAGGGTTAGGCCTATTTATAGAAAACCAAAAGTGGCATTTTATCACCTCTACCCTCAAATATGACTGTTATTTGGCTATTGGAAGGATAGAAATGGTCATTTACAGTCAATTACAAGTATACCCCCTAATATGGCTGTTGGTGGGGGGGGGGGGGGGGTAAAATTGTAAAAAAAAAATAGTTTTTGAACCATTTTTGGTGTGGGGGTGGGGGGGGAACGGCTAGTCGTTGGCGGGCCGGCCTAGTTGGGCTCAACGGCAGGCACGAGTGCCTACCGTTGTGCTGACCCTCCGGGCCAGTACACAGGCAAGCCCATCGGCCCGCACTTGACGCAGGCCGTGCCGCCCATGTGTCGAGTGGGCCACAGTCCGCCGAGCCGACGTGCCTGGGGGGCCATGCCCAAACGGGCTATGTGCCCAAATATCAGGGCCCGGCATGGCACGCCTAAGGAGTGGGCCGTGCCGTGCCGGCCCACTCACGTGCCCAGGCTGGGTTGTGCTGGGCTCGTGCTGGCACAGCCCAATAAGCAACCCTACTTAGACGTATAAATACTTAAGTGACAGACTCAAATACGTGATTTTTGGCTAATTTTGTAGTTAATGGAAAGATTAGGATTATCATTCACTTTGATTTGAAAGAGTAGTAACGATTTGGTGTTTTGAATATCTTTGCATAGATTAACTTATACATTATTATCATGGAATGTACCTTGACTCAGACTTAAATTGAGATATAACATAATCCTGAAAAATAGAAAGGACAATGAACCTTGGTTCTAAAAGACCCCTATACAATCAAAAGAATATGGAAAGTGACCCATGAGGTTGAACGACCTCTAAAGCATGAAATAGAAGGGAATAAGGAACCCTTGAGTTTGAAAGACGTCCAGAGCTTGGTAATGTGAATGGATGCTTCTTCGAGGTAGAATTTCATACCTCCTTATCTTGTTTGAATGTATGTTCAATTATATAATATGGTTATACGTGAATGATCAATTATGAAAGTGCTGGTTATGTGAGTGAAATGATGGGACTTACGGATGAGAGAAAGAGACCATTGATCTAGTATGGAATGAACGTAGAGTCGTGAAAGCTTGCTTAATTGTAAGATTCGGTTAGATTTGATGAGGAGAGCCAACGTGACAAGTGGATATGAGGAATCTGGATACATTTCATTACGTAAATAGCTCATTACGTGGTGATAGTTTGCCTAGCATTACTTGTATAATGATAAACTTGTCATAATAATTTGGTTATGCTTCATGCCATCGCTTTTGAATTTACTTGTTATAATATATATACATGTCATTTGTTTGAATTCAATAGAAAAATGTAGATATATGTTCAATTTTCCTAGTCTTACCCTCATTTCATATGGAGTTTAATAACTCCACTTACCCAAATTTGGGGCAACATTAATTTCAAGCAGCTCGGTCCACCCTGGGAAAATAAAATTAAGAACTTATACTTTGCTTGATACATTTTGGGCGTTACATATGATCTCAGGGTGGAAAAGCCAATACCAAACCACAGTGATCAATTCCTTGACTTTGTTTTTATTGTATTGTATCGTTACAAAGGCTAAATTCTTCCTAAAAAAAAAGTGTCAACACCTTAATTAATAATGAAAATGATCACACAATACATAAAAGTAAAAGATGGGTTGCAAGAACACTTCGATGGGGATACCACCTGACGTGAAGATTAACGCAGGTTCAAACCCAAAGAAAAACAAAAGATGATTTCAAATATATATTATAAGGCAGTATATATGAAAGTCCATGGGAACTACACCATGTAGCTGTGTGCAGGATGACCTAAAAGAATGAATGCTCAAGGGATTACATGTAGGTGAGCTTTCTCATTTCTTCAAAGGGATGATTCATGATTGTGAAGTACGTCTGCAGGGCGGTTAGTAAAATGGCAAGAAATGTCATATATGTCAAAGTAGCGTTGAAATGTATCTGAAATGCCTCAGCCATCCATATGTTCTTCTTTCTGCAATGCTTTTCAATTCTACCTATAGCTTCGGCATAAGCATGAGGATCTAACAACAAGTCCGTTGCTATCTTATTGAATAGATCGGCGACTTGTTCGTCGCTGCCAAGGCGGTTGAGAAGTATGCCCTCGGATCTTAAAACTTCCACATCTTCAACCTCATCAATGAGTGAATCCATGAAACAAATATAGGAGTTGACTGCATAGTCAATATGGGAATCTGGGCATGTTTCATAAGTTATCAAATTTAAGAACTTAAGACTTGAAGAAGTCATCAACCACTACTGGAGGAAGTGACAAGATTCCAAATTAAGATGCGATATGATCTGAAATGAACATCCTTTAGATATGATGTATTGCTCTTCTTGCAACAGACCCGGCTGTCTTGAGCTCATTCATAGACCGGAACGTATACTCAATGTTTGTTGGAGATTCAGATGAAGTACCTGGGTCAGTATTTGGGTTAATTAAATAGAGGGTAAATTACACTTACCTCCTTTGAGGTATGCTATAATTACACTTACCTCCCTTAAGGTTTCTGAAATAACACTTTCCCCCTTGAGATTTGTGTATGGGTCAAAATAACACTCTTTCATTGAAGTTTCCGTCAAAATAGTAGTGATAGTTAGTAAAATAATTTGAACTGGACAAGATTACCCCCATTTAATTTAAATGATAGTTATGCCTTGGGCCATTAAAATTTTTGTTCTCATCTTTATGAAGGGATAATCTTGTCCAGTTCAAATTATTTTACTAATTATCACTACTGTTTTGACAGAAACTTCAATGAAAGTGTGTTATTTTGACCCATACACAAATCTCAAGGGGGGAAAGTGTTATTTCAGAAACCTCAAGGGAGGTAAGTGTAATTTACCCTTAAATATACAAATTAATTAAGTGGGTTGAGGCTTTTAAGGCCCATTGGGCTTGGATGTAGCCCACGGGTAATTAACCAAGTGGCCTAAGGCCCATTATTGAAATGGGCCCTGGTTTGGGCCAGACTGAATGTGGGCCTCGTTGGAAGGCCCACAAGGACTCATTGTGTTCAAGTGGATCTAGGTCTCCAAAAATGATTTTGGGCTGACCCAATGGCCCAATTAATTCGGATTAGACTTATTTGGGTCAAACTGGACAGATCCGGGTCCAGAAAAACAGGTTTCAGGGGTTTACTGGACCTAACCGCATATTCTGAACCGCTCTGTGTATGCGGTTCGGGTCTGAAAATCCCAAAAAGGCCAAAATTTCATCTGTAACATGTTCGTCCCTTCTACAGGGGTATCCGTGACCTACTGTGGGTCTCTGAGTAGACCCACAGTGACTTGCATGGTTCATTTTCGGCTCATGTAGCCCCTTTCATGGTGCCTTTCAGAGAAGGAATATTGTTAATCTTAAATCCCCTTTTTATATTGTGAGACATGGAAAATCAACCTAATGACTTCCTTGGTCATCACACGGGCTCAACAAAATGGGAAGAGTCGCCCCCATTCAATTTTAGGCATGAATGGACACCAAAAGATTAAATCGAATGAAAGAAAGCAAAATTAGAGTAAAAATAACTCTAAAAAAAATAAAAGAAACCAGAGATGGGTAAGGGGATTAGATTATGAACAAGGGAAGGTGTTAAGCACCCTATTCATCCACACTAGGTGGTTGCCAAGTATTGTTCATGCTCAAAAATAAGAAAGCTTGCTAGTTTTAAAATAATCAAAAGTTTTAAGAAAAATTAAGCACATGTATGATTCCTCCACATGAGAAGTCCAACGAAATTTAGACTCTCTTTGTGAGGGAATCAATTCTAGGACATTGACAATTAATGAGAATCCAAATGAAACTTGAATACAAGCAAGTTAAAGTAAATCCGGAAAACTTGGTAAAAGATGGAATCATTTGACCATAAACCTTTCAAATCAAATTCAAATGGAATAAGACAAATGCCAATTGGAAGATTATGACAAATAGAAGATTCCTGGAAATTTTCAAGTAAATCCGGTTAAAATCCTAAGAGTTATGCTCATTTGAAATCTGCTGTTGTAAATCGATAAAAGTAACAAGTGAACAACTTTGGAAATCTATTTGTGGAGATTGGCTCCATATAAATCCTTGAAATTTTGTATAAATGAAGTATGTAGTGCCATCTTTCAAATGAAATAGGCCTCATACCAAACTCCATTCGGATGTGACTTGGGTGACCTCCTGAACAGACTTAGAAGATCACGAATTAACCTAGAAATCTGCTATTGAGCAGTTCTGAGTCAATCAAACACCCAAGCCACAAATGAAATTGAAAATTTTTGAAACCAACTGGATTTGAAATTAGACTCATAAAGGAGTACACAAAAATCAAAATCACTCGAATCGGACTTAAAACGAGGAGATGGTGCTTAGTCAAAGTGACAGGTTCAGCAATTTGGATTGAACTGACCTGTCGACTTTGATCAAATGGTGTCAACAATCCACTTCATAAAAATTAATGAAATTTTACAGGTAAAAACTAGACAATCTCACCTTTCCCATGGCTTGGAATCAATCCAAAATTCATCCGGACGATGAAGTTATGAGTGTTCCAAGATAGGGTACAGGTGCTGTCTAGATTTGACATTTTTAAGTAAAATCAATGCTCAAATAGTGAGCACGTATGTGCAATCTGAACAAAAATCATTTGAAAGAAATGGAAAAATCCCTAGAAAGATATAGGGCACGAATTTGGCTCAAACCATCTCATTGATTAGAGAAGAAGTGCCAAAACACCAAAAACAGGGCAAAATGCCCAAAACAGAGGGACTAGACCATGATGTCTTCTTTCTTGAAAAGAACTTGCTTGTATCCATTGGAAAACAGTAGGAAATGTCCTGGAAAGATTTAGGGCAAAGATTCGGTTCATAAATCTCATTGATTAAGAGAATGAACCAAATATGCCCATTTTTGAGACAGAAATCTCGATTTGAGAGATTAGGCTATGAAAAGCCTTCTCTCAAAGGAGATTAATTGAAATCCATTAAAGGATCACAATAAGCTTGATCTAAGGCCATTCGTTTCAGATCTATCATAATGAACATGATAGATCTAAGAAACAAGCCTATTTTATCAAAAACCGGTGAAATGTGTGCATATGTGAAAATTTATCTCTTTTCGGAGGGAATGAAGATCCAATGCTATAAAGAGCATAGATCTAGGTATTCTCTCCAGAAAATGAAATCAAAACATAAAAATATTCAAACCCATGAATTACAATATATACATTCAAATATGCATTAATCAAATGGGGGTTCTAAAAAACTAGGGTTCCATTCCATTCTCGTTTCCCCTAGTTCTCTCTCCACATTTTACGGTTTCGAGATAGTCTTAAGGTACTTTGAGTATATAATGGGTTCTCATACAACAATAGGCCATTCAAGAGGGTTCTATGACTAAGGATCAATTCCCATTCTCATTTCCCCTAAATCCCTCTTCACGTTTTACGGCTAGAGAGAGTCTCGAGGTACTTTGAGTAGGGAAAGGGGTTTCAAGCACAAAGAGGCCATTATTATACAGAAAGGAAGAAGAGGAGACTAACCCTAGAATGTAAAAACAGAAAAATAAAGAGGTTCTAGGCTTACCTGGGTTTCTGGAAGCAATGCGGCAGCGGTTCCCTTCTTCACTTGGAGCTCTTCAATCTCCAACTTATGGCCATTTGCTTGAAAAGAAGCCTCCTATTTATAGGCAAAGGCTAGGGTTAGAAGGAACCCTAATGGTAGACACAAGGATGTGTCTAGAATCCCCACACTTAACCCTAAGGCTATTTCCGAGAATTCTCACTTCTTAAATAGGGATAAGACAGTAAAAAGTGAAAACTTTTGGAATTCCTCAATTTTGAGCAAAATACTTGTATCCGACAACTCAGGTCGGACACAAGTAATATCCTTTGTATCCAATGCATTCTGTCGGATACAAAGAACAAATTTATTTTCCGATTTTTTATGACAGCCACAAAAGAAAGAATGATTTTGGCCAATTATTCATCATTTTCATTATGCAATTTGGGGTGTCTACAGATATCGAATAACAAGGACTCTAGGGGTCCCTGTTTAGGGTACATATGATCTCCCCCTCTCCTCCTCTTAAGAAGAGAGCCAAGAAGGCCTAAACCAAATCCTATTGATGAAGCCAATCGTATGCTCATTCAACAAATCAATATCAATCACACGAACCAAACTAAGTAGTGACAACCATGCATGAAGATGATATTATAAAACACATAATGAAACAAGCAAATAAGAAAAGGAAACATCTAGGGAATCAAATCTGATTTCAAAAATGAGTTGGAAGTACTTTACATCCGGACTTCGATTTGAGCAAACTCAGTTTTGTTAGAATCGTGACGGAGTTTCCTTTTCAATGGGAAGAAGCATGGTGGTTGATATGCACCAGATTAAAAAATTAACTTTTTGACCCCATAGGGTTTGACTTGTTTTGGTTGAAATTTCATTTTCTGTATTTCTGGGGGTGCAAAAATCAGGTGTCGACACCCGTGCAGTGGCCACCTAGAAGTCTGCCAGCCCCTCATGGGCCCACCCTCGTCGGTCCAACCACCTTCCTACGGGCAACGCCAAGACCCACATCAGCCACAGACTACTGGACCCGGATCGAGCTCTGATACCATTCTGTCACGCCCCAACTCCCTAGAATTGCAAGATATTGTCCGCTTTAGCCCACTGGGCTTCACGGTTTTGCTCTTGGGTTTTACCCCAAAAGGCCTCATTGCTTGAGGGAGTCACAAACCGACATATATAGACCTTCACCTTCTCCTCCCCGAACAATGTGGGACTCGGGATCTCACAATCCACCCCCCTTAAGGGCTGCACATCCTTATACAATAGCCTACCAGCCATTATCTCGGCCCCGCCCACATGGTAGCCCACCTACATGCACCAACCAATGTCTGGGTCTCATATTTTTCGATCGGGGTCCGGCTCTGATACCATTTGTAACAATCCAACCCAGCGACGTATTGTCCGCTTTGGGCCTCAGCCCGTACAGTTTTGTCCTCAAAAATCGCCTCGCTAGGTTAAGTGTTCTCCCTGACTTTTATACCATACCGGGTATTCATCCTTTTCCAATGTGGGATCAGGATATCACAATCTCCCCACCCTCAGACTGTACGTCCCTATGCAGTGGCCACCTAGAAGCCTGATAGCCCCTCGTCAGTCCAACCACCTCCTACGGGCAATGCCATGACCCACATCAACCACGGACTACTGGACCCGGATTGTAATGCCCTAGATCCAAGTTTAGTTAACCACATAAACCCAAATCTGGTTAGTTAGGGAAAATGACCCAAAAAACTATTCCAGACTTAAACAATTTCATTTATTATATCAGAGTGCGGAAATAAAAATATCTTTCAGAAAGCGCGGAATTAAAGTACCAAAATAATCCTTTTATATTTCATCTATGAAGTCTGGAAAAGGTTCAACTAAATAACATAAATATCATCCACCAAAAGTGTGGAATAAAGATACCAATCATCCTTTGAATAACATCAAACTCCTTAATCAAAATACTAAAAATAATCCCTAAGAAAATAAGTCTAAATGTTTTTCCATGTCCCTCTGGACCTACACAGGAATGAAATAATCTTCTTCCTGATAATCACAGTAATCCCTCGGTGTCTCTACCCCGGCAATGTCCTCTCCAGGAATATCTGAAAATAAAATCGATAAAACAATAATGTGAGAAACATCTTAGTAAGCAGTCATGCAAATAGTTGACCATAATAAAATATGCAATGCTTAATCCGAATAATCAAAATAAAGTACAAGACAACAATGAAATACAATTTGTCCACCTCATGGGACTCATGAAATAGTATACTAGAAAAAGAGAGTAGACATGTGCTAGTATGCTACCTAACCGAATTACGATAGATCAGCCGCATGCAGTTTGGCTATTCAACACTAACGGAAGAACCCAACCATGAGTTAGCATGTACGGCCCAACCAATCCAGGAGTGGGTAACGTAGCGACCGACCAATCCAGGAGCGGTACCATCCTCGAGATGACAGAATGCCTCAGACACAGAATTCAAACCCCTCTAATACACATTTCACTTACTAGCTATTCTATGGATCCATATAACTGCTAAGCCCACTCAACAGTGAGAAAACCAACCAGGGTAATGGACATACTTCTCAATAACACCCACCAAAATACAGAACCATATCTGTAACCAAATCTGCCCATGCGGGATACAATAAATCAGGCACCAGCCTTGTCACACCAGTGACCCAAAATCAAAACAGAATGTACCAAGTCATATGTCCAAAACTCCAGGTTTCAACGGGTCAATATGTCCCAAATGTGTATCGACTCCATCGATACACAAAATACCTTCATATCACCAAAATACAGGTGTATGAACTCACAAAACCAACCTTGGTTAAAAGTAAAACCTTTTGGAGCAATAAAATCAAGTAAAAGTGCTTCTTTAGAAAAATCTACCCAAAATATTTATCAAATTGAATTTTAAACATCTGCTAGTGCAAAAACTTCCCAAATACCCCAATCTTGATGGTACATAGGTTAAAATTAGATAGAACCACTTCCTTAGTAAAAACTAGGTTGAAAAGACAAGTTTTCAAAAATCTGACAGACTGGTTGCTCGAGCGGCCAAGGGCGCTCGATCGGCCTTATAGAACAGGTTAATTCAAGGTAGGTCACTCAATAGGTCGCTCGAGCGACTGTTCTAGTAGTAGTTCAATCTAGGTAGAATTGCTCTCAAGTTTTGAATATATACATAGGGCGCTCGAGCGACTGCTCAGGTGGCCCGATACGAGAAAAATCCGTAACTTTGTGAAATTCAATAAAAATTCCACAACTCAATATTCAATGAATCAAAACCATTCTAAATCATTCTAAAATACTTTATAAACATGCTAGAACAATTCCCAACACATAAAACATCATAAATAACGAAATCGACGCATCAAAACATCGAATAACCATGAATATCGTCTAAACACGAATTTAGATTTTATGCAAGCGTCAAGGGACTACTTACCTAGTTTTAGGAACTTAAATCTTCTCTAAGAGCCACGAAATATCACCCCAAAGTTTGCCAAATGATCCCAACAAACCTCGATCACATCTGGGTTAAAAATCACACTTTTTTAGACTCTTTAACATACGAAAATCTCTAGAATAGAACTTATATCTATATGGCTCTTACCTGAGTTCTCTATGCACGAAAATACTCCTCCTTCTTCTCTAAGATGGCTCCAACAGTTGTTTAGGGTTTAGGTTTGATCACAAGGCAACTAAGAAAAAGATAGAGGAAACAAGCAAGGAGGCACGACTGCTTCTATTTTGGTGTTTTGTGCTCAACATGAATACCCACTCCATGCACAACTAGGTTTAGTTTAATATTGAAGTTCTTTTACTAAATTGCCCTCTTCATGAAACCAACACAATCAGACCATCTAATTCTTAAACTAACTTAACCCTTGGGTCAACCCACTACCATTGGGTTCGACCAACCCCTTTTATTCTCCCTTCTTATTTCTCACTTTATTCCTACTAACATAGACCGTAGCAACAATAATTATTATATTAAATTAATATTCAGCCAATAATCATGATCTCACCTTACATAGGCTCTCATGTCATCGTCGGTTCATCTTGAACTCCTCCTGGTTGAGCCAAAATCTCATCTCCTGCATATTATTAACCAATTAGTCTAGTTACTAAAATCTGGGATTTTGTATTCCCCCCCCCCCCCCCCAACAAATAAATTTCATCCTCGAAATTTTACCTCGAGATTCCTCAAATAAGGACGGGTACTTCTTCTTCATTTCAAATTCCAACTCCAAAGTGGCTTCTTCCACGGTATGACTCTGCCACAGCACTTTAACAAGTGGAATCACCTTTGTACGAAGGATCTGCTTACGCCTATCTAATATCTGCACCGGATGCTCTTCATAAGTCAAATCCTCACGTATAACCAAAGGCTCGTGGTCAATGATATGACTAGGGCCATGCACATATCGCCTTAGCATAGAAACATAAAACACGTCGTGAACTGCTCCAATTGATGATGGTAATGCTAAGCGGTATGCCATTGGTCCTACTACACCAACAATCTCAAAAGGTCCTACAAATCTGGGGGGAAAGCTTTCCTTTTTTGCTGAACCTTCTTATACCACGGAAAGAAGATATTTTGATAAATACCTTATCCCCAATCTCAAATTTCAGATTTTGCCGCCTAGTATCCGCATAACTCTTTTGGCGACTTTGAGCTGCCAATAATCTCTACTTGATCAACTTCACCAAATCTACACTGTCTTGCACATACTGAGGTCCTAATAGCTGCCTCTCACCAACTTCTTCCCAACAAACTGGTGATCTACATGCTCTTCCATACAATGCCTCATATGGTGCCATCTGAATGCTTGCCTGATAACTGTTATTGTAGGTGAACTCCACCAAAGGAAGGTGCTTACTCCAATTACCTCCCCAATCAAGGACACAACATCGCAACATATCCTCAAGTGTTTGAATGGTCCTTTCTGATTGCCCATCAGTCTGTGGGTGGTAACTAGTGCTAAAATTCAACTCTGTACCCATGGCTTTCTGGAAAGACTCCTAGAATTGAGATGTGAATCTAGGATCACGATCTGAAACAATGGATACTGGCACCCCATGCAATCTCACTATCTCCTTCACATACAACTCTACCAATGCATTAAGCGGTTGGGTCATCCTGATAGGCAAAAGTGAGCTGATTTGGTCAAATGGTCCACAATCACCCATATAGCATCATGCCCCTTTGGAGAAAGAGATAATCCACTCACAAAATCCATGGTGATGTGCTCCCATTTCCATTCTGGAATAGGAATAGGCTGAAGCAACCCTGCTGATCTCATATGCTCTGCTTTAACCTACTGACACACTAAGCACTTAGCCACATATTCTGCTATATCCTTCTTCATTCCTGACCACCAATACACTACCCTCAAGTTTCTATACATCTTTGTGCTTCCGGGATGCACAGCATACTTTGATCTGTGAGCCTCTGCCATGATCACTGCCTTAATATTCTCATCAGCTGGTATACAAATACGACCCTGATATCTCAATAATCCATCCCTGTTAGTAAAATCTCTGACGGTCTCAGAACCCTCACTCAACAATCTCCTGGTAGTGATCAACTTCGGATCTGTCAACTTACTCACTCTAATCCTCTGAATCAAGTCAGGCTCTACCTGAACTCTGGCTACTCGGATAACTCCATCCTGAGGTAAACAGAACTCTCCCTTCCAATCATGAATAACATCTACAAGGCTGCACTGACTAACCATAAAAGTAGCTAAAGTAGCAATGGAAGTCTCCTCAGTAGCTCCTTTACGGCTCAAAGCATCTACAACTACATTCGCCTTACCTGGATGGTATTGCAGTGTAAATTGGAAACTCTCAGCTACAAACCACTATAAAGTATTGTTAACCATTAATTAGATTCCCTAGGACAGCCTCTAAGTCTTATACTAATCATAGATTAATTCAATCCATAATATAAGGTTGACTAAAGTCAAGCCAAACAAGTGATATCAGAACTGAAATCCTAGTGTTTAAACATTTGCTATAAAATAATAAAAACAGCAAGGTCCTAACTCATTTACATATAGCATTACATGCTGAAAATCTCTCTCGACATTCTTCACATTTTCATACATTAATAGCTGTAGGTTTTCTATGCTTAACATTTCAGATCATGGGTGTTCTTTAATTAAATTCACTCATGATTTTGTAACTCATATTTTTAATTTAATCCTAACCGAAATTCAAACAGCACCTGAATAACAATTAAAACTTGAACATCCCAGATAGAAAGATGCCTTAGCACTAGAACACCAGAAATTGCTCAAAATAGGTCCCTATTTTATGCTGCAGAAAATTACAGCATTATGCTAATATTTAATTTACTATAATCCTTTAATTGATGTTATTCAATTGTTTCCTATAGGTTTCTAATGACACTTGAATGATAATGGAGGTTATATTAACTTAGTTGAGTAGGTTCAGCAAGCAATACTCAAGTTAAAATGCTGCAGAAAATTCATAACATGCTCTTGAGATTATGCCATTCAACAAATCCTCACTCCATGATGTTATCTTAACTTCCATAAAATTCTAATAAACCTAGATGCTATTTTGTTCTTAGACAAACTCATTCTAATGTGTTTAAGAAGCTGAAACCATAGGTATACTCAATTATTACAACAACCACAACATACATATTACAAATGAACTGGTGCTAACCCGGGGCTGACTCGGAGAGGTTGGCACCAAGTTAGCACCCCTTATTTTGAACTGGCACTAACCTCAAGGAGGTTATGTAACGCCCCGGATCCGTGTTTTTCATTAAAGATATAACACGTCTCCCAGGGGTTAGGTAAGGATCTCAAAAATGGTGATCGCTGGATAATCACACACAATTTATATCATATCAGAGTGCACAATTTAAAACTCTCATCCAGGCAATTCATAGCATCTTCAAATACATCAAAATGGTTCTAATTTACTACCTTATTACAATTCCCACAAGTTCAATTTAAAAAAGTTTAAGATTAAGCAACCTACTAGACTAAGGACGGTAGTAATAATCCTCCTCCCTATAGGTGTCAGTCGGATCTACCCCCGTAGGCGCCTCACCACGAAGATCTGAAAAACAAAACAACGACGAGAGAATGAGATACGAATATCTCAGCGAGCAGCACATGCATGCACAAATATATTTAGTTCAGTTCTAAAACATGCCACGATTACAAACCATATACAACGATGATAACACGTATAACCTAACAAAACTTCAACGATCCAATTTACATCCGTGAGGAAAACCATTGTATAAACCAAGCAGTAAAGACGATATCAATCATGCATATAGCCGTAAAGTCACGTATAACCAGGTAGCAACATATCGAAGAAAACATAGTTCAACAACTCGGGTTTTTGAAATACTAGAGTGTTTATCATGGGCCACTCCGCACCAATAGAGTATTTTATCATGGGCTACTCCGCACCAATAGACCAGCGAATAAAACATATCACGTCAAACAAAAACAAATCCCCACAGTGGTCAATGTCATGTAGTTGCTTGAATTGGTTAATCAACATGCCAGAGCGACATCCACACCTCCATGTACACAGTTCCGGCCTACTCAGGGCATCAGACACTCTGAAATGACGGCCTACTCAGGGTATCGTCATCCAATGCCGGCATACTCCGGGTATCAGTATTGACAACCAGGCCTACTCAGGGTTTCTGGCTGCTCTACACCAGTCGTGGCAACACTCTATGGCCATGCCATTACACCAATAAAACAAAATACATCACATTACTAAGCTTAGACTCTGGATCCAGGAAAAGCCAAACCAAAACCGATAAATAACCAATTAAAACTCCGCATTTAGTACACACATCACAAGTTGTTCCAACCAGAACATCAACTCACACCATTGTTCCAACCAGAACATCAACACACACCAGTGTTCCAACCAGAACAGTAATTCTTCACAAGTGTTCCAACCAGAACAGTAATTCTTCACAAGTGTTCCAACCAGAACAGTAATTCTTCACAAGTAAACAAGTAAATAATCTTTGCAACATAATTCAAAACTTGCCATCAAGAAAACAGGGTTTAATAAAATCTCAATCAAGTACAGTATTTAACCAAAAGAACTAAAAATAAATCTCTAGTGGTATCCAGAACTTCACCTACAATTTGCCCTATATTTACCTTGGAAGCTCTCAAGAAATTCTAGAATCTATCTTTAATGTTCTCATAAGTAATTTTGTCTCTAAAGTCCTAAACAAGTAATTTGTTAAGTGATCGAAGACCTCCTATCATCAAAATCCACATTTGTTTGCTCAATTATGCAATTCAGTAAGAAAATGGACTATGCGCTCACCTCCTGAGGTAGGCGCGAGGTGGGCGGATAGTATATTAACTAAAATCAGGGTATGCGCCTACTCGATGGTAAGTGGGCGCGAAGTGGGCGCGAGAAAGGCGCATCCAATTTAAGTGGGCGCGAGCTCGGCGCCAGGTCTGGTTTTACTATGCGCCTACTTCTCGAAGTGGGCGCCAAGTGGGCTCCAAGTGGGCGGATACCCACTGCGTTTTTCGGTTCTCTGCTAACTCCAAATCTTCGACTCTTGCCGAAAATTTTCAATCTATAACCACTCCTCTAGTCTCCTAATACCCCCAGAACACATTCAAACCTATTTTGAAATTAATCTAATGCACTTTTCATTTATCCCCAATTAACTGTACAGAAAAACCTTCGAACTATCTCCGCCCAGAAAACCAGTGAATAACTCGTTCGACAATCATATGCATTCGAATTAAAAACTACGAATAACACAAAACCAGGTGTTAAAACAGTGCCACTCACCTGGTATTGGAGATCTTCTTCAAGTTTCCAACCATTTTTTATGGACTCCATTCGAGTCCCAAGCTTCGGCCGCCGCCCTAATTTTCGGAGCAGCAAACTTTCCCCAATCTCTCCGTCTCCCCAAAAATTTTACATTGATTATCTATTTATAGGCATCACTAGGGTTTAACCTAGTTCACCCTAATTAACCCTCGGAATACCCTTTCTACCCCTTACTTAACTCGACTTTACCCGGATTACTTATTTGATAGTTCCCTATCTACTACAATACTTTTAAGTTCGAATTTAATTACTTAATAATATTCTACCTTATTTCCTTTGCCACTAATGACCCCAATCACCAGCAATAATTAAATGCTGATTAAACCTATCAAAAATCCCGGTGTCCATTTTCATGTATATATATATTTCTGTCTAGCATTATTTCTATTATCATTATTATTATAGATATATATACAATCTCCAAATTTATTTATTTTTTTTTTCCTACTCAAAACTGGGGTTTTACAGGTTTGCAGCACTTTGCGCCAGGTATGATTTCTCTTCAAGTTGCGGCAATTGAAATTTATTCCTGACTGAACCAAAACCAATCATCAAGAACCCTTCTAGTACAACACATATGATCTTAATAACTCAATTAATCACCTTCAAAATTAATCTAATCAGATTCAAAATGAAACAGAGATCAAACACTATTTCCCAATAGAAATCTGAATCTTAATTTTAGTCGATTCTAAATCCTTATCAAATCACAAAACTATGCACATATATGATTTCAAAAGGGTGCTACTTGCCTTGATTTGTTGATAATCCAACTCCTCAAAAAGTAAGTGCTGATCTGAATTTTTAGCAACCAGAAATCCTTTGATGAAACTGAAAATTCTGCAAAGAATTTCCAGAATTCAGATCTTCAATATCTGATTCAATTCTCCACCAAAATCTTAACGAAATGAACTAACCTAGATCTAACACTAAAATAGATTTACCTGAATTTGAACTGGCTTGGACGACTTATGCTCTCAGAAATCAGGCGCAAATCCACTCACAAACAGAGCTTCTCTCTTCACTCGAATTCTTCATATCAGAACTAACCGATTCAACTCCAATGATCAGATTCTCTTCTCTAGTACTCCAATCTACTCTGCTTATGCTCCAACTTCTCTGACGACCAAACAAATTCTGATCACACACGTGCTAAGAAATTTATAATACGCTCAACTCTTCAACTTCCTATCTCATGCTCCGCTGAAACTCCTCTTCACTGAACTTCCTACACCCACACCCTGTTAACCTTTAATCCATTGATTTACTACCCAGATAAATACAACCCCACTTACTTGAATCTAACGAAATTTACCTTAATAACTTATTAAGTTATTACAATATAATATAATTACCATTTACCCAAATTTACACAATCTCCGAATTGCCAAAATTTCCAAATTGCCCTTGCGACACTCCACCATAAACCAATAAATTAAAATATAATTATTGCTTCTTATTTTTTTTTTATAAATAGAATTTCCACCCGAATTCACTCGAAAAATTCCAGTTTAACCACTTAATCTCTTTTTCTAAACTTTCCATCACTTAAATAAATTAATGACCTCAAAAATCCAATTTTTAAATATTATTAAAATTTTGGGGTTTTACACCAGCGGAGCACTGGGGTGTCCCTCCAGACATAGGACCTTTCAGAGCAACCCAACTTGCAAAGGAAGCGCGCTTGCATAAGGGAGTAACTCAATCCAAATGAAATATCCCTTAGCTATCTAGCCAAAACTTTGGATCCATAACCGGCTGTGCGCACCTAAACCTGGCCTAGATCGCACACGAGGCGCACTTTCAGTGTGTGCCACGGGATATTTTGAGTCGCCACTACCTGAGAGTGCAAGCAGACACGATTTTGCCCTAATCGGGTCTAAGTCTGGTCTGCGGCTTTTTCAGAGTTCTAGCTAAGTCCTCGGTTACGATTCGAGAAAGTCCTAAAGACACCCTGGTCCACCCCGTCGATCTGACGGGTCCCTCGGGTCTCCCTGGTTTTTGAGTCAAGTTCACCCTTCCTAGGCTAACATGCTGCTTTATTTGGTCTGGCGGGGCCCTCTGAAGGTGTGGGTCCCTTTTACTTTGATTTTATCTTTTTATTTAGTGGAGTGGGTCGGACCCAGGTCCCGTTGGAAGACCCGTGGGTTGCCATGATTGGGCCTGGGGCCCAGTTGGGTTATTGGGTAACCCATTTGGTTATTTATTAAATTAAACCATTTACATATGCAATGGGCTTAGTGGGCTTGGATTTGGCCCATTAGCCAAGGGTCAAGGGGCCTGGGCCTGTTTATTGAAAACAGGCCTGGTATGGCCAGTCAAAGTGTGGTCCACTCAAGTGGGCCCAAGGTGAGTCTTGGTGGGCCCTTCTAGGCCCAAAGTCCAAAAGTGGGCTAAAAATAGCCCAAACAACTTCTTGGGTTGGTTTAAACTGGTTTAGGTCGGAATAGATCCAACTGGGCCGAAAAATTACATTTTTTATGTTACTTTTACATCTGCCCGTATTTTCTATACGGTCCACCCTTACCCGTGAACGAAATCCGGTTTGGCTCGCCCGTGAAGCAAACACGGTCCTGACTAGACCGTTCTGAGTTTACGGGCGCGGCCAATTTTGTATTTCTGGTGCCGATTCAGCTTGGGATCAGTCCGGCTATCTTCTTGGGACCTCCAATGACTTCTGTGGTGATTCCAGATTCTTCAAATGCTACATTTTTTTCATTTGGCCTAAAAGGCCTTCTTCTTCTTTCTTTCTCTTCTAACATGAAAACCAGCATCTTTTTGGATGATTCATGACCATCTTTTGGAGAGAGAAATGGGGAATTACAAGGAACTCATTTAATCTCAAGAAGGGTTCAATCTTTCCATGTCAAAGAATTAAAAAGGGTTACTTGATTAGTTAATCAAAGTGTTCTTTAAACACTTTCTTTTTTCTCCTTTCTTGTAATGCTCAACCTTTTAATGCCATCTTCTCATGGCACTCAAAACAGCAACTGAGTTAGTAATATCAAAAGAATTTAAAAGAGACTAGAAAAGAAGTTGAAAGTGAAAACATTGATGATTGTGTGCACCTAAATCTTGACCTAGATCGCACACCGGGCGCACTTTCAGTGCGTGCCACGGGACTTTTCGGAGTCGCCACTGCCTGAGAGTGCAGGCAGACATGGGTTTGCCCTAACCGGGTCTAAGTCTGGTCTGCGGTTTATTAGAGTTCTAGATAAGTCCTCGGTTACAGTCCGGGGAAGTCCTAAAGACACCCCGGTCCGCCCTGCCGGTCTGACGGGTCCCTCGGGTCTCCCTGGTTTTTGAGTCAAGTTCAACTTTTCCTAGGCCAGCATTCTACCTTATTTGGTCTGGCAGGGCCCTCTGAAAGTGTGGGTCCCTTTTATTTGATTTTATCTTTTTTATTTATTTAAGTGAAGTGAGTCGGACTCGGGTCCCGTTGGAAGACCCGTGGGCTACCATGGTTGGGCCTTGGGCCCAATTGCGTTATTGGGTAACCCTATTTTGGTTATTTACTTAGCTTATTTATTTACATTTTTATTTGGGCTTGATGGGCTTGGATTTGGCCCATTAGCCTAGGATCAAGTGGCCTTGGGCCCGTTTTATTGAAAACGGGCCTAGTTTGGGCCGGTCTAGGGTGGGCCCCACAAGTGGGCCCAGGGTGGTCTTGGTGGGCCCATGGTCTATTATTGGGCTGAAAATAGCCCAAAGTGCCAATTTGGGTCGGGTTAAACCGACTCGGGTCGGAACAAATCCAACCGGGTCGAAAATCTTATTTTTTTAGTCATTTTATGCATTGACCGCACTTACTCTGCGGTTTGGTCTAAACCGCAGATTAACTACGGTCACGCCTAAACCGCCATGAGTATACGGTTTTCACCCGAAAATGCCTTTTGATGCCGATTTTGTTTGGGATCACTTTGATTAGCCTCCTAGGACCTCCAATGTCCTCCGTTGAGATTTCCAGCATGTTCGGTGGTGTGCATACACCTTTACTTGTCTTCTAAGTCCCCTTTTTCAAAGCTCTATAATGGAATGGTATTCCATTCTTCTTCATGTGATCAAATAGCCTTTTGAGTGTGCAAAAGGAGAAACGAAAGAGGGGATATGATGGGGATACATTAGAGATCTGAAGAGGACAAACCCTTCTTGCATTCAAACCAAAAAAATATTAGTTTGTATTCTCTTTCTTTTTGCCTTATGGATCCACACTCTCCCCTTTTTATTTTGCAAAGAAATGCTCAACAAAGATGAAGTAAACGGATTAGTAATAAAGGATAATGGAGTAAAAGGAATTCAAAGTGATTCAAATAAATAAATGTTCACATATATCAAAGAAGGTTAAAAAATGTTACCACACTATTAGATCCTTGATTTGGTGATGTTGTGATTCTCCGAGAAGTTCGGCAGCGCTTCCGCGCTCTGGTGAATTTCAAAGAATGAGATGAAAAAGGGGTTCTTCACTCTTGGGTTGAATGGGATGAAATGTGAAGGGGGATGGTGCAATCCAAGGTACTTTGGGTTTGGGTTTTGAGTGGAACAAAGTTTGGGCAGGGGTTGGACATAGAAAAGCTGGAAAAAGGAGAGGGACACAGCTAAAGGAAGCCAGCCTCTCTAGGTGGGAGAGAAAAGGGAGAGGGTGAAGTGGGAGAGAACTAAAGGAGAGAAAGGGGGGAGGTTTTTTCCATGCTTTGGAATGGGGGGTGGCCCCCCTTTTATAGTTGAAAAAATGACCTTTTTTGGAATTTTAATCACCTTTTGTGACTGAATTTTTATTTCATATGTCATGTAACTAAAACATAAATATTTTCATTCTTATCCATCCAACTCATCTTTATCATACGTATGTGGTTAATAATTTTTGTTCAATGTTTATTTATTTTAATTGAAAGATTCTTTTAAGTTTTAATATTATTTTATCCTTAAGACTAGTTTGTTAGAAGACACATGTCTTTTGTATTTTTCTTTTTATTTTTGATTTAATTTAATTGTTAGATATTTACAAAACATTATTACTTTATTCTTAGATTTTTAATTTTTTGCCCTTTCTTCAATCTTGCCACATGTGCAGATTTTCCAAAATTTTTGACTGCTCATAACTTTTTCATCTGGTGTCCGATTTGAGCAAACTTAGTGTCGTTGGAATCAGCTCGAAACCAGCTATCTATTGAGATCAAGTTTGGAAGTAAATTCGGGCTTTTTAGCAGAAGTGCGAATTCGCGTCCCGGAGCCAGTTTTGCTCATATCTCCTTATTCGGGACTCCGATTCCAGCAAACTCAGTTGCGTTGGAGTCGTATCGATGCGCTCTTTCTGCTGATGTCCAATTGAGCAGCTAATTTGGAGTTTTGCAGAAAGCCGATTTCTGCTATTTCCAGATTTGACCAGCCCATAACTTCTTTATCCGGACTCCGATTTGAGCAAACTTAGTGGCGTTAGAACCGTATCGGAATCCTCTTTCCAATGGTATGAGGTTTGGTAGTCAATTTGCACCTGATCAAAAAGTCAAATTTTTGACCCTTTCAGGTTTGACTTTTAATTTTCTTCATTTCAGGGGTGCAAAAATCAGGTGTCTACAATGATAATGTCATATTATAAAATCTAACATACTTACAATATGGTTTTTGCTAGTGATGATTTCCCCGGTGAATTCGGCAGCGCTTCCGCGTCCTCCAAAAATTCTTAAGTTGGGTTTGGAAGGGATTCGGTAGGTGGTTATGTTCAAAGGAGGATTAAAGAAGGTTTGGACATAGTTTTGGTGGGACAGGGGTATTTTGGGAACAAAAAGGGTCTAGGTATTGGGGTGGTGGTATTTGGACAGAGTTTGGCCGTGACTAACACACAGACAGAGAGGGGAGAGGCCAAGGAGAAGGCTTGTTGAAATGAGGGGGGGGCCTCTCAATTTATAGGCAAAAAGGGGCTTGCCCGTATTTGAAGTACGGGCGTGCCTTGCCCGTACTTCAAGTACGGGCGTGCTTTGCCCGTAATTCAAATACGGGCGAAAAACGCACATTTGTAAATCTCGCGAATCGGCCGTACAGGACGCGTGTCCTACCGTACAACGACGCGTGTCTTCTTCCAGAAGCTTGCCCGTATTTCAAATACGGGCATGCCCTGCCCGTAATTGAAATACGGCCCAGCACGTTTTTTTAAAATGTTTGGATTTCAAACCTATATTCAATTTGGTTTTTTGCAAGATTTCATTCGATTTTTCTGATTATTTTATTAAAAAGCGAGATTCCTTTTATTAAAATATTAATAAACACATTTATTTTATTGGTTTATTCCATTTTTTGCTGCCTTTTTTCCACATGGGCAGTTTTTCTGAAACTTCAACTGCTCATAACTTCTTCATCCGGTATCCGATTTCAGCAAACTTAGTGTCGTTGGAACCGGCTCGGAACCACCTATCCATTGGGATCAAGTTTTGCAGCTGAATTGGGGTCAAGCAAAAAGTCAACTTTTCGCTCCCCAAAAGTTTGACCAACTCATAATTTTCTCATTTGGACTCCGATTCCAGCAAATTCAGTTGCGTTGGAACCGTGTCGAAATGCTCTTTTCAATGAGATGAAGTTTGATGGCCAAATTTACTTGAATCAAAATTCAATTTTTGGCCCCCTCAGGGTTTGACTTTTTAATTGAAATTTTCATTTTCTTCATTTTTTGGGGTGCAAAAATGAGGTGCTAACAGCTGCCCCTCTTTGCCAGAGTCACCTTAGGGGATGAACGGCAAAGAAGAAAAAGAACCTTATTTTTGCACCTTGCATTCCTGTCAACATGGTCGACGAGCTCAATCATTGAATTGTTTTTAGTGAAAGGGAAGTGTCAGATGTCTGGTATCACTCCCTGACTTTGGAATCCCTATACCCTCTTTCAGGTTTGAATAGGGCTGTTCCTTTGTTTTTGGAAAGAAGAATATGATTAAATATGAGCTCATCAGCCTGTTTCGGCGTTGATGCAAGGCACTTAACAATGTTCTTTTCTTCTTGTTTGTGTGCGCACCCGATTTCAGTCGCACGACGAGGCGCACGCAAAATGATGCGTGCCTCGGGATTGTTTAGAGTCGCCACCGCCTGATGGGGTGTAGGCGGACACCTGGGTGCCTAGATTTTCTATTAGACTGGTCTACGGCTTAGAGATTCTAAGTAAGTTCTCGGTTACGGTCTGGGGAAGTCCGTAGACACCCCAGTCCACCCCGCCGAATGATGGGTCCCATAGGTTTCCCTGGTTTGAGTCAATTTTGGTCTCTCACTCACCCGATTCCTATTCCAGCATGCACACTTGTTTAAGTCTGGCAGGACCGCCAAAGTGGTGTGGATCCCTTTACTTGGTTTTATCTTCTTTAGTTAGAATGATCTGGGTCTGGTGGGGTGGGCCCCATTGGAAGGCCCACGGTATCCCTTGGTGAGCCAAGTGTGGTCCATATGTTCCTTGGTGGGCCAAGTGTGGCCCTTTGGACTTTGGTTCAATTTGACTTGATTTTACTTTGAAGTTCAAGTTGGGTTATTAAGTTATTTCATGCCAAAAGTGGGCCGGGATTGCTTTGTGGGCCCTTGAGCGGGCCCCACAATAGGTTGCCAAATGATTTAATTTCATCTTTTATTTAAATTCACAAAAAATGAGCCAGGCTTTGGGCTTGGGGCCCTTTACCTGGGCTTGGGCTTGAAAGCCCAAGGCTTCCTGAATTAGGGTTTGGAAACCCTAAGTTAACTTGGTTCAATGGGCTTTAGCGGGCCCGATAGGCCCGGCCCATGGTCTCGGCCAAACCATACATTTCATGTATCAATTTCACAAATCCGGTTCGGGTGGACCGCGGTAGGTTTGGCCCGCCCAGTTTAATCGGTTAGTTTTTCTTATCTTGATTAAGTTGCATGCATACATTTTTATTGGGCCGGGTGGGCCCCGTTGGAAGGCCCACTGGAAATCAAGTTGGACCGGGGGTCCAAGTCCCATGTCGGGTTTCCTGGTGACCCGGAAACCCTATTGGTTTATCCGGTTCAGTTCGGAAGTGGCACTCACATTCAGCAATAATCACAAAAAATACACAAGATTGACACTCTGTCAGAAAGAAACACTGGCTCAAGATTGGTTAAGTGGTATAAACCCCAAGACATCAAAATCCCCCTTGGTTCAGTCAAGAATCAATTTCGGCTTATAAAATGGGGTATGCGCTCACTTCCTGAAGTGAGCGCCAGTAGGCGCTAAGAACCAAGCAAAATTTGGACCTGGCGCTCACTCGATACTAAGTGAGCGCGAGCTGAGCGCCAAGTGGGCGCGAGATGGGCGCCAGAATTGCGCATGGTTTTAAGTGAGCGCGATCTGAGCGCCAAGTGGGCGCCAGCTCGGCGGGTAGTGAAATAAAAGGGGCGCCTACTTCCTAAGTGAGCGCAAGTGAGTGCCAAGTGGGCGACTACTCACTGCGATTTTCAACTCTCTGTTATTTCGAGATATCCATCTCTGGCCGATCTTTTTTGGCCTGTAATTGTTCCACTAGTCTCCTAATATGCCCAGAACACTTCCCAACTAGTTTTGGATTTAATCTAAACACATTTTATTTCAAGTTGTAATTCACTTTCATGCTCGGACTCATGATATTCTAGAAAACCAGAAAACTCACAATACAACCATGCAATCAAAATACATCACGAATAATATTGCCCAGAACACTTCCCCGGGCTTCGACCACTCCCCAGAAGGCACTTAAACTTGTATTGGAATTAATCTAACCTAACATATCGTAAGCCGAACCTCAAAATCACACATCAACAAATTAACAGTGAAGGGACAAGGGGGTTATAATGGGGTACACGAGATGAAATGACCACGGGGAACATGCTCCCCTTTGAATCACACAAGCAGTATTAGTAAACACAATGGTAGAATGTAAAACATCATGATATGCTATGCTCGAAATGAGCTTATATTCGAAAAAAGAGAATGGTCGGGAACATTACCTGGGTGTCAAAACACCCTTCTGAAGTGAGCAGGTAGGCTCCCCCTTTGAAGCTTCAGCAGCGGCTGAACTCTCCTCCTTTGGGCTCACTCGGCAAGCTCCTCCTCCTTTGAATGCCGAAGAACAGCAAACCCTCAAATCCAACCTCCAAAATTTCCGAACCCCAAAAGTCCGAACCAAAAAAAACATGCCGAACCCCCTGTGATGAATCCTTGCGCAGCTTTTATAGGCAAGGGAGAAAGGGGTATGCGCTCCGCTTACGCTGAGCGCATACCCGCATGCCGCGTCCACGCGACGGCAAAATCATGACAAAAAATTAATTCGGCCGCTCGTTTGTTTTAAAAATCTAGAAATTAAGATTTAGTCCCTGGTAATTTTCAATTCAATCCGATATTCTCGGATTTTTACAGATTTAGTCCCTGGGATATTTCGTATATTTGGATATTTCTGGATTTGATCCTTGAGATATTTTCCTGCGCAACTCACCACGCGTGCAGCTTTTTGCCACGCGCGCAGATTGCCGGTTTTGCTGCTTGGAAACTTTGTCAGCTCATATTTTCTTCATCCGAACTCCGATCTGGGCAAACTTAGTTGCGTTAAAATTGTATCGGAGCCCTCTATCCCATGACCTAGGGGTAGGCCTCTGGATCGGATTTTATCAGAAAGTCAATTTTTGGCTTTGCTCAAGTTTGACCGCCCGCAGAACCTTCATCTAGACTCCGATTCTTGCAAACTCAGTTGCGTTGGAATCATGTCGAGATTCTCTATCCAATGATATAGAGCAAGGTATCTGGATCGGATTTTAGCAGAAAGTCAACTTTTGGCTCCGCCCAAGTTTGACCGCCCGCAGAACCTTCATCCGGACTCCGATTCCTGCAAACTCAGTTGCGTTGGAATCGTGTCGAGATTCTCTATCCAATGCTATAAAGCAAGGTGACCAAATATCACTTAATCAAAAAGTCAACTTTTTGTCCCCTCGGGGTTTGACTTTCTGCCAGGGTTTTCATTTTCAGCAATTCCAGGGGTGCAAAAAATAAGGTGCTTACAGTTTGTTCTGTTAAAGCTTTTAGTGACTTCAATTTTGATTTTTTTTTTTTTTTAGGATGCTAGGCCAAGGTTTGGGACTGGGAGTGCCGGTGGGAGAACGGGAGGAAGCTTTCGCGCTGCTGTCCATTATCTCGGAGACCACACACCTACTCTAATCTATGCTATTTACAAAAATGAGAATCAAAATTTACAAAAGGGAGCGAATTGGCCCATTATTGCTTTTCCTTGTTGCTTCTCCTTGCCAGGTTCATTCTCTGTTGAGGCATTAAATCTTCTCTTCCCACTCATGAGCTGCTCCATTGGGGGTCTGGTGGGAATATGATCTGCCTAGATGACTCCCTGGGGATTATTGCAATGCTTCTCTTTGTTCTTGAAGTTCTGTTGGAGGGTCTGAGAATCTTGACGGTCTTCCTTTCTTCTGAGCTCTGCTGCGGATGAAAAAGGGAGAAATCTCTGTTGGGGAAGAAAGGATCAAAATATTCTTCTCATGTTCATCTTGCATCTTTCTTTCTCCTTTGGACCTGTACAAGGAACAAAATGTCAGTGTTTGCTCCACTGGGGATATGCAGGGCTGGTTTATTCTAAGCCTTTTACTCATCACAATAAAAAATGGCTATTGGTTAAGGTAATGAACCCTTCTTCAAGGGTTAGCAGCACAGCTGGGGAAATTTCAAAGGTAATTAAGCAGAATAATTACAGAAAAACACAAGCGTGTTAGTGTGTGCTTGTGCCTGTAATTATCACAAAAGTCAATCCTTAAGTCAGACATAGATTAGAGTGCTTGGTATTTTTAGCCTCGTCATCATAGGCCTTTGTGAAGCGTTGACCCAAACACAATCTGCCAATTTGGGCCCTTCAGGTCACTTGGCTGTCCCCACTCAGTGCACTGTTCATCCTATTTCTGTTTTTGCTGCATTTCCCTTTCTAATCAAAGCATGACCAGCTCTCTCTCTCTATTTTTTTTTACCACGACTGACCCTTTTTGCACATAGCGCCCTTTTTGGGTTTTCACTATGTCTGGTCCTTTCAGGGAGAATCCAATTCCATCATTACCAGAAAATGCGGATTTGACTGTTTTGCTTAAGATCATTCACTTTAGGATCCGAGAGGTCTTCGAGATAGGATGAAATGTAGGCTAGGCTGGGGTTTTGAAAGAAAGACAAATGGCTTAAAAGGTTGTAACTTTATGGGTTTGCACAGTGCTCCTTTTATTGTTTGGGGCTTATATCCTGGCTTATTTTTGTGGTGTGGGGTTCATATTTTCCCCGTTTTATTTTGCTTTTCACATCTTTTTCCTTTATTTTCTTCGCAATTGCTCTTCTTTTTTTTTAATTTTTTTTTGGGGGCCAGGAATGCCCTTTTTGATGTGAAGGAACACCTGTACTAGGTTAGAAAGGGAAATTTCAGGCCCAAAAAGTGTCTAACTAGGGGAACCTTTTAGGGTGTTTGAGAGGGTTTATAGGCTTGGGGGAGAGTCAAGGATGGCCTTTCTTCATTTCCCAATTGGAATGATCTTAAGGATAATACAGTTTGACTGCATCTGCATTTATTGGTTCAGGAAAAATAGTTCCGTCCATCTCTTGAAGGATTAGTGCTCCTCTGGACAGAATTTTGTGTATTATGAATGGTCCTTCATAGTTTGGCTTGAATTTCCCTTTATTGTCTTCTTGGTGGGGGAATATCTTTTTTATAACAATGTTGCCCACCTTGAAGTGTCGTGGTATTACTTTCTTGTTATAAGTCCGAGCTGCTCTCTGCTGATAGAGTTGCCCGTGGCACAAAGCCTTAATTATTTTCTCATCAAGCAACTGCAACTGGTCAAACCTCAATTCTTCCCATTCAACATCATCAACCTCTGCTTCCTTCAGGATTTTGAGCGAAGGGATCTGCACTTCCACGGGAAGGACTGCCTCCATTCCATATACAAGAGAGAAAGGAGTTGCTCCGGTTAAGGCCCTGATTGAGGTTCGGTATGCATGCAAAGCATATGGCAGCTTCTCATGCCAGTCTCTGTAGGTGACTACCATCTTCTCCAATATCTTCTTCAGATTTTTGTTAGCAGCCTCTACTGCTCCATTCATCTTGGGCCGATATGCTGTGGAATTTAGATGTCTAATTTTCAAATCGCCACACATCTTGTCCATATCCTTGTTATTCAAATTCTTGGCATTGTCTGTGATAAGTGCTTCAGGTACACCGTAGCGACAGACAATATTGTTTCTGATGAATTTCAGTACATAGGACCCTTTGACATCTGCAAAGGACACGGCCTCTACCCACTTGGTAAAATAGTCTATTGCAACCAAGATGAATCGATGCCCATTTGATGCATTTGGATGGATTTCTCCAATCATATCAATTCCCCAGATGGCGAAGGGCCAAGGAGAAGTCATTGAGTATAGAGTGTTGGGTGGTGCATGAATGTTATCTGCATAAACTTGGCATAACCGGCACTTCCTTACGTGGATGTGGCAATCGTGTTCCATAGTCAACCAGTACTAACCCATTCTCAAGATTTTTCTTGCTAGCATATTCCCGTTCATATGTGCGCCACATTGTCCCCCATGGACTTCATCAACCAGCTGTTGTGCCTCTTCTTCTATTACACATAGCAGCAGTGAATCATAGCAGCAGTCAACCAGCTGTTGTGCCTCCACTGAGGAAGAACTGTCTTGACAGTTTCTGAATCGTGCGCCTCTCAGATGCTGTGGCATTCTCTGGCAAAGTCCTGTTTCTCAGGTACCTCATTATGTCTGCATGCCAGGGTTCCCCTTTTGGCGTGCTCTTTTCAACATTAAAACAGTAGACAGGAGAACGCCGCACTTCTATCTCCAATGGTTGTACCCAAGTATCAGCAGTGATGGTTGCCATAGATGCCAGTGTTGCCAGGGCATCTGCAAACTGATTCCTGTCTCATGGCATATAATCAAATGTCACGCTTTTGAATTGTCCTTCCAATTCCTTAATCAGTTCCTGATATGGCACCAACTTTGGATCTTTAGTCCGCCAATCCCCCATTACTTGGTAGATGATTAGACAAGAATCACCATAGACTTTCAACTCTTGTATATTTATTTCAATTGCAGCTCGCAAGCCTAACACACACGCTTCGTATTCTGCCATGTTGTTAGTGCAATCGAACAAGAGTTTTGCTGCTATTGGATGATGGATTCCTTCTGGGGAAATGATTACTGCTACAATCCCTTTCCCATTGATGTTGACGGCCCCATCAAAGAACATTTGCCATCCGGTTTCCTTTCCTGCTGACTCGGCATACATTATTTCATCATCCGGCAAACCGGTGAGAAGTGGTTGATAGTCAAGCACAGGATGTTCTGCCAGGTGATCTGCTACTGCTTGTCCCTTTATTGCCTTTCTCATGATGTAGACAATGTCATACTGAGATAAGATAACCTGCCACTTGGCTATCCTTCCAGTGGAGATTGGCTTTTCAAAAATGTACTTCAGGGGATCCGTACCTGAGATCAAAAGGATAGTATGACTGAGCAGATAATGCCGGAGCTTCCGAGCTGCCCATACCAACGCGCCACAGGTCTTCTCAAGCAATGTGTATCTTACTTCATAATTGGTAAACTTCTTGCTCAGATAATAAATTGCTTGCTCCTTCCTTCCTGTATCATCGTGCTGCCCTAGGACACATCCGGCTGCCATTTTTGTGACTGACAAGTACATGATTAGCGGTCGCCCTGGTACAGGGGGAACCAAAGTTGTCGGACTCATCAAATAGGCCTTGATTTTGTCAAACGCTTCTTGGCAATCTTCATTCCAGACCACTGGGTTATCCTTCTTTAGCAATTTGAATATTGGTTCACACACGGGAGTCATCTGTGCTATGAACCGACTAATGTATTGTAACCTGCCAAGGAAACCTCTTACTTCTTTCTCTATGGATGGGGGAGGCATCTCCAATATGGCCTTTACTTTTACTGGGTCAACTTCAATTCCTCGTTTTCCAACTATGAATCCAAGTAGCTTCCCTGAAGTAACTCCAAACACATACTTATTCGGGTTCAACCTGAGCTTGCATTCCCTGAGTCTGTCAAACACCTTTCCAAGGTTCACCAAATGACTTTCCTCTTCTTTTGACTTTGTAATCATATCGTCCACATATACTTCCATTTCATTGTGCATCAGGTCGTGGAATAGCAAAGTCATTGCCCGCTGGTATGTGGCGCATGCATTCTTCAACCCAAATGGCATCACTTTGTAGCAGTATGTGCCCTAGTGCGTGATGAAGGAAGTCTTCTCCATGTCTTCAGGTGCCATTCGTATCTGATTATACCCAGAGAATCCATCCATAAAGGAGAACATGGAATGAGTTGCAGTATTATCAACCAATATATCAATGTGTGGCAATGGAAAGCCATCTTTTGGGCTTGCCTTGTTCAGATCCCTGTAGTCAACACACATCCTGACCCTTCCATCTTTCTTGGGGACTGGCACGATGTTTGCTAACCACTCTGGGTAATCTGTAACTTTCAAGAACCCAACTTTTAACTACTTTGTGACCTCTTCTTTGATTTTCAGGGCCCATTCCGGTTTCATGCGTCTGAGTTTTTGCTTCACTGATGTGGCCTCAGACTTTATAGGTAACCGATGCACAACTAAATCCGTGTCTAACCCAGGCATATCCTCGTATGACCATGCAAACACATCAGTGTAGGTTTTTAGAAAATCAGTTATCTGTGTTTTCTGTAATAATGTCAGTTTTTTACCAACTTGAAGAATCCTTGGTTGTGTTGCGTCACCTATGTTGATAGGTTCAGTTTCCTCAATATTAGCCTGGAGACCCTTTTCATGCCTGTCCAAGGCAAATTGGATTTCAGGTGGGGTCTCCCATGATTCATCATTATCCTCAAGTTTAAAAGAATCACTGGGGATAATTTCTGAATCATCGGGTTGTGATGAGTAAGTGTCGCTATCTGATTCCTGCTCGACATTATGAATTTCTTTTTGTTCTTTTTTACCTTTTTGTTTTTGTTTGATTTTGGCATCCTGATTATCTATCTCGTGCTCCGAATTTTTCGGGTGTGCATCGAGATTGATATTAAGGTTGCGATTTTGGGTTTGCTTATTTGCAGAATTATTCACAGAAGCAGAAAAATAATCAAAAGACTTCACACATTTATTAAAAAGTGTAGCAATATCTACAGGGGGAATTTCAGAAGTGGAAGAAACTCCCTGTGGTAGTTCGGCTTTGCGAGTGGCAAGCGGCGTCGAACTCCAGTTCTGCAATGCGTGCTTGTCCTTAGTTACAGCGGTCACCGCATTCACCTTCCCGGTTTGTATCATGCTGATGTTGCTGTCAGAGGAGATGTAGATGGGGTCATCTGCTGTGCCCTTCTTTGGTTGATTCTGACTTGAATCTTCTGATGATACACTGATCCATACCCTGCGGCGGATGACAGTCCCTGGTACCCGAATAGTGACTTCGTTGGGTGGTTCCACCTTAGGCAATGCCTTGGTTACTGATTTTCTTGATGATTCATCCCTCTTGCTGGAAGAATGTTCGTCAGGAGCCCAGTTACCATAAGTTTCATGATAAGCCAGCTCAGTAGGCAGTCCCAGTACTTGGGGCATATTCTGGAACATCTGACCCAGACCATCCCTTGTATTCGGGTGTATAATGCAGATGGGAGGTGGGGGGGACCTTTGCCTTGGAGTGGGTTCTCCTGAACTATCTTGGCTTTCTATCATGTAGATGTACTGAGCTGGCTCTTCCTCTTCAGCCTCAGTTGGCGGTGCCTCGAATTCATCTGATGGGTAGGCAAACGCCTCTTCTGGGATAGCCGGTTTTCTGGTGTCAACTGACTGCCAAGAGAATAAGGCAGACAATTCTTCCATCAACCCACTGAGAGCTTCTGAGTTTTCTTCTGTAACTGTTTCCTGGGGCAAGGGAGGTTCGTCCCATAACCTTTGCAGATAATTAACTTCCACTTGATCAGCTGGATCATTGAATTCATCGCCCCATCCCTAGGGGACTATGTTCTGAATGGCTTGTGCGGCTTCCCTCTCCATATTGGTAAAGTGATGGTATAATTGGCCATGTACATAGATGGGCCAATGTGGGTCCCTTCCTTCTGCTCGCGCCCTCTTTCGTTTAGCTTTTATGCCAAATAACCTGGCATAGTCTTCAGGTTCAGGAATAAACCCCAATCCAAAGCCCACAGATTTGTCACATGGCTGGATTGCCGACTTGATGCCTTGCTTGTATTTGCCCAAACCATCTCCTACTCGGAGGCCCCAGTCAGCGCATTCAGCAGCACTGAACATGCTCTTCCTTTTCCTTCTGCGGGACAAGTCTGATTGCAGAGGAGTAGAAATGCGGTTTACTTGCACCATTTCAATGGCTTGAAAGTTCAGGGAAGTAGGCAGCTCATAATCAATCATAGGTACCCCTCCTTGTTCAAATTCTTTGTGATTTTCTGCATGAACTATGATCAATTGATTTCCCGAGATAAATCGGATCATTCAATGTAAGGTGGACGGGACTGCCCCTGCTTGATGTAACCAAGGTCTTCCAATCAGCAAATTAAACGAGGCATTGATGTCCATCAATTTGAAGGTGACGAAGAAGGCCCTTTCAGCAATTGTAACTTCTAGGGTAACTTCCCTAAGGGAATCCTTCTTGGCATTGTCAAACCCGCGGACATTATTGGAGCTAGGCTTGATCAAATCAGTGTTCAGCTGCAGACTGTGGAAGGTCCTAACTGGGCAAATATTCAGAGCTGACCCGTTATCTATCATGACCCGTCTCACTATCAAGTCGGAGCACCTTACAGTGATAAAAGAGGCTCCGTGTGGTTATAACCTTCAGGGGGCAAGTCTGTTGAGGAAAAAGAGATTGCTTCTGGCGTAGCAATTATAGAAATTACTGTCTCTAGCTGCTCAGGGCTGATGTCACCAAGCACATGAGTATCACCCAGTATTTTCATAAGTACGTCTTTATGTTTGTCTGAATCCAATAAGAGACGCATAATGGATATCTGGGCTGGTGTCTTATTCAATTGCTGCACTAGATCATACTCCTAAGTGAAGGCGCTATGGTAGAGTTTTTCAATCTCTTCTTCTGGGGCCTTCCCTTTCTTCTTATGGGTCTGTGGCACTTCAGCGGCCACATCCTTCCCTTTTTCTTTCCTTGTTCTTTCTTCACTAGTCTCTCCCTCTAGTGCAGGTGGAGGGTTAGGGTTTATGTATCGACCAGAACGTGTGATCCGATCGACTTCTCTTTCAGTGGAAGTGATGGTAGAATCATGGTATATGGGTAGGAATTGGTAAGGTGGAGGCACAGTGGAGTAGGTTGGGTCAAGGTGAAGGTGGTGTAAGTTGAGGGTGGGTGCTTCTAGTAGGAAGTCCACAGGCTCATTGAATGGGTTGTTCATCATGTCGAAGATGTTCAATGGGGGTGAGTTTGGGACAGGTGGAGGATAGAAGGGCTCTGGTTTGGGAAAGTTGAAGGATGGGTCAACCTGTAGTTTACTGCCTTGATCACTGGTGATCTGATGTACTGTTCTGCTGCCAGAAGCCTCATTATGGTCTGGGAGAGGGTTAGTGGCTGTACCAGTGGGAGGAGTAGGTGCTTCTGGTGCTGGGGGGATCTACAGAGATCTTCTTACTGTCTATCAGATCCTGTATGTCATGCTTCAAGTCCCAGCATCGATTTGTCGAATGCCCGGGAGCTCCAGAATGATACTCGCATCTCTCCGCTGCATTATAATTTTGTGAGTTGATCATTCTGGGATTGGGAGGCTTGATTTGAAGGTACCCCTTCTTCAGCAGTGTAGACAACAATTCTGCGGGTGCATAAGGCAGCGGGGTAAACACCCTCTTCATCCTTGCCTCTGCCTCTTCTCTTGTCCTTCTCAAAGGCTGCCCCTGACTTTCATTCCTCTGGGCAATGTCATAGGTGTAAGCACCTCATTTTTGCACTCCCAGAAAGGCCAGAAATGCAAAGCCCGGCTAAAAAAATCAAACCCGGAGGGGTGTGTAAGCACCTCATTTTCGCGCTCCCAGAAAAGCCAGAAATGTAAAACCCGGCTAAAAAGTCAAACCCTGAGAGGCGAAAAGTTGACCTTTTAATCAAGTGAAAATTGGCCACCTTGATCTATCCCATTGGATAAAGAATCTCGACACGGTTCCAACACAACTGGGTTTGCAGGAATCAAAGTCCGGATGAAGGTTCTAAGGGCAGTCAAACTTGTGGGAAAGCCAAGAGTTGACTTTTACTCGATTTCCGTGCCAAATACCTTACTTTAGCCCAATGGATAGAGAATCACGACACGGTTCCAGTGCAACTGGGTTTGCAGGAATCGGAGTCCGGATAAAGGATCTAAGGGCAGTCAAACTTAAGGGAAGGCCAAAAGTTGACTTTTTCTCGGAATCCGTGCCAAGTGCTTAGCCCCATGTCATTAAATAGAGGGCCCCGATACGAGTTTAACACAATTGAGTTTGCTCGAATCGGAGTTCGGGTGAAGGAGATATGATCTGTCGAAGTTTCCGAGTAGCAAAAGCCGGAAACTGCACACGTGGCGCAGGAACTGCACACGTGGCAGCCAACGCAGCAAAATATCTCAAGGACTAAATCTTAAATATAAAAATTTCGTACAGACGATCCGTAGATATCCGAAAGGGTCAAATCAGTCGAATCGGTCAAGTCGAAGGGCAAATCTGTAATTTTTCAATTTGTATCCGGTCACATATACCGGATACACTGCCTATTCTTCATGGCCGGACTTGAAGACCGGATACATAAAGATATTCGAGCCACTTGGCCGACAGATTCGCGGCAGCATTAAATTTTGAAATGATTAAGTCATGTATCCGGCCTGAGTTGCCGGATACAAGGGAAAGCCATTGTATTCGGACTTGAAGTCTGGATACGAAGAGGCCTTAGTGTATCCGGCCTGAGTGGCCGGATACATTAAATTGCCTATAAATAGCCAACAGCAGCTCATATCCGGGGTTGGCCTTTGTTCATGCGATTTTGGGCTCTCTTCTCTCATCCATTCTCACTCGAAATCCCCTCTCTTTCAGCCTCTTTGCCTCCCATCACCCTCCCCTACCATCCAAAACTCTTGCCTTCTTCCTTCTCTTCACTTTCCTTGTTGAACAAGAGGAGTTCGAACTGCTGTTGGGAGCTGGAAGAAGGACTTCCAGCCGTGTTTTTTGCTGCAAGGAGGAGGCTCCACTTTGCTCCAGGCTCTAAGAACCCTCAGGTATCACTCCCCATCACATTAGCTTCCACATATATTAAATGTAGATTTTTCTGTGATTTTTCTCTTTTTTTAGTCTTCTTGTTCTGCATGGGTTCCCTTTAACCTGGTTTATGCATGTTTTTACCTCCTTTATGGCATGAATGTTACCCTACGCAAGAAACCCACGTAGGACCTCTTTTAGGAAGCATAGAAGCTTATCGCACATGTTTAATTAGCCTAGTTGGTTGCTGTCCACAGATTCATGTTAAGTTCCTGTAGGAGGAGAATGTTCCTCCCATGCCACTCCAATGTATCCCCATGATAAGCCCCCTTCTCTTCCCTTCCTTCAAGTTTTTTTATTGCATGAAAGCTTGCATGGATTTTCATTTGCCAAAAGCATGCTTAGTTGATATGAGTAAGTCATTGTTTGGGTGAAACATGCAGGCATGAAAGCATGATCCACCACCCCAAGTCCCCCCATTTTCTTTGCTGAAAAGACCCCAAAGGAGAAGCCAAATGTGGCTTCTCCCGAATCTGAACCAACGTGGGCCCTCACAGGGGCCCACAAGACCCCCAAAACTCTCCTGGGAGCCCCTAGGATCAATCCCGAAAGGCCAAAGCCCAAAAAAGACCATTCCAGGGTGATCCGGCAACTCAAGCCGGATCACCTAAGGCCTTAGGGTATCCGGTCATCAAGGCCGGATAACACATAGGCTTTGTGTATCCGGCCACTCTGGCCGGATCACTTGTAGAGCATGTGTATCCGGCCTAAGTTGCCGGATACACACAGAAGCATGATTTTTGCATATTCTGTTGCTCTGCCGAATTCTTGGGTGAGTTGTACTAAAACCAGTGAACCAGCAGTGGGCCTTCCAATGGGGCCCACCAAGCCCAATGGACACCAAAGCATGCTAATTAATTAACCTAAGCAAAAGTGAACCAGTTGAATCGGGCGGGCCAAACCCAATGTGGCCCACCCGAGCCTTGCCATATGACTGAATGCATAAACTGTGTGGTTTGGCCGAGACCATGGGCTAGGGCCTGTTGGGCCCACCAAAAGCCCGCTAATCAAGCCAAGTTAGGGTGTAAACCCTAGACTTCGAAGCACTGGGCCTTCAAGCCCAAAGTCTGGATCACGGGCCCCAAGCCCAGTGACCAGCCCACTTTGGCAAGACTAAAATGAGATAACAGAAAATCACTTGGCCACCAGGTGGGCCTGCCTAAGGGGCCCACAAACCAATCCGGCCCACCACCTGCATGAAAATAACTTAATAATCAAACTTGAACCCCCATGTAAAATCAATACATTAACCAAAGCCCACAGGGCCTCCTAGGATAGGCCGAGGCCCACAAGGGCCCACGGGCTGGACTAAGCCCACCAAGGCACACTAGTGGGCCTTCCAACGGGGTCCACCCAATCAGACTCAGAAAACCCAAAGATAAGTAAAGATAAAACGAACTAAAGGGACCCACACCACTCAGGTGGTCCCACCAAGACCTAACAAAAAGGCATGCGGGATTAGGAATCGGGTGAGAACCAAAGTGAAAAAGCTAACTCAAGATAGGGAACCCACGGGACCCGTCATCCGACGGGGCGGATTGGGGTGTCTACGGACTTCCCCAGCCCGCAACCGAGAACCAACCTTAGAATCTCAAGCCGCAGACCCAAGAGCCTTAATAGACAAGATTAGGCACCCAGGTGTCTGCCTGCACCCCATCAGGCGGTGGCGACTCCGAATTACCCCGTGCCGCGTTTCCCACGCGCGCACAGCCTGGCGACTCCACTGGGGACATTTCCGCCCAGTAGGACCCTAGTCAGATGAGTCAGCATAAAGAGAGATTTAGTTGACGTTTAGGGTTTCTTACTACCTCGTTTAGTAAGATACAGAATACGCGTAATTACGCGTTCTGGGGAGTCCTGTCAAAGGGACGCAATAATTGCCTAAGGCAAGTGGGATTTAAGCGGTCCCCTGTGACCCCCCACTTACCTGGGGACTCTCCCGAAACCTCGTATTGCGTGCTAATTCTGCACCTTACTATACGAGACAGTAACAATCCCTTTACCAACAAAATCTAGACAAAACTCACTCGTGTAGACACAGCACGCAGCCCAACTGCACACACGGGCACACCACCACACCGTGGATGGATGATTGCATAAATTTAAATTTTCAATTCCCGCATTTGTGTGATAAAACTGCGTGGGGTGACACGCACGAGGGAGGATGCGTGAATGATCCGACCTTTGATAGATGAGTGGATCGGATACTGCTACTTCTTTACCAAAACCTAGACCTCTCTAGCAGCCTACCCTTCTTCTTACTATGAACTGATCTTTGGGATGGTATTAGCACCTACGCTCCCGTGGCTTGCCGGGGAAAGCAGGGTAAACCCATCCCCCCAGTTTACTGGAGTCCGTTAGCACCACTGGTTTCTTGCCGTGGCATGCGAGGATCTAGTATTGGTCCAGACCCTTGTAGGCTTATGTCTCGGGCTGGGTATCCTTCCCCACCTAACGTTTCTGAATGAACCTTGCGTTGAGCATGAGAGTAGGATGTGAATGATGAATAAAATTGGAATAAAATTAAGAGTCCATCAGGGGCAGCAACCCCCGCTTTTTGCATCGAATGGAGTAAACCCTAGATGCTGGGCTACCTTGGCCCTGGCTTAGGAAACTCACCTAACCATGATCAGGGGAACCACCCCAGATCCATGCATGGAGTCCTGTATGCTATGGGCCCCCCAACCCATTAGAGTCCGCTGGGAGCACTTTAAGTCCAGATTGGTCTTTTAGAACAGAAGAAAGCCGGCCAGATCAGACGGACAGATGAAAGCATGCCAGGGTACTAAACCCTAGACTTAGGGTTTTTTAGCCAACCCCACTTTGAAAGCAATTTGTATCCTCCCTTTTGGCTCTCGACAGCCTTAAGGATGAATTCTTTGCAGCTTTTGTGAATATCTTGCAAAAATTCGCCCCCGATGGCCAGTTGTAATTTCGCTATGGTCCGACACCGAAAGCAGATGAAAGAACAGATGAAAGACTGATCAGGACTCGAATGTGCTCCTCTACACAAGTATGTCTAGGAGTCGCGCCTTCATTGGCGCCAACCCGTAGGACAACACACCATGTGTGCTCGAGTTAAATTCCGCATTGCTTTGTTCTTTCTTCATTTGGTGAAGCATGTTAGAACTACTAGTGGTTATCTCTTTTGCTTAAGATTATTCATGTCTTAGACTAACTTAGAGTCTTGGTGTGGAACATCAATTTGACTCGGAATTTCTATCGGATAGTTGGCATGGCATCTTCATCCTCATCTGAGAGAACCCGTTTCCCTAGAATAGAGAAGTGCGCCTGGGATACCCCCTGGATCCGTTCTTGGACAAGGCAGCTCCAAGGGAGTTAGCAGATTGAATGGGAGCACAAATACCACATGGGACAGACTTTGTCCCTGTTAAATGTGCCAATCAACTGGGACATGATCCAAGCAACATTGCTTTTCTGGGATCCCCAGCTTTCAGTGTTTCGATTCAGGGTCAATGAGTTGACTCCCACAGTTGAGGAACTTGACCTGTTCCTCCGATTTCGCGACTTAGGAGAACCCTCTAGCCCAAGTCTCAAAGAAAGCTACAAAAACGAAGCTTGTGTTTTCTTTGGCCTCTCAAGGGGAGAATTCCAGACCTTAGGAGTTGACAAATCATTTACTCGGGTCTCTAAAACATTCCTAGCTGAGAAAATGAGAAACAAAAAGCAGGAAAGACCCCGGGCTTGGTTTGACACCTTCGCCTTTGTGGTTCTGTCACAAATCTTCTTTCCAACTGGGGGAGACACCATTAATTTGGGACTTGGATCATCTACGGTCGGACTCGTAACCGACTCAACCCGTAACCAATCGTTGGATGGCAGGTTAACAAAATTGCAGTGAATTGCAGTGCCAGCCATGTCAGCAAACGAAATAAAAACGGGACGGCGTTTAATGTTTAACGTGAATATTCTTTTTTCGTTAGGACGCGACAGTCGATGGCTGCGCCTCGACTGCCGCACCTCTGTTCCCCTCTCAGGCGACCACCTTTCCTAACCTCTGTTCCCCTCTCAGGCCTTACCGAAAGAATAAGAAGGAAGATGAGGATGTGGGTTTCATATGTTTCGATGGCAGGAACCTAGTACTCTGTGATCGACGGCGAAGGCTTTTGGTTTCTGCTTTTAGTTTCCTTGATAGTCTTTTTGCCGAGACCGAAGAGGTTCCGAACTCACTACAATCCGAAACGATTTCTGAAATTGACGATTCGCAGCTTCCCTATCTCTCGTCTGCCGTCCGGAAGAGGCAGTCATGGTTGGGGTGGCAAATGGCGAGGCCTCGCAAGTTCCTCACTCTTCTCTTGAAGTCGAGCGTTCAATTACAGAGAAATTGATGGAGAATGAAGAGATTATTAACAATCAAAAGTGCGAACATATTTCTGAAGGGAAATTGCCAGCGCTAACATCTCCACCGATAAGTTCCTCTGTTTCCTGGTGACTTGGGCTCGTCCGAAGAATACGAGAATACTCAAATAAAGCAGATAATGGTGCGTGGATGAAATTAGAGGCAAAGAAACGGATTCCATACCTTCTGGAGTTATTACTGCCGCTGGAGAAATTTCATTCAGGATTGAAATTGCTACTGGATGATTTCGCCTGAGATACACCTTTAATGGAGATTTGAAGATTTGTTCGATGCTAGAAAATTCCCAAGGCTCTGAAACACGAAAGAATTCTTCTTCTTCCTGCACCCTCCTTGTCTCAATGTTTCTCTACAACCGTAAAGACCAAAAGATGTTTGTTTTGACGTGCGGAGAGGAACAAGTTTTGCAAGTGTTTTAGTGGGCATCTTATTTTCATGAATCAGTTCCTGCTGATGGTGCATTGAGTAGGAACCGATACGTTTGTTCTCAGAGTTCATGGGCTGCCCCTACCTACGGCTGGGATGCTGTTCATAATTGTAAATAACATTTTGAAGGAAAATATTGGTAGTCACTGACATTGATTGTTGTTCAAAATGTAATTGTAGTTGGGTATCTTTCTACTTGTTTGCTTTGTTCTTGTTGGAGCTTGGCTGGGTTTTTGGATTGTCCACAAATTTATCTTGACAGAAGAAGGATCTGTTGATATGGATTAGCTTATTTTGTTGAATGTTCCATCCAAATTTTTGCTGCTGTAATGATTCTTCAGGTTTTCAGTAATCATATGACGCTTGGTAAATTTTCAAATTTTGTCCTTATTACCTTGAGGAAATAATGTTTGAAGTTAAGGATAACAAAATTTTTAAAATTATTGCTTTTGTTAGTGCTCTTTTGATTTCATACTGGCAGTAGGGGCATTGCTATCTGTGATATTGATATCATCCACAATGAGGAGAATTCTTAAAAAAAGATTCTTTCGTCGCCTATACAAGCAAGTGTATTGTAATGAGAAAGCATTTTTTTTCCTCTGACATCATCAAAGCTTGCTTCAATTTCATGCAATCATATGCTATCCTTGTTGAACCAGAAGTGTCAATATCTTCAAGCTGGATATACTGATCAGTCGGGATGGCAATCGGGCATTCGGACTGGATATCATCCACAATCGGATATACTTTGAAAGGAATAAATCGAGATAGCTGCTACTTTCTTCATCAAATGAAAGTAGCAGTAATCTTATGCAGGAAAAAGATGTCACCTGTTTTTCAAAATCTCAAATAGAAGAGGCTGGTTAGAGGGATAGAAGCAAAGGATAAGCTAGGGAAGGAGGTCGTATTGGAAGGGATGAAAACGTGTTCCTCGATTGCGAGGAGAGGGCGCGGCAGTCGATGCACATCGACTGTTGCGTCCTAATAAAAAATGAATATTCGCGTTAAACGTTAAACACGGTCCCGTTTCTATGATTTCGTGTGCTGACATGGCTGGTACTGCAATTTTGCTGACGTGTCATCCATCAATTGGTTACGGGTTGGAATCCGTTACGAGTCCCACCGTAGAGGATCCGAGTCCTTAATTTGGCCCTCATGGAAATTGTGGATCAACTCAGGGCGGGGTACCGAATCATGCCACTGATCCTAGCTCAACTATTCCATTCCCTGACTTTGTCCAAAAATGGAACCCGGAGGTTTCAAGGGTGCACTCCCCTTCTCCACATTTGGCTGCAAGACCACCTGATGGTGTCATCACCTGTCAGTGCATATTACAAGGCAACCGGCGACAACATCCATTGGTTGGCTCAAAGAGAGATCAAACCAGACCTACCCGCTCGTGAGGATTGGTTTAACCACTTTCTCCACCTGAAGGGAGAAACAGACATTAGATGGTGGGGTACATACAACATCCCCTACACCCCCATCATAGCTTTCAAGAAAAGAGAGGGACTTGCCTTGATAGGCCTTACCCATGCCGTGCCATACTATCCGATTCGAGTTCTGAGACAGTTTGGGAAACCGCAGGGGATCCCGGTCAAGGACGATTTGGGCAATTTGATTGGTCCACTCACCAAGGGACTAAGGACCCAACTGCTGATGGAGTGGAAGACAGTGTGTGTATATCGAGAAGACGTCTTCATCGAATCACATTTTCGAGACTACGAGTAGTGGATAGGTCAGGAATTTGGTCACGACGGCCCCCCACCTCTTCAGCCTGTCGCATCAGGCGACATTCCAGTTCCGCCCCCTAACACATATAGGGACAGGGTGGCCGAACTGCAGGAGACCCACTCCCGTATCCATTCAGCTTATGTGGATTCGAAACGGGAGAGTAGGCAGGCCAATACGGCCTTGCAACACGAAATGGAATTAGTGCGCAAGCGCGCAGAGGAGGACCGACGTCTGTGGAACAAGCTTCTGTGAGCCTTGAGGAGGCAAAACGTGTCCTCCCACTATGATGATGACCAACCTAGCTAGACTTTGGCTTTGTTGTAGTTTGATAAGCATGATGATGTACTTTGTGCCGCAGTGGCACTTTTTGATTGAAGCATGAATTTATTTTCACTATGCTATGTTGTTCAAACTTAACAAAACAAGAAAAAGAAATGAAAGAATCAATTCCCTGCAATAGGGCAACTCGGTCTCCGACAGACCACCTCTTCTTAGATAATTGCAATATTCCTGGTCGCTGCGACCACCCAATTGATTGCATCTCCCCCATTGAGATCGCAAAAACCCGGCAAGTGTTTAAAAACACCCAAGACCTTGGGCTCAGATCACACCTGTCTGTATCTTTTCGAGATCATTCGGTCAAGCCTTTGGGGCACTGAAGCCGCCGGTGATTGAACCGTTTGGTGGATGAGCGTCCTGGTATAGCCTTCCCCTTGTGAGGCGCTGAAGTCAATGGTGATTAAACCAACGACTAGCTAAGGCATGCCCGGGAACTACTAGCCGAAGTTAGGCGCGGACGCCGCCAGTGAGTGAACTGGAGATTGTGTAACACCCCGGATCCGGGTTATGTAATAGGACCGTAACTCGTACCCGAGGGTTAGATAAACAAACCGCAGGATCCATATCAGAGTGTAAGAAAACATGACATTCGATTTATTATTACCAACAAAATATCAGAGTTCACTAAAAATATCCCAAGCACTCAATCACCATGAATTGAAAGAAAATACAATTCAAAAACCACTCACTATCTCAAATGAAATAACAGCTAAAATAAATCTCAAGGGTCACTCGACAAAATAGTCCTCTCCCCTATACTCAGGGTAACCCGCAACTGGCTCAACCCCGCGAGTATCGTCCTCACCAAGATCTGAAAACAAAACAAAACAGACGGAATGAGATACGAATATCTCAGCAAGTATCAAATGCATGCATAAAACATTTAACAACAGTCCTCAAACATGCTCCGAGAATAACCATGCATTAATAACAATCACCAAGCTTGCCGATAAACCCGAATAAATCGGTAACAACATATACTAATAAAGAATATATTAACAATCTCCGTATAACCGAAATCAAAACTGTGCACTCATTGGAAGTAAGTCTGTGTTGGACTCATGGAATAAATCGCCTTTAACTAGTATAAAACCAGGCTCACTATGCCACCTCCCGGCTTATGTGCGAAGCCGTGCTACACGGTCATCGACTTATTGCGGGAGAACCCAACCAGATACAGGATGAGTTGGCATGTACTATCCTAACATAGCCGCAGCCAACCAGATACAGAGAAGGCCTCATCGAGGTACACGATGGAACGCGTACATGAACAAAGTGTTACCACTCGCAAAGAAACGATCTTTTCCACTATCTAGCTCCTAACATGGATCCATATCGAGCTATGCCCACTAGACTCTAAACAAAACCAATAGTGAAATCCAGTAAGCACAACCCATCTCAATCTCAATCATATCATCCCGAGCTACACGGGGCATCCCCGAGATACACGGAGGTAAGATGACCATCAAACCATTAAAGAAATCCCAAACATCGTTCAAGTACATGGAGAAAACCAAATAATTACATTTATCCAAAATAATTTGATTTCAAGTCCTTTTTCAAAGTATTGCATAAAATTCCCTTTTTATAGTCAAAGTTTGATGAAATTGTTCAATTTCGATTAAACCAGCAAATCCACACATTGAGACCAATATTTAATTATGTTACTTAATTCTGGCCTGTATCACTTGCTTTTAATCCTAAATAGTAGTTTAGGATTAAAATTATACTCATATCACTCTTATTTAGCCTAAATCCCCAATTCCTTCCTTAATACTCTTATCTCTTTTAAAAACCCCACATTGATTTCATTTATAGACTTAATACAGCCTAATACAACTCACCACCATCTCTTCATACATTAACTAAGATGTATATAAATCAGACCTGCACCACATTGCTACTTTAATTCATCCCTTCCTTAAGCAAAATCTGTTTCGGTAATTAAATCTCCAGCTATGCCTTCCCTTTAACATTTCAATTCCTTTTTTCTCCACTCCCTGATTATCATTTCCAAATAGTTTTGTAGGTAAGTCTATCATTTACCTTTTACAAATTTAACATATGCATATGTTGCCAATATTTCAGCAATCAAAGAAATATGATATTGTGCCATAACAGAATTTTTGTACATTATTTGGAACCCAGCATAATCTTTCACACCCCTTATATAACCCCAAATATTACTAAGATAATCTCTTACATGAATCCCCCAATTATATTTTAGGACACTCAAAAATACTAGTAGAACAGGCTGGTATCAACCTTGGAGAAAGTAGACACCATCTAGCTGTACTCAACAGCACCCGTCATTCACCTATTAAGCTTAGACCAATTTGCTGTTTTGGTCAACCTTAACACCTGCAAAGTATTCTCCAAACGACCTCTCTTCTTTCCCCACATTCCATAATGTTCTAGTCTAAGTTCTAGCTTACTCCCACACCAATTAAACTTAGAACAAATAAGTTAAATAATAAGTAAGAGCTGGGCGCCAACCTCTGTGATGGTAGACAGCACTCAGCTCATGCTTCACATCTCCCATAACACAGTAATTTCAATTAACTATCCTTCCCATTGAATAACCAGCACCTGGATAAGTGACCACAAATAGTATTACTACATTTCACCACTAAACATTTCCATGTCTAAACAGCCGCATATGGCTGGATAAAATAGTGTTGGTGCTGATCTCTGAAGAGATGGACAGCACCCAAAGCCTACCTCCTTCTCCCCATGAACCAACCCATAATTCATTAACTCTTTACCTTATATTCCCAGCTCTTAAAGTTACTTGACTAACTACTAATAAAGACCTATACACAGGTGAAATTTCTATTGTCAAACAGCAGCATAAAGCTGCAAGCATGGAGCTACCGTTGACCTCCAAATGAGGTTGGCACTGGATACAAATACTCCAAAGCCAAGCTACATTTCCCAGGTACAGCAATATGCCTTAAGCACTATATATTTGCCTTAAGCACTCATTCCAAAATTTGTAGTCACTAAACAATCACACTCTCATTAGTTGGGCATACCATTTCTCTGAACTCAGTTCAGGTACAGCAATATGCCTTATACTTATAATCTGTACCTTCATGATATTATTACTAAAAATCATAACCATATTACTCCTACTGACCTACAGCTTTGGCCTGAGAATTTAATTGGAACAAGTATAAACTTTAAACATATTTGACTTCAAAACAGCAAAATAGAGTTCGGCTACTCCCTTTGAATCTATTTAAGTCGTTCAGGCCATAGTTCAAACATCAGCTACTCATAGAATTGCCTCTAAAATTTCTGCTACTTTTGGACTATATCAATTCCCAATTGAATCAATCCCTGCATTCTCCTGTTCAACATCTACAGTACAGATTAATAGACTTGCTAACACAGCAATCTATTTTCTTTTATTTTTTTGTTTGAAGTCCATTACAGCACCATCCATGCCCACTCGTCATGCTCATTCAAATCCATGCTCAAGCTAATTCAAATCCACAACAAGAACAGGAAATTTAATTTCTCATTCTCATTAAGAACCACATTTCCAACATTCATTGAATTAAAGCATTTACTGTTACTCAGGTATAAAATGCCAATTCAGTTTTTCTCTGAACAATAATATCAGGTTTTAAGACAATTTCGTTTCTAGATTTTAGAAAACAATTACTGAAATCATGTTATGATACTTACATCTAGCTACTGTATTGCTTTGCTGATCCTCCAATTGTACAGCAAGCCTTCTGAAATTGGCACTTTAGAATTTCCTACACTCAGCACCGATCTGAAATTTTCCACCAACACCAGATCAGATTTCCTTCGATCTGATCTTACATTCAATTTCAGATTAACAGTATTGATTGCTCCTAATGAAGATGACCTAACCTGACATTAGTGTACTCAGATTTGGACGAGCACTCAAATTCTGATCTGCACTTTGGATTGTAGACTGCAAGACTGCTTCACCTCCCTAAACGAGGTTACTCGCACCATACGAACTCCACATTTTGGAATTCCTCTAGTTCAGCTCCCATGCAATTGCCGCTACTCTCTTCTTTCTTCTGAGATCCCAATCACTTGTTCACGAGTTCCACCAATACAGCAATTTTTTTTCCCTTCGTTTTATACTTGCCGCTCAACCCATTTTAATTTCTGTTTTGCTGCAATGCCACAATACCAAAATTCCTATACCAGCAGATTTTATAATCAATATTATTTATTTGCCACATCGACCTAGTAAATAATTTAGTTAATAAAAATTCCCAATTTTCATACCTTTATAATCTTTAAATAGCCCATCCAGCTCAAGCAACCTTTCCGATAAATCAATAATCTCTCTTCTCTGAAAAAGAAAAATCACTAATTACCTTTGAGTTAATCACTGAAATATAAATTTAATATTTTCAGTAATTTAGGGATTTTACAGATTGGCTGAGGTATGCCTGGGTGCTGCTTTCCAGCTCACCCCCTGCGGAGACCCTACATTGGTCCAACCCCGTGATTCTGAGCTCAAACAAAAACCCCTTTTAATTAAAGGTTCTCTCCCCTTGTCCAAGCGACTAAAATAGATCAGTTTCAAAAATTGGGTTCTCTCTCCCAGTTACCTACGGGTAGCTAAAATAGATTCGGCCACTAGGGTTCTCTTTCCCAGTCGCTTCCGAGCGTCTAAAATAGATCAGCTTTCAGAAAAACAGGGTTCTCTCTCCCAGTTGCCTGTGGGTGACTAAAATAGATTCGTTCAATAGGGTTCTCTTCCCCAGTCGTCTTAGGACAGCCAAAATAGATCAATCTTCAAATTCATTCAAGGTTCTCTTCCTTTGTTACCTACAGGTAACTAAAATAGATCAGTTGATTCAAAATTCAGGTTCTCTTCCCTTGTTGCCTTAGGGTAGCTAAAATAGATCAGTTAGTCAAATCATATCATAAAACAAAAAAATAAATGAATAAATTCAATCAGATAAAATTGTGTAATCAATTTGTGTAAAATTGCACTAATGCCTGCGAATTGTCCCATCAGGTACCAAAAATTGCTTTCAGAAGTCCGTACCTGTTAAGATCGAGGAGAAGGCTCGATATGGAACAGCAAGGAGAACAGACGCCGCCAGGGCAGCATCCGGCAGAGTCTAGTCATACCCAAGTGGTCAATGAAATGCAGCAAAAGATGGATAGCATGAGTTCCATCATCCAGGAACTGATGACAGAGATGAGAGAATTGAGGCAGGGCCCGCCAGTGGTACCAGTCGCCCAGCAGCCGCAGCCACAATTCCCGCCACAAGTGGAAGTGGCGCCACCGCCACCTCCGGAAAATCCCCCTCCCCTAGCACCACCACCACCACCACCGGCGGCACCATTTCACATGGCACAACAAGATCAATTTCTGCCTATCCATCTGGGGCAAGGTGACGAGGACTGGTACAGAACTCATGAGGTACAGTTTGAGGAGAAGCTGACAGCAGTAAGGGAGGAGAACAGAACAGAGATGGCCGCCCTGTAAGTGTGAAAACTCATACTCCTTTTATGACAAATGTGCAGATTAAATAATGAAAATTCATCAAATTTAGAAAAGAAGAAGAAGACGATGCTGCCATACAGCTACCACGCCGCTGGTAGCCCAATGAAATGGAAGATTTTCTAAACAAAGCATTTTATTGTAAAGGCACTTGCGAAGATCAACGCTGCTGCCACCCCGCTAGCAGCGCATAAGTGAATCAGTGCTTTGAAAGAAAGGTACGTGCACTAGCGTCGTAAGGCGACGCCGACACGCCGCTGGTAGCGCAGAGCGAGATTGAAGATTACATGATCAGCCGTGCACATGCCGTGTTCTCTCCCACTAGCAGCTTGCTGGAAGCGCGCCCTTAACTGATTCAACCTGTTCTGAGCGGGATTTGAGTTCTCTTCCAGCCGTCTACCCCGATCGCTTCACGACGCCACCAGCGCTCGACGCGATCTGAGTTTTATTCTTTAAATAGACGTGCTGTAATTTTCTGTAGTGACTTTTTTCTTTGGATCATTTTGATTTCGAATCTTGAGGTGTTTGAGATTCGATCAAATCTTCTTTAGAGAGTCGGCGATCGAGTGAGGGGGAGATCTGAGATAGATCACCTGGAATTGAAGGTAGAGGATTCTTCTTCAATTCAGAACTTCATCTGATCGTGTGATCGCCTGGACTGGTGATCGGCTTTGATTGATGCGTAGGTGGATTCCTACTGCATTGGATCGTCTCAGTGGATTCTGAGGTGATTGTTGCGATCTGGATTGATCGTGTTCTGCAGCTTGTGGATTCAAGCTGTGTTACAGTTCGTGGATTCGAACTGTGGATCACTGGTGAGTGATTGTTTGCCATCTGGACTGATCGTGTTCTGCAGCTTGTAGATTCAAGCTGTGTTGCAGTTCGTGGATTCGAACTGTGGATTGCTGTTGAGTGAGTCCAATTGTAAAGGTTAAGTATGTACTCCTTTGTAATTGTCGTTTCATTCAATAGTGGATTTTCGAAGGGTTAGTCGCCTCATATAGACTTGAGGTTTTTCCTGGATCTGGATCCAGGTTTCCTCGTATAATTCTCTGTGTATTGTTTCCGCATTGTTAAATTCTGAATTGTTGTAGATCGTGGACCTATAGAGTAGTCCTCTACTCTTTCAAGTGGTATCGGAGCCTATTCACTTTGAATTGCTATACAAAGTGTGATCTAGATCTATAGCATGGATTTTCGAAAAGAAGGAGGATCTGCCTCTAGACCTCCATTATTTGAAGGTAACAATTATTCTTACTGGAAAGCAAGAATGAGAGCTTACCTGAAATCAATCGATGAGCGTGTTTGGCTCTCGGTTTGTAATGGTTATCATCCACCTGAGATCACAACAGAAGGAGGTGTTGTGATTTCTAAACCTCATGATCAGTGGACTAAAACTGAATCTGATCAATGTGGATGGAACAACAAGGCAATGAATGCATTATTTTGTGCTGTTAGTGTTGAGGAATTCAGGAGAATTTCCTCATGTGAAGTCGCTAAGGAAGCTTGGGACATTCTTGAGGTCACTCATGAAGGAACCTCAGCTGTCAAGCTGTCCAGACTTCAAAGACTTACTACATCTTTCGAAACTCTATATATGAAAGATGATGAGTCTTTTGATGAGTTTTATGCTAAACTCTCAAATATTGTTAATTCTAGTTTTAATCTTGGAGAAAAAATCTCTACATCAAAGGTTATTAGAAAAATCTTAAGATATTTGCCTGAAAAATTCAGACCTAAAGTAACTGCCATTCAAGAGGCAAAAGATGTAGATAACATGAGAATTGAAGATCTGGTAGGATCCTTACAGACTTATGAGCTAGATCTGAATATTCCTAAAAGGAGTAAATGAATAGCTCTAAAATCTGTAAAATCTGTAAATACTGAAGAATCAGATAATTCTGATGTTGATATGGATGAACTTGTTCTCTTAGCCAAAAAGTTTAAGAAAATGTTTAAAAAGAGACAATCCAATTCTTCATCATCCATGGACAGATCTAATAGGAGATCTGATAAGAAAATGTCTGATCCAAGAAAGGAGAAGAAATTTTCTCAGAATGATGAAGTCCAATGTTACAAATGTAGAGGATTTGGACATGTTGCCTCTGATTGTCCCTCAAAGGATAAAAAGAAAAAGACTAATTATCAGGTTACTTGGGATGATAGTAACACTGATAATTCTTCACAATCTGATGAGGATATTTCTGCTAATTTTACTGCTTTCAATTCTTTTTACTCATCCTCCTCTGGTAGTTCAATCTCTGGAATTGCAGGAGATAATAAAGAGACTTTATCAGATGATGAAGAAGAACTACAAGAAGCCTACAATCAGCTCTATAAGGAATTCAATAGAGCTCAGAAGAAAGTCAAGAAACTGAGTAAAAAATTGAAGGAATCAGAAACAGAGAAAAATAAAGCTCTTGCAGAAATAGATTCAATAAACCAGAAGTTACTTGAAAGACATGCCAAAGAAAATTCTCTGGTAACTTCTTTAACTGAAAAAACTGAAAAACTAAAAGAAAAGGAAGCTCAGATTTCTGCACTTCAAGGTAAAGTGATTGAACTTGAGAAAGTTTCAAATTCAAGTAAATCTAATGCTTCAAATTCTTCTGTAGGAAATCATCAAATTGATGAGGAATCAACTTCAAAGGAAGTTCCTGAAAGCTCAAATTCTGCTGAAAAGAGAATGAGTGTAAGTAATCAAAATAAGGAATCTTCACAGAAAATTTCTGCTGGAGAAGTAAGACCAACAGGTAAACCTTCAACTTCTGAGAAATCTAAATCTGTACAGTTTAGAAATACTGGAAAATCTAGAATTGTTGATTTTTCTGAACATAGGTTCATACCTGTATGTCATCACTGCAATAAAAAGGGTCATATAAGACCAAAGTGTTATGTATTGCATGGTTTTCCTGAGGGATATTTTGATAATAAGAGAAAAGTAAATCAAAGTCAGTCTCTGGATTTACATAACAGATTTGATTCTCTGTTAAAATTGACTGAAAGATTAAATAAGTAAGTCACAAATCTATCAAAGAAACTTCCTTCGAAAACTCATGGAGTTGATGAAGGTACTTCTCAGAAAACTCCTGAAAAACAGATTTGGGTAAGAAAAGATTCCTTAGTTGCTAATGTGGTTCATGTAGCTTTGAAAGCTCATGATGTCAACATGTGGTACTTGGACAGTGGTTGTTCAAGACATATGTATGGACATAGGTCTATGTTCAGTACCTTTGAAGAATACTTTGGTGGAAGTGTTACATTTGGTGATGGAAGCACTTCCCAAGTTAAAGGTAAAGGAACTGTAAATGGTCCAAATGGTGTTTGTCTGAAAGATGTATTATTTGTATCTGGTTTGAAGGCTAACTTGATTAGTATTAGCCAATTATGTGATTCCAGATTGTTTGTCAATTTTACCAGAAAAGAATGTAAAATCTTGGATAATTCTGGTAAAACTGTTCTTATAGGTGTAAGAACAAATGACAATTGTTATGGAATTATTGGAAACAATGAAAAATCTTTAAAATCTTCTGTATGTGATGAAATTGATTTGTGGCATAAAAGATTGGGTCACATTAACTATAGAGATTTGTCAAAAATCTCTAAGTCTGAATTGGTGAGAGGAATTCCCAAGTTTGGAAATAATAAAAAGAAAGGAATGTGTGGTCCTTGCAATCAAGGAAAACAAATCAAAGCCACACACAAGAAAACCAACATTGTAGGAACCTCTAGACCATTAGAACTGATTCATATGGACTTAATGGGACCTACAAAGACTGAAAGTCTGGGAGGAAAGAGGTTTATTTTTGTGGCTGTAGATGACTACAGTAGATATACCTGGGTAAATTTTTTAAGAGAAAAATCTGAATGTTTTGATTGTTTTAAACAATTGTGCTGTCAAATTCAAGTTGAAAAGAACTTGCAAATAGGGAGAATAGTTAGAATAAGATCTGATCATGGGACAGAATTTGAAAATCAGATGTTTTCCAAATTCTGTGAAGACCAGGGAATTAAACATGAATTTTCTGCTCCTAAGACTCCACAGCAAAATGGAGTTGTGGAAAGGAAAAACAGAGTTTTGCAGGAAATGGCTAGAACCATGATGATAGCCAAGAAAGTGTCAACAAAATTCTGGGCTGAAGCTATAAATACTGCCTGTTATATAAGTAACAGAGTGTATGTCAGATCTGGATGGAAACAAACTCCTTATGAAATGTGGAAGGGAAAACAGCCAAACCTGAAATATTTTAGAGTCTTTGGAAGTAAATGCTATATTCTAAGGGACAGAGAAAATCTAGGAAAATTTGATTCTAGAAGTGATGAAGGAATTTTTCTAGGATATTCTTCTTCTAGTAGAGCATACAGAGTTTTTAACTTGAAAAAATCTATTGTAATGGAATTTATTAATGTGTTAATAGATGATGAAGGAACTGACTGTGAACTTCTGCAGGTTGTAGATGAAGAGGATGAAATCAGAGATGCTTCCTCAAGCAATGAAGTGGTTCCTCTGACAAAAACTCTCAAAGATCACCCTACTGAGCAAATTGTTGGAAATATTTCAGATGGTGTCGGAACAAGACATCAAGTACATAATGAGGTAAGATTTTCTTCTTATCTCTCTCAATTTGAGCCAAAATCATATAAAGATGCCCTGTTGGATGAATTTTGGTTAAATTCCATGCATGAAGAACTAAACCAATTTACTAGAAATAATGTATGAGAATTGGTTGAAAGACCTTCTGATCTAAATGTGATAGGAACCAAATGGATTTTTAAGAACAAATCTGATGAGAATGGGATAGTAACCAGGAATAAAGCTAGGCTTGTTGCTCAGGATACACTCAAGTAGAAGGAATAGATTTTGATGAAACCTTTGCTCCTGTAGCTAGGTTAGAATCAATCAGATTACTTTTGTCTATTGCATGCTATTTGAAGTTTAAACTGTTTCAAATGGATGTTAAGAGTGCATTCTTGAATGGATATCTGAATGAAGAGGTTTATGTTGAGCAATCTAAAGGATTTGAGGACACAAATCATCCTAAATATGTCTATAAACTGAACAAAGCTTTATATGGACTCAAACAAGCTCCTAGAGCTTGGTATGAGAGACTCACTTCTTTTTTACTTGAATCTGGTTTTATGAGAGGAAATGTAGATAAAACTCTCTTTATTCAAAGAGAGTCCAAACATATTTTGATTGCTCAAATCTATGTTGATGACATAGTGTTTGGATCTACTTCTGAATATCATGCTCACTCATTTGCTGACTTAATGAAAAGTGAATTTGAGATGAGTATGATGGGTGAACTGAACTTTTTCTTAGGGCTTCAGATTTATCAATCTCAACAAGGGATTTTTTTCTCTCAAGCAAAATATGCTAGAAATCTAGTCAAAAGATTTAGTTTAACTCATGCAAAACATGCTAGGACTCCTATGAGTACTAGCTTAAAGCTTGGAAAAGATGAATCTGGTAAGGATATAGACCCTACCTTGTACAGAGGGATGATTGGAAGTCTTCTGTACTTAACAGCAAGTAGACCTGATATATGTTTTAGTGTTGGAGTGTGTGCAAGATATCAGGCCAATCCTAAAGAATCCCATCTAAATGCTGTAAAAAGAATCATAAAGTATGTTAATGGTACTGTTGATCTGGGAATTTGGTTTTCCAAAGAAACAAACCCATATCTGATTGGATACACTGATGCTGATTGGGCTGGGTGTATGGATGATAGGAAAAGCACCTCTGGTGGTTGCTTTTCTATGGGTAATAATCTCATTGCTTGGTTAAGCAAAAAGCAAAACTCAGTTTCTCTGAGTACTGCTGAAGCAGAGTACATTGCTGCTGGAAGCAGTTGTACTCAACTAATTTGGATGAAACAAATGCTATCTGATTATGGTTTAGATCAGGACCAAATGATTCTCTTCTGTGACAATCAGAGTGCCATAAATATTTCCAAAAATCCTGTTCAACACTCAAGGACCAAACATATTGACATCAGGCATCACTTTATAAGAGAGTTAATTGAAGACAAAACTGTTTTGATTGAATATATATCTACTGAAAAATAGTTAGCTGACATTTTCACTAAACCTTTAGATCAGAACAGATTTGAAACTCTTAGGAAATCCCTAGGAGTTTGCTCTCAAAACTGAAAATCAGGTTCTATTTTGAGTTAATTTAGATGTAAAATAATCTACATATCTGTTCAAAATGTTCTTGTGTGTTCTTTATACTGAAATCTTAATTCAGGAAGCTTGAGTCTATGCATATTGATTGAAATGTTTTATAATCAACTATCATTTTTGTCTTGAACACTTTGGTGCATTGAAGTTTATTGTGTGTTTGAAGCTTGGATTCTATAGGCTATCACCTTTATGAAAAGAAAAGTTTTGGAAATGGCTGTCATAGTGACTAGAGTGAAAGCCACTGTAATTCTCAAAAAGAAAAAGAGAAAGAAGGTATATCCTTGGAATGAACTGTAAACTCAGGTTTTTTAAGGGTCAATTCCTTCTACAAAAAGAAAAGAAAAAGAGATCAGAAAAGGCTACCTATCTCTGATGTGCAAAAGCCACCAAAATGAAGTTGGGGTATGTCTATACTTTCCAAGTATGATTACACTAAAATAGCCTTTCATATGTATAAAGTGTAAAAGTCAAAAACTGTTTTTCACACACTACTCAAACATTGACTAATTAATATGCATATGCGCTCAATATCTTGAAGAAAATTTATAGTATGAGCAACCATGAAGAAATTTTGGTCATAGATATGAAATGTGTCACATCTGAATTAACCTTGATAGGTTCCTTAAGATCAGTTTTGTGAATAAGTACTTCTTGGATTGAATAACAGTTGATTATCTGGATGATTTTAGTTTAGTTAAAATCTTAGCTTTGTGTTTAGAAGTATGATTTCTTCATGAAGAATAGTTCACTTTCTTTTTTATAAATTTTTGCCTTATGAGTGTATTTCTGTTTGAGTGTGCATGTGCACCTTCTACGTCGCTAGAAGCGTGCTGATAGCCTCTTCTCTGTTTCATGCTTTGGCACCTGCTGTGGTAAGCGACGCTGGCAGCGAAATTTTTTTTCCCTATAAAAAGGGGGGAAATCTGTTTCCCTTTTACCTCTGTTTTTTTACTCTCTCTGGTTTTTCACCTCGCTCCTCGCGTCGTGGTCTTTCTGCCTTTGTGCTTACTCTCCGTCACCTTGTCCACTGTTCAGGTAAATTTTTTTTACTATCTTCATCTTGCTTCTCCATTCTCTGCGTCCTATTTCAGTGGTCTACTCTTGTTCTTCTTAGCTAGGGTTTGGTAGACTCTTCTGCCATTAGGGCTTTATCGTGCATTGTTTGTTTCTGTCTGTTTTTTCTTTCTCTTTCATTTTTTTTTAATCTTCACCATGCCACTCAAGAGAAAATCGAGAACTGATTCTCCTTCCACATCTTCTCCTCCTGTGAGATCTTCTCCTGTTATCTCTTCTCCTCCAGTGAGACCCCCTTCCCCTTCTCATTCCTCTGAACCTTTTCTTGGGAATGGTCTCTCTGATTTTAATGAGTTCTTCAAGCACCGGCCACTCCTTTTGGAATGGGCCATTAAGCTTGAGTCTTTTTCTGAATCTCCTCTCTACTCATTGTTTTCGGACAATGGTTGGAAAAAATTTGCATTGATTAGTGGTTTTGCCTATCCGGACCTAGTTCGAGAATTTTATTTTAACCTCCACCATCTGCATCTTGCAAATCAAGGCTATGTCAAAGCCTATATCAGGGGTATCTCTTTCGACTTCTCGAAAGAGCTTATCTCTTCTCTTCTCGAACTGCCCCTAGTTGATTCTCCTTCATTTAACTTTCTTGATTCTCATACTGATCCTCCGATGGAGTCTATTATTCCTTCTCTAATTGTTCCGAGTGCTCCTACTTCCATCAAAAACAAGCCCAACTACCTTCCTCATGGCTCTCTTCAGGATCTTCTCCGGATCTTGAATTTGTTTGTGTGTGCTTCTCTGGTTCCCTCAGATCACCATTCTGAGATTTCTCACTCGAGAGCAAGACTTCTTCATGCTCTCTGGAACAGAGATAGTATCTGTATTCCCTCCATCATCTTCCATCAGATCCTTCAGTCTCGGAATTTAAAATCCAAGACTGCAGCTCTTCCTTTTGGCATATTCATATCTTACCTGTGCATTCATCAGGGGGTACTCCCTGATCCTGTTGAAATGATCATTCATCCCAGACCTCCCATTGATTCCTCCACCTTGACCAGAAGTAAACGAGCTAATCCTTTTCGTTTGGTGTCTTCTGAACCCTCTTCTTCTCAGTCCTCTTTGTCTAGCTCTGATGCTGTGGCAATTATGGACAAACTGAATTCCATGCAAGCCTCCCAGGAGGTTTTCAATTCTGAAGTTAGGGCTCACATGCTCATGATGAGCATGTTCAAATCAGAGACTCAAGAGAAGCTGGAGAAACTGGCAAAGGATGTTGATTTTACCTGTGGTGAGGTACAACGGGATGTTGCTGCTCAGCAACGGATGCAAAATGAAGCTGATCATTTTCTGGAAAGCATTCGGAAGACGCAGCTGGAGATGGATCACAAACTCTGTTGGCTGCACTCCAGGTCCCAAGACGCATACAAGCATTATTCAAGGAATTGGGAACCAAAAACACCTTCCAGAAAGGGGGAGTTTTTTGGATGATGCTGCTGGAGTTGATGTTTCTGTTGATGGTTTTGCTGGGTTGTTGATGCTGCCTGCTTGCTGCTTGCTGCTTGCTGCTTGATGCCTGTTATTTTTTTTTTCCTTCTCTCTATGTGTTGTGTATTTGTATGTTTTTGAAAGTTGGCTTGTAGAGGAATTCTCTGTGGGTTTGTAAGCAAAGTGTTATGTTGGTTGGTCGAATATATATGTGTATATATCTATTGGAACAATGTATACTCTTTTTGAATGAATGAAATTCTGAATGCTCATATCTGTTGGAACAATGTATACTCTTTTTGAATGAATGAAATTCTGAATTCTCATATCTGTTGGAACAATGTATTTTTGAATGGATAAAATTCTGGATTCTCCAAAATCACTGTCTCTCCTTATTAGTGTGGTTTTAAAACTCTTAAATGAAAATCAATATTAATTGGGTTTGATATTAAACACTGTTTTAAGGTTGTTGTCAGGCATTTGTCAAGGGGGAGATTGTAAGTGTGAAAACTCACACTCCTTTTATGACAAATGTTTGACAAATTATGTCTTCTAATAAATCTTCAAGATGTGCAGATTAAATAATGAAAATTCATCAAATTTAGAAAAGAAGAAGAAGACGATGCTGCCATACAGCTACCACGCCGCTGGTAGCCCAATGAAATGGAAGATTTTCTAAACAGAGCATTTTATTGTAAAGGCACTTGCGAAGATCAACGCCGCTGCCACCCCGCTAGCAGCGCATAAGTGAATCAGTGCTTTGAAAGAAAGGTACGTGCACTAGCGTCGTAAGGCGACGCCGACACACCCCTGGTAGCACAAAGCGAGATTGAAGATTACATGATCAGCCGTGCACATGCCGTGTTCTCTCCCGCTAGCAGCTCGCTGGCAGCGCGCCCTTAACTGATTCAACCTGTTCTGAGCGGGATTTGAGTTCGCTTCCAGCCGTCTACCCCGATCGCTTCACGACGCCACCAGCGCTCGACGCGATCTGAGTTTTATTCTTTAAATAGACGTGCTGTAATTTTCTGTAGTGACTTTTTTCTTTGGATCATTTTGATTTCGAATCTTGAGGTGTTTGAGATTCGATCAAATCTTCTTTAGAGAGTCGGCGATCGAGTGAGGGGGAGATCTGAGATAGATCACCTGGAATTGAAGGTAGAGGATTCTTCTTCAATTCAGAACTTCATCTGATCGTGTGATCGCCTGGACTGGTGATCGGCTTTGATTGATGCGTAGGTGGATTCCTACTGCATTGGATCGTCTCAGTGGATTCTGAGGTGATTGTTGCGATCTGGATTGATCGTGTTCTGCAGCTTGTGGATTCAAGCTATGTTACAGTTCATGGATTCGAACTGTGGATCACTGGTGAGTGATTGTTTGCGATCTGGACTGATCGTGTTCTACAGCTTGTGGATTCAAGCTGTGTTGCAGTTCGTGGATTCGAACTGTGGATTGCTGTTGAGTGAGTCCAATTGTAAAGGTTAAGTATGTACTCCTTTGTAATTGTCGTTTCATTCAATAGTGGATTTTCGAAGGGTTAGTCGCCTCATATAGACTCGAGGTTTTTCTGGATCTGGATCCAGGTTTCCTCGTATAATTCTCTGTGTATTGTTTCCGCATTGTTAAATTCTGAATTGTTGTAGATCGTGGACCTATAGAGTAGTCCTCTACTCTTTCACGCCCTGAAGGAGCAGCTCAAACAGCTCCAACCTAGCACGGTGCAAAGTGAGGCTACCCTGGAAAGCCTCTGTTTCTTTTCAGATATCCAACTCCCGGCTAAGTTCAAATGCCCTGAGTTGCATCAGTTTGACGGCACCGGGTGCCCACTAAACCATTTAAGGTCGTACTCAGGTGACATGTGCCAGTATGCCAAGGAAGAGCGAATCATGGTGCAGTTTTTCCAAAAGTCATTAACCGGGGCCGCTTACTCTTGGTTCTTGAGTCTGGACAAGGCTAAGATAAAGACATGGAATGACCTGGCAGCAGTCTTCATCCAGTAGTACCGCCTGAATAGTCAGATTGTGCAGACGAGGGCAGAATTGCAGAGACTGGCTAAGAAGTGCCAGGAGTCAGTGAGATAATATGCCAAACGCTGGAAGGAGTTGGCAACACTGGTACAGCCGCCGTTGCTAGAACAAGAGATGACGTCATTGTTTATCGCATCATTGGGCCAACCTTTCTTCACTCTGCTGCTGGGGCAGAGTACGTCAAACTTCAATGACCTGATCTTGACTGCGGATCTGATTGAAGACGCAGTGAGGGCCGGAAAGATAGATGGCAGTGGGCAGAGCGCCGCGCCGAGGAGGCCAGTAACAGGACTAGGTAGCAGAAACCAGGGGCAAGAGCCCAGGAGACAAGAACAGCAGGCGGTCAACTATGTACACCCTGCACAACCCCATCATTTCTCCCAAAGACCAGAAGCCATGGCACCTCAAGGGACCGCGCAGGCTGCTTACCAAGGGGTAAGAAGGACGAGAGAAGAAATGGAGGCCAGGATGAAACGGGTTTTTACCCCGCTCCCATATGCGCCGGCAGAATTGCTACCTACTTTGCTGAAGAAAGGGTACGTGCAAATCAAGCCTCCGAATCCTCGCTTAGTCAATGCCAGGAGCTATAATGCAGCTGAGCGATGCGAGTACCACTCCGGTGCTCCAGGGCACCATACCAATCGGTACTGGGATTTGAGGCACGACATCCAGGACCTGATTGATAGTAAACGCATCACGGTCGACCCTCCAGCGCCACCTGCCTAGACTCCTACAGCCGGCGTAACTACCAATCCGCTCCCAGATCACTCAAAAGCCTCCACTAGTAGAACGGCAAATCAGGTGAGCAGCGATCGGGGCACCGGGCAGTTCGACCCTTCTACACTTATTGGCCGGCCAGGGCAGACAGTGAGGGTGCAGCTTCGAGCAGAAACCCCCTCAACAGCAATCGCAGTAAAGGAGAACACAGATGCTTATATCTGCGCTATAGAGGATGAACCGCAGAGCAGTGAGGAAGTCACGGGGCCATGGAACCCCGTACAATGCGGATGGATCAATGACTCCCCATCCCCTCCACGCAGAGAAGGAGTCGGCAATTCCGAAGGACCCTGGTTCCGAAATGGGACGCAGGACATAGACGCATCAGTGGGCAGTTCAAGGGTACCCCCGCAGATGTCTACCGGATGGCCACCTGAGTATATGTCTGGGACATTAGAGCCGGACCTGCAATCCCTCACCGATCCCCTATCAGCGGAGCCGAGTTCAGAATCCTCTTCCCACGGCACGTCTGAGTGGTTCGTCCCCCCTCATGCCGCAGAAGAGGAGGAACCACCATCCACGCCTGAACTCGTGAACCCGCCTGATCCATATGAGAGCTCGGACGAGTCCATCGATACGGACTCAGAAGATACATCAGCCGAAGAAAGCAGGACAATAAATGTCATTGAAGATGATAGCAGTGACTTCCCTACTGATCTCCCTCTGGTGCATTTCCACCCACACACAGACCAAGAGCTTTTTTACCCCACCCCTCTCGCCAACCCCTCCGCCCTCAACATCCACGACATCATGGACTCACCTCCACAAGACCCCTTCCACCTTTCATTCGAACCACCCACACTGAATCTTTCAAAGCTCAACCTGGAGCCACCCTCATACAAGGCCGCACCCCCACCTTACCCCACCCAATCTTTCCACCATCAAGCCACCTCCGCAACCACCATTGAAGCAGAAATCGATCGGATCACCCGATCCGGTCGATACATAAACACTGACCCCCCACCCGCACCAGAGGAGGGAGCAGAAGCAGAAGCGAAAAGGAAAGAAAAAGGGAAGAACGTGGTTACAGAATTGCCACCGACCCTCAAGAGAAAGGGAAGTGCCACAGAAGAGGAGGTCACAGATTTGCACCACAGCATCTACACTCTTGAGTACGATCTCCTCCAGCAGTTGAACAAGGTACCCGCCCAGATTTCCATAATGAGACTTCTGATTGACTCAGAGAAGCACCGGGCAGTGCTGATGAAGGTCCTAGGTGACGCACACGTACCCACGAATATCGATCCTGAGCAGCTAAGGGCAGTGGTGTCAGTGATCATGGCACCCCAGGCTATCTCCTTCTCTGCAGTAGATCTGCCATCGGAGGGTTGTGACCATACTAAGCCACTCTATATAACTGTGAAATGTGTAGATCTCATTGTAAAGCGAGCCATGATCGACAATGGGTCAGCATTGATTATATGCCCGATGAGGACATTCCATAGCTTACAATTGAGCCCTACCATGATCGAAGCAAGTGGGCACAATGTCAGAGGCTTTGACAACGCCAGAAGGGACTCACTGGGAGAGGTCACTTTGGTGATCATGATCGCAGATAGGCCCTTTACCATGGAGTTCGAACTCATGGATATCAACGCCTCATTCAACTTACTGATTGGGAGGCCGTGGCTGCATCAGGCAGGAGTAGTATCTTCCACACTGCACAGAATGGTCCGGTTCGTGTCAGGCAATGAACTTATAACAGTACATGCTGAGGATCATCGAGAGTTCGAAAGGGTCGGAGTACCTTATGTGGATTATGAGTTGCCCACCACACTCAATTTCCAAGCGATGGAGATGGTGCAGGTGAACTGTATCCCTGAATCTGAAAGGGGGTGACGACTCTCGAAAAAGATGAGAAAGTACATGTTCAGCGCTGCTGACTGCGTAGACTGGAGTCTCAGAGCCAGCGATGGATTGGGCAAGTATAAGCAGGGAATTAAGGCAGCCATCCGACCTTATGAGCAGACTACTGGTTTTGGACTGGGGTTCAGACCGCAGCCAGAAGACTACTCCCGACTCCTTGGGAACCGTGCCGAGAGGAAAAGGGAGAGAACTGAAGGAAGAGACCCCCACTGGCCCATATGCGTGCACGAGAACTTGTACCACCGTTTCGCTAACATGGTGCGTGAAGCGGCCCAAGCCCTTGAGAATATAGTCCCCCAAGGATGGGGAGATGAGTTTCTGGACACCCCTGCCGCAAAAGAGGACTACCTGCAAGGATTGGCTCAGATGCTTTGGGAAGAGCCACCATCTATGGAAATGATTGGGGATATAGTGGAAGTAGACCCGTTGGCTCCTGAGGGGTCGCCAGATGGCCTGCCAGCACTGGTCGCCCTGGACTCAGTCGACGAAGTCACCATGGCCTTCGCCCCACCAGATGAGCAATTCATCCCTGATGGGATCCCGATCAACTCTGCAAGTGTGATGGAAGTGCCGCCACCTACTCCCCTGGAAGAATCCAAAGAAGAAGGCCCAATCATGTATGTCTGCATGATGGAAGGGCGAGACAGCTCAGGAGCACCTACCTGCAGGCCAAGGTCGCCTCCTCCACGCCCCTATATCCCGCACCCTGGAACTCGCGATGGTTTGAACCGCATGTTCCGTAGCATGCCCCAAGTGCTAGGGCCGGTACCGGAAGAGGTATACCATGCAGCTTACGGCAAATGGGCACCACCAGCTTACTCTTCTACAGTTCCTGGGATACCAACTGGGATACCCATAATGTTTGCACCCCCCAGAGTTGACCCGGCCAACGAAGTTACCATCACATATGCTCCACTCGAGGACGAGATACCGTGGGCCATCCCCATCAATGGAGCATGGATGGGGATATCATCAAAATCTGGCCCCCAGTCCGAGAGAAGCCAGAACAAGCCAGTGGGAGGCGCAGCACAAGATCCGATCTGCATATCTTCTGACGACAGCGCCAACATGATACTGGCTGAAGAACCAGAAACGGCAGTCATCATCAGCAAGAAAGACCAGGCACCACTCAGGAACTGGAGCGCCACACCTTTTGCCATCAGCAAAGTTGCTATCCCAAAGGGGGTTTCTATCACCTCTGAAGTTTCTATTGTAGCTACTACTGAAGTTTTTAATGAATATCTGAATGCTTCCTACTACTTGCATCTGTTAGAAGAAGAAAATAACAAAAATAAGCAACTTGAACATCGCAATCTTAGTATCAATCCCGACGCACACCTGGAAGATCTGGGGCACAGGATAGGTGATGAGATTGCCATAATAAAACAAAAAGAACAAAAAGAAATTGAAAAGCCAGTACAGATGGCAATAATAAATGAAATGCATGAGCTAGTGTCCAATCCTAAAAACGAGCAAGAACTCGACAAGTCAGATTGGGGCACTCGCCCATCGCAGCAAGAAGATTCAAACATCGTCCCCTGTGAGTCTTTCGAGCATGAGGACGATGATGAATCATGGGAGACCCCGCTTGAAATCCAACTTGCATTGGAAAGGCATGAAAAGGGTCCTCAGGCTAACATTGAGGAAACAGAGTCAATTGACATAGGTGAAATAGCACAACCAAGGATCCTCCAACTTGGTAAAAAGCTATCACCATTATTGAGAAAACAGATGTTTGATTTTCTTAAATCTTATTCTGACGTGTTTGCATGGTCATACGAGGATATGCCTGGGTTAGACACGGACTTGGTTGTGCATCGGTTGCCTACAAAGTCTGAGGCCGTACCTGTGAAACAGAAGCTCAGGCGCACGAAGCCGGAATGGGCACTGAAGATCAAGGAAGAGGTCACCAAGTAGTTGGATGCCGGATTCCTGCAAGTAACTCACTATCCAGAGTGGTTAGCCAACATTGTGCCAGTTCCCAAGAAAGATGGGAAAGTCAGGATGTGTGTCGACTATAGAGACCTGAATAGAGCAAGTCTGAAGGACGACTTCCCATTGCCACACATTGATGTACTGGTAGACAACACAGCAACGCATTCGATGTTCTCTTTCATGGACGGCTTCTCTGGTTACAACCAGATAAGGATGGCACCTGAGGATATGGAGAAAACATCCTTTATCACGCACTGGGGCACTTACTGCTACCGCGTGATGCCGTTTGGACTGAAGAATGCGGGCGCTACATATCAGCGTGCGATGACTCTGTTGTTCCACGATATGATACACAGGGAGATGGAAGTGTATGTGGATGACATGATAGCAAAATCCAAGGAAGAAGAAGACCACTTGGTGAATCTTGGAAAGATGCTCAACAGACTTAGAGAGCACAAACTTCGGCTCAACCCAAACAAGTGTGTGTTTGGAGTAACTTCAGGAAAGTTGCTCGGATTCATAGTGGGCAAACGGGGCATAGAGGTCGACCCCGTCAAAGCAAAGGCAATTCTGGAAATGCCTCCTCCGTCGACAGAAAAGGAAGTGAGAGGATTCCTGGGCAGATTGCAGTATATCAGTAGGTTCATCACGCAGATGACCCCTGTGTGTGAGCCTATATTCAAGCTGCTAAAGAAAGACAACCCTGTGATTTGGAATGACGACTGTCAAGTAGCGTTTGATAAAATCAAGGCCTATCTGATGAGTCCACCGACGTTGGTCCCGCTTGCCCCAGGACGACCCTTGATTATGTATTTGACGATCTCTGAGACGGCTGTAGGATGTGTGTTAGGACAACATGATGAGAAAGGGCGGAAAGAACAAGCAATCTACTACCTGAGCAAGAAGTTTACCGACATCGAAGTCAGATACACAGTGCTAGAAAAGACGTGTTGTGCCCTAGTCTGGGTAGCTCAGAAACTTCGGCATTATTTGCTTAGTCACACAGTCTTACTGATTTCCAACCTGGATCCGTTGAAATATATCTTTGAGAAGCCAATCTCCACTGGTAGGGTTGCCAGGTGGCAAGTCCTTTTGTCTGAGTACGACATTGTCTACACAACTAGAAAGGCGATAAAAGGGCAAGCCGTGGCAGATCACTTGGCAGAGCATCCACTACCAGACTACCAACCACTTCTGACTCACTTCCCGGACGAAGATGTGATGTGTACAGAGTCTGCAGATGATACAGAAGAAGCCAAGTGGTAGATGTTCTTTGACGGGGCAGTGAATGTAAATGGAAATGGGATCGGGGCAGTGCTAATCTCCCCGGACGGTGTTCATCACCCGATAGCAGCGAAGCTTCTGTTCGATTGCACTAGCAACATGGCCGAATATGAAGCATGTGTGTTAGGCTTGCGAGCAGCAATCGAGATGCATATACAAGAGCTAAAAGTATTTGGTGATTCAAGTCTTATCATCTATCAAGTGATGGGAGACTGGAAGACCAGAGATGTGAAGTTGGTACCGTACCAAGAACTGGTCAAGGAATTGGAAGAGCAATTCGAAAGCGTGACATTCGACTACATGCCACGAGATGGGACCCGGTTCGCGGATGCACTGGCTACGCTGGCATCAATGGCCACCATCACGGATGATGCTTAGGTGCAACCATTGGAGATAGAAATTCGGCGCTACCCTGTTTACTGCTTCAGTATCGAGAAAAGCACACCCGAAGAAGAGCCTTGGTACGCAGACATTGAGAGGTACACAAGGAACAGAATTCTGCCGGAAGGTGCCTCAGCGGCAGAGAAACGAACTATACAGAGGTTGGCAGGGCAATACTTCTACAGTGGGGGCAGGCTGTACAAGAAGTCATACAACGATTCCCTACTGCTATGTGTCAGAGAAGCCGAGGCGCAGAAGTTAATTGAGGAAGTCCATGGAGGTTTGTGCGGCGCACACATGAATGGGCATATGCTAGCAAGGAAGATTCTAAGGATGGGCTATTACTGGATGACCATGGAGGCAGACTGCTACGCCCATGTTAGAAAATGCCAGTTATGCCAGATTTACGCCGACAACATCCATGCGCCGCCAAATACGCTGTACTCCATGACATCACCTTGGCCGTTCGCCATCTGGGGAATTGACATGATAGGCCAAGTTCATCCAATGGCTTCAAACGGGCATCGGTTCATCATAGTGGCAATTGACTACTTTACCATGTGGGTAGAGGCCATGTCCTTCGTGAATGTGAAGAAATCTCATATGCTCAAGTTTATCAGAAACAGTATAATCTGTCGCTACGGAGTTCCAGAAGCGATCATCACTGATAATGCAAAGAATCTGAATAATAAGGAAATGGAAAAGATGTGTGAAGACCTGAAGATTAGACATCTAAACTCCACGGCATACTGGCCCAAGATGTATGGGGCAGTAGAGGCTGCCAACAAGAATCTGAAGAAGATACTTGAGAAAATGGTAGTCACTTACGGAGACTGGCATGAGAAGCTGCCCTATGCACTGCATGCCTATCGGACGTCGATTAGGACATCAACAGGGGCAACCCCTTTTTCCTTGGTATATGGAATGTAAGCAGTCCTCCCCGTGGAAGCACAGATTCCGTCACTCAGAATTCTGAAGGAAGCTGAAATCAGTGACGTCGAATGGGAAGAATCCAGATTTGACCAGTTGCAATTATTGGATGAAAAGAGGATCAAGGCTTTGTGCCATGGCCAACTCTATCAACAGAGAGTGGCGCGAGCCTACAACAAGAAAGTGAAGCCATGACAGTTCAAAGTGGGAGACCTAGTACTGAAGAGAATCTTTCCCCATTAAAAGGACAACCGTGGGAAATTCAAGCCAAACTACAAAGGGCCATTCGTAGTCCACAAGGTTCTGTCCTGAGGAGCACTTGTCCTGCAAGAGATGGACGGGGCAATTTTTCCTGAGCCGATAAATACGGACGCCGTCAAACTGTACTATGCCTAGGATCATTCTGATTGGGAAATGAAGAGAGGCCATCCTTGACTCTCCTTTAGACTGTAAATCCTTCCAAATAACTTAAATTCTCCCCTAGTTAAACAATTTTGAGCCTTAAAATTCTTTCAACCCATTACAAGTGTTCTACACATCAAACGGGGCATTCCTGGCAAAGCAAAAAGAAACAGGGCACTCTTGCCCAGAAAAAACCTCAAAAAGAAGAGAAAATGCAATAGGAAAAGAAAGAAAAAAGAAAGAAACACAAAAAATGGGGAAATGTTTACCTCACCAAAAACAGAGATACAAATAAGCCAGGATGTAAGTCCCACCAGCAATAAAAGTAGCACGCCTTGCAAACCCGAATAATTAAGCTTTTTTGAGCCGCTTATCCTTTCTTTCATAACCAAGACCGAGCCTACGCTTCGTCCCATCACAAAGACCTCTGGGATCCCAAAAAGAATGATTAGGGCAAACAGTTAGGTCTGCATTCGTCAGCAATGACGGAATTCAGAGTTTCGAGAAAGGCTAGACACAGTGAAAACCCGAAAAAAGGGCGTTGTGTGGTTAGTTAAAAAAAAACGGGTCACATCTGGATGGAGCAGAGCAAGATACAGAAAGGAACAGTGACAGTGGCTGATAGTAAACTGAGAAAATTGCACAGATCTGAGAGGTTCAGACCGGCAGGTTGTGCCTGAGTTAAAGACTTCACAGTGGCCTGTGATGACAATGCTACGGAAAATACCTAGCACTCCAAGTCCCGTCTGACCTTGGAAAATTTCTTTGATATTGCAAACACAGGCACACACTGACACACCTATTTTCTCTATAATTGTTCTGCTTAACTGTTTGAGGCTCCGCATTGGGCTACTAACCTGAGTTGATAGTCTCTCAACCTTGGCAGAGGCCGTTTCTAGTTGCAATGGGCAAAACGCTCAAAACAGGAAGAAAATAAGAATGCTTTGCGTTTATCCCCAGCAAGTCCAAGGCTGACCTTTTGTTCCTGTCCCGACTTCACAGGTACAGCAAGAATGGGATAACAGGACGTCTCCTCCAAAAATCCCCAGTGGAGTTCCTTCAGTAAACGGAGGATAATACCCTCCAAAATCCCCAGTGAAAGGCCTTCAGCAAGCAAGGGACGACACCCTTACATCCCCAGTAGAGTCCTCTCAAACAATAAGAGAGTAGTACCCGATGATGTAGACTTCTCAAAGCATCGCCCAGTCGGAAGAGGCCAGCTTTGCAAAGAAAAGCGGAAAGAAGACAAACAAGCTCGCATCAATCCCTAGCGGAGTCTCTCGCGATCAACAAGGCACTGGAACCCCATTTATCCCCAGAGGGAAAAGGCTTTACAAAGAAATAATAACAGCGTAAGGAACCCCATTTATCCCCAGCGGAGCACCATTTCCAAGGGAGTTCCCACGCTCATCAGAAAGGCCCAATCAGAGAGAATGGGCAATGAGGAGGGGATCCAGACTAATCCCTAGTAGAAGACCTCGGCCTCGTAAAGCCGACCGGAAGGCGCGCCACAGAAGAAATAAGCAGCAAGGCATGAAAAAGAATGAGCATAAATGGAGACATCATCGGGCAAGATGGCCCCTTTTGTAATTTTTGATTTCACACTTTTGTAAATAGAGTAGGGTAGGTGTGTGGGCTCCCTGGAGTCACTGGACAGCGCTGGAAGCACCTCCTCACCAATAGCAGCTCCTCCTCCACTCTTCTTTTCTCCTTTCTCCAGCCATCCCGCATCCCAAACCAGCCCTTGGCCTAAAAAAAAAACTATTAAAAGCCTCAAGTAAAAGACACCAAATGGACCAGAAGTCTGAAGTCACCCAAAATCGTTAATGGAACAAACAAGAAGAAAAGAATATTGTCAAGTGTCTGGCATCAACGCCGAAACAGGTTGGCGAGACCAAGTCCAATCTCCGTCAAACTTAAATCAAAGGCTGAAGAGTTGCCCTGCAAAAACCCAAAAGAAAAGGGTAAGGAAACTCTGAATCCAGGGAGTGACGCCACATGATTTGGCCGCTTCCCTCTCAAAATGAAAATTTCAAAGGACTTAGCTCGTCGACCATGTCGGCAGAAATGCCAGGCGCAAAAACGAGATTCTTTTTTTTCTCTTTGCCGTTCATCCGCAAGGTGACTCCGGCAAAGAGGGGCAGCTGTAAGCACCTCATTTTTGCGCTCCCAGAAAGGCCAAAAATGCAAAGCCCGGCTAAAAAAATCAAACCCGGAGGGGTGAAAAGTTGACCTTTTAATCAGATAAAATTTGGCCACCTTACTTTATCCCAATGGATAGAGAATCCCGGCACGGTTCCAACGCAACTGGGTTTGCAGGGATCGGAGCCCGGATGAAGGTTTTGCGGGCGGTCAAACTTAAGGAAGAGTCGAGAGTTGACTTTTCCTCGAATTCCGTGCCAAGTACCTTGATCTATGCCATTGGATAGAGAATCTCGACACGGTTCCAGCGCAACTGGGTTTGCAGGAATCGGAGTCCGGATGAAGGTTCTAAGGGTAGTCAAACTTAAGGGATGGCCAAAAGTTGACTTTTCCTCGGAATCCATGCCAAGTGCTTAGCCCCATGTCATTAAATAGAGGGCTCCGATACGAGTTCAACGCAATTGAGTTTGCTCAAATCGGAGTTCGGATTAAGGAGATATGATCTGTCGAAGTTTCCGAGCAGCAAAGCCAGAAGCTGCACACGTGGCGTAGTAACTGCGCACGTGGCGACCAACGCAGCAAAATATCTCAGGGACTAAATCTTAAATATAAAAAATTCGTACGGGCGATCCGTAGATATCCAAAAGCGTCAAATCGGTCGAATCGGTCAAGTCGAAGGGCAATTTTGTAATTTTCCTAATTGTATCCGGTCATATATGCCGGATACACTGCCTATCCTTCATATCCGGACTTGAAGGTCGGATACATGAAGATATTTGCGCGAGATTCACGCCACTTGGCCGACAAATTTGCGGCGGCATTAAATTTTGAAATGATTAAATCATGTATCCGGCCTGAGTTGCCGGATACAAAGGAAGGCCAGTGTATCCGGCCTTGAAGGCCGGATAAGGGGAGACTGTAATGTATCCGGCCTGAGTTGCCGGATACATTATGTTTTCTATAAATAGCAAACCAGCAGCTCATTTCCGGGGTTGGTCTTTTCTTGGCTGCTTTGAGCTTCCCTCTCCCACTTTTTCCCACGAAAGCCCTGCCTCCTTTGCCCTTCATAACTTCATCACTTCACCCCCAGAGCCATCCAAGCCTTGGCCTTCTCCTCTCTTTCCATTTCCTTGTTGAAACAAGGGAGATCTGCTGCTGTTGCGAAGAGAAGGAGGAGTTCCAGCACCTATCCAAGCCCAAAGGAAGTGCCGACACACCTCAAATAAGGTCTTAAAACCTAAGGTAAGGCTCCTTACCATATGGTGTCCATCATATATTAAATTCAAATTTTTCTAAGGTACTTTTTACGTTGGTCATCTTCCCATGCATGCACTGGCTTTGGGTTTTGTTGTGCACGTGTGTTTCCCTTGTTGTGATTTCTTTGGTAACATGGAGATCCCTAAAGGGGGGAGAGACCCCATGCACGACCTTAGGAGAGGGTAAGAGGTTTTGTAGCTCCATTTTCGGCCATTGCTCTGGCCTATGGGTGCTTGTTTTGAAAGGGAGCTTGTTCCCTCCTATTAGCTTCCAATGTACCCCTATGATAAGCCCCCTCCTCTTTCCCCTCTTCGAGTTCCATGAAAGCATGAGACTGGAATTAGGCCTTGCTGTTTTATTTCTTTCTTTCTCCCCTTGTGTCTTCTTTTGCATATGTGTTGACATGAATGTTTAGATCGTATGAACATGCAGTTTTTTTTTTGATGCTTTATGTACTTGATTCATGCCCTGTACATGCATATTGTTAGGGTTCTTACTTAGCTGTATTGATAAGTTGGCATGCTTTCCTCCCTCCTAGGAAGACAATTTTTCTGCAAGCATGAACCCCTTCCCCATTGTTGTGCATCCCCTTTCCATTGCTAAAAAACCAAGGGGAGAAGCCAAATGTGGCTTCTCCCAAATCTGAACCAACTTGGGCCCTCACAGGGGCCCACCAGACCTTTAGGAGACTCCTGGGAACCCTTGGAATCCATCCTGAATGGCAAAAAGCCCAAAAAAGGCCATTCCAGGGTGATCCGGCAACTCAGGCCGGATCACCTGAGGCCTTAGCATATCCGGCCACCAAGGCCGGATAACCCATAGGCCCTGTGTATCCGGCCACTCTGGCCGGATCACCTGCAGACCATGTGTATCCGGCCTGAGTTGCCGGATACACACAGAAATGTGTTTTTTGCACTTTTGAGATATGTGGCCGAATTTTATGGTAATTTGAAGCTAAACCAACTGAACCAACCAACAGGGTTTTCGGGTCACCTGGAAACCCAACGTGGGACTTGGACCAACCGGTCTAACTTAACACAATAGTGGGCCTTCCAACGGGGCCCACCAAGCCCAATAAACCCCTAAGCATGCCATTAAGTAACTCAAGTAAAAAGAACCATGTGAACCGGGCGGGCCAAACCCAATGCGGCCCACCCGAACCTTGCCATATGTGAATTAATGCATAAACTCCTTGGTTTGGCCGAGACCAAGGGCTAGGGCCTGTCGGGGCCGCCTAAAGCTTTCTAACCAAACCGAGTTAGGGTGCAAGCCCTAAACTCCAAGGAACTGGGCTTTCAAGCCCAAGACCTGGATCATGGGCCCCAAGCCCAGTGTCTAGCCCACTTCGGCAAATTAAATAAAGTAACCCAAAATCACTTGGCCACCATGGGGGGCCCACCTAAGGGGCCCACCAACCGATCCGGCCCACCTCTGGCATAGAAAACACTTAATCAAATCCAAACCTAAGTGAAATTAACTCATTGTCCACAGCCCATAGGGCCTTCTAGGCTTAGACAGAGGCCCACATGGGCACATGGGCTTACCCAAGCCCACCAAGGGCACCGTGGGCCTTCCAACGGGGCCCACCCAAACAGACCCAGACAATTCAAGTAAGCAAAGATAAAATCAACTAAAGGGACCCACACCAACCCAGGTGGTCCCGCCAAGACCTAACAAAAAAGAATGCTGGATTAGGAATCGGGTGAAGACCAAATAGAATGCTAACTCAAATTAGGGAACCCACAAGACCCGTCATCCGACGGGGTGGACTAGGGTGTCTACGGACTTCCCCAGACCGCAATCGAGAACCAGACTTAGAATCTCAAGCCGCAGACCCAAAAGCCCTAAATAGGCAAGATTAGGCACCTAGGTGTCCGCCTGCACCCCATCAGGCGGTGGCGACTCCGAATTTACCCCGTGCCGCGTTTCCCACGCACGCACAATAGGGCTGTGCTGGCTGTACATAATTAACAGCCTGCGCTTCCTGCCTTCTGGGTTCTTGCCCCTAATTTCTGTCACTCTGTCCGGTTGCAAGCCTCCTCTGTGTAGGGCCCTGACCACTACCATCTATCTTACCAGCCCTTACAGCATCTTCAATCCTGTCTGCTGTCAAAATCAAGTCATTGAAGTTAGAAGTACTTTGCCCCAGTAGCAGGGAAAAGAATGGCTGTCCAAGTGATGCAATGAACAAGGAGGTCATCTCCTATTCAAGTAGTGGGGGTTGGACTAGGGTCGCCAATTCTTTCCATTTCTTGGCATATTCTCGTACTGACTCTTGATTCTTCTTGGAGAGCCTTTGTAACTCTGCCCTAGTCTGAACTATCTGACTATTCAATCGGTATTGCTGGATGAACTTGGCAGCTAAATCATTCCAACTCTTGATCTTAGTCTTATCGAAACCCAAAAACCAATTGTATGCTGCTCCTGTCAGCGACCTCTGAAAGAATTGTATCATAATTTTTTCATCTTTGGCATATTGACACATATCTCCAGAGTATGACCTTAGGTGGTTTAACGGGCACCCGGTGCCATCAAACTGATGCAAGTCAGGGCACTTGAATTTTGGTGGAAGTTGAACATCGGAGAAGAAGCAGAGGCTATCTAAAGTAGCCTCCATGGGGACCGCACTGGGTCGTAGGCTTTTCAGTTCTTCACGCAAAGCATCTACTTCTGCCTTAGTGGCTGCCATCTTTTCATCAAATTGGGCCTGCTGTGTTCTATACCAATCTTCCTCTTCTTGCCCCAGTTGGGTAGGTGCAATAGTTTGTGGAAGAGGTACCGCCTGTGGAGGCGGAGGTGGCACCAACGGTGCTAGGTACACAGGGTATGGTGGTGGAGCATCTGTCTGTGGTGGAGCAATTGGTTGCTGCAGGGTCACTGGTGTAGCTGGGGGAGTCATCCTGAGTTCTCTTAATTCTGCCATTAACTCTTGAATAATAGACCCCATACTGTCAATCCTCTGTTGTAGATCAGTCACCGTCTGTGTCTGGCTAGACTCTGCCTGGTCCTGTCCTGACGAGGTCTGTTCCCTTGGCTGCTCCATCTCAAGTCTTCTTCTGGATCTTAATAGGTAGGGGCTTCGAGAAGCAATTTTGGTACCTGGGAAGGGCAACCGGCTGATATTAGTGCAACTTATATGCATGATTATTGATGTATTCTAACTGTAAAGAAGGATTAAGGATTACTTTGTTTGAATTATTTTGAAAATGATAGGGACTCTTAAGCTTGATCTATTTTAGCCGAATGGCTGGGAAAGAGAACCTAGTTTAGATTGGTCTGTTTTAACCAAGCGGCTGGGAAAGAGAACCCAGTTTAAACTGATCTGTTTTAGCCAAGCGGCTGGGGAAGAGAACCTAGTTTAGACTGATCTGCTTTAGCCAAACAGCTGGGAAAGAGAACCCGGTTTAGACTGGTCTGTTTTAGCCAAACAGCTGGGAAAGAGAACCCGGTTTAAACTGGTCTGTTTTAGCCAAACGGCTGGGAAAGAGAACCCGGTTTAGACTGGTCTGTTTTAGCCAAACGGCTGGGAAAGAGAACCCGATTTAGACTGGTCTGTTGTAGCCAAACGACTGGGAAAGGGAACCCGGTTTAAAAGGTTGGTTTGAGCTCAGTATCACAAGGTTGGACTATGTCAAGTCTCCGCAGGGGATGAGCTAAACAGCAACATCCAGGTGTACCTTAACCAATTTTCAGTTTAATCTCTAATGGTTTTAGCACCTAACTTCGGCTAGTAGTTCTCGGGCGTGTCTTAGCTAGTCGTTGGTTTAATCACCATTGACTTTGACGTCTCACAACGGGGAAGGCTATGCCAGGACGATGTTCCACCAACTTTCTGGTTTAATTACCAGTGGCTTCAGTGCCCTAAGAGTTTGGCTAGGGATGCCCGAGCGTACCTTAGTCGTTAGCTTAGTTGCTTGACCTTGGTGCCACACAACGGGGTATGCTATGCCAGGACGATCCTCTGCCAATTTTCTGGTTTAAACACCAGTGGCATTAGTGCCCCAAGAGTTCGGCTAGGGATACCCGAGCGTACCTTAGTCGTTAGCTTAGTTGCTTGACCTTGGTGCCACACAATGGGGTATGCTATGCCAGGACGATCCTTTGCCAATTTTCTGGTTTAAACACCAGTGGCATCAGTGCCCCATAGGCTGACCGTGTCATCCTTTAAATCAAACGGGTGTGATCTGAGCTCAAGGGATTGGGTGTTCTTTATTCAGAACCCTGGGGTTTTGAGACTTAAACTTGAAACTTGAGAGTTAATAAGGATGGGGTGTTCTTTATTCAGAATCCCCTGGGTTTAAAGATTCCCTTGGCAAGTTCTTTATTCAGATTGCCTGAAAGTTTTAGAATTGGTTGCAAGAATGGAATGTTCTTTATTTAGAACCCTTAAAGATTTAAAATTTAAATTAGAAATTGATAATTTCTGAAGATTTGAAAGTTGGTAAGAATTGGGTGTTCTTTATTTAGAACCCTTGAAGATTTAAGATTTAAATTTAGAATTGATAATCTCTGAAGATTTGAAAGTTGAGTAGGAATTGGGTGTTCTTTATTCAGAACCCATGGGTTAAAAAATTTGGCGAGTTCTTTATTCAGATCGCCTGAAAGTTTTGAAGTTGATGGATTGGGGCCAGATTGTTTGAAAAAGGAATTGGGGGGATGTCTTAATTGGCCTTATTGAATCTAACACAAAACATTTCATGGAAAAGGAAGTACAATGCCAAAATTCAGAACAAGCAATTACATGATTAAAAAAAAACAAACAAACCCAGAGTCTAGCTAGGTTGGTCATCATCATAATGAGAGGACACGTCTCGTCTTTTCAAGGCACGCAGAAGTTTATTCCGCAGACGTCGGTCCTCTTTTGCGCGTCTGCGCATGGTGTCAAGCTGCTGTTGAAGGGCCTCATTGGCCTGCTTGTTTTTACGCTCGGAATCCACGTATGCACAGTGGATTCGAGAATGAGATTCTCGCAGTTCGGCCACCCTATCCCTGTATGTGTCAAGGGGCGGAACTGGGATATCGTTAGAGGTGACGATATGAAGAGGAGGTGGGCTGTCTACCCCAGTTTCTCGAGCAATCCATTGTTCGTAATTACAAACGTCGGATGCAGTGAAAATGTCCTCTTGGAGTATGTGCACGTGTTGCCATTCCTTCACCAATTTTTTCTTCAATTCCCATGTAAGTGGGCCATTTAATCCTTCCGCCTCATCCGTGATTGGTATTCCCTGAGACTTCCCAAACTGTCTCAGAATTCGAACCGAATAGTATGGCATGGCATGAGTCAGGCCTATCAAGGCTAGGCAATGTCTTTTCCTGAAAGCTATGACGGGAGTATATGTTTGGTCAAATGTGCCTCCCCATCTTATATCAGTTTCTCCTTTCAACTGGAGAAAGTGGTCAAACCAATCCTCTCTAGAGGGTAAGTCTGGTCTAATCTCTCTTCGGGCCATCAATGTGACATTGTCACGGACGTACCCATAACGTGGGCTGATAGGTTCAGCAACCATCAGGTGATCTTGGAGCCAAATGTGTAGAAGAGGAGCGCATCCCTGAAACCTCCTAGTTCCGTTCTTGGTCATGGTCAAGGCATGATATAGCTGAGCTAGGATCAGTTGTGCAATTCGGAATTTCACTTGGAGTTGGTCTACAATTTCCATGAGGGCCAAATTAATGGTGTCTCCCCCAGTAGGAAAGAAGAGTTGTGACAGAACCATGAGGGTGAAGGTGTCCCACCAAGCACGGGGTCTTTCCTGCTTTTTGTCCCTTATCTTTTCAGCAAGGAAGGTTTTAGAGACCCGAGTGAATGCTTGGTCACCTCTTAAAGTCTGTAATTCTCCTCTGGGTTGGCCAAAGAAAGTACAAGCTTCATTCTTGTAGCTATCTTTAAGGTTTGGCCTGGCTGGTTCTCCATGATCACGAAATCGGAGGAATAACTCAAATTCTTCAATTGTGGGAGTCAACTCATTAGTCCCAAACCTAAAAAGGGAAAGCTGGGGATCCCAGAAAGGCAAGGCTGCTTGAATCATGTCCCAATTAATGGGCACATTTAATAGGGACAAAGTTTGTCCCATGTGGTATTTCTGTTCCCATTTAATTTGTTCATCTCCTTGCAATTGCCTTGTCCAAGAACGGATCCAAGGGGTATCAAAGGCACACTTCTCTATCCTGGGGAAGCGAACTCTCTCAATCGAGGATGAGGATGCCATACCGACTATCCGATTGAAATTCCAAGTCAATTTATGGTTTTCCACCAAAAACTCTAAATTAGTCTAAGGCATGCAACAGGATATGCAAAAATTAAATTAATGCCTAAGCAGTTTATACAGTTATCAATCACAAGAATCAAATCCAAGCACTCAAGTTATGGGGTTTTAAGGGTTATGTCCTTTAAATGTTTGGAGAACACATTCAGGTCTTAGCCGGCCTTTTCTTTCATCTGCCCTTTCATCTACTCTTTCATCTGCCCCTAGTGTTAGACTGAAAACAATATTTACAACTTGCCTTCGAGGGCGAAATTTACAAAAATAAATTTGGAAAGATAATCACCTTTAGGGTTGTTGAGAACCCAAAAGGAGGGTACAAATTTGCTACTCAACAGGTGGGCTGAAATCCTATCTCTAGGGTTTTTCTGCCTCTGTTCTGACCCATCTTTGTCTGATCTGGCCGGCTTTCAACTGAACCAAGACTGACTTGAATGCATGGATTAAATCGAGTTAATTTCCTTAAATTAGGGTTAGGACCAACAAAGGCGGGGGTTAATGCCCCAGATTGATTTTACCCCTATTTGTTTATTCATGTTCATGCTCACATCAAGGTTTATCAGAAGTAATAGGTGGGGAAGGATACCCAGCCCAAGGCACCTGCCTTCAAGGGTCTGAGCCAAGCACTAGACCCTTCGCGTACCATGGCAAGAAACCAATGGCGCTTGAAGAATCCAGAAACCTGGGGAGATGGGTTTACCCTGCTTTCCCTAGCAAGCCACGGGAGCGTAGGGCTAATACCATCCCAAAAGTAAGTTTCTCGATTGAAGAAGGGTGCCTACTAGAGAGATCTAGGTTTTGGTTAAGAAGAGCATTCACATGGTGCAGACAGCATTCAGTTCGGATCATCAATGCAGACTCCCTCGTGCATGTCACCCCACGCAGTCAAAAAAAAATTCATTCATGGTGTAGTGAGGTGCTTGTATGTGCAGTGGGGTCAAGTGCTGTGTTTGTTTGGGTGATTCTCGGATAATGGGCTGATTAAGGGTTCCTTAATGTCACTTTTATAGTGAGAATACAGAACAGTATGCAATACAATGCTTGGGTGGATCCCCAGGTAAGTGGAGGGTCACAGGGAATCGCTTAAATTCAACTTTCCTTAGGCAATTATCTAGTCCTTATGATAGGATCCCCCAATACCATGTAATTGCATAAGTTCCATAAACCACTAAGGTTGGACAAGAAGTACTTCCTAAATCTGCTTATATCCACCTAAGTTGACTCGTTTGATAACCAGGGTCCGACTGGGTTGAGGGTTCCCCAGCGGAGTCGCCAAGCTGGGCGCACCTAAACCTGGCCTAGATCGCACACGGGGCGCACTTTTAGTGCGTGCCACGGGATATTTTGAGTCGCCACTGCCTGAGAGTGCAGGCAGACACGATTTTTCCCTAATCAGGTCTAAGTTTGGTCTGCGGCTTTTTCAGAGTTCTAGCTAAGTCCTCGGTTATGGTCCGGGGAAGTCCTAAAAACACCCCGGTCCGCCCCGTCGGTCTGACGGGTCCCTCGGGTCTCCCTGGTTTTTGAGTCAAGTTCACCCTTCCTAGGCTAGCATGCTGCTTTATTTGGTCTGGCGAGGCCCTCTGAAGGTGTGGATCCCTTTTAATTTGATTTTATCTTTTTATTTAGTGGAGTGGGTTGGACCCGGGTCCCGTTGGAAGACCCGTGGGTTGCCATGATTGGGCCTGGGGCCCAGTTGGGTTATTGGGTAACCCATTTGGTTATTTATTAAATTAAACCATTTACACATGCAATGGGCTTAGTGGGCTTGGATTTGGCCCATTAGCCAAGGGTCAAGGGGCCTGGGCCTATTTATTGAAAACAGGCCTGGTATGGCCAGTCAAAGTGTGGTCCACTCAAGTGGGCCCAAGGTGAGTCTTGGTGGGCCCTTCTAGGCCCACAGTCCAAAAGTGGGCTAAAAATAGCCCAAACAACTTCTTGGGTTAGTTTAAACTAGTTTAGGTCGGAATAGATCCAACCGGGCCGAAAAATTACATTTTTTATGTTACTTTTACATCTGCCCGTATTTTCTATACGGTCCACCCTTACCTGTGAACGAAATCCGGTTTGGCTCGCCCGTGAAGCAAACACGGTCCTGACTGGACCGTTCTGAGTTTACGGGCGCGGCCAATTTTGTATTTCTGGTGCCGATTCAGCTTGGGATCAGTCTGGCTATCTTCTTGGGACCTCCAATGACTTCTGTGGTGATTCCAGATTCTTCAAATGCTACATTTTCTTCATTTGGCTTAAAGGCCTTCTTCTTCTTTCTTTCTCTTCTAACATGAAAACCAACATGTTTTTGGATGATTCATGATCATCTTTTGGAGAGAGAAATGGGGAATTACAAGGAACTCATTTAATCTCAAGAAGGGTTCAATCTTTCCATGTCAAAGAATTAAAAAGGGTTACTTGATTAGTTAATCAAAGTGTTCTTTAAACACTTTCTTTTTTCTCCTTTCTTGTAATGCTCAACCTTTTAATGCCATCTTCTCATGGCACTCAAAACAGCAACTGAGTTAGTAATATCAAAAGAATTTAAAAGAGACTAGAAAAGAAGTTGAAAGTGAAAACATTGATGATAATGTCATATTATAAAATCTAATATACTTACAATATGGTTTTTGCTAGTGATGATTTCCCCGGTGAATTCGGCAGCGCTTCCGCGTCCTCCAAAAATTCTTAAGTTGGGTTTGGAAGGGATTCGGTAGGTGGTTATGTTCAAAGGAGGATTAAAGAAGGTTTGGACATAGTTTTGGTGGGACAGGGGTATTTTGGGAACAAAAAGGGTCTAGGTATTGGGGTGGTGGTATTTGGACAGAGTTTGGCCGTGACTAACACACAGACAGAGAGGGGAGAGGCCAAGGAGAAGGCTTGTTGAAATGAGGGGGGGCCTCTCTATTTATAGGCAAAAAAGGGCGTGCCCGTATTTGACGTACGGGCGTGCCTTGCCCGTACTTCAAGTACGGGCGTGTTTTGCCCGTAATTCAAATACGGGCGAAAAACGCACATTTGTAAATCTCGCGAATCGGTCGTACGGGACGCGTGTCCCGCCGTACAGCGACGCGTGTCTTCTTCCAGAAGCTTGCCCGTATTTCAAATACGGCCATGCCCTGCCCGTAATTGAAATACGGTCTAGCACGTTTTTTTAAAATGTTTGGATTTCAAACCTATATTCAATTTGGTTTTTTGCAAGATTTCATTCGATTTTTCCGATTATTTTATTAAAAAGCGAGATTCCTTTTATTAAAATATTAATAAAAACATTTATTTTATTTATTTTATTGGTTTATTCCATTTTTTGTTGCCTTTTTGCCGCATGGGCAGTTTTTCTGAAACTTCAATTGCTCATAACTTCTTCATCCGGTGTCCGATTTCAGCAAACTTAGTGTTGTTGGAACTGGCTCAGAACCACCTATCCATTGGGATCAAGTTTTGCAACTGAATTGGGGTCAAGCAAAAAGTCAACTTTTCGCTCCCTAAAAGTTTGACCAACTCATAATTTTCTCATCTGGACTCCGATTCCAGCAAATTCAGTTGCGTTGGAACCGTGTTGAAAAAGTTTGATGACCAAATTTACTTGAATCAAAAGTCAATTTTTGGCCCCCTCAGGGTTTGACTTTTTAATTGAAATTTTCATTTTCTTCATTTTTTGGGGTGCAAAAATGAGGTGCTAACACCAACTATGCCCACTAGTCGCCGAAAATCCCTAAGGACTAATAATTCTGTAATTGTTGGTGCCTAGCGGCATATAAAAGGTAAATTTGTAATTTATCTCAATATCGGATTATCTGGGTTGAAATTCTGATTTGGAGATTCTTAAATAATAATCTGGTTAATAATATAAATTTAAATGTCTCATGGTTATTTGTTACAAATTTATAAGTCTGATTTTCATAAAACTTAGATTTCATAGTTAATTACAAAAGTTGGCAACTAGTAACCTAATTGTCTCCCTATTTTATTTTTCTGCAAAACGGGGTATTTGATAATTTATTTTGGTCTTAAAACATCTTAATTAATTATTAAAAATAGTTTAGAATTGAATCTGGAATTAAATTTGAAAAATTCAGATTTTTCTGCACTGAGCGCTCAAGATCGCCTAGGAACGCTTAGGCGGTCTAGGGTCAGTGGTAGTTCAAAACAGAGCGCCGACTACCCATCAGTAAGCAATCAACGGCGGTCAAAAGTTTTCCAACCAGCACTCAGGAGCGCTGAGCACAGTGTGGTCAGCGATCTCCCAAAATCGGCCATACAGCGTATAAAAACTCAATTTTTCTTGTTCTAATCAATACTAACATACATATAAGATCTCTATCATGCTAAATACATATAAATACAATACAAAAACATGCAACACGAATTGATTAATCCCAAGAACACGAAACGAACGTAAAATCGGTGCTACCTACCTCTTACGGTCGTCCCCTCTTCTTCTCTTTTAAACAAGACTATCACACTCCCTCTTGGTTGCAGGAAAACCTTGGAACAGTGAGAGACTCGGTCCTTCTTTCCTTCCTTCTTCTTCTTCCTCAGTCACTCTCGGTCGTTTTTGTCTTGTGGCTATTGAATACAAACGAGTACGAGGAAATACGATTAGGTATTCCCAAACGTATTCCTTTAGGGTATTTAACATGTATATATACTCTCTGATCCCATGCAACTCATGCACAACAAACTCAATGTACTTCGCCCAATCATAACTCATCAGAATTAAAATATTAATCATACCTCGATATCTCACAATCAGACGGTCCGATCTGCACCAAACTCCTGATCTTCGCTAATAATGATATCACCTACATTAATAATTTATTTCCATCAATTAAAACCCTCAATAATTTATTTTATTAATTCAAAAAAATTCGAGGTCTTACATGCCCCCTTGGGAAGTGTTCCAAACTTTATATCCAATTTACCCATAATGACCTTATAATTTATTTTAAAAGTTGATTAATAAAGGATTATTGTAGTCTTTTTCACTTTAATGCCTTTAAAGTCTCCTGAAAAACATGGACGATTATGAAAAGGATTCAAATCATCTATAGTTGAGCCCGTAAATTGGCTCAACCGTACCCAATTGTTGCTTGCCAACTAAGCAAACAAGACTCTCTAAAAAATGAAAATCACTCTTTCCGTTTTCCCATGTAGGAGAAAGAAAGGAGAGGGAGTATTGCTTGCCTACTTGGCAAGCAACAATTGGGTACGATTGAGCCAATTTATTGGCTCAACCGTAGATGATTCAAATCCTTACGAAAATGGTTCCCTCGAAACTTGGAACGGCTCCTAATTTTTCTCTCTTTTGCTTTTTGAACAATACACACAGTCATCTGTTTGAAACTGAATTTCACACCCCCACATACAGTGCAATCAGAAAAGGACATGTTTATCTTAACCATCTGTGAGATCGGAGTCTCCGAGAGGCTACCCAATGCTTTCTATCACTTGCACTCATCATTGTCCCAGCCACCCAATCCAATCATCTTTCATTGATTTGTATTACTTTCTCCATGTACGTCAATATTCACATTATCCATTAGAATTCAAACATGTTGTATTTCATGATTTGTGTAAAACCCTGAATTTTCAGTAAATAAATAAATAAAAATTAAATACGAATACTTAGAATGTTAATGAATTTGTCAAAATAAATTGGAGATTAAATATATAGCATATGATTTGTGGTACTTATAATTTATCTGGGATTTATAATGGATTAAGAATGACAGAGAATACATTTTGAAATTTTAGAAGAAATCGAATTTGTAGATATGAAATTATCAAGAGAAGGGTATTTTTGTCAATTCATATTAATTATCAGTATATAATTAAATACATTAATTAAATTATTATTAGACTTGAGAAATGATTATAGACTTAAGTTGGTCTAGATTGCCTATTAACAATGATATTTATAGCTTAATAAGTGGAATAAGGGTATAATGGTAATTATAGTTGATTTGGAGCCCTAAGTTGAGGAGATGAGGATTTTATTGAGGGATTTTAATTATAATTATAGATGATCACGTTGATATAGGAGATCAGGAGTTTGACGCAGATCTGACCGTTGGATCGTGATATATCGAGGTAAAAATTATATTACGGTGGTTCTGCGATTCAATTTATCGGATGTGTAAGGAACGATAGTGGTCTGATGCACAGGATCATGGAGAATAAAATAGGGTTTTATACCCTATAGGAATGCCAATCGTATGGGTATGTGTCTTGGGATGGTACTCGGCAGCTAAAGAGAAGAAGAACGAGAGAGAGAAACGGAGACCGAGAGGACAAGAGGAAGAAGAAGGAGGGAGAGGAGAGCTTGATCTCGGGTTTCGTAGCATTCCAGGAGTGCTTGGGGTCTGTGAACAAAGGAAACAATTGCTAGTTAGAGGAGGAAGGAGGGTCATTCGAATCAGGTAGGTAACACCCTGTTTTTGTCGTGGATTTGTATTTTCTTCGTGTTTAATTGCAATCGCATGTTTAACCATGATATATATGTATGTTTCGTTAGATTATTGTTGATTATATGTGTACAAATCGTTTGAAATTGAGAAATCACATTGTTTTATTCTCGGATTAGCCGCACTACATAGAGCGCCTACCTCCATCGCCTAGGCGATGGGTAGGCGCCCATTATATGTTAGGACGCCTAGGGAGACCGCCTAGGCACCCCTAATGCTCAAAAACAAAAACAAAAACACGATTTACATAAATGCATAGCCGCCCAGCCAGGTCGCTTAGGAGACCAAGCTAGGCGGCCAAATCTTAAAAAGATATAAAAGCTTCTAATGATTACAAGCCTAAAACTTAATTACTTTCTTTTATTTTATTGAATATAACTAAAACTTAACAACTTTCATATGCTTTATTGACCATTACCAAACCTTAATAATTCTTAATACTTAAACCAAATCGATTAATTCGTAAACTTTAAATTCTCCCCAACTAAATAGTATCTACTTTTGTATACGTTACTTAGGTTATCACCAAACTTTAAATAATTTCTATTACTTTTAAACGACCCCACCTATACTATTAAACAATTGAAATTTTATATTAATATAATTAATACACTATTAGACCCGCCCATTAGCGTGTGTGTTATGGGTCCATTTTCTTATATGATTAAATATCTGTCTAACATGAAATCGGGTTATCACATTAAGCGTATTTTTCTGTGCTGAATGAAATATTATGATTAATAAACTGAGTAATTGATTTTTGAACAAGATTTTGGATTATTAATTAAACATGAACCTACTATGTTATAAATAATATTGGAATGAGGATTATTTGTATAATGGCTTGGTGGCCAGTTTTATTGATAACCTGCTTGGTGGTAGAGTTGTATTTTTATATTACCCGCTTGGTGGCGGAGACCCATACCCGCTTGGTGGCGAAGACCCTTACACGCTTGGTGGCGGAGAACCTTATCCGCTTGGTGGCGGAGACCCTTATCCGCTTGGTGGCGGAGACATTACCTCCTTCAGGAGAGACATATTTCCTCCTATGGGGGAGATATAGTTCCGATGGGATTGCATCCTACATGAGAGATATCTCATGTGGGGTAGATGTGATTATTCGCGATTGCATCCCATAGGGGAGATGGGTGTGTGAGTTCCACTGGAAGGTAAGGAAGCTATCTCCTGCGGTAGAGGTAGATGCTGTGTGTCCACATCCTGTAGTCGAGATATGCTATCTCTTGCAGGGGGTACCTGTAATCTTAGAGATGTGCATTCTCCTGCAGCGGTAGTGTAGATACTATGTGTTTATGTCCTGTGGTAGAGGTATGCTACTACCTGAAGGTTGGCTTTTACTACTGATTTCATGACTAGTTCTCTGATTGATGGATTGATTTAGACGTATCTGACAAGAATGGGTTTAAATGAAATATTAAACATAACATAATTGAACGGAATTGCTGTGTCTTGGTTTAAATTGTTAAAATTGAAATAAATTGGAAAACCACGTGATTATGATTTATAATATATATATTGTCCTTCTAATTAAAAATGAAATATACATGATAAACTGTCTTTATTTCGAGCACTAATTTAATGTTGGTTTGCATCGTGATTATTCATTTATATTATCAACCGTGATTACTCATTTATTTTACTGAGCATGAAACCACTATCATTTTCCATATATATATATATATAAATGGTTTTTCTTCATGCATAGTGTTACCTACTGAGATATTCGTATCTCACCCTTGCTTTTAAATATTCTATTTTTTAGGTCATCTTGGTGAGGACACCACAGGTTAGACTGATAGTGGGCTCAAAGTCTAGAAAATCCTGAAGACAAGAGTAGGACATGTTATATAGTTGTATTTATTTTCTTGGACTAATAGTAGATGATCTAGTAGAATTTAAGAGTTAGTTAACAGGTAGTTGCCCTTTTTATTGATGAACTTAATGTAATTGAAATTTGTGGATTTTATTGAAATAAATAGATGTTTCTTAGCGCACTCTAAGATATTCTTAATTCCTTATGCTTGTGTAATTGATTGCTCTATTATCATACAAGTAATGCCCTAATCCAAGTCAAAAGAAAAAAATGGCCCGGATTTGAGGCGTTACAATTTTACATTAGGTTCAACAAGTTGAAGAATAGAAGTATTAGTCATGGTATCAAACACAACTCCACTTACATTCATTCAAAGGGTGAACCCGTGAGTTTGGTAGCCAAGTTTTCGGTCTACTCTGAAAGCCTTGCAAGCCAACATGACTGTAAACTTATCAACACAATTCATAAATGCCAAATCGTAGGTTGAAGAAAATACACAGTAGGATATTACTTAGAGACAATACGGTAGACTCTGTTCCTTTGGCGGAATCGTAGCCTAATTTGGCTTTCATTCATATATACTAGTGGAGTGCACGTACATACTACATGTATGTAGTTGGGAGTGTGTGAAATCTGTTTGCAAACCATCTAACTCTATATATATCTCCTAACAGGTAAACAACATAGACATGCATGTAACGCCCCGAACCCGAGTCAGTGCAAACCGGAAACCGACCCGAACCCGGTTCGCTACTGTGACAACCCGAATTCAGTTCAACAACCAAATCCGAGGTGTCACTGGCCCATATCAAATAATGATCAAGAATATACCAGACTAAAGAATTTAAATAATCCATTCAATTAAGTAACTATCAGAGTGCGGAAACAAATATGTGCGGAAGTGTAGTCTAAAATCCTCAAATAAACATTGAATTTAATCATCAATCATTAATATCAAAGTCCAGTAAAATAAAATGGTTACTATCTCTCTCATCTCTCTAGTACATCAAATCCAAATGAATCATAGTCTATCAAATATGACCAAGTCTAAACAATCCTCCACCTCAAACAAGATCCGGATAAAAGTAATCCTTCGGTGAATACTTAGCTACTTCTCCCTGGAAATCACTAAGATCCCCCTCTCGTGTATCAGCTGAAAAATGAAATGAAAGTAGGGTGAGATATGAATATCCCAGTAGGTAACACATGCATGATTAAACAGTTAATATAAGTAAAGTACGGTTCATGCACGATTAAGCAATATCGACTAATCAGGCTCCTATAATCATTCGTATCATTCATGAATACAAAACAGTATGATAAACAGTTCTAGAGATGAAATTCAGCAAGTTCTATTATAAGAATCCAATATCAAAATCAATAACATAATTCATACTTTGCTAGGATGCACTAAACAGTCACATCCGATCAATATCTCAATCACATGCCTCCAGCATGTATACAATAATAATAACAAATGCTTGTGATTTCAGTGTCATTGTAGGACTAACAAAGATAGATAAACCTTTTGAGATGATTCTCAACCAATTGCTATAACACCATGCGGCTTAGGAGCAATGCTACTAATGATACTCAAGTCCCATGCAGCGCAACTTAGACAAGAGCCGTAGTCACTGACTTATTGCACACGTACCCATCAGAGTTGGTATGTACTACCAGCATGCAGTACCAGAATCAATACATGGACATGGTCGCTTATCCACATGTATAGGGAATCGCCAGCGGCTCACCGGGGTGTCCCTCCAGACATAAGACCTTCCCAGACAAACTAACTTGCAAAGGAAGCGCGTCGCACAAGAGAGAAACTCAACCCAAATGACATATCCCTCAGCTATCTAGCAACAACTATGGATCCATAAGTAGCTATGCCCACTAGACTCCAAAATTCCCTAAATATAATATTTCTATAAGGGTTGGTGCCTAGCGGCGTATAAAGGTTAAATCTGTCAATTACTTCAATATTCGGTCATCTGAGTTCTGAATTCTCTTTATAAAGTTTTCTGGTTTATAGTGTCATTTAGAGTTGTTTTGATAATCAAATAATAGTTAAGTTTTCCAAAAATTAGATTTCTCAGTTACTTTCAAAGTTTGGCAACTAATGTCCTAAATATCTTCCTAATTTATTTTTTTGTAAAAAAGTGAATTAGATAATTTATTTTGGTCTTAAAAAATCTTAATTAATCATTAAAATTGTCTAAAAATAGTTTGGAATTGAATCAGGGTTTGAAATTACGAAAATTTGCAAAATCTGAACAAAACGCCTTGGATTGCTCAGGATCGCCCCGGCGGTCTGTGGTCGGTGGTAGTTCAAATCAGAACGCCGACGATACGTCTTCCAGCGGTCTTCAGCGTCTAATATTTTTAACTAGCGCCGAGGATCACCGATGATCGCTGAGTACAGTCGAGGTCGGCGGTCATACAAAAACGAATAGAAACAGTTCTAAATCGTGATTTTTCTCGTCTAAGCTCATTCTATCATACATATAACATTGATACTAAACTAAATACATCAATAGATTATATAAAAACATGCTCTTGCGATTAAACGAACGTAAAATACCAAAACGAGTGTAAACGGTGTCACCTACCTCTTTTCCACGATTGTTTCTCCTTCTCTCTCTAAACAATGATTCACACAGGCGCGAGGTACTCCCTAGGTGATGAAAACACAAAACCTGCACCCTTCCTTCTTCCTCTTCTTCTTCTTCTCCTTCGATCGCTCGGTTTGTCACTTGCGGCTGAAGTTGACGAACGAAATACAAACGAATACATTTTTAGGTTATTAAATTAATATATATACCTCTTGATACCATGTATCTCACGTACAACTTTCCTATACACATTGCTCAATCAGAACACATACCTCGATATCTCATGATCGAACGGTCAGATCTGCGTCTAATTCTGGATCTCCACTAATTAGATCATCCCCTACAATAATAAAATATTTCCATCAATTATAATTCTCAAGAATATTATTTATTAATTTATTTTATTATTTAAGGAAAATTCGGGGTTTTACATCCTCCCCTCCTAAAAGAAAATTTTCGTCCTCAAAATTTTCCTTGTGATTCTGGAAATAGGTTAAGATACTTTCTCTGCATTTTCGATTCCAATTCCCAAGTAGCTTCCTCAGTTGTGTGATTCTGCCAAAGTACTTTCACAAGTGGAATCACCTTAGTACGAAGAACCTGCTCCTTCCTGTCCAAAATCTCAACTGGATGCTCCTCATAAGTCAAGTCCCCTCGCACTACTATCGGCTCATGCTGAATGATATGAGTAGGGTCATGCACGTACTTCCTCAACATAGAAACATGGAATACGTCATGAACTCCTTCCAGCTGTGTAGGCAAAGCCAATCTGTATACTACTGGTCCCACTGTACCCTTAATCTCAAATGGACCTATATATCTTGGAGCTAATTTGCCTTTCTTTCCAAATCTCTTAATCCCACAAGATGGTGATATCTTCAGAAATACCAAATCACCAACTTCAAAATGCAAGTCTCTTCTTCTGGTATCTGCATAACTCTTCTGACGACTCTGGGCTTTAAGCATATTTTGCCTAATCTGATTTACCTTCTCAATGCTCTCTTGTACAATCTATGGGCCAATAAGTTGTCTTTCTCCAACTTCCACCCAGCACACTGGGGATCTACATGGTCTGCCATAAAGTGCCTCAAATGGTGCCATCTGAATACTCGCCTGATAGCTGTTATTATAGGCAAACTCCACCAATGGTAGATGCTGATTCCAACTGCCTCCCCAATCCATAATACAACATCTCAGCATGTCTTCCAATGTCTGAATAGTACTCTCAGACTGTCCATCTGTCTGAGGATGATAGCTGGTGCTGAAATTAAGCTTAGTTCCTAAGGCTGCCTGAAATGCAAGCCAAAAGCATGCCGTGAATCGTGCATCTCTGTCAAACACTATGGAAACTGGTACTCCATGAAGTCTCACTATCTCCTTGACATATAGTTCAGCTAAGGACTTCAACTGCTGCGTAGTGCTCATAGGCAAGAAATGTGTTGACTTAGTCAGTCTATCCACAACAACCCAAATAGCATCTTCTTTCTTTGCTGTTAATGGTAACCCAGATACAAAATCCATGGTCACATGCTCCCACTTCCATTCTAGGATAGGAAGTGACTGAAGTAAACCAGGTGGTTTTCGATGTTTAGCCTTCACTTGCTGGCATATCAAGCACTTTGCCACATACTCTGCAATCTCTCTCTTCATTCCTGACCACCAATAGATTTCTTTCAAGTTTTTGTACATCTTCGTACTTCCTGGGTGAACTGCATACCTCGATCTATGACCCTTTGTCAATATTTTCTCCTTAATCTCCTCATCAGCTAGAACACAAATACGGCCTCTATATCTCAATAGCCCATCTCTATCTGAAAAATCTACAGCTGCCTCAGATCCTCTACTCATCATCTCCCTGGTCTGAATCAACTGTGTCAATCAACTGTCTCTCCCGAATCAACTGAACCAAATCTGGCTCAATCTGAACACGAGCAACTCGGATCACTCCATCCTGTCGCAAGCTAAACTCTCCCTGCCAATCTCTGATTGAATCAACCAATCTACACTGGCTCATCATAAAAGCTGCTAAAGTGGCTACCTGATCATCAACTGCAATTTTTCTACTCAAAGCATCAGCCACTACGTTTGCTTTACTAGGGTGGTATTGCAAAGTGAACTTGAAATCCTTTGGTAGATCCATCCACCTTCGCTGCCTCATATTCAAGTCTCTCTGTGAAAACAGATATCTCAAGCTCTTATGGTCAAAAAATATCTCAAACTCTACCCCATAAAGATAATGCCTCCATAGCTTTAGTGCGACGACTATGGCTGCTAACTCTAGATTGTGAGTAAGGTAGTTCTTCTCATGCGGCCTCAACAATCTCGAAGCATACACTATAACTTTGCCCTGCTGCATCAATACACATCCCAAGCCTATCCTAGAAGCATCACAATATACTGCAAATGCCTCATCCATGGATGGCATAATCAAAACTAGTGCAGTAGTCAATCTCTGCTTCAATTCCTGGAAACTCTGCTCATATTTCTCATCCCATTGGAGTTTCACTGCCTTCTTGGTTAGATTAGACAAAGGTACAGCTATACGTGAAAATCCTGCGATGAATCTTCTATAATAACTTGCCATACCAAGGAAACTCCTGACCTCTGTCACCGTAATGAGTCTAGGCCATTCTGCCACCGCCTTAACCTTCTCAGGGTCTACAGATATACCCTCACCTGAGATAACATGACCTAAGAAAGAAATCTGCCTCAGCCAAAACTAACACTTGCTGAATTTTCCATACAGCCCGTGGTCTTTCAAGGTGTGCAATACTGCCTTCAAATGCCCAACATGTGCTTGGGTCTTAGAGTATACTAGGATGTCATCAATGAACACTACTACAAAACTATCTAAGTATGCATGAAAAATCCTGTTCATGAGGTCCATGAAAACAGCTGGGGCATTGGTCAGTCCAAAAGGCATAACCAAGAACTCATAATGCCCATAGCGTGTACGGAAAACTGTCTTCTCTATGTCCTCCTCTGCTACTCTCAACTGATGATATCCTGACCTCAAGTCTATCTTGGAGAACCAAGATGCACCTCCTAATTGTCAAACAGGTCATCAATCCTAGACAACGGATACTTGTTCTTCATTGTCACTTGATTCAGTTGCCTATAATCGATACACATCCTCAAACTACCATCTTTCTTCTGCACAAACAGAACTAGTGCGCCCCATGGCGACACACTCGGTCTGATGAACCCTTTCTCCTGAAGCTCATCTAACTGCTTCTTAAGTTCCTCCTGTTCTGGTTTCGCAAGCCTATAGGGTGGCTTTGAAACTGGAGTCGTACCAAGTATCAACTGGATTCTGAACTCTACTCCTCTAGCAGGTGGTAATCCTGGTAAATCCTCTGGAAACACATCCGCAAACTCTTGCACTATAGGTACATCGGAGATGACAAGGGTGTCACTCCTAAGCTCCTCTGCTATCACAGTGTAAGCACCTCATTTTTGCGCTCTTGGAAGAGCCGGAAATGAAAACCCTGGCAGAAAAGTCCAACCCTGATGGGACAAAAAGTTGACTTTTTGATCAGGTGATAGTTGACCACCTTGCTTTATCTCATTGGATAGAGAATCCCGACACAGTCCCAACGCAACTGAGTTTGCAAGAATCGGAGTCCGGATGAAGGTTCTACGGGCGGTCAAACTTAAGGGGGAGCCAAAAGTTGACTTTCTGCTAAACCCCGATCCAGGTGCTTACCCCCATGCCATTGGATAGAGAGCTCCGATACGGTTCTAACGCAACTGAGTTTGCTCAAATCGGAGTCTAGATAAAGGAGATATGAGCTGTCAAAGTTTCCAAACAGCAAAACCCAGAATGCTGCACACGTGGCAAAAAGCCGCACACGTGGCGAGTGGCGCAACAAAATATCTCGAGGGGCAATCCGTAAATATCCAAACATGCAAAATATCCCAAGGTTTAAAGCAAAATTTCGCAGGGACCAAATCTGTGAATATCTGAGAGAATCGGATGAATCTGCGAATATCCAGGGGCAAATCCGTAATTTTTTTATTTGTATCTGATAAAATATGTCGGATACACGTACCCTTGTGTATATCCAACACTATTCATCGGATACAAAGAGATCCGCCCACAAGATTCGCGCCGATTCCCCGACAAATTCGCGGCGGCATTTAATTTTCAAAATGATTGTGTTTGTATCCGATATAATATGCCGGATACAAAGGAAGTGCAATGTATCCAACATAATATGCCGGATACAAAGGAAATGTAGTGTATCCGACATTAAATGCGGGATACAAAAATGTTTCTATAAAAAGGCAACAGCAACCCCATTTCGGGGGTTGGCTTCTTTTTGGCTGCTTCCACCTCTTCCTCCCCCTTCGTCCATGCTCCGAAAACCTCCCATTCAACCCTCATTGCCCCCATATCACCCAAGACACCACCTAAACACTACCCAACCCCTTTTCCCCTTCTTTTTCTCCATTTCGTCACAACCAAGAGAGGAGTCTTTGCTGTTGGTGCTGCAAAAGAGGAAGCTACAGCTGCTGTCCCACCTCCAGGAGGTGTTTCCACACTGCCTAAGCACCCAAGAACCATCAGGTGAGACTCCTTGGCATGTTTGGTTATACATATATTAAAAAGGGAGTTTTCTATAAAAGTTCTTTGAGTTTTGCTTCTACCAAGCACATATCTGTTTTAGTGAATACTTGCATGTGTTTTCTTTTGTCTCTTGGTAGCATGGTGGTCTCCAAGGGTAATGGAGACCCCATGCATGACCCTAGGGGAGGGTGAAAGGCTTTATTGATTCATTTTCGGCCACTGTTTTAGCATATGTATGTTTGTTTTAAAGGGGAGCTTGTTCCCTCATGCTAGCTTCCCATGTATCCCAATGTAAACCCCCCATATTCCCTTCTCGTGGCTGCTCTCCTCTCTCCCTTGTTACTACCTCTCGGTTGTCCCTAGTGGCGGTTGTGAGGCTTCCTTTTCGCATGCTCTAAAAGCCAAGGTTTGTGACAATATATGCATGTGTAAGCACCCATTTCGCTTTATTTGTATATCTTTTTGTGCTTACTATTTTGGGTGAAGCAAGAAGCCAGAACAGGGACTCCTTGGTCCCTGTTTGACCATTGCATGCGATCCAAAACAAAAGAGGTAGGAACAAAGCCTCCTCCCTCCCTTTTTCCATGTTGTAGAAACCACAAAAAAACAAGAGATGAGGTGATTCCTCATCTCTAGAGCCAATGTGGGCTCACACAGGAGCCCACACAATCCCTAGAACACCCCAAGAGACCTAAAAAACCAACCCCAATGCAAGAATCCGGAAAGTTAGCTTCTGTAGGTTGATCCGATCGAGAACTCAGGTCGGATCAACAAAGACCTATTTGTAGCGGGCAAAAGATGCCGGATACACTGAAACCTGTGTGTAACCGGCATCTCAGGCTGGCTACACTTCCAGATTGCTTTTTTTGCCATTTTCTGATCTTGTGCGATTTTTTCGGTTTGTTTGATCAATCCGGATAAATCAGAAGGGTTTCCGGGTCACCCGGAAGCCTAATATGGGCCATGGACCGACCCGATCCAAATAGATTTCCAGTGGGCCTTCCAACGGGGCCCACCAAGCCCGACAAACTTATTTTTGCTAAATAAGATAATTAAAAGAATTGAGTGGGTCAGACCCTTTGAGGTCCACCAAAACCCAACTGGGGCAACATGCATGTTTAGATCTAGGCTTGGTTTGGCCGAGACTGCAGGTAGGGCCGATCGGGCCCGCTAAAGCCCATTGAACCATACCTGCTTAGGGTTTCCAAACCCTAAATCAGGAAGTCTTGGGCTTTCAAGCCCAAGCCCAGGTAAAGGGCCCCAAGCCCAAATCCTGGCCCTTTTTGGCACAGATTAAGAAAGATAATCAAAATCACTTGGTAACCAACTGCGTGGCCCACTCAAGGGCCCACAAAGCAATTCCGGCCCACTTTTGCATGGAAGCCAAATTTAAACCTCCAACTTGAAATTTAATAAAATTGATTCATTGAACCAAGCCCAAAGGGCCTCTCAAGCCAGACTGAGGCCCACCAGGGGACATGCGGGCTTGACCCAAGCCCACCAAGGGATTTGCAGGCCTTCCAACGGGGCCTGCCCAATCAGACTCAGATCACTCTAAGTTAAAAAAGATAAAATCAAGTAAAGGGACCCACACCACTTCGGCGGTCGCGCCAGACTTAACTGAATTGAATGCTGAATTAGGAATCGAGTAAGTGAGAGACCAAAAGTTGACTCAAACCAGGAAACCTATGGGACCCGTCATTTGACGGGGTGGACTGGGGTGTCTACGGACTTCCCCAGACCGCAACCGAGAACCTACTTAGGATCTCAAGCCGTAAACCAAGCCTTAATAGACAAAAATAGGCACCCAGGTGTCTGCCTGCACCCCATCAGGCAGTGGCAACTCCAAACAAATCCTGAGGCATGCATCATTTTGCATGCGCCTCGTCGTGCGACCGAAATCAAGCACGCGCACACACAGATGCAACCAGACCAATCAGTGACTTCAACCCCTCACATTTGAAACAATGAGTGGTTTGATCTGGCCCTCTAACTATCACTGTCCCCGCATAGCAATCCAACGTCTCATGGTGTCTACATAACCAGTCCATCCCCAATATCACATCAAAACCTCCAATGTCTAAGGCAATCAAATTGCCAGACAACTCCAATCTAATCATGCAGTGTAAAACCCCGTTTCGAGTAGAAAACAAAATAAAATAATAATGTTATAATAAAATAAATTAACAGTCACAGTAAGGAGAATAAACAAGTAATAACAGCAGATGGAAATATATATATGCACATATAGATGTTGGTGCTGGTTAAATCAAGCTTTATTATTTCTGGGAAAACTTGTGGTCATCAGGGTTCAAAAATATATATAAATAAAAATATAATATGGTGGGAATATTCGGCCCCGGGAACAAATAGAAAAGGGGGGCTAATAATTGTAAATCCGGAAAACCCTGCACTAGTGAGGGGTAAAAAGGGGGATTTCTAAAAATAAGGGTGAATTAGGTTAAATCCGGGTGGTGTCTATATAAATAGCTAACTCATACAACTTCTCGGGGATTTGGGGGAAAAGGTCGCGGCTCTGGAGAGAGTTAGGGTTTCCGTCTGTCTCGAAGTCAAAAATCTCCAGGATGGCCGGAAGCTTGAAGAAAGTCTTAGTAAGGTGAGTAGCACTGATTTACAACTGGGGTTTTGTGTTTTATGTTTTCTCGAGCTTATTCTGATGCATGGTTTGTATATTAAGTGATAGTATGATGTTTTCTGGTTTTTCTGGTTTTTCGGAAAGTTACATGAACAGAGTCTCCGGATTGAAATTATAATTGAAAATGAAAGTGTTTAGATTAATTTCAAATATGGTTGGGAAGTCTTCTGGGAGTATTAGGAGTGTATTGGAGTAGTTACAGACCTTCACAAACCGGCCAGTCATGTAGATCTCAAAATAACAGAGAAATGAAAACCACAGGGGGTATCCGCTCACCTCGCGCTCACCGGCGTTCACCTCGGAGGTAGGCGCCCCGTTAAAAATGACCTACCGCCAATCCCGCGCCCACCTCGCGCTCATCTCGCGCGAAGTAGAAAACAAGGCGCCCATCTCGCGCGAATCTCGCGCCCACCTCACGCCCATCTCGCGCCCATCTCGCGCTCACCTAGCGTCGGGTGAGCGGCAGGTCGATTTTACCCATTTTCTTCACCGCCGACCGGCGCTCACCTCGCGCCCACCTCGATAGGTGAGCGGCAGACCTATTTTGCTTACCGAAATGGAATTTCTGATTTGACCAAGAGTATTTGCACTTCTTAAGGGTTAAACCACTTCACTATTCACTTGGTTAGGAACCTGGGAAACCATTTTGCCTATGAAATTAATAGAGGAAAATTTGTGAACATCTTATGAGTCTTAAGTTGAGTTTAGGTTGCTTATGAGTATTGTGCCGGACACCAAACTAGTAAGAGTTACCAGTTACTTTTCCTTGTTCTATACACTGTTTTGATTGAGAAGTTCTTGTATTTCTGGTTTCACTTGTTGGAAACTTTATACGTATTAAAAGGTTTTCTTTGGTATGAATGGATTGAGTTTTACTTTCATATGACTTGTGTTATGGAAATGAGAAAATACTGAATGTACTTGAGGCACTGCTTGGTCCAGAGGGACAGGTGATGAATTGTGATGAGTAATTACATGATGTGGAATGAATGGTTTGTTTTGATATTGAAATCGAGATTATACGATGTTTACTGTTTTGGTCTAGCTTGTCCTGGATCCAGATGTTTAAGCTTAGTATTGTGATGCTTTTATTTTATTGGTGTAATGGCATGGCCATGGAGTGTTGCCACGACTGGTGTAGAGCAGCCAGAAACCCTGAGTAGGCCTGGTTGTCAATGCCGAAACCCTGAGTAGGCCGGCATTGGATGACAAAACCCTGAGTAGGCCGTCATTTCAGAGTATCCGAAACCCTGAGTAGGCTGGAACTGTGTACATGGAGGTGTGGATGTCGCTCTGGCATGTTGATTACCCAATTAAATATTTGTATGACATTGACCACGTGGTTTTGTCGTTTACTTATCAGTTAGAATACCTTGGGATACTTAGTGGAAATTGTCTTATTGAGGCATGGACTATATTGTTAATGTTCTCTGAAACTGATCTGGGTCTTGTTGACCAAGGGATTTCCGATGTTAATTGCTATTAGTTAAATGGTTTCCTATACTCTTGGGTCAACAATTTCTGTCAGCAGAGTACGCAGGCTTCACCGGTTGTTCCTTGTTTTCTCGTCTGAATATTCGATCATAGAATTTTTAAATTTGAAGATGTGTATTCTTGCATGCATGTGCTACTTGCTGAGATATTCGTATCTCACTCTTTTAATTCTGTTGTTTTTCAGATACGTATGGAGAGCCGATAATTACGGGTAGTGAAAATTTGGTCATGTGAGTTTTCATGTTGGGATTTGTTTAGCGCACTCTATTGCATAAAAATATTTAGTTTCATGTTTTCTTTACTCTGGTAGTTTGATCCTGTTAATTTTAATAACCTCTGGGTACGAGTTACGAGTTTTCATGTGACTCGGATCCGGGGCGTTACATGCAGTCTCTATACATATGTTCGACTCTAGTAGACTCTCCCAAAGGTGTGTGTACAGACAATGCAACATCCAATTCAGTGGGTGACAAACCAATACGTCGTGCACAAGCAGGTGATACAAATGAATGGGAAGCACCAGAATCAAACAGAACACATGCTGATCTACTAGAGATGAAGAGAATACCTCCGATCAGCTCAGGTGCCTCGTGATCAGCCTCGATATCCTCCATATGATCAGGCTCATGCTCCTCATGTGCCTCCACTGCATACACTCTCGCTGGCTGCGGCTGCTGAGCAGGTACTGGCTGCCTCTGGCCTCCTCTCTAAACTGGTCCTCTGCCCTGGGGCTTCTGCCCAACTGGTGCTCTCTGAGCTGCCTGCTAAAACTGTGGCCTCTGTGGGAAAGCAGGCACGGTCTCTGGCTGTGGTAATGTTGGTCGTGGCACTGCTAAAGACTGATAGCTCGGAGAGAATCGACAGTCGGTGATCCTGTGACCCGCCTTTCCGCATCGGTAACAAGTGCCCGGTGCTGCGACACATGGTCCAGGTACATGATATCTGCCGCAACTGGCACATCCCCTCTGAGCTGGTCTATACTGTTCTCCTACAGGCTCCGCCCTATTCCAGTCTCTGGGCCTCTTGTTTCCACTAAGGAAACCTCTCTGATCTGCCAGCCTCATAGGTGGTCTAGCTCTACTCTAGCTCACTCTAGCCTCTATGTCACTCTCAACTTTGGTGGCTCTACGTACCACATCCTTCAGTTTGGTGCACAAGAGTACTGTCAGCATACTCTTAATCTCAGGCTTCAAACCCCGCTCAAAGTGTGAAGTCAACCTTCTCTCATCCTGGGTCATGTGGGGTGAAAATCGAGACAAGGCTGCAAATCTAGCCTCGTACTGGGCCACTGTCTGGCTCCCCTGAGTAATCTCCATAAATTCTCGCTCCTTCTTGAGCCGGACTTCCTCAGAAAATTATTGGTCATAGAAGACCTCTCGAAATCTATCCCATGTCATATATGTAGCCTATGGGTCCTGCCTCTTCCTGGTTGTCCACCAGTGCACTGCCTCACCCTCAAATAAGAATGCTACCCATTGCACTCTCCGGTCCATCGAGCATCCCATAGCCTCAAAAATCCACTCGACTCGCATTAGCCATTCTCGGCCTCCATAGGATCTGGACGTCCACTGAAGATAGGTGGATCCAATTTCCTAAACTGTTCTAGATCCTCTGCAGTTTGTATGGCCCTCTCATGTACAGGTTCATCCCTGTGACCATTGCCACCGTTTCCACCATTGCCATGCTAGCTCAATCTCTTCTCCCTTTCCTTGGCAAGAAGCTCTGCCAAGCTGCTAACAACAGCCCACACATCACCCCCTGGAGGTGGTGGAGGTAATGGAACATCCTGCTACTCCTCAACAGGATTAGCTCTAGCACGTCTCCCTCTACCAGCCATCTGCAAAATACAAATTTCACTTGTTAGAATCCAATAATTCTAGGGGTTCTATCTAGCGTACTCACAATCCCATTCCCCTAAAGCTGGCTATCTAAGGTTTAGGACCATTTCTCTGATACTATCTCTGTAACGCCCCGAACCCGGGTCAGTGCAAACCGGCAACAATCCCGAACCCGGTTCGCTACTGTGACAACCCGAATTCAGTTCAACAACCAAATTCGAGGTGTCACTGGCCCATATCAAATAATCATCAAGAATATACCAGACTAAAGAATTTAAATAATCCATTCAATTAAGTAACTATCAGAGTGCGGAAACAAGAATGTGTGAAAGTGTAGTCTAAAATCTTCAAATAAACATTGAAGTTAATCATCAATCATTAATATCAAAGTCTGGTAAAATAAAATGGTTACTATCTCTCTCATCTCTCTAGTACATCAAATCCAAATGAATCATAGTCTATCAAATATGACCAAGTCTAAACAATCCTCCACCTCAAACAAGATCCGGATAAAATTAATCCTCCAGTGAATACTCAACTACTTCTCCCTAGAAATCGCTAAGATCCCCCTCTCACGTATCAGCTGAAAAATGAAATGAAAGTAGAGTGAGATATGAATATCCCAGTAGGTAACACATGCATGATTAAACAGTTAATATAAGTAAAGTACAGTTCATGCACGATTAAGCAATATCAACTAATCAGGCTCGTATAATCATTCGTATCATTCATGAATACAAAACAATATGATAAACAGTTCTAGAGATGAAATTCAGCAAGTTCTATTATAAGAATCCAATATCAAAATCAATAACATAATTCATACTTTGCTAGGATGCACTAAACAGTCACATCCGATCAATATCTCAATCACATTCCTTTAGCATGTATACAATAATAATAACAAATGCTTGTGATTTCAGTGTCATTATAGGACTCACAAAGATAGATAAACCTTTTGAGATGATTCTCAACCAATTGCTATACCACCGTACGGCTTAGGAGTAATGCTACTAATGATACTTATGTCCCATGCAGCACAGCTTAGAGCCGTAGTCACTGACTTATTGCACACGTACCCATCAGAGTTGGCATGTACCACCAGAATGAATACATGGAGATGGTCGCTTATCCACATGTACAGGGAATCGCCAGCGGCTCACCGGGGTGTCCCTCCAGACATAGGACCTTCCCAGACAAACTAATTTGCAAAGGAAGCGCGTCGCACAAGAGAGAAACTCAACCCAAATGACATATCCCTTAGCTATCTAGCAACAACTATGGATCTATAACCAGCTACGCCCACTAGACTCCAAAATTCCCTAAAATATAATATTTCTATAAGGTTGGTGCCTAGCGGCATATAAAGGTTAAATTTGTCAATTACTTCAATATTCAGTCATCTGAGTTCTGAATTCTCTTTATAAAGTTTTCTGGTTTATAGTGTCATTTAGAGTTGTTTTGATAATCAAATAATAGTTAAGTTTTCCAAAAATTAGATTTCTCAGTTACTTTCAAAGTTTGGCAACTAATGTCCTAAATATCTTCCTAATTTATTTTTCTGTAAAACAGTGAATTAGATAATTTATTTTGGTCTTAAAACATCTCAATTAATCATTAAAATTGTCTAAAAATAGTTTGGAATTGAATCAGGGTTAGGAATTACGAAAATCTGCAAAATCTGAACAGAGCGCCTAGGATTGCTCAGGATCGCCCCGGCGGTCTGTGGTTGGCGGTAGTTCAAATCAGAACGCCGACGACACGTCTTCCAGCGGTCTTCGGAAGTCTAATATTTTAACTAGCGCTGAGGATTGCCGATGATCGCCGAGTACAGTCGAGGTCGGCGGTCATACAAAAACGAACAGAAACAGTTCTAAATCATGATTTTTCTCGTCTAACCTCATTCTATCATACATATAACATTGATACTAAATTAAATACATCAATAGATTATATAAAAACATGCTCTTGCGATTAAACAAACGTAAAATACCAAAACGAGTGTAAACGGTGTCACCTACCTCTTTTCCATGATTGTTTCTCTTTCTCTCTCTAAACAATGATTCACACAGGTGCGAGGTACTCCCTAGGTGATGAAAACACAAAACCTGCACCCTTCCTTCTTCCTCTTCTTCTTCTTCTCCTTCGGTCGCTCGGTTTGTCACTTGCGGCTGAATTTGACGAACGAAATACAAACAAATACATTTTTAGGTTATTAAACTAATATATATACCTCTTGATCCCATGTATCTCACGTACAACTTTCCTATACACACTGCTCAATCAGAACACATACCTCGATATCTCATGATCGGACGGTCAGATCTGCGTCTAATTCTGGATCTCCACTAATTAGATCATCCCCTACAATAATAAAATATTTCCATCAATTATAATTCTCAAGAATATTATTTATTAATTTATTTTATTATTTAAGGAAAATTCGTGGTTTTTCTTGGGGATTAGAGGTATTCACAGGCACAGTGGTCAATTGGTTAAACACCAGATCAAGAAGCACCGGATAACAAACAAATTATGCCATTCTTGTCTTTTGGAAACCTAGGGACATTAGATAAAGGTATATTAGAGACCAAAACAGGGAAGTATTTCTTGCATTTCATGGACCTATTGTGGATATGAGTTGTAACGTCCCAGATCTGGGTTACGTAAATAAAACCGTAACACCTCTCCGGAGTTTAAATATAACACAGGATCGCAATATCCAAGTGAAGAAAAGACATGACGCCAGCAAACTAGATAATCAGAGTACGCTAGGAAAACCCAAACTGAAATAAACTCACAAGATCAAGCATCTACCTGCAAGAAACGTCCTCCTCGAGAGCCGCTGGAAACAAAACAAAACGAAACAAAATGAGATACGAATATCCCAGTGAGCAGCACATGCATGCACATGCATCCACACCTCTATGTATACAGTTCTGGCCTACTCAGGGTTTCAAAACTCTGAAATGACGGCCTACTCAGGGTTTCATCATCCAATGCCGGCCTACTCCTCGGGTTTCAACATTGACAACAGGCTTACTCAGGGTTTTTGGCTGCTTTACACCGGTCGTGGCAACACACAAAGCATTTCAATTACACCATTAAACAATACCATAACATTACTAAGCTTAGACATGGATCCAGGATAAGCTAAACCAAAACAGGACACTATTTTCGCCCATCCGCTGAGCTACCGCCGAGTGAAAACAGTAGGCGGCGCCCAGCGGATACTCCTCTGTTTTCTCAGCACAATTTTCCACTCACTGTTATATCAATTGAGACATGACTGTCCTAAAGTAAATCCTTCACAATAGCTGATCTATGCTTCTACTACCTTCAATAGACATTTAAACCTAAATCGAATTTAATTTTAACACAATAAAAGCTCCTGTGCGCACCTAAACCTGGCCTAGATCGCACACCGGGCGCACATTCGGTGCGTGCCTCGAGACATTCGGAGTCGCCACTGCCTGAGAGTGCAGGCAGACACGGATTTACCCTATCCGGGTCTAAGTCTGGTCTGCGGCTTATTAGAGATCTAGCTAAGTCCTCGGTTACGTCCGGGGAAGCCCTAAGGCACCCCGGCCCGCCCCGTCGGTTTGACGGGTCCCTCGGGTCTCCCTGGTTTTTTGAGTCAATTTCACCCTTTTCCTAGACCAGCATGCTGACTTGTAAGGTCTGGCGGGGCCCGCTAAAGGTGTGGGTCCCTTTTTATTTGATTTTATCTTTTTATTTATTTAAGTGATGTGGGTCAGATCCGGGTCCCGTTGGAAGACCTGTGGGCTGCCATGATTGGGCCTTGGGCCCAGTTGGGTTACTGGGTAACCCATTTTGGTTATTTATTTAAACTATTTACACATGCCATGGGCTTAGTGGGCTTGGATTTGGCCCATTAGCCTAGGGTCAAATGGCCCGGGCCTGTTTATTGAAAACAGGCCTGGTATGAGCCAGTCAAAATTGGGCCCCACAAGTGGGCCAAAGGGATCTTAATGGGCCTATCTAGGCCCAAAGTCCAAAATGGGCTTTAGATAGCCCAAAAGGTTAAAAGGGGTGGTTCAAGCCGGCTTAGACCGGGTCAAGTCAAACCGAACCAAGAAACTACACTTTTTACATTATTTTACATCTGTCCGTGTTTTCTTTACGGACCGCCTTGCCCGTGAATCATTTACGGTCTTCTTTGTCCGTGAATCAAACACGGTCCCGGCTGGACCGGCCTGAGTTTACGGGCGCCACCTGTTTTGCACTTTTGTTGCCGATTTCAATCTGGATCAGTTCCGGTGGCTTTCTCAAGTATTCTGAAATAACAGTTGAAGTTTATGTCTTCTCCAGATTCTATACTTGCTTCATTTGGTTCAAAATGTCACTTTTCTCCTTCCTTTTGTTCTTCTTGAAGCAACAAGATATCTTCTTGATGTGTCCACCTCCAATTTTAAGGATGGAATATGGGATATTTACAGAGAGTTGAATAACATTAAGGAAATCATATCATAGAACAAGGAGGATTATTAAATTAGTTTGATAAAAGGGTCCTTTGGACACTTTCTTTTTTTTTTTTTCTTTTAAATATGATCATCTCCTCTATAAACTTAGCTTGCCATCACTTAAAAGAAAACAGCAAAAGGTTAGTAGAAAATGTATAACGTACAATAACTTAAAGAGAAATGAAAACTCATCATATTGTATTTGAATGGGTGAAAAATACTTACAATGCAGTTTACAACTAGCTTTAATAATTCCTCTTAATCGAAGCAATTTCGGCAGCGCTTCCGCGTCCTCCGGAATTTTCTAGATTGAATTAGAAAAAACCTTGATGGGAGGTTGGGTTTAAGAAGAGGCTTTTGGAAGTTTAGACATGGTTTTGGGACATAGGGGCAATTTGGGCATTAAAAAGGTTTAGGGGGGTGGAGTGACAGCAGGAGGGCAGCATTTGGTCGAGGGGAACTTCAGGAGAGCAGGGGTGATGGCCACAGGGGGGTGGCTTGTTTGAAATGGGGGGGAGGCCTCTCTATTTATAGGCAAAAATCCCGTGCCCGTATTTGAAGTACGGGCGTGCCCTGCCCGTGCTTCAAGTACGGGCGTGCCTTGCCCGTAATTCAAGTACGGGCGAAAAACGAATATTTGCAATTATCGCAGATTCGGCCGTACGGGACGCGTGTCCCGCTGTATAGCGATGCGTGTTTCCTTCTAGAAGCGTGCCCGTACTTTAAATACGGGCATGCCTTGCCCGTAATGCAAATACGGTCCAGCACGTTTTAAAAATGTTTGGATTTCAAATCTTTATTCAATTTGGTTTTTTGCAAGATTTACATTCGATTTTATGATTATTTTATTATATAAACGAGATTCCTTTATTAAAATATTACTAAACACTCTTATCTTATTTATTTTATTGGTTTAGTCCACTTTTGCTGCTTTTTTACCACATGGGCAGTTTTTCTGAAACTTCAACTGCTCATAATTTCTTCATCCGGTGTCCGATTTCATCAAACTTAGTGTCGTTGGAACCGGTTTGGAGTCACCTATTCATTGGGATCAAATTTGGTAGTTGAATTGGGGTCGAGCAAAAAGTCAACTTTTTGCTCCCCAATATTTTGACCAGCTCATATCTTTTCATCTGGACTCCGATTCCAGCAAATTCAGTTGCGTTGGAACCGTGTCGAAATGCTCTTTCCAATGATATGAAGTTTGATGGCCAAATTTACTTGAATCAAAAAGTCAATTTTTGACCCCCTCAGGGTTTGACTTTAGTTTGACTTTTCATTTTTCTTTATTTTGGGGGTGCAAAAATCAGGTGCTAACAGCTCCGACTCGCAAATCTCTTCGAAATGCAATACAGTATCTAACAAATTCCACAATAAATCATTTAGGCTAATCTCAGGTAATCGGTTTCAACACACGGAGTAAAAGTGATGCTGCTCACCTGATTTATTGAGAATTTCTTCTAGCTTCCAACCTCTCTGATAATCACCTCCGAAAAGAAAAAAATTAACGGCCAATGACCTCAGATCTATAGCAGCATCCAGATCTGATTAATTCTGAACTCGACTTTACTTAATAACCCTTGGATACTTCACCTTCCTCCTGCAATCCAGTTATCAAAGCTTGGCTTCTGATTTCTTCCGATTTTCCCCCAACCTGAAATTTTGAAAATAGCAACCTATTTTTAGGCTTCGCTGAGGTCCATTCTTACCCTGATTTATTGATTGCTCGCCAACCCTAATGCAATTTTATTATTATAAATTTTCAATTAATCTTATCCACCACTTATTATATTTTACGCCCTTTCCCGAAATTTCAAAATTTCCCCTTGCCTATCCATTACCTAAATTATTCTTTTAATAAATTTATTAAAATTATTACGGAATTTACGAATTTGACATTAGTAGAAGATTCGGGGTTTTAAGTGAGTCTTCCAAGGTAGATGTAAGACCCTGAAAATTTCCTAAATTTTAAATTAAATAATAATTAGTATTTATTTGAGGATTTTATTGAAGGATTTTGATTATAATTACTAGCAGAAAGGCACACAAAATGTGCATGACATTAATAGCTTGTATATCAGAAGATACTTTTGTGCAACAATCATTGCATTTAAGTTCTCAAAAATAATGTTATACTTCTATATTTTAACATTTGTAGCAAAGATGAAAATTGCCTACCAATTTTTACCTTACTTTGGCAATTTGCTTTCTAATTTGTAAGATACACCTAAAATTTTTAATATATCAATATTATCGTCTAAGCCATGAATGGGTTTAATAATTTCATATTGACAAAGGATGCACTAAAGACATTTAGAACCTTGGGTGAAGACATGCGGAGACTGCCTATAGTGCCAGTGTCAAATTAATGGCGTTAAGATGAGGTTTGATAAATGATTAATAAAAAATTGAACATAAGAAGCTAGAGAATAATAAAAATCCATTTTGCTAGTAATACCCCGATACTACCGGTCTTTTTCCAGGTTTTTGGTAATTTTCGTTTTATAGTCGTATTTTATGCTTGCAACGACGTTGACGGCTCGAATTCTCCGTAGTCAAATAAAAACTGAGAAAATCAGAAGCTTACATTTCCGCCACTGATGATTTCTTCAAGCTCTACAACTATTCCATCTTTCCTCTGAATCATAACAGGACCAAAAAACAATTATTTATAAGTTTTATTCGTTCAGAAGCAGTAACTGCTCAAGATTTTGGGTTAGAGAAGAAAGAATAGACGAAGGTAGAATAAGTTAAGCAGAATCTCCTTCAACGGAGATGCACAAACGAAGTTATGAAGTAAAATCTCCCAAAATGTGGAAATAAACCTGGAACTCTCTATGCTTCTACAGAGATTTAATCTCATATTGAAGAACAAGACAGAAACTGGAAACCATAAAACCACATGATGCAGGAGATGTTCTAAACTTAAACACCAAAAATTTGGGACTACTCCGACCAGCAATATTCCATAATCAGATTTATAGACTAATCCTCATTTCGACAGTGTTCAAAAGTCCTTCAAATTATTGAACGGTATTGATTCCATCAATTTCTTCCTCACGCACCCAAGAGCTGTCATGGAATAAAATGTCACGAGCAAATTAATGGTTAAATTGATTGACGATGGTTCCGACACTTGAACGAACTCAAACCACCATATTTGGCACCAAAACAACCACCAACACCACCGCTACCTGTCCCTGGGGGTAGGTTAGATCCTAGGGCCTCCACTTCTAGATGCACAGTTACACATATGATCATCTTTTGGAGTGACGGTGTTAGCAAAGATCATCCAGTGATGGTGGATTGGTGGATTTATTCATTGAAAATTAGAAAAGGAACAGTCCAAACTGATAAATGTCAGTGGTTAAAACGGCTCCCGATATTGGCATTTTAAAAATGGGGGAAGACGATGAGTTAGAGTGGAGATGATTGAGTAGGGAACGGTTTATGATGATTTAAACCAGAAAAGACAATTATACCATTATATTAATTAACTATAACAATGGCTTTCAAGGTCATTATAGGTAAAATGTACATTTGTTTTGGCACACTTTCCAAGGATGCAATTCCCATTATAATAGTATAGATAGATGATCACATTGATGGAGGAGATCAGGAGTTTGATGTAGATTTGACCGTTGGATCATGATATATCGCGGAAAGAATTAAATTACAGTGATTCTATGATTAGATTGGTTAGTGGTGTAGGAGATGATAATTGTCACGCCCCAGAACCTGGTATGCCCCTCCAAGGCATCCCCCTGTCCCAGTCCGTGAAGGGTGGGTCTTTATACCTAAGATAATTCGGAATATTTAAAAGGGTAAATTACACTTACCTCCCTTGAAGTATGCTATAATTACACTTACCTCCTTTAAGGTTTCTGAAATAACACTTTCCCCCCTTGAGATTTCTGTATGGGTCACAATAACACTTTTCATTAAAGTTTCCGTCAAAACAGTAGTGATAGTTAGTAAAATAATTTTAACTGGACAAGTTTACCCCCATTTAAGTTAAATGATAGTTATGCCTTAGGCCATTAAAATTTTTGTTCTCATCTTTATGAAGGGGTAATCTTGTCCAGTTCAAATTATTTTACTAATTATCACTACTATTTTGACGGAAACTTCGATGAAAAGTGTTATTGTGACCCATACACAAATCTCAAAGGGGGAAAGTGTTATTTCAGAAACCTTAAGGGAGGTAAGTGTAATTACAGCATACCTCAAGGGAGGTAAGTGTAATTTACCCTATTTAAAAACTTTTTGTATTGTGAGTGGAAGTGCTAAACAGTTCATACATGTGTGTAATAACAGTGTACAAGAAACAATGCGGTGGTGGACTACAAAACAATTTATATAACTATTTGGAGATTACAAAATGTGGGTGACTAATCACTCCTCTCAAGGTGTAAGGTTTATAAGTCCAAAAAGAACTATACATGTACAACCAGATAAAATCCTAAGGCCTATAGTAGTCTTCCTCTAAATACCCAATGGACTTTTCCTTGCCTCTATCCCCAATCCGGTCCTTCACACCAGACGTCGATGGATCTGAAAAATAAGATAGTAAACAAGTGTGAGACGGGTGTCTCAGTAAGCAACACATGCATGCTCGGTGAAAATGTAGTTTATGCAGATAATATTCGATGAAACCATGACATGTGACTATTTGAAAATGCAAGTAATAAATCACAGTTCACTGCCATACAATAGGTGCATGCCTGAGCTTAAGTGTACAAGTAATCCAGTTAATAACAATCCTCATTCAATTCTTATCACTTGGTTATCTAGGATGCTATATATACTGCACATGACCCCATCTAGCTTCACCGATTCCACATGGTGGCTATGCATCCACGCCAATTCCCCTTGATGTAGGCATCCATATTCCGATTCCCCTTGACGTACAGGCATCCATTGCCGATTCCTCGTAGCAAAAGGGCATCAGCCACCGATGTTGCTGGTGCTAGGATGATATTACAATAGAGAACAGTAACAGTACACTTGGTCATGGCACATATATACAACATTCCTATTTAAGTCTATGGATCCATATCTTAAGGGTTCATTATGCTGGTGTGTCCATTCATCAAGTTTCATAACAATATGAAATGCACACTTGCATGGAAAGTGCTCAAGGGTAGCCCATGGCCTTACCTGAGTCAATCTTAGGCCATGCCCTCTTTCAGTTCTCATGGATTCTGGGCCATTGCACTCCATTCAATATATCAATAGCAATGGGCCACTGCCCTTTCATCTCATGCTATCAAGTAATGGGCCAACACCCTAGATATCATGCAATTCATGCCTTAGAGTATGTAATGTAAACAATTCATAATCAATAGCAATGGGCCACTGCCCTTTCATCTCATGCTATCAAGTAATGGGCCAACACCCTAGATATCATGCAATTCATGCCTTAGAGTATGTAATGTAAACAATTCATGCTAGTATATATGGCATGCTAACAAATGGGCCAATTCCCTAAATAAATCATTTATTGCATGCTCACAATGAAGATCAATGATCAATACTTTTTTTCACAGTGATTCCTACGGTTCATGGCTCACTTAGGCAACCTAGGCCTCAATTCTTGGTAAACATGTGCAACTTGGTTTTGGTTCTTGATTTCTACTTCCAAGGGTCATTTGGAAGGTGCTCGAAGTGACGGAATCAAATTTTCCTACTTCTATAGGAATCTGGGACATAAACTCTCTATACGACCTTCTTTAGCAAAACGCACCCAAAATCCTTGTTATTTGGAATTTTGAGATACTTCCAGTTGGAACACTTCCTAAACAACTAACTCCTACTTATACATAGGTTGGATTTCAATAAAAACATTCGGTAGTTCTATCTGGGCTAAAAACTCAAAAATTGGAAAAACTATACAGGGCGCTCGAAGGGGCGCTCGAGCCTGCTTCTAGCGGTTGAAAAACAGCTCTCAGATTCTTATGGTTCAGGTAGGTCGCTCAATCATTCGCTTGAGCAGCCATGCTTTAAGTCATTTCCCAAAAAGGCCGCCCGATACAGCGCTCAAGCAGTAGTTTAGGTGCCTGGGTTTCTCGATAGTTCGCGAAATCTGAACTTTTGGGATTTCTAGGTTTTCTCAAATCTCACTTGTTTTTTGGTGTTTTTGGGCTCTAAATTGCTCCTAAAATGTGTGGTTATATATTCCCTACAAAACCCCTAAAAGATATCCTTCTTATTTGCACTAATAATCAATTTCACATCTCAAACCTTAGTTTCTACATCTGCATACGAAAATGCCCGAAAATTGAAGAATGGGTTAGGGTGGTGTTGCTTACCTCTTGCAATCACTCAAGCAAGCTTCCTAGCTTCCAATGCAACCCATGAACATCACCTTGTATGCTTCTTGGTTGATTCCTCCACAAATCTCCAACCAAAGCTTCCACACAAAAATGGTTTCTTGTGTTCTTCTTTCTCTTCTTGCAAGGAACTCTCTTCAAATGGGTTTAATAAAGGGATGGAATGAAATGAGAAGAAGATAATGAGGAGAAGGAGATGAAGAATATAGAGTGGAAGACAATAGGGAAATGAAGAATAGGGTGTGGGGTTGGCTCATACGATTGGCTCATACGAATGGGTCTTCCCTTTGTCTTTCCACACTTAAGCAATCCTCCCACAAGACACCAAGTTTTACAATTTTGCCACTCCACCTATTTGCACACAATCAACACTTAGCTATTTTTCCATCACTAAAATAATTGCTCAATAACTTAAGGATTTCTTAGATGAGAGAAGGCTCACATTTATACATCACTGATGAGCCCGGACTTAGCCACTTGGCTGGCTTCAAGTTTGGGCTCCTCCAGCTTCACCTACACAATAAATTCCACTGATTAGGGTGTACAAACGGTATGGAAATATGGGGTTTCACAATAATGGTGAGAAGCGTAGGATCATAAGGGAATATAATAGGATTTTATACCCTAGGAGAATACTAATCATATTCTACTTTTCGTATTCTGTCTGTGTATTCGGCTACTGAAGAAGAACGAGAGAAGAACGAAATAGAGAGAGAAAGGAGAAGAAGAAGAAGAAAGGTGTGTGATCACAATTTTCCCTACATCTCTGAAGCATTCTACGTCTGTGAAGGGGAGAAATCGTAGTTGGAAAGAGTAGGAAGAAGAAAATGCTCAAAACAGGTAGGTAACACATCGTTTTGATCGAGATTTCGATTCCTCATCATGTTTTGATTGTAATGCATGATTAGTCGTATGTAAATGTATGTATGGTTGTAATGTTGATGATTATATATGCGTATATTGCTTTGATGTTGAGAAATTTGAGTATTCAGTGTCGGATTAGCCTCAATCGAATGAGCACCTAGCTCGATCGCCTAGGCAATCATAAGCGTTCATTTATGGAAAATTGCAGAATCTTAGGTCGCCTAGCCATTGCCTAGGTGATGGTCTAGGCGATAGAGTAATAGGTAGGTCGCCTAGGGGGACCACCTAGGCGATCACTTGAGCACCCATTGTTTACTAAATTTCATTTTAAATAACACAGCTGCCCAGCCAGATCGCCTAGGCGACAGTGCTGAGCATCAATGACCAAATTCCAATTTATTCAAAATTTAATTTCTTACTTGCAATAAAATGATTTTTAAATGGATTTTAACATTAGAATTAACTGATTTGAGATTATTTAAACTATTCAAATAACCTGTTTACTACATAAACAAATTGAAGATTTATTTTAGGTTTGATAGTTGCCTGACTTAAAAATTAAATTGGGATTTGGGGATTTTAAACTTTAAAACCTATTTCACTGATATTTTCACTTAGAAAATTTTATTTTAGACATCGTGACTTCTGATTTCACAGAGAGAGAGAGAGAGAGAGAGAGAGAGAGAGAGAGAGAGAGAGAAATTACACCAGAAAACGTTTGTTAAATTCTAATTTTGGTAGAATATAAGTAACAGAACCCTATATGCCACTAGGCACTATTACCCTATATGTATATTACCTGAGTCACTTGTTGTTAGTGTCTAGTGGGCATAGCTGTATATGGATCCATAGAATAAGCTGGATAGTGAAGGGGTATTTATTTTGGGTTGCCTACTCCAAATTTGCGTTTGCACTTCCTTTGCAAACTTGGTTTGCTTTGGGAGGTCCCATGTCTGTAGGGTCATTTCGAGCCTCGCTAGTGATTCCTGTACATGCAGATTAGCGGCCATCTCCATGTATTGATTCAGGGGCTGCATGCTAGTGGTACATACCAAACTCTGTGAGTTTCGTGTGCAATAAGTTGATGACTACGACTCTTATCATCAGAATGAGACTTGGGCTTGAGTGTCTTAGTAGTTTTGCCCATAAGATGCACGGTAGCGTAGTGAATGGAGAGTAACTTCCCAAAAATGTATCTATGCTTCATGAGTCCTATATTGACACTTGTGTAATTGTGTATATTTATCGCATTTGATTGGATTTGGTTACCTTGTTTATTGCAGATATGATGGAATTGTTTGACTATAGCTATCATGGAAATATATGCGGGTTTATTTTGGATTATGTGTCATTTCATTGTTATATCAAATCATGATCTTGGAATCTATTTGTTGCTGAAATACTTATTTGATTGCTGTTTATTTTGACAAAACTGTAATTTGTTTAGTCGCATATTTATCGAGTATGACAAATGATTACTTTATGTATGTAAATTGCTTTATCATGCATCGTGTTACCTACTGAGACATTTTTATCTCACTCTTTTTGTTTTTGTTTTGTTTTTCAGCTGATACGCGAGAGGGGGATTTGAGTCTTGATACTCAGGGTGAGTTCATAGATTACCTTCCGGAGGACTACTACTATCCAGATTTGAGTTGAGGTTGTCTGGGAGATGAGAAACTTGATTATTTATTTGTTTATTTTATTTATGGACTTGATGCATTGAGAGAGTGAGAGTTTTAGAACCCTTGATTATACTAGACTTGATCTATTGACTTTGATGACATTTTATATTTTAGCATATTTATGGTGATTGTAGACATTACACTTTGACGTTTATTTATGAACTATTTAATTTTGGTTTGGTATTTTTATGGAGTTATTTATGGGCCCAGTAGCACTTGGATTCGGGTAAGGTGCTAGTATTGCATTGACCTGGGTTCGGGGTGCTACAGTAGAACTCCTAGTATTGTGTTCAGGTTACCATATATCAAATCAAGGTCTTCAATACTTAGTCATGGAAGGGAACCAAACCCTTTATAATCAAATTATGGTATGTAATTTCCCCTATTGTGGTTCAGTTTTCTTTTATTAACCTAAGGCCAATCACTACCAATCCCTAGTCTTATGTACCCAATGTATTCTCTAGGGATGACAAACCTGACACACCAATTTGCCAACATCCTTAGCAAACTCTTCCATGAAGCCTACAAACATTGTGTGACTTTTATTAAGTCTAAATATGACAAAAAAAATATTATCAACTCCATCCTGATAGAAAATATTACATTATTAATGATCTAGACACAATTTTCAGAATAGTAAAACGCTAGTAACTTTATAATGCATCCTCAATTAATATTATAGTTGAACACCATCCCAAAGTTCTTGATTGGTAAGACCATGTTCCAGTCACTCCCAGTAAGTCTCCAAACCTTTGTCACATAACTTCATGCAAAACTGGATTACTCCTTCCCTTCTGTAACCTTGAGAAAATTTAGAAAATGTTGGATCAAGCGCAATAAACTTCTCAGCACCCTTCATACCTTCAATTATAGAACGCTGCCATATTACCATATGCCTACAGTACATGCAAGTAGCTCAATTAAAATAATTGATCCTCTCAAAAAAAAAAACATAAAAATGTAACCCTAGATGGATGAAATACATTTTATATAGATTGGCATGAACACGTAATCAAGGCTTTGTTGGGACTTCCTTTTTATGAAGAGGCATTAGCTATGATACAAAACAAAAGAGAAATAAGTAAAGAAAATAGAAGATTGTGACGTTCTTCTACTGGTCAACTGTGGTGGCTTTTATTTGGAGAAATTGGTAAGTTGGTTTGAACTTAATATTTTATTTGCTTAGGGATAGCAACATGGTGGGTTAATCTGTTAACTCAACTTGATCCACCATTAATTTTAAGGTTTTTAATTCACAATTCGGATCAAGGTACTATCCAACACATCCCAAACCCAATTTTAATTCATTCAAGTATACGATATTTATCTACTATAAAATTGATATGTTATAAATAAATATATTTATTATTTTGTATGTGTATATGTATATCATGCAATAGGAAAAGAAACCATTAAAATGCATAATCCTTAAAAGGAATCTCAATTCTTTATGTTAGAAATTTATGAAAGAAGCAAATGCAGAAAAAACACAATTGTAACCCAAGCAAAAAAGGCCTTACCTTGCTAGAAGCTTCAAGTTTGGTCACAGGTGTAAGACCCCGGATTTTTTATTAGCCTAATATAAGGAATTTGCTAATATTATTAAAAATAAATAATGAGGGAAAATTCAGGTAGTTGTGTCGCAAGGGCATTTTGGGGATTTTAGAAATTATTAATGATAGAAGCTAAGAGTAAGTGAAGTTATATCTTATATTCCTATGGTTTAGGTATTATTCAGAAATTTTAATTAAATATAATTAGATGGAGCTGTAGTATTTGTTTGAGTGATTAACTAATGGATCAAGTGTTATTAAGGGCGATAGGCCGTTGGTTTAGGGAGTTCGGGGGAGGAGCATCACACTAGATCGTGAAGAGGAGTTAAAGAGTTTATGAACGTAAATATAACTTTGGCTCTCCGTGCGTTCAGAACAGTTACGACTGTTCAATTGCCGAGAAGCCAAACGTATGGTGATGGCATCTGAGAGATTGAGAAGAAGGAATTGGATCTTTGGAGAAGCCTAATCTGGTTTTAAGAGTTCGGTTGATGGAAACCCTGTTTTCTTTGAGAGGAGTGTGTCTGTTCTGTTGGAGTAGAAGTCGTCCAAGTTACAGATTTAAATCAGTTCGTAGAGGAAGGTCTGGGCGTAGAGAATATTCGATCTTCATCTCTGTTTCAATTGAAGTTTGATTCCAGCAAAAGTCAGGCACGTAGCACCATCGTTTTTATCATGTTTTTTGTATGGTTTAAGATCCTTTAAAGAGTGGGAGATGCGATGGACAAAAATTGCATATTCTGTTAAGGTTTGTGCGATGGATTCTGTTTGATGTTAAAACTGTTTAGATTAAATTTGAAGGGGGTTACTTGAGTTATTTAGATGTTAAATGAATTATTAGAGGTGTTTTGATGGAAGGAAAACAATTCAGTCCGTGAGATTTGGTGTTTGCCATAGTTGAAAAGCATTACCGAAGTGAAATTTTGGATGCGCTGACCTCGTGCTGACCTGGCGCCTACCTTCCCAACTCAGCGCACCCTCAATTTTTGGATGCGCTAAGCTCGTGCTGACCTGGCACCAACCTCCCTCACTCAGCGCATACCCCAAACATGTGTATATAGTGCGGCAATTTTGTTTTAAGGTCTTAGTTTGAGTTTGAGCTTGCTGGACCCACTCAACTAAGTTGATATAACTCCCATTAACATTCTAATAACATTAGAAACCTATGGGAATCAAGTGAAAGATATTTGTGCGCGCGTGGGAAACGCGGCACGGGGTATTCGGAGTCGCCACCGCCTGATGGGGTGCAGGCAGACACCTGGGTGCCTAATCTTGTCTAATTAGGGCTCTTGGGTCTGCGGCTTGAGATTCAGAGTTTTGGTTCTCGGTTGCGGTCTGGGGAAGTCCGTAGACACCCCAGTCCACCCCGTCGGATGACGGGTCCCCTGGTTTGAGTCAGCATTCTATTTGGTCTTCACCCGATTCCTAATCTAGCATGCTTTTTTGTTAGGTCTTGGCGGGACCACCTGGGTTGGTGTGGGTCCCTTTAGTTTGATTTTACCTTTGCTTACTTGAATTGTCTGGGTCTGTTTGGGTGGGCCCCGTTGGAAGGCCCACGGTGCCCTTGGTGGGCTTTGGGTAAGCCCATGTGCCCATGTGGGCCTCTGTCTAAGCCTAGGAGGCCCTGTGGGCTTTGGTTAAGTGTGTTGGTTTTATTTGGTTTGTTCAAGTTGGATACTTAAGTGATTTCCATGCAAGAAGCGGGCCGGCATTGATTTGCGGGCCCCTGGGTGGGCCCCCATGTTGGTTGCCAAAATGTCTTTAATTTATCTTATTTATATTTGCCAAAGTCTTTTGGACATTGGGCTTGGGGCCCGTAGTCCAGTTTTGGGCTTGAAAGCCCGAATCCCATGAAGTTAGGGTTTAAACCCACCCTTGGTTTGGTTCGTGGGCTTTGGCGGGCCCGATAGGCCCTTGCCCTGGGTCTCGGCCAAACCACGCAATTTAAACATCATTCCACACAGACAAGTCCTGGTGGACCGCATTGGGTTTGGCCCACCTGGTTTGATTAGCTAATTCCACTTAATCTTGCTTATTTGCATGCTTTTGGGTTTATCAGGCTTGGTGGGCCCAGTTGGAAGGCCCACTAGTGTACCAAATTGGACCGGTGGTCCAAGTCCCAAGTTGGGTTTCCGGGTGACCCGGAAACCCTATTGGTCCATTTGGTTTGGTTCAAACCATCATAAAATTCGGCAAGGAACTCCAAAAAGACATAAAATTGCATTTCGGTGTGTATCCGGCCTTGGTTGCCGGGTACACACAGGCCATAGGTGATCCGGCCTGAGTTGCCGGATCACCTCAAAAGTGGCCTTTTCGGCCTTTGCTATTGGGGTGGGTTGCTAGGCTCCCTAGGGGTCTTTACAAGTCATGTGGGCCCTTAGGCAGGCCCACATTGGTTCAGATTTGGGAAGGCATCTCCTTGGTTTCCCTTGGGTTTCTCCACTAATGAGAGGTGAGAAGAGGGCATGAGGGTTACTGTTAAAGCTATGGACAGGAAAAAACATGCCACCAAGGGGGGGTGATGGCCATCAAAACCTGGAACAATGGGGGCTGCTGCTGCTGCCAACAGCAGCCCCAAAAGTGTCTTGCATACTCATCAAGGTGTTATAAAAAAGGACAATTAAAAGGGGGCCTGCTGCATGCTCATGGGAAGTAAACAAAACCCACTATACACAAGAGGACAGCAACCAGTATATTAAGTTTAGGACATGCTTGGTGTGCCACCAAGGATGGAAGGTGCTACCACCACCTCTGGCAGCAGCTTACTTAAGCCATGGCAGCGGATTAGGGGGGGGGGGGGGGGGGGGTTGGGAGCATGGCATTTCACATAAACACGGCAAGCTGCTTGGAAAGGAGCATGCTTGCATAGATATGTAAAAACAGCAAATAACCAAACAAAAAATGTGTCTAGACCAACCAAACCACCAAGTGAATTCTACATACATGCATGGAGGTAACCTGGCGAAGACGGAGGTGTGCACACTCATGAACCAAAACAGCGTATGGTGGGAACACTTATCAAAATAATTCAATACCAAGACGCATCATACCTACATTCTCAAGAAATCAAAAGGGAAGCTTGCTGTGGGTACAGGGACAGCAGCTTGGACAACAAGTTTTGAGCGGGGTTTGGTGTACTGCCAAGGGCAGAAGGTGCTGTTGGTGCGTATATAAGTCATGACAATACAAGGGGCAAGGGGAGCATACTTTCATGGAGCTGAAGGCTCGCTGGTAGGTGTTGCAGCACCTCAAGTCTGGGAGGTGGTTTTGGGTTTTCAAAGCTGCTGGGACAGCAGCAAACAATGGAGGTTTGCTGCTGTCTCCAGCAGCAACCCACCTGGATAATAGTAAAGGGAGCATGATAATGACTCACCAAATGCTAAAAAAGTACAGCAATCAACAATGATCAGTTATCACCCCAAAAAAGAAAGGCTCATGCTTGGACATGCATATCAGCAAGTTGAGAGGGGGTGGGGTCATGCTCATCACTCAACATATCAATATTGTAATACCAAGGAATAGAGAGCATGCATCTATGCGTAAAAAAAAACAGCAAGTTACAAGGGGTATGGGCAGCAACAAAACACCAAGGAAAACAGTAAAAAAGAAGTGAGAAAAGAGAAGAAAGAAGAAGGGAAATGGGGATCATTATAGGGGTACATTAGATGAGACTTAGAAGGAACATGCTCCCTCCCAGAAATGCTTAAAGTGACACCAAGAACAGCAACCTACGACCACTAAAAGTGTGTAAAAAAAAAAGAAAAAAGGAACTCTCATGCTCCCAAGAACTTAACTGTGGACATCTTACCTGCGTAGGACCTCATGCCATGAAAGGGAAACAAATGCATGCTAAAATAAAATGGAAATGAGCCCATGCAAAGGAGGAAGACAAGAGTAGGAAATTCATTAGAAAAATCTGATTTTAATATATGAGTAACAAAACATGATTAGGGATCTTACCTGGAGGTTCTAGGCTCTTTAGTGGAGGTGGAGACACTCCCTTGAGGATGGACAGCAGCTGGTAAGTCCTTCCACAGCAGCAGCAGCAAGCAACCTCTCCTTCTTGGCACTTGGTGGGTGAGAGATGAGGAGGAAGGAGGAGGAGAAGGGGTGGAGCTGCCTTGGGGTGGTGGTGGGAAGGTGGTGGGGGTCAATGGGTGCTGGAGAGGGAGGGTTCAGATGAGCAAAGGTCGGGCAAGGAGGCCTAAGCACAGTGGAATCAACCAACCATTGGAAAGGGGGCTGTTGCCCCCTTTTATAAAAAAACTTAATGTATTCGGACTTGGAGTCCGGATACACTATATACCCTGTGTATCCAGCCTCCAAGGCCGGATACACTAAGCTGCCTTTGTATCCGGTCTTGGAGTCCGGATACAAAACATAATAATTGGCAAAAATTAATTCCGCCGCGAATTTGTCGGAGAATCGGCGAGAATCTTGCCAAGCAAATCTTCATATCCGGCCTTGGAGTCCGGATATACACAAGGGTATGTGTATCCGGTATATTTGACCGGATACAAATCAAAAAATACGGATTTGCCCTTCGACTTGACCGATTCGACCGATTTGACACTTTTGGATATCTACGGATTGCCCCGCACGAATTTTGTTTAGTCCTTGAGATTTTTGGATATTTAAGATTTAGCCCCCGAGATATTTTGCTGCGTTGGCTTCCACGTGTGCAGTTCCTGCGCCACGTGTGCAGTTTCCGGCTTTTGCTGCCCGGAAACTTCGACAGCTCATATCTCTTTCATCTGATCTCCGATTTGAGCAAACTCAATTGCGTTGAATTTGTATCGGAGCCCTATATTCAATGACATAGGGTTAAGCACTTGGCACGGGGTTCGAGGAAAAGTCAACTTTTGGCCTTCCCTTAAGTTTGATCGCCCGCAGAACCTTCATCCGGACTCCGATTCTTGCAAACCCAGTTACGTTGGAACCGTGTCGAGATCCTCTATCCAATGGTATAGAGCAAGGTAACAGATTATCACTTGATCAAAAGGTCAAATTTTGACCCATCAGGGTTTGACTTTTTGACCAGGGTTTGCATTTCCGGCTCTTTCGGGAACACAAAAATGAGGTGCTTACAATATCAATTAGAGGATTAAAGTGACTTAAGTATTAGCAAGGTATGTGGAATTTCTGCAACATGTGGTGAAGTCTCTTGTGACCATATTCTTGTGTTCACGATCATTATATTGCTTCATCTAAATCTTTCAAGAGTTGTTTGGGATTTAAGAACAGTAAGTAAGACCATGGATTACTAGAATAATTCGAAAGCATAACATCAACGTCATGGTATAATTTTTCTGCAGCACATAGTGAAGATCCTTTAAAGCTTGTAATTGTGTTAAGTTTATTTATAACTTTACCTGAGATACTTAGAAATTCAAACGGAGGATTTTAGATTTGTTAGAAACCTATGAGACAAAAATTCATCAATATAAATTAAGGAAATCATTAGTGGTAGTCTATACGAGAAGGAGGTTAACAAAAGTAAAGATAGTGATTCAAAGTGGAATTTCGGATGGACTTTTGGTCTGATTTCGAACTCTTTTTGGAAACACTTGATTTCTCTATTTCCTTGTATTATCTGAAATGTTGTTATAAATTGAAAACTTCTGAATTTGTTTCTTACTATATTGCTGGTTATCACTTTGAGGAAATGGTATCGTTTCTTTTATCGGTTGTGCTGAATGATGAATATTTTACTGTTGGATGGCTTTAGTGTTTAGCTGAAACTGAATTTGTTATTCTTAACTTTAAATTGGTTTCACTTGCTATAAGAATGATTTTAAGCTAAACTTGCATAGTATATGATAAGTTTTGCCAAAATATTAAGGGCGAGACTTAGTGTGGATCCACAGTCTAGTTGTAGGTGAACTTTGTACATTTTGTTTAGATTAAGTCTAGGGTTCCTTAGTGCATTTCCTCCATGATGGAGAGGCCTTCCATGAGGGAAGTACTGCAGCAACTCCCTTTCCACCATGAGGGTGAGGTCATATGAGTATTTTCGCCATGAGGGCAATAAATTGGTTTCCTTGAGCTGTTGCAGTATTTTCGACTAGATTGTTTGGAATACTAGAGCTTAGCCACACAAAATAGACAAACTTCACGAGTCCCAATATATAAAGTTTTCCGAATTTGAATGATGATGTTTTCCGAGATTAGACGGATTAACCGAGGTTAACCGTATACTTTACTGTTTATAACCTATGCATGTTTTGGAACTGTTATAACTATATTTTGTGCATGCATTGCTACTTGCTGAGATAGTCATATCTCACTGTTTTGTTTTGTTTTCAGATTTCAGATAGGTCGATACAGGCAGGTATATGCTTGGTTCAGGTGAGTTGGGGAAAATTTTAGTTGACTCTGATTATGTTATTACCATTTCATGTTTTCCTTACTCTGATACAGCGATCCTGTATAGAACAGTTAACTCCTCGGAAAAAAGTTACGGTTTCATTACGTAACTTGGTTCCGGGGCATTACAACAGGAGTCCTCCAATGCATATCAGCAAATTGTGGGGTTTAAAATGCAACGGTTCTGCAAATTTCATAATGGAAACAAAAGAGGGGAAACTTCTAAGTGCAAAAAAAAAAAAAAATGGTATTAGCTGCTGCTCTTGGGCATTCTCTACTTCTTTAGCATGTTTTTGAACTACTTAAAACCCTCTTATAATGTAAGAAACAATAGCTAAAGGAAGTCTCTTTTAGGATAAATCAAAATAGAAGCTTAGATATACTTTCAAGCTAATACAACCCTCAAGATCATGAAATAGGTTAAGAAACCATAAAATGCATAATCCTTATAAAGAATCTCAATTCCTTAAGTGAGAAATTTATGAAAGAAGCTTATGCAGAAAAAACATAGATCTAACCCAAGTAAAAAAGGCCTTAACTTGCTAGGAAGCTTCAAGTTTGGTTGTAGAAGTCCTCAAATTTAGATCATCAATTATGGAGTTCATATTGCAGGAGTTCTCTAGATTTCATGACAAAAACAAAAGAGAGGCAAAATTTAAGTATAGAAATTAGGCACGGCATTCACTTTTCAGCCACATCATGTAAGTCAAATCCAATTAGAAAAATTTAAATGAACGAATGGACCATATACTAATTAAGTTTGAAAAAAAGAAATTCCAAAGAAGGAAACACCATTTATTATTTAGGTTATATATATCCCTCTTCTCTATTAGGTGACTCATACCAGTAGGATCATGAATACAACATGTCTTCAATCTATTGTAAACGAAAAACATGAAGGTAAGGGTATGTGAGAATATGCTTTATAAAAAATTATGTTACCAAGAAGAGTAAAAATACTTGAAATCTCAATTGCTGATATCATGGTGAACTTGTAGAATGAATCTTGAACTATATCATGTTATATTAAGCTCACATAAATCTTCATATAGAGTAATCATTAAAATAAGATGAAATTTTGTTTCAAAACTCAAAATGCAGCACATACTCAATTACTTAATTCTATTAGATGAGAGACTTTTGACAAAAAGGGGATAAATTAATTCCTAGAATAGAGCATTGTATCAAATAACCATGTTTGGGCTATTATATAATTTTCTTCTTTTTTTTTTTTTACATGTTCTTAAAAAATGCAGTTGAGTCTTTCACATTTATTCCCTTACTCATGGTTCTAGACATGACTCCTCAACTTTGTTTTCAAATAGTTATTGACATAAGAAAGTCTACAACTAGACAAAGGAGAAAAAATTGTTTACATTTTTTTTAGGGATTTTTATTTTTGACCATGTTATTGCTTGAATTATGTTATAAAATAACTAAACCCACATCTCCCATCATCTTCAAAATGGCTAAGGTAATGAGTATTTGAATTGATCCAAACACTAAAAATAGCTAGTCACGTAACATAGAAAACAAAAGGGATTGAAATATAGTATATATTGAACACACTCCTTTCTTTTTGATAAAAATCCAAACAAAAGTTCATCAATACAAATTGTATGAGTGTTGACTCAATCATTACCTATAGATGGCTGACTTGTCAACCATGCCATCAAGTAAAGGACACAGGATTCCTATTAGATAAATTTCACAGAAGTATGCATTCTTCTGCATTCTTATTTATCTGTGAATATTAAATCTACTTGTTCCTTATCACTTTCCTCCTAATAAGAGTTGCATAAATCGTATTGATGGACTATTTAATTTAATTTCTGCTGCTCTATGAGTCATCAGAATACCAAAAAAACGAAAAAACAATGTGCAATTAAAGCTGGAAATGATAAACACGGGAATGAAGCAAAATGCCTAAACTATAGAAGAAAACTAATTAGTAACAAAGAATCTACCATATATAAGCTAACAACATGATTTCATTTGGAAAAAATGCCTAAATCCGAAACATGATAGGGGAGTTTTAAAATGAAAAACACAGTGAATAGAAAATGAATAGCGTGTTTAGAGATGAGAAGGAAATGAAAATCCCTAAAAGATAATGTATATTTTGCTATGAAGAAGCAAGATATGTTTCAATGATCCCTAAAAATCCTACATCATGAATGTATATTTGAAACCTGGAGGAAGAAACCATAGGATTTTTTTAATGATAATGGAAACAACTTAACAGCAAACATCAAGCAAGACTCAAAAGATATATAGGTACAGTGTACACAAATTGAAACCTTGAAAATCTCATAATAAAATGGATAAAATAAGTGCATTGAATCGATAATTGGAAGAAAAAAAAACCTTTTTTAATAGAAAAGAGAGTGTAAAAAACAGCATACTGGAAAAATAACGTGAAATTTACATACCGGTTCGAATACAGCACCTTCAGTGACGTTACTATTTCTCGTGGAATGCAATGATCTAGAGATGCCGGCAACCGTTGTGATATAAGGAAAAGCTTAAAAATGTAACCTGCAAGACACAAATATGGAAATAAAATTTGATAAAGAATACAGAGCACACAGTTTAAAGTAAACTAAATTGGGGTTTGGAATCCTTTGATGCAAGGAAAACAAAAAAGGTATGAAATAAAGAAAAGAGTTTAAATTTTATGTACCGGAAGAGAGCAGAAAGTTCAGTAAGAAGAAAGAATAGCATAATGATAACAAATAACGAATATGTTGCACATGTTTTAAAGTAGAATTAATTAGCTGTGATTTGGAAACCTTTCTCCAACGGTGTTCGCACTATCTCCATGCTATTCATTAATTTTCAATTTTTTTTCTGATCTTAGATACACCACAAAATTGTTTTTTTCTTGTCAGCCTACACCATTTTAGATTGTTATAGATGCACATACACTGTAGGTGTTTCATAGCATCAAGGCACAGAGGGAAAAATATGAATAAGCATTCAACTTCCCAGTATCGACAACACCACAAAAGCAAATATAACCCATTGAACTGAACCCCAACCCGTTTTTCAAAATGGGAGACCTACACTGAAATTGAAGGCATACACATTGAAGCTCAAAATCTAACTAAGCGTTGAATAAATTTAATCAGCAGATAAAACCAAAATTACAAACAGTATCATGTGTGAGCAAATAAAATCGATCTAAGCTTCCTCACAAAAAAATAAAAAAAAGTTAAATTTAATAATAGGGGTAGAAGACACCCATATTGTATCCGGTATCAAGCATGAAGATCGAATGAAACAAAGAGAAACAACAGAAGGCGAATAATTTGGAATCGCAAAGTTGTGCCTCACCTATCAGGAGTATGTTCTCATTGGCGGACAGCGTTGGCTACAAATGCTCGATGGCAGTTGTCGATTAGTTTATTAATGAGTTTGCACTAGGTTACAATGGTGGGAGTCCTTTGAAAGTTTGAGGCAAAGATCAGATTGCAACCAAGGAGGGGAAATCAACCCCAACTCCTCATTTACATTGAGGGGTGAAGGTACTGTATGTTTGGAACCCAGTGAACGAATTGCATAGGGATTGGCAAAAGCATAGTTAGAGATGAAGTCGATTAGGGTGTATGTGAGGAAAAAATTGGAATTAAATTACTTGTTTTTAGTGAGTAGAAATGGGAACCACGACTATTACCTTGCATTTGGAGAGTAGACGATGTGAGCATTTCCAATTGGAGTGATGAGGCGGAGGTGTGGAAAAAACCGAAAAAAAAAAATGTAAGGATTTTGTGCAGGGATCAAATGCTGAGGAGTATCAATGTTGCGTGAGAAAGGCGATTCGTAGCAAAGGCTTTTCTTTCGCAATGCTTTCTTTTCACAATGAAGATAGAGGAGGAGGCAGGAGAAGACGTGTATTGTGTTTAGTAATGTTTTTCCCGTAATTCTTATCAGTATTATACTAATGGAAATGGAGAAAGCGAAGCAAAGAGATAAGCCTCATATTTCGAGAGATGGGAAATGTTTTGCATGGATTGCAACGATCCCGTATTAAGTCGTTAATCTTCCAGCCTCTCTAGATGACGGAAAACTAATGGGCTTTCATGTTAAAGAGTGGGTGAGATCGAACAAAGTAATTTGAGGTTGAGACAAGCAATATTCTTGCCCCTTTAGATGTCGGAAATCTACGGTGGTTTTATGTTAAAGGGTGGAGGAGATCAAAGAAAGTAATTCGATGTTGAAACAGTCAAAAAACTTCTTCTTCTTCTTCTTTGGGTTATTTGGAATATATATTTATGTACCATATTATCTCCTAAGCCTGTAAAGAAATATTTCGAATATATAATTATATTTCAATCTTATAATTCGTTCACATTGTGTAAACTTTCGTATCAAATTCAAATGCACATTTTTTCCTTACCACAGGCATTCAATAGGATGATTACCACTTAATTTTAGATGGTTTTTCAATCCACTTGAAACTTCCAATTTTTTATTGAAAGTTATATCTTAGTATAGACTCCATTTTGTTAATTTCGTACTGACTTGAGAACTCATAGTGGTGCAAAAATACATTTCATTGTGTGTCTTTGTTGTTTGTCTATTAGGACATATACAGACATAGATGGTTGCAAACGAATCTCATCCACTTCCCAACTACATACGTGTAGTATTGCACATGCACTTTGCTAGTAATTTTTTAATTGAAGATGATTTTTTAGTGAATGCCACAAATACTTTTTAAGGTTTTTTTTTATTAATGTAAATGTTAATTTCTAATGATGAACATTTAAGTAAGTCGACATATGATATTTACTGCGACATATATTTGTGTTCACCGCAAAATTTGTGTCATGAAAAATTAATTTTTTGTAGTGGGACTTGTTTCTATAGACAGACCCCATCACATTCCCAACAAACGATAGAGAACCATACTGACAAATGTGATTGATACCTCCCTTATCAGTCCTTGTACAGTTTGAAGTAGAGGCATTGAGAAACTATTATCTCTTTTCATTTTTTATTTTTTTTTGTGTACACGCTATTTACAATTTATAGAAGTTTTCTCTAACTGCAATGCTTTGACGTTGACGACATTAAAGGAGAATTTGATTTCAAAAATAATACTATAATAGATTCTATTTTGACTGCTGTGTTTCCTGGAATTATGCATAGGATCGAGCTTCTTCTTGACTCAGTCTATTTGAAATCTTCTACTTCAATACACCCAACAATCAAATGGGAACGTAACAACCCAAACTAGCGAGCTATTGTCTGCTTTGGGCCTAAATCCACACAGTTTTCTCCTCAAAAGGCACCTCACTAGTTAGAGTGCTCTCCTTTACTCTTATACCTTACCGGGCATTTATATATTTCTGATGTGGGATTGGGATATCACAAGGAATCTCGTGGACATAAATAAATCAAGCTGAAGCAAGTGGTTTAGTCAATAAATTAGCTAGTTGGTCGTGAAAGGAGATTAAGCAAACTTGAAGTTTCTTTTGCAGCACTTTATCATCAAGATGATGGAAGTCGATTTTAATATGTTTCATTCTTGCATGAAAAACTAGATTAACCATTGGAGTTCAATAGCAGTATTGGACAAGGACTTGTACTCCAATTCGGTACTGCTGCGAGCTACTATCAATTGTTGCTTACAACTCTAGATGATAAGATTTTGACAATGGAAAAGACAATTGGCACCGATGGGGCGTCTATGATCTTGATCAAACACTCCACCAAATTTGCATCTGAGTAGCCTTGCAACGTATGTGATGAATTTCTGGAGAGGAAGAGACGATAAGAGAAATTATGTTTGAGATATCTCAAGATATGCTTCACTGCCTTTGGGTGAGATTTCTCTTCGTTGGTGCATATACTGGCCGGCTTTATGAACAAAAAAGGCTATATGTGGTCTTGTGAAGGCTAGATATTGTAGACTTACTATAGTGCATCTATAGATTGTTATGTGGCCTACGAACAAGGTAACATCTTGGTCGATCCTTTTGGTTCACCAAATCACACTGATTAATTCCTTATGACTTTATTTAAACTAGCTGGGTGCACATGCAAAGTACTGCACGTATGAAGAAAAAGATGAAAGAGAGAGGAACGGTTTTACAACTGATTAATAAGTTTTTAAAAGATTGAAACATTTTTTTACTATTCTACCCTTTTATTAATAAATCTTCAAAATGAGGTGTAAGGGCTGTTTTGGAAAGTCTCACATTGTTCCTGGCATGATTCCCAAGGGGCACCTCGCGTTATATATAGTATAGATAGATTGTATTGTATGGTTACAGAGGCTAAATTCTTCCTTAAAAAAAGTGTCAACACCTTTATTAATAATGAACATCCATGATCACACAATACATAAAAATAATGGGCAGCAAGCACACTTCGATGGGGATACCACCTAATGAGAAGATTAACGCAGGTTCAAACCCAAAGAGAAAAAAAAAAAGATGATTTCAAATATACATATCTTCTAAGGCAGTATGAAAGTCCATAGGAGCCCCACCATGTTTCTGGGGTGCAGGATGACCTGAAATATTGAATGCTCAAGGCATTACATGTGGTTGGTCATTCTGATTACTTCAAAGGATTGATTGTGAAATAGGTCTGCAGAACAATTAGTACAATTACTAACCATGCTTCAAATGACCAAGGAATGTTGAGACGCCTATTCCATGATTCAATCGTCCAGATCATCATCTTGTTACTGAAATGCTTTTCAATTCCATCTATAGCTCCGGCATAAGCTTGAGGATCTGACAACAAGTCCGTTGCTATATTAGTGAATAGATCGGTGACTTGTTCGTCGCTGCCGAGGTGTTTGAGCAGTACGCCCCTGGATGATAAAACTTTCACATCTTCATCCTCATCAATGAGTGAAGCCAAGAAACAAATATAGGAGGTGACTGCATAGTCAATACTGGAATCTGGGCATGTTTCATAAGCTATCAAATTTAAGAACTTAGGCTTGAAGAAGTCATCAACGACTACTGGAGGAAGTGACAAGCTTCCAAAGATGCGATGTGATCTGAAATGAACATCCTTTAGAGATGATGTACCGCTCCTCTTACAGCGGACCCCGGCTGTTTCGAGCTCCGTCACAGACCGGCGCATATAATTATTGATCGTGGGAGATTCAGATGATCGTGGAGGGGATGGATGATCATTTCCAACGAGCTCAGTCCATAGAAGATCGAGGAGGTGAAGTGGCTGATTAGTATCCATCCCATGGGATGAAGATCCATGCTTTTGGCGCCTTCGAGGGATACTAAGTTGTGCCCTGATGAACGCTTCTATTTGGTTTCTACCCAAATCTGGCGTAGTCTTCTGCTTAATCAGTTCGTCGAGAACAATATAGGGAAGCTGGTTCTCTAGCAAGAACAAATCCCTTAATACATAGGCCACATGCTGAATGTTCATATGCATCTCATGGTACTTTCCTGAGAGATAGCAGTTAATGTAATGGAGAAGGAAACAGCCGTCGAGTAGCATCATCCTCGCAAATTCTTCATCACTGAAGTTAGCTGTTGATCCCTCTGCATATTCTGCCCTTGCTTTAGCAGAAACATTTGCGAAAGTATCCATGAAATTGTCCTGATCAATGTTCTTCTTCCCCAACAACTTCCTCAGAGACAGCGGCTTGAGCATTTCCACCAGCTGAAGCTCAGGTTTTCCATGGTGATAAGGGCCAATTGAAACAAGAATTGGCTCATAGCAATCCTTGTTGGACTGGTTTTCTCGCAGCAGCCTTGGCACAGGTTGTATTTTGGGTTTTTTTGTTTCCTGTTTTTCCTGCTTTTGATCATTCAAGATGGTGATGAGCCAGTCTTCATTACTAAGACTTGAACATGAGATCCCTTCCATGTTGGAACACAGGTGTAATAGAATGTGGCAGTTAATAGTTGCCTGTAGTTATAAATAGTAACTCAAATGGAACCATGTTGGACTAGCTCGAAAGTTTAGGAGGATTTTACTTTAATTTCCTCAAATGCCAAGCTTGGTATCGCTTATCTATTAAATGATAAAGTTGAATGAATGGTATATGGAACCATTATGTTCGACGAGTTCCTTACAAAAGAAACCAAGAATTAAATTTTTAGAAAAAACATGAAATAGTGAATAAAGAAAAAGAAAAAGAAAAAAAACAATGAAATTTTTTTTATCAGAATCTTATAATTTCCAAATATTTAATAGATACAACAGCAAGAAATGATGCACTTTCTTTTGGGGTAACCCTTTTTAGTTAGCAAAGAAGACTACAGCTCTGATTACCTCTATTTTGTTCATAAACTTTTGAAGCTAGGCTTCTCATTTGATAATGGAAACCTTTTTTAATTCCCTTGATAGTTATTTTTTTATTTTTTTATTTTTGGGAAAAGGTAAGATGTGTATATATATATATATATAAGTATAAATAATTACAAAGATAGGTTATGTGGTACAATCTCAACTTTTTTTTTTTTTTTGGGTTCATGGCATAATACATAAGATGGGTATGCAAACCTTTCTCCAGTTTAATTCCAATTCCAAAAGGTGAAAAAAACTGGGCAAGTGAGCAGGCTTTTTATAAACTAGCAACAATAGGCAGATCCCAGAACATTTTGGAGGATCTTACTTTCCTGGACAGCCAAGCTTGTTATTAAAAAAAGAGGAAGAGCTTACTTTATTAAACTGCCAAGCATGGTATTAATCCATATAAGTATGGAATATCTTACTTTACTAAACATTCACTGCGTGTTGGGGATAAAGATGGATTCTGTGTTATCACCTAAAAGAAAAGTAAAAGAGCATTGCTGGCTGGACTGATATCACAGAATGGCATAATCTATGATGGGTGATTATGATGATGATGTCGACGACGACAACTATGGAGTAAGAACTCGTTTTTAAGTAATGAGAATTGCATTATACAGATAACTGAAGCTGTCTGGTTATATAAAGATGGTTTCTACATTTGTTTCATTGGTTGTTTCTTTGTATTTTATCTTATCATGTATAAATAAGTCAGTCGTATATACAACTTCATCATATTGTTTTACAACTTTCTCCTAAATTTTATGTATCTATATGCTATCAAAGTTGGCTATAATAAAACCCTAGTTCCACACGTGAATGGACGTGACAATGAAACCAAGCACGAGGAACTTAAAGAAAAACCAAATTTGCAAGTCTGAAAACCAAATTTCCAATCTGAATCAATAAACTGTTCTAGCTAACTCATATTAATTTAGGGCTCCAATACGTTAATAATGTCAAGATAACGGATAAAACAGTAAAGAAAAACTGCTAGAGAGACAATGTAATACAGTTTGTGTGGTTGGCTCTACTTAAAGAGTACATGCATGTTTAGAATTCTGCAGGCTTCATATATGGTGATCTATGATGCCCTAATTCTGCAGGCTTCATAGTGCTCTAGGAGATCGTTAAGTATCATTTCAATTAGAAGCTCACTATAGATAAAATGAGGAAGGAGAAAGGGACCAATAATTTTCAGAAGCCTATTGATTTTTTATTGTATGACATTAAATATTTCAAGAGTTGCGATTGTCTTAGGAATCCCAACTACAACAAACAAACATAAATTTATTATATGTATGTTTCGGAAAATAGTTTTCAAAATTGTCGTGTGATGCGAGCCAAGTTGGAGAATGTTGTGTAACAAAATGCCACCAGAATGCTCAGGTGTTCTTTTTTTTTTTTTTTTTTTCTTCCTCTCTCTCTAAAATAACTATTTAATATGAAATTTCTCAATACCCATAGATGTGATTTTTCTACGGTAAATCATGATCTTTATCTAATCACATTGATGGTGGATGGTTATCTAGGACTTAAAGCTGGATTTTTTTAACTAAAATGAATTCTGTTTTAATAAAATAAAAGGTCAATAAAAACAGTTTCTATTGCTCTTCCAATTTCTTTTAAATTTTATACATCTCTATGGTATCGAAGTTTGCTACAGTGAGGAGGGAGAACGAGGAATGCAATCCTTTGCACTTCGTCCTAAACTCATCCATGCACTTTGAAACGGTTGCCGCCATTTATGGAGCATGAGAGTTAAATACAGTTTTTTCATGCTCCCACGTGGCAACATCTTCCTCAAAGTGCGTACTGCAGTCCGTACTGCAGTGCAGGGAAAAAAGTTTAAGAGGAAGTCAAACCAGGAAAGGAACCACTACCCTCTAATCAGACCTCACCCGTGAATCATCATGTGATAGATTATTGACCAGAGAAACGAGTCACCAGTTCCCTAATCTCTCTTATCGCATGGTGTAGTATTTAAGGCCGTATATAAGTCGCATCTCCATCTTCTGAATGTCCTTTAGTTAACACTTTATACCTTCCCATGACTTTCGACACTACATTGGTTCCGTCTCTAGAGAATCTACAATTGGTGCTTGGTTTTGTTTTTCTATTCTCGAGCTTTGGAGCTCTTTCATTCTTTGTAACAAACTTTCTTTAATTTGAACAGACTGCTACACAGTCTGTACTTGATACGAGACAATCCTAGAAAGAATGGAGTCTCACCAAAAGTTTACTAGGTTTGATGATAAAATCTCACCATTATCAAGTAATGGAATCTAACCAATACCGGAGAACAAGAAGAGTTTTACCTCAAGGACCCAACTCAAGAATTATTCTTATTCTCTCCAGAATAAAAAGGTTACATCAGTTATTTATAAACATAGTTCCTGTTTAAAATCAAATTCTAATTCTATCTAAATTAATAAAAGATAACTAAAACGAATCTGGTATTATCTCCAACAAAACAGATCCTATCTAAAATCTAACACTACTTGGGTCTGGACCCAAGGATCAGGTGGGCTCCACGTCTACTTCAGTACCATTTCACTCATTGCACGATAACTGCCAACTCAAATGAGTCCTTAGCCCTTACCATGTGAATACCCAATTCTTATCCCGTAGAAAACTAAGACCAACCAAAAGGATCCAACGTGAACTACCTTCTGTGTGCAGTAACATGCCACCTCTAGTTTTTGGAAAATAAAGAATAGAAAAGATTAAGGTAGCGTTTGGCCTTGCTTGTGTTTATGGGTGAGCACTTAATAAGTGATTTGATCAAAGGTCTTATCCTCATCTGTAAGGAGACGCTTATTTAAAACAGCAAGGCGTTTGGTAAGCCACGCTTGCTCTATTAACCAGTTGAAATTGTATTTGCAGACTCTAGCTTACAGTATTAAGGTGGGACAGGGGACTCCCATTTTCAGCAGAGTTGACGTAAGAAGGTCCTCTTCCCCATCAAAAAAGAGAGTGCAAATTGCTTTCTCAGGCTGCCAGACCTCAAAGGAACCCTTGAGTGTGTTCTTTGCTAGAACCGCCAATTTCTCCTCACTCTTTACTCTCACTCCCTTTTTAACAAAGGAAATCTGAGTAGCAATTCCACAAACAGGTGGCTCTTTTTCCCAGACTATCATCTAGTTCTCCGAGAATGACCAATGGAGTTTTATCCCTGGCAATTGCCTGATGCGATAAGATGGAGAACTTTTGGCTAGGTCGGGGAGATCAATTACAACCGCATAAGATGAACAAGTTTCTGCTACTTCTAATTCCTCGAAAGACTCTCCATCTGTAACTTCTAAGTAAATCATGTCTTCACAAAACAGGGATCTCTTCTTCTAGTCACAGTGACCCAATCATTTAACAAAACAACTTCTTAGTTCCAACTAATTGCAAGAGATGAAATCGGTTTTGTTTCAGTTAAGAAACGATGATTCAATAGCATATCCGTTGTCCATCTTGAGTTTGCATCCTTAACCAAACACTTGGCTAATCGTTTCCATGAGCCACAAACTTTGTTACCGTATTCTTCAAACTCAGCAAGAGAGAGGATTCTGTATGGGGCATTTCTTCAAACTCAGCAAGAGAGGATTCTGTATGGAGCATTGCTGGATTCTGGACTGTAGTGCTGATCACTCCGATTCACCGAAGGTTATGAGCAAATGAGGGCACTCATGAAGATGAAAAATCGATGACGCCTCATCTATCGAAAAAGCATCGGCGTGGCGTTTAAGTGGAAGGAGTAGCCATCGAGAGGAGCTTCTCCTTATTGGGTATCTTCCTCAACTCCTTATGGATAAGTGTTTATCCATTTCAGACAACTAACCGAAAAAGGTGCTTTAGGAAGCCAAAAGCTAAAAAAAACACTTAAGTAAGCAATCCCAAACGCAGCCTTAGTTTGATTACTTAGAACTACTTCACCCTGAACAGATTATCACACGGCATCGTCTGTCATTTCACTGAAGGCACAGATCCAATAGCCAATATTGAAAATTCAGATCCATATAATGTTTACATTGGAATTCACTCAAAAAACATGTCTTCCAGATTAATAGTCATCATAAAGCAGCACTTGCAATGTCTTAACTGCTTTCTTTCTTTACATCCGCACAGACTAATTCATCAACTGAACCTACAATCAGAACAGTGAGACCATAAGATTTAACTTGGGGAAAGCTCTCGACTGCGTTTGGTGGTAGCAACAATGGCATTCATCAATATCCCGCGGAATCCACCCTTTTCCAACTCTGGAATCCCAGTGATGGTTGTTCCCCCAGGTGATGCAACTTCATCTTTGAGCAGACTTGGACGCTTACCTGTGTTGATGACCATAGATGCGGCTCCAGAAACCTGCAAAAACATGGGTTTAGCTGACCAAATTTAGTTAAGATTCAAATTTCAGGCTAAGGTACTTCTTCTGATGATTTAATATTCATGCACAACAAATGTTTGCAGCAAGTCAGGTATCATGAACCCTTAACAGGGATGACAATGTTATAAAGAACAAAAATTGACAAATTGAAGTATAATAATATCTAAGATTTGACCCAAAAAAAAATTCGTGGATATTGATATGTCTCCAACCAAAAAGGTAATCAATTGAAACCAGTTATAGTTTTTAAGTTAATGTTCTATGGCCTTTAACACATTCAACAGCCAGCTAGGGTATCATTACCTTGTTGAAGGCTAAACCCCAGTAGCAAACCAGTTACGATCATGTAACAGGAAAAGAGATTTCCAGAACTAGCAAAGACAATCAAATGCTCCAAAAGAAAAATTAAAATAAAATCAAGATAAGAGTTTTAAAAAAGACATTTTTTAACTAAACTAATATACTCTTGGAACAATAAAAAATTAACTATTTTAAGGTTTACATATATAAATGGCAACAAAAATGAACCACGGATTATTGAGAAATTTTGTTAAGAAATTGGGGACCTTCAGAAAGCCAAATTGAAAAGAAAGGGCAATTTATTTAGCCTGATTGTTATATCATTATCATCACTACGACGTCAAACATAGCCAAACAGAAAATTATGATCTAACAGCCTCACTTCTAACATGTTGAGACTTTCCATGAAGTCATAATGATTTAGAAATAAAAAGAACTCCTGACACATTCCTTCTAAAAGCATTCTGGTCACTATGAGTAAATCATGTCAGATCACTGAAGAAGACAGAAGAATCAACCGAAGACAATTAGAAACAGGCTTTCCTGGTTGGAGACAATTAGAAATAAATATAATGTATTCGCAAGAAACTAAATGGAACAGAGATCAGGCAGAGGAGGTTAATGAGTATAAACTTTGGTGCAGAGGAAAAGGTTATAACAGAAATGGGTTAGGAATAATGGTAGACAAAAATATTAAAAATATTATAATTAGTGATAAGAGAATTAACGATAGAATAATGTTGATTAAGTTAGTCATATGTCAAGAAGTTTTAAACATTATTAGCACCTATGCACATCAAGTAGTTTAAATAAAAGTATTATAATCATTTTTGGAAAGAAATAAAAGAGCTGATACAAGGCATATCTGAAAGCAAAAAAAAATATTTATAGGAGACTGAAAAGGTTATGTAATAGATGATAGTAATAGAATTCATAGAAAAAGAGGCTTTGATCAAAAGAATGAAATGGAAGAATCAGTCGAGTTCATAGTGGCTTATGACCTTACTTTATCAAATACCTTTTTTCCAAAAGAGAATTGAACATTTGGTGGAGTCAAATTGGCATTTTTTTTCTCTTTTAAGAGTGACCTAGCTACTAGTTGGTGAACAAATTAAAAATTAATTACAAAATGGTGAACAATAAGTGGGTTTTATACCCATAGGCTAATTGAGCTAATTACATCAACAAAAAACAATTAACACTAATAATATCTAACACTCCCCCTCAAGCTGAAGCATAGATATCGATCATGCCCAACTTGCAAAGAGAAGATCTCAGAAGAGAAGGACCAATAGGCTTGGTAAGAATATCTGCTGTTTGCTCTGATGATGGCACAAAATGAGGAACTATAGCACTAGACCGAACTTTCTCCCGAATAAAGTGAACATCTATCTCAATGTGTTTAGTTCTCTCATGTAGAACAGAATCAGATGCGATCAATATTGCTGACTTGTTATCACAGTATAGGAGAGAAGGTAACCGAACAGGAAAGCCAAGCTCTCCAAGGATAGAGTGAAGCCACATAATCTCACAAGTGCCCTGGGCCATAGCTCTATATTCAGCTTCTGCAGAAGACCGGGAAACCACAGACTGCTTCTTACTTTTCCAGAAAATAAGATGGTTCCCATAAAAGGAACAAATACCAAACGTGGATCTCCTGTCGGGTTTGGACCCAGCATAGTCCGCATCAGAGAAACATGAGACATCGGAGGAAATGGTGGAGTCATAAAAAAGACCAAGGCCTGAACAAGACTTAAGGTACCTCAAAATATGATAAACTGCATCCATATGAGCAGTCCGTGGTGCATGCATAAACTGACTCACCAAGCTTACAGCGAAGGCTAAATCAGGCCGGGTATTGGTCAAGTAGATAAGCCTACCAACCAATCTCTGATAGATACGTGGATCGGGTAAAATATCACCAGACTCAGCTGAAAGCTTGATATTAACATCCATAGGAGCAGATGTCGATCTACATCCTGTCATCCCGGTATCACTCAAGAGATCTAAGATGTACTTCCGTTGAGAAAAGGAAATACCACGCTTTGATCTAGCAACTTCTATGCCCAGAAAATACTTCAGATTACCCAAATCCTTAATGTCAAAAACTGAACTGAGGTCCTTCTTAACCTGAGTAATCCCAACATCATCATCTCCAGTCAAGATGATATCATCAACGTAGACAGATGTTGAGAACCACATCACTGAACCTAGCAAACCTAGCTCGGGGGGACTGCTTCAACCCATACAGCGATTTCTTCAAACAACAAACCATGTCGGCAAACTCCCCCTCAGCCCGAAAACCCGAAGGAGGATCCATGTAGATGACTTCATTGAGATCCCCATTTAGAAAGGCATTTTTAACATCCATCTGGTGGAGGGGCCAGGAGTGAGAGGCAGCAAGAGAAATCAAGAGCCGAACAGTGGTAAGTTTGGCGACTGGAGCAAAGGTAGCCGTAAAGTCCTTGCCAGGCACCTGAGTAAAGCCCTTAGCGACGAGGCGGGCTTTAAAATGACTAACAGTCCCATCAGCATGGTGCTTGACACTAAACACCCATCGACAACTAACTGGTTTCTCCCCCTAAGGAAGAGGAACCAAGTCCCACGTTTGATTAGCCTGTAAAGCCCTCATTTCCTCCTGCATAGCAGACGTCCAAACTGGACTAGAAAGTGCCTCCCCAACGGACCATGGAATGGAAATAGAGTCAACGGCCCCAAGAAAGCCCTGAAAAGAGGTAGATAAAGCACTATACGACATATGCCGCTCAATGGGATGGTTAGTGCTACAAGATAAGTTAAGAAGATCCGGGGGCCGACGATCCCGGATAGGGTATCGTTGAGGTGAGGGAGAGGAGGAGGGAGAAAGAGTACCTTCAATCGTAGAGGAGATCAGTAAGGGGGGCCGAGCACGACGGCTATATTGAAGAAGGGGAAGACCTGCAACAGAAGGTAGGTTGTCCATAGAAACAGTGCTAGTATCAATAGGGGTATCAGCAAGAACACTGGTAGGCATATCAAAAACAAGAAGAGGACAAGGTATGGATGAGCCACAGGAAGGGGGCGAGCTGCTCGAAATATCAAGGGAAGAAAAAAAAGGAGTAGACTCCCAGAAAGTGACATCAAGGGAGGTGATTAGACGCCCAGAGGAAGGATCAAAACATCTATATCCTTTGGATTGGGAAGCATAGCCCATAAAGACACATCAGATGGATTTATCGTCAAGCTTTGTTCGAGAAGGATGCCGATCTTGAACAAAGCAGACACAACCAAAAACCCGAAGAGGAAGGGGAAACAAGGGTTTATCGGGCTGAAGAACCTCCCAGAACTTTGCTAGGGACCCTGTTAATAAGGTAAGTGGCTGTAAGCACAGCCATATGCCAGAACGACTTTTGGACAGACATTCCCCGAAGAAGACATCTGGTAACGTCCATAAGATGGCAGTTTTTGCGTTCAGCTACCCCATTTTGTTCAGGGGTATAAGGACAGGTGAGCTATTGTAGAATGCCCAAGTTAGACAAGTGAGCTACAAGATCATTGGTGATGTATTCCCCCCATTGTTAGACCGAAGACCCCGAACAACAGTGGAAAACTGAGTTTTAACCATAGTGAGAAACTGGCATAGAGTAGCAAAGATATCAGATTTTTTCTTAAGCAAATAGACCCAAGTACATTGAGAAAAATCATCAATAAAAGTAACATAATACCGATGACCGAACCTAGCAGTAACAGGGGAGGGCCCCCAAACGTCAGAGTGAATCAAATCAAACATAGTGGGAGAGCAATACATACGAGAAATATAAGGCTTGCGACAATGTTTCGAAAGTTCACACACATGACATTTAAAATGAGATTGTTTACAAGCAACAGAAATGCTAGGAAACAATAAACAAAGATACTAAAAGTTAACATGACCCAAACGAGCATGCCACAAAGGAATGTCATGGGCAGAAATAGAAAAAGGAAAGTCAAAAACAGGAGTAGTAGCAGCACGCAAAGCATAGTCAGGAGGCTGAGAAGGTGGTGGATCGCCAAAATAGTACAGTCCATCACGCTCATACCCCTTGCCAAAAATCCTCTTCGAAGTCCGGTCCTGCAAGAAGCAACGATCAGGTAAGAAGATAACAGCACAATCAAGGGATTTTGCAAGACGACTAACAGATAAAAGATTAAAAGCAAATTTTGGGACATGAAAAATAGATGAAAGAGTGATATCTGATGAAAGATTGACTGTTCCTTCACTACTAATCGTAGCAACGGACCCATCAACTAAACGAACAGATCTATGAGTACGAGTCAATGGGGAAGAAAAAAAGGATAACTCACCCGTCATATGATCATTGGCACCGGAATCAAGAACCCAAGAAGGGGACTCAGAGCGAACGTGGAAGGCAGTGGGGATACCTAAGGATAAAGTAGTGGTGGAGCCTGGTAATGACAGATGGGCGATCTGGGCCTGAAGTGCTGCCACTTGAGTAGAGAGGGAAGGGGCAAGAGGCTCTATGGTCTTGGCAATAGCAACAGCTCTAGGAGGGAGGCCATTCTTCTTTTGGAATTGGAGCTTCAACTCGGGGTGAAGTTTCCAACAAGTTTCCTTAAGGTGTCCAGGGTTCCCACAATGGCGACAGGTCAACCGTTTTTTTCCAGAAGGACGAGTATTAGACGGACCTGCTGAGGTAGCAAAGGCCATCTGATCTGTAACCTTGCCAATAGTAGGTATAGCAGTAGGAGTGGAAATAAGGCACCGACGCTCCTCCTGATCTATCATCGCAAATGCATTCATCAAGGATGGAACTGGAGTAGAGTTTAGAATCTGGATGCGAAGATTCTCAAACTCGGGCTTAAGCCCCATAAGAAAGGCATAAGTATGAAGACGATCCAACTTCTAAACCGCCACAGAGGCCATTATCCCAAAGTCACTTACGGGATCATACTGAGCCATCTCATCCCAACAAGTCTGTAGGTAGCGAAAAAACTGAGAGACAGTCAATGCAAGGCTCTCCTGAGTGGCACAAGCAACCTCCTGATACAACTCAAAGTGCCGAGCCTCATTCTGGGAATGAGCATACATCGCCGTCAAAGTAGTCCAGAGGCTAGCTACATTCTCATGATACATAAACATATTAAAAATTTGTGGCTCCATAGAGCCATAGTCCAACTCAGAATGAGGCAGTTATCAATATCCCATTGATCTGCCCTAGGATCATCATCAGCTAGACGTGGAGCTTTTCCTAAAAGCCAAGCAGACTTACCTCGGCCACCAATAAACAACTTCAAGGACCGAGACCAAGCTGCAAAATTACGTCCATTCAATAGAACACTGGTAACTCTTCCACTGGTTAGAGGAGGTGCCAAATCCAAACGGGCACTAGATGATTCTGCCATATAGAATCAAAGGAATAACCAAGGAAGAGGAAAAACAACCTGCATCAACAAGTCACAAAGGAAATCATGAAGTCACAGAGGAAATCTGCGCGTGCGCGAGAAGAGAGGAAGGAAGGCTGCTCTGTGCGCGCGCGAGAAGAAGGGAAGGAAGAACACCCTGCGCGCGCGAAAAGACGAGAAGAAGGTACGCGCGGGAGAAGAGAGAAGAAAAAGGAAGGTGCGCGCGTGAGGAGGAGGAGGAAGAAGAAGATGAAGAAGAAGACGAGGTGCCAATGGAGGTGGTGCTAAGCAGTGGCAGTGTCGACGGAGGTCCTGTGCAGCGGCAGTGGCAATGGAGGTTGGTTTTTTCCTTCTTCTGTTTTTTTCGTTTGCTCTGATACCAAGTTGGTGAACAAATTAAAAATTAATTACAAAATGGTGAACAATAAGTGGGTTTTATACCCATAGGCTAATTGAGATAATTACATCAACAAACAACAATTAACACTAATAATATCTAACACTACTTGTAAAGATTGTAAAGTTATTCCAGGCGAGAGTTTAGCTTCACAACGTAGGTTAATAGTGATTGATATTTGTCTTAAGATGTAGGAGAAAGATGAATACACTAAAACAAACCCAAAAATAAAATGGTGGAAATTTAAAGGCAATAATATGGTAATTTTTAAGAATAAGCTAATGAATGAGATCAGTTGGACTGTATGGATGATATGACTAGGATGAGGAATAAGATGTCCAACTGCATCAAAAAAGAAGTCTTAGGAGAATCACAAGATAATATTCCATCTCATAGAGAAACTTGGTGATAGAGTGATGTCCAAGAAGCCGTTAAATAAAACTAACTATTTTAAAACTTTTCCCTGATAGCAATTAATTTCCGGTTAATCTACAGGTGGTGAAGTTGCTTGCTTACATTAGTGATAAGGACTTTTTGCTGAATTCTATAAAAAAGCTTGCCTGCAAACTGTTATTCAACATTAGAATAATGACCATCATGAAAGGAATATTTTGGCAGAGCTCAAGCAGCAATGTGGCAAACAGTTCATATCAAAGATGGAGAAGATGGTCACAGATTTGACATTAGCAAGGGAGAATCAGACTAACTTTGGGGAATAAAGGAAACTAATAATGAACTAATTTGACGCCTGAGAGAGGCATCAGAGCTTCGCTTGGATGAGCGATGAGGACTACGATTGACGATAGAATGGAAATAAAGAGTGGGGAAGATGATGGTGAAAACACATGGACAGTCATTACATGAAGAAGAAAAAAGAAGATGAAGAATGAAAGCCAGTAGTTTAAAGGTATCATAACGAGAAAGACGCTATGCATTCAACAAAATTTGATCATTTTTGAAGGCTGTGTTGAAGGGGAGAAAGTGAAGAAGTGGACTACAGCAATTCAGGGGAGTTGTTCTAGCTGGCTGTTATTTGAAAATTAGGAAGTAAGCAACCTGTTGAATGTTCTGGACAGGATGGAAGTTAAGGTGAATCAATCTAGACTGCTAGGTTCATTCCGCTCAAAAGAGAGAGAAATGCTTGTAGAGGAGCGCCATAACCAGTGAGGGAAATTCCTTCGTATTTCCTGTTCTGAGAAAAGTCAAAAAGTCAAAAAAACCAATCATAGTTATTCTACTCTTAACAAACCCCAACGCCGGGTCGCCATATGTGGCTAGCACAATCAAGTATGCAATAAACATGGACCCTTACTTGGTAAGGAAGGAGAGGACATGGGACCTGCTAAATCTAATACAAAAGAATGAAACTCTAGGTTCAGTTCAAAACCATGGGTGCTCCCCTGTTCTTACCGTCTGACCCTGACAAACAGATTGGGGTTTGGCCATATTGTGCCGACAACCATACCATACCAAATTTGTTCAGAAGTGGTAGAGAAATTGGTGGAAGTTCGTGATCCAAAGAAGGAAAGCGTATTTGCTATCACTAGGCACAAGGCCATCTGCTTAGCAAATTCCAAACATGAAGCCTAGGAAATCATGGAGATAAGGTCAATTAGTAATAGGAATTTCAACCTTTTCTTCCATGGGATGCACTTCAATGGCAGGTCGTAGACCAATCCTTTTCAACAAAGAGGATGTTTGGTGACAATAGAAGGCATGCCAATGCACTTGATGGCTGATTCAACATTTATGACAATGGCACGACGACTATGAGAGGCTTGTCAATGATTGGAACCCAAGTATGGCAAAGAATTAAATGGAGAGTATACAACTCAACTTTCAAGAGGAGCATGCAAGTTGCATCCCAAGAATGCTGTGCCTTTAGGATGTTAGCAGAGTCTTCAAAACTTATCTAATTATACAAGATACTGGTTCAATGGGAAAGGAAGTTGGAAGTCCCCATGCAAGGGTGCTGAAGAAGATGATGACGCGGCCTCACCTATGCCACTTGTCTTTATCCCAATTGAAAAGGAGAAGAGTAGTAGGGGGTCTGCTGAACAATAAACCAGGGGCAGGCCTATTATCAGCATAGAAACTATAGCTGACAAGGCCTCACAAACCGTACTGGAAAAAATTCGAACTTCACCATCTAACACCCAGATAGAGGTAAGGAAGAGTGGACCAAGTAACTCTACATCTTTGGACTAAAATACACTTGCAAGTAGACCCTGATATAAAGTCCTTGGGCATTCCCCAAGCTAAAGTTCTGTAGCCAGATCAGCCCACAGTCCATATGGGCTTGTGTCCTGCTCATTGGACCATATCCAAAACCTGATTACCCAGGAGGTTAGCAGCATTTTGAAGCCTCATAATAGCACATAATCTAAGATTAAAAATAGATAGTTCACCAGTAGCAGCCCTGTCAACAGCTCAGAGAGCAAACAGTGTATAGTGGAGGAGCAGTCGTCTTCAATCAGCACAACAGTTTTATCCGGCAAAACGATCAAATAAATAGATGTCCCTGCAAGGCTTGGTTTAGATTTGTTGGAGGAGAACAAATCCACTGAGGATTCTAGGGCAGATATCAGCTTGGCTCCATTATTTCTTGACAAGGATGTCGTATCCAATCCGAAAGATTTTGATAATGAGTGACGAAAATTCCTCTTAGGCAGCTTACCCAAATGGAGGCAGCGGTCAACGTAGTATCTTATCTCCAAAATCGATAGTGCAATCAAACGGTTGCCATCTAGATGGGCCGAAGCTCCAAGCTTTCATCTTACTTATCGGGGTGAGATGAGGGTGGTCAAAGGCAGCCCAAAACCCTCCTTGTCCTCTTTAAAGCTCTATCATCATTCCCAAATCTCTGGAAAGCCTCTATTGCCTCCAGTAAGCACCTAAGTCTACATAAGGTTTTTATCTTGTCCTTTTTAGGCTCTGAAACTGCTTGTGTTGTTGATGCCACTGATCTCCCTTGTTCTACTTCAAATACCTTGTTACCATATTCCTAATAGGGTTGTTAGCCTCAATGGGGAAGGTATCCAAATCCCAAGTCAGGAGGTGGCAGAGAAGCATGGCTCCCCCTTATAGGTAAGGAACAGCCAGTATAAAGATTTCTCCGTGGAAGAGATGGAGGATTTCTTGTCCTCTTTTCTGGAAGTTAGTGACATAGATGGGCACAGAGTTTTAGCTAGGGAAGCTGTGGAATGATTTAAGAAAAGTAAGTCCAATAAAAGTTAGGACCAGAAGTCTGTGTCTAGACAAAATTTTAAAATCTTGAGTGCTTGGTTCAATACAAGTCCCATAGTTGTAGGGCAGGAGGAATGGAATGGAGACAAGGTGTTTACCATGATTATCCTTGGTTGGAGTATCAGGGGCTTGGGTGGCCCCAAGAAGAAGAAAGCTGTAAGGGAGGTTTATATAGCTAAAAAGCTACAAGTCTCATACTTCAAAAAACCAAAAACGAGCCTTTTTCTGAAAGATTGATTTCGTATATTTGTTAGAGTAGTAATAGGGACTGGATCTTTACACCATCCCCGGACAGTTCTGGTGGGTTAGTAAATATTTGGGAACCTAATTTTTTCAACATACGAGGAGTAGTATTGGCCAGTTTTCAATCTCACTCCTCTTAGGAGTCTAGACTCAAATTTTGAGTAGGTTTTATCTGCAATATATGGGCCATCTAGACCAGCACATCGGGGGAGTTATTAGGAGGAGCTTGATAGCATCAGGTGAGCTCAAGTCTTTTGTGATGTTTATTGGGTGAGTTTAACATCATAAAGCATGTGAAGGATAAAAGAGGGTGTCGCAAAATTACAAGAAGTACAAAGGATTTTCCAGCTTTATCAATAGGAATGAGTTGGTAGAAATTGTCCTATTGGGTGTAAGATATACATGTCTAACCTCCAAGAAAACCCAATTCATAGTCAATCAGATAGAGCTTTGGTTTCAGCTGATTGGGATTTTTTTTTTTCTTTTTCAGAAATTCAGCTCTTTTTTAATAGCTGGAAAAAGAATACAAGGGGGTGGGGGTGGGGGTGGGGGTGGGGGAGGGGAGGGGAGGAGGAGGAAGGGACTTGGAACCTTACCCTTGGAAAAAAAGATTTACAAATGAATAGCACACGAAGACTAAATTGCTATGAGAGCCAAAAAAAAATCATTTTACTGATCTAAGATAAGGAAGACCTAATCTATCCAATCTAATTAGCCCCACAATCTCCTTTGGTAACTGAGAAGAGGAAGAGAAATTTTGATTAAGGCTAGCAACTCCTAATTTAGCCAAGCCATCAGCCACTGAGTTGGCTTCTCTAAAGACATGAGATATTTGAAAACTTCCTGACAATAGCTAAAGTTTAAGGTGAAGAAACCAATAGTGGAGGTGCCAAGGAGGAGTTGAAAAACCTTGTAGCCAATTGATTATGTTCTTTGAATCTGATTCTATCAGTAAATTGTTAAAGCTTGCCTCTATACACACTTTGAGGCCATGGGAGAATGCTTTAAATTCAGCTGTGTTATTTGTACAATTGTTGTAGGGAATAGCAAAGGCCATAATGAATCTTCCATTTGAATCTCGAACAATACCACCACCACCTCCTGGACCCAGATTTCCAAGAGATGCACCATCTGTGTTCAGTTTTAAGAAACCAACAGGAGGCTTGTTCCATACTATTGAGATTGATCTAGCTGGTTTAAAGTTGTAGGGAATAAGACCCAAATTTAAAATATAATCCTCTTCAATTTTTTCTTTTGGTCGCTTTGGAATGAAGAAGAACATTAATTCCTTTATGCAACTTGTTATTTTGAATTTGAGACGATCCGGGCATAAAGAAGTATTCTAAAATTTCTTTTTGTTGCGTTCCATCCAGATTTCCCATATTAACAAGCAGGGGATCAAGGAATGAAGCAAAACAAACTGAGATGACTTACTAGAGCAAGAAAACCAAGTTATCAACCAAGAGAAAAGTGTATCATCTAAGGTATGAACATTCATGATTAGGCTGAAATGAGACCACACAGATGTAGCTAATTCACTTGTGATAAAGAGATGATTTTCTTCTTCCAAACTATGAGTAGAGCAACAATGGCATTGAGATGCAAGCTAGACTCCAATACGTTTAATATTAAAGTCAAGAGGAACAGCATGGTTGAGTAGTTTCCAAATGAAAATGGAGACCTTTTGCGGGATATATTTATGCCAAATATAACACCATATAGGATGAGAAGTTAGAGAATGTACACCATGATTATAGGCTGACTTCAAAGTGAAAGAACCTGAAGTGGTAAGCTTCCAAATAAGACAATCAACATTTTGGTTGAGATGAATCCCTACTCCATCACCCATGTTCTCAAGATGCAAAGATAAGATCTGCGAAAATTAAGGGTGGAGAAGAGCCTCTTGTTAGACCACCAATCAAGTTCACATATAGCAAGAGAAATAAGAAAGAAGGCTCAGGGGTATAATGGTCTTTCTTTAGTATAAGTGGTTAGAGAATAAAAATGAAAAGGGGGGAATTTCGTATTCATTCAAACAGTGGATTGTCGGAATCATCTAGTGGGAGAGATTGGAGGCTCTCGAATTCCTCCATAGCTTGTAATCGCATTCTTTAATTCTTCTAATACCAATTTCCGATCGGTGGATCTGTTACATTGACAGATCTACATTCTTCTCTTCATATATTTTTTCTCCTTTTAATCTAGATCTAGAACGGAATCTTAACAAATTGGTATTGGAGCAGTGACAATCTATCTGGCAAGTAGTGGTAAATCTGATCGGCTGAGGATGGAGACGAGAATGGAGTCTAGGATGGAACAAATGGAAATGTCACTAGCAGGAGTAACTTCGAAATCACCAGTGGTGGATTCAACGATATCGGAGTTAAACACTCAAATACATGAAGTTTTGGAGAAGATGGAAGAGAGCAATTCTGGGATCGCACATTTGCAACAAACGTTTGAGGAGCAGGGAAATGTTTAGGGCGATGATGGGAAATCAACACGAAAAGCAACTTTCCACTGGCGATAACAGTGAGATTCAATCGCAAGTCAAAGGAGCAGGGAATGTATTTACATCAAACACGATGAGAGCTTTGTCTAATGAGAAAATAGAACCAATACTAGTACACAACAATCATCGGAGGCTGGAACTATCTGTATTCAACGGCGTTGATCCAGATTCATGGATTTTCCGAGCGAAGCGATATTTTTCCATGAATCAGATATATGATCCGGAGCGAGTAGTGGCCGCTAGTGTTTGTATGGAAGGGGTGGCTTTGTCATGGTTCCAATGGGAAGATTGTTGCAATACGATTCGAAGTTGGGAGGGGTTGACAGTGTCTCTTCATCAACGGATCGGAAATTCTCACGGTGGTTCTCTGTATGCTTGATTTTTGGCTATCAAATAGGAAGGATCCGTCGAGGAATATAGAGAGCAATTTGATATCTTATCAGCTCCACTGAGAAATTTAGATGCACAAACATTACAAGGAGTCTTCCTAAATGGTCTCAATGAGGACATTCAAGCGGAGGTTCCTATGATCAACCCCAAAGGATTGATCGAGATCATGAAAACAGCACAACGTGTAGAGAACAGAAACTTACTTTTGAAGAAGTTACTGGATCGAGTTAAACAAAGACCACAACGGTCTTCTCCTTTACAACCATCTCAGCCAGAACAGAGAACCATTTCTTGGTCTTCAAACAAGCCTAGGTAGGTTGCAGAAAAGAGTATGGGACCTAATTCTTTCAAGTGGCTTACGGAGGCTAAATTACAGGCAAAACGGGAGAAGGGGTTATGTTTTCGTTGTGACGAAAAGTATAGCATTGGACATCGATGCAAGAAGAAAGAATTGCAAGTTTTGGTGGTGTAGGAAGAAGAGGAGGAAGACAAAAAATAAGTATGTATGGGAAAAAGAGAATACTTTCATTGATGAAAAGCATGTAGCAGGAGTGGAGTTGTCATTGAATTCAGTAGTCGGACTAACTTCTCCTAAAACAATGAAGATAAAAGGAAATATATTGGGGCATGAGATGGTAGTCTTGATTGATTGTGGAGCTACACACAATTTTATTTCAGCTGACGTGGTGGATCGATTTGGTCTAAAGGTTACTGGAACAACAGGATATGGTGTTCTCATGGGAATGGGAGTGGCAATTAAAGGAGAAGGAATATGTAAAGGGGTGCTGTTACAATTGCAATCTCTTACGATTTTAGAGGATTACTTGCCAATAAAATTGGGTAGTTCAGATGTAATTTTGGGTATGCAGTGGTTGTCTTCCTTAGGGACTATGCAGATAAATTGGAAGAAGCTTACTATAAAACCCTGGATTTTCCTAAAATTAGAATAAATCAATAATAAATAATTAATGAATAAATTAGAAAGATTTAGAAGTAAAGGTCATTAGAAAGGTAAAATAGGAATCTAACTTATATTATAAAGGAGAATTTGAAGAATATGAAGAAATAATAAGAAGAATAATATTTGAGGAATTGTGAAGAAATTTAAAGATTTAGTAAGGAAATAAAAGAAAAGGGTATTCCGGTCATTTCTAATTAGTCAAATCATGAAAAGAATAAAATAATAAATTAATAAGTCAAGAAACTTAATTAAGCCAAATTTTAGTTTAGTTCAATTTAAATAACAAATTTAAGACTTAAAAGAAGCAAAAGGGTACATTGGTAGTTATGGTTAATAAGGAGCCTCAAATTTGGGAATAAGAGGGGCTTTGAGGTGTTTTAGTAATATTTTAAAATAAGGAATTAAATATGCACGAAAATTTGCAAGAAAGAAGAGTTTGGATAGTAAGGGATTTAATTAGTATAATACTAGTAGAGAATTAGAAGGTGGAGAAAAAGTAGGAATTTATTTAGAAGGTCTCCTAAACTTATTAGGACTTCTAATTAAGTGAGCTTATAAAAGGGAAGGTCTACGGAAGGTTTAGGGTTTTTAGCAAATCAAAAAATAAGGAGAAGAAAAGGGAAATTCATGCTTGGGCTTGGAAAAAAATAAAGGAAAGAATAGAGAAGAGAAAAGGAGGAGATTCTATAAAGGAAAAGGGGTTGCAGAGATGGCCGACCAGCCAACTTCAAACGACGGGCTAGGAAGATCCAACCGTTGGAATGGTCTGAAATTTTAGGGTTTTGATCTACTCATGAAGGACTTCAATCTGAACGGTGGAGATGGGATTTAGTGGAGTTTAAGGTAGTACGATCAAGCTTAGAAAATGGCTAGGTGAGCAGATTTCTGGGCAGACTTAGTTCATGTAATGAGGCAAGTAGCAAACACTTAGAAAACTGGAAGAATTACATGATTTTCGTGTTTTATTATTTAGATATATATTATGAGATGATTTAGAAGCAACCATGTTCGTTTAGACAAGGATTTTCATAATTGTTGTGTTTGTTTGGGGTTTTCTCAAAAACTGTTAAAGTGTGGTTATATGATTGGTTTTGATACGATTTGATTTATAAACAAAGTTTATTTTGTTTAAATTGTTCTAATATATTTATAAAGTATTTTAGAATGGATTTGATACATTGAATATTGAGTTGTGGAATTTTTATTGAATTTCGTAAATTTTCAAAGTTTATTCGTATCGGACCGCTTAAGCAGTTGCTCGAGCGCCCTTTGTATGTTTGTCAAAACCTGAGAGCAATTTCCCAGATTTATCTGTCGCCCGAATAGTCGCTCAAGCGATCTATCGAGCAGCTCACTCTTGAAACAACCAAAGTATAAGACCATTCGAGCGCCCCTCTGCCACTCGAGTGCCCTGTCTGTCAAATTTTAAAACTTGGCCTTTCAACATCATTTTTCACTATGGAATTGCTTTTATCCATTTCTAACATATGTACCATCAAGTTTAGGATATTTAGAGATAGTTTGCATTGGCAGATGTTTAAAATTCATTTTTATAATAAATTTAGATAGATTTTACCAAAGAGGCTTTTCAACTTAATACCTTTGCTCCAAACGATTTTATTCTTAACCAAACTTGATTCTAAGAGTTCCTATACCTATATTTGGTCTATCTAAACATGTTTTGAGTTCCGAATGATTTTACATATACCTGGATTATTTTACCCATTGAAACCGTGATCTTGAGGCATGTATTTGACTCCGCTTGTGTGGGTTTTTGGGTCATTGTTGTGACAAGGCAGGTGCCTAGTTTATTATTTCCGTAGGGCGGATTTAGTTATTGAAATTTGTTTATCCTCAGTTCGTATACTCGGTGGGATACTTCCTAATCTGTGTACTCGATGGGAAGATGGTTATTTGGTTATCCTAATCCGTGTACTCGGTGGGATACTTCCTAAATCCGTGTACTCAGTGGGAAGCTAGTTAATTGTGGTTATCCTAAGTCCGTGTACTCGATGGGATACTTCCTAATCCATGTACTCGGTGGGATACTTCCTAATCCGTGTACTCGGTGGGATACTTCCTAAATCCATGTACTCAGTGGGAAGCTTGTTATTGGTATTTACTTCCTAAATCAGTGTACTCGGTGGGAAGAATGTTATTTGGTGGCTGTTGCTTTTTATCCTCAGACAGTGTACTCAACGGGATACTTCTTGATGGTTGTAATTACTTCTCATTATGTGAAGTTACAGGGTGGTTTGCTATTTGTCGTGATTTCTATATTATCGTTTTCTGGTTGTTGTTGTTGTTGTTGTTTGGTTTAATCGCATACTGTAGACACCCCAAATTGCACAATAATCATCAAAAATCATTATCTCCTTGAAAGCCAGCAGAAAATTTGAAGAAAATTAGTTTTTACTTGTATCCGGCAACTCAGGCCGGATACAAGTACTCTCCTTTGTATCCGATGTAAAATGCCGGATACAAGGAAGCTTTAGTGTATCCGGCATTATATGCCGGATACCTTAAGGCCCTTGTGTATCCGGCCTGATATGCCGGATACATTAGTTTTGCTCAAAATTAGGGTTTTCCGAGAGTTTTCACTTTTTACTATCATGTCCCTCATTAAATGAGGGGAAATCTCGGAAATAGCCTTAGAGTTAAGGTTGGTGGGCTCTAGACATTAGGTTGTGTCTACCATTAACCCTAGCCTTTTCCTATAAATAGGAGGCCCCTCCTCAAGCAAAGGGCCAGAAGTTGGAGATCCAAGAGCTCCGAGTGAAGAAGGGAATCGCTGCCGGATTGCTTCCAGAACCCCAGGTAAGCCTCAACCTCTTCTTTATTTTCTGTATTTTATATTCTAGATCTCTTCTTCTACCTTTCTGTAGAATAAAGCCTTCTATGTGTGTGAAAACCCTTCCCTGGCTCAAAGTATCTCAAGACTCCCCCTAGCCGTAAAACGTGAAGGCGGGATCTAGGAGAAATGAGACTGGGGATTGACCCTAGTGCTAGAACCCTATCTTGCATAAGCCTTTTGAATGATTGAAAACCGTTTCATATTCAAAGTACCCCAAGATTATCTTGAAGAACCGTGTTTAACGGGGAGAGAGAACTAAGGGAAACAATAATGGAACGGAACCCTAGGTTGTTTTAGAACCTTATTTTGATGAATATAAATGCATGCTATGTTGTTATATTGTTCTTGTATGATTTTTCACACTTGCACATACATAGCACGATTTTGGTGGGATAGGCTCACATTTGGGGATTTATTACATTCGTTGTGATAAATCTCAAATAAATGGCCTCAATCAATTCTGGAATGTATTTGAATGATTTTTACAGGATTCGTGTTCATCTTGCACGAATTGCACACTTTGTCACAGTTTTGAATTGTTTTTCTCCAAAAAAGGCTTAACTTGACAGCAACTGTACTCTAACTTCGGACACTCATAACTTCATCATCCAGATGAATTTTGGAGTGATTCTAGATCCATGGGAAAGGTAAGGTTGTCTAGTTTATGCCTACCAAATTTCATTAATTTCTATGGAGCAGATTTTTGACACCATTCTGCCGAAGTTGAGAGGTCATTTCAGGTCAAACTGTTGAACCTATCACTTCGAATGGGCGCCATCTGCTGGTTTTAAATCCGATTTGAGTGATTTGTATTTCTGGGAACTCCTTTATGAGTCTATTTTTAACTCCAATTGGTTTCATAATTTTTTGATTAAAATTGTGTTGTGGAGAGCAGATTTACTCAGAACTGCTCAACAGCACTTTTTTGGGTTAATCTGTGATCCTCGGGGCCTGTTCGGGAAGTCACCCAAGGCACATCCGAATGAGTTTTTATATGAGGCTAGTTTCATTTGAAAGATAGCCATACAGACTTCATTCACACCAAATTTCATGGATTTCTATGGAGTAGATTTTTCTAGGTGATTTTCCAAACTTGCCTACTTGTTACTTTTGATTTTCTCCGGCAACAACTTTAAAAGAGCCATAACTCTTAGAATTTCAACCGGAATTAATTGAAATTTTGCATGAGACTATTGCTTACCCTAATCTTTCAAATGGATTTGGTTTGATTCAATTTAAAATTGGATTTGATTAATTTCAAGACAAATGGCATTGCTTTTTACCAAATTTCCCGGATTTGCCTCAACTTGGTTTTGTGCAACTTTTGCTTTGATTTCCATCTTTTTGTGATATTCCATAAATGATATTAACATAAAAGAGGATCTGGAATTCATTTGGATTTTCATGTGAAGATATCATAAATGTATCCTTTTTTCCAAATTTTAATGATTTTTAGCAAGCTTTCTTATTTCTTAGCATGAACAACACTTGGCAACCACCTCGTGTAGGTGAATGGGGGTGCCTAACACCTTCCCCCGTTTATAATCTAATCCCCTTACCCATCTCTGGATTTGATTTTCAAGTAAGGTTATTTTTACTCTAGAATTTGTCTTTTATCTATTTTTGCTTGTTTTTAATCTTTTGGTGTCCATTCACACCTCTAAATTTTGAATGGTGGTGACTCCCACTTCTTTATGTTGAACCCGTGTGTTGATGGAGGGATGATCATCTTCGGTGATTTTTTCCCATGTCTCACACATACCTCATGACTTATTTTATATATACATGGACTGATTTCATGTATGCACCTTGCTACTTGTTGAGATTTATTCTCACTTCATTTTTCCCCAATTTTTCAGGTAATCTTGACAAGGATGACAAGCATTGGGCTAGTATTTAAAAGGGGTAGCCAGTTTAGTTGTAGATTAGTTTCATGAGCTTAAGGAAATTGTAAAGGTCAAAGATTAATTGTTAGTGAATATTATTTTATGTTTCCGCATATAACTCTAATGATATAATTAATAAAGGTTTTAATTTTATCTAGATTTTAGTTGCTTTTGTTACTTATTATAACACCTCGGGGCTGGGGAAATTTGATCCAGAACCAAGGCGTTACATTTACCATGAAGATTCAGATGGGGTACCAGATTGTCACGTTGCAAGGAGATTCGAGTTTGAGCAGATCAATAGTATCTGTTAAAGCAATGGTGAAGACCATCAACCAAGAAGGACAAGGGATTTTAGTAGAACTGAATAGTATAGAAAGGGGATCACCAGAAACTACTCAACAACCTGCAGATGATGTTCAAGCTTTGCTGAATCAGTTTGAGCTAATATTTCAAACTCCAAAAGGGCTGCCTCCTTCACGAGAGAAAGACCACTCGATAGTACTCAAGAATGGCACAGAACCAATTAATGTGAAGCCATACCGCTACCTTCATAGCCTCAAAAATGAAATAGAGAGGTTGATCATTGAGATGCTGGATGTGGGGATCATTCAACCAAGTTCCAGCTCGTTTTCTAGCCCCATACTTTTGGTCAAGAAGAAAGATGGGAGGTGGAGGTTCTGTATAGACTACTGAGCCCTTAATAAGGTGACTATTAGGGATTGATTCCCTATTCCCACCATTGATGAGCTACTTGATGAACTAAATCGAGCAACTGTCTTTTCCAAACTGGATTTGAAATCTGGTTATCACCAAATACGAATGAAACTGAAGACGTGCCGAAAACTGCATTTAGAACTCATGAGGGTCATTATGAGTTCCTTGTGATGCCGTTTGGTCTCACCAATGCACTGACAACGTTTCAATCTCTCATGAATACAATCTTCAAAGAGCTACTGCGAAATTGTGTGCTGGTTTTCTTCGATGATATCTTAGTTTATAGTCAAACACAGACATACCACTTGTCTCATATGAAATTGGTATTCAACATCTTGGAAGAGAACGCTCTTTTTGTCAATAAGAAGAAATGTTCATTTGCTCAAACAAGATTGGAATATCTTGGACATCTGATTTCAAGTGAGGGCGTGGCAACCGACCCATCCAAGATTGAAGCTATGATCAAATGGCCGGAACCTTCGACCCTAAAATCTTTACGGGGATTCCTCGGGTTGACCGGATACTATTGCCGATTTGTTGCAAACTATGCGAAGATCACAAAACCTCTCACACAACAATTGTAGACACCTGATTTCTACACCCCAAAAATGTGGAAAATAAAAAGTCAAGCTAAAAAGTCAAACCCTGAAGAGGCCAAAAATTGACTTTTTTTATCCAGGTAGAATTGGCCATCAAACTTTATCTCATTGAAAAGAGCACTTCGACACGGTTCTAATGCAACTGAGTTTGTTGGAATCAGAGTCCGGATGAGGAAGTTATGAGCCAGTAAAACTTTTAGGGAGCGAAAAGTTGACTTTTTACTCGACCCCAATTCAGCTACCCAAGTTGATTTCAATGAATAGGTGTTTTCGAGCTGATTCCAACGACACTAAGTTTGCTGAAATCGGACACCAGACGAAGAAGTTATGGGCAGTTAAAGTTTCAAGAAAATTGCCCGTTTGGCAGAATAGAAGCAAAAAAAAAAAGCAGAATAAATCAATAAAATAAACATTTAATAAAAATATCTTAATATTTTAATAATATAATAATAAAGAATCTCAGATTTTTAATAAAATAATAAGAAAAATCAGAATCAAATCTCAACAAAAAACAAATTGGATAAAGTGTTGAAATCCGCACATTTAAAAAACGTGCCTAACCGCATTTATTATGCGGTCAAGGTATGATCGCATAGTAAATGCGGTCACTATGCGGTCATGGCTTCTAGAAGAGGACACGCGTCAATGTATGGAGGACACCTAGCAGATTCACGCGCGATTTGCGCACGAGGTAAGCTGGTCCCTCCTAATGGTCCCCTTATCCTCCTCTGGTTTTCCACGCCCTATACCCTGACAAAACTCCACTAGCCTAGAAAAATACCTATTTTGCCCCTAAACCACTACCTTTGTCTTCTTCTTTCACACTTACAACTTAAGAGTAGGAGAACCCCTTTTCAAGTCTGCTTTTGGAAATCAACGGGAGTGCGGAAGCGCTACCAAAATTTCTCGAAGAACCGCAACACACCAAAAACAAGAAGATATTAGTGTGGTAACAGTCCTGGTAACTTTCTGTTTAGTATATGTGAGAATCTCCTTTGAATAATTTTCATACTTTTCTTATTTTACTATATTGTGGCTAACTGTTTTATGTTGCTTTTGCATGTCATGAAAGAGCCCATAAAAATGGGCATCTTTATACAGAAAAGGAGAGTGGTTTTATAAAAAATCATGCAAACTAACATGGTTTGATTAATTGGTTTCATTTGCAAATTTAAGAGGGTTTTGTCCTCTTTGGGATCATCCAATGTACCCCTGGCTCCCCTCCCTCTTTCCCTTCTTGCTTAGCGTTTTATCACATGGTGGAAGATGACTTGAACAAAAGGACAAACAGGGGGAACCTTCCTGTTAAGAGATATCAAGAAGCAACATTTGAATCCAAACAAAGGAGTTACATTACCTCAAAAGCACTGGAAACTCCCGACAAGAGTCATTGGGTGTATTTAAAGAGCCAACAAATTGATCCCAGTCGAAATCGGCACAGAATTGTAAACTCGAGTGAAAACCACACTTGTAGTGCGGTTTAGGCATGACCGCACTTGATATGGGGTCTAGCCTGAACCGCATTACATCTGCGGTTCAGACCAAACCGCATAGCAAATGCGGTCAATTGGTAAATAATGTAAAAAGCATGATTTTGGACCCGGTTGGACCCAAATCCGACCCCTTTTTTGTGAACCCAACCTGGTGGAGCCATTTGGGCAATTCCAAGTCTACTTAAGGACCATGGGCCCACCAAGGCCTCCTGGGCCCATCTATGGGGCCCACACTCTGACCGGCCTAACCCAGGCCCGTTTTCAACAAAAGGGCCCAAGGCCACTTGCATACTAGCTATTGGGCCAAATCCAAGCCAACTAAGCCTTTAAAATGCTTAACTAATTTAATAAACAACTTAAACCAATAAGGGTTACCCAATAACCCTACTGGGCCCCTAGCCCAAGCCCAACCTTGGCATCCCATGGACCTTACAACGGGGCCCGTATCCAACCCACATAACCAAAATAAGAAGATAAATAATGAAATAAAAGGGGCCCACACCCTCAGAGGACCCCGCCAGACCCAAAAAGGATGAATGCTAGTTTAGGAAGGTGAAGACTGACTCAAAAAAAACCAGGGAGAGCCGAGGGACCCGTCAAACTGACGGGGCGGGCCGGGGTGCCTTCGAACTTCCCCAGACGTAACCGAAGACTTAGCTAGATCTCTAATAAGCCGCAAACCAGACTTAGACCTGGATAGGCAATCCTTGTGTCTGCATGCACTTCTCAAGCAATGGCGACTCCGAAAGTCCCGAGGCACGCACGATCCCACGTGCACCTCGTGTGCGATCTAGGTTTTTAGGTGCGCACAACAACTAAGGAAAGATACATTCCATTGGGGGGCAGATCCACGTGAAGCATTCATCAAACTCAAAGAGGCCATGACCACAATTCCAGTGTTAGCACTACCGGATTTCTCCAAACCTTTCATCATTGAAACCGATGCTTCAGGTGTGGGATTGGGAGCTGTGTTATCTCAAAACCAGCATCCCATTGTTTTTTTCAGTCAATCCTTAGCGGAACATGCTCGGATGAAGTCAGTATATGAACGAGAATTGATGGCCATTGTTCTAGCCATTCAAAAATGGCATCATTACTTGTTGGGACAACATTTCATTGTGAGAAAAAATCAAAAAAGTTTGAAATTTCTTTTGGAATAGTGATTAGTCAATGCTGAACATAAAAAATGGTTAACCAAATTGTTGGGTTTCGACTTCGAAATTCAATATCATCCAGGTCTTGAAAATAAAGCCGCAGATGCTTTATCAAGGATGCCTATGTACAGGGAGATGACAGTATTATCAGTGCCTCAAGTGTTGGACCTTGCAGAATTAGCCAAACAGGTTCAGCATCATGAAAAACTCAATATGGTCAAAGAGGCATTGCTGAAAGATCCACAATCCAATCCTGGATGGACTTTACTTAACGGACAACTCTTCTACAAAGGCCAGTTAGTCATCCCCCCAAAATCCAGTTTACTTCCTTCAATTTTACATGAATTTCATAACAATGGTATTGGAGGACATTTAGGGTTCCTGAAAACATACAAGCGCATTGCGGAAGAATTGTATTGGGAGGGCATGAAGCACGGCATCAAGTCCTATACTTAAAAGTGCATTGTTTGTCAGCAGAACAAGCACCTCACCCTTTCTCCAACCGGCTTACCACAACCACTACCAATACCTATAGCTATATGGGATGATATAACAATGGACTTTATCGAAGGACTTCCTAAATCTCAAGGGCTCAACACTATTTTGGTCGTGGTCGACTGACTCAGCATTCTCTACAACCAGAATCACTCCACAATTTGAAAATTGTTGCAGAAAATTTTCAAAACTAATCCTATTAAAATCTGATCCAATTCTCCACAAAATTTTGATGGAAAAGAATCAAACTAACCTAATCTAACACTGAATTAACTTACCTGAACTGAAGTGGATGAATTTATAATCTGAAATCAAACAAATATTCTCCTATGAACAGGGCACTTCCTCACTTCACCTCTCTTCCTTCAGATCCAATCTTTGGAAGAAAGATTTCATTCCTTGATCAAAGCTTCTGCTGTTCCTTTTTCTCCAACAACAAGAAACTCCAAAAGTCCTTTCTCCAGCAACAATTGGGAGTCCAACATCCAACTTCTCCAGCAACTCACTTTGAGCAACTTTTCATGTGCTCAACCTCTTCAACTCCCTCCTTTCTCCAGCAACAATTGGGAGTCCAACAGCCAACGTCTCCAGAAACTCTCTTTGAGCAACTTTTCATGTGCTCAACCTCTTCAGCTCCCTCTTCATGTTCTGCTATAGTGCTCCTCCACCTAACTTCCTACACCACAACACATTAACCCTTGATTCCCTGATTAGCCCCTAAACAAATACAACCTCACTACTTAATTATATTTAATAAAGTTTCCCAATTAATATTTCTTGACCATTGAAATTAAAATATAACTTCACTTATCCTAGCTTATACCATTTCAAATTTTCTGAAATCCCAAATTGCCCTTGCGCCTCAACTACCTGAATTATCCCTCAACATTAATATTTAATAATATTAGCAAATTCCTTATATTAGGCTAATAAAAAATCCGGGGTCTTACACTAGTACTTTGCTCAGGTTACCATATATCAAATCAAGGTCTTCGATTCTTAGTCATGGAAGGGAACCAAACCCTTTACAATCAAATTTTGGTCTGTAATTTCCCCTATTGTGGTTTGGTTTTCTTTTTTTAACCGAAGGCAAATCACTACCATCCCTAGTCTTATGTACCCAATGTATTCTCTAGGGATGACAAAGCTGACACACCAATTTGCCAACATCCTTCGCAAACTCTTCCATGAAGCCTATTGCAAACATTGCGTGACTTTTATTGAGACTAAATATGACCAAAAAAAAATATTATCAACTTCATCCTAATAGAAAATATTACATTATTAATGATCTAGACACAATGTTCAGAACAATAAAACTCTAGTAACTTTATAATGCATGCTCAATTAATATTACAGTTGAACACCATCCAAAAGTTCCTGATTGGTAGGACCATGTTCCAATCACTCCTGATAAGTCTCCAAACCTTTGTCACATAACTTCATGCAAAACTGTAACCTTGAGAAAATTTAGAAAATGTTGGATCAAGCGCAATAAACTTCTTGGCACCCTTCATACCTTCAATTGTAGAATGCTGCCCTATTACCATATGCCTACAGTACATGCAATTAGCTCAATTAAAATAACTAATCCTCTTAAAAAATAAAAATGTAACCCGTATGGACGAATGAAATACATTTTATATAGATTGGCATGAACATGTAATTAAGGCTTTGTTGGGACATTCTTTTTATGAAGAGGCATTAGATATGATACAAAACAAAAGAGAAATAAGTAAAGAATGTAGAAGATTGTGACGTTCTTCTACTGGTCAACCGTGGTGGCTTTTATTTGGACAAATTGGTAAGTTGGTTCGAACTTAATATTTTATCTGCTTAGGGATAGCAACATGGTGGGTTAATCTGTTAACTCAACTTGATCCACCTTTAATTTTAAGGTTTTTAATTCATAATTTGGATCGTGGTCCAGTCCAAGACATCCCAAACCCAATTTTAATTCATTCAAGTATATGATATTTATTAGTATAAAATCGATATGTTATAAATAAATATATTTATTATTTTGTATGTGTATATGTATATCACACAATAGGAAAAGAAACCATAAAAATGCATAATCCTTAAAAGGATTCTCAATTCTTTATGTTAGAAATTTATGAAAGAATCAAATGCAAAAAAAACACAATTCTAACCCAAGCAAAAAAGGCCTTACCTTGCTAGAAGCTTCAAGTTTGGCCGTAGGAGTCCTCAAATGAATATCAGCAAATTGTGGGGTTTAAAATGCAAGGGTTTTGAAAATTTCATAATGGAAACAAAAGAGGGGAAAATTCTAACTGCAAAAAAAAAAAATGGTATAAGCTGTTGCTCTTGGGCATTCTCTAGTTCTTTAGCATGTTTTTGAACTCCTTAAAAACCTCTTATGATGTTAGAAACAATAGCTAAAGCTAAAGGAAGTCTCTTTTAGGATAAATCAAAATAGAACCTTAGGTATACTTTCAAGCTAATACAACCCTCAAGATCATGAAATAGGTAAAGAAACCATAAAATGCATAATCCTTATAAAGAATCTCAATTCCTTAAGTTAGAAATTTATGAAAGAAGCATATGCAAAGTGAAAAAGGCCTTACCTTGCTAGTAAGCTTCAAGTTTGGTTGCAGAAGTCCTCAAATTTCGATCATCAATTATGGAGTTCATATTGCAGGGGTTCACCAGATTTCATAACATAAACAAAAGAGAGGCAAAATTTTAAGTGTAGAAATTAAGCACAGCATTCACTTTTCAACCACATTATGTAAGTCAGATCGAATTAGAAAATTTAAATGAACTAATGGACCATATACTAACTAAGATTGAAAAAAAAAAAAAAAAGAAATTCCAAAGAAGGAAATACCATAAATTATTTAGGTTATATATATCCCTCTTCTCTATTAGGTGACTCATACAAGTAGGATCATGAATACAACATGCATTCAATCTATTGTAAACCAAAAACATGAAGGTAAGGCTATGTGAGAATATTCTTTATAAAAAATTATGTTACCAAGAAGAGTAAAAATACTTGAAATCTCAATTGCTGATATCATGGTGAACTTGTAGAATGAATCTTGAACTATATCATGTTATATCAAACTCACATAAATCTTCATACAGAGTAATCATTAAAATAAGATGAAATTTTGCTTCAAAACTCAAAATGCAGCACTTACTCAATTACTTAATTCTATTAGATGAGAGACTTTTGACAAAAAGGGGATAAATTAATTCCTAAAATAGAGCATTGTATTAAATAACCATGTTTGACCTATTATATAATTTTCTTCTTTTTGTTTACATGTTCTTAAAAAATGCAGTTAATCTTTTACATTTATTCAATTACTCATGGTTCTAGACATGACTCCTCAACTTTGTTTTCAAATAGTTATTGACATAAGAAGGTCTACAACTAGACAAAGGAGAGAAAACTTTTTACATTTTTTTAGGGTTTTTTTTTTAATTTTTGACCATGTTATTGCTTGAATTACGCTATAAAATAACTAAACCCACATCTCCCATCATCTTCAAAATGCCCAACGTAATGAGTATTTGAAGTGGTCCAAACACTAAAAATAGTTAGTCACGTAACATAGAAAACAAAAGGGATTGAAATATAGAATAGATTGAACACCCTCTTTTCTTTTTGATCAAAATCCAAACAAAAGTTCCTCAATACAAATTTTATGAGTGTTGACTCAGTCATTACCTATAGATGGCTGACCTTGTCAACCATGCCATCAAATAAAGGACACAGGGCCTATTAGATAAATTTCACAAAAGTAGGCATTCTTGCGCATTCATATTTATCTATGAATATTACATCTACTTGTTCCTTATCACTTTCCTCCTAATAAGAATTGCATAAATCGTATTGATGGACTATTTAATTTAATTTCTGCTGCTCTAAACTATAGAAGACAACTAATTAGTAACAAAGAATCTACCATTTATATGTTAACAACATGATTTCGTTTGAAAAAAATGCCTAAATCTGAAGCATGATGGGGAGTTTTAAAATGAAAAACGCAGTGAATAGAAAATGAATAACATGTTTAGAGATGAGAAGGAAATGAAAATCCCTAAACGATAATGTATATTTTGATATGAAGAAGCAAGATCAGTTTCAATGATCCCTAAAAATCCTATACCATGAATGTATATCTGAAACCTGGAGGAAGAAACCATAGGGATTTTTTAATGATAATGGAAACAACTTAAAAGCAAACATCAATCAAGACTCAAAAGATATATAGGTAAAATGTAAACAAATTGAAACCTTGAAAATCTCATGATAAAATGGATAAAATAAGTACATTGAATCGATCATTGGGAAAAAAATCCATTTTTTATAGAAGAGAGAGTGTAAAAAACAGCTTACTGGAAAATAGTGTGAAATTTACCTACCGATTTGAATACAACACCATCAGTGATGTTACTATTTATCATGGAATGCAATGATCTAGCGATGCCAGCAACCGTTGTGGTATAAGGAAAAGCTTAAAAATGTCACCAGCAAGACACAAATATAGAAATAAAATTTGATAAAGAATATAAAGCACATAATTTAAAGTAAACTAAATTGGGGTTTGGAATCCTTTGATTCAAGGAAAACAAAAAAGGTATGAAATAAAGAAAATATTTTAAATTTTATGTACCGGAAGAAAGCAAAAAGTTCAATAAGAACAAAGAATAGCATAATGATAACAGATAATGAATACGTAGCACATGTTTTAAAATAGAATTAATTAATTGTGATTTGAAAACCTTTCTCCAATGGTGCTCGCATGCTACTCAGTAATTTTCAATTTTTTTTTTTGATCCTTCGATACACCGCAAAATGGTTTTTTTCTTGTCGGCCTACACCATTTTAGATTATTCTAGATGCACATACGTCAAGGTAGGTGTTTTCATAGCATCAAAGCACAGAGGGAAAAATATGAATAAGCATTCAACTTCCCAGTATCGACAACACCACAAAAGCAAATATAACCCATTGAAGTGAACCCCAACCCATTTTTCGAATTAGTAGACCTACACCGAAATTGAAGACATACACATTGAAGCTCAAAATCTAAGTAAGCGTTGAATAAATTGAATCAGCAGATAAAACTAGAATTACGAACAGTATCATGCGTGAGTGAATACAATCGATCTAAGCTTCCTCACAAAAAAATAAACAAAAGTTAAATTGAATAATAGGGGTAGAAGACACCCATATTGTAACCGCTATCAAGCATGATAATCGAATGAAACGAAAAGAAACAACAAAAGGCGAAGAATTTGGAATCGCAAAGTTGTGCCTCACCTGTCAAGAGTATGTTCTCATTGGCGGACAGCGTTGGCTGCGAATGCTCGACAGCAGTTGTCGATTGTTTCATTAGTGGGTGTGCACTGGGTTACAGTAGTGGGAGTCATTTGAAAGTTTGAGGCAAAGATCAGATTTCAACCGAGGAGGGGAAATCAACCCCAACTCCTTATCTACGTTGTGGAGTGAAGATACTGTGTTTGGAACCAGTTGAAGGAATTGCGTAGGGATTGGCAAAAGCATAGTTAGAGATGAAATCGATTATGGTGTATGTGAGGAAAAAATTGAAATTAAATTACCAGTTTTCAGTGAGTAGAAATGGGAACCACAACTATTACCTTGCATTTGGAGAGTAGACGATGTGAGCATTTCCGATTGGAGTGATGAGGCTGAGGTGTGGAAAAAACCGAAGCAAATGTAAGGATTTTATGCAGGGATCAAATTCTAAGGAGTATCAATGTTGCACGAGAAAGGCGATTCGTAGCAGAGGCTTTTTTTTCACAATGCTTTCTTTTCGCAAGGAAGACAGAGGAGAGAGGAGAAGACGTGTGATGGAACAGTTGCCAAAACGGAAGGTTAGGTTTTAAAAGAGTGGAGACCGTTTTGACGTTTGTGTCCTTTCATTGAAGCCTTTTATTAATGGAGATCGGAAAGATTGTCAAGGGCTCTCATGGAAAGTGGCAAAGTGGCAAATTTTGTTTGGCACACTTCCCAAGGGAACGCATTGCTTTATATACAGTAGAGATTTGGTGATATTTGCTTTCTAATATATGTTTGTTTTTTTTCGTTTTCTAAATACAAGTCGAAGATTTCTCCTTGAAGTTCCTCTTATGTAAACAGTTTTCTTGAAATGCTAAACTAATTAACCATCCCATTGTCATCTTCCTCGCCAACGTGAATAGATCAGGTCAGCCTCTCAAGAAGTATGTACCACATCTTTGCTATGCATTTAGGTTCTTCACTGCTATTTTCTATTTTAGAAATTTTTTTCTTCTTCCTCTTGTTAATTTTATTTCTTGCTAAACATAAATCACATTCTTCTTCTTTCCTTTCATTTTATTTTTAATTTTATTTTATTTTTCTGAAACAATTACATGGACAAGAAGCTCTAGAGTAAGCTTTTGCATAGTCATTTGCTTGAATTCTTTGTTCTCTTTTGCCTTCTTATATTTATTTTATGATGCATTTTTTCAGGCTCACTTATTAGGTTTTTTTTTGCTTGAAACTTTGTTTTCTTTTCCTTTTTCTGCCCCAAAAATTGGTTCCATTAGACAGTTGGAGAAGACATAAAATATATATATATATAATTAAATAAATAAATAAATATATATATATATATTTCTTACTTTTGTGGATGATGAATTTTGCAGCGTTATTATTAATTTTCCTTTTCCCAAAATGATACTCTGGATGCACGGACATGGTTGAATGATGTCTCCTTTATAATGATTTTTTTCTACTCTGTTAATAACATTCTATTGCCTCACATAATGTGTTCTTATTATTGACATTCTATTTTCTTTCATTTGTTCAGTAACTTTTTTTTTAATTCCACCAAGAGTGGTGAAATTTGAAATATAAATTTTTTAACTCTGTTATTAGAGAAGGGAGTTTTCATATGCATTTGCATCGGGTAGGATAGCTAAGCAGAAAGCACTAACATATTCACTTCTAACATTAAAAGTGAAGGAGTTACTCGGCACCTGAAAGTAGCACGTGATGGTTGCTTGAAGTTGATGATGATACTCAGCACCTGAAAGTATGACATACTCAGCACTTCTTGAGTTTTGACTACCACCCAAAAAGTAATATAAAAAAAAATATGTGAAGGAAAAAATTGGAAAATAATGCAAAAATATATGGTGTTAGAGCTTGAATTATGGATTTAGAAAGCTCATTTGACAGGGCAGCTTAAGTGGACTAGAATAATAGTCTACATTAATTACCTGAAAACGATACTTTATGTTCTTTATATAAGCAAAAACATTATTTTATTTTCTCTGTACTATGTTTAGTAATGTTTTTCCTGTAATTCTTATCAGTATTTATACTAAAGGAAATGGAGAGAGTGAAGCAAAGAGATAAGCCTTATATTTCGAGAGATGGGAAAGGTTTTGCATGGAATGCAAGGATCCCGTATTAAATCGTTAATCTTCCTGCCTCTCTAGAGGACGGAAAACTAATGGGATTTCATGTTAAAGAGTGGATGAGATCAAACAAAGTAATTTGAGGTTGAGACAGGCAATATTCTTGCCTCTTTAGATGTCGGAAATCTACGGCGATTTTATGTTAAAGTGTGGAGGAGATCAAAGAAAGTAATTCGATGTTGAAACAGTCAAAAAACTTCCTCTTCTTTTTTGGGTTATTTGGAATATATACTTATGTACCATATTATCTCCTAAGCCTGTCAAGAAATATTTCAAATATATAATTATATTTCTATCTTATAATTCATTCACATTGCGTAACTTTTCGTATCAAATTCAAATGCATGCACATTTTTTCCTACCACTTAATTTTAGATGGTTTTCCAATCCACTTGAGACTTCCAATTTTTTATTCAAAGTTATATCTTAGTATAGACTCCATTTTGTTAATTTCGTATTGGCTTGAGAACTCAGTGGTGCAAAAATACATTTCATTGTGTGTGTCTTTGTTGTTTGTCTATTAGGAGATACAGACATAGATGGTTGCAAACGGATCTCATCCACTTCCAAACTACATGCATGCAGTACTGCACGTGCACTCTGCCAGTAATTTTTTAATTGAAGACAATTTTTTAGTGAATGCCACAAATACTTTTTAAGGATTTTTTTTATTAATGTAAATGTTAATTGCTAACGATAAACATTAAAGTAAGTTGCCATATGATATTTACCGCGACATATATTTGTGTTCGCCGCAAAATTTGTGTCGTGAAAAAATTAATTTTTTGTGGTGGGACTTGTTTCCATAGACAAACCCCATCACATTCCCAACAAACAACAGAGAACCATGCTGAAAAATGTGATTGATACCTGCCTTATCAGTCCTTGTAATGTTTGAAGTAGAGGTATTGAGAAACTGTTATCTCTTTTCTTTTTGTTTTTTGTGTACACTCTGTTTACAATTTATAGAAGTTTTCTCTAACTGCAATGCTTTGACATTGATGACATTAAAGGAGAATATGATTTCAAAAATAATACTATAAAGTCTATAATAGATTATGTTTTGACTGATGTGTTTCCTGGAATTATGCACAGGATCGAGCTTCTTCTTGACTCAGTCTGTTTGAAATCTTCTACTTCAATACGCCTGACAATCAAATGGGAATTTAACAACCCTAAGTAGTAAGGTATTGTCTGCTTTGGGCCTAAACAAGCATAGTTTTGTCTTCAAAAGGCACATCGGTAGTTAGAGTGTTCTCCTTGACTCTTATACCTTACCGGGCATTTATCCGTTTTCGATGTGGGATTGGGATATCACAAGGAATCTCATGGACATGAAGAAATTTAGCTAAAGCAAGTGATTTAGTCAATAAATCAGCTAGTTGGTCATGAAAATAAATTAAGCAAACTTGAAGTTTCTTTTGCAGCAATCGATCATGAACATGATGGAAGTCGATTTTAATATGTTTCATTTTTGCATGAAAAACTAGATTAATCATTGGAGTTCAATAGCAGTATTGGACAAGGACTTGTACTCCAATTCGGTACTACTGCGAGCTACTATTAATTGTTGCTTACAACTCTAGATTATAAGATTTTGACAATGGAAAAGACAATTGGCACCGATGGGGCGTCTATGACCTTGATCAAACACTCACCCAAATTTTCATCTAAGTAGGCTTACAAGGTGCGTGATGAATTTCTGGAGAGGAAGAGAGCATAAGAGAAATTATGTTTGAGATATCTCAAGACATGCTCCACTGTCTGTGAGTGAGGTTTCTCTTGGTTGGTGCATATACGGGCTGGCTTTATGAACAAAAAAAAGGCTATATGTGGTCTTGTGAAGGCCAAATATTGTAGACTTACTACAGTGCTTCTATAGATAGTTGTGGCCTACGAACAATGTGACATCTTGGTCGATCCTTTTGGTTCACCAAACCACACTAATTAATTCCTTATGACTTTATTTAAACTAGCTAGGTGTGCATGAAGAGTACTGCATGTATGAAGAAAAAGATGAACGAGAGAGGAACAGTTTTACAACTGATTAATAAGTTTTTAAAAGATTGAAACAGTTTTTACTATTGTACCATTTTATTAATAAATCTTCATAATGATGTGTATAGGGCTGTTTAGAAAAGTCTCACATTGCGCCTGGCACGATTCCCAAGAGGCGCCTCACGTTATATATAGTATAGATAGATTATATTGTATGGTTACAGAGGCTAAATTCTTCCTTAAAAAAAGTGTCTAACACCTTTATTAATAATGAAAATCCATGATCACACACAATACATAAGAAGAAAAGATGGGCTGCAAGCTCACTTCGATGGGGATACCACCTGACGTGAAGATTAACGCAGGTTCAAAGCCAAAGAAAAAAAAAACAGATGATTTCAAATATACATATATTCTAAGGCAGTATGAAAGTCCATAGGAGCTCCACCATGTTGCTGGGGTGCATGATGACCTAAAAGATTCAATGCTCAAGGCATTGGGTGAGCTTTCTGATTACTTCAAAGGGTTGATTGTGAAATAGGTCTGCACCATGGTTAGTACAATGACTAGAATTGCAGCAACAAATGCCACAATTGTCCAAGGACTGCTGAAATGCGTGTTCCATGCTTCAGCCATCCAGATGTTCTTCTTGTTACTGCAATGCCTTTCAATTCCATCTATAGCTTCGGCATAAGCTTGAGGATCTGACAACAAGTCCGTTGCTATCTTATTGAATAGATCGGCGACTAGTTCGTCGCTGCCAAGGCGGTTGAGAAGTACGCCCTTGGATCGTAAAACTTTCACATCTTCAACCTCATCAATGAGTGAATCCATGAAACAAATATATGTGGTGACTGCATGGTCAATACTGGAATCTGGGCATGTTTCATAAGCTATCAAATTTAAGAACTTAGGCTTGAAGAAGTCATCAACGACTACTGGAGGAAGTGACAAGCTTCCAAAGATGCGATGTGATCTGAATTCGACATCATTTAGAGATGATGTACTGCTCTTCTTACAGCGGACCCCGGCTGTTTCGAGCGCCTTCGCAGACCGGAACGTATACTCAATGTTCGCGGGAGATTCAGATGAAGTACCTGGGGCAGTCTCTGGAGAGGATGGAGGATCATTTCCAACGAGCTCAGTCCATAGAAGATCGAGGAGGTGAAGTGGCTTTGCATCTTTAGACTGATCAGTATCCTTCCTTCGGCGCTTTCGAGGGATACTAAGTTGTGCCCTGATGAATGCTCGTATGTACTTTCTACCCGAATCTGGCGTAGTCGTCTGCTTAATCAGTTCATCGAGAACAATATAGGGAAGCTGGTTCTCTAGCAAGAACAAATCCCTTACTACATAGGCCACATGCTGAATGTTCATATGCATCTCATGGTACTTTCCTGAGACATAGCAGTCCATGTAATGGAGAAGGAAACAGCCGTCGAGTAGCATCATCCTCGCAAATTCTTCGCCACTGAAGTTATCTGTTGATCCCTCTGCATATTCTGCCCTTGCATTAGCGAAAGTATCCATTAATTTTTCCTGATCATCAATGTTCGTCTTCCTCAACAACTTCCTCAGAGACAGCGGCTTGAGCATTTCCACCAGCTGAAGCTCAGGTTTTCCATGGTGATAAGGGCCAATTGAAACAACATTTGGCTCATAGCAATCCTTGTTGGACTGGTTTTCTCGCAGCAGCCGTGGCACGAGTTGTATTTTGGGCTTTTTGAGTGCATCTGTTTCCCGCTTTTCCTGCGTTTGGTCATTCCAGATGGAGATGAGCCAGTCTTTGTTACTTTGATCACTCAAGATGGGCTTTTTGGATGCTTGATCACTCAAGATGGAGATGAGCCATTCTTTGTTACTTTGATCCCTCTCTCTCAAGATGGAGATGAGCCAGTCATTGTTACTTTGATCCCTCTCTCTCAAGATGGAGATGAGCCAGTCTTTGTTACTTTGACTTGAACTTGAGTTCCCTTCCATGTTGGAACACAGGTGTAATAGGATGTGGCAGTTAATAGTTGCCTGTAGTTATAAATAGTAACTCAAATGGAACCTTGTTGGACTAGCTCGAAAGTTTAGGAGGATTTTACTTTAATTTCCTCAAATGCCAAGCTTGGTATTGCTTATGTATTAAAAGCTAAAGTTGAATGAATGGCATATGGAACCATTATGTTCGACGTGTTCCTTACAAAAGAAACCAAGAATTAAATTTTTAGAAAAAAACATGAAATAATGAATAAAGAAAAAGAAACAATGAAAAAAAAATTTATTAGAATCTTATAATTTCCAAATATTTAATAGATATAACAGCAAGAAATGATGACAATTTCTTTTGTGGTAGGCCTTTTTAGTTAGCAAAGAAGACTACAGCTCTGATTACCTCTATTTTATTCATAAAATTTTGAAGCTAGGCTTATCATTTGATAACAGAAACCGTTTTAATTCCCTTGATAGGTTTTTTTTTTTTTTTTTTTTTTTTTTTTTTTTTTTGAGTTCATGGCATAATACATAAGATGGGTATGCAAACCTTTCGCCAGTTTAATTCCAATTCCAAAAGGTGAAAAAAACTGGGCAAGTGAGCAGGCTTTTTATAAACTAGCAACAATAGGCAGATCCCAGAACATTTTGGAGGATCTTACTTTCCTGGACAGTCAAGCTTGTTATTAAAAAAAGAGGAAGAGCTTACTTTATTAAACTGCCAAGCATGGTATTAATAGATATAAGTACTGGAATATCTTACTTTACTAAACATTCACTGCGTGTTGGGGATAAAGATGGATTCTGTGTTATCACCTAAAAGAAAAGTAAAAGAGCATTGCATAATCCATGATGGGTATTTTTCTACTTGATTTACAAGTCTCTGTGGATGAGAATCTATATATGATTATGATGATGATGTCAACGGCGACAACTATGGAGTATATAGCCAACCACACAAACTGTATTACATTGTCTCTCTAACAATTTTTCTTTACAGGTTCATCCGTTATCTTGACATTATTAACGTATTGGAGCCCTAAATAAATATGAGTTAGCCAGCACAGTTAGCATAGTGCAATCAGTGAGGAGGGAGAACGAAGCATGAAATCCTCTGCACCCTTTTATGATTTAACTCATTACACTTTGTCCTAAACTCATCCACGTAGCATCATCTTCCTCAAAGTGCATACTGCAGTGCAGGAGAAAAGTTCAGAGGAAGTCAAACCATCAAAGGAATCACTACCCTCTAATCCCACATTTACCTGTGAATTATCATGTAACAGACCAGTGACCAGAGAAACGAGTCACCGGTTCCCTAATCTCTTTTCGTATGGTGTAATGTTTAACGAGATCATAAGTCTCCTTCTTAATTGTTTTTTTACAATAACTAAAATTTTGGCTTTAATGAAATCATTTTTCATTGAAAGTCCCTTCTCCCAATGTTTCCATAAGCTGGAGCCTATGCTGGAAGATATACTGGTCCAATGATGCATTCTTGTTTGACAATCGTTACCAAACGGCCTCGAAGCCCATCGATTAATTTCAATGATTATGAAGAAAGCGTTTTACAATTTGGATAAAAAAAAAAAAAAAAAAAAAAAACCAAACAACTCTAGAAACTAAGTCAAACTTAATATATTTTTGCTATCCAATCACATGTCCATCTTCTGAATACCCTTTGGTTAACACTTTATACCTTCCTATGATTTTCTACACTACATTGGTTCGATCTAGGCCTATAAACGAGCCGAGCTGAGCTGAGCTTTGTACAGCTCAATTCAAGCTTATAAAACTCGAGCTAGGCTCAAGCTCAAGCTCATTAGAAATTCTTGAGCTCAAGCTCGGTTCACAAAAATTAGCTCTACGCTCACAAAAGGCCTGACTCAATAAAATCAGCTTTAATCTGTGCTTTGTTTATATATGTATAAAGGAATATAATATCGATCTACATTGTACGATCAATAAATATTTATTCTTAAAAATTATTAAAAAAATCAAAAGTAGTCATAAATATATAAAGTGCCAAATCTTAATACATCACATGGGGGCAAAGAAATTCAAAAATCAAAAAAAATGGATGATTGAAAAAAAAAGAGTCAATAGACAATAACTAAAAATTAAAAATAAAATAATCTAAGGCTTCTTATACATAGTCATTGTGCCCTTTCTCTACCAAAATTAAGAATTAATAAAATCCAAAACCTACTTTAGAATCAAGGAAATAAACCACTCTTATCAACACTATCAAAAAAATTTCAAATTCCTCCCCACCAACGTCACATGTGCCATCCTCCATTCTAACGAATCGAAGAAATCTTTATATTTCCAATTTTAGGCTTATTTTTAATTTGATAACTTCTTAACTAGTTAACTATAGAATAATTTTTTTAGATAATATTTCCTACTTATATATTAAAACATTTTAAATATTAAATTATATATATGTATACTTAATGGGCCAAGCTTTAACCAAGCCGAACCCACCCAGGCTCGACTCAGGCAAGTCAATAAATTAACAAGCTGCTTTTTAAGCTCAGACTCGGCTCACAAGCCTAAAAATAGAGCTCAAACTCGACTCGTTGACAGCCTAGTTCAATCTCTAGGGAATCCACAATCTCGATCTTTGGAGCTCTTTCATTCAATGTAACAAACTTCCTTTAATTTGAAGGAATCATTTCACTCAATGAACAGATCGGTAACTACCCAAACACCCAATTCGTATCCCGTAAAAAACTATCTTTTATGTACAATAATGCACGTGCCACCAATAGTTTTTAGAAAATAAAAAATTGAAAAGAGCTACTTCATGGTGCCCCGAATAGATTTATCACACGGAATCCCCTGTCATTTCACTCAAGGCACAGATAAGAGCCTCATTAATTTGAAACAAGGGTTGATAAAAGCTTCTCATCAATGGCCAATATTGAAAATTCAGATATATAAAAATATTTACGTTGGAATTGGCTCAAAATATGTCTTCCAAATTAATAGTCACGATAAAGAAGCGCTTGCTATTTCTCAAACTTATTTCTTTACATCCGCACAGACTAATTCATCAACTGAACCTACAATCAGAACAGTGGGATCATAAGATTTAACTTGTGGAAAGCTCTCGACTACGTTTGGTGGCAGCAACAATGGCATTCATCAATATCCCACGGAATCCACCCTTTTCCAACTCATGAATCCCAGCGATCGTTGTTCCCCCGGGTGATGCAACTTCATCTTTGAGCTGACTTGGACGCTTCCCTGTGTTGACGACCATAGATGCGGCTCCAAAAACCTGCAGAAACATGGGTTTAGCTGACCAAATTTTGTTAAGATTCAAATTTAAGGCCAGGGTGCTTCTGATGATTTAATATTCATGCACAACAAATGTTTGCAGCAGCTCAGGTATCATGAACCCTTAACAGGGATGACAATTTTATAGAGAACCAAAATTGTCAAATTGAAGTATCATGACAACATCTAAGTTTTGACCCAAAAAAATTCATGGATATAATGTCTCCAACAAAAAGGGAAATCAATTGAAACTAGCGATAGGTTTTAAGTTCATTGTCTTCGGCCTTTAGCACAAAAAAATATCTGGCTGGGGTATCATTACCATATCGAAGGCTAAATCCCAGTAGCAAACCAGTTACAATCATGTAACAGGAAAAGAAATTTCCAGAACTAGCAAAGACAATCAAATGCTCCAAAGAAAAATTAAAATAAAAGCAAGATAAAAGTTTTTAAAAACAAAATTTTTTAACTAAACTAATATACTCTTGGAACAATAAAATAGTAACTATTTTAAGGTTTACATAAATAAGTTTGCATTAAAAAAATTCTATGGCAATGGAAATGAACCACAGATTATTGAGAATTTTTGTTAAGAAAATGGGAACCTTCAGAAAGCCAAATTGAAATAAAGGACAATTTATTTAACATGATTGTTATATCATTATCATCACTACCACATCAAACGTGGCCAAACAGAATACAATGATCTAACAGCTTCACTTCTAACATGGTGAGACATTCAATTCTGACACATTCCTACTAAAGGCATTCAGTTCACTATGAGTAAATCGTGTCAGATCACTGAAGAAGGCAGAAGAATCAACTTAAGACAATTAGAAAACATGCAGCTAGAGGAAGCATCATTCATAGCGAAGGTAGAATTGTGGTGGAAGGGATTCAATATATCTGGAAACCCAACCTACAGATTTCACAAGAAACTCAAAAGCATTAAAGAAAAAAATCAAATGATGGAACAGGGAAGAATCTGGAAAAGTTGATGCCAAAATGGCCGAGGCATTGGAGGAGATTCAACAACAGGATAAAAATAAAGCAGCCGGAGACCTCCATCACAGCAATTGGATTAAAAGAAAAGAACTCAAAATCCAATTCAAACATTTGGTTAAACTTCAAGAGATAAGCTGGAGGCAAAATTCCCTAGTGTTATGGCTAAAGGAGGGTGACAAAAAATACGAAATTCTTCCACAAAATGGCAAATGTCAGACATCGGTCAAACTTCATTAGTAGAATTGAGATTGAAGATGAAAAGCAAAAGGCAAATGTAATCACGGATTATTTCCTTGAAGTTATTCACTGAAGAAGAATCATATCGGCCAAAGCTATATGGTTTACACTTCAATATGTTAACATAAGAGGATAGAGATGGCTTGGAAAAAGTGGTAGCAGAAGAGGAAATAAAGGAGGCTGTAAACACCTCGAATGGAGCCAAGGCCCCCAATCTGGGCGGTTTTTCCATCACTTTTTACAAGCAGTGCTAGCCAACTATCAAATCAGGCAAAGTCAAAGCTATATCTGATTTTTTTGCTAAAGGGAGATTCGAGAAATACATGAATGCTACATTTGTTTCCCAAGGAAAGAAGGTCAGCTAGAGTGGGTGACTTCATGTAACGACCCAACCCAGCGAGATATTATCCACTTTGGGCCTAAGCCCGCACGGTTTAGTCCCTAAAAGGCGCCTCGCTAAGTTAAGTGTTCTTTTTGACTCATATACCCTACCGAGATTTCATCCACTTCCAATGTGGGATCGGGATGTCACACTTCAGGCCGATAAGTCTAAAGTAGCTTATACAAAATCATTGCAACATTGATGGCCCTCAGGTTAAGCAATGTGATTATGAAGTTAATCTCCCCATTCCAAAGTTCTTACATAGGTGGAAGGCAAATTCAAGATGTGGTATTGGTAGCAAGTGAATGCCTAGATTCATATTGAAGAAGACAAATTGGTAATGTGCAAACTAGATCTGCAGAAGGCTTATGACCATGCCAACTAGAGATTCCTAGAATATCTACTTAGTGGCATGGGTTTTGGGGTTTGTTGGCGTCAATGGGTGTATTTTTGTATTTATACAGTTTCAATGTCTATATTAGTAAATGGAACTGCTGCTGGCTTATTCAGAACTTCGCAGGGCCTACGTCAAGGTGACCCCCTATCCCTGTTTCTCTTCATCATAGTCATGGAAGCTCTAAGTTGGTTAATGAAAAAAGCCACTGAGAATAATCTGATAATTGGTGCTTCTGGTCAGGAGGATGGCATGAAAATATCTCATCTTCTATTTGCAGATGACACATTAGCGTTCTGCAGTCCTTCACAAGAGCAACTGATGATTTTAAGATCCATTCTTATATGCTTTCAGGCCGTCTCAGGACTAAAAGTAAACCTGGCTACTAGTGTACTTTTTGGGATTGATCAAGACATCGATGTTGAGCAGTTAATTCAGCCATGGGTTGCAAAACGGGTAGTATTCCTACCACTTAATTAGGTTTTCCCCTAGGTTCCTCATACAAAATGACTTCAGCATGGGAACCATTAGTAGATCGCATGAAGAGGAAATTAGCAGCATGGAAGATTGACTATCTATCAAAAGGTGGAAAGATCACATTACTGAAAAGCTGTTTGTCCAACTGCCCCACCAATCTGCTATCCTTACTAAGAATTCCTTCCTCCATCGCGGCAAGAATCAAAGCGATGCAAAGGGAATTCCTTTGGAAAGGCACGGAAGAGGAAAATAAATATCACTTTGTCAAATAGGAGGTCGTGCGCAGATAAAATGAAGGTGGTTTAGGCATCAGATCCTTAATCACCTTCAATAGAGCTCTACTTCATAAATGGTTTTGGAGGTACGGAACTGAAGTTAACAGCCTGTGGAAACAAATCACTATAGATAAGTATGGATGTGATTCAGGGAAGTGGTTTCCTTCTCCCTCCAATCAAGCTCTTGGAACAAGTCTATGGAGACCCATTCTAAAAGATTTAAAGTACTTTAACAAAGGAATTAAATCCTCTACAGGATCAGGTCGAAAAATCAACTTCTGGAATGATGAATGGGTTGAGGGTGGCCAGTTTAAAATGCAAATTTCCAGGCATTTATAACATCTGCATATTCAAAGAAGCGAAAATCAGTGACATTTTAGGCCAAAGTGACCAAACAATTCAATGGAACATCCAATTTCGGAGGGATCCTCAAGATTTGGAAATGGAAGAGCTGTGCCAACTCTTAAAATTGTTGCAAGAAATCAGATCACATCAAGGGGAAGACAAGATGCAATGGAAAGAAAACAAAACAGGTTTGTTTACAGTCAATTCTTATTTCAACCACATCAGCTTTGTTGGACAACAGCTCCAAGCATCCTTCATAATCTGGCACAGCCATATTCCATCAAAATTGGCCTTCTTTATGTGGACAGCTGCACTTGACAAGATTTTAACAATTGAACACTTGAAGAGTAGAGGTTGGACAATCCCCAACAGATGTTCACTTTGCCAGGAAATGGAGGAATCAGTCAATCACATTCTATTGCATTTCAAAGTGGCCGACAGCTTATGGAACTTGATCACTTTAAGGTTTGGAGTCATGTGGGCTCAACCACACACAGTTCAGCAAGCTCTAACAGCTTGGGGATGGAAAAGAAACAAGGGCAAGACGAATCTGGTATGGAATTCATGCCCAGCAGCAATCATGTGGGTGCTATGGGGTGAAAGAAACCATAGGATTTTTAGAGAAACAAAATCAGTGATAAAACTGAATAAAGCAGTATTACGCCTCATCTTCAATTGGGTATCCATTCAACCAAGCTTCTCAAATATGTCGTTAGAGGAATTTAGAAATTGTAATTCTTTCTTGGAGCTTTGACAGGGTGCCAGTTAGCACCCCTAATTTTGAGGATTTTTACTCCCTTGCCAATGTGGTGTGGTTGATACACTCTTCGTGTACACCACCCCATTGTACTAACCTTTTTATACTTTTACAATAATATCATATTTACATGTTAAAAAAAAAATAGAGCGCTAATCAATATTTCCATAAATATGGATATGTAAAAGCTTCACTTTTTAAATCTCAAGATTATCCTTAAAACTCATAATGATCCAGAAACCACAACAACACATCATCCCTCCCCTCCCCCCCCCCCCTCCCCCCCCCCCCCCCCCAAAAAAAAAAACAAGAACACACTGAACACTCCAAAGAAGAAAAGAAAAAAGGAGGGGGGAGAGAGAGAGAGAATTAAACAAAACTTTTGATGCGTTCGTAAGAAAAAACATTTAGTTAACAATAAGTGAATCGTGATGGAGCACTGAAGAAGGCAGACAAATCAACCGAAAACATAATTTGGGACAGCTGTTCCAGGTTACAGGATAAAGAGTTTCTGTCATTCATCCCTGGATATGGGTCTCATCACAGTTATGATTCAATTCTTCTAAGTGAGATGTCTCCATGATGGAGGTGCTACACAGACCCGAGCATGGGTGTCAGGTATAGGTGTTAAGAGGTGTCTGAGACCACATTTGAAAATCCAAACACCTGACAAGAGATGTCTGAAACCTTCACATTTGAAAATCCTGACACATGGCTGCATTGACATTAAATTAAAAGAAAAAAATACAAGTAAATCGTACATGTGTTAAAGAAGGATGGTTGCATCAGGTCAAAAGCCGGTGTAAGAACTTTTGCTAAATCTAAATATGACATGAATCTTAAATTAGACTCTTGTAAACATGCTAGGGCATCATCCAGAAACAACATGCTACAATTGAACCCAGTTGTAGTGAGAAATGAGCAAGTGTTGGCTAAGGCATCCTCCGTAACGACATGTTGCAACGCCACTCAGTTGCAGTGGGAAGTGAGCAAAGGTTCTCGTGTCAAGTTGAAAAAACGTGAGTAAAGAAGCTAATCCAAGGTATTAGGGTTCACTTAGGTACTTAGAATATAGGTATTATAACAGGGAGTCAAATAGAGTTTGTAGATACTATGAAGGATAAATATAATGTATTTGCAAGAAACTAATGGAAAAGATATAAGGCTGAGGAGGTTAATGAGAATAAACTTTGATGCCTAGGAAAAGGACATAACACTAATGGGGTAGGAATAATGGTAGACAAAAATATGAAAAATAATATTGTTATTGATAAAAGAATTAGCGATAGAATAATGTTGATTAAGTTAGTCATATGTCAAGAAGTTTTAAACATTAGCACCTATTCACCTCAAGTAGTTTAAATAAAAGTATTATAAATCATTTTTAGGAAGAAATGGATGAGTTGATAGTTGATACGAGGCAAATCTGTAAGCAAAAAATTATTTATGAGAGGAGACTTAAAAGGTTATGTGATAGATGAGAGTAATAGAATTCATGGAAAAAGAGGCTTTTATCAAATGAATGAAATGGGAGAATCAGTCCTTGAGTTCGCAGTGGCTTATGACCTTGATTTATCAAATACCTTTTTCCAAAAGAGAATTGAACATTTGGTGACTTTTAAGATTAGATCAAAATTAGAGTCAAATTGGCAAATTTTTTTTCCCTCTTTAAGAGTGACCTAGTTACTTGTAAAGATTGTAAAGTTATTCCAGGCACGAGTTTAGCTTTACAAAATAGGTTAATAGTGATCGATATTTATCCTAAGATATAGAAGAAAGACAAATACACTAAAATAAATCCAAAACTAAAATGGTGGGAGTTGAAAGGCAAGAATTTAGTAACTTTTAAGAATAAGCTAATGAATGAGGTTAGTTGGGACCGTATGGATGATCCGACTACGATGTGGAATAAAATGTCCAATTGCATCAAAATAATTTGGTAATATTCCATCTCATACAGAAACTTAGTGATAGAGTGATGTTGTCTAAGAAGCTGTTAAAGAGAAATGACTCTATTTTAAAACTTGTCCCTGATTGCAATTAATTTCTGACTAATCTATAAGTGGTGAAGTTGCTTGCTTATGTTAGTTATAAGGACCTTATAGCTGAATTCTATAAAAAAAAAAAACTTGCCCACAGACTGTTATTCAACAACAGAATAATGATTATCGTGAAAGGAGTACTTTGACAAAGCTCAATCAGCAATGTGGCAAACAGTTCATATCAAAGATGGAGAGGATGGTCACAGATTTGACATTAGCAAGGGAGAATCAGACCAACTTGGAGGGAATAAAGGAAACTAGTAATGAACTAATGTGACGCCAAAGAGAGACATGTCAGAGCTTCACTTGGATGAAGGATGACGGATACAATTGACAAGAGAATGGATATAAAGAATGCGGAAGATGACGGTGAAAACACATGGACAGCGGTTACAGGAACACGAAAAAAGAAGAAGAAGAATGAAAGCCAGTAGTTTAAAGGAAGCATCAAGAGAAAAACGCTATACATGCAACATAAGTAGATCATTTTTAAAGGCTGTGTTGAAGGGAAGAAAGTGAAGTTGCGGATTACAGTTAGTCAGGGGAGTCATTCTAGCTGGCTTATCTTTGAAAATGAGAAGTGAGCAACCTGTTGAATATTCTATTTTTAAAGAGGCAAGAGTTAGTAGAATGTGCTCAGGTTATGGGTTGTAAGTTCAAAAGCAGCCTCTCTCATAACTCAGTCTCCCTCAAGGGGCACACCCTGGTGGGTAGTTTTTAGGATCCATGGTGGAGAAAACTAAGAGGAAACTCAGCCTTTGGACAAAGAAGTATCTGTCCTTAGGGATTAGGATCACCCCGATTAATGCCTCTTTCATGAACCTTCCGATCTTCTTCTCTATCCTTAAGATTCTAAAATAGGCGAGTAGGTATTGGAGAATAGCGATTTTTTTACATATGGAGGCGGGGCTAGAAAAGATCAGTTGGTTGGATGGAGTAAGGTGTTCTGTAACAAAGACCAAGGGGACTTGGGATTTGGTAACATCTACCTTAAGAATTCAGCCCTTTTATGGTAGTAGTTGTGGAGCTTTGGGGAGGAGCAAGGGTCTTTGTGGCAAAAAATAATAGCCAGCAAGTACGGTGTTCATCATAATGGATGAGAAGCTGATTCTAAGGCCAGAATTCAAGGAACTTGTTAGTAGAAAGCCATCTCGGGTGCTTCTTCCTCTTCTTTCCTCCCTTTCATTAAAACCAAAATTCAGATGGGTTCCTCTGTACGTTTTTTGCATGACCCTTGGTGGGGTGACAAACCCCTATCTCATGCCTTTTCTAGATTTTTTTGGGTCCAATTACTTTTGGAACCATTTGTTTTAGATATGCTGCTTTGGGATTGTTCAGACTTGAACTGGCATCTCCTCTTTTGGCGTAATCTTCATCCAGCTGAAATGCAAGAGCTAGATACTTTGTTTGAGGAGCTCAAAAGTGTTTTCCATGATCCCTCCCAGCCCAATCTCAAATCTCGTTCTCTATGCCCTCATCGCTCCTTTACTTTCCGCTCATTTTTCTCTTATTTGAGCTATTGTCGCTCGAATGAGTCAGTTCCTTGGTCCCCATCTCTCCTTCAGAGTGCTCCAGCCGTCAAGAGTCAAAGCTTTCTTGTGGACTGCTCCTGCTCTTCTTAATGGGATTAGTACCTTGACACTTCCATGCTCGAGATGTCTCAGCCTAGGAGACCCACTCTCCCCTTCCCTCTTTACACTTGTGAGTGATGCCCTCAACCAGTTTCTGTCATTGCGGGAGAGCATTGGTTTGTTTAAAGGATTTCAAATTAGGTCATAAAAAGGTCCCTATTTCCAATTTACAGTTTGCAGATGAGATTATTCTAGTTCTAGAGCCATCTAGGGATCAAGTGTATTGGATTAGGTACATTCTCAGATGTTATGAAATGCTCTCTAATATGAAAGTGAATCTTGACAAAAGCCAGCTGTAAGGGATATACATGTAGAATGGCAAACATTAGAGGATTATTATCAAGTTTTGAGGTGTAGTTATTAGTACTGGCCTATTAGGTATCCTGGACTTTCATTGGGTGCATACCCCATAAGAGGTGTTATTGGTATTCACTCCTAGAAAAGACTCTTAAGAAACTAATCACTTGGAAGAGAAACTACCTATCATTAGAGCGTCACATTACCTTGAATAAAGCATCCCAAGCAAACTTTCCAGTCTATTTCTTTTCTCTTTTTAGCGTTCCCAGAAAGGTAGTTGGAGTTATAAAAAAATACACAGAAACTCCTTATGGGAAGGAAGAGAGGCTAGAAAGGACCACCTGGTTCGCTGGAGTGTAGTCAGCTCATGCATTGGCAAAGGGGGATTAGGAATAGTTAATATTCACTTGAAAAGTTCCACCCTACCAAGGAAATTTTTATGGTGGTTCGAGGAAGAGAAAGACTCTTTGTGGCACAATATTATTGCTAGCAAATATTGAGCAAAAAAGAGGGACAAGAGCGGAACTTCATTGTAAAACCCAGTTGTGCTAGCTCATGGAAAGGTATTTCTGCCTCATAGTATAATCCAGCCCCTAATACGGTTTAGATTCTGCTTCAGTTCCTCGCTTCATTTTTGGCTAGACTCTTCGTGGGGAAATGTCACACTATCTACCCGCTACCGCTACACCTTGCTTTTCAGTACCCATCTCATTCTAAAGACTTTGGTTTCAGATATCCTTAATTGGCCTCCTCCTGGTCTTAATTGGAATCTCCAATTCAAGAGAGGATTAAAAATTTTAGAATTGGAGGAACTAGGCAATCTTTTCGAGGACCTCAATGCAGTTATTCTAGACACCACACCCCCCACACATTCCAGACTCCTGCCAGTGGTCCTTATGGACCTTATCCCCTAATAGCAAATTCACATCCAGCTCACTGCTTTTGCATCTTTGCACTTCCCACAAAGTGAGTACCCTCCTTTTTCTCCACTCTTTGTTTGGAAATCACCAGCTCCCATCAAAGTGGAAGCCTTTTTATGGACAGCATTGTATAACAGTATTAACACCCTTGATAACCTCCAAAGAAGAACGAAAACTTTAGCTTAGCCACCTAATGTGTGCATATTATGCCTTAAGTATGGGGAATCAGTGGACTACATCTTCGCACAATGCAAAGTTGTGGGTTATATCTAGTCATGTCTCCTCGGGCAGGATGGAGTTAGGTATTCCCAAGAAGCTTTCTTGATCTAGCAAAGCAATGAATATTTTCATCCTATAGAAGGAAAGGGAAGCTTCTGTACTATGCAGCTTCCTTTGCCAATATTTGGAGTGTGTCTAGGGTGCATAACCAATGTATCTTTCAAGGAGAGTGTATAAGGAAGTCAAGGTTAATAAAGGACTGTTACGTGGCCTAACCATTGCTCCAAAAGCCCCAAGGCTTATGGAGACTTCATTGGTTAAGCACTTAACATTTAGGACCGTAACATTCCACCACGCTTCCGTAGCCAATGTCCATGGCGGCCCACTCTATCGACACTGACCCGATGGTAGCCCTTTCCCTCTTGGCAGCTTCACTCATCTATCAGTATTCAATGACTTAGCACTATGCCCATACATAATACCAAGGTATTTTAACCCAGCCTATAGGTCGCCCCTTCCGAGACTCGAACCCTGGACGTGGTGGTTGGCTCTGATACCATTTGTTACTTTCCTAACCGTTGCTCCAAAAGCCCCAAGGCATATGCAGACTTCATTGGTTAAGCACTTAACATTTAGGACCGTAAAATTCCACCACGCTACGTTAAATGCTTAACCAACGAAGTCTCTATAAGCCTTGGGGCTTTTGGAGCAATGGTTAGACACGTAACAAATGGTATCAGAGCCAACCACCACGTCCCGGGTTCGAGTCTCAGAGGGGCTGACCTATGGGCTAGATTAAAATACCTTGGTATTATGTATGGGCATAGTTCTAAGTCATTGAATACTGATAGATGAGTGAAGCCGCCAAGAGGGAAAGGGCTATCACCGGGTCAGTGTCGATAGAGTGGGCCGCCGTGAACGTTGGTTGCAGAAGTGTGGTGGAAAGTTATGGTCCTAAATGTTAAGTGCTTAACCAACAAAGTCTCCATAAGCCTTGGGGCTTTTGGAGCAACAGTTAGGCACGTAACAAGGACATAAGGTTGCTCACAAATTCGTGGTTGTGCTTACGCAAAGAGTTCAGGATGATGTCCCCTAATGACATTTTGGGATACTAGCGTAAACTTTCCCTGGACACGTATTATTCGATAGTTCTATCCTTTGAGTGGTAGCCTCTGATTTGTTCTTATTCTTCGGTAGCTGTATTTCTTTTTTTCCTTGATTTCTTTTTACATTTTCTTTGTATTTTCGCTTGCTCTTTTTCTCTCTATATATTCTTGTGCCCCTTGGCTCTTGTTTTGTTCCACTTCTAGAGGAATTTTCCTTTCTTTATTTTAATGATATCAACTGTTAATCATCAAAAAATAATTAGTACAAAAAGATAGAGAAATTGAAAAGATGTAGAAGATAGGATTAGAGATGGTTTGCTTAAGTGGAGGGGTGCTTCTAGGCTATTGTTTGATAAGCTTATTCCACTTATATTAAAGCATAAGGTTTATAAGATAACAATCAGACTAGAAATGTTGTTAAATACAGAATGTTGGGCAACAAAGAAACAACATATTCAGAAGTTAAGTGTTACCGAGGTTAGGATGTTAAGATAGACGAGAGGCAAAAGTAGAGGATGCAGAGTAATAAATGAAGATATTTGGAAGTGTTTAGGCATAACATGCATTAGGGCTATAATTGAGGAGCATAGGTTAATAAGTTTGGACATGTCAAGCGAAGACTTAGAGATTCACCTATAAGAAGGTGTGAGAGGATGCACACTCAAGGGCCTAAGAGATCATGAAAATCTAAAAGGACACGGGTAGAGTTAATAAAATAAGATTTACATAAACATAAATTAATTGAAGATATGGTTTTTGATAGAAGAGGACAGAGGGACAAGATTCATGTTGCTGGTGAACTGTCTTATGATGATGAAGATTAAGATTTCTCATATAGGCATCAGGTAGCTAAGCTTATTTTATTAAGTTCAGTGAGTGCTTAAATGTCACCCATCTAATCTTATCTTTCAAACTGTGGAAATATAACTAGTTGAAAATTTATAAATCATGTCTAGTCATTTTTAAAAAATTTTTTTTTTCTCTCTGATAGGTACAAGAATCTCATTACAGAGAAAGTAGCCAGGTCTAACATAAAATAGAAACTATAAATCAAAGCTAGCAAAAAACAAGCTGAACAAAGGTCAACTAAAGATTTCCATCACCAAAAACCACTACAATAAACTGGACCAAAAAAAAACAGAACACTGAATAAGAAACAAAGAAAACTATGAAGCTCCTTACAAACACATGCTAGGGTCAAAGATAGTATGACAACACACCTCCACATCTATCTCCACATCCTCCAAGATATGACAATTGCATTCCAACCAAACAACCCCCATCCAAGAAAAAAATGTATCACCAGCCAGCAAATAGATAATACCCCTTTCAAGGACACCCACTAAAAGAATCAACAAGTTACTGGGAATCCCCAGCAAGCCATCAGCAAATCCATAACCTCAAAAATAAAGAAGAAAAATTAATCATTATTCATTAACTTGTCCAGACATAGCTAGTACATGTTTTTCTCTCTGTAATTCAATCTCGACTGGTATATACTGCTCTATAACTGGAAGTCCTCTCCATTATCAATATGGATTGCCAGATACTTAAAACCATGTCAATACCTTTTATATGAACTAACACAAGCAGAAACAGATAAGTTACTAATGCTGATCCTTCAATCCATGCAACAATGCACATCATATTTGACCAAATGGCAAACATATATGTCCTAAAAAAAATTCAAATTTATAATATTTTTGGAACTTGTGTGATTGGCACAAGAATTAAAAATATCTATCATCTTTCTGCAAGAATGCTGCTGACAAATATGAATAAGTCATTTGACAAGAGTTCATTGAGTTCCTAAAAGAAGCATGGAAGAAACACAGTTTGTTCATCTTTCTGCTTGAATGCTTCTAAAAAAACAATGAGTCATTTTACAAGAGCTCATCAATTCCAAAAAAATCACAGCAGAAACACAGTTCAACAAAGAAGCATAACAGAAAACATTCCTAATTCAATAACAAACTCCATACAAGAGTAGTTTAACTTACTGTCTGAGAAGCAAGGTTCAATGCAAGTTCTCGTGGTATGCCAGCAGCAACCCCTCCGTCAGCCATAGCATCTATTGCCAGATATATATAAGCTGGGCCACTACCACTGCCAAGTTACATGTAAAGCGCTCTTTATTATGATAGACTGTGTTTTATTAAATCTCAATTAATGTACAAATGACCTGTATGTATACACACTTACTCGTACCATATGAATGTCTATAAGCAGACTAAAATAAGCAATATATTCGTACAGACATACACTTAAACATACTTGCTTTCAAGTCTATGAAATATGCTAAAAATACTTGCCTTCAAGTCTTTGAAATATGCTTAAATTTATGTAATGCCATAAGCCACATACCTCAAGCCAGTGATAGCAACAAACAATTTTTCTTGAGCTCTCCATACCTTGCCAATTGCTCCAAATAGATTGGCAATAAGTTCTCCATCTTCTTCTGTTGCATCTCCTCCCAAGCACATGACTGTTAGAATACAAGCATATCAGAGTATATCAATATCTTGTGATATTTTTACTAACCTGACTAAAAAGAAGAAGACAACAAGAGATTTTTAACCATAATGGCTAATGTAAATTGCAGATATGTGTGAAACCTTTTGGGGCCCACCCATTAGCCAATCACTAGAAGATACTTAACATTCAATTATGCAAGTTTCAGCATATCCACCAATACAGCAAGTATGCCATCTACATTTGTGTACAATAAAGACTTGAAATATCACCCAAGCTGAGTTGTGCAATAGGTTTCATCCAGCAACAAATTTAACTTTTCAGGAAAATGAAGAAAATACCAAAAAAAGAAATTCAGGGAAACAGAAAAACAGCTACAGATAGGGGTCAACGCTAGATGTGATGATAACAGACTCAAGCTACCAGAGTGAGATACCGGTTCAAGTTTGAGTGCAACTACTGTGCTTAAAAATAGCAAAGGTTAGGTTTGTTGCCTACCAGCCCCTCAAGGGAACGTGCTTCCGGAGGACCTACGCCACACTATGATCCTTAGAAAACAGCAGCAGATCTACTGCATGAAATGTACCATCCTATGTGTAAAATAATAAATGGTAAACATCTAACCTTGGAATCTTTCTTTTAGAAGTAATATTACAGAATGGTATCAGAGCCAGATCTCAACCGAAAATTGTGGGACCCTAACATTGCCTGGTGCATGTAGGCAGGCTACCATGTGGGTGAGCTCGATTTAATGGACCGATAGGCTACTGGAAGGGGCATGCAGCCCTTAAGGGGGGTGGATTGTGATATCCTAGAATCCCACATTGCTCAGGGAGGGGAAAGTAAAAATTCCATATATATGCTTGTGACCCCATCAAGTAACATGGCTTTTGGGGTAAAATCTAGGAACAAAACCATGAGGCCAGTGGGCCAAAATGGAAAATATCATTGCAGGTGGGATCAGGGTGTTACATCGGTTTTCTCCAAGATGTGTTTTTGGACCCCTTCCTTGGCTGATAGACATATCTGGACCCCATACAATGCCGGTCTTTCCCCATGTAAATCCTTCTTGTCTATCAACGAAGGGGAAGAAGTTCCTAGCTCTATCGCCACCCTTGGTTTCCTCTGCAGATCCCACGGTGAGACCACAAATCACCTCTTGTATGGCCATCTACCAGTTAGATTTGGCAGCACTATCTCTATCAGTTATAGTTGGGCCATGCTAGAGTCCCTTAGTTCTTTTGTTTATAGTGGCAGCTCCCTATATTACAGAGGAGAGGACATGTAAATTACACCTTTCTTTTCAAGGCCATAGTTAGGCATATGCTGCATATCTGGAAAGAAATGAATAGGAGGATATTTCATGATAGGATCTCTTCTATGGCAACAGTTATTCAAAATATCAAGATTCAGGATCTCAGTTGCTTCCTGGGGATCAATTCATCCAAACATTAAGGGGCCATCCTTGACAGATATCATGAGAAGTTGGCAAGATATTTGCTTCTCCCATCCACCTGTGACTCTGATCACAGTTGCTTGGTCTTCATCAATCATGGTAACCTCAAACTTAATTTTTATGGGGTTCTCCACGGGTAATCCAAGACCAGTGAGTATAGGAGGAATATACAGGAATGCTTATGGTGAACATTGTCCACACACTCACTGGACCTATGGGAGAGGAAGTACGCATTTTCGCAAAGTTACTTGCTTGGTTAAAGGGGTTGCAGATAACCAGAAAGGAAGTTTTTATGGCATTATTGTAGAGGGAGATTGTGCCACCATCATTAATTGGATGAATAATAGCGAGCAAGGGTCTTTCAGATTGATGTGATGCACTTAGTCCTACAGGCTAGATCTTTGGCGCTAGGTCTTTGGCCCTAGAATGAACACATTGTCCAATAAAGTGCCTAGATCAGCCAATTCACTTGCTGATCAACTGGAAACATTGGGAGCAGGAAGGATGGATATGTTTGTCAGTATGTCCCCCCAGCAAACAATTAGTTATGGGGCTTAATCAAATGGGGCCGGGGTTGTTATTTGTGAGTATTGGGCACTTGGGAGAGGAATTGAATGAACAACTCTTTACTTGATATTTTGTTGAGGTTGACGTAGTCCCGATGTTAAGGAAAATCTGCTGTACTGTTTATTCTCATCTTCTAATGAAATTCATCACTTCATTTATCACAAAAAATAATAAATGGTTAACAGAAACTATATTATCTTACTTAAAATAATTTATGTTTCATTTTCGAAGACAGTTTAACGTACTCTGTTATTTCATTTCGATTAATTGATGCAGGATCCAAATCAGCCAAGGTTATTTATCCTTAAAGTGACACATTCTAGATTTTGTCTTGATTTGATATCTTTTTTTTGTCTTGACACACTAAGCAAAGCCCATGGCCCAAAATCCAAGACAAAGTTGCAGTATAATAGTAATCTTTTTGTTGAAATCAGTCCTAAAATAGGTAAGGTAGAAATAGAGATTAGATCATTTGTAATTATATTTTCTTTTCTTTTTTATCATTATCATTTATTAATTTGATTAGGAGTAGATTTTGATCACAAGTAAAACTATTTCTATAAGGGAGATATGTAATCTTCCTTTTCGAAAATAATAAATTAGGTTTATTTTCAACAATTACATTCAAATTAAATGGCCTACATTAGAAGATGTAGGCGTGCTGGGGTACTGGAAACACGTCCTACATTAGAAGATGCCCTTGAACTTCCTCAGCAGCAATATAGGCGTATTGGGGTCTTTGATAAATGGCCTTCTTTAGAGGACTCTCATGAGATCACCACATCTGGGAAAGAAGTTGTTGTGAACCACCAAGAAAGTCCACCATCTGATTCAATGGAGAAGAATTAGCAGCAGCCAAACCCAACACTTTATGGCCCTAGTGGTACCGACCAGATTCCTGAAGGAATCCAAGAGGAGCAGATAATAAATTTTGAGAATGGTCTATTGAAACAATCCCACAAGGAAGGTGAAAAGGCTACAGAAACACTGCCAAATGTTGAAGAAGGAAGTTGTTCAAAGCAAAAAGGAGAGTTGGCCGAAGAAGGGAAGGAGGAATATACAAGTAGCAGGGAACAAAAAGGAACTCCAAAATGAAGAAGCATTCAAACATATTAGAAGCAAATCTCATTGTGGATCTCTCGCAGTATGCATCTTCAGATTCTTTAATCCAAGCTCTTACTTTGGACTCGGTTAAGGCAAATTCTGTTAAGGGACCTTTATCCTTGAATGAAACAAAGCTATCCTTATTAAGGGACCAAGTTGCCTTGTCAAAACAAGTGGATCTGGCCTTCAACTCGCTGGATCGTAATTTCGGAATTTCTCAAAGAGATAACAATCATTTGGCCCCACGGGTTCAGACTCCAAAGAAAAATCATAGTACATCTGCATCAGGCATTACCACAAGGTCCAAGGTAAAGACCTCATCTTCTAATTTTATCAAATCGATTTAATGATTGACACAATGATATGGAATATAAGAGGGGTGGCAAACACAGATTCTTTAAACATGTTAAAGTCGCATGTAGTCTCAAACAAAATTCAGCTTCTAGCAATTCTTGAGCCCATGTGTACAACTGACAGGTGCAAAAAGGTAGCAAAGAAGATTAAAATGAAGAACTATTTTTGTAGTCAAGATCATGTTAGCAAAATCTGGATTTTCTGGTCTGATATCTTGAATTTGGATTTCATAACTGTTTCTGAACAATTCATCACTGCTCTTGTAAGTCCAAGGAACAACCTTTCTTTCTCTCCTTATTTAATATCCTTCATCTATGCTAAATGTGATGTGCTGGAGAGAATACAACTTTGGCAAGAGATGCTGAGTTTCTCAAGTTCTGTGAGCCTCCCTTGGGTTCTTGGGGGAGACTTCAATGCAATTCTATCTGTGGACGATAAAAAAGGTGGGAGAAATCCAGAAAATAGATCGATGCAAGAGTTTCAAGACTTAATTCAATGTGCAGGATTAAAGGATATGGGTTTCCATGGGGATAAATATACTTGGTGTAATGAGCAGGTCGGTCAAAGAAGAATTTGGGCTCGGTTAGACAGATTTTTGATCAATCATCAGGGTCTTAATGTATTGGATTCTCTTAAGGTAATGCATCTTCCTCGGGTTTGCTCTGATCACAGCCCTCTTCTTCTAACTGTTGCTCATGCTTCTGGGACTCAAGGACATTCTACGTTCAAATTCCAGAAGATGTGGATTTCTCACCATGAGTTCTCAGATTTTGTGAAGTCCAATTGGCATGCTAATATTATGGGTTCTCCAATGCTTGTATTCTCAAGAAAGTTGAAGCAGTTGAGAGCAGCTCTCCGGAAGTGGAATTGGGAAGTATTTGGAGATGTTCATACAAGAATAAAGAATCTTTCTTTGAAAATTTCTGAGCTGGAAAATATCTTACAGATACAATGGAATCAGCAAAGTGCAGACTCTCTTCAACTCAATAAGAAAGATTTCATCAAAAGCATATCCCAACAAGAGATCCTTTATAGACAGCAATCCAGAGTTAAATGGTTACAAGACGGGGATAGGAACTCAAAATTTTTCCATGCCTCTCTTCAGATTCGGAAGCATAAACAGAGGATGAATGGTAGTGAGTGGTTCAATGACAACCTGAATATCAAAGATGAAGCAATATCCTTTTTCTCTAACTGTTTCACTTCGTCTCCCCATTGCATAAATGACAGTTTGGGTTTCATCCCCAAAATTCTTAATGAGGATATGAACGAGAAACTCACTGCCAATCCTTCCAGGGAGGAAATTAAACAAGCAGTCTTTGAGCTTGATCCTGATAGTGCTCCAGGCCCTGACGGATTTACAGGATGGTTTAATCAGAGTTGTTGGGAAATCATTGCGGATGATCTAGAGGCGGCTGTTTCTGAGTTCTTCCACGATAGAACACTTCCTACCTCCTTTACAGCTTCTCATATAGCTCTCATTCCCAAGGTGGATCACCCAGAATCTTTTCCTGATTTTCGTACAATCAGTCTATGCAACTACTCTTACAAGGTAATCTCAAAAATTCTGGCAACAAGGCTTTCTGCTATTCTTCCTAACATTATAAGCAGAGAACAAAGTGCTTTTGTCAAAGGGAGAAGCATCTCGGATAGTATATCTCTTGCCCATGAACTTTGCCAGGATATCAACAGAAAATGCCTGGGGAGTAATATTATTATCAAGCTGGATATGGCAAAGGCATTTGACAGAATGGAGTGGGATTTCCTTATAGAGGTTTGCCGAAGGTATGGATTCTCTGAATCATGGTGTAACCTTATTTCTCGGTGCTTAAATAATTGCTGGTTTAGTGTTCTTCTCAAAGGCTCGGCGTGTGGTTTCTTTAAATCCTCTAGAGGTCTTAGGCAAGGAGACCCTCTTTCTCCTTTGCTTTTCATCATTGCTGAAGAAGTTTTTAGCAGAGGTTTGATCTCTATGGTCCAGGAAGGTTCTATTGGTTCATATCACTCTGGCAGAATACCTCTCAAAGTGTCTCATATCCTCTTTGCTGATGATATCCTTATCTTTACAAATGGTAAGAAATCTTCCCTGGAAAACCTCTTGAATTTCATTAAGACTTACGAGGAAGCATCTGGTCAATTGGTGAACAAGTCCAAAAGCGGCTTGATTTCTTCTTCAAGAATTTCTAGTTCTTGGCTGGCCATGCTTCAATCATTGTCAGGAATCAGAAAAGTAAGCTTGCCTATCAAATATTTGGGTGCTCCTCTTTTCCATGGTCGCTCTTCGATGCCTATGTTTTCGGAAATCTTAGAAAAAAATTCAAAAACGGATTAGTGGCTGGAAATCCAAAACTCTCTCCCATGGTGGGAGAGTGACACTAATACAAAGTGTGCTCTCAAGTATTCATATTCATACATTGTCTGCTATTCCTTTCCCTAAAGCTGTCTTGAAAAGAATTGAAGGGTTATTTGCTAATTTTTTTCTGGGGGGAGAGTATTGATCATGGTCCTAAGAAGCATTGGTTAAGATGGGAGAAGATTTGTCGTCCTAAATCAGAAGGTGGACTGGACATAAAATCGGTTTCAGATGTCATGAAAAGCTTGCAAATCAAAATGGGTTGGAAGGCCTTGCATGGAGATAGTTTATGGTCTGATTTTATGAGGGCAAAGTATTGTGCTTCGGGGAGTCTTCAGAATCTTCAAGATAGAAGTGGCAGTTCTAAGATATGGAAATCAATCCTTAAGGTGAAAGAGGTCATTCTCGAGAACACAGCCTGGTCTATAGAAGAAGGTAAAGTAAGCTTTTGGTATGATCATTGGTCCCACCTAGGAAAACTCTCTGAGTTTGCCCAAGATGAGGACATTCCTTTTGCTGAGGCAAGGGTCTCCGATATGCTCAGCCCGACTGGTTCTTTGAATGTGGGTATTCTAAACGGTGTCCTCCCTCCTGATATCAACTCTCAACTGTTGGATATTCAATTCCAGCTAACCAGTCTCAAGGATAAGCCTCTTTGGAAGCCATCGTCATCAGGTATTTTTTCCACTTCATCTGCTTGGAATCTCATCAGAAAACTTGGTAATAATTGTGCTTGGAGCAAAAGCATCTGGGTTAACCACATTCCAAAAAAGATATCAGTATTTTTTTGGAAGCTTTTGAATGGGGCGCTGCCCACAGATGACAGAATTACAGCTAGAGGTATTCAAATTTGTTCTCAATGCAATTGTTGCTCATCCAAAAATTTGGAGACTTTGAATCATCTTTTCTCGTCTGGGGAAATTGCAAGGTTCGTTTGGGAATATTTTGCAAATCGTTTCAAAATCCAATTTCATCCTTTGCATGATCTGGCCACTAAAATTTCCTTCTGGTTTAGTGGGCGTCTTGAGGATCAATATGGGCTTCTTTTAAAAGCAACTCCTCTTTTAATCTGTTGGGAGATTTGGCTATCCAGATGCAATAGCAGATTTGAAGAGGCCCCGATGTTAAAAGAGCAAATAGCAAGCAAGGTTTATCATTGGCTTCAAGAGATTGCTTATCTTACAAAACCTACTCGAAATTGCAAGCCACAAGGAGACTTAGTTCTTGAGCAGCTGCTGTTGTATGCCCCATATATCAGAGCCAGAAGATTTCAGAATGTTCGTTGGTTAAGGCATAGGGCTTCAGCGTTTATCTTAAATGTGGACGGGGCATCTAAGGGGAACCCAGGAACTTCTGGTGGTGGAGGAGTAATTCGCAACAATTCAGGTATATTTCTGGTAGCTTTTTCTGCTAACTATGGGTTTCAATCTAACCTCATGGCTGAGTTACTTGCCTTAAGGGATGGTCTCCGATTGGCTGATAGATTCGGTTTACAAGAGCTGGTTATTGAGACAGATTCAAAAATTCTCGTCGACATGGTCAACGGTAAGGCTTCCATCCCATGGAAGTTTATGCTCTGGTGGCAAGAAATTAAAGGCAGACTTAGTATCCAAAATCGGATAGTGCACCACATTTATAGAGAAGCTAACACTGTTGCGGATGCGCTTGCAAATGAAGGCTGTGAAAAAATCTCCAAATACATTTTTGAGTCACAAGAAACCCTTTCTTCTAAAGTTAAAGGTTGCTTGTTTCTGGATCGATCCGGATTGTATGCATTTAGGAAATAACTTTTTATTGTTTTCCAGGGGTAAGGCTTTATGTCCCCCCCGTGCTTATGTAACAATTTCTTTGGAATTAATCTACCGGTCAGGGTCTGCCTCAGCCCTCCTCCCACCGTAGGAGTGCCACTAAGGTTATTCCTGCCTTAGTGGGTTTTTGCCAAAAAAAAAAAAAAATACCTGAGGTGAGACTCCTCTTCTTCCCCTAGATGGTAAAACTCTATTATCATCCCTACTATAGTTCAATGAGACTCCAATCTTTTCAAGATTGACTGCAAAGATCTATGATGTCTTGCATAATAAGCTTAATACAACCTAACCCTATAAATTCAGCTAAGGTCAAGTAGGTTGGTTTGGTTTGGTATGGTTGTAGGAATGCATATACATTTGAATGATGCTCCCACAAAATAAAAGAACTTACTAAAGAGACAGCTTCACTTAGATGAAAATAGTGATTTAATTTGGATAATCTTAAAACAATTTAAATCATATTATAGAATTAGACTCTATTTCTTTTCACCAAATTAATAGCTTATATCATAATGTTGTATATCATATGAATACAGTGTGAAGATACAGGCTCGAAGGCTCGTGTTTGAGCACTGACACTTTGCACAAAAATTCTAAGGTTAATTCTACTGTCAGTCCAACCCTCTTGAGACCCTGCTCCAACATGACATACACCATGTTATAGTCCTTTTATATGAAATGACGAATATACGTATTAGTTTTCAAATTCAAGTTGGTCAGGTTCAATAGCCTCAACCTAGCCCACCAACACCTCCCAAAGATAGATAGAATTAGTCAGGCTCAAGCTGAGGCCAGCGATTGTTGCACCTATAGATGGAACCATGAAAAGGAGGAACAGGAGGATATTCAACAAAAGAGGAAGCATGCTGTTTTAGATCTATGGCATTCATTCACTTGCATCAAAACTTCCATAAGATATCCATTTAAGTAGGCTTTCTAGTTTCTAGTATTTGGGGTTTTCAATTTTGTCACAGTTTAATGTTATGTATTGCTTCACTGGTATGCTTTCTTATTTGCTGGCCATCCAGTATGCATCTCTTGTACAGAAGGTTTCAACCCCTTTATATTTCAGTATAACAGAATCTTGTATTCAGCTTGTAAAAAAAATTAGATTGATTTTTCAAAAAGAGAGCCATTAAGATTCAAGTCTACCTTCACAAAAGCATATAAAAGAGGCTCAGCAGCCATATCACTGTATTAAGTTTAACTCAGAGGGTGGCAACTTCCAAACATGTGCAACATTTGTAAGGAAGAGGAAGAAAATGTGGCTCATCTACTTGTTCATTGTAAAGGTGCCAGGAGATTGTGGATTATGATACATCAGATATTGGAAGTACCTTGGGTACAGCCAGAAAACTTTAGTAGCGTCCTGGAAGCATGGGGTTGGAGGAGTGGAAAGACTTGTATTGGTATGGAATATAGCTCCTGCAGCCATTTCTTGGGTCTTATGGGGTGAAAGAAATCAGAGAATCTTCAAGGATATGGAAAGGAGTTGGTCCTTGTTGGAACATGACGTGCTAAGGATTCTGTATAGGTGGATGTCGGTTCAACCTTCTATGGCTAGTACCATATTGGATGACTTCTTGGAGCATAATACATTTTCAGATTTGGGGGCGGCTAAGTAGTTCGAATTTTCCTTTTGTGGCTGGTTTAATCCAGGCCCCTTCTCTTATTTAGTACACAATTTGTGTACTATGTAATCCCCTCTTTCTTTTTCTCTTTTATATATAATTTCACTTGATTACCAATCAAAAAGTTTCACTCAGATTGTTTAACAAAAGCCAAGTTACATACCAAAGACAGAAGTTGAGCAAACATATTATAACATAAAAGAAACGCAGTTGCATGGAGTACTCAGACTATACACTTGGGCTAATTATAGAAACAACGGGCATAAAAAAGTCAATTTAGAAAAACATAAACAAACAAATAAATCAAATACAAGTCAAAAAAATGCTGCTACCTGATGCTGCCTTACCAACAGCAGCAGCAGTATTTGGCATCACCCTAATAAATCGACTGTGACGAACCCATTCCTGAATGAAACATAAGTCATTTATGGTATAATAAAAGCAATAGAAAGTAAGAAAGCTTAACATGAAATAACACTTAAGAGCATAATTGACCTTATAGCTTAGTTCACTCATGCAATTTCCAGTACCAGTCAGGTTGGTTCTCTATGAATCAGATCATAGCAGATTACTACTCAAGAAAAAGAAATAAGAAAATATCGGAAAGAAGAAGAAGAAAAAGAATATAAGAGAGGAAAATAAGAGAGAGAAGACAAAGGTACACCTTTTTTTTTTTTTTTGATAGTTAATAAAGGCTTCTATTGAAAAACAAGGAACAAGATAACAGATACATGCAGTCCATGAGACAATGGAACTGGAAAAAGATAGAAAAAACACTGCTATAACCCCACTACCAAATGCCCAAACAGTAGTCACATTCCATGCACACAACCTTACTTAATAGCAAGAGCCTTCCAATGAGTAGCTACATCTGCAGTGGACAAACCATCAAATTCCATTCTAAAACTCAACCAAGAAGATGCTAACACTGTAGCCTCCTCATGCGCTACCTGAATAGGAACATGGATATCCTCAAAAATTTTGTCATTCCTAGTCTTCCATACACCCCATAGAGTGGAGAAGAAAACTGTCCTAAACATCTCACATACTAAATGTGTGAGAGAGGGAAAAACGCCATTGATAGGCAAACTGGCAAACATCTCTAGGCATTGCCCAACTAACTCCTGCCATCATAAGAAACAGGTACACCTTAAGAACCAGGTGTGCCCTCCATTACTAGGATGCTCAAAATCAGGATCATTCAGTAAAGGGAATCCAATGTGGTAAAACGGTATACATTCATGATAGAATTTTGATTTTATTTGATTGGTAATTATTTAAATATTAAAACTACTATTTAGTAATGATATATAGAAAATGAAACAGTATTGATACATACATAAATACATAAATACACATGTGTGTGTGTGTGTGTGTGTGTGTGTGTGTGTGGAAGCATCCAATGTTTGACGTTTCGGCAGCACCTCAATTTCGTGTTTCACCCCCTTTCCAGCACGAAACAAGGGGGCGAAACAGGCTTCCCCATATTTCACAGGAGTGCCGGGGAAACGCAACGAAATTTTGCTAGCGTGCCAACAAAATCACGAGCAGAAGCTGATTTTGGGGAAAATCTTCCCCAAACCTCAAATTTTTTTAAATTTTTCTCAAATTTCTTCTCCTTTTCTTACTCCAAATCAAGTTCCAACATAGATTGAAGCTAAAAACATTGATCTCCACCAACATTTGAGTACTTTGGAGCTTTGAAGGTTTTAAAACAAAGGTAAATGACGTTTTTTCCCCTATTTAATGTTGTAATTAGATTAGAATATTATGATTTTTGGATATGATCTGTAACAACACCCGATCTATTGATGAGTGTTGTTACTTTTTTTTTTACGAAAATTATAATTTTTAAAATTATTTTGCATGAAAATTCATTTAAAATTAGAAAAAATAAATAAAATTCATATTATATGCTCAAAAATATGTAATAAATAATATAATACTAGAATACCAATCTAATCAAAACATCTTAGGACTTAAATTAAATTTGGGTATTTAAAAAATTAGTTACAGAGGTGGTGCGTCGTTACAGAGGTCAGTACGTAGTACGCATGTCGTGGAGGCGATATGTTCATATGCTTGAGAGACAACAGCAGTAGCATTTCCAGCTTCCTAGACACTCCACTTCTTATTGATCTTGGTAGTCTGTACTTTGTTTTTACTTTGCAGTTTGTATGACTTCGTACTTTGTAGTTTGTAGTTTATAACTTCGTAGTTATACTCTTGTCTCTTGTATTTTGCATTGTGTATGTCTAACTATGAGTCTATGACTTTGTTTACACTTTGTAGTGTGGTCGAATAGTTAATATTTAATAGTTGTGCTTGCATTTGTTCATAAACTAGAGACCTATGCTTCCTTATTCTTTCTATGTTTACATATAAATTGTATAAAATCATGTGTGATATGTTTTTTTTTTCCTATTTTAGTTTGTTTTTGTACATTTCGCAGGTTTTCGCTGGTGTGCCATCAATTTCACCAAAATTGCTTTTTTTTCCCCATTTCGCTGATATTCGCCAGGGTGCCGCCAGTTTTTCGTTTCATGCCCCTGGCAGCACCGAAAAGGCAATCCTTGGAAGCATCAAGCTATACTTAACCCATTGCTTTGCATAGGCAGAGCTTTAATAAATATTTTAATTATTGCATAGTACATATAGAAAATGAAACAGTATTGATAGGTACATTAATACATACATATACATAAGTACATATAGATACGTATACTTATATACATACATACACATGTGTGTGTGTGTGGAAGCATCAAGCTATACTTAACCCATTGCTTTGCATAGGCAGAGCTTTAATAAATGTTTTAATTATTGCATAGTACGTAGTTGCACCTAGGGTTCAAATTCAAATCATTAAAATACCAGTGACAAGATATGATCACTCAAGGTCAAATAAAGTCTCAAACGGTTCCTAATAAAGATTAAACTTCATCTATTATATTAAAGAGTCTCTACTATATCAAAAGAGTGAGTATTTCTTCAAAACCTTGCAAAGGAGTCTTGGAGACAAAAGGAATTGGAGGAAACAACCATACAGTATTGTTATTGATGAGCCCCCTTTAAAAATAAATTTTAATTTAATCATTTATATATTTGGCTCAAAATATATAGCATCCTAGTATTTCTTAATATTTCAGAAAATTCTTCTAACCTCTTTTATTTTTTTAATGTTAAAATGATTAAGCACAAGGGTTAACCTTCATAACTTGGTGCTTAGACCTTGCCCTTTGGCAGGACAGACCAGTGCTGTTAAAGAAAAGCATTGACCTGATATTTTTGAAGTCCTAGCTAATGCTTGCCCGTGCAGAATCACCTATGCAATCACCTGAAAATCTATGCAACATCCTATGTAACAAAGTGAACGCCAATGCAGTCATCTGATGACCTAGTTGTGATTTTGGGCTAGTGAACATCTACCCTAATCAATTACATAATTTTGGAGTTTTCATCATTGTTATTTAAGCTTGTAACTTGTTACATAAAGTAATAATATATTAAGTAATTTTTCTGATGACAGTGACTATATTAAAAATAAAGTAGAGGAATGAAGAGACAAGGAGATGTTTAAACAACAACGTCAAGGTTACATCAAAGACCAAATGCAAAACACAACCAACTTAAAAAAAATGCCACAAAACAACAAATTCCTCCCACAGCACTCCCTAGCAAACCAAACAGCAAGTACATTGGCCAACTTAGGCACATGAAACGAATGAGATATTAATCTCACACACCAACTGTCCGGATCAGATGTGAAACATGCCAAGGGCCTTCCCTACAATTCCTAATCCAATCAAGAACATGTAACCATCCAGTTCAATTGGAAGATTCCTAGGACCTCTCGACCATGCTCTCTTCAACCCTGTGATAAGAGCCAGCTACTGGATTCTGGGAATAAATTTCACTACAAGGGGCCAAGAAGAGGAATGTACAACCAGTTCATGCTCATTTCTAAAGACCATCAAATCCCTACTGAATCAGAGGTACTTCCTGCAGAGTTCAGCTTGGTGAACCCCGGTTCCAGCTCAAACATTTCTAGATGCAGGAGCACCGTCCTTAATCATAGGGCAGTACAACTCAGTTCCGGCCCCCACCGTTGTGATATAAATCACCGGTACCTAAGATGATTAAGGATCCAGGCGACCTGGCCTGTCTCACGCAGAGTACCAAGATGGAACCACCAAAGTTGACTTAAGCTTGGGCGTTACAAACTCAGCACCACCTGAAAAATCTGAAACCCAGAACAAAAACCATGGGTTTGGTTACAGAAACCACATTTGAAACCATGGTTTCGGGTTTTTGAAATCATGGTTTCAGTCTTTCAGAAACCAAATCTGAACCCATGGTCTGAAATCAACCGTGCCTAAATCCATGTTTCAGAAACCTCCGCTTAAAACCATGGTTTCGTTTTTTAGATTTTTAGATTCTAAAAGCATGGCAGCTATGGTAGTCGAAATATGATAATTTGGAAGAAGAAGGAAGAAAAAGAAACAAGAGGAAGAAACAAGAAGAATATAGAAAAAGAAAAAGAAGAAGAAGAAGAAAAGGAGGAGGAAGGAGGCACCTGACGTTACTGTCCTGTACCGGTGGTACGTAGGTACAAAAAACAAGTTTTTAAACCTTTACCATGACCCTCATTGATCCACCAATTGGATCACCCTCCTCAAGAGACACCAGTACATTCCTGCTCTGCCCAAGAAATCCCACTAGATAAGGTGAGTATGGTTTAAAATATCATGCCGATGTGCTGTATCGACTAATCTCAAACAGGAAACATATTGAGATACATATCAGATATGCATGGATAAGCTATAAAATAGTGGATAAGCATGAAAATTGATGAATACAAACAAAACCTATTTGGATAAAAAAATATCAGCTAAAAATACAATAAATAAATATATTTCTTGTATAATAAGCCTAAAAAAGAATATATATTTAAAGTAATTTTCCTTTTTTTCCCCTTGTTTTTATAATTGCTTCCTAACCTCCATCTCTCTTGCCCACATTTGATAGTTATTTATTGATTTTATTTTTTTTTATTTTTTTATGAGTAACTGAATCTCATATTTCCCCAAATTTCATCTCTTTTATTATTTTCATGACTATCATAACAGACTCTGATTCTATGCATACTTCTTCTTAATATAATGCATTATCAGTAATTAACATGTCCATTTGACTTCTATGCACTAAAAAAAACATGTATTCCCACAAACGCATACAGGAAACCTTGCTTCATACTGCATGATTTACTAATTGAGTTAGGTTTTCATAATTCATCCACCAAATTTTTAAGTGGATATCATCTTAATCTAAGTTCCTCACATTTATTACATTGATAATTATCAAATTAGGATATGTTGGTAGAAATGTTATTTTAACAAAAAAAAATAACAGCATATCTTATTCAAGTTTCCATAGACTAAGGAATCACAACAAACAAATTACCTTAGAGCATGTTGTGTAGGTAGCCACCAAATCAAGCAGGCATTTTTAGCAACTTAGGCAATAATAAATCACCCACATACTTTCATGCTTTAAAACATTGTTTCAATCATGTTAACTTAAATATAGTCTTAGTGATATATGAGATTTTGATCAAACATTGTGTCTAATAATTGGGGTCCGAACGAGGTGATGGTAGATGATATGGTATTTCCATTCCCGTGGAGATATAATAACGGTATATTATTCGCTCCTTACATAAAACAATCAACTTTGAAAAATGAGTTGGTTAAATGTAATAACCTTGCCAAAAAGAACTAGTTCAACGATGTTTATAATTTATAAGATGGACAGAATACATAACTAAAGAGTTTATAGGATGCCTTCCTGGCATCTCAAGAATGTCTACTTCAGAATATGACATGGAACAAAAGAAATACACCTGTCTCATGTTCTGGAGTTTCAAAAAAAACAAAGTTGAATTGCAGTTCCTGCATTCTTAAAAATGCTACATTCAGTGAGAATCAAAGAGCTCTCTGTATCACACAAACCTGTAAATCTTTTAATTTAATTCCTGCAGCAACTGATACTAGAAGTTTCTTTTTTGAAAGAACTGGCTTCAACTGCAACACAACATCCTTAACTGAAATGTGAAAAACTCCAATTTATGACTGGATACTAGGAGAACACAATAATGAGCATAAATTATTATTCATAACAGTCATAGATGAGGAATTTTAACTTGCACTAGAACAGGAAGCAAGACCCAAAGTTTATTATCCTGATAATCAGTTAAATTTTTAAAGTAAACTACAGAGAAGAACTAAAACATGATAACCATATGTACTTCATCTGTAATTCATGCTTTACCTTTTAACTTAAAAGACATAAAGAATATTTCCCAAATGAAAAAAATTGTGTTTCACATCCAGATTTGACGTGATACACCAGTAAATAACTGAAGAGATTCAAAGCTCTCATAACTTACAGTTTTTATTACTGACAATGATGATGTCCAAAAAGTTTTAAATTGCAAAGAAAGCAAGCATTTCCTTTTTATATCCAAGATATTTCTAGGAAATCTTGGCTGTTACCACAAAGTGTTCCAGAATAAGCCACTTCTAGCCAATTTTCATATCCTACTAGATTCAAGACCAAGAAAATCATGTGAACAAGCAAAACCCAACAAATCAAAATTTTATGCGTTTATCAGTCATACTAATTTTACTTCCCTAAATAGCCAATTAGGAAAAGGTGGTCTCTCTTTCCCAAGTTGCAAATAAATCTCGTAAATCTCAACAAGTGGAAATGGAATAAGACATGGAACAATTGCAGTCAGTCCAGCCTTACAAACTCTCGAAAGATCTACCAATCCCAAATTAGACAGGCATTGATACCTTTTAAGCAAGCATGCTTGTGTTGTCTTGAAAATTTAAGAACCATCTCTTGTCCAAGAATATTTTAATTTTTTCTTCCCAAATTAGACAGCTCCTCCTTTCATGGAAAAGTAGTAAGGGGAATTCATGTGTTCAGGTATTATGAACATTGACTCCAGGGGCTGTTCTATGGGCTATTTGGAAGGAACGGAACAACAGAATTTTTGAGGATAAAGAAAGATCTCTAACAGCTATGTTCAAATAATCACTCAGCCTACTCCTCCATTGGGCATTTGCTATGGAGTCATGCAAGGGTCCAAATATAGAAGAAATTCTGAACTGTGATAACTTTAATGTCCTCTAGTAGTTTATTTTAGCTGGTGTCATTGGTACACTCTCGGTGTACAGCTGTGTACCTTTTTTTATTTAGCTTTTTTTTTATTTAGCTTTTTAATTAATATATTATCTATTACCGATCAAAAAAAACTTTTAGGAAGAAAAATAAACGCCACTAACTTCAGCACAAAGGATCTAAGATGGATTAACAATTTGAAAAGTAATCAGAATAATACAACAGTACAAGTGTACATATAAAAAATTTAACGGGATATGGCATACAAGGCCTGCATAAGTAAGCAATGTCTAACTTCATAATCAATGTTTGTTTTCCCAATGTACAACAGTACAAATGGGCCGGTCGAAATTTGACTAAAAACAATGCCAATCTCTATGAAAGGAAACAAAGTGTTTCTTGCCTGAATGATAATGATAAAGTAGTAATTCAAAACAAGAAAGGAAGTCTAGCATACAAGGCACCAAGAAGGAGGAGTTTCATAGCTATCTAATGAAGAATGTAGATTCTAGATTTGGATTATAATTCTGGATCCTAAAATCCAGATTTTAATAGCTGATCTTTAGAACCTAAAATCCTAGTTGCATACATTGGATTCTAAAACAGTTTGGTCATATAAAGTAGAGACCAAGAGATGCACCTTTAAGAAGGTATAAGAGTATGCATATTGAAGGGCCTAAGCAAGTAAGAGGAAGACCTTGAAGATATAATTTTCAATAGAACAGGATAGAGAGACAAGATTCGTGTCGCCGACCCCACTTTGGTCGTAACTGGCTTATGGTGATGACAATGTATGTATGTATGTAAAATAATAACAGACATGCCTATGTAATGTAATATAAAATATTTGCTGTTTTAAAGCTAGGAACCTAGATTGCCTAATATATACTATATTATAAAGTACTATATAATTTACTATATTTAATATCTATTATAATATATATTTCTATTACATTCTTCTATATATTAATAATATATAGGATGTTTTATTAAACATATAAGCATATACATGTTTTATATTATACATGATACACTAAAAAATATACAGTAACTTTTGTGGATTCTAGGTGCTTAACTCTAAAATTTCTAAAATCCAAATATTGGATTTCGCTAAAATAACATTATATAATTTTTTATGCAGCGTATAATATAATACAAATATACAATAATATATCCCATATTTTGCAATATCTTATGTATGTATATATTTATTATATGTATGTACGTGTGTGTGTGTGTATATATATATATACATATATATATATATACACACATATATAAATACACACACACACATGTATATATACACATATATAAATATACACACACACACAAACACATATAAATATACAGACACACATATAGACATACACATATACATACATACATACATACATATATACATCTATATATATATATGTAGATTCTGATTTTGGATTCAGAATCTGACAATAAAATGCATACCATAATATTATGAGTTTTTTAAACCATATTCTACAGAATCTGGATTGTAGAATCCCTACCACATGCCCTCTAATCCCAAGATCGTGGAAGAATGAAAGCTGAAAACTAGATCGACAAGCTCCACCTAGCATTCTATATATTGAGAAACAATTCACTGATCATTGGATAATCAAGTAGAACCATCACACTGGAAAAGAACCAACCAGATCATTGTATAAGCTATGTGATCTAGTTTGTGATATACTATCATGGCCCATCCTTGGGCAAATTGGAATGCATCTTTCTGTCGTGATATATGAATAGGAGAACCATCAGAGTTGGGAGCATTGTTTGAAGAGCTCAAGAATGTCGAGTTGCTTCCTGAGATTCTTGATTATTGGGTATTGTCCCTTGATTCAACTGTGTTATTCACAACAAAATCTTTTTTACAAACACATGCTTCTTGCTCAGTCCTATCCTTCACTTCCTTTCTCAACTACCTATCTTAGGAAAGCCCCAGTTCCTCCAACTCTCCCTCTTGGACAGCTCTTTTGGGTAGAATACATGTGATGTATGTTCTACATCGTAAAATGAGAACCCGAGCACTATCACCTTCTTATTCACCGCAGGTATACTAGGAAAATTAGGATGGATCTTTTGCAGGTTTTATCAGTAGCTTCCCAAGAACCCTTGTGATCATCAAAATCAGTAGAGGTTTCCATTCCTTGGCAGGAAAGGACTATACTATTTTGTGTTTCATTTGGAAATCAATGAATAAGTGTATATTTGAAAACGTACATACCCAGGTTTCTAGCACTCATGATACTATACTGGTGTCTGTACCTGCATTGGTAGGGTCCAAGGACAAGCTTAAGGGCTTAGGGAAGGTTGATTGATCTTTTGAAAGCATGGTCAACTGTGGCAACAATCCATAATAAGGGGATGCTGATATAATCTTCCTGCTATTCTAGATTGGATGGATTGGTAGTAAGAAGATGCAAAAATTACTGTTGTGCAGTTTTTCCAGCTTTGCTACCCATTCCTCATGGGTTGATTGTAACCTCCCTGGAGAGGATTGGCAGTAGGGAGATGTATAGATTACTGTTGTGCAGTTTTTGTCTTTCTTCTCATCTTACTACCCATCACTCATGAGTAGATTGTATCCCAAATTGTGTTCGTACTTTATTAATATAATCTCCTTTGTTAGTTATCACAAAAGACCTATGTGATCAAAAGGCAAAATAGAACAAGTGTACTTATACAACTGAAATCAAATATAAGGATTTCATATCCAAATTTTCAACACTGAGACAAACATATCATAACAAAAAATCTCCAACCATAATTGAATGCTATTTTAATATAAAGAGCATAGAATTTTCCGGCAAAAGTTACCATCTTAAAGATACAAAGAGACTCGCAGAAAATAAAAATGTGGGAACTAAAACTTCAATGGGAAAGGCTGAGAAGCATAGCGATTACCAATCTGAGGCTTAACTGAGAAAATGACAACATCGCTGTTATCCGCTACCTGCTCACAGCAGGAAACAACGTGAAAATTTCATGAAAAATAGTTGTTAAATATAAAAATAAAATAAGAGAAAGAAAATTCATTTGAATCCCAAGCATTTGACGATTCATTTGACATCTGGGAGATTCCATGAAAGATAGGTAAAAATAAATAGTAAAAGATCAAAGAAAAACTTGGCGAGAACAAAAATATCGAAAACAAAAAATGATGAACATAAAAGAGATCGTTAAACGAATTGCAACGAAATGAAGAGAAGAACCATCTAAAACGAAACGTCAATCAAACCGAGGCGAATCCAGATACCTCCTGATTGTTGTCGAAGACCTTAACGCCAAGCGATGAAAAAACATCTCTGCGGACCGAACTAGAGTGAGAAGTTCGAATTCTTGAAGCAGGCAAGACGCCCGATTTCACAACTCCTCTGGCAATACTCTCAGCCATATTCCCAGCTCCTATAAAACCTAATTTGAATGTATCAGTCGGAATCGGAACCGCCATTGCGCACAGCTTTACGTGAAACTACTACTCTGCTTGCAAATCCAGAGATCTCTGGCTGAAATCGAGTAGCGTTTACCAGGCTCGAGCACATGTAACCGGAGGACCGTTTTCGGAGGGAAAGGGTACTTTTGTCGTTTCGTGGTTTCAGAAGTTCTTCCAAATTTTAAGGCGTGTTTGCAAAAGAGAAAAAAATTTATTATATAAAAAAAAAAAGAAGTGTTTGCAAAAGAATTTCGGTTGGAATCTGAAATTGGGCTCTAGAATTATACATTTAAGATTAAATTACAGTTATCTCCCTTCTAAGTCTCACAACTACGCAACCCCCCCTAAGGTTTTTGAAATGACATTAATCTCCCTCATCAGATTCCTAAAATGCAATTTGACTATCTCATCCCTTATCAGTTTCTTATTTGAAAGAATAAAAACTTAAAATTTAAATAATAAATCAACTATGATTTTTAAATTAATTATTACAACCTTTAAACTTTAAAATATCATTTTTATTATAAAAAATCTCAAATCTTAAAATTTTGTACTTCAAGAAATGCAAATTTGTTAAAAAAAAATTCAAATGCAAATTTGTTAAAAAATATTCAAATTTTAATAACATCTTTACAAATGAAGGGTATGAAATACACAACAAAACTCAAAGGGAAGTTAGTGTCATCTGAGGGTGCTGCCAGCTTAGGCAGTAAAGCCTCAATTTGTCATATCCAAGGCCTAGGATCAAATCTTGCCTTCAACCCCCAGACCCCCTTCACTGTACTTACCTTCCAAAAAAAAAGTTAGTGTCATCTTAGAGGGTGTTTGGGAATGTGTTCAGAAATCGTTTTTTAGTTTTTAAACATAGAAAACCAAAAACGTGTTTGGTATTGTTCGTTTTCAAATTGTTTTAAAAAAAAAAACAGCTCAAAATCATCCCGGTTTTAGAAACCGAAAATATAGGTTTTTAAAAAATGCAAAACCATTTTTTGCGTTTTTTGACGATGGCTTTTTTGTAATATTCTTAGTCGAGTTCGTCTTGACTTTTGATGTCGTCTTCTCTCTCAATCTTCTTCTTTCAGTTTCAGTTCGAGTCGGAAATTGATACCATTCTTTAATCCTTTCTTCTTTTACTTCTAATGGAAGAGTCGACCATGGATTCTCAAGCTCCATCGGAATCAGAAGATTAGGGTTTACAGCATGAAATCTCTCAATCGCTGTTTGAAATCTTGCTTCGTGTCTCTATGAAATATCGTTTCTCGTAGTATGAAAACCACAGCAGATCAAACAATCTTAAACCCCAATTTTTAAATGAAACGAGGGAAAGCAAGGACACAAAGCAAAAGGGATTTTCATACATTAAGAACCACAAGAAAAGCTAGGGTTTGCACTCCCTCTATTTGTGAGGCAAAAAAATCCATCCAAACATGCCGGGATCAACTTCTCATGTGTCGGACCTTGTGCCAGCCCTTTTCACAGGACTCTCTGACGATCTTCGCACCCTTGAAGAAGGATTTCAATTCCTTCGCTCGCTCCTTCAATTTTTCCTCAAAATCCACCATTGCTGCTACAAGTAGAGAGAGAGAGAGATGCTACCTAGGGCTAGGGCTAGAGGATGCTATTGTTAGAACGCTTTATACAGCTTGCTAGTGTTACCTGTATCTGTATCAACTTTCTTTCTTTATTACTGGATTTAGCTGGAGAACACATCTTTTAAGAGGGTAACAAACGATTTTAGTGATAGGTGGCAAAGCTTAGTTGGATTTTTCTTTTTCTGTTTTGATGATAACGATTAGGTTGATTGGGGCGGATAAACATGAAGTTTGGTTAGGGTTACAGCTTTGCTTTGGCCTAAATATGTATCACTTGTCATAGAAAACTGCTTTCACTAAACTCAATTTCATACTGTAAACTCTAATATGGATTGGGGTTCATGCTTTCATAGAGAAACGAAATATTATTTCATAATGCCCTTGATTTGGAGCTTATTTACGAGACTTTTGAGGAAGAAGTCGACAGGCACGTACATCTAGAGAATTATTTAATCATGTCTATTTTTCGTTACATAATGTGATAGAACATTGCTTTGGTGTACTGAAAGCTCGGTTTCCAATTTTAAAGCTTATGCCTTCATACTTCTCTTCGCACAAGGATACATTGTTATTGCAGCATGTATAATTCACAACTTCATTAGACATGAGACACAAAGGGACCAGTTATTTGAAGAATATGGAAGGGAAGACTTGATTCTAAGTGAAGCTGGACAGAATGTAGAGCCTCCGGAAGGTAGTTCACAAGTAGCTCGACAAAGAAAAATGATTGCACTTAGAAATAGAATTGCATATGAAATGCCAATAGGTAATGGTGTAAGAGTTCTTTAGACTATAAGTAGGGAATGAGTTGATGGGATTTATCCTTTGTAAATTGTGGTATAAAATTTTGTTTTCCCTTTTTTTTTCATAGCAAGTTTGTTATAGTTTAATAGACTTGCAAGTTGTATAGCAATGCGTATTTGTTGATTTTGAAAACTTGAATTGTTTTTTTTTTATATCAATTGTTACCAAACGGGTTTCTTGTTACCTGTTTTCAAAAACCCAAAAAACAGTGATTGTTACCAAACGGGTTTCTTGTCACTTGTTTTCAAAAACCCAAAAACAGTTGGAACTATTTCTTGTTTTCAAACTGTTTTTAAAAAAAAGTTACCAAACGGCCTCTTAGAAATCTCAAGGGAGATTTTTCAGTTTTCAGAAACTAGAAGGGAGCTAACAAAATGGGTGTTTGGTTTTGTGACATACACCAATTCAATTCTAGTATCTTATGGCCTAAACCACAAAAATACTAGATTGGTATGTCGGGAAACAAGTAAATCCGGGTCTTAATTAAAATTTAAGACAAAAAAATCCGAATTCACTCATTTATGAACACTACCAATCATCTGATACCAACAGATAATACATGTTCATCAAATATATCAGAGTGCAATAAATCAAATGATGATGAAGCGGAAGACTTAATAGAATATCTAACTCGAAATCATAATCTCAAAATGTAAAATCACTGAAATGAAATACAGATAAATACAATAAATGAGGATAACTACTATACCTCTAAATCTGGATCTACCCGAAACCAACTGCTAACACTCTGGAATCTGCACAGTCTATATATATAATAAACTAAATGAGATTGGAGATCCCAGTAAGCCATCATATGATAAATTAAATACACATGCAGATATATCTCAAATCATAATACATCACAAGTAATCAAGTGCAAGTGAGACAACCCCGTATCCCACTAAATAATATGAATTCACAACAAGGTTCAGAAGAATTACAATAATCATCAACTGGAATATATAAATCAATTTATAACTTAGAACCAGACCAATTCGATTAATCCGATAAACCATTCATATTATATCACAAGGCTAATCAATGTAATGTCTAGCCGGAACTATAGACATCGGCCAGGACTACAACTATAGTATTCAGACTGGGATGCACAATCCTTGGATCACAAGATCACCACAGACACACATTTCGGGTAAATCCCCTTCTACCAGGAAGTACCAATCACATCGCTCACACTGCCAGGAGGAATCAAACGTCTCAACTGGCTTTTTCAGGAGGAATCACATCTCGACTGACTCACATCACAAAATAATAAAAACATGCCGGGAGGAATCCTTAACTCAACCAGCTTCGTCGCTCCAATCAGTACGACTCCCTCTACTCCCATACTGATGAGCCCTCTGTAGACACCCAAAAATTGCACGATTTTTGATAAATCTTGAAGGAGAGAAATATTTTATTGAATTTTCAATTCTTAGCATTGGGTTTAAGATCCTTAACCCATTTGAATCCAAAGCCGCAAAGGAAAAGGCCCGAATTCAATCTTTTATGCAAAGTCAAACTTTTTCGGGTTGAATTTTGTTGACTTTTGACCCCAAAAAATGAAATATTTTTTAAAGCAAGATTTGAAGATAATTTTTCCCGGTAATTAGGTTTTTAGCAATGTTATTGCATAAATGAATTTTTTGAGATTTTTAATCTTGATAAATACCTTTGTATCAACATGTTGAATCTTTTTACCGGACCTGAAAAACCGAAATTTAGCCTGGAACTGGAAAGTTGACTTTTTATTCACTTGGAATTTGGGTTTGGAAATATTTTTAATGGATTCAAATGGGGGGGTGTTTGCTTATTTACATGTAATATCTTAAGTAAATGGAGATTAAAAAATACGAGGACATTTACTTAAACGATATTACATGTAAATAAGCCTGGCCTGTGCAGTTAAGGCTCAAAACCAACCAAAAGTGTGCTGATCGTGGTATATATGCGGTTTTTGAGAATTTGGTCTGAACCGCACTGCATGTACGGTTGCAACCGCATACACAGCACGGTTGATGTTCATGCTTGTTGCGTGAGCTGCCACGTGGCTTCCGGAAGCTTCGGCCGTTGAGACACGTCGACAGCAATCATAGCGAGCGTAACTGAATTGAACCGTCCTGCATGTGCGGTTGAGATGAATTTGTATATTAAACCGCACTTTGAGTGGCGGTTCTGTGGAAACCGCACTGAGTATACGGTTTTGGCTGTTTCAAGGCTTTGCGAAATGGCTCGATCTCTGAGCCTTATTTACGCATATTACCTCTCTCTCAGGGACTTGAACTCCCTATTTCACCCTCCGAAACTTGCTGAATTACACCAATTCATGCCTTGGAGGAGAATTGGAATAATCTAGAAGGCCTTTTTGGCCTACCCTTGGGACTCTTCTACCCTTGACTTGGCCTATAAATAGAGAGGCCCTCCTCTTGCAAATGGCTGACAATCTGAAGCTTAGAAGCTCTGCAAGAAGAAGGAGAACCTCTGCTGGATTGGCTACTCAACTGCTCAAGCTACTAAGGTAAGGCCTATTTGAGATATTGCTTCCCTTTTACATTCTAGCAAAATCTCTCATCTTCTACCTTTCTGTAGTGTAAGGCCTGTGGGTATTTTTGCAACCCCAAACCCCTTCTAAAGTACCTGGGAATCCTCTCTAGCCGTAAAACGTGAAGAGAGAGCCTGGGGAAAAGGAAGGTGGAATGGATCCTCTAGGTTTAGAACCCACAAGTGATGAAAAGCATGCTATATGGTTATTTTGAATCCTTGAATGCTTATCTGATTTTATTTTATATTTGGAGAAGATGTGAATCCATGCTCTCAATAGCCATGGATTCCAACTTTCTCATAGAAATGTGATTTCCCACATCTTTGCACCCACTTTTCACTATTTTCATCAAATGGGCTAGATCTCGGGCTTTCCATGTTCAATATGGAAGATCTGAGGTCCTAGGCCTTAAAATGAGTTTTAGAACTTCATGAGAGGATTTCTTATTGATTTTGAGGTTTTGGTCGAATCCACATGCACACATGCACTGGTTTCTATATTTCCTCTTCAAAAAACCTCAAAACAGGACAGATCTGTAGCCTGTCTTGGAAGACTCATAACTTCATCCTCCGGATGAATTTTTGAGTAATTCCAAAGACATGTGATAGATTGGAAGGTCTATTTAGTATCTGGAAATTTTTGTCCATTTCCATGCAGCCAATTTTTGACACCATCTGTTCAAAGTTTGTAAGTCAGTTCAGCCCAGATTGCTGAACTTGCCGCTTTGATGGTACACTATTTGCTCAATTTTAATCCGTTTCCTATGATTCCAGTTTTTGAGTTTTCTTTAAGAAGTCTATTTTCATTTCCAACAAGTTTCAGCAGATTTCAATCTGTTTTGTGCCTTGGGTGCTCAGTTGACTCAGAGGTGCTCGCTGGCATAGTCCAGAGCTCATCTGTGGTCTTCTAGGCCTGTTCAAGAGAGCACACAAGTCACATCCGGATAGAGATTGATGTGAGGTTTTTTTCTTTGAAAAGATGGCACTACATACTTCCCCCATACCAATTTTTATGGATTTTTATTGAGCCAAACTCCACGAATAGAGCTTTGAAAATGCCTACTTAACACTTTTTCTGAGTTATAGTAGCAGATTTCATATGTGGATTTCTCTCTAGTTTTGAATCGGATCGAGCTGAACTTTTTACTGTATATTCTAATATATACCAGTTTTCAAATGGCTTTGGTTTCATTTGATTTAGATTTAAATTGAATGAGTTATGGTTTATCAAAGCTTTCAAGCTCTTTTGACCGAATTTCTCCAGATTTGCCTTGGCTTGCTTTTCTTCATTTTTACTTTGATTTCACTTCACTCATGAAGTTTTAGAAGTGATGAATCCACAAAGAGAGTCTAAACTCATTAGACTTCTCATGTGGAATGGTCACACACATTGTGCTTGTTAAGCACCCTTTTGTTTATTTTACTAGCAAACAATTTATAGCATAAGCAAGCATGTGGTAACCGTCCTAGACGGATGAGTGGGGGTGCCTAACACCTTCCCCCGCTCATAAATAATTCCCCGTACCCAATCTCTGGATTTTTCCTTGTATTAGAGCTACTTTGGCTTTATTTGACATTTATGATCCCTTTAGTGTCCATTCACACCTTAACTTGGATGGTGGCGACTCTTATTTTTATCGATCCCCGCGTGACGATATCGGAAGTCATCCGAGATGACATTTTCCATGTCTCACACCCTCACACACTCAAGTTTTAATTATCTTTTTAAGCATCCACACAAACTACTCAATATCCAAAACATAATAAAGATCTTTCTTGAGATCAAATAGGGAAATTCATTTTTCTACCTTACATACCGGTAAAGTGCTAACCCCCTATTGATAAGTTAAACTTATCGCAGGGTAAAACAAATTTAATTAGGGTGCAATATACACAAATCAAAACTATAAATACTCATGTGTGTGTCATTCTATTCAAATATGCATATTTTTCTCAAAATAATAATATTATAATATAAATGCAATTTAAGAATCATGCTAGTGGAATTCACATGAAATATTTAATAACAAGGATAAAATCATTGTTTGAAATTTGCTATACATATATAATCGATGAAATCCAATTTAGGAACCTCTGATGCAAATAAATAAATCAAACAGAAATTGACCAAAATTCTCTTTCATGCAATATGTTAAATTTCACTTAAATTACAATTTTTCTCTTTACCTTTATTAAATTGACCTTATCTTATTTTTAAAGTAATTTATAAATCCTAAAAATCACTTTTAGACACTTTTCTTTAAATTTTAATTTTTATCTCAAAATGTGACTAAAATATAATTATTTATTGGGGTTCGAACTTATTTGTTGAATTTATCTAAAATCTCAACTGAAACTTAATTCTTTATGTATTATACACAAATTTAATAATAACTATCACATTATATATTAAAAATTGAATACTTATTCCACATACAACCGTTTTCACATTAGTATATAGATTTTGTACTGAAATTTAACATCTTCTCATACGTTACAGAAGCATTGTTCATCATTTCCTGTGATTATGTGGCTTACTTTGAGAATTTTTATAGATCGATCCAGGAACCCTATTACCCTGAAATCAATTCCTACGTATTCTAGAGTTGGCAAACAAATTTTGGAGCTAGAAATCTGAGATTTATCATACCCATGCATAAATTGGAAGACATCTAAATACCTCCCAAAAACCATCTGCAACTGCACTGTTTTTCAGTTTCTGTGATTAAATGGCCGACTTTGAGGATTTTTATAAATCAATCCAGGAACCCTATTAACCTGAAATCAGTTCCTACGTATTCTACACATGGTCAAGTAATTTTGGAGCTATTAATCTAAGATTTATAATACTTATGCATAAATTTGAAGACATTTAAATATGTCCCAAAACCATCTGCAACTGTCATGTAAAACCAGAAACAGAGCATACGTATATGACTCCAAAACTTTAACAAAGTCTCTAATAAATCAACTAAAACCCAATTAGACATTCAGCAACCAAATTAGCTACTCCAAAACAAATTAACGTAACATGATAACTTACCATTTCCAATTTCAACTAGTAAAACAAATTGAATTTAAAGATGTTTAAAGCTTAGGGAAACTATCAAGAATTCTTGCTAAAAGCTTTTACAATATGATAACTATCTAATCCATATAAGTACTGTTCTAAAGCAAAGTATAATGATGACTTACAGGTTTCTGTGTGCAGATTACGGCACCTCAAAACTTCGACCTTCTCTTTGGTTAAGCAACTCACAGAACATAGTCCTCATGGACTCAAAACACTCTTTACGAAAACTCAAATTAACTCCTACACTACTTTAAAAACCCTCCTCCAAACCATCAGCAAACTAAGGGAAAAACACAGAATAGGAAACTATGAGAAGAAGAAGATTGTAGGTTTCTGTCGACTGATCCAGAACTTTGCAGTAAGCTAAAAGCAGGTGTAATAGTCGGTTAAACAAGTGTCTTAACCAAGCAACACCGTTGTTTCAGCCAAACACTTTACTGCTTAGACTAAGGGACCTCTATGGTACACGGATCAAATACAGCTGAGTCAAACTTCAGCTTAAATACATGAGATCTGCAAGACAAATAGGACTTCTAGAACCCATCGAGTTGAAGATAGATGGGCTAAATGATTTCATACATTGTCTTTGTTGAAAACTCTTACATAAGCATTAGAGAATCCATTTGTAAAATGAGAGAGAGAGAGAAAAGGCGTAAAGCATGCTGAGTAATAGAAGTATACTATGGTCCTACTCCCTTAACACCCTTCACACATACTCCACCAATCATTAAGAAGACCCCTAATTTGTACATGCATAAATATAACACAAATAATCAAAGTTTTTATACCAATAATTTACATATTAATGGAATAAAATAATTTAATAATTTTCCTCCAACAAAATACCAAGTTAATCCTCCATTTAGCAACCACATTTAAAATTGCACAAATTAAGGAATAAAAGCCTTGAATTTAATTTAACTCTAGTGAATCCTCATATAGATGTAAAATAGTTAATAGAAAATCATCACAAGCATAAATTAATAATCTCGGATCTAAAACATGTGAGATAAATTTCAAATAGGCCAATTAACCTAATTAATAAATATAATTAATTACAATTAATTCAATAAATCCCAAAATAATTAATAGGGAACATTTAATTAGTCCAAGTACCAAATTAGAAAATTTTGGGATGTTACAGGTTTTCCCCAATTGAGTTATAAAAATGCACTAAAAAGAGAAACTATTTTAGATTTTGAAAACTTTAGGCCTTGGTTGGCATTCATTCTAAATCTGAGTTTGAAAGATTTGCAGAGAATATGAGTTTGAAGTTTGGTTACCAACTATTCATTCATTTAGAGGTTTAATTAAAAAAGTTTTCATAAATAACAAGCATGTCCTTGTCATATAAAGGAGTTTCTAAAACCAGTTTCACATATATCCTTAAGAATTTATATATATTACAAGTATGCTATCGCACTTTTGCAAATCCCATTTTGAAAGTCCAAAAAAAGTGTTGGGATGATTCCTCTTTGTAACGTATAATCTAAAACTCATTCCCCAAATGAAACTAAATGACCCCTTATTTTGCAAAAGTATGGTAGCAAGGGCCCCTTATTTTGCAAAAGTATGGTAGCAAACTTGTAATATTTGAAAAATATATTTAGAAATTTGTTTTAGAGACTTCCTTACATAACAAGGATAGACTTGGTTATTGATGGAAAATCCTTTTAAGTTAGAATAATGACAAATTTGTAATATTTGTAACCTCTACTAGAATGAAAGTAGGGTTACCAAGGCACTATTTGGTATGGCTTTTAAAAGTTACTTTTCAACTTTTAAAAGTAAAAAAAAAAAAAGTTAACCTACAAAGACAAAAGCTAGTTTGGTATTAAAAGTAACCTACAAGAAGGTAAAAAGTCAAAATGTTTGAAAATTAGATAAGATGGAAAAAAAACAACTTTTTAACATTTCAAAAGTATTTTTAATAAAATTTCTTTTTGCTGGTTTTGTCTTGTAATAGGATTTGAGGAGGATGGGACATGACGTGTTAGCGACATTGAAGCATTGCATGATGTATTGACTTGCTTATGAAAGTGAATTGCTTTTAAAAAGCATTCTAGTTAATGACGTGTTAGTTGTTTTTAAAAAAAAAAGAGGTGATGTCCTTGCAATGCATTGATTTTATATATTTTTAAGAGAACTCATTTGCTTGTTTTGTCATTTAGTCGGATTCAAAGACAAAGGTTAATGACGTGTTGGGTTGTTGCAAAGAAAATTAAATTGAATATTGAAGCATTGAATGATGTGTTGGTCTAAGTCATGCTAATTTGTCTTATAGTGGTTTTTAATTTTGATATAAATGATGTGTTGGTCGATGCTTCAATAATATTTTGGTTTTGGTTTAAAAAATTTTTGGTTTTGTTCTTTTGATAAGATGAATAGGTCGTCCTTGGGGTTTTCACATTGACGACTCTTTAACCCAAATCAATGTTTTTAATAAATTTTATTTATCATCAATATAAATACAATTTTTATCTATGTGTTGTCACAATTAAATAACATAATCTTCTTTGGAATAGAGTTAGTTTTATTTGATAGTCTTAAGTTTATATTGATGATAGATTCAATTTATTTTATTATTATTCATAAATTATTGATTGTTGATAAATTTCATTTATGGAATGGGCATGTATTCTATGAGGTGAATTATTTGTACAAAATCAAGTAAAGTATTGTTTGCCCAATGGTACAAGCATGGTTCAAAGTATCATATCAACGTGCCGTATTGGACGATCCAAAAATAGTAATGTATCGAGCATACACACGGATACACACTAAAATGGTAGATACATAGAACAATACCTATCTAGATAGAAAGATAAGTTAAAAATATTTCAAATAAACATGTTTCTAGCATTATAGGGCTACACAAAGAGTATCCATGCATTATAGAAGCAAATAGGCATATTCGAAAATGAATGATAATTATAATAAAAGCCATAAAAGGCTAGATAAACAAATGAATAAGGTTAGAAAATTCATTCATGTAATGTAAGCAACACACTAAGCATTAACACCTAAAACATCAAAATCAACAATACATAAATGTCATAACATAACATTCTCCATAATTCATTACATACAAATATTTGGTTCCAAAATCCAAACATACAAAGCTATCCCATGGTCCCCATCTTCAATGCCAAAAGGAGTGACATGCAGGTTCATCTTCAGCTTCTTCATAATCGGCCAATGGCACGTTATGCACGCGCTAAACATGTTGACAATAAGAAGCCCAATCCATATAATTTTGATACCATGCCTCATAGAACCTTCTAAATTGCTCATATTGTGCTGAAGTAAGCCCATGGTAACCTCCAACATTTCCACCATAGTGGCCAGACTGATCCATCTGCTGCCCATAAGATGATGATCCCTCCTAGCCATGCTCATAGCCTATATGCCCATAACCATATCCATAACTTGGCTGATAAGATGATCCCCCTGGCCATAACCATAATCATACGAAAAAGACGATCTCTCCTGATCGTACCCAAAAGATGATGACCTTAACCTTGGATGTGATCCACCTCCAAATATGCCCGAAAGACCAACAATAATCAAGTCTATTCCTTGTGTAATGGCATCTAAACCATGTGAACATGATCTCATCACATCATCGTATCCTGATCCTGGTGCTGGATGGCCCCCACGTCGTCTCCAATGGTGAAGATTATGAACAGAAGGAGGATGTGCCCCATGGCCACTACCATGATCATACTGCTGCTCTTGCTCCTCAGCCTCCTCTGTAATATGAATACCACCACCATAGCCACTACCAGTACCACCCTATGGTGGACCGTGTGGTGATAAAGGACTTTCACGACATTCGACATCATCATCGTCATCATCTCCATCATCATCATCTTCATCATCGTCGTCGACCTCCTACTCTGCACCATCATCAGGAGGATCACGGCCCACTCAAGTACTACAATTGCTCACCCCAGCACGACTTCTCCCTGCAGCTCCTATATTTCCTCCTCCCTCATCATCACTAAAAATATGTTGACCAAGTTTGTTACATAGCTACTTAGTCTAGTAGGCCTCCCCTTATCATCTAATTCATCAAGCACTACCTCCTCTGGATTATCCAACCACTCCGTGAGAAGCTCATCTGTAAAACCTTATATTTTCCTAAAAATAAAGTAAATTAAATAAGCCTAAATATTAAGAAGTTAAGATTTAATTTAAGTATTGGAGGAATATCATTATGATCCAAAGAGATCTTAGTAACTAAATAGATAAATAATAATTTTGAGTAATTAGGAATTTAAATAGTGACTTCATTTAAATAGGAAAGAGCAAGGTTGATTTAGATAAATTGGGAGAGTGACTTAAATATGAATGTTGGAGAAGATAGGTATTAATCCAAGTGCATTATATGGTTAAGATTGATGTGAGGAATAAAGAGGGGAATTTTTGGAAAAACATCCAAAGGTTAAATATGGAATTTCAAGGAAAGGGTATTTTAGTCATTTTTCAATTAGCCAAATTAATATCTCGAGTAATTAAATAATTATTAGACTTGAAATATTTAACTAGACTTAATTTGAGTTAGGTTTGAATTTAAATAGCAAATTATGGCTTCAAAGTAGAATAAAGGGTATATTGGTGATTATGGTTGATAAGGAGCCTTAAATTTGAGGATAAGAGGAGCTTTAGAGTGTTTTAGTAATATTTTAAAATAACAAATTAAATTAGCACGAAAATAAATTAAAATAAATCCTTCTTTTGTATGAGATTCTTTAAAAAGGAATTAGGAGGGGTAAGATAAAAAGCTTTCCAATTAAGAGTGGGAATCCTATTTAGAAGGTCTCCTAAACCTATTAGGACTTCTAATTAAGAGAGCTTATAAAAGGGAAGGCCTAAAGAAGTTTAGGGTTTTGAAAGTAAGCCAAAATATGAGGGAAAAGAGAAAAAATTCGTGCTTGGGCTTGGGAGAAAAATAAAGGGGAGAAAAGAATGAGAGAAAAGAGAGGGAAGAAAAGAAAAGGGAGTGGCTGCAGAGGTCCGACCAGCAGACTTTGAACGACGATCCTCGGAGATACAGTCGTTGGATCGTCATGAAAGTTTGAGGTTATGATCTATAAATGAGATAATTTAATCTGAACGGTGGAGATCGGATTTGGAGGAGTCTAAGGTGGTGCGAACTAACCCAGAAGTTGGTAGAAGTTAAGATTTAATTTAAGTATTGGAGGAATATCATTATGATCCAAAGAGATCTTAGTAACTAAATAGATAAATAATAATTTTGAGTAATTAGGAATTTAAATAGTGACTTCATTTAAATAGGAAAGAGCAAGGTTGATTTAGATAAATTGGGAGAGTGACTTAAATATGAATGTTGGAGAAGATAGGTATTAATCCAAGTGCATTATATGGTTAAGATTGATGTGAGGAATAAAGAGGGGAATTTTTGGAAAAACATCCAAAGGTTAAATATGGAATTTCAAGGAAAGGGTATTTTAGTCATTTTTCAATTAGCCAAATTAATATCTCGAGTAATTAAATAATTATTAGACTTGAAATATTTAACTAGACTTAATTTGAGTTAGGTTTGAATTTAAATAGCAAATTATGGCTTCAAAGTAGAATAAAGGGTATATTGGTGATTATGGTTGATAAGGAGCCTTAAATTTGAGGATAAGAGGAGCTTTAGAGTGTTTTAGTAATATTTTAAAATAACAAATTAAATTAGCACGAAAATAAATTAAAATAAATCCTTCTTTTGTATGAGATTCTTTAAAAAGGAATTAGGAGGGGTAAGATAAAAAGCTTTCCAATTAAGAGTGGGAATCCTATTTAGAAGGTCTCCTAAACCTATTAGGACTTCTAATTAAGAGAGCTTATAAAAGGGAAGGCCTAAAGAAGTTTAGGGTTTTGAAAGTAAGCCAAAATATGAGGGAAAAGAGAAAAAATTCGTGCTTGGGCTTGGGAGAAAAATAAAGGGGAGAAAAGAATGAGAGAAAAGAGAGGGAAGAAAAGAAAAGGGAGTGGCTGCAGAGGTCCGACCAGCAGACTTTGAACGACGATCCTCGGAGATACAGTCGTTGGATCGTCATGAAAGTTTGAGGTTATGATCTATAAATGAGATAATTTAATCTGAACGGTGGAGATCGGATTTGGAGGAGTCTAAGGTGGTGCGAACTAACCCAGAAGTTGGTAGAAAATTAGATTTAGAAAGAAAAAGGAGTCTCAGAGATGGCGAACTAGCCAACTTAGAACGAAGATATAGGAAGATCCAACCGTTGGAATGGGCTGAAATTTTAGGGTTTTGATCTACTTATGGAAGACTTCAGACTAAACGGTAGAGATTTGAATTGAAGAAGTCTAGAGGGGTGATATTGAGATCATAAAATGGGCACAGAAGGAGTTTTCAACAAATTTGGGTTCATCAAAAAGGCAAGTAGAAAACCCTTGAAACTGGAGGAACTGCATGTTTTTTTGTGTTTTTTTTTATGTTTGATTGTATTGGTTTTTAAGTTGGATTTCATTGGAAAAGTGGGATGATTATAAAGTTTTGATATGGTGATTTAAATCTCTCATTAGGATTGTCTTAGAAGTAATTTGGAATGAAATTTAGATGTTTAGAAACAATTTAAAACCATAGGAATTTGAGAAGTTTCGGAAATTATGAAAAACCGAGAAAAACTAAGTTTTGGGTAGAGTGCTCGAAAGGCCGCTCGAGCGCCCTATCTGTATACCTTAAATCAGAACATGAAAACAAGTCGCTTGATACACCATTCAAGCACAGCCACGGGCGACCTACTTGTGTATCTAAAACAGAACCTGAAATTATAGCTGCTAGAACAGTGATGTCAAAAATTCCAGATTTTGGGATTCATGACCAAATTTAATTTTTAACGATTTTTTTGTAAATTCTAAAGTTGTAACACCTGTAATTTGGTTAATTTGAGATGTAGGAAGTGGCGGAATTAAATTTGCATTAAAGAATAGTAATTTGGGACGATAATTGTAAATATGAAACTTCTGGAGATATTTTAAGTAGAAAAAGGTCACAAGCTATTTGGATCTTATTTTGGGTAACCTAACCTATTCTTAAACTTCAATACAGACCTAAGATACCTTCTGGAAGTACTAAATAACAGAGTTAATAAGTTTTGGCACCTTAGGTTCTACATGAGGGAAAGTTGGGCATGTTTAACTATAATATTAAGTTTTCAAGGCTTGGATTGTGTCTTCTATTTATTTCCAGATGTGATCCATTTCTTACCTTTGATATTATATCTCTGGACAATTGCACCTAGTTTCATTAATGAATTGGCAGAATTATTGAAGACCTCCGTGTACCTCGAGGATGCCCCATGTATCTTGGGAAGATATGGTTTTGGTTAATTTTCCTCTCTTATGTATCTTGAGATGAGTTGTTCATTTTTCTTCCTATTATGGTTGAGTGATATGCTTCCTGTGGTTGAGTTGATACTAGCTTTTACGGCAGAGATGGGTAATCCTCTGTTGTGAAGATGTGGAATCCTCTACGTAAAGATGTGAAATCCTTTACGGTAAAGGTATGTATGCTTCATACAGTAGAAGTGTGTCCTCCCACTTTATATTATAGTATTGACTGATATGTTATTAAGTTATTTAGAGTTTTGATTGTGAGTTGTGTCTAGCAGGCTTAGCTCTTATATGGATCCATTAGAGTATCTAGTAAATGAAATTGTTTTCTGGAGAGTCTTATTCTGTGTCATAGGCATTCCATCATCTCGAGGATGGTACCGCTCCTGGATTGGTCGGTTGCTACGTTACCCACTCCTGGATATGTTGGGCCTACATTCTAACTCATGGTTGGGTTCTTCCGTTGGTGTTGAATAGCTAGATTGCGAGGCGGCTAGTCCATCGTAATTCAGTTAAGTAGCATATTGGCACATGTCTGTAGAACTCTGTTTACAATTCCATTAATCCTGTGATGTCACATATGTGGTATGCTGTTTGCCGTGATTTCTTTATATTATCGTTTTCTTGTTGATGTTGTTGTTGTTGGTTTAATCGTACACTTCATGACTTATTTTATATAAACATGGACTGATTTCATGCATGCACCTTGCTACGTATTGAGATTTATTCTCACTCCGGTTTTTCCCAATTTCCAGGTATTCTTGGAGAGGATGACAGCATTGGGCTAGTATGTAAAAGGGTAGTCAGTTTAGTTGTAGATTAGCTTCCTGAGATTAAGAACATTGTAATCCCTCAAACATAAAAAAGTCATACAATTTACTTGAACAATGAAAATAAGTACTTTCATTGTTTAATTTCTATTACTTGGCTCACATGTAGTCCTTGCCCTAATAGCAGCTGGATCTCCAAAGCCCTACATAGCATCTCTAAATAGTTTTTCCTATTAAAAAAAAAACATTGTTAGTGATTGTCCATTACAAAAAACAATAAGAAGTAAATTCTTAAAATTCCTAATTCCTAAATCACCTCACTAAGCGTTGTATCGGCACGCTCTGGATCCCTTTCCAATCTCAACATCACCCTTCTGAATGAACTTACTAATTTCATATCGATTCCAAGATTTTTAGTGTAATGATACGCCGGGTGGAGGTAAAATGCTGATTGAATAAAAAAAAATTAGTAACTTAATTACTTCGTCTTCATAATGTATAATAATCAAGATAGGAAGTTGACAATTGACAACAAATTTATGTTTATTACCTCCACGATGGATTTCTTGAATGAGCTACTTGTTACATCTTTTATCAATAATTGCACAATACATCTGGTGATGATCAAGAGCAACTTCAACAATAACAAGCTTAGACCTTCTAATAGCTTCATACAGATAACCCATTGTAACTTGCTTCTCTCCATCCATAACTTTCAACACCTTCACAATAAGATCATGTATTTCAGCTACCAATTGTAAATTCTTCCAAAAATTGTTACTTAGAACAATATCCTCAACCTTTTTTCCAATGACATTTCGTCTAGGTCGACATTCTTGCCACTTATCTGATAGAAACATTCTTCTCAATCCAGCCTTCTCAGACATAATACTATTAATTGCAATAAAATTTGTGGCAAATCTTGTAATGCCAGGCCTAAGCAGCTCCCCTTTGGTGTGTTCTCTCATGAAGCTAAGTACACAGTTGTGATTGTAAATAAAGTTTTTCAATCTCCTTGTTTTTTCAATCACACATTTTACCATCTTTTTCTCACCAAAATCATGGAACATAAGATCAATACAATGTGTCACAGACGAGGTCCGGTACAGATTTTTCTTTTTCTCCATCAATAAGTCTCCTGCTTTCTTGTATGAAGATTAGTTGTCAGTAATAATCTGCACAATGTATTTATGACCAATCTCCTCTACAACCTCGTCCATCAATTTGAACAAATACTAATGGTCCTTGATTTTGTTAGAAGCATTAATAGATTTGTGAAAAATTACTCTTCCATCAGAATAGACTAAAAAGTTAATGATCGATAGCCTGGTAGGCCTAGTCCAACCATCACACATCAAGGCTACACCATAAGTATCCCATTTCTTCATAAATGACTTTATATAAGTTTGTATCTCATCCACCTCTACATCCAATATAGGGCCGGTGATCTCATATGGAGTGAGACCTTTAATCCCTAGTCCAGCCCTAGCAATCTCATCAATCATCGTTTGATAATAGGAGTTATTTGCAGCATTTGGCGGGATATTGTTGTAAATAAACCACTTACCAATGGCTTGCTTTACATTTTTCGCCCATTTTTCTGGATGCCAAGCATCCTTCAACCTACTTTGCTTTGCATTTCTATTTCAATATATTGAAGGATCCACCTTCTCTATAGTAGATCCCCTTGACTTCTTTCTTGGCTGCTTTGGCCTCCCAACCATTTTGTCAAAAGCTTCTCTGACACATGTACTATGCATCAAACCACCTCCTTGACAACGCCCCCTAAAACAAGCTCTACCTGGCTTGCAACCAATATCTATAGAATCTACACTTCTTCTTCTTCCTCCTTGCTCTTTGTAATGAATGTCTTCAATTGATCTTCATCAACATGTTTTCTCTCTTTTCGTGTCATAACATCTTCTCGATCATCATCATCATCGAAATCATCATCATCCACACAAATGCCCTTTCCCCTATCCATCCGTGCTACCCTCCCAGCTAACCTATCTCTCAAATCATCCCTCTCTATGGTAATGTCCTCCTTCTCTTTCATTGCAGCTCTAAGATGCTCACTCATAGCCCTGGAAACTTCTACAGGACAGTTGTAGCACTTCTTTATATTAGGATTCCCACTAGCAAGATGATGCTTCAATCTAGTAACTCCACCCCCTCTAAGCTCCTTTTGACAATATTTGCATTTTGTAAGCAATCTATTTCCTTCAATCATCTCTCCGTGTTACCAACCGATGTCTTGCCCTTTCTGTTGTTGCGTTTTAGGTGCCATATCTACAAAATAATTGAAAATATACCAACAAGCATGTAAATGACATCACCAACCACTCTTAGGAAAAAAAAGTGGAACCCAAACATCAAATTTAATAAAAATATAATATTTTCCCCATATTTTTAATTAATATTCTGCAAAAACAATTATTAAAAATAATTTTATTGATGAAAAAGTGCAAGAATCATAAGGATGATAGATCAGCCTCATGTGCATCTTATATAAAAAATTGAAGACAAACCGTTAAATTTTATATAATTTTTTTTAAAAAAATAGGGATTTCTGTAACTTTTTTTCATATTGCAAAAATTTTTGATTTTTTACTCAAAAACGCTATTTCGATCTATGAATTTCACTTGAAATTGATAGATTCATACAAAACATTGTCAAACCATGCTTAAATATGAAAAAATAATGATTTAGATTGAAAAAATTGAAAATCTAAAATACCTTTAAAAACTGTAGAGGATTTTGATTTCTGTTGCTTGATTCGTTCTTTGAAGTTGTTTTGCAAAAATTGTAGTACTAATTAGGTCGAAAATAGGTAGAAAACAATAATGTTTCACGGATTTTGGAATGGGTTTCTCAGTAAAGAGTTATCTTCAATCTTCTAAAATTCTATTTTCATGTTTTTTACCCTTCTTATTGACTGTATCGAGCGATACAGTCGATAAGAGTTCGATACGACCTGTCGGCACGATACACGATACGCACGCGCGATACAAAACGATATTTGATACCATGGGTACAAGATCTCATTTGATTTTAGATTGCAAATAATTAACTGCATAATTGTGTTATCTTGGAAGGAACGATTTGTGTATTAAAATTTTATTCCAAAAGAAATAATTTTAATCACACTACTAGTTCATTCATAGAAATTAATATTGGAGAGAACAATTTGTGTGTCAAAAATTTTATTCCCAAAGGAATTTTTTTATGAAAATGAGTGTTTATCTGTAGAATTTAATATTGGAAGGAATACTTGTATGTTAGAATCCTCCCAAAGGTTGGATCTTAGTGATACGATAATTTATACATTATGATTGAATTCTGATTATTGTTTTTCTTTTATATGTTTAATTCAAAGCATTAATGTAATGAAATTGTAACTCCTTGTTGTAGTTATACCCGTTTTGTTGTGTTCTGAGGCTTCTTCCATTCCTATTTTGAATTGGACCAATTTTTTTTTTTGTATAGGTAGAAAGGGTTAAATTCACCATAGGAGTCTTTGACCTAGACTTATCACTTTTGACTCCAAAACCAACTCCTGTAACTCAGACTAGTAGTAAGGATGAAAAATACCACCTTAAGGCTTGGGAGAGATCCAAATAGGTTAAACCTCATATTCATCAAGTTGACTATAGCTTCAAATACTAAGAACTCACTTCCTGGCACTAAGGATGCCAAGACTTTTTTAAATAAATGTTGAGGAAAGATTTCGTTTTGCAAACAAGTCATTAGCAGGGACTCTATTAGCTAGACTGATCACCATGAAATAGGATGGAGCTAAGGGTATGGAGGAACATATTCTTGAAATGATAAACATTGATGCCAAACTTGAAACTCTAGGAATGAAAGTAGAGGAGTCTTTTATTATACAATTCATCCTAAACGCATTGCCACCTCAGTATGATCCATTCCGGATGCATTATATGTAAGACCCTGAATTTTTGTATAATAATTAGGGCTTAAATAAATAAATAAATAAATAAAAATTTTCCAAGGAAAAAAACCTAGGAGGGTAAAAGGGTATTTTGGTAAATTTCAAAAGGGCAAATTTATGAATTAAATAATTAAATAACTAATAGAATTAGAAATAGAAGAATAAAAATTTATTGGGTTAGGTTTGAAGTTTAATAGTAATAAATAAAGCATAAAAGATGGAGAAAGGGCAATTAGGTAATTATGCTTAATTAGTGTCCTTCATTTGGAGAAAAAGCAACTTAATAAAGTGTTTAAGTAATATTTAGTAATAAATATATAATATGCATGAAATTAGTTAGAAGAAGGAGTTTAGATAGTAAGGGCTTAAGGGGTAAAGTGCTAAAAGAAAATTTAGACAGGGGAAAAAAAGTAGGAATTAAATTTGAAGGTGTTTAATCCTAATTGAACCTCTCTAGGGTTAGTCTATTTAAAGGAGGACATTAGGGCTAGTCTAGGGTTTCTTTAATTCAAACTTAATAGAGGAGAAATGAGAGAAAAAGGGGAAGAATTTGTATGGAGAAAAATAAGGGAGGAAGTTGCTGCTGTAGAGACTTCCGACTAGCCACCATCAAACCTAGATTGAGGAAAATCCAACCGTTAGATCGACCTCAAATTTGAAGGTTTGGTTCATGATCGGTAGAACTACAATCTGAACAGTGAAGATCTGGTTTAGAGAACTCTAAGTGGGTGCGAAAAATAGCAGAAATCGGATCTGATTCGGGATTTCAAGAGAAGATGGATTTAGGGTATTGAGGCAAATAGCAATCCCTTGTAAATTGGAGGAACTGCATGGTTTTAGTATTTTTAATTTATTATTGATTGGTTTAATTAGTCAAAAATGAATTTACATGGATTTGTTTGGTTTTATTGATGAGTTCTGTGTTCTTGAAGAAATTCATAAAAGTATCTTGGAATATAGATTTGATTTAGTAGATGATCATAGAATGGCAATTAATTGACACAAATAAATCTAGAGTTTTGTAGGTATGATTTAGAATACAAAGAAATTAATTTAGAACAATTAGATCCGAAGAAATAATCCAAAAATAAGAAAATTGTGAAACCTGTGAAATCTGCCGAATTTAGTGATTTTTAGTACAGATTAAGGTGTAATAATTTTTCTAGTAATTTAATTATTGCAACACCTTTATAAGGGTCAAATTTAGGTATAGAAATTTACTAAATTTAATTTGGTACCAAAACGAATAAATTGGGTCAATGAATACAAGTGGGTAGATAATGAGTCATGATTTTTGGAAACGGTTAATTGGACTAAGTTAAACTTGTTTTCGTGGATTGGAATTGTCTTTTAAACTTCATTATAGGTCTGTGGAATGTGCTGGAATTGGAAAATAACAGACATTATAAAAATTGATACCATAGGTTGTAATTATAGAGACTTGAATCTTAATAAGGAGATAATTAAGGAAATTTTAGGCAAGTCATAAAGTACCTTGCTTGTGCTAAAAAATATGAATATTAATTTGTCTGGATTTTTAATAATTATGTTTTCTGCTGTGTTTATGTTTATGAATTCTATTTTGGATATTACATTGAGATTGAGTGTGTTTTCTCGCAAAAGGGTTTGATTTAAGGATTTATTCAAGGTTTTGGGTGTATATCTTTAAAGAGCTTGACTTTGGGATTAATGACTAAATTTATTCTTCTTTCTATTACGGTTGAGTGATACCGCTTCCTGTGGTTGAATTGATACTAACTTTTACGGCAGAGATGGGTAATCCTCTGTTGTAGAGATATGTAATCCTCTACGATAAAGATGTGTAATCCTTTACGGTAAAAGTGTGTATTCCTCCTACAGTAGAAGTCTGTGTCCTCCCATGTTAGAGATACAATTACTACGTGTTTTATTAATTTCTGGTATGTGTCTAGCGGGCATAGCTGAATATGGAGCCATAAAATAAGCTAGATAGTGAAGGGGTATTTATTTTGGGTTGTGTACTCCTACTTGCAAGTGCGCTTCCTTTGCAAGTTAATTTGCTCTGGAAGGTCCCATGTCTGTAGGGTCATTTTGAGCATCGCTGGTGATTCCTGTACATGCGGATCAACGGCCATCTCTATGTATTAATTCAGGGGCTGCATGCTGGTGGTTCATGCCAACTTTATGAGTTCGTGCACAATAAGTCGATGACTACAACTCTTACTGTTAGAATAAGACTCGGGTTTGAGTGTCTTAGTAACTTCGCCCATAAGACGCATGGTGGCATAGCATTGAAGAGTGTCTTCTCAAAATCTTATCTTTCTTTATGAGTGTAACGCCCTAGATCCGAGTCACGTAGAAAAACCCGTAGAAAAACCCGTAACTCGTCTCCAGAGGTTATGTAAAGCAGGATCGCACTATCAGAGTGAAGGAAATAACATGAATTTAATAAAAACTATGAAACAGAGTGCGCTAAAATAACCCCAAAGTAATAACTCACATAGCCAAATAAACTACCCACAAGTATCGGTTCTCCATACGTATCTGAAAAACAAATAAAAGCAAAGGAATGAGAGACGGATATCTCAGCGAGCAGCACATGCATGCAGAAATACAATTTAATAGTTGTAAAAATATGGTTCGAATAATTTCATGAGTAACGAAGGCAATAACTCGATAAATCCGACTAAACTCCCAGTAATTCATTTGACACAAAGATATAGCTACTGAAAATCACTACTTAATTAAATCTGAATACGGTTGTCGACAAATCCAAATGATCACAAAAGAATCAATATCATTATAACCATGTCTCGAGAAAACCAATTTTAAGCAACACTCCAATAATATGCCTCATGCTAGATAAAACAAAACCCAACATTGGTCAATGTCATGTAATTATTTTGATTGGTTAATCAACACGCCAGAGCGACCTCCACACCTCCATGTACATAGTTCCGGCTTACTCAGGGTTTCGGATACTCTGAAATGACGGCCTACTCAGGGTTTCGTCATCCAATGCCAACCTACTCAAGGTTTCGGCATTGACAATCAGGCCTACTCAGCGTTTCTAGCTGCTTTACACCGGTCGTGGCAACACTCCATGGCCATGTCATTACTCCAATAAAACAAAAAAACATCATATTACTAAGCTTAGACTCTGGATCTAGGACAAGCTAAACCAAAACAGCAAACCATCTTATAATCTCAACTCTGACATCACAATAAAACAATACGTTCAACATCATGTATAACTCAACACAGCTCACCACATGTTCCTCTGGACCCAAACAGTACCTCATGTACTTTCAATATTTAATCAAAGCTTATAACACAAGACCAGTTGATATAATCCATTTACTCACACCAAGAGAATCATTGTAAATACATTTAAGAACTTTTAATCAAGGAAAACCAGGTCAATCAATTTTCAATCAATTACAAGTGTATGACAAAAGAAATAATTCATGAACCGTTAGTGTTAGAAACAAAAAGATCACCTACCGATAGCCCTAAAATTAACTTTGGAAACTCCTAAGGATTACCATAAATTCCACTTGATATTCTCAGAGTATTTGAACAGGTAATAATATTTCTAAGGCTCTAAACAAGTCAATAGCTAAGTGATTGAATCCTTCAAAATATCCACTCTAGCTTGATTTTCTCAAATATCATATTTCGGCAAAGTATAAGGGGCTTGCGCTGACCTCTGGCGCTTGGCGTGAGGTCGGCGACAACTCAATGGTAAACAAAAACACTTCATGCTTACCTACAAGATACTAGGCGCGAGCTAGGCGCGAAGTAGGCGATAAGAAAAGGTAGTCTCGTGCTTAAGTAAATCGCTCGGCGCGAGACAGGCGCGCGATGAGCGCGAGCTTGGCGGTAAGGAGAATCGGTCTCGCGCTGACTAGAACCAGTTGGCGCTAGGTAGGCGCCAACTCGGCGGATGCTACCTCCAATTTCCAAGTCTCTGTTAATTCAAGATCTCCACAACTAACTGAAATTTTTCTGTCTATAACAATTTCCCTAGCCTCCTACTATCCCCAGAAGACATTTAAACCAGTTTTGAAATTATTCTAAACACATTTATATTTATCTCTAACAATCCTTAAAAAACTTACGCTCGAACTGTATTTTTCCAGAATCATATGCAACACGACCAAACTCACCAATCAAATCGAAAACCCATTTTTAAAACGATGCTACTCACTTGTATTGAGGATTTTTTTCTAGCTTCCAACCCTTTTGATAGACACCTCCAGAGATCAAAGCTTGTCGGCCGACGCCCTAGGTACCCGACAACGACTTTTCCCCAACCTCTGAATTTTTTTTAACTTAGCAATCTATTTATAGACCTCGCAAACCCTTAACCTAATTTATCTCTGACATTAACTTAACCCTAGGAATTCCATATCTACCCCTCCTTAAAGTTGAGGTTACCTGAATTATTTATTTTCTAAGTTCCTAATCACTACAAATTTTAATTTCGCACTTAATTACTTAATAACATTCTACCTATTTCTTTGCCAACTAACCCCAAATCTCCAGATTAAATTAATTTTGATTAAATCTACTAATTGATCCAAGTTTTTAATTCCTACTAAAAACTGGGGTTTTACAGTAAGTCCTATGAGGTCACATGTGGTTTTGTTTATGTTTTACCGCCTCTGATGAAATCGTTTTCTTAAATACTTATTTAGCTTCACATGAGTTGTTTTATTTATCGTTAAATTGGCATTGTTTTTATTGTCTCCAATTATTGCTTATGTGTTCGGTTATTGTCTTCAAATTTGTTTGAGCTGAATTTATTGCCTTAGCGTTGACTTACCATATACCTCATGACTATTTCTTAAAATAGATTGTTTTTACTGCATGCACTTGCTACTTGCTGAGATGTAAATCTCACTCCTGTTTTCACCTATTTTTCAGGTTGCTTGGAGAGATCGTCAAGATGGAGTAGTGTACTCATGGGTAGAAATGTAATTATCACTATAGGCTGCATCCAAAATAAATAGATTCTTATTGTGAACTTTTTTGTTTAAATTGAAATAAAATGCCATGTTCCAATTGCACTCTGATATAAATATTAATTTTAAATTCTGCAATAATTTTAGATTGTTTTGACCCCATTTTACAGTAACACTCCGGGTTTAGTGGTTGAACTGGATTTGGGCGTTATAGTAGCACTTCGGATTCGGGTTGGGTGCCTATTTTGCATTGACCCGAGTTCGAGACGTTACATTATAATTCTATTAAAAAAAATGGAATGTGAATCAGTTGCACAACAAAAATACTAACCTTTACCAGCGGTCAATGACAGCCGATAAATGCAAAGAGACCGCCACAAAAAGCTGCGGTTCCGACAGTTGTTTGCCGCTGAAAGGACCGTCATTGAATCTTTTGATAGTGGTCTCTAATAATTTTAGCAGCGGTTTTATGACTGCCACACAATGTTGCGTTTTTTTTTTAAAAATTTTAGTAGTGCACACCCCCTGCCTACTGTGACCTGCCCCCTACCCTTCCCCCTCACCCCAACCACCCTCCTCTCCCTCCCTCCCTCCCTCCCTTGCTCTCTCTCTCTCTCTCTCTCTCTCTCTCTCTCTCTCTCTCTCCACACCCACCTACCCCTGCTTATTAAAAATTTTACAAAATATGAAGGCACATTTTGATCTTATGCACACACAAGCAATACCGGAGAAGATGGGGATACAAATGCTCATATAAAACATCATAAAGCTTCCATGTATTGACTTGGAAAATAATTCAGGTCTTGATCTCCAACTCATTAATTAGTTCACAAATTGCTGATATGTATAAGATCGAATAACATATGACTTGTAGATACAACAAATTACTTGATTGCAATTTTGTTGCAGCTTCTCATTTGTGAAATCAAGCTCAAAACTGCAGAGATGAGAAAAGTCATGTGAGATGTACTGCCCAACCCATAACATGTAAGCAATGTCTTCAAAATATAGATTAAATATATTTTTTTTCTCTAACAAGTTGTTACCTTACAAGTGAAACAAGTGGGAGTATGTTGTCTTTGCTAAACCATTCCTACCAACTTTTGGACTGAGCGGATCAAGACTTCTCTTAATAAGTTTCTTCTGGGTTGATCATCACACGTTTACATAAAGCATCTTCCAAGGCCTCCACACCCGAATAACTGTGCTCACTTAGAACAATACATCACTTTGGTATTCATGAAATTTTCTATTTTTTTATTTCCTTTACAATGATAAGCATTATTGCCTATTTTTCTTTCATTTCCATTGCCTTCACAAGTTTACTGTTAGCACCTCATTTTTGCACCCCTAGAGATGAAAGAATGAAAATCCTAACTGAAAAAGTCAAGCCCTGAGGGTCAAAAATTTGACCTTCTGATTCGGTGCAAATCAGCCACCATGCTTCTTCCCATTGAATAGGAAATTCCAACACGATTCTAATGCAACTGAGTTTGCTCAAATCGGAGTCCGGAAGAAGAAGTTATGAGCTAATCAAACCTGGGGAGAGCAGAAATTGTCTTTTTTCTCAAGCCAATACAGCTGCCCAATTTGATCCCAGAATATAGAGGATCCCGACACGATTCCAATGCAACTAAGTTTGCTGGAATCGGAGTCCCAGAGAGGAAGATATTAGCAAAACTGGATTCCGGGACGCAGTTTTGCACTTCTGCTAAAAACCTGAATTTGCTGTCAAACTTTAGTTTAGTGGATAGAGAATCTCGACCTGGTTCCAATGCCACTGAGTTCGCTAAAATTAAACCTCAGATGAGAAAGTTATGGCAAGTCAAAGTTTCAAAAAAAGCTGCCCACATGGCAAAAAAGTAGAAAAGGATGAAACAAATAAAAATCGGGAATAAAATAATCATTTTTATAAAAATGTATTGATTTTTACATTTTAAATAAATAAAAAATCAAAGAAAATCAGATAAAATCTGCAAAAACTTGTCAAAATGGGGAGAAGTTTCATATCCGTGCAATTAAAATGTGCGCGTTCGCATTGTATGTGCGGATGTGTCGTGTCCACACATACAACGCGGATCCGACCTTATCCAAATCGAAAGCTGGCAAATTTCATTTGGATTATGCACATGCAAAATTCGTCCGCACTTAGTATGCGGATGAAGCATGTCCGCATAGTGTATGCGGACGAGGCGCGTCCGCATACTATCTATGGGTTCGGCTTGTTTTTCTCTATAAATAGGCCCCACAGCCCCCATTGTCCAAGGTTGGCCCCTCCTTTGTCCCCACTTCCTTCTCCTGTAACCAGTAAGCATCTACATTCCCTCCAACCCTCTAACCTCCACAAAAATCCCCATTTTACCCTCTTGGATCACCCTTTTCTTTCCATTCTACCATCTTGAGAAGAAGAAAGAGACATTCTTGGGAGTAGAGCGAGGTTTTGAAGTGCTATCCACATCAAGTGGAGGACCATCACACTCTCTAAAGGAAAAGGTAGTAACAAGGTGAGAATACTTATTGTATTTTTGCTCAATATATTTTATGAAGCTCTTTTGAATCTACTTCATATCGGTTGTCATTAGATGTATTTCTTATCATATTGGTCTCACCATTTCTTTCCTTTCTGCATGGTATCAGAGTCCCCAAGGTAAGGGGGATTCCTCATACTAAAAGGCAGGAATGAGAGTTTCTTTTGAAAAGTCAAGAAGGATCCTTTAAGCTTTATTTACTAATTTTGTTTAAAGAGGGGTTTGTCCTCTTATTGTATCCATATTGTACCCCTAACTCTCTTCCCCTCTTTCCTTTCAACTAGGATGAGTTAGTTACTATTTCACGTGTTTGCTTGCTGTGTGTGTTTCTTATCCATGTCTATATCTATGTGCGAGAGCATCATACACGCACCTAACCACTCACCTCCATGCACTATTTAGTATGTTTTCTTTTTATATGAGCACAACATAAACGTGAGCAACATCTTTAAAGTATGATTAGGATTCCATGTGAACTACAGTGAGTATCATTCTCTAAAGCATGTTTTCACTTCTCATTTGATCAATAATAGGTATCACACACCCACTGTTTTACATGCTTCACAAGTCATCTTCATGCATGTCTATCATCATTAATTGTTTCTTGTGCTAATCTTTGTTTGGATTGAATGTATATGTGAGTTGACCGAATGGAGTTTGATTTAGGCCTTTCGGGCCTTATATCCTCTTCCTCTATGAGAGCAAGGAGGGTCTTTGGGTCAACCCAAACCCTCATTTTGAGACTTGGGCCCAATAAGGTTTTGTGGGCCTTCCAACGGGGCCCACATCCCAACTTGCCCCAAACCAGGGTCCATTTCAAAAATGGGCCCCAAGGCTCTTTGGTTAATGCCCTGGGCCACCTCCAAGCTCAATGGGCCTTAAAAATCTTAACCCATTAAAATATATATGCTTAATTAACCTTTAAACCAAACGACCAATCCAATAACCACAGTTATCCAATGTAACCCTAAATGGGCCTTGGGTTCAATTTGAATCCAACATGGTAACCAATGGGCCTTCCAACGGAGCCCATATAAGACCTACTTCACTAAGAAATAAAAAGATAAAGTTGAATAAAAAGAAGGGACCCACACCTTTGGCGGTCCCCACTCAGACTTAAACAAACTGTGCATGTTTGGCCTAGGAAATAGGGTGAGATAAAGTTGACTTGTACCAGGGAGACTCGAGGGACCCATTAAACCGACGAGGCGGACCGGGGGTGTTTTAGGACTTCCTCGGACCATAACCGAGACCTTAGCGGGAATCTCTAAAAAACCGCAGACCATTCAAAATAGACCTAAATAAACACCCTGGTGTCTGCTTGCACCCCATCAGGCAGTGACGACTCCAATTTCTTGTTTTACCCTTTAGGAGGCACGCACCGTCCATGCGCCCCAGTGCCCCATCGTTCCCGACGCGCGCACATTAACAAAGATGGCTACTATGATATCCAAGTAACATTAGTATCCCTAATATCTATGGACCATCTAGATTATGAAGTAATGGAATGAATTTTGTCTTCAAAATTTCCAGAATGACAAACAAAACATTTTAATTTTTTGCAATAGAAATCTATAGTTTATGAAGAAGTGTTAAAACATACTTTGACAATGTAACAATATATAGTTATTAAGATTCTGCACAAAGTAAAGAAGAAGAAACAATTTTAGTTTTCAGATCACCTTGAATGATCAAATCTGTAATTCATTTTCTAGCTCAAGTGGTTGAACTATCCCATAGGAAGCTAAACCTGTCCATTTTCTTAAGTGTAGTCATAGCAAAACCATAAGCAGAGGGGTTACATTCTAAGAAGCAGGGCATAGCATAACGTTTTAGAAAATAAAATAGTTAAGTCTAATATTCATGAATAAAAAGAATGGCAACCCAACCTACCCACCAGAGTGAATTACCAGATCAATCGGAACTATGGAAAGTTCTGCTCATTAGTAGCTGGAGGATAAATAGAGATTATAAAAAAACAATCCAGAAAAAAGCATAGAAATAAATTTATAATGAAAACTATTAATTACTGAATTTATTTCATCAATCTTGAATCAGATTTGAGAATATCATTTTTCAGTTCTTATTAAATCAGAACATTTAAGGATAGAAATTGAATTTTAACTAATAAATAGTACCAGATTTGCTAAAAACGTTCAATTGAAGAATAGAAGAGTTTTGCCATTTGATAGAATCATTTGATTTAATTGAATCTTGGAACAATACATTAAAGGGGTACTTCAAATAACAGATCTTAATCACCTGATTTGTAGAAGGGCATAAGAAAAAGTAGCTTTAGCAACCATAGAGCAGAGTAGACATGGTTGATGTTCATGTAAATTACTAATCAGAAATATTGCGTATGAGTCCGAAATCACTAAATCGCCATCAACTAACACCGGTATAAAATGAAGAGGATTTAATTTCTCAAATTTTGAAAATGAAGCAAGACGTTGTAAGGTATTAAATTGATCAATTACATCGGGTCTATTACAATATAATAGAAACTATTGACGTAACCTGGGCTGAACTACTCTCCTTTCTTAAGATCTACTGCCTTGTATTCGAAATGAAGCTTGCGCAAGCACAAAAAGGGAAGAAATATCAAAAATAGAAAGGCTAATTTGCATTATGCTATTGTTTATCAGTTTGATATTACTTCTATTGACTACCACCAAATGACGAAAAAAATCGAATGAAAAAGATTTCAATTACCAAAACTACATAAATAAATTAAAAGATAAAAGCAATTATAATAAGACAAAGAAGAAAAGAACGAATGTGATCAACTTGAATTCACAGATGACCAAATGTTTCAGGTTACATAGCCGAACCTTTTAAGTTTAGAGCAAAATGGACACGCCATGAACATGAGCTCTGCCAATTAGAATACAACAGAAGCTTTGTCTCCGAAGAAGAAGACGAACTACCAGAGATCTTCTGCATCGGAAATTCAGACATTATATGAACTCAATTGCACTTGCTGAGATTTACAAAAAGAAACACAACAAATTAGAAATTGAATAATCTACTGAAAGAAGAAAAAAAAAACGGTTCAGAAGCAAATCATTAACAGGGCAATTCGTCTAAAGCAAAATAAACAATCCCAAGCGACTAGTGTTAATGTCCATGTTTCCATAACAATGCAGGGATTCTTTTCAAGCCCCACACCAAATCCTAGTGAGCATTTCATCTTTATGCGAAATGAGAATGAGGTTGAAAATTTAGCCATTGGAACCTTTCATTTGATTTTAAGTTCTGGTCATTGTTTAGACCTCCATGACATTGTTTTTTCACCTTCTATGAGACGAAATTTGTTATCTTTATCCAAACTTGGTACGGATGGCTACTCACTTTCATTTGAGAATGGTTGTTTCAATTTATTTAAGAATGCTATTTCTATTGGTTTCGGTTTTTATTTTGATAGCCTTTATCAGCTTTGTGTTGATAACACCTTCATTCATGACATTTATACCCAACACCATGAAACATGCATTGGAACTAGAAGGAACATGATTAATAAAAGGTCTTATGACTTGTGGCACAAAAGATTGGGGCATATCTCCAAAGAAAGGCTACAACGATTAGTAAAAGAAGGAATACTTCCAAATTTATATTTTACTGATCTCATTATGTGTGTGGATTGCATTAAAGGAAAGCAAACCAAACATACCAAGAAGGGTGCCACAAGAAATAATGAGCTTCTTTAAATAATTCATACAAATATATATGGATTTTTCTCCACAATATGTTTTGATGGAGAAAAGCTTTTCATCACCTTCATAGATGATTTTTCATGATATGGATACATTTATCTACTACATAAGAAGTTTCATGCTGTTATAGTCATTGAAATATTTCTCACTGAAGTTGAAAGGCAATTAGATAGAAATGTGAAAATCATCAGATCAAATCGAGGTGGTGAATACTATGGTAAGTATGATGATTTGGGCCATAAACCTAGCCTATTCGCTGAACTTCTTGAATAGCGTGGTGTTGTTGCATAAAATACAATGTGTCAGTAGAATGTTGTTGCTGAGAGACGTAATTGAACCTTATTGGACACGGTTAGAAGCATGGTAAGTAATTCTATCTTAACTAAATCATTGTGGAGTGAAGCTCTTAAGACAGTGGTGTATATCTTGAAACATTGTAACGCCCCGAACCAGGGTCAATGCGAAACCGGCACTAAACCCGAATCCGAAGTGCTACGAGCCCAAAGCTACTAAATACCAGACAATTAATTTCCATTTAATTAACAAATAATATCAGAGTGCGGAAGTCTTAACATTAAATAAACCATTAATAAGCATGGATTAAAGTCATCCAAACCATTTCATCAAAAATATAAATCATGTCTGGTAATGAAGGTTCTATCACTCTCACTCTCATAATCATCAAACCATAAAATAACTAATAAATAAACAATATCTCAATTAATAACATCAATCTCAAAAACCTAACTACTCTAAATAATATTCCATTGGAATGAAATCAGCAAACTCACCCCCAGAAGCAAACACAATGTCTCTCTCACACGTATTAGTTGAAAACAAAACAAAACAAATAGGAATGAGATACGAATATCCTAGTAGGTAACAACATGCATGAATAAACAATTTATACATAGAAGATAGTTACTTTCATGCTCGGTAAAAATAAACGAGATAAGTAAGTTACGATACAATCTCAACAGATTAAACAGTTCTCAAATAAAAAAAGTTCAAAAGTATAAACAATTCCATCAACATAAATTCCTAACACAAGAGTGTAATAACAAGATCACCACGAATCCATCACAATCCATCATACAACATTGTAGGACTCGTGAAGACAAGTAGGCTTTTGAAAAGAAACCCTCCATTCACTATGCTACCATGCGACTTATGAGTGAAGCTACTAAGACCCTAAAACCCGTATATCACTAAGACAAGAGGCATAGTCATTGAATTATTGCACATGAAACTTACAAAGTTTGGCACGTGCCACCAGCATGCAACACTTGAATCAATACATGGAGATGGCCGCTTATCCGCATATACAGAACTCACCAGCGAGGCTCGAAATGATCCTACAGACATGCAGACCCCCAATGCAAACTAACTTGCAAAGGAAGCGCGAACGCAAATTAGGAGTACCCAAACAAAGAAAAACCTCTTTACTCTCAAGCTTAATCCTATGGATCCACATGCAGCTATATCCATTAGACACCAACAATATCAATTTATCTCAAACGAACTTGATTTAATAAAAGTGCCTAGTGGCATATAGGGTTTTCCAAATCTCATACTCTTTCCAAATATAATGCTATATAACAGTTTCTGGAGTAAAGTTTTTCTAGTAATTTTCAGAAATCATAATACTTTAAAATACATTTTCCAAAGTAAGAATTTTCAATCAAATCGATTCAGATTTCTAAATAACCCAAAATCCCATTTTATTTTCAAGTCAAACAACACATTTTTAAAATAGACCTAAATTATTCTTCAATTTGGTTTAAATACAAAAATATTTAAAATAGTTGTAAACACCCTAAATAAATTAATTCAAACATTTAAAATCATTTAAAATTGTTTTATTTTGGAACAGTGTGTCAATCGGTGAAAAATCAGCAAATAAGGTTGATTGCTCACCCTTGTCGCTCAGGTGACCTAGGTGGGCGGTGGTTTAATTTGCGATAAAAATTTATTTCAACTGACGCTTAGCTGGGTGCCCAGTTGTGAGACATGAGGAAAAATCAATCTCGTGACTTTCTGCTCATCACACGGGATTCGTAAAATGGGAGAGTCGCCACCATTCTTTTTAGGTGTGAATGGACACCAAAATCATCAAAACAAGCAAAAAGGCAAAACTAGAGTAAAAATATCTTTACTTGAAAATAAAATCCAGAGATGGGTAAGCGGATTAGATTATGAATATGGGAAGGTGTTAGGCACCCCAATTCACCCACACAAGGTGGTTGCCAAGTATTGTTCATGTTCAAAATAAAGAAAGCTTGCTAATTAAAATAATCAAAAAGCTTGAAAAGAATCAAACACATGTATGATCCTTCCACATGAGAAGTCTAATGAATTCCAGATCCTCTTTTATGGAAATATCACTTCTAGGACATCACCAATAATTGTAAATCAAAATAAAACTTGAACACAACCAAGTTAAGAAAAATCCGGAAAATTCGGTAAAAGATGGAATCATTTGTCTTGAAATCATTCAAATCAAATTTAAATTGAATCAAACCAAATCCATTTGAAAGATTATGATAAATAGAAGACTCAGGAAGATTTTCAAGTAAATCCGGTAAAAACCCTAAGAGTTATACTCATTTGAAATCTGCTTTTGTAAATCGATAAAAGTAACAAGTGGGCAACTTTGGAAATCCATTTGGGGAGATTGGCTCCATATAAATCCTTGAAAATTTGCATGAATGAAGTATGTAGTGTCATCTTTCAAATAAAACTAGCCCCATACAAAACTTCATCCGGATGTGCCTTGGGTGACCTCCCAAACAGGCCCCGAAGATCACAGATTAGCCCATAATTGTGCTATTGAGCAGTTCTGAGTAAATCAGATACACAAGACACAAATGAAATTAAAAATTTTTGAAACCAATTGGATTTGGAATTATACTCATAAAGGAAAAAGCAGAAATCAAAATCACTTAAATCGGACTTAAAACGAGTAGATGGTGCTCATTCAAAGTGACAGGTTCAATAATCTGGCCTGAACTGACTTGCCGACTTTGATCGAATGGTGTAAAAAATCCATTTCATAAAAATGGCTGAAATTTTATAGACAAGAACTATATAGTATCACCTTTCACATGTCTTTGGAATCAATCCAAAATTCATCCGGATGATGAAGTTATGAGTGTCCGAAGTTAGGGTATAGATGCTATCCAGTTTTGACATTTTTAAGTAAAATCAACCCAAAACAGTGATCAAGTGTGTATAATCCGTGCCATCCAAACCAAAATCATTTGAAAAAGTATTAAAAAAACCTCCAGAAGGAAATAGGGCATGAAATTGGCTCACCATTCTCTTCGATTGGAGAGAATATGCCAAAACCCCTAAAAAAGGAACAAAATGCCCAAAACCGAGAGGTTAGACCATGAGGTGTTCAATACTCAAAGATAAACTTGCTTGTATTCTTTTGAAAATCATTAAGAAATGTCCTAGAAATGCTTGGGGCCATTTATTTTAGATCTATCACAACGAGTATGATAGATCCAAAATATAAGCCTATTTCGACAAAACGAGTGCAATGTGTGCATGTGTAGAAATCATTTCTTTAAATCAATACATCATAACATATAGCATTAAAAGTACATTAATCAAATGGGGTTCTATATCTAGGGTTCCATTCCCATTCTCCTTTCCCTTAGTTCTCTATTCGCCTTTTTCGGCTAGAAATAATCTTGGGGTACTTTGAGTAGGGAATGAAATTTCAATCAACAATAGGCCATTCAAGAGGGTTCTATGACTAAGGGTCAATTCCCCTTCTCATTTCCCCTAGATCTCTCTTCACGTTTTACTGCTAGAGAGAGTCTCGAGGTAATTTGAGTAGGGAAAGGGGTTTCAAGCGCAAACAGTAGGCCATTATTCTACAGAAAGGTAGAAGAAGAGAACTAACCCTAGAATTTAAAAACAGAAAATTAAAAGAGGGTTAGGGCGTACCTGGATTCTGGAAGCAATGGGGCAGAGGTTCCCTTCTTCACTTGGAGCTCTTCAATCTCCAACTCTTGGCCATTTGGTTGAGGAGAAGCCTTCTATTTATAGGCAAAGGCTAGGGTAAGGGGTGCCTTAATGCTTGACACAAAATTATGTCTAGAATCCTCCAACTTAAACCCTAAAGCTATTTTTGAGAATTCCCACTCTTAGAACAGGGATAAGACAGTAAAAAGTGCAAACTTTCGAAATTTTCCAATTTCTGCAGCAAAATACTTGTATCCGACAACTCAGGTCGGATACAAGCAAAATCCTTTGTATCCGACATAAAATTTCGGATACAAAGCAAAAGGCTTGTATCCGACATATAATGTCGAATACAAAGAAAAAGGCTTGTATCCGACATATAATGTCGGATACAAAAAAAAAAAAGCTTCTCTGCACAGCTTCTGCATGGCACTGACCCTTGCTTGCACAGGCAATGCTTATTTACATGTAATATCGTTTAAGTAAATGTGCTTGTATTTTTTAATCTCCATTTACTTAAGATATTACATGTAAATAAGCAAACACCCCCATTTGAATCCATTAAAAATAGTTCCAGACCCAAATTCTAAGTGAATAAAAAGTCAACTTTCCAGTTCCAGGCTAAATTCCGGTTTTTCAGGTCCGGTAAAAAGATTCAACATGTTAAAACCAAGGTATTTGTCAAGATTTAAAATCTCAAAAAATTCATTTATGCAATAACATGGTTAAAAACCTGATTACCGGGAAAAATTATCTTGAAATCTTGCCTTAAAAAATATTTCATTTTTTGGGATCAAAAGTCAACAAAATTCAACTGGAAAAAGTTTGACTTTGTGCAAAAGATTGAATTTGGGCCCTTTCCTTTGTGGTTTTGGATTCAAATGGATTAAGGATCTCAAATCCAATGCGAAGAATTGAAAATTCCAATAAAATATTTCTCTTCTTCAAGATTTATCAAAAATCGTACAATTTTGGGGTGTCTACACCAGGCAACCTACTCGAATATTGATTTTTTTAATGATCGCTTACCTCATCGCTCAGGCGATGGGTTGGGCGACCTACACTTACATATTTCTAAAACATAGGTGAGGCGCTCTTCTCGATCGCTTAGGCGATCGTGCTAAACGCTCGACAAACAGCGGCTAATTCGAATTCCAAAGAATCAGTTTTTATGCATCAAAACGATAATCTACGTGTTCATATCGGTTCTAATAACTTCAAAACACATATATCATACTTCTAAATCATGTAGAATCATATATACATGCTCTCAGATCATGAAGAAAGATCAAAATGCAAGAAAACTATGTAACGGCTAAACGGTGTGCTACCTACCTCTGTTCGTTCAGTTCTTTCATCCTTTTCTTCCCTTGTAGTGCAAAGATGATGTGAAACCCCAGATTTCTATACCATTAGCACACCATAAACAAAGTAATTTATTGTGTAGGTGAAGTTGGAGAAGCCCAGACTTGAAGCCAGCCAAGTGGCTAAGTCCAGGCTCGTCAGTAATGTGTAAAGGTAAGCAATCCCGAGACTAGTAAATAAATTTAATTATCGAGACGAATAATGGCTAAGTGGTGATTGTTGTGTGCAATAGGAGGAGAGTGGCAAAGTTGAAATATCTTGGTGTTTTGAAGGAGAAGGGCAAACTAGACCTTTTGCCATGAGCCACTTGGAGGAGAAAAGTGGTTAAGTGTTAATGAAGAGGGAGTTTTGTCCATTCGTATGAACACCCAACTCCACTCCCATTTTGTTCTCTCCATTTCCTCTTCTCCTCTCCCACTCTCTACTCTCATCTTCTATTTCTCATTCTCCCCTCATCCATTTAGTAGCCAAGTGTGAGAGGAGACCCATTTTGCTAGAAAGAAATAAGAAGGAGAAGAATCCAAGTTGGTATTTTTGTTCGGTGGAGCTTGGATTGTGAAGAACTCTTCAAGAAGCATATCAAGTGATATTCATGGGTTGCAATAGGAGCAAGAAGGCTTGCTTAGTTGATTGCTAGAGGTAAGCAACACCACCCTAACCTAGTTTTCTCATTTTCCCATTTTCGTATGGAACATGAATACTTTGGGGTTTGATTACAAATTCGTTTATCCTTGCAAATAGGAGAGATTTTTGTTGGGGGGTTTTGTAAGAAATATGTAACCACACATGCTAGAGACAATTTAGAGACCAAAAACCATAGAAAAGAGTGAGATTTTAAAAACCCTAGAAGTTGGAAAAAATCAGATTTTCGTGAATCGGAGAAATCGCCAAGGCACCCAAACCGCCACTCCAACGACCTCTCAGGCGCCAGCATAGCAATTAGTTAGCAGGCGAGGCTGCTCGTTGCTGCTCTAGTGCAAATGTGAGCACCCTGCCTGTGCTTTTTTAGAAACTCAGAACCCGAGAGTATTCAAAATTGGTTTGGCCGAGTGCCCGAAGCAGCGCTTGAGCACCCCTTCGAGCGACCTGAATAGTTTTTCTAAAATTTCGGATTTCAGCCCAAATTAACCTACGGATTGTTTTTATTAGAATCCAACCAATGTACAAGTAAGATTTAGGTGTCTAGGAAGTGTACCAACTAGAATTATCTTAAAATTCCAAATAACAAAGATTTTGGGTACGTTTTCCTAAAATAGGTTTTATAGAGAGTTTATGTTCCAAATTCTTATAAAAGTTGGATAAATTGATTCTACCACTTGGAATGCCTTCTAAATGATCCTTGAAAGTAGGAAACCAAAGCCAAAGTCAAGTTGCACATGTTCTAAAGAGTTGGGGGCTTAGGTTACCGAGTAAGGTATGAAATGCAAGCTTGAACACTAAAAGTGTAATTGTGGTTATTTGATTATCCTTGTAAGCATGAAATTTATTTTAGGGCATTGGCCCACTTGTTTAGCATGACATGATTGATTAGCATGATATGGGAAGGGCAGTAGCCTGTTATTATTGTATTGTATGGAGGGCAGTGGCCGGGAATTTCATGAGAAATGAAAGAGGGCTTGGCCCAAGATTGACCAGGGTAAGGCCGTAGGCTACCCTTGAGAATTTTACATACATGGTGCATAATATATTTGTTGTGAAATTGTTGAAACGAACATTTGCATAATGAACCCTTAAGCTATGGATCCATAAACTTAAATATGATTTTTTGTATATAAATGCCATGACCAAGTGTTATTGTTATTACTATTGCACTGTTTATATCATCCCGGCACCAGCAACATCGGTGGCCGATGCCCATTTGCTACGGGGAATCGGCAATGGATGCCTGTACATCAAGGGTAATCGGCGTGGATGCCTAGCCACCATGTGGAATCGATGAAGCTAGATGAGGTCATGTGCATTATATACTAAACAACCTAATTAACAAGTGATAAGAATACATGAATGTGTGTTTATTAAATGGATTATATTGTACACCTAAGCACAGATTTGCATCGATTGTATGGCACTGATTTGTGATGATTCCTTATACTTTCAACTAACCACATGTCATGGTTTCATTGATTAATATTAGCATAAATTGTGTTTTCACCGAGCATGCATGTGTTACTTGAGGGTTCCTTTCATGGTCTAGGTTTTCCAAGCTCAACAGACAAGAAATCAAATAAACATATTGATATAAATAAATCAATAAAAGCATAAAATTGCAGCAAGATGAGAATGTCGCCTTGCCACTCGATTCCAGAAACTCATCCAACAAAGAACGCACCGAGTTTCCCCAATAAATCAAACAAGAAGGGGAAAAAACGCAGATTGAGATGAGATGAAAAAAACGCACCAAATTTCCCCAATAAATCAAACAAAAAAAAAAGAAGAAGAAGGGGAAGATGTGGTCATACCTGTCGCGCTCCTCGTCGCTGTCTCCCCTTCGTCGCAGGAAACAGAAGAAACATTGAATTGGTTAGCAATGGAGCAAACGAGCGACAATGGCTATTGGAATCTTGGCGGCAATGGAGAACACAAACTCTGATCGATTTAGGGTTAGGGAAGAAAATCAAAGGAGGAGAAGGGGTTTCCAGAGGAACGCACGAAAGAAGAAATGCGCTAGAAATTTGGCAGTGCTTGAAAAAGGAGGAAAAAATGAAGGGGCTTGCGTGTTTTGGGTAATTTTGCCGGCGGCATTTAAAAAACGCCGGCTAAACATGGTTTGGCCCACTTTGGCCAACTTTGGCCCACTTTTTTGTAGGGAAAATCCCCAATAAAATTCTGATTATTACTTAATTAAAAATTTTTGCGAATTTTCGAGGTCTTACAACCATGTACCTAGTAAGTCAATTCCAAAAACTCCTTTTAAGTTGTGGGCTGGAAGGGTACCTAGTTTACAACATATGCATGTCTGGAGTTGCCCAGTTAAAGCAAGGCTTTACAAGAAAAGCAATAGGATCCTAGAACAACAAGTAGGTACTTTATTGATTACCCAAAGAGATCAAAGAGGTATAGGTTTTATTGTCCAACCATAGTCCAAGAATTGTAGAGATTGGACATGCCAAATTGCTTGAGCTTGGTGAAGCAGTGGTAGTAAAGAATTGAGAAAGGTGATCATTGAAGAAGTATGAGTGGACGTTCCCATTCCTGTAGCTTCAGAAAGGATCATAGTTCCACTTATTGATCATTCTAATGATAATATGGAACAAATGACTGTAGATCAATCTCATAATGAGAGGACCACTGATGAACAAGTTGTGGAGACACAAGGACAAGTAGTCTTATGCAAATCTCAGCAAGAATGGCCACCTGTCATTTCATCTAACTATGCAATGTATCTTCAAGAACATGAATTTTACATTGGAACAAGTAATGATCTAGTGACGTTTTCATAGATTATGGAAAAAAGTGATTCTATAAATGGACTGATGCCATAAAAGAAGAGTTGAAATCCATGGATCAAAACAATATCTCGGATCTTGTTGAATTGCCTAAAGGATGCCAAATAGTCAGATGTAAGTGGGTCTTTAAGAGAAAACGCAACAGCAAAGGCAATGTCAAGCGATATAAATCTAGGCTTGTAGCAAAGGGTTTTATTCAAAAACACAGAATTGATTATAAAGAGACATTTTCTCCTGTATCTAAAAAGAATTCTTTCAAGACTATTATAGCATTTGTGGCTTATTATGATTTAGTGTTACACCAAATGGATGTGAAAACAGCCTTTTTGAATGGAATTGGATGAAGAGGTCTACATGGAGTAGCTTGAAGGCTACTCTGAAAAGGGTAAAGATCATGTGGTCTATAAGTTGAAAAAGTCTGTTTATGGATTTAAATAGGCTTCTCATCAATGATACCATTATTGCCTTTGGATTTAAGGTTAAAGTTCCTCTGAGTAGAAAGAGTGTGGAGGATAATGGTAAGTTTTCTTTGAAGACTCCCCTTAAAATTATTTATAAAGATTTATATGACAGGATAGCTTCTAATACTAAAGACATTTGGAAATTGGATTGTACTCCAAGAGTTAAACTTTTTATATGGATTCTAGTTAAAGATAGTATAATGTATAAAGAAGTTATATGGAAACAAAACAGTTTACCTGGAATGTGGATGGTGCAAATTGGTTGAAGATACTAACCATGTTTTCAAGGAATCCAGATTTCTTGACTCAATTTGGCAATGGGTATATGATACATGGCAACTAAATAAACTAGGAAGAAATCTAGTTGATTGGCTATTATAGCTAATTGAAATGGATAAGAACAAGGCATCACAAATGGCTTTTATTTTGTGGATTGTGTGGAGAGCAAGGAATAAGATCCATTTTGAGGAGGAGTTTATACCTTCCACGATCATCCTTACATAGGCTATCAAGTTATATACATAATTTACTAAAGTCAAAAATTGATGATAATTTGTTGTTTGTAGGAAATATAACACCCAAGAGAAGGGATGGATAGCAAATATATTGGCAGGCTCCTTCAATGGGATGGCTAAAGCTAGATTTTGATGGATAATATAATCATGGCAGAGATTATATTGTCAGAGATTATAGAAGATACCTAGTACCCATGCTATAGTTGACAATATAATCATGGTAGAGGCTATGGCTGTGAGAGTGGGTTTGGCCTTATGCAGGGATATTGGATGTAAGTCACTTCAATTCGAAGAGGACTCTCTGCTTCTTAAACAAGGGATCAAAGAACGATGGAACAAACTGTAGAGAATTTATGTAATTGCTCAAGAGCTTAAAAGGATGTTGAGTGAGGACTTTAATGATGTTGTAATCTCCCATGTTTATCTGGAGGCAAATAGATAAACAGATAGGCTAGCTAATAGGGTTAATGAAGATGGTGACATGGTAATTGAAGGCAGCTCATGTCTTAAGGAGATTCTAGAGATCTTACAGGAGGAAGTTATGTGTAGCTGTACTTAAATTTTTTATAAAATATTATTCATATTATCAATTTTCCAACAAAAGACTGTAGAGTTCAATAAGGTAAAGATGACACGAAGGTTGTTGTTTGGTCTTTTGCCTATTGAGGAACGGTCACCAGTTCAAATTAAGATGAAAAGAAAAAAAATCAATATGAACCAAAACTAGAACGCCAAAAAGAAGATTAAAGTTGGAGAACTCAACCTTGTTTCTCTTTTATTTATGATATGATAAAGTTCATACACATTGGGCGGGCCACAGCAATGAGAGGGGTCCTTTAGGTGAAGCGGGATGATCATCATGGTGATCGTGCTTGTTATCATGACTATCATAGCCATCATTTGTGAAATGCGATACAAATGATAGGGTTTTTGTGGGTAGAGTTGGATGACCTGGTGTTCCTCCCAAATCTAGCCGGACTTGGCATGTGATAGTATGTTGTGTTTATGTGAGGGTGTGCTAGTACCTCGTAGGTATAAAATGTCGGATTAGGTCTCGACCCTAGGCAATTGTTCCAATCTGAGCTAGAGTCAGCTCGGTTGTACTACAAGCCACATGTAAGAAATAATGATCAGGTGATATGGACAAAGGTTGGGGTTCATCATTTGGTAAAGGTTCTTAAATATCAAACACAGTAAATGTCAGATAAATAGAAAGATAAACTTTGGTCAAAGCCCTGACTGCTAAAAGACGGCTGAGGTACATTCTTTTATTATGTTGAGACTTGTTACAATGGATGTTGGTCGTTGGAAAATGATGGCCTTTTGATAGTGACTAAAGTTAAGTACTTTGATGAACTTAAAGAAAAAGACAAAAAGAAAACTAACATTACTATAGTACTGGCCTCCCTTCCCTATTGCCATGGCATTGGTGGACATTGAAGGGTTAAAGGGGTGTTTGTTGATAATGTTGGTTCGGGGTTCGTGCTAGCTGTACTACCTGACCATAACCTCAGTTACTCTCCTAGCTTGAACAATGTTGATCTAAGTATCGGCTACTCTTCCCTCGTCGTGGATTTGGTGGAGATAAGAGATCAGAGGCGGCCACAACAAGCTTGTCGGTGGCAGGGTCTACACTTAGTCTAGGGTAGGTCGTATCTTCACATGTTACTACTACAGGAAGTAGTGAGCAAGAAATCCTAAACTACTTTCTTGCTATTGCAGGACAAGTGGCATGAAAGAAGGCTGTTGATCACGAATGATCCAATAATAATCTTAATAAAATATGTTGTGTCGAGCCGGTCCCTGATCTCTTAGTCACTATCATATTTATACTTGCTCTCCTTTGGTTGTTATAACTTCCTAGTTAGACACAACCTCGTTGATGATTAAGCCGCCGGTCTGTGTTTGGCCAACAATCCCATGTTCGCACGATTCGAATTGTTTTGTTCTTTTCAGTCACATGCAAATTACACATGTCATTTTCATATGACATGGGCTTTCTACTGCCACGTGGAAGCATCAGGCGTAAACACTAGGATGGCCATCATGACCACCATGATTGGTGAAATGAGATGCAAATGAGAGGATTTCTACGAATGGAGTTGCACGAGCACCATGATGGGATGAAAATGAGAGTGAGAAGAAGAGGAAGGAAAGGAGAGTGAGAGAATATAGAAGCCATGGCTACGAAAGGACACCGTGTAATTTGTACTAGCCGGGTGCACATGCAGTACCACACATATGAAGAAAGAGGTAGAAGGGGAACAACAGGATTATTAAGTTTTTAAAAAATTGAGTTAGTTTTGACTATTGTACCCTTTTATTAATGAATCTTCACAATGATGTGTAAGGGCTATTTTGGAAACTTGCTCATTTTGGTTGGTGCGATTCCCAAGGGACAGCCTCGCGTTATATATATTATAGACCATAATGCTAACTGGAAAAAGAATTGAAACATAAGGTTTTTGAGACAAGAATTGTATGATAATGCAAATACAGTCCTTGGCTAGGTTTCTATGAATTTCCAAATATAAGTATACACTGTAAGTACAAATGTCATAGAGACTCGTAGAACAACATCATCAAAGCATCCAATTAAAATTTTATTCTAAAAGAAACAAAACAGCTTGCTCAAATTTCTTTTTAATTTTTATCCTTGTTTTTGGATACACATGGCTTGACCCAATGGATGCTCCATATAAAAGTGCATATATGAGCTCCACAAGATCTCAATTTAAAATCACTCTATTTGAAGCGATTTATTGATGCAAATTAGCTTCTCGCACCTCTTCAACCGTGCATCGGATTTGTCATATACGCTTTGTCTGTACCCAATTTCTCATATACCCATGCGCCTATTCATTATGACTAGCAAGATGCACGTGTGTAAGAACAAAGGGAGAGAGGGAGAACGTGGGTGAGCACAGTTTTTTAAACTAATTGTAAGTTTTGCCCATTGTACCCTTAATTAATAAATCTTCTCAATAGGTGCCTAAGAGCTATTTTGGAAAGCTGCACAATTTATTTGGCACGCTTTCCAAGGGGCCTATTCCTATTATATTATATATAGCATCGATTAGTGCATTCAATCCAAAGAGATAATTGATTTTTTTTAAATGGGATGCATCGATCACAATTGGTTGGTGCAAGGGTGGTCGGATCCTCTGTGAAGCACATCCTCTGTGAAGTAATGAATCGTCTGTGAAGTGCAATCCAACGGACCAAAATAAGCAAAGGCTATAATAGTAATTTTGAGCGCAATACTTAAAAAGGTATTAAAATTCTCCTCGGCAAGACGAAAACGCGCGAAACATTTATATTATTTAACTTATAATCTTCTCGACATCCGAACTTTCTCTTTTTACTCAGACATTTCTGTGTTTACTCAGACATTGGCGGGAAAGAAAAGGTGTTGTCTTTACTCTCACTTCAAAGAAAGGGAAGGCAACTTCCACTTCCAAGTGTTAAAGAAGAAGTGACCACCACTCACTCCACCATTATTTGTTTCTATTTAAGACTACAACAACCAATCTAAACCAGGTACATAAACAGATTTATGGCTTTTTCCATTAATGTCAACCCTTGAAGATGGTGGAACCTTAAATAAATGCAAATAATGGTAAGGCGAATTACGCCGCGCCGCCACACATCTATAGAGTACCATGTGGTATCCTCAAAATGAGACCTTAGGTACCCCAATGATACACCTGGGGTAGTTAAAAAAATTCAGAAGTAAAGGGAGATAATAAATTTGTAATTACGATTCAACCAATTAAGTAATAGGTACCTCCCAAAGTAAGCCGTAGGTTGGGTGTACTTAAGCCGTAGGTAACCCCAATTAAGCCTAAGGTACACCCCCGTTAAGACTAAGGTACACGCATATTTAGCCTTAGGTACACCCCAGGACAACCCTTAGGTACTTGTATAAAAAAACCCTCCCAAATAATCCTTGGGTAACCCCATTTAGCACTCATAACCCCCACAAAAAGGCTTGTCAAATAAGAATTAGGTACCCCCGAAATTAACAATTAAACACCCCCAAAATAACCTTAGGCACCCCCAGAAATAAACAGCCGTCAAATATGCCATTACCACCACCGAACAAGCCTTAGGTACCCACCAAATAAATGTAAGGTACACCCCAATTAAGCCTTAGGTACACACCATAAGAACCTGTAGGTACCCACCAAAAAACCTCCAATTATGCCCTAGGTACCCCCAATTAATCCTTATGTATCCCCAAAATAAGGCATAGGTACCCCCAAAAATTTTCGTAGGTACTCCAAATCGCCTGGCACCGACTAATCCTGGGTTGTAATCGTGATGAAATAGAGACTTCACGTTCTCTGGAAAGTTAATCGGGAAGGTTACGATTAATCGCGAGACCTAATCTCGACTTGGCGATTAGTCGTGGGTCCTAATCGTGGAAAATCTGTCTCTTAGAATTCTAATGGTGGATCTCACGATTAATCATAGGGCTAATCGCGCCAATATGTTTGGTCTTTTTTTTGACTTTATTTTTTCCCAGTATATTCTATCTTATTTTAACCAAACCTATGGGGATGAAGAAGGTCCAAAACTTATGTACTACCTTTGTACCCTTGGCATACCGTAAAAATAATTCGTAGGTACCATGTGTCTAAGGTACTAAGAAATTATTCCGACGTAATCAAGTTTTGTAATAAGCCCTCAAAATACACCAACTTGGCACATGGTTGAAGAGAATCGTTACCCTGTGATGATCATGGGTACTATATATTATTATTAGTATGACATTCTAAGTGGAATATCTGTTTTATGTTGTAGGGACAAATGGATCAAGTCATTTCTACAAGTGGAAGTGAGCAATTAAGTGGAGATGAGGTCAGTGATGATATAGCGGATATAAATACAGTGCCTAGAGTTGCAAGAGCGCTAAGATTCGATGATGGCGAAGGGCATATTCAAAATTTGAGGCCATCCATGGGAATGGAGTTCGCATCTACTGAAGAAGCGTATAAATTTTATAACGCTTATGCAATACACAAGGGCTTCAGTATTCGAAAGAGTTGGAAGTTTTGTTGCTATAAAGAAAGGAAGAAGCGAACAAACAAATGGAATAAGGATGTGAAGAACCCTAGAAAGGAAACACGTACGGGTTGTTTGGCACACCTGAGTGTGAAAGCTAAAGACAATGGCATGTATTTTGTACTGAGCTTTGAGGACGAGCATAATCACGAGTTTGTTACCCCAAGTAAGGCCCACATGCTACTGTCACAGAGGAAAGTTACAGAGGCGCAATTAGCAGAAATTCTATTAGCCGAAAGCAGTGGCATACCACCAAAGTATGCTTTTAAGTTCATGGGTAGAGAAGCCAACGGAAGAGAGAATTTGGGCTTCCTACCTATTGACCATAAGAACCAAATGCGTGACAAACAGAGAGCAATGAAAGTAAGAGACGGATCAAACTTATTAATTTATTTTGAAAGACAACTGAAGGATGATCCATCATTCTTTTATGCTGTACAAGTTGATGACAACAATGAAATAACAAACTTCTTCTGGGCTGATCGGAAAATGCAAGAAGACTACAATAATTTTGGAGATGTTGTTTGCTTTGATACCATTTATAGGACAAACAAAGCCCAAAGGCTATTTGCGCCATTAATTGGAGTGAACCATCACAAACGTATGGTAGTGTTCGGAGCTGCATTGCTTTATGATGAGACGAAGACATCCTTTGTGTGGTTGTTCCAAACATTTATAAAGGCAATGAATGGGAAGATGCCAGTTGCCATCTTGACGAACCAAGATGCAGTTACGTCAGCTGCAGTTGCTTTTGTTTTTCCGAACACCTATCAGCGGTTATGTGTATGGCATTTGCACCAAAATTCATTGAAGCATCTCAATCACGTATTCCAAACAACAACCTCCTTTTCATCTAATTTCAATCGGTGTATATATAATTACGAGGAAGAGGCTGAGTTCTTGGAAGCGTGGGATGCAATGATTAAAAAATACCATCTCGAAGGCAATGAGTGGCTGAAGGGCATATTTAAGATAAAGGAGAAATGGGTCCTTGTATATGAAAGAACTACCTTTTATGCTGACATGAAGAGCACCCAATTGAGTGAAAGCTTCAACAGTTGGTTAAAGAAATACACGAAGTACAACTTGGACGTCGTGTTTTTTCCAGCATTTTTCAAGGCTCTTGGATGATATCCGTTACAAGGAACAGGAAGAAAATTATAATATGAGCCAACAAATTCCAAGAATGATGGCGGAAATTATCATATTGAAGCATGCAAGGGAGGTGTACACACCGAAGCTGTTTGAGATGTTTCAATCGGAATATGCAAAAGCTCAAAATATTGTTGTTAATGAGACTTCAAAGACTGAGACATCCATAATGTATAAAGTTAGCTTATTTGATCATCCTTTAGGGCATGTTATTACAGTTAAAACTGAGGATGATATGTTGAAATGCAGTTGCAATAAGTTTGAATTTTTTGGGATTTTGTGAAGCCATGCACTCAAAGTACTTGACATGCAAAATATTAAGAGGATCCCAAGTCAATACATATTAAAGAGGTGGACAAAGGATGCAAAGGGTTGCAGCCCAAGTTATAGTTGTTTGTCAAATGAGGAAGTGGCAAAGTTGTCAATGGTTAAATGGTACAGAGAACTTTGCCATAATGCCGTTAAATTATTAGTAACTATCGCCGAAACTGTTGAGGCATATGAATGCGCTGCACAAGGGCTGGCCATTTTAATGACCGAGGTTGGAAATGTGCCGAAGAACAAGCCTTCTTGCGCAGTGGATGGGAATGCAGAAGAGAATTTATTTGAAAATATTCCAATTAATGTTGCTGGACTTAAGAGGAAGCCGGGTCGATGTCGTAGTGAACGTTGACCAAAATTTTTTTCAGAAAGGGCTCCAAAGAGGAAGAGGAACCATGACATACCACCTCAAACAGCAAATACAATTCACACTCAAACTCCACCACAAACACAATATGCAAGTCAAAGCTCTGGATGGAGTGAGTCGATGGTATGATACTTACCTCATACTAATGTATTTGTTTTATTATATCATGTTTATTGGTTTTATGGGTGATTTTCTGATTTTTTTATGAATTATATTTATTCCATAGGCCTCTCATCAGTTTCGAACAGATGGAGTGGCGATGGAAATGCAATCAAGAACATATCCTATTGCTCAATTTGCAATTTTGTCTCCATTCGAACAACCTGGTATTTACACACCGCTACTGCAGGTATATTTTCTACAACATCCAACTCTTCAATACTTTGTGAAGAATTTCAATGCTTTGCAATGACATTCCATTAATTGCAGGGAGCAATCAATCTAAACATATTCCAAGAATCCAACTCAAGCAATACTATTGACCAGAATCAATTTGCCTCATATTCAAACTCTACTGTAGGGAGATCTCCAGGAGTTTATAGTGGAGATGAGAGCTTAATTCGTGAAGAAGGAGATTTAGGTCATTTCCCAGAAGTTTTGTGATTTTTTTGTATATAGCTATGACAAAAAGGGGGAGTGAATTGTGTATATTGAATGCAATGACAGTGTTAGTCCTGTAATTATATTGATTTTGTAGTGCAATGTAAGTGTTCATTTTTTGTAATTATACATGGATGTGTATGTACCGAATGTATACTTCCGGTGGAATAAGAATCGTAAATTTGAGTTAATTATTTAGTTCCATTAATTGGTTTAAGTTTTCAGAGCTTCTTGCTAGTCACTGTTGCATGTGTTTTTTTAAATGTGCATGAGTAATTCATAAATAGTGCTGTTCCTCTTGCAAGTCACAGGTTTAATTTCTATGCCCCCCAAATACTTGCCAAAATAACAATTAGTTACACCCCCAAATCAAAATAAGGTACCCCCATTAATAACACAGTTACATCCGAAATAGCTTCCCTATCTGCCTTAGGCACCACCCATAATAGCTTCAAAAACCCCCAATATATATATTTTGTACACCCCAACTTAAGAGTTAAGGTACCTCCCCTCCTCCCCCCCCCCCCCCCCCTCCAAACAACAATAAGAACCCACCCATCTGGACTTGAGGTATCCCAAATAAGCGTTAGGTACCTCCAATCATGCTTTGGGTACCCCACAAATAAGTCCAAGGTACCATCTGCACAAATAGCATGACGCGCGTACTTTGGACATAAATGCCCGAACGTTTTAGTACAAATTGGTGATTGAGAGTTCAACGCGCGAACGTTGCTTCCTAACGTGCGGGCCTTAGAAGCAAATTCTTCCTACTTCCTTCTTTTTTTTTGGGTGCAAAGATAAAAACTTGTTTAAATTACTTAACAACATAGTTAGAATTTACAGATCTAGCAAAGGAGCATCCCAAAAAATCCGCAACAACAGCAAAATGGATCTCCTTAGGATAGGTCTTTAACCAACAGCCTGACCAAAAATCCAAACCAAAATTGGCGAACATATCAGCAAACATAGTGGCTTCCCTAAAAGTAAAAGAAAATCTAAATTCAGAGAAGAACATAGATAAATAGTAAGCTTCGTCCAACAGATTTGCAATCTAAATTCTTCCTACTCCCTAACGTACCACTTTGCTCCCTATAATTATGCCCTTGTCCTCAGGCAATCCCACCAATGATGCCTTAGGTAGCCCCAAACTGAAGCCTATGATACACCGCCAATCATCTTTTCAAAGAAGGAACTGATTCGGAGTAGACTTATGGACAAATTTATACCAAATGTAAACAACAGAGGATTATGATGCTGTAATTACGAATACTTTTACTATGTGAAAACAAAACATTCTATACATCTGAGTTGCGTTGAAATAAATACATTTATATTCAAAACATAGAAGTATGTCTCAAATCAGCACACTACGATGCAATGTCAGCATCATCAGACACGGGAAGTGGTGGGAGGGATGGATTCTACTGACTCGAGCAAGTGAAGAGATGAGTCACTATCTTCACGACTTTTTTAACCAGCTTCTTCAGTCCACCAACTTCATGAGTGATAGATTCCTGAAACATTCCAAAATCATGTCGCAGACTGCCAAAATCCTCTCGAATCTCTCCAACATCTTGGCTAAGCCTACGAAAGGCTTCTGATGACAGTCTATGTCGTGAATATGTCTTGAAAAAGCTAAGTTGAGAAGTGGTTGGACCAAGATGTGATGACGAAGAAGGTCGTACTGGCTCTACTTCCTCGCTTTGTGGCTGCTGTTGGTGCTCCCTTGATGCTCCAGATCTCTGATCCACGTGACATTGGTGGTGCAAGGGTGTAAGTTGCACTTGATTTAGATTCATCTTTGAAAAAGGGTTTGAACAAACCACGGAATCAGGAGGCCCAGGTAAACCAAACCTCATCCCAATCCTGGTCATAAGATAGGCAAATGGAAGGGCTCTGTGACCAGATGAATGGACAACTTGACATATATATCTGCAAATGAATGTGGGCAGACAAAGGCGTGTCCGAGTAACGAGACGGTAGAGAAGGAAGACCATGGCTTTGGTCAGCTCGAACTTATTACCACACCTAGGATTGACATTGAATGTGAAGATGAGATGGAGTATTCTAGTCCAAGGGAAGAGCTAATTAGCTAGAAGCACTATCTTTTTTCATGGTGCATCAATCCCACACAGACATCGAGTGGCCTCAGCAAATTCCTCTTGCATTGGTGGGTTCAGGAAACGGACCTCTGATCTATGTATGCCCATTACATCACTTATCAAGTCAGGTGTGATAGTATAAGTAGAGTCTGCCACTTTGATCTCAAATGTAGGCTCACGAAAAGGAGGGGTGGACAAGTTATGGGATCCGGCGTAAAGTTGAGCAACAATCGAGGAGTTGGAAGCATCATCCCCCCAATCTAGAATGCCAAACCAACCAACAGATTCCAGAATTTGTACAATACCATATGGTTCTAAACATGATCTAACAACCGGTTTTCCAACAATCAAGGGTCGCTGCCGAATCTGCTCGGCTTGAGAAGGTCCAGACGATGAATTATCAGGAGAATAAGGCTCCCTGTGGATGGTAGACTGAGAGGGATTGGATTCCTCTGTCTCAGAAGGGCCGTAATGAGAGCCGGAAGATGATGAGGGACTTACAGGTGTAGGAGTCCTAGCCCTTCTCCTCTTACGGGCCATGCTAGCATTCTTTGTTCTAGGCATGATTTTAAAAAATAAATAAACAAAAAAACAAAACAAATCGACAGAAGAGAGCAGCAATATCTCTTGCTTGGAATTGAGGAATAGTAACACAAGTAGAAAGGTCAATAGAAACAACAATGGGAGAAGTCCACTCCTATAACTTTGACAAGGGTTGGATTGGAACACAAGGGTATTTGTGTCAAATATAAATGACAAATGAATAATTTCAAAGCTTACCAATGGTCAGGATGCACAGTGGAAACTTGGTGGAGCCAAACAGTATATTTGGCCGTGAGTTGAGGATAGAGATTTGGAGAACCCTGGAAGAAAGGTAAATTTTTATAAGATACTGTAGATTAATCATTATTTGGAGGTGTTAGGCAGCAGGAGAATAGTGGAATAAGGGGACCCATGCGTAGGAAACCCTAGATTAATCGTGAGTACGAAGTGGATGAAACCCTCAATTTATATCCCCAAACAAACCCTCGCGTGCGTGAATATAAATAATACATACGGCTGCACGATTAGTCGCAAAAATCTGTAGATTAATCGCTTGCTTAATCGCCATGTTTCGATTACTCATGGGACCTAACCCTGATGAAACAGCGACTTGCTGTATTATAATATGTATATTATTATGATATAATAATGTGTCTACAAATCATGGGAAAGGGATTGAATGATGTGAGAGTTTATAATATTCATGTCACTTTCTGAATGTGATTCATATAACATACACAAATTAATTTTTGAAGCTTCAATATATATAAATCTGAGTACCCCCAAAATAAGGCCAAGGTACCCCACTCTTAAACCCAAGGTACCACGCAAAGTTTTCCGAAACGTAACCCCACGAAGAGAGCACCAATACCCCCAGGTTTGACCGAGGTACCCCAAAGTTTGATAGAGGATTCCCATACATAATCCGAACGTACCCCCATGAAAAACCTTAATAAGGAAACATTTCAAATACAAAAGCGCGCACGTTAACGTGAACGCCGATCGTTAGAGGCAAATGTGGACTCTAGGCTTAATGTGCGTACATCAGCATGGAAGTTTGGGCGTTTCATGTATTTATATTAAGTTTTATTGCTATTAATCTAAACATTTCTATACATATATAAGACATATATGTATATTTAAATGTACAAATATATATGTATATGTACACATGTATTTATATATGCTATACATTTGGTACTCCACCCAAATAAGCCTAAGGTACATCAGCAAATAAGCCAAAGGTACCCCATAATGATGCGTTACGGTAGCCACAAATATGACGCAAAATAATGGAAGGGTACCCCAACTTAAATGAAGGTACCTACAAAAATAATACTAAAGTATCCCATAAGTAAGGCGAAGGTACCCACAAGAAGGAACTACTAATAAACGAAAACGCGCGAACGTTGATCTCCAATGCGCGAACATTTCAGTTAAAGAAGACAAATAACGCACGAGCGTTTAAAAGAAACGTTCGCACGTTGAAGTATATTAAGAATTTTTACCTGTGGTACCTTCGGTATAAGGGGGTATACCTTCATCTTCCATTGTGGGGTACTTACGTTTTACAAGGGATACCCATACCATATTTTGGGGCATTTTTGGGAGGGGGGGGGTGTACCTTAATCTTCCATGTGTGTGTTTGTGTGTATATACATACACACACTATGCATATATGTACATATAAAAGTAGCACACAAATATATATAAATATACAATTATGTTGTGTTTTAAGAATCTTAAATATTTGTATATTTGTATACATAAAAAATACACACATATATAAAATATATATTTGTGTATATATATAAAAAAATGTCCATATGTGTACCCAAGTACATGTATGTTGTGTACACATGTACATGTATGTACAAGTATATGTGTGTACAGATGGATGTACATGTGTGCACATGTATACACGTGCACACATGTACTCGCGTCTACACACAATGTATATCTGTGTACATGTGTACGTATACATGTACACGGACAACTACATATATGTGTGTGCATATACATGTACATGTGTGCATGTGTACACGTGTGCAAGTGCATTAACATGTGTACGTGAACCTTTACATATGCACACACATGTATACCTGCGTATATATGTATGTACTTGTGTACACATATTTGTATGTGTGTACACATGTATATGCAAAACCCTGGATTTTCCTAAAAGTAAAATAAATAATTAAAGGATAAATTGTGAAGAGACTACTAAGAAATATAATAGTAGGGGAATTAAAGAGAGATATAAAGGTTAAAATAGGAATTTAAAGATGAAGGGTAATTTGGTCATTTCAATTTGTTAAATTCATGAAAGACAATAAGATAATTAGTTATTAAGTCAACAAATTCAACTAGACAAGATCTTAGCCTAGTTGGATGTAAAATAATGAAATTAAGGCTTAAAGGGTGGAAAAAAGGGCTTAATGGTAATTATACTACTTAGGGTCCAAAATTTAGGTATTTTGAGTGAATAATAAAAGTCTAATTACAATTTAAAATTAGGAATAGTATTAAGCACGAAAATTAATTACAAGATTCCTTAAATGAGAGTTAAAAGAGTTAAATTAAGGAGAAGGGTAGAAGAGGGAATATTCTAAGTATATTAGAATAAGCTAAACCTAATTAGAGTTGGACTAATAGGGAGGCTATAAAAGAGAGGTTTAAAGAGTGCTTTAGGTTTTGAAAATAAGTTAGAAGGAGAGGGAAATTCCTGCATAAGTGATAGGAGCAAAAATAGAAGGAGAGAAGAGAGAAAAGAAAGGAGGAATTAGAAAGAAGAGAAGTTGCAGAGATGGCAAGCCAAGTTTGAACGGCGAGCTAGGAATATCCAACCGTTGGAATGGGCTGAAATTTTAGAGTTTTGTTCTACTCATGGAAGACTTCAAACTGAACGGTGGAGATTTTAATTGGGGAAGTCTAAAGGGGTGTAATAGGCTCCAAAAACAGGCACAAGCGAAGTTTCTGAAAAATCTGGGTTCATCAAAAGGCAAGTAGCAAACCCTTGAGACTGGAGGAATTGCATGTTTTTCTTGTAATTTTTATGTTAGATCGTATTGTTTTCGAAGTTGGATTTCATGGGAAAAGCTTATTTGTTTATAAAGAATTGTTTGGTGATTTAACTTTCTTTAAAAATCAAGAAAAGGTTGATCATGGTGAGTTTGAACCTAAAAAGAAACTCAAGATAAGGAGAAAGGTGATAGGATTAGTTTAGGGTTGTCCCAGAACTAGTTTAGGATGGAAATTAGATGTTTAGAATCAAAACAAGTAAATAGTATGTATAGAAAGTTCTAAAATTTCCGTAAATTGAAGAAAAACAGTATTATAGCTGAAGCGCTCGATACACCGCTCGAGCGTTACCTCAAGCGATAGGCCTGTGCAAAATAACAGAACCTAAAAACCTAACCGCTAGAGCAGTCACCCGAGCGACCCTTCGAGCGACCAACTGTCAGAAATTTCTAAACTTGGGATTCGTGCCCAGATTTAATTTCTAATGATTTTTCTTGGAATTTTAATGTTACAACATATGTAAATTGGGTAATTTGAGATGTAGGAAGTGACGGAATTAAATTCGGATAAAAGGATAATTATTTGAGATAATAAATGTAATAAGAATCAAAGGAGACTAGTTAAGGTAAACATATGCACTCAGACTACTTTCATTAGGATTCTAAGTATGAAACCTAGTCTAATAAGTCATAATAGACCTAAATTAACTTCTGGAAAGAATCAATAGCCTAACCCAAAGGTTTTTAGGGATTTAGGGTACTAGTTGGTAAATAAGGATTTAAAAAGAAAAGATTTTAGGATGAACCAAAGTGTAGGATTTGGAGTAAATTTTGTAAGAATTAAAGAATAACATGAATACTGAATTAGAATGATAAACTAAGTATGCTCACACTAACACGACTGAAATCTGAACCTGTTATTTAGAATTTGTGTAAACTCTCGCACTTTTCTTATTTTATGATCTGGAACTCTGTTTAAGAACCATTTAATGGTTATTTTGAACATCTTTTGGTTGGACATCGTGGCTTTGGAAATTATTGCAGGACACAGCACTTGGGACATGGTTGTGATTATTGGTACGAGGTTTATTGCTGAATATTGTATTTGTGAGTTATTCAAGGTTTTGATTGTGAGTTGTGTCTAGTGGGTAATTCTTAGTATGGATCCATAGCTTAGCTAGGAAGTGAAAGGGAGTTGGCTGGTAAGTTATTCTTGTTCGGAACTTTCCAGTATGCGGTCCATTGTACTAGCAAGTGCGGGCGACGTAGGCGGCAATCCTTGATCGCTGCAGGTGTGGCCTGGTCTTAGCTGAGGTTGCTTTCGGTAAACGGTTTTTATTTTGTTATTCAAGTTACCATCCGCATGCTTCAATGAGACATCGACTTTCATGAGCTTTATATTGGTCATGATGGTAGGTTACTTGTGACTCGCATGTTGGAGCTATGATTTGGCCGTGCTTGAGGATCACTTGTGACTTGCACATGCACTGGTATTAGACGTGTTGTTGTGGGTCCATTTATCTTTGATCGGATTGGTATGGCCTCCGCAGAAGCGGTACCCATGATGGGATTTTATTTTGGACTCTGGATTGTACTCGCCAACCTATCCGTGTATCTCGGGGGTGATCTGCATTGATGGTTGATGAAGGAGATGGTAGTGACTGCAGGTGCGGGCTCCATCTATCATGTAAGTCGTGATGTGGTGAACTATGGGGGCAAGAATATCTTATTAAGTGGTTTTAGTTCATGAGTCCTATTATGTCACACGTGTTTGTTTCAGATTGGTAAATTGTTATTGTTATATCATTGTATTATCGTGGTTTTGGTTTTATCGATCACCCCATAACTATCTTTGTAAATCATTATGGACTGTTTTTACTTCATGCATCTGCTACTTGTTGAGATTTATTCTCACTCATGTTTCTCCCCATTTTTCAGGTACTCTTGGCAAGGACGTCGAACTTTGGGGCTAAGTAGTAGCTATGTAGTCTGTATAGATGTAGGATGTTCATAGAAGTTGAAATCCTTGTATATCACATTCGTTGATTAATAAAGAGAATTTGATTTTAAGTTTCCGCATTTACTTTGATTATAAAGTTAAAAAAAGTTTTAAATTATTCAGATTCTTTAGTTGCTTTGTTTATTTACCCTAACACCTCGGGTTTGGGAATGGACCCGGAACCGGGGTGTTACAGTACATGTACACATGTGTGTACATGTGTACACATGTATGTACATGTACACGTACAACAACATATACATTTGTACATGTAAATGTACACATGTATATATTAAGGTACGCAACAGGTACCCCCAAATAAAAGGAAGGTACCCACAAAAATAATACTAAGGTACCCCATAAGTAAGGTGAAGGTACCCCGAAGAAGGAATCACTAACAAACGAAAACGCGCGAACATTTCAGCTAAAGACAACAACTAATGCGCGAGCGTTTAAAAGTAACGTTCGCGCGTTGAAGTATATTAAGAATTTTTACCTGGGGTACCTTTGGTATAAGGGGGTGTACCTTCAGCTTCCATTGTGGGGTACCTCCATTTTACAGGGGTACCCTTACCATATTTTGGGGCATTTTTTTTGGGGGGTGTACCTTAATCTTCCATGTGTGTGTTTGTGTGTATATACATACACACACTATGTATATATGTATGAGGGTACATTGCGCTGATATGGGGAATACCCCCTCGGCTTACTGGATTGTACCATGCCTTATATATATATATATATCTAAAAATTTTCTTATATATTTAAATGTATATAAGAAATTTTCCTAAATATATAAGAGAATTTCTTATATATTTATATATATAAATTTCTATATACATTTCTTATACATTTATATATAAGAAATGTATAAGAAATTTAATAAATTTCTTTTGTACATTTATAAGAAATGTAGAAGAAATTTCTTATAGATATAATTTATATAAGAAATGTATAAGAAATTTATAACTTTATAGATATAATTTATATATCTATAAATTATATAAGAAATTTAATGAAATTTTCTATAAGAAAATTTCTTATTGAAACTTTTTATAAATTTCTAAAATTTATAAATTTTATATATGTATATACATATACATATACATACATACATACATACATACATATATATATATATATATATATATATCATATACATGTATATATGTATATAAGAAAAAGAAATTTATATATATACATATATATACATTTATATATATACATACACATATGTTATATAATATATATAATATACATATATGTATATATGTATATACATATATGTTGTATAATATACATATAAGTACCTATCACACACACACACACACACACACACACACACACACACACACATATATATATATATATATATTTATATATACATATGTGTATATATATATGTGTGTGTGTGTGTGTGTATAGGTACTTATATTTATATTATATATATTATACAACATATATGTATATATAGATATGTATACAAATTATATAACATTTAGATAATTATATATATTATTATTTTTACATAAGTAAGCCAGGATTGATTGCATTAGTTAATTAGATATATGTATATGTGTATATATACATATACATATAAATATTCACACACACACACACACACACACACACACACACACACACACATATATATATATATATATATATATGTTATATATATGTATATATATGCATATATAGATATATTATACATTGATATAATATTGCAGATATTATATAACATTATCTATATATATATATATATATATATGAAAGGTTATGTGACACATATATGCATATATAAGACAGGAGGGGGGTATCCACCAAATCAGCGCAATGTACCCTCCATTCATATATACATAGTGTATGTATGTATACACACACATGGAAGATTAAGGTGCACCCCCAAAATATGGTAAGGGTACCCCCTGTAAAACAGAGGTACCCCATAATGGAAGATGAAGGTACACCCCTTTATACCGAAGGTACCCCAGGTAAAAATCTTAATATACTTCAACGTGCGAACGTTCCTTTTAAATGCTTGCGCGTTATTTGTCTTCTTTAGCTAAAACGTTCGCGCGTTGGAGATCAACAGTCCGCGCATTGGAGTTTGTTAGTGATTCCTTCTTCGGGGTACTTTCGCCTTACCTATGGTGTACCTTAGTATTATTTTTGTGGGTACCTTCATTTTATTTGGGGTACCTATTGCATACCTTAATATATACGTGTGTACATGTACATGTACATGTACACGTATATGTTGTCGTACGTGTACATGTACATACATGTGTACACAAGTACACACATTTATACGCAGGTATACATGTGTATGTATATACAAACAAACACACGCATATGTGTCTATATATATGGGTATATATATGTATATATATTTTAAAAAAATTGCATATGATTATGTACAGCTGTATTATGAATACATATTATAATACTTAAGCCTAAGGCATCCAACAAGAAATGGGAAAGTATGGTTAGGAGAAAGTACCCTGAAAACGAGGCGTGGGTACCCCCACTTTTTGCGCTTTGGTACCCCCACTTTTTGCCTGAGGTACTCCCAACATAAGTCGAGGGTACCCTTTAAAAAAGGCCCAAAGTAGTATACATATTTAATATCAATGCGCGCATGTTCTCATGAATGCTCGAATGTTCGATTTTGGCTTCAGTACCCCCACTTTTTGCCTAAGGAACTCTTAACTTAAATCGAAGGTACCCTTTAGAAAAGGCCCCAAGTAGTACACATATTTGATATCAACGCGTGCACGTTCTCGTGAACGCTCGAACGTTTAATTTCTGCTTCGGTACCCCCACTTTTTGCCTGTGGTACCCCCACTTTTTGCTTGAGGTACTCCCAACATAAACCGAAGGTACCCTTTAAAAAAGGCCCCAAGTATTACATATATTAAATATCAATGCACACACGTTCTCGTGAACGCTTGAACGTTCGATTTCGGCTTCAGTACCCCCACTTTTTTCCTGAGGTACTCCCAACATAAACCAAAGGCACCCTTTAGAAAAGGCCCCAAGTACTACACATATTTAATATCAACACGCGCACGTTCTCGTGAACGCTCGAATGTTCACTTTCGACTTGGGTACCCCCGCTATTTGCCTAAGGTACCCCCACTTTTTGCCTAAGGTACCCCCACTTTTTGCCTGAGGTATTCCGAACATAAACCGAAGGTACCCTTTAAAAAATTCCCCAAGTAGTACACATATTTCATATCAACGCGCGCACGTTCTCGTGAACACTCGAACGTTCGATTTCGGCTTAGGATTTTCGTTGAGGTACCATCGGCTTAATCTTTGGGGTACCTAGAGCGCATATGAGGGTACCATCGCCTTCCTTTCGGGTACCTTTGGTAACCTATGTGCCTACTTCCATGTTAATTTTGGGGCATCTAAGGGGAACCTCAAGGGTTTCCGTTGCGAGGTGTTGGGTGTGTACAAATCCATATAAATTTATGTATAAAATATCTAATATAACAATTGTGAAACATGTCGAATTTAACATATTAAGTAGAATATATAAATATATTACGAGATATACACGTATCTATGTTTTAATATAAAAACTTAAATTTAAATAAAATAATAAGTACATATGGGAGCGTGTGTCCGGGCGTTTGCCTATATATACAAAGAAACAGGACTGGCGCATTATTTCGTGCATGCGTATCGAAGCCATCCGAAGCACTTCATCTTCATCTCGATAAAGTCTTCTTAGGGTGGGTATACCACTTCATTCTCTTCAGGAAGTTGTCCAAATTTGTTATTTCTGGTTCGAAGGTGTGACTGATGCTTTACGAACGTTACTTCTTTGATTTCATATGTTACGATTAGGGTATTAATTTGTTCATTTAGGGCTTCCGATCTATGTGTTTATTTGAATGTCTTGAAAAGGTACATTTGGCTTTGTCTTCGTTGGAATGGTTTCTATTATCGGTTGAAATCAAATTACTATTCACTTTTCCTATAAGCCTTTGACAAGTACAAATCCCTATTGTTATCTCCCTAACGCGTGAATAATGCCTGCACTTTTTTCTCAAGTGTTGGGGGTTTTTTTCCACAGAATTATTCATATTATTCACATTCTATATTATTTGCATTTGGTAGCACTCATCTTTTCTGTCTAACATTATCGTTTGCTCTGTGTTTTTTTGTGCATATTTTTTTCTTCCTCTCTTCTTCTGAACTCTTAGATGGCCCTTAAGACCAGAGCCACATCTTCTAAACCTAGGACATCCTCCAAGAAAGCCAATAAGAAACCCAAGACTGATTCATTTGATAATTCAATCTTCATCAATCAGAAAGCCAAGAAGATGTACGAGACTAATATTAGCCACAGACAAATCTTGCTTGAAGGAGGGGTTCTTCTAGACGACTTCCCTGAGTCTATTTGTGGAGCATTTACCAAGAGAGGATGGGATGACTTCCTACTCTCATCCCAACACCTAGTACATAAATTCTATTCAAACATCTACAACATCGCAGATGCCCCCCCACCCTTCGATACCTCTCTCAAAAGGCAGCCCATCCATGTAGATTCTAATACCATCGCTAAGGCCCTAGGTATTCTAAGAGTTGAAAATCCTGAATTCCCGTATGTTGATGCTCCCTTACCATATTTGCTCAATGCAGTGGCTGCTTTCTTATTGACCACTAGGAGGAAGGGGGATTATGAAGGCAAAGCTCTGGATTCCTCCCATTTTACATTTGACACCTCATTCATATACAAAATCCAATGCTCTAATGTTGCGCCAATGAGTCACAGATCAATTGTGCCTCCAATGAGAGCACTCTTGCTTTATGCATTGGTCAAGAGGCATTCAATTGATGCTGCCACCATCATGATTTCATCTATACTTAACTCTTTTCTCAATACCAAACATAGGTATGGACTTCCTCTCGGGTGTGCCATTACAAAGATAGTCAAGATGCATGAAATTGACTTCCCAAAGTATGAGTTACTTGCTCCCCTTCCTCTTATCAGTACTACATCATATAATAAGTCCAAGGGGCAGTACAACAAGAATCATCCTCCTCCTCCACCCCCTCCCCTTGTTCCAGGGGTCCATGCTCCTGCTTCTCCATCTCCTCCCCCTGCTAGTGAAGATCCTCCCCCCAATGTTTCTACAAGACATGAGCATGATCTTCCTCTCCTCGAGTCTGCTACACATGATCAACCTGTGAAACCTGATATTCCATCCTCATCGGCGCTTGCTCCTGCTGCTGCTCCTATAGACCAAACAACTTCTTCCCAATTTCCTCGTGGACTCGCATCAATCCTTTCACAGGTTATGGGAATACATTGTGAATTAATGAATCAAACAAAGCTACTTATTGAGAACCAGGAGACGATGAAGCAGCAGATAAAACAATTGTATGATGGTCAGCTTGCATACAAGCATGAAACTAATCGCAACATTGCTAAGATGGAACATCTTCTTAAGAACATAGAAAGTGACACCTACTCTACAAAAAAGGATGTACGAGAACAGATTGGGATGAAGTTTGCACAAATCGACACCAAGTTGAATTGGGTGAGGACAATAGTCTGGAATGCTGATGACACACTAAAAGTAGTGCATAATAAGCAAACCAGGCTGAACGAGATATATTTGGAGATGCAACAAGACTACAGCCGGGCCATGAAGCACTTTGAATTGGAAAATCAGGAGCTTCAAAGGCTGAATAGGGACAAGGGAGAACAGAGGACAGTTATCAAAGCAACTTCTGAAGGTGTCATTGGAAAGCATATTCCTCCAAGTGATGCGGAGTACATTCGAGATGAACATTTGTTGCTTCAATCACTTGAACCTGCACACAATGTTCCTAATCTAGGAGGGCCTGCCCCATAGTCTTGAACCTCTTTTCATGTATTTTGAGTATAGAATGCATATAATTTGACCATCTTTTTTACTTATGTGCCTGTAAAATGTTCCGATAAGTGTATGCAAAGCAAATATTGTTTGGTCTTCGCTTTCATTTGTCATATTCCTCTTTCTCTCAAAATGGAGTTCATTGGGTCTAGCACGTCGTAATGCGTGTACATGCAAAACAACCAGTCCAAGGTGCTGCTTATATAAGCCTATGATAATGAAATTCCACCTATAAGATGATGGTATTATGCGAAATGATTAAAATCTACAACGAAGGCTGTGGGAAGAAGGGGAATGCAAAACAAGTCAGCATATATTAGGTACTCCCCCAAAAATAATCTTGAGATACCCTTCCAAATGTGCCTAGGTATCCCCCAAATTAGCCCAGGGTACCCCCCACACAAGCCTTAATTTATCCACAAAAAATTCTCCAAATTAAGGGAAGAGTACCTCCAAGTAACACCTAGGTACCCCAAAGGTAAATTTAAGTACCCCACAAGAAACTTGAAGGTACCCCCACGTACAAAATAGTGGAAGCACTTCAACGCGCAAATGTTTCCTGGTAACGCTCGCACGTGCTGTGCACTTTAGAACTGAAATGTGCGCACGTATTAGATTAACGAGCGCGCGTTTCGTTCATTATCAATTCCTACTTGGGGGTACCTTCGGCTTACTTATGAGTTACCTTAATATTAATTTTGGGGGTACTTGGGTCTTACTCAGGGGTACCCTTCCATTATTTCGCATCATACTTGTCGCTACCTCAATGTTTTTATTGGGGGGGGGGGTACTTTGGCTTATTTGATGATGTAAATTAGGCTTATTTGGTGGGGGCCTTGGGCTTATTTTGGGGTGTACTCAACTCTTACTAGGTGACACCTAAGCTTATATGGGGTGGGGGTGGTACAATGTGCTGATTAGGGGGTTATCTTAGCCTTCAAACGAACCGTACCTTCATTTTGTTTTGGGGGGAGTACCTAATGTATAGTAACTTGTTTTAAAATTTGGTGTAATTTATGAACAATGAGTTTGATGAATCTGTGGCTGTAAGACCTCGGATATTTAAGTACTTTTAATTAAGAGGAATTAGAGATTAAAAATATTTAATTAGAGTAATTAACTCCAATTGGTTCATTTGGTTTGGTTTACTTTAAGTAAATCAGATGAAATGGTTTGGGTTAGTTGAAGTTGGTTTGGGTTGGTTTAAGTGAGTAGGTTTGGTTTAGTTAGATTAGGTTCGGTTGGTTGGGTCTGGTTCAGATGGGGTTCAGTTCATTTAATTGGTTTAATTCCATTTAAGTGATATATATATATATATATATATATATATATATATTGTATTTGAGGGAAAGAACCCGTAGGTTCTTTCCATTCGTATCTAAGGGTTGGGGAGAAAGGAGAATAATGTAGAGAAGAAGGAGAGGAAGAAGGAAGAAGAGAGGAAGGGGGAAAGCTCTTAGCTGGATTTGCACACCCAAAGGTAAGTAGCACCCTTTCAACTCATTGTTTTCAAAGAACTCGGAGTTTAGAAGAGAATGACATGTTTGATGGTTTCATGCTAATTTGGGGTTTTGTTGTTCAGATTGTAAATGGTTGAATGTTCCTTCTTGAGTGTTCTTGATGAATTTTTGAGCTTTAAGTTGAAGTAAATTGGAATTCTAGCAAAAATTTCTCAGATTTGGGTGTTTTAGGTCACGTGAAGGATAACCCTAGATTTGCCGTTATTTCTAAGTTAAATTGTTTTAGAATCATGTTAAAAAGTATCCTCAAATGTTTTAGAAGCAATTCCCAAAGTTTTAGAGTCATTGGATTAAGATTTGGTAGTGAAATCTCAAAGAAAAACCTCAAAAATCGCGTCTTTTCCATAACCTGTAGAAACCCTGATTTTTGTCCTGGTGCCTGAAGAATGGTTAAAGTGACCTATCAAGCAACCAGCCAATTTTAGCACTAAAAACAAAGCGCCTGAAGAATGGTTAGAGCGACCTATCAAGCGCCCAGCCTGAGTTTTCTGAACCCGAAAGCTAAATTAGGCTGCTCGAAGCAGGCTTGAGCGACCGTTCGAGCGCCCATGACAGAAAATTTATATTTCTTTCCAAATTGAGTTGATTTTCATTACAAAAGTGTTTTTAATCAAATCCAACACATGCACACTTAAGAATTGGGTATTGAGGGAGTGCTTTCACGGGCTTTTCAATAAAATTCCATTTTTTAAGGATTTTGTGCATGTTTTCTAAACTATTCTTTTTTATAAGATACTGTTGGTTTTATATCCTCACCAAAATGAAGTTATTTTTCTTTCTCTAGCAAGAACATTCTTATGAGATCTTTTCTAAAGTTTTCAAAGATCCAAATGTTATCTTCATGGAAATGAGTATTTTGGAAGGCCGAGGGCCTATAGTATTGGTATGGTGTCTTTGTGGGTAGTGGATGGTCGTTCACCTTGGCTAGGGGTAGTGGACTGTTGTTCACCTTAGCTAGGGGTAGTGAACCTGCATCCACCACAAATGCGGAATATGGAGGTAGTGAATTAAGTTCACCATGTTCTTGGAGGCATTGTGGGTAGTGAACCCAAATTCGCCCCAGAAGTTCAGAAATGTGGAATCATCTAATCGTGGTTTGTTTTATTGTTTGGTGCTACTTTGGTATTGTAAAGAAAAGATGCTTTTGAAAGTAAATGTGCTGATATTGTTGAACCGTGGTTGTTGAACCATGTTTTGGTGGGCTTGGTTGTAGAATGGATCCATGTCTAAGCCAGGTAGTGTGTTGGGATAACTTGTGTGAAAAGTTTTACTCTTGTCCAGCATGTGATACACGATTCTGGGGGTTGTGGACGGCCGTTCACCCTAGCTCATGAGGGGCCGAGGGTTGTGAACTTGCATCCACCTCAGAATGTGCCACAGCAATCCGTAAAGTCAACTCGATAGTCTCATAGAGATGAGATCACTAACTTGATGGTTTATAAGAGATCACTAACTTGATGGTTTGAAAGAGATCACTAACTTGCTGAATGGTTGGACTGGGTTGTACTTGCTAGCTCATGCATGTCTTATGCTTGAGTGATCCGCTTGGGAAGAGCGATCCTAGCTAGATCTTTCCTTGTAAGTCGCGAGGGGGCGAATTGGACATGAGATTGTTATTGAGATTTTACTGATATTGCAGTTTGGTTTAATCTAGGTTTATCTGTTTATGATTTAAGACTCCATAAAGTTCAAGTATTGTTTACATGAGAATGAAATACCTCTTCGCATGATTTTGCCAGAGATTGATTGTACAATATATGAGCATGCTACTTTAATTTTTGGAAAACCTGCATAAATTGTTCTTATCATGCATTGTGCTACTTACTGGGACATTAGTCTCAGGCGCGTTTTGTTTTATCGGTTTTGTTTTCAGATAGATCTGCAGGGCAAGAGCAAACTGGGGTAAGAAGAAATAATGAACCTGATGATGATTACCACCCTGAGGATTATTACTATCCTGGATAGGGCTGGAGAGCACTTTTGTAGTTGTCTATTTTTGGATTTTTTTATAAATTGTGCATAGAAAGAGAGAGAGAGAGAGAGAGAGAGAGAGAGACTGTGTGTATAAAACTTAGTGGAACTTTATCTATAGACCTTTCATGTTAGAAATATGTATATGGGTTTAACTTTTGTCTTCACTGGCAACCACAGTGATGTTATATATAACTGTGTTTTATCAAGTGTTAAGAGTCTTCGTGCAAACTTACTATTTTAGCTGTTATATAGCAGTTTTCCATTAATTTAGGAAGCGTTTCTGGGACCTCACCTGATGTCAAGGAACCGACATATACCTTTAATGAACATGTCCAGGTCCTGGGCGTCACAATGACAGAACTTAAGCAATCAAAATAACAAAGCTTTTATTCAATGGATACAATGTCTTATGTATACAATACTTTACAAAAACCTAATCGTGAAACATCATAAAAAACTAAACATGCCATAAAAGTAAAATCCAAGTGAATGCTTGATTCAACTACAGCATTCATTACAGGAACATCCTTGTTCTCAAATAAATACATACAGATTCCCCAAAAAATAAAATTTTAATTTTACGCATGTATAATATAAAAATATTAATACATCAAACTCTCCCCCTCAGTATAACTCTTCTTCACAATATCATCCTTCACTGTGTTTTCTTCGTGGAGGATCATCTCAGTCACAATACTTCTTCTGAAGTTCGGAATATCCTTCTATTAAAAAATAACAAAACTATTAATAATGTGATCATTTGGAGCTTTTGAAAACACAATTGAATAGGATGGGAGTTGTAGCGTACCTACGTGAATCGAGGAGAAAGTTCTCCTCTCCAGTAAGTGGGGAACTTCATGGCGAAGATGCCACAGTTATTGCTACAAAAGATGCGATTACAAGTTAATGCTATTAATATCATATCGTAGTAAGGATGGAAAAAAAAGTATAGGTGGAAAACGTACGGGTTGCCTTGCTGAGGAAGCTTAAGAGTGTCTGCTTTCGTCCTTGGAAATGTGCTTACTAAAACTTCCTTTTCCCATTGCCATGTGCATATAATATCTACTGATTTTAGCTGAAATATAAAAATTGATACTTAATAACAACATTAGTGACATAAGAAATTATTACGTTGATCACTTATCACTCCTGTGAGAACTTCGTGGGTTCTCCACACCTTCATCGAGTTCAAAAAAAAATACTTTCTTCTTCTTCATGTCAACAACGCACATGTACCAATGTTCTTGCTCCAATATGGGGAAAAACAACTGCATACAAACATATTTATTAGCCCTACCCTATTAAAAGATCCTAACAACAATGGTGAGTTAAGCTTACCATTTGGTAGTTCACCATATTCAGTAGGTACGATGGATCAAATTGATCAATAAGTTTGGTAAGGTCTTGGTTTATTTCTGCCTCGCAAAAAGTCCGAAAAGTTATAATATAAGTTCAACAGGAGTATTACAGACCTTGTCAAATGATTTTGAAGAATGTCGTAGTAATTACCCCAATATCTGACATGAAGAAGTAACATGGGCCTTCAACCTGATGTTCATGGAAATTTAGCATCCGCATGTAGTAATCCACGATCTACATAGAAAAAAATAAAATCTCAAAATCCAAATATTTATGCGATCTGACAAGATACTTAGGTTGTTAGACTCCTACCCAGTTGGTAACCCATTTCGTTGGCTTCAAACACTCAAACTCCTTGCGGTCAATGAAGATATTGAAGAATCTCACCAAAACCTCGCTACATATATATCCCACAAAAGAAACAGTCAAACCATACGCAACAATTTACAAAGAAACAATGCATCAAACATAAATATGCGAAAGTACGAACTCTGGATCGAGGTCCTCACAGAATGCATAGTCGCAAACCGCGCATCCAACATCCAACGAAGTCCTACTTGAAGATGCCTCCACTGGTTCGCTTCCCTACAAGTTTATCAAAAATTTCAAAAAATGAATATATGGTTGTCAACCTAATTCTAACCGAAAAACAAAAAACAATTCCTTTAGAAAAACTGAGAAAAAACATACCAATGGCTTTATGGCCGCATCTACAATGTTCAGATCCAGCAACAACCTAGCCTCCTCAGGTTGAACACCGCCAGATGGCACCTGTAATATATTTCATGTAGGTCACACGATCTTTACATCGACAATTTTGCTCTTTGATCTACTATAGTAAAGTTCTACATGAATGGTTGACATGCAATTAGACATCCAATTACATACTACTTACCGTTTGCGTTAGTTTTTCGGCATCGAGTGATTGTTTACTCTTTATGGCCCTCCTCTTCTTTTTCTCCACGGTGATGGTTGTAAAAGGACTCCTTTTTGCCTTGCCGGGCACCTTCATACGTTTCAATCTCGGAGCTTCAATGGGTTGAAATGGAACGGTTGACCCTTCATATTCTCCGGGTGTTGGATCCGGGATACATTCCGCCATAGATTCAATATCTTCGATCGGCGACACTGGGCAAGGGCCCTCCGGTGGAGAAGCAACGTTTACTGAAACCACAAATGGTTCCCGTGGAGACTGAGGGGGAGAGTAGCTTCGGTAGGCACGAGCATATCCAAGAAGCTCCAAAACCATCTCTCTTAATTTAGCTTGCCCTACTTCAAGATTGTTTATCATCAACTTCAATTTCTCTGCCTAAACAAATCAAGCAACAAACATTTGCATTTCTATAAGATCTAGAACTTATGATGAATAATGACAAAAACCGAATTCCATTACCTCCTTCTCCAAAGCCTTCAATCTCGGGGATTCGGCTACCTCACGCTGAATGGCAGCAACTACCTCCGTTAGCTTCTTTATCACTGCCATCAATTTATCCTACTAAAACACACAATCAAGTAAAATTTATGTCCATGTACGTGCAATAAATATTGAGTACCCCCTCTTCGATAATATAAATACAATATAATATAATATACCTTCTTCCTCCCCTTTGATTTATCGGACTTCGAAACATTTTCATATTCAATATGTTCTAGAATTTTCATGTCCTTCTCCTTCTCTTCTTTCTCCCTCTCCAATGCATCACCATCATTCCACATGGTGATGAGAGGAGCTTTTGCATCCGAGTCTATCGTAGTCCCATCCATGCGTAAACAGTCATAATAGAACATCTGTGATTGAGTAAACATTTATTCCATTACAATTTAAGCATACCAAATATATGAAATGTGTGTATAACAATAATTTACCTTTAGAAAAACCAAACAACCACCGACATATTTTTGGTGGTTCTCCTTGTATCGGCGGATTGCGGCAATGAGCCAATCAAGAACCAACTTTGACCAATTGAGGGTACGTTGTTTCTCCATATCCATTACGAGATTTAAGAACTTTTTGCTGGCCTCTGACTTAGCTTGAGGGCATAAAAATGAGCCCAATGCAAGCAATACAAAAAGCCTCGCAAAATCTTCATCCGCTGTCTCCTTCTCTTTCAGTCTTCTCTCCAGCTCTCCTAAAGGTATCTTATCCTTCTCATCACAATACATTGTCCTTAATTTTGTGAGGTCGTTTTCCACATCATCGATTTTTATAGTCTCTCCGACAAAGGCCACCCCAATATCCGCTCAACATCAAAAGGTAATATATCAAACGTCCTTCCACTTACTTCAAGGTAACATTTATCAGGATCAAATGAAGCCAATAAGGAGACAATGTTGCCCTTATAACAGTGTCTAATCGTCATATCAAGAAGGCTTCCCAGCCCAATTTCTCTAACAGCTGGCCTCTAGGACTCGTTCAATCTTTCGATAATTTTTTGCAGTCGTTGAGGCGTACATCTATTGCGAACTCCTTCCCCGTTTGGTGCCATTTATTTACAAATAAATACACAAATTGATTAAAAAACTTTGCAATGTGACTATATACATGTGACATTTATAAAATCAATATGTAAATTGAAATACACCTTACATACCCCACAAATATGCATTTTGTACCCCACAAATAAGAATTGGATGCCCACAAATAGGCCCCCTAAATTGGTTTACCTACAACTAGAAATTGGCTTACCAACACCCAATTAAGCCTTAGGTACCCCCACCCAAATAAGGCTTTCGTACCCCACAAATAAGCCTTGGGTATCCCCAAATATCCCCCTGCCCCAAAATGTTCTAGGTACACCCCAAAAATGCCTTAGTTACACCCAAGTGAGCCTTAGGTACCATCCCCATAAGTCTTGGGTAACCCACCAATTATGAATTAATTGGGGAGGGGGGCCTACCTTGGGCTTATGTGGGGGAGGGGAGGGGAATCTAAGCCTTACTTCACGATATTTTCATCACAATTAAGTACAGGATTAATCACGACCTGATGATTAGGTGTCGCGATTAATCAGACGACTAATCGCGGATTTGCGATTAACTGTAAGCAGTGAAACATTGTCTTTGTTTCGTTGCGATTAGGTCTCAGGACAAATCGCCGAACCACGATTTCGGGAGGTACCTTAGCCTTATATTGGGGATACCTTGGGCTTATATTGGGGGTATTGTAGGCTTAGAAGGGGGTACCTTAGGCTAATTTTGTTGAGTGCATATGGCTTACCAAGGGAGTACCTTAGGTTTATATGGGAGGTACCTTCGGCTTATATGCGGTACCTTGGGCTTAGAGTGGGGTACCTTAATCTTATTTGGGGGGGGGGGGGGTGGGTACGTATGGGTTATTTGACTAGGGTACCTACGATTTATTTAGGGGTGCTTGTGAATTAAATGGGAATGTAGATAATGCTTATTTGGAGGGTACCATAGGTTTATTTGGAGACTACGAAATTGTTATTTGGGGAACTCTTCAGGGGTACCTAAAGCTTAACTTGGCAGGTACCCATCATTATTTAGAGCGGTACCTTTGGCTTATTTCGGCTACTACCCATGGCTCCTTATGTATACATTTGGTCATTAAATTAAAAAATTAAATAAGAGCTTATAGTCGTCTTTCCTGAGGCGGCTGGCTGTCGTGGTGGTCCCTCGCTTACAAAGTTCTTGTGATGGTGGTGGTCCTTTTCTTTCTTCAATTGGGTGCGCGCATTTATAAGAAAGAGAAACCTCTGTGAAGCAAATGGAATATGATCCTGTCCTTTTCGTATGCGATGAGGATGACGAAGACGAAGAAGGTCCAGAAATGTTGTGTAAAGTACGGACGTGGAGAGGATCGTAAGTTAAATAATATGTTTCGCACGTTTTCATCGAGACGAGGAGAAAGCCAAGGAGAATTTTAATACGTTTTTTAAGTGTTTCATTCAAAATTACGCTACTATCCTTGGCTTATTTTGGTTCGTTGGATTGCGCTTCACAGAGGATGCGCTTCACAGAGTCTTTGTAAATGTATGCGCCGCGCCGGTTCTCAGATTTGAAATCCCAAACGTCTATATTCTCTCTCTCTTGGGTCCTTTTCTTTCTGCAACATCCTCCCTTTCTTAGATCACGTTAGCTCCAACTCCGATCATCCTTTTGTTCATCGAGCGTCTTCTCTGGCCACCGATAAGGTTCTTCTGCTCTTTTTAATCACAAGAATACGATCTGGGTTGAATAAATTATCTGTCACAACGAGAATAACAAGTTTAGAGAGGAAGCAATGTCAGATTTACAATTTGAATCAGCTATCTGTTAATTGCATCATTATTGGTTGATTTCATCCCTTGGGATATGTTGGATCGAAATGAAAAGCAGTGGGTCTTGATTAATTTGTTGGTGCTCGAACTGTGTTGTGTTGGATTCAATGGATTAAAGTATTTCAAATACTTGTGGTTTTGCCGTTCTATCAAACAATTGGGGTTTTTGACTATTTGAAGCCTGGGACATTGGATTGATTTTTTGAGTGGCTCTTTTTGTGAGCCTTAGCCCAGATTTGTGGCAGGAGCTATTGGAAATAAAAAAAAAAAAGGGAAATTGGTAAAAGTTTTTTTTTTTGTTGCCTAATCTGAATATTGTCATTCCATTATTAAGTTTCCTTTTCGAATTGGATTTATAACCTACTATTTCAATTTAATTGGTCATTTCACCTCATTTCTTATAGGGTCATTTCTAAATCTCATGTTTGCTCTTTTATCAATTTATTTTTAAAAGCAACTAATTTTTCCCCTTTTGGGGTTTTTCATCGACTTGTTTGATGAATCAAGACTTTATCTTGAAATACTTTTTGCAATCTTTGCTAAATTTTAACTCATAATTTGGTTCTTATTTGTTCCACCCTTGACTATTATTAAATTTTCAACTCTATTACAGAAGAAAATATTTAGTAATGCAAGGCATAGGTCATTGTAAACTTTAGGACCTCTCCTACTACATTCTTAGGTCCAAAGTTTTGTTTGCCATGTGTTCTACCATGTCCTCCACTTTTATATCCACATGACTATTTAGATCCCTACCCCTAAATTCTTTTGAAATTATAAATTTATAATTCCTTGAATAAAACCATATATTTCTTCTCAAAATCGTTTTCTAATGTTTTTTACTGATACTATTTGAGGTGCATAGGCACTGATGATGTTAAGAATTTCTTGTCCAAAACAAGTGAACTACCATTAACTTATTTCCAAATCTTCTAACACCTATGACATCACTCTTTATGTCCTTTTATACTGTAATTCCTACATCTTTTTGTTAAATTTCTGCAAATGTATTCATCAGCCTTATCCATTTATATTTAATGTTTTATGGTTAAATTACATTAATTTTCTTTCTTTTCACCATATCTTTGTGAGACATGGAAAAAATCAATTTAATGATTTCCTAATCATCACACAGGATTAAATTAAACAAAGAGTCGCCACCATTCAATTTAGGTGTGAATGGACACCAAAATATCAAATAAGCACAAAAGGCAATTTTTAGGGTAAAAATAACCCTCCTTTAAAAACAACCAGAGATGGGAAAGGGGATTAGGTTATGAACAGGGGAAGGTGTTAGGCACTCCTATTCATCCACACAATGTGGTTGCCAGGTATTGTTCATGTTAAATTAAAGGAAAAAAGGGCTTGCTATAAAATCAGGAAAAATCACAAAAAAGACAAAAATTGTATGGTTTTTTCATATGAATAGTCTGATTGATCCAGAACTTTCAAATATGATCATACCATTCCTAGGGTTTCATGATCAAAACAAAATTGAGATAAAATCAAATAAAATCAATTTAAAGTGAAAAATCCAAAAATCTGGCTTCAAGTCAAATTCTAGAAATCTAGAAAAATATGACTTTTATAAAATATTTCAAAATTGAACTTGAATATTCCAAAACATAGATAAAGCCCAAATTTCACGTTAAATCTAAAAATCAAAACCAAAAATACCCACGTTGATGAAGAACACCAAAAGGGGAGAACTGAGACCGTAGGGTCTTCTCTCAATAATGAAAAACAATTTAAAAACCATATCATGAAACCCTATAATTTATTTTCAGGCTTCTGGATTCAGATCTACCATATTGATCATGATAGATCCAAGATCATAGCCTAAAATCACCAAAAACCGCAAAAACAGTGCTGTAGGTGCAAAAGTGGCAAAAATCCAAATTTTAGCAAAAAGTGGGGATCTCATGCTATAAACATCATAGATTCATGTTATTCGTTCAGATATATCATAAAAGGCATTAAAACATGATCAGGATATTTAAAACAGCCACATCTCGCAGATTAGAGCACATGGGAGTCTACCCTACGGATCCACCTGTTCGCCTTTCCCCTAGTTCTCTCTTCACGTTTTACGGCTAGAGAGACTCTTGAGGTACTTAGAGATAGGTTTGGGTATACAAACACAATCACAGGCCTTATTCTATGAAAACAGAAAAAACAGATATGGGGTTCTATTCTAGGGATCCACCTGTTCCCCTTTCCCCTAGTTCTCTCTTCACGTTTTACGGCTAGAGAGACTCTTGAGGTACTTAGAGACAAGTTTAGGAATACAAAAACAGATATGGCCTTATTCTACAGCAATAGAGATGATCCTATTACTTCTAGAATTGAAGACAGAAAATAAAAAAGGGATAGGGGACTTACCTGGATTGAGCAGGCAGGCAGCAGGAGTTCTTTCTCTTCTCTTGGAGCTTCTTAGAATTCCCTGGACTCAAAATTTCGTCGTCCTTAGCTAGAGAAGAGAGCCTCTATTTATAGGCAAACACAGGGGTATGGTTGGTCCAGTATTTGGCAAGATAGAATTTCAGTTTAAGTTAAATATAAGATAATGCCTATCCATAGCCAACCAAGGTGGCTTCAGCGAATAAAATACGTAATTCGCTCATTTAAAGATATATTGGACTAAAGATAAAGCTCGGAAATCGAGAGAAGGACAAAACTCGCACGTGTCTTTAGTGACCGTAAATACACTACGGTCCAACGGTGACCGTATAGTTTCCACGGGCGCGACCGGCCCGTGAATGAAATACGGGCAAAGCCTGTTTATTCAATTTTTATGCATTTTTGACCTGTTTTAAGTTCTAATTATATGTTTTTATTATTTTCTCATTTTGTAGTGCAATTTGGGGTGTCTACAGCTGCCCCCTCTTTGCTGGTAATTGGAACCAATTACAAGCAGAGAGCAAAAAGACCCACCAATTGCACTTTCTGAGATTTTTGTCTAATCAATTGCACTTTGCAAGGATTAAATTGATGATTTTTAAAATAAAAAAAAAACATTGATTGTGGAAGATTTGCTAAGAAGTCCCTCAGCTTAAGGGCCAAATCCTCCTCTCTCCTCTCACTGAGCACTTGTGGGCTATGAAGTGAGATTTGAGACAAAATTTTTAAACAAAAGTGGGTAAGGTGGCAATCCTTGTAACTTACAACTAATATAAACATTAATCTCTTGAAAATTGTGAGAAAATAATGAAATTATGCTATTTTTGGCTTCACCCGTATTGTTCTTACGAACTGATGCTGCCCGTAGGTGGTTCACGGGTGAACGGGACCGTATTGCTTTCACGGGCGTCTGATGCCCGTACTGATTTTACGGATTTTACCCTCTTCTTAACCTCGCGACTGCGACTTTTCCTTCTCTGCTCGCATTTTGCCCTAAACCTCTTCTGCCCGTATTCTTCTCTCCGGTCCCTGCTTCTTCTTCTCCAACAGTCCGACCTCATCTCCGATGAGCTCCTCATTTTCCGGCGACTACTATTCTTCTCCGACGATTCTCACTGTACTCCGGTGACTTCTGATCTCCATTAATTCCGGCGGCTTCACTCTCTTCGGCGACCTTGACCGTTCGTTGGACTTCCCCATTGGTATTGCAGTCGTCCTCTTTCTCCACTCAGGCTTCTGTTCGGCCCATAGATCCTCTTCGGATTTCTTTTGTGAAAGCTCCGGTGAAGCAAGGTGTGATCTTGGTTTTCAAATTTTCCAATTTCGACTAATACAAGTAAGTGGCCGAAAATCAATTCCTTTTTCTTGAACCATATTCTGTAACACATCTCGAGCAATTTCTCCTGATTATATGCTTGGCAAATTCTGCTTCTTAAATGAGCATTAACCATGCTGCGATTGTTATGTACTTTCTCCGGAATTGTTGTGCAATCGGCCATAATACATACTTTCTGTTATGCAATTTTTCTGTCCTTGCATGTGCTAACCTCTGCTGTGCAATTCCTCTAGCTTGGGTATTGTGCAATTTCTGCTCCCATGTTTACTGTTGTTAAACATGTATATCTATTTCCCAAAATTTTGAATTGTGGCTTGGATAAAATCCTGCTTTGATTGCTGATTTCTGTATTTTCCAGCTTTTGAATGAATACATTAGATTGTTAATGATCAGCAATCCTTAAACACTAATCAGTATGTAGATTTTTCTTGCTAATAACACATGTGAACTGTTGCCATCAATTTTTCCAACTTCTCAACTGATTTTTCTGCATATCTTCTGAATGAGAATTTGGCATCTTTGCCTTGGAGCGGCTTTGTATCATCACAAGTAGACTTGATCTTTTATCCTGAAACCAGAAATTAGAAAGTAAAATTAGAATAAGTCCTTAGCACAAATTTTTTTTTTTTATTTCTTATATCATCATACAAGAAGCCTGTACTTCTTATATATAATTTCTTGGTTAAAGCTAAGATCAATAAAATATCTTAAGACAAGAATAAACTCCTTCAGTTTAATCCTTGATTTGATTGGGAGCTTCTGAAGCACTTTTTCTATTCTCCATTTTTTCTTTTTTCCTGTCAATCAATTAAACCCGGTTAGAATGATTAATCAAGCAACTAAAAATTTAAATAAATAATTAATCATCTCCCTGATTTGAACCGTAGATGGCCCGCCTTAGATCAGCTTCCAGGGATCCTGCAGATGAGCCTTCCTCTTCGAGGGTTAGGCGTGATCCCGCTGATGTGGCCTCGTCTTCGAGGGCCGAGAGGGATTCGGATTCAGATGTCCCTGATCTTCCTTCTGGGGATTCGCGTGAGGCGACCCCAGAGGTATACTTTAACTTTTTGAATTTAACATTCTTTCATAAAAACATCCCCTTGATCCTTTCTTCTTTCCAATTGTTCCTTTAGCCGGCAGTTGAGGCTTCGGGCAGAGATCGGAGCCGTAGCAGGCGCAGAGCTGGAGGCAGAGATGGAGGCCATGATGAGGGCCATAGAGGAGGCCGCAGAGGGGGCCGTGGCAGAGATGAGGCCAGGACCAGGGTTGAGATCCTTGAGGAGGTGGCTGCCCAGATTAGGGATACCGATCTTTTGCATGGCTTGAGGACTCATCCCTCAGCGTGTATTAGGGCGGATATCCCTTTGGAGTTTGCTATGTCCCACTATAGAGGGAGCTGGGCCAGTTTTATTAGATTCTTGGGAGCCTGCAGTTCAGCCTACCATCGGGAGTTAGGCTTATATGGATTTGGCATGTTTATTACCATCCCGGACGTTCGCTTGGATCGAGCCCTCATTGCTGCATTGCTCGAGAGATTCTTCCCGGAGACTTTGAGCTTCCACTTCCCAGATATTGAGATCGGGATCCGGCCTTGTGATTTCACGCTCATCACCGGGATTAGGATGATCGGTGATGTTATTCCTGAGATGGCGATGCCAGAGGCTGATGAGGTTGCAGCTTATCTTGGATATATCGTGCTGCCTCCTGAGGCATGGGATCGGGGGAGAGCGAGATTGTCTCTGACATGGTTGAGAGAGACTTTCAGGAGGAGGCAGTTTGGCCAGCTTGCTGCCGGTGATCATGTTTTCCCATTCGCCTTCCGGTTTCTTTTTCTGTATATGATGGGATCCTGCTTCTTCCCAGAGGACACGACCTCAGTCAGTCCTCATTTCCTGAGCTTACTGGGAGATCTTCAGCGGGCGAGGAGGTATGCATGGGGCCCGCTCATTTTTGGTACTATTTTGGCCGGCCTTCGCCGATCAGTGAGCGGCCTCTCTACTTCCAGTGGGGCTGGAGTTGGGTGCAGATTTTTCTGGCCTTTTCTGTAGGTGAAATGTCTATTTCTCTTCTCTTTCTCTTTTTCTTATCTCTCCTTTTCTATTCCTCTAACTCTTTTCTTCTTTTTGCAGTTTTTTGCTAGGGTTTATATACCCTATTTCCGTCCTACCTCTACGATGTCTGAGGAGACATATCCCATGGCACGTAGATGGTGTCATGTAGAGCACGACTCTGAAAAGAGTCGTCCCAGGTCCGCCCGGGCCCACTTGGACAGGTTGTACCGGTCTGAGGTAATCTTCTTTAATTTCTCTACTTTCTTCTTTTCTTTTCTTCCTGGATCACATATCTGATGTCCTGTTCTGTTTTTCAGCATTTGTCCCCAGGATGGAGGACATTCATGAGGTGCTAGCCCTACAGGTAGCCAGAGATGATGCATTTGTCCCTGACCAGAGACGACAGAGATACCAGTTCTTTATTGGTCAGCTGGGCAGCATCTGGTACTGCGGCGAGTGCTTCTTCTTTCAGCATGTGGGAGAGCCGCGGATTCCTGCCATCCCGCCAGATACTACTCCTTCCTACCCTCCTATGCCTGTTGATCCTGCCCAGTTCCTAGATTGGACTGAGGCAGAGACATTATTGGAGGAGGGTGACTATGATGCCTGGTTCAGGTGAGCTTTTGTTGGGTGCCTCATGCCACCTATGCCTGTCCGTGGTGGAGTCACGAAGATAGGAGGGGTAGTGACCAAGGCTTATGATACGACGGTATGCCTTCTCTCTTTTTCACCTTTCTATTTTCATTTCATCTGAACTTAGCATTTTTCTGACTTTTTTCTTTTCTATTTCAGGAGGCCCAGTTGGCAGAGATCCGGTCTCGATATGCTGATCTAGAGCGCCAGCGAGATGCTGCGATCGCCGAGCGGGATGCCCTCTATATTACTATTTCAGACCTCCGGGGGCAGCTAGCCAGAGCACAGGGCCAGGAAGGTCCATCTGATGCACAGGACCAGGCGGGTCCATCTTACACTCAGGTTAATTTCTTCTTTTATTTCCATTCCTGCTCTTACATTTGTTTGTCTTGTTCTGACTGAAATTCCTTTTCTTAGTTTCAGGAGGACACAGCCGGCCCTTCTTCACCTGCTTCACCCGTGCCCATGCATTTTCGGGATGAGGTATTTTCTGTGGCACGGGTGGAGTTCGTGACGTCTCCTAGTCCAGTAGAGGTTCCTGCAGCAGAGCCCAAGGTAGAGGCTGATATTGTACCTGCTGCTGAGGATGTGCCAGAGTCTGCCCCAGTAGCTGAGACTGCTTCTGCTGCATCTGCTGATGTAGATATGGATTCGGCTATGGACGCTGCTGTGGTTGAGCCTACCGTGGAGGCTGTGGTGATGGAGGAGGCTACAGCTGATCCTGTAGAGCCTGGTCCTGATGCTGATGTACCTGGGACCTCTGCTCCTGCTATGGAGGATGCCGAGGAGACGCATGTTGCTGTTGATACGTCAGCGGATTCTTACCGTACTGATTCTGATGTAGATACTTCAGGGTACGTCCCTCCTGATCATCCCACTGCTGGCCTTGTGCCTTTATATATGTGGCATGATATTCAGTTTGTTTTGAGCAGGATGACACGTAGCACAGCCCGCAATGTTGTGCGGTATGTCTTTGAGCGTAGGCGATCTTCAGGCCGTGGTCGAGGCAGAGGACGAGGCTGTGGCCGTAGGGGCGGACCTGCATAGACATTAGATTAGGATTCTTCCATGTACACTTGTATTTTTTTGCAAAAGTGATGTAAACATTCATATATATATAAAAGAAGTTTGATTTATTTCCATTTGTGTTCTTTTCTTCTCTATTTTCAGTATTTATTACCTGATGAATGTTAAAACAGGGACAGGTGAAGCTTAGGGAAACAAAGAAATTAAAACTGCCCATTTTTGCATTTTTTCGGAAAGGAACCGTACTTAGACTACGAGCAACCTGTGCTCGTAATATGAACACGGGTGCACTGTGCCCATAAAGTATTCACGGTCACAGCCTTACCGTAGTTTTTATACGGGCGCGATATGCCCGTATTCTATTTACGGATTTTTCCGCCTTACGATTTTTTCTATATAAACTCATAGGGAACGTCATTGTGACACTTTTAAAAGTTTGAAAACTCCCTGAGCACGTCTTTTCTCGCTTTCCTTGGCTTCTTTGGCGCTTCCATGGCTTCCCTTGCACCGTTCTCTTCTGTCATTGAATCTCTTCCTGCAAGACCACATGTTAGATCCAAACCTCCTAATCTCACCAGGTATAACATTGTGGACTCCTTCTATGATAGATGGGTTAACTCCATGACCCTTGATGAGGAGATTCGCTGGGGTTCCATCCACTTAGGGCATATCCTACACCTCCCTAAAATTCCCTTTAAGTGGGAAATTATTGAAGCTTTGATTGGACACTAGGTTCCTGAACTAAATCTTTTTTGGTTTGATGATAAAGAGATAACTCCTACCATAGAAGAACTTGAAACCATCCTTGGCCTAAGATTTTCTGAAAAAGTTGTGAACCCACCCCTAAAGCTTAGTTACAAAAAGGAGGCTTCCACTTTCTTGGGTATAGGGAAGAAGGACCTAGGAAATTCTGATGCACTATTGACCTTGTCCAAGACCTTTTTGACTGAAAAACTTCTGAGGAGTGAAGACAAGGACGCTAGGTTTAATGCATTGACCCTGGTAGTGGTCAATCAGCTGCTTTTTCCACGGGGTGATGACTAGGTTGACTTGGCTCTCATCTTAGTTATCTGCCAGGTTAGGGAACGCGAGAGGTTGGCCCCTATGATTTTAGCAGAGATATACCAGGCCCTTACTGACTGTTATTTCAGGAAGAAGAAGCGCTTCCTTGCCTGCGCCCCTATCCTACAGGTAAAAAGAAATAATTATTATTTTTTTTTCTCTTTATTTTTTTTTTCTCTTTTTTTCTTTCTTCTTCTTCTCTTTTTTTTATTTTTTTTTCTTACTCTTTTTTTTTTCTTCTTTTTTTTTCTTTCTTTTTTCTTTTTTCTTTTTTTCTTTTTGGAAATAATTTGAAATACTCCCTCTTTCTGCATCTTTGGTTGCTTGTCCATCTTAGCCAGGTTGAAGAAATAACTCGCCGCTTCTTTCCAAGATTGAAAGTTCCTGTTTTAATGAGCAATAGGGGATGTCCTAACATCCAAGGTGGCAAGCAAGGATGGTTCACTTTCTTGGGTACTCTCCAGGATGATCAAGTGAGATGGCCTGGCACTTATCAGCCCACTCCAGAGACAGTGATCAGCTTTAGAGATAAAAACTTTCTGGTCCTAGCAGGCTTGAAATCTGCTGTTCTCTATCTTCCTTTGAGGGTTCTTCGGTAGTTTAGAGCGATCCAAGGGATTATGATCCCTACTGGATATGAGAAGCTTTTAGGGCCACTTACACCAGCCTCCATGGGGCTAACTGCTCAATTAATGAAAGAGTGGTCCTACGTCCGTTTTCTGCAAGGTCCTGTCTTTTCAGAGTCCCATGTGAAGGATTATCAATTCTGGATCAAAGAGCAGGTGCAGAGTTATGCCCCAGTACCAGAAGATCCTCCTGTGGTTCTTCCTCCTACTTATGAGGACATTCTAGAGTCAGAAAGGGCAACCCATAAGCGGCTTCAACAAATATGGGTACGGGAGGCTCAAGAACTTAGGATAAAAGTCCTTGTTCTGGAGAGAAAGCTTGAAGAGCAGAAGTCTGGCCGCATTGCCATGGAGAAGAAACTTGAAGAACAAAGGCAGGCTCGTTGCTTTGAAGTCCAAGTGATGCGGAAGAAGTATCAGGATTACTTGGCCGACCTTAGGGCGTTGAAGATCAAGCTTTCTTTTTCAGATGAGGTCATCTCCTTTTTGAGTGATCCTGATGCAGAGGGTGCTTCTGGAATCATTGCAACTCAGGCAGCTAGGATTAGGGAGCTTGAGGAGCAGTTAGGGAGTAGGGATTAGATTCTTTTATCTCTTTTTTTTTCATTCATTTTTTTTTTTACTTTTATACAAAAGCAAACTCCATTAGTGGAAAGATAATAGATTTAATTCAAAATAGGTTTTATATTATTGGACTCAGAATTCTCATATGCTTATAAAAACAGAAGTTTTATGAAAAGGTATTTGATTTCTCATCACTGGCCAAAGTATAGTTTTTTTTTTTTTGAAAGCTGATCCAAAACACTTAATCACATATAATTAAAGGAATTAAAATCATGTTGAATAATGAAAAGGGTAGTCCAAGCAATAGGGAGAGACCAAATCTGTCTACCCCGTGACCTTTAGAATCATCCCCTAATGGTTTTACCTTCATGATGGACCCTGCTAATTTGCTCAGTTTCCAGTGCTCATGCTGATTAAATTTAGACCACATGATCAACTCAACCTTTGATTTTTTTTTTCTTTTTTTTCTTTTTTTTTTCTATTCTCTTCTTTTTTTTTCTTTTTGCCCTTGTTGTCCCTAGTGCCAATTACGGTTTTCACTAGGGTTGGCCTCTGCATTCCGTCATCACCAATTTTACTCTGAAAGTTGAATTAATATACTAAAATCACCGAGGTCTTAATAATAGGACGAAACAAAGGCTAGGCTCGGTTTATGAAAGAAAAGGTATTAAAGGCTCAAAATTTTCTAAGTGTGAAAAATGGGTCAACCGGACTTACAGTCATGGTAAATTCAATCCCATTCCCCTTCTTTTGTATTTGGCTTTCATTTGCCCCTATTTTTTTCTTTTCTCTTTTTTTCCTCATTTTTTCTTTTTGCCCCTATTGGCTTTGCCCCAGTATAAGACTGTAAGTCCAGTTTAGGTTTAACAAAAAAGACGAACAGGCTCAAATTGGCTTGATTAGGGATGCTAATATTGGGGTATAAGGAACAATGGCCTCAGATCATTTCCTAGTAATATTCATTCATGGAAAATATCTCTTTACTGCATCAGAGTTAATCGGCTCAGGAAAATCCTTCCCATCCATTTTTGTTAAGATGAGAGCACCCCCTGATAGGACCTTCTTGACCACATAAGGTCCTTCCCAATTTGGTTTAAACTTTCCACGAGGATCTTCCAAAAAGGGTAAAATTTTCTTCAATACTAAATTTCCTTCTTGGAAAGTTCTGGGCTTTACCTTCTTATTGTAAGCCCTGGCCATTCTCTTCTGATACAATTGGCCATGACAAAGCGTTTTTAATCGCTTTTCCTCTATTAGATTGAGTTGATCATGTCTTGATTGTATCCATTCAGCTTCTTCTAATTCTGCTTCCATTAGCACTCTTAATGAAGGTATTTCCACTTCCACTGGTAAAACTGCTTCCATTCCATATACTAAGGAGTATGGGGTTGCCCCTGTAGAAGTTCGAATTGAGGTTCTGTAAGCATGCAGAGCAAGTGGCAGCATTTCATGCCAATCTTTAAAACTCACTACCATCTTCTGAATGATCTTCTTTATATTCTTATTTGCTGCTTCTACTGCCCCATTCATCTTTGGTCTATAAGGAGCTGACTTATGATGAGTGATCTGAAATTGTTCACACATCTTCCTCATGTCTTTGTTCTTAAGGTTTGAAGCATTGTCTGTTACTATGGCACTTGGCAAACCGTAGCGACAAATGATATTGTGCTTCAAGAATTTCAAAACGTGGCTACTTGTAATGTTTGCATATGAAGCTGCCTCTACCCACTTGGTGAAGTAATCAATTGCTACAAGTATAAACCTGTGTCCATTTGATGCCTTTGGAGAGATCATTCCAATGACATCTATACCCCACATAGAAAAAGGCCACGGAGATGTCATACTGTGTAATTCACTTGGGGGTGCATTCTTGTTATCCGCGTACACTTGGCATAAATGACACCTTTTAACGTGTATATAGCAATCATGCTCCATAGTCTACCAGTAATATCCTAATCGTAGAATCTTCTTGGCAAGCATATGCCCATTCATATGGGGTCCACACACTCCTCCATGTACGGTTTCAACTAACCTTTCTGACTCGGTCTTTGCAACACATCTAAGTAGTATATCATTGTGTGATCTTTTGTACAACTGCCCACCACTTAGTAAGAACTGTCCTGCCAGCCTCTGTATTGTTCTTTTCTCTGTAGAGGTGACATTTTCTGGCAAACTTCGATCATTTAGGAAGTTCTTAATGTCTTGAAACCATGGTACATCTTCTTCTGGGGTTTCTTCTAGAACAAGGCAGTAGGCTGGTTCATCCCTGACTTCAATTTCCAATGGTCTAATATCAACACCTTCTGGCATACTGACCATTGAAGTTAATGTGGCTAAAGCATCCGCAAACTGGTTTTTGGCCCTTGGCATATAATTGAAGGAAATTCGAGTAAATTTGGTGCTTATTTCTTCCAAATACTGGTGATAGGGGATCAATTTGTGATCCTTGGTTTTCCATTCACCAGTTGTTTGGAAGATGATAAGACTCGAATCTCCATATACGTCAAGTTCCTCTACTTCATGGTCTAAGGCAGCTTGCAACCCAATTATGCATGCTTCATACTCTGCTATATTGTTGGTACATTGGAACCTTAACTTTACTGCGATTGTGATATGTGCCCCATCTGGCTTGATCAACACAACCCCTATTCCATTTCCGTTCATATTGGCGGCCCCATCAAAAAACATTTGCCATGAGCTTTCACCTTCTTCCTCTTCAGCAAACAGGATTGCAACATCAGGGAAGTTGGTCTTTAAGGGTTGGTATTCTGGTAAAGGGTGTGCAGCTAAGTGATCTGCAATGGCTTGACCCTTAATGGCCTTTTGTGTGATATAGGTGAGGTCAAATTCAGAGAGTAACAACTGCCACTTTGCTGTTCTGCCTGTTAAAGCCGGTTTCTCAAATAGATACTTCAAAGGGTCCATTCGGGATATCAATAATGTGGCGTGACTAAGGAAATAGTGCCTTAGTCTCTGAGTTGCCCACACTAAAGCACAATAAGTCTTTTCTAGAGGGGAATATTTTGCTTCATATTCTGTAAATTTCTTACTCAGGTAGTAAATTGCCCTCTCCTTTCTGCCTGTATCGTCATGCTGTCCTAAGACACACCCCATTGACGTCTCTAAAACAGACAAGTATAAAATCAATGGTCTTCCTGGCGTTGGTGGTACTAGCACAGGTGGGTTCAATAAGTATTCCTTTATTGTGTCAAAGGCTTCTTGGCAATCGTCATTCCAGACTGTCGGGTTATTCTTTCTTAGAAGATTGAAAATTGGTTCACAGATAGCGGTGAGCTGTGCTATGAACCGGCTTATGTACTGAATCCTTCTAAGAAAACCACGAACTTCCTTCTCCGTCTTGGGTGATAGCATTTCAATGATTGCTCTGGCTTTAGCTGGGTCAATCTCAATTCCCTTCCTGCTTACTATAAAGCCCAACAATTTCCCTGATGTAGCCCCAAAGACACATTTTGCAGGGTTAAGCCTTAGACTATATTTCCTGAGCCGGTCAAACACCTTCTTCAAATTGATCAAGTGGTCTTCTTCTTCACATGATTTGATTATCATATCATCCACATAAACCTCCATCTCCTTATGGATCATATCATGGAATAAAGCTGTCATGGCTCACTGGTAGGTTGCCCCAGCATTCTTAAGTCCAAATGGCATGACAATGTAGTGGAAGGTACCCCAAGGGGTGATAAAGGCTGTCTTCTCTTGGTCTTCCTTAGCCATCTTAATTTGATTGTATCCAGAAAACCCGTCCATGAATGAGAACAAACTATGTACAGCAGTGTTATCCACCAAGATGTCTATGTGTGGAAGTGGAAAATCATCCTTTGGACTTGCCTTATTCAAATCTCTATAATCTACGCACATTCTGACCTTTCCATCCTTCTTTGGCACTGGTACTATCTTTGCAAGCCATTCAGGGTATGTGGAAACCGCCAAGAATCCTGCTTGGAATTGCTTAACCACTTCATCTTTAACCTTTAACGTCCATTCTGGTTTCAACCTTCTCAGTTTCTGCTTAACTGGCTTGGCATCTGGTAGAATGGGTAGCCTGTGCACCACCATATTTGTGTCTAACCCTGACATATCCCGATACGACCATGCAAATACATCATCATAATTAGCCAAGAATCGTATCATTTCTTCCCGCTGTACCTCAGATAGACATACCCCAATCTTCACTATTTTTGGGTCATCTTCGGTCCCTAGGTTTATTGATATGGTCTCTTCAATATTGGGTTGGACCCCCTTTACATGACGCTCTAATTGATATGTGATTTCTTTTGGAGGATCGTCTTCTTCGTCCTCGGTCTCTTCTTCAACCCCCATTAGGTCAAAGTCGAGCTCAAGGTTGAAGTCATACTCATCCTGATCCAATTCCGTTTGCTTATATGGTTCATAAATGGTTTGGACCTTTTTGAAAACTTTATCTTTTCTAGAAAAAATTGAAAAATCTTTTTGTGTTTTTTGAGAGCCTTCTACAAAATCTTTCCCTGAAGACGAAGGCTCATTAAAACCTTCAGGAAAAGGGCATTCCAGTAATGGAGTTTTTTTTTGGAAGCCATGTCTGTTTGCCAAACAAACGCGGCTTCAAAAGTAAGGGGAGTTTCCTCCCAATTATTCAGAATAAAAGAATCTGGGGCAGGGATACAAGCCTGCTCCTCAAGCTCAGGGTCTACATCTGAGATCACCAGTACTAGATGAGTTGCATTGCCTGCTTCTTCTGTAGGGCTAGTTCCAGATGGAACTTCTACTGCAGCCCAATCAATAAAAGGTAGCTCCTCTGCTACTTTTTCTTGGTTGCCTTCTGTCATGGCAAAGAATGCCCCTACGTCCTCAGAAAAGTCATGCTCTTGTTCTGCCTGTGGCCCAGGCCCACCCAATGCTTGTGGAGGTGGAGGTGGAACATATGGTTGTACGGTTGAGGATTTGGGTTTCTGGAATGGGTTGACATTGTAGTATGGAGGTTTGGACAGATCCTCAAGAGGAGACAGTTGAATCATGTGAGAAAGCTTTGGAAAAGTTTCCCTGATATGAGGGAATTTCATGGTTTCTATCTGTCCCTGTCTTCTCCATTTCCTTGGCTTGGACCCCAACCCTGCTCTGTGAACCATCTTCTTGACCTGTACCGGTTCTATCCTTCCTTGTAGGTTAACCCCCAGACCTTTTCCAGGGTGAAAATGGTACTTTTCTAGCACATTCTTGACCATTTTCTCAGCACAGGTCAACTTTCCTTCTTTTTCCTGATACCCCCCAGGTATGAAATTAATAGTTTCAAATTGGAAAGAGTGAAATGTCATCTTATCAGCAGTCATTTCCATGTTAATACAGGGTACATCAGGGGACCACATGGGGGGAACCAAATTTTCGGCTAGGACGGTAATCACCTTTTGCCCTATAGTATATTTGACTCTTTGGTGGAGGGTAGATGGTATGGCCCTAGCTGTATGAATCCACGGCCTTCCTAGGAGTAGGTTGAAGGCTGCAGGTATATCCATCACCTCAAATGTGATGTTAAAAATATACGGTCCAATTGTGACCGTCAGTTCAACCTCCCCTAGGGAGTGTGTTTTAGAGCTGTCAAATGCTCTTATGATTCTTCCATTTTGTTTTATTTTGTTTCGCTCTAAATTGAGCTTAATAAAGGTTACTAACGGGCAGACATTGAGAGCCGACCCATTATCAATCAAGACCCGGGCTATCATGCAACCCTTCCTGAGTACAGCTATGTGCAATGGGTCAACATGATGGTACCCTGCTGGACTGATTTCAGTCTTAGAAAAAGTTATCACATTGTGGGATAAAATTTGACCAACCATCCGGCCTAGTTGGTCTGGTTCAATATTTTTAGGCACATGGGCCCCCTGGAGTATCCTTAACAAGGAGTCCCTATGTTTTTCAGAATTTAACAATAATCCCAGAATTGAGATCTGTGCAGGGACTTTGTTCAATTGCTCGACAACATTGAACTCACTCTTTTTTATTATCTTCATGAGGTCAGCAGCCTCACTGTTAGTTACCTGAGGGGCCTCTTCCCCTACCTTGGCCTTTCCTTTATTTTTTTCTTCTTCTTTTTTTTCTTTCTCTATCTCTTTTTGTTTTTCTTCCACCCCTACACATTTTCCTGACCTCATCATGAGGTTTACTTCTTCCTTGCTTTCAGCTGCAGGGCATGTAGTGGTAAAAGCTTCACTGTAGTTCCATGGTACAGCTGATTCAAAGTAGGAAGGCTTGGGGACATTTACCACTAATGGAGGAAGTTTGGACTTGGATGCAGAAGTCTGGGTAAATGGAACATTAATAACCAGAGGTGGAAGTTGCTTTGATGGAGAAACATCAACAACCAAAGGTGGAAGTTGTTTTGATTGAGGGGTTGTAGAAGTGACTGATGCACTAAAGGGGTCACAGTTTATGACCAATGGCGGTTTTGACTGAATGGGTGGAGTAAAAGTGGATGGATTGTAATTAATGACCAAAGGTGGCTTGGCGATGTTCATCTGGGCCATGAGGGATGAGACCCGGTCCAAAGATGAGCTAATGTTCTTTGCAGCACTATCATTCCCCTTTGAAATCACATTTACTTCTTTGTCTTCATTTCTCCTGTCAAAATATACTTTGACCGTTGTCCCTATGGGAGCAATTAATTGAGATGGGTCAAAGGTTATTTTGGCAGAAGAGATGACTCCTATGACATTAGATGGGCCTACCCCGTGATGCTGGGGCAGTGGGTTTTGTCCAATATCGGTTCTTGGAGGATTGGGAGCCCCTGTATTGAAAGACAGGGTATTCTGGTCTAGTAAATCCTGAATGGCATGTTTCAAAGGCCAGTACTTGTCTGTAAGGTGCCCAGGTGCTCCCATATGGTAATCACAAGTGGTGGAAGGGTCAAAATTTCTCCCCTTGGATGCATTCGGATTAGGTTCTCTTAAGGTGACATACCCTGCTTTCAATAAAGTGGGCAGCAACTGAGAAGGAGTCATGGGAATAGGGGTGAAAACCCTATTTCTCCTTGCTGCAAAATAGGCATCCTTTTCTTCCTTAGTAAAAACCCTTTTTTGGTCTGAAGGTGCTGCTGGAACATTAACCCTCATGGGGGCCGGGGTAGATGGAGCAGGTGGAGTAGGAAAATGAGCTGGCATGTTGATTTTTATAGGCTTGTTAGGGCCAGATGGTGGCTGTACCATGTTTACCTCACCCTCCTTCTTGTTCCCATTCTTTTTTATCCCGCTTCCTTTCTTCAGATTAGGGTCCTGCTGACTAACCATGGCAGAGTGGTCAATTATCTTACCTGACCTGATCCCGTCTTCTATTCGGTCAGCCACTTGAACCAAGGCAGCAAAATTAGTGGTGGTCTGACCCACCAAGTGGCTGTAGAATGGTTGACCCAAAGTGCTAATGAAAGTAGAAATCATTTCCTGTTCTAGCATGGGTGGCCTGACCTGGGAGGCCGTCTCCCTCCACCTCTTGGCATATTGCCTTACAGTCTCATCCCTTCCTTTGCTCATTCTCATGACGTCGTACCTGTCTGGCACGATCTCTGAATTGAACCGGTATTGAGCCAGGAAGGCATCGGCTAGGTCCTTCCATCTTTTGATCTTTCCATGGTCCAGAGTGGCGAACCATCTTAATGCGGTTCCAGTCAGGCTCCTTTGGAAAAGTTGGATCAAGATACCCTCATCCTGCCCGAACTGGCATAGGGCACCGCAATACAACTTTAGGTGGCTCATGGGGCAACCAGTGCCATCATACTTGTCCAAGTCTGGGCACTTAAACTTAGCCGGCAGGTTAACATTGGGGTATAGGCACAGGTCTTCAAAATTGGTGCCTCCAAAGTTGTTTACCCCTTTGACTTCCCTTAGTTCATCCTGGATCATTTCCAGTCTTTGCATGAACTTCTTTTCCATTTCTTCCCTCATTTTTTCCTTTTCCTTAGCCTTTTCTGATTCAACTGTTTCATCCTTGGTCACCATAGGTTCACAAGTGGTTTCATGGATGGGTTCAGGAATTGGTTGCACTGGGGGTGGGATATTGATTTGGGGTGGAGGTGCAGGATTGGAAGTGGATGCTTGGTTCTGGGCCTGCATTTGTTAGGCCTGCACTTGTTGGGCCTGTACTGACAGTATGTTCTCTAGCATTCGGGCTAGTCCTACCACTTGCTCTTGTAACAAGACGATATCTGGGTGAGGAGCATCAGCTTCGTCTTCAATGGGATTCATGGCGCGAGCTCTTGATCTGGTTACAGGAGATATGATTGCTAGTGTATTGGTACCTGGATACCAAATAAAAAAAATATATCAGTGTCCAATTAATCTCATTCACATGCTTAGGAATGCCTATGTGCGAGCTGGGTGAACACGAGTTTGGATTTTTTCTTTATTTGCTTCTTTTTTTTTGTTGTTTTTTTTTTGAATTGAATTGTTGGAATATTCTAGGGCTTCCAACAGGTCCCAAAAAGCGAGATAGATCTGAAATTCAAAGGCTTTCAGAGGCCCGGGGTTTTTGAAAAAGGTCTGAAATTCAAAGGCTTTCAGAGGCCCAGGGATATTTTTGGAAAAGGTCTGAAATTCAAAGGCTTTCAGATGCCCAGGGATATTTTTGGAAAAGGTCTGAAATTCAAAGGCTTTTAGAGGCTAGAGGATTTTTGATGAAAGTCTGAAATTCAAAGGCTTTCAGAGGCCCAAAGGAAAAAAGGTCTGAAATTCAAAGGCTTTCAGAGGCCCAAAAGAAAAAGATCTGAAATTCAAAGGCTTTCAGAGGCCCAAAAGTTATGAAATTCAAAGGCTTTCAGAGGCCCAAAAGGAAAAGGTCTGAAATTCAAAGGCTTTCAGAGGCCCAAAAGAAAAAGGTTTGAAATTCAAAGGCTTTCAGAGGCCCGAAGATCTGAAATTCAAAGGCTTTCAGAGGCCCAGGATTTTTGAAAAATCTGAAATTCAAAGGCTTTCAGAGGCCCAAAAGTCTGAAATTCAAAGGCTTTCAGAGGCCAGAGGATTTTTTGAAAAATCTGAAATTCAAAGGCTTTCAGAGGCCCAGGATTTTTTGAAATATCTAAAATTAAAAGGTTTTCAGAAGCCCAAGAGTTTTTTGAGAAAAAAAGTCTGAAATTCAAAGGCTTTCAGAAGCCCAAGGAACCTTTCTCTCACATTTATTTTTCAATTTTTTTATTTTTTATTTTTTTTTGAAGCATTTTATTCAAACTTGTTTCCCTTTATCATTATTTAAAGGTTAAAAGAAGATTTTAGTGGGAAAAACTGATTAAAGTTGAATATTCCAAAAAAACCGTATACACAGTATGGTCCAGCCCTGCCCGTATTCAAATTACGAGCAAGCCGTGACCGTATGGAAAACACGGGCGAGCCTAGCCCGTATAACCAATACGGGCAAGCCCAGTCCGTGTACCAAATGCGGTTTTACGGAACCCTGTTATATTTTTCCAGTTTTTACATGGTTTGATCACTTTAATTGCTCATCCAAACATACGGTTCACCCAGTGCAAGGCTTCTAAACTGTCCCATAGTGGACTTTGACCTTTTTGATAAAACACATGTTTAGGAAGGCACATGTACCCTCCAAATTGACACCATACTCAAGAATTTGGTACCCTTTTGTTGCCTCTTGTGTGTACATAGGGTAGGATTGATTCTAAACAGAGTTAGAGACTCTTCCTATGGGCTGCACCAACTTTAGAAAATATGCATATTTTGGGACCAATTTTATCCCGAACCAATGGGCACCATGACACCTCTATGACATGAAAATAATGCAAAACAATAGGATTACCTTGTCACCTTGTTTACCTTCAATATGACATCCGCATTATGCCCTGGTTTGTAAGCCATGCATACGGCCTTCCCACAATCATACAAACCCATATCCCCACGTAATTGTATACTTTAGCCAAAAACGTGTAACTCCACCTTCAAGCGTAGGGGTTTTGGGTTTTGGCTTAATGGCAACTTAGCACTCAAGCCTAGTGATGACCAGAATCCCAGATCCACGTTATCATCACATCATTAGCTCAAAGTTCTAAGGTGAATGTTTTCACTTTCGCTTTCCGAAGTATCGACCTCGTTGCGTCAAGCTACACACATTCGGGTTCAACTTCCTATAGGTTAAGGGTAGGATGTGTAAAAATAAAAGGTGCACAGTGCATTGTAAAAATAGGTTACATTCACAACGTCCCAAACCCTTGCCACTCTTTTCGCAGCCATGCATAAACAAACCAAGGCATAATAGGAAAGCATATTTAAAATAAACAAGTAAATAAAGCAATCCTATAGCACCTAAAACATGCTCATAAAAAAAATCATCTATCATGCAAACATATGATCATGTTATACACCCAAAATCATCATGGAGATCATGCTAAAAATTAAAACATGCTATGGTTCAGCAAAACGGACCTCCCCTATGCATGTTTGTAGAAACAATCCTATATATCAAAATTAAGCATGTTTCTACCCCCATGAATTCTTAAGCAATCATTAAGATTTAAAACATACTTAACATGCTTAAGAACACAAAATAGCAAGCAAATGAAAAATATCAAAAACATGAACTAAAACACCAAAAGGCTCAAATCCACAATTCCCCAGTAGAGTCGCCAGTTGTGAGACATGGAAAAAATCAATTTAATGATTTCCTAATCATCACACAGGATTAAATTAAACAAAGAGTCGCCACCATTCAATTTAGGTGTGAATGGACACCAAAATATCAAATAAGCACAAAAGGCAATTTTTAGGGTAAAAATAACCCTCCTTTAAAAACAACCAGAGATGGGAAAGGGGATTAGGTTATGAACATGGGAAGGTGTTAGGCACCCTTATTCATCCACACAATGTGGTTGCCAGGTATTGTTCATGTTAAATTAAAGGAAAAAAGGGCTTGCTATAAAATCAGGAAAAATCACAAAAAAGACAAAAATTGTATGGTTTTTTCATATGAATAGTCTGATTGATCCAGAACTTTCAAATATGATCATACCATTCCTAGGGTTTCATGATCAAAACAAAATTGAGATAAAATCAATTTAAAGTGAAAAATCCAAAAATCTGGCTTCAAGTCAAATTCTAGAAATCTAGAAAAATATGACTTTTATAAAATATTTCAAAATTGAACTTGAATATTCCAAAACATAGATAAAGCCCAAATTTCACGTTAAATCTAAAAATCAAAACCAAAAATACCCACGTTGATGAAGAACACCAAAAGGGGAGAACTGAGACCGTAGGGTCTTCTCTCAATAATGAAAAACAATTTAAAAACCATATCATGAAACCCTAGAATTTATTTTCAGGCTTCTGGATTCAGATCTACCATATTGATCATGATAGATCCAAGATCATAGCCTAAAATCACCAAAAACCGCAAAAACAGTGCTGTAGGTGCAAAAGTGGCAAAAATCCAAATTTTAGCAAAAAGTGGGGATCTCATGCTATAAACATCATAGATTCATGTTATTCGTTCAGATATATCATAGAAGGCATTAAAACATGATCAGGATATTTAAAACAGCCACATCTCGCAGATTAGAGCACATGGGAGTCTACCCTACGGATCCACCTGTTCCCCTTTCCCCTAGTTCTCTCTTCACGTTTTACGGCTAGAGAGACTCTTGAGGTACTTAGAGATAGGTTTGGGTATACAAACACAATCACAGGCCTTATTCTATGAAAACAGAAAAAACAGATATGGGGTTCTATTCTAGGGATCCACCTGTTCCCCTTTCCCCTAGTTCTCTCTTCACGTTTTACGGCTAGAGAGACTCTTGAGGTACTTAGAGACAAGTTTAGGAATACAAAAACAGATATGGCCTTATTCTACAGCAATAGAGATGATCCTATTACTTCTAGAATTGAAGACAGAAAATAAAAAGGGATAGGGGACTTACCTGGATTGAGCAGGCAGGCAGCAGGAGTTCTTTCTCTTCTCTTGGAGCTTCTTAGAATTCCCTGGACTCAAAATTTCGTCGTCCTTAGCTGGAGGAGAGAGCCTCTATTTATAGGCAAACACAAGGGTATGGTTGGTCCAGTATTTGGCAAGATAGAATTTCAGTTTAAGTTAAATATAAGATAATGCCTATCTATAGCCAACCAAGGTGGCTTTAGCAAATAAAATACGTAATTCGCTCATTTAAAGATATATTGGACTAAAGATAAAGCTCAGAAATCGAGAGAAGAACAAAACTCGCACGTGTCTTTAGTGACCGTAAATACACTACGGTCCAACGGTGACCGTATAGTTTCCACGGGCGCGCCTGACCGTAGAGTGATCGCGGACGCGACCGGCCCGTGAATGAAATACGGGCAAAGCCTGTTTATTCAATTTTTATGCATTTTTGACCTGTTTTAAGCTCTAATTATATGTTTTTATTATTTTCTCATTTTGTAGTGCAATTTGGGGTGTCTACAATCTTCTAATTCTAAGCTCTTCCTGTTTAAAGTTTCTATTTTTCAAGTAGCTAAATTGATCCTGATTTCTTTGGCTGGCTTATTTATTTGTGTTTACTATTTTAATCCAATAACCCTTGCTAACTTATTGTTGCAATTGGGTGTTGTTGTAATGGGTTATATACGAAGGATGTCCTAGCAAATCCTCACCTAATTATCGCTGCAACCAGGTTCCAGTATAGCAATTTTTCAAGAGAAGACACCCTATGATAGATCTAGATAATGTTTCAAGATATATGTCATAAGAGATTAATAGAAATTTTGTAGATGTTTCCAACTTAATGTAACTCTTCTCTTTTACTTAGCCTTGGGATTAGCAATGACTAAAAGATAATGCCAATGCAAGACAAAACTGATAAGGTTTGAAATAATAAAGAATTGTAGGCAAGAACTAGGAGGTTAATAACAGATATTATCAATTTTGAGCCTCATAGCTCTTTTGGCAAGTAGACCCGACAACAATTAGATTGTTTAATTGAAAAACCAGGAATTGTGAAATTTAAAAAATTGTAATTTTATGTGTCAGTCACCAATTGAGCATCTTTTGCTTTATGTTTCAATTTTGGTAGATTCCCCTTTGGTCACACCGAGCTTAAATGCTACTATGTAGCCTTTCTCATTTTCATTAGTTCTCAAGTAATACTAGATTGATGTTGTACATATACACTCCAATGCCCTTGTTGTTGACACTTATCTGTTAGTTAATTCTTCAATCCACCTTCCTTTCATCACTCTTTTCCAAGTAAAACTTATATTCTTCTGTTATGTCAAATGATCAAAATGTTACCATGTTTTCTCCTCATAACTCTTTTGATGCAGGTTGTATGATAAGATGCTGTTTAACATCATTTAATTGTTTGTGATTCTACGTGGATTAGAATTTGCTTACCATACTCATATGTCATGGATTCATGGAAGATGCTTTTAGATATATGATCATGTATCTTAATCTTGAGATTTTGTAGAGATTGTGAATTGTACAATGTTATTCCTTTATGATGTTTGTTCTTATGAAACTATATATACATATGAATTTATTTTTTGTGTTTGTGTAGATGTAAGGTCATGGTTTTAAACTTAATAATGGTCCCTGTTTAGACTGACATATACAGTTGAAACTGGAGCAGAACACACATAACTAAGCTGTAAAACCCCGAATTTTTAGTAATAATTAAAATTTTGATTTTTGAGATCATTAATTTATTTAAGTGATGGAAAATCCAGAAAAAAGAGTTTAAGTGGTTAAACCGAAATTCTCTGGTGAACCTGAGTGGAAATTCTAATTTATAAAATATAGAAGCAATAATTACATTTTAATTTATGCAAAAAGGTAAGCAAGGTGATATTATAATTCCATTAATTAATACATGTTATTCGGAAATCTTTATTAGTTGCAGTTAAATAACATTGTATTTGGTTAGTAGGATAAATCAGCTGATCGAAAGTCGATAGAGTGTTGGTGTAGACATTCGGTGTAGTTGCGTTGCGGCGGATCATGAGGGAAGTTGAAGAGGCTTTGAGCGCTAGTATAGCTTGTCTCTCCAGGCACATGTTCAGGTTTTCAATCGTTCATTGCCTGAGAAGCCTAAACAGTGGGAGAGTGCGATCTAAAAGCTTGAGAAGAAAGGATAATCGGATCATTGGAGGTATGTTGGAGTGAGTCCGATATGAGGAATTCAAGTGAAGAGAGAGTTCTGTTCATGGAGGAAGTAGCGTGTGGTTCTGCTACTCATAAGTGTTCATTCAAATCTCAGTTCAAGTTAGGTAAGGATCAAGTAGATGATTGCTTTAATTGATTTCAATGAGGTTTTACTTCAGAATTTGTGAAGATAATAGATCAGCCGTTAAAAAAAAACCCAGATTTATGAAATTTCAGCAATCGTTGGAGAGTTTCTGGTCATGGAGGAATCTGAGCGACCTTGCTGATTTTGATCGAGTTGGATTCTAGGAAGTCTCAGGCAAGTAGCTCTTTTCAAGTTTTCCCTGATTGCATGATTTGTGTTTACACGAATCCAGATTTGAAGAATCCAGAAAATTCCAGATTTATATTTGTATGTTGACATTGATCTGTGAATCATCTTTGGCTTATTTAGATTAAATAAGAAATGGTGTATTTGTGTTATTAGGAAAATTCTCAGCATATTTGAAGAGATTTGTTGGGTTTAATTTAGTTCAGACATTTATAAATCTGAATTGTCGCAAGTTGGAAACAAGTTGAGTGAGGTAAAAAAAATAAAAAAATAAAAAAATAAGTTGAGCGATTGATCTGGAGGCTCATAAATCTTGATTAGAATAACTCTACGGGTGTTCAGATGTAATACTTGAAGGTTTTGTAAAGTATTAAAGGTGTTTAAGATGAAGGAATTCAGTTTTGGGTGATGAGGAATTGGAGTTGCAGTAAAGAGTGCGGCTGTGGGGTTTCAGAACCATTGGGCGCCAAGTGCTGCGAAACTCTTTGAGGTCAGCGGTGGTTCACAAAATATAGGAGGGCTGACCTGGCACCAACCTCTCCAGGTCGCCAGAAAAAAAAAAAAAAAAAGAATGAAACAGCAAGTGCGGCTGATTTTGTTCCTTTGGTAATTAATGGTTTTAACTTGAAAATGCTAACCTATGGGGACTATCTAAGTGTGAGTATAATATTCTGTTGGATGTTGGTTGATTACTTGTGTAAGCCAAACCATAGTTGGCGCCCAGTCCCTGTTTCATAAGCAGGTGCAGCTATTGCTATTGAATCCAACAATTTTTAGGTTGCTCTCCTTTGATATCAACCCATGCAACTTTGATAAACCTTAGCAAAGTGCTGTAGGGACCTTTCAGTGGGGCCTTCAAGTGAATTCTTTCTTCTAAATAAATATGGGGGAAACCATCAGCAAGTAATCTGGTTGGGTTCTAGTTTTCAACAATGATGTAATATAAGTTTAATTCGCTAAATTTGGTTGATTTATTACCAGATTTGCCCATAACAAATCATGTGTGGCAGATTTGCCTTTTTAGTATCACTAAAGTTCTAGCCTACTAATCCTATCGAAATGAGTTAATCTAAGTTCATTTGGCATCAAAGTGTTATTAGAAACTTATGGAAGATAAATTGACAGCATGATTTAGAGGATTTGTTAGGAGATAAAATAGCCAACTCGTAGTACAAATTTCAGCAAATTGTGGTTTAGTCTTATTGAGCATATCTTGTGTTTTAGTCTAATATACTATTTCACCTGAATTATTCATTGGTCAAATGAGATTCAGGAGCTGTTAGCAACCTAGGGAAATTAGTTTTGACATTAGAAATTAGCAAGTGCTGGGTAGTAAAAACCAAATAGAAAAAGGGAGTAGCAAATCTGAATTTTTATGAACTTAGAGGGTTGATTACTTGGGGAAAAACCCTTTGAGTCTACATTGTGTTCAAGTATATTTTATTCTCTCACCTGAGTTATCCAAGAGTTGTTAGTAACCTATAGAAGTTAATTTGACAAAGGAGATTAAGGACTAACTAGAATTGGGATCACTTAATAGAAAATTTTAAAATCTGAATTTATGCATTAAGAAGATTGGTTATTCGGTAAACTCTTGAACCGATTTTTATCTCATTGAATTAGTTAAAATTTTGTTATAATCTGAGTTAAATTGATTAAGTTTCTTTGTATGTTGCTGGTTTTCATTTTTATTTAATTGTAGAGCATTTTACCGGTTGTGCCAGAATCTTGGAAATTTCACTATTGAATACTTTAGTGGAGATCTGTATTAAAATTGGTATTGTTAATTATGAAATGACTTCATATAATTTGAGCAATATTCTGATTTGGCTTGAGTTTATTTATTTAGTAAGTTCAACAGCTTTGAATAAAATGGGATTTCATGTTTGAATTGATAATGCATTTTTATTTATTCTTGGGATTCACTTGAGAAAGTATTTTTGGAAACTCCATGAGGGAGTAGGTTTTTGGTCTTGAGTGGCCCATATTATATTGATTGCACTCGGTTATATGTTGTTTTACACATCGGAATACTTTTTGACTTAAATCGAAGCTTTTGTTCACTGGTTGGTTAATTTAAAACTGTTTAGGGCTTAGCTCGTTATGGATCCATAATCTAGCTAGTAAGTGAAGTCGGTCTATTTTGTCTGGTTAAAGTCTAATCTCCTTTGTGCATTTCCTCTATATGGAGAGGCCTTCCATGAGGGAAGTGCTACATTTGGTTAAGAGAATTTTTAATGTCTTTCCTCCAGTATAGAGAGGCCTTCCATGAGGGAAGTGCTGCAGCAGCTCCCTTTCCACCCTAGAGGGGGTGAGGTCCTTGGTTGACAGCAGATCCGACAGTGCGGCAGTGGTTCTCAGACTGGATGGTTATCCCTTTTCACCCTGGAAGAGGGTGAGGTCTTGTGTTTTCCACTAAGAGATGAGGATTTTGGAATCAGATGTTTCAAAGGTATCAGATGTGGCAGAGGATTTTGGACTGGAACTGTTGGAGCTAGAACTTAACCTTACAAAGTGGTCAAATTTCATGAGTCCCACCTTATTATGTGGTTTGATATTGTTTTGCCGGATTAGTTGGATTAATCGATTTATTCGTGGTTAGTTGTTGAGTATGTTTTAATCGTGCATGTGTTAGAAATTAAATAAAATATGTTTGAGCATGCATTGCTACTTGTTGAGATAGTCGTATCTCATTCCTTTTGTTTTGTTTCAGATCTCAGAGAGGACTATATAGGCGGGTTTATGCTTGGTTCAGGTGAGTTGGGGAAAATTTTAGTTGAGTCTGATTATGTTATTGCCATTTCATGTTTTCCTTACTCTGATATAGCGATCCTGTATAGAAAGGCTAACTCCTCGGGGACAAGTTACGGTTCCATTACGTAACCCAGTTCCGGGGTGTTACAGAAACCTATTTTACCTTTCAGAAAATTCACAAAAAATATTTTAAAAATGGTAAATTATATAAAAGGGTAACTTTTTGGAGGAGCTATAAAAAATACCATTGAAAAATCTTTGATGAGAAAATGGGAAAATTTTAAAAAATAATCGAAAAGAAGGCAATGTTTATTTTTGCACTATCCTCTCTACCATTGGATTGTTTTCATGTGTTAATGTTGTACTACAGAATCATCATTGAAGTTTTTTTGTCCACAGCAAAAGAGAAAAGGTAAAAGTAAGACAACCAATGTCAAGTAATCAAGCTCATCAGCAGATGATTTTTCAAAATGAGAATTTGGATATTCTCCATAAAGGTACCACTGCAATATGTCTATGTCGATTATCTTTAATGTTTCTCTTTATATATAATATTGTCAGAGTTTTTCATTATTGGATTAAGTAAATTCAGCTTTAGGAACAGTTGCTGATGGAAGAACAAGTGTTAAGAGAGCACCAAAGAAAGGTGCACTTGGAAACTGAAAAGCCCTAAATGACATTTCAAATTTGTCATCTCTTCATCACGAAGAAGCATCAAGGAAGAAGAAGAATCATCAAAAGGAGGAGTTTCGTATAATTATCTATTATATGAATGTTTTCGTCCTTTGTTTCTGCATTTTCCTGGTGATATTTCTGGATATGATTAGCATGACTACTTGTTTCTGCAGATTCTGTAACTTCCTTGACATCCCCTAAATCTAAACAAAAATAGGTTTGTTAAGTGCTTCACTTTTCTATACTGTTTTCTTTCTTTATAATTTATTGTTGTCAATTATAGCTTTTTCCTGGTCATGGATATAGTTATGAGTAATATTAGTCTAACTGGTTTACTGTAGGCTGGTTTGGATGGACTACCTAAGGGTTTGGAGGCAATAGAAGAACTGCCAATGTCCGAATTCTCTGCTTGGTTGGACTCTCCAGTTCAATTTGACTCTCCAACACCTCCTTCCTCTCCTTTCGCTTGGAAATTTGAGTCTGTTGAATTTGTGCTCAAGCCAGAAATTGATGACTAAATTGAACATTTTTATGTACTCCCTTTAATTGTTCACAGTTTCACTAGTTTGTGTTGAGGCAAGTGTCAAGAAGGGTCAATAGTAAGATTTGTGGATAATTTTTGTTTGCAATGACTGTTGTATGTTCATGAAGTTTTTATTATTGCAAGATTCGAACAGATTACATAATTTGTTGGTTGGATGGAACCATGCTGTAGTTGTTGAGCATTGAAAGAAAAATATAACAGGTATACACACAACAAAGGCTGAAACAGAAGAATTAACTTGAGAATATGCTTTCGAGAACATAGAGGCAATAACACTACTGAAAAGGAGAACATATTTTGAGTTTAATGAAACATAGGCTGGCTGAAAACTAGAATTGTATTTGAATTTTTGTGCACAGCTATTCCCAAGCATGATGGATTGCAGGGTTGCATCAATTTGGTTGCCAGAATAAGACCTGTGATAAATCTCATAAATATTTGGTTTTAGTTTAATTCTTCCATGCAAGAGGATTTTAACTACTTAAGTCTTACAGATCATATAGATTCTGCCTTGTCTAATTGTATGCGTCTTGTGGACTTGACACTGCAAAAAACCAATACCATGAAAGGATATACTTTCTATTTTGTAATACAAATAATTGTATTAGCAAAACAAAAGGAACATGTCAACCTCTTTTGAGACTCAACCTTTCCTCCTGGTTTGGTTTAGCCAATATTACCTCTCCAATAGTGAGCAAGATTGTTTTGGATTGTATGGACAAATTAACAGAAATACAGAAATCATAGATGATTCTTCTTATCTTCTGACATACTGAGGTTCCTGGAGGAAATGAGGTCAAATCTACATCAATATAATGCACCCACAACCTGCGCATCAGGCTTAACCTCCAGGCTTTGTGCCTTAACCTTTACATCGGGAAAATTCCTTCTACAAGTCCCTAGATTTTCAGACACCATTGAAGTTGAGAAATAATGAGTTTTCCTCAATACTTGAAAAAATACCCTACTTACTCTCAAAACTGCTTCTACTTCTGTCTTCTGTTTAATCCACTCTGAGGACCTGTCTCCATTGGGCTTTAGAAAGTTAGGAGAAACTCTTGTTCAGCATGTGTGCAAAAAGATTAGTTTGGCAAGGTCTTGCTTTATTGATCTACCTAAAATATGTCACCTTATGGAGTTATTTGGAGCAACCAATAAAAGCAGGGGAATTAAAACCTGCCCTTGGAAAAACTTTCCCTTTTTTGTGTTCCTAACTAAAATACAGTCATGCCACAATATTGATATCACCTTCCTCTTGGAACTGATTCTCAAATGGTTTAATAGTATGCATGCTATTTGGTGTATGAGTGACTAATGGCAGAATAAGGATGAAAATCTTCCGGTCTGAAGGCATTATTCTTCCATATACAATTCTATAATACAAGCATGCATACTCTTAAACCACCTCCTCATGGTACTGATTCTCAATTTTAAGCATTAGATTGAGTCACTTGAAACTTTGTGGAGTGATCTTGTTCAGGTATCTGGAGAAAAGATGTCGGATTTTAAGAAATGGGAAGAAACTTGGAACAGAGTTATTAGTGTAGCTTGTTTATTTATTATCCATGCATTTTGATTGATGACAATAAGGTCTTTTATATATTAATTTCATTCATGTTCAGGTGCTGCAGCAATCAAATAATGGGCCTTTTGATAGTCATAGCTTGAAAATAAATATTATCTGCTAATCCCTTTTGTATTCGTTATTTCAAAATGGTCATTGGAAACATGAGAATGGAATCATGGACTTGCATTGTTGCTACTTCATTTGGTTTTTGTAAATTGTAGCTGTAGCTTCCCAAATTCCCTTTTCATATATGGATACGAATATCAATGCATATCTCATGATACATTGGAGTTGGAAAATTGATTTTCTTTCCATCCAAATAAACAGTGTCAATAAATATTTGCATGGACACACCTTTTGGAAACTAAATGAATTCTTGTATTTTGAAACTAAAACATATTAGAACACTGTTACTAATTGGAAGCAAGAAATTGTAGTACCCCCCTGGGACCCTGCTCTAACAGAACCTAGACAGGGTTATTCTCTTTTTAAATGGTAGAGTAAAAAGCCTTCATCTCTCATATATGTTGTGCTGGTGCCTTTTCACCCGGTCTGGAAAATTTAGAGTCCGAATGGAGTAAGCAAAGATAAAGGGAAACAGAACAGAAAATCCAATGGTGGCACATGCAACAATTGGCAGCATGTCATGTTCAAAACCAAAGTAAGAACTCAGAAAGGCCTTCAAAGGAACTTCCTTGTTTCCATATGTTAACATTGATGACGTCAAATCTCCATACTGGGAAGTCACTAGACCATAGAGTGTCCAGGAAACAGGACATGCCCAAGAATACCATCTCCACCATATAGGAATGCTCTGCACACATCAGGTAGTTAGTTGATATCTTTTAACTAGAGCATTGCCAAGAAATAGGTAGGTATATACACTTTGCAACTCACAGTTCTTGGGATCAGGAAGCCGGAGAAGAGCATCCATATTCCATAGAATAATGAGGATACTATTGCAGCAAAGGGATCATTTGGAGTTAAGGCAACAGTCATCATCCCATAGTATGTGTAGTAGAGGAAAGTGATAAACGTGAAGAAGAAGAACCACAGGAAATTTGACACAGCCCATTGGAAGCCCATACTGAAGTAGACGATGAGTCCATATATAATGGATTGAACAAAAGTGTAGGGCAGCTCTATGAGCACCTTCACAGTTGGTTATTCTGATGAACTATGATGGACAAGGAGATGCTTTTGTTCATTGAACCCAGGGAATGGATAAATGTATTAGAAAAATGGAAGTCGCTTAAGTTATGGATTACCTGTGCCAAGGCATATGGAAGAGCTGAAAACATTCCTGCTGCCCGTTCTCTATAAAAGACAGTCCTCTCAATGTCCACCACTGGCTGCATCGATGCTGCATTATTGTAACCAAGGAAGATAACTGCGGTAAAAATTGCTCCCATGGCATTCAGAATATCTTTTTCATGATCCCTGGTACATCCACAGTGAGCAGATGAGTATTTAATTGGAGATTAAGTACTTATCTCCAATTAACTTACAGAAGATACTTACCTTATGCTGCCCATGTTCCAGAATATGGTTCCAAAGAGTAGAGCACATACAGAGGTAAAGAAAAAGCGTATGGCATTGTATTGTGGGTTCCTCCAATAAGACCAATCTTGCTTCCAAAGACAGGCCCTTGCCTGAACCCAAAAGGGTTGTGAAAATTTTGTCTTGAAATGGAGATCTTCTGATCCTGACAGTGGTTTATTTAACTCCTCTATCACTGCTTTGTTCTTCTGATAGAGAGATGAGTTTAGATAAATTTCAGCAAAATCTACCCCAATTTGTTTCTCAGAAGCTAGTGAACTAGCCTCCAACATCCATGTTGCTGGATTATGTCCCAGAGTGATCTTTGGTACTGCCTCAATTGCTTCAAAGTAGTTGATAAGCTCCTGCGAGTGTTCTCCAAGTGGTCCCGCATAAATAACTCGTCCTCCTCTTTTCATAAGTAAAAGCTGTTGATGAAAAAGATGAGCAGAAAATTAAGGATGGATAGTTGTATTTTTAATGGTTTTTAAAGGCTCAAAATTTCCTCTTGGTGTTTTGTCTTTTAGTGTTTGTCTCTTGTGGGATGAATAGTCCCACATTGGAAGTTTATGAGAACTTCTAATGGGTTATATAGAATAGTGGGAACTAAAGGGGTGCAACCCCTAAAGTGAGACACTGTTCCTTGTTGTCGGGGTTTCTTTGAATCGCGCGTGCCGCCGCCGTCCGTCCGGTCGGTCGTGTCGTGGTGTGATGCTATCTTTTTATGCTAAATATTAATCGTTTTTTTTTTTGCTTTCTAAAACGTTTTATTTTTCCTTTCTAAAACGTTTTCCAATCGTTTGGGTTTTATAACCGTTGGGTTAACGTTAATTAATTTTAATTAACGTTATTTGTGTGAACGTGTGCCTCTTAAGAGACACAAACGTTCGTTTCCTCTCTTATATATAGAAGAGAGAGATTAGGGTTTTGGTACACACGAAAATCAGAGAATACAGCCTCTGACGCCTGTGTTTTTCTTCTCTGTTCTGAAAGTAAGAGTGACACTGCTACGCGGTTCGATTTGTCCAGTATTTCTGTGCGGATTACTGGAGAGACATTGTTGTCGTTGAATGCTGGAAGTCATAGCGTCGAGCAACCCTTCGCACTGGAGATTCGTTCTACAGGGGACGCTTAAGGCTTTAAGCACAGAGATTTTTGAATCTCGCCTCGACTGTTAAATCTGATAAGTTTATTCCAATCCTGTTTACGTTTGTTTCTGCTTAGATCTGTTGCTTCTTTCTGTCTTGACTGTTCTTCTCATATTCGTGCATCTATAATCTGATACTGTTTTAAGTGTTTACCCAATTCCATTCGTATTCTGATACCTGTTTGATAATACAGAACAGTATTTCCCCTAAATATTACAAAAATCTTAAAGCCTTAAGTGTTAATCTGTTCTGTGTTTTTCGGATCAGTCTTTAATCATCCGAATTTTTGTTTTGCTTGTCTGTGATGGATACTTTCAAACCCTTGAACCCTGCTGTACCCCCTTCTGTTGATCTTACGAAAGTTGAACCACTGATTGGTGAAAACTTCAAGAGATGGAAACAGAAAATCTCTTATCTGTTTGAAACCCTAGAAATCTTTTTTGTGCTTACTACTCCTAGACCCGAGGCTCCTATTGATGGGTCTGAATCTGTTGAACTGAATGCTTGGGTGAAAGCAAACCGAATTTGCAAACACTATCTCCTGAATTCATTATCCAATGATTTATTTGATCTATACTGTGGATATGAGTCTGCTAAGGATGTCTGGGATGCTCTGCATAAAAAATATGTAACTGAAGATGCTGGGGTGAAGAAATTTGCCATAGGAAAATTTCTAGAGTATGTCATGATTGATGGGAAGTCCATTTCTGATCAAATAAATGAATTTCAGAAGACTGTGAAAGACTTGACTAGTGAGGGAATTATCCTACCTGAACTGTTTGTGGCAGGAGCTCTTATTGAGAAACTGCCTCCCTCCTGGAAAGTCTATAAGACCAACCTGAAACATAAGCGGAAAGACATGTCCCTGGAAGAGCTGATAGTTCATATCAGGATAGAAGAACAAGCCCAGGTCAGAGAGAAGACCCAGAAACCCAATGCCTTTATTCCAGTCAGCAAAGCCAATATGATTGAGGATGGTTCTAGGAAGAAGAAAAGGTGGGATTTTCAGAAACCTAGAAAACCAGACTTTAAGAAGGACTCAATGAAGAAAGGGAACTGTTTTGTCTGTGGCAAACCAGGCCATCATGCTGCTCAGTGCAGGCATAGGAAAAACAGAGACAAGACCCATGTGAATCTAACTGAGTCTGATGTGATTGTGGCTGTGATTTCAGAAGTTAATCTGATCAGCAACCCTAAGGAGTGGGTGGTGGACACTGGGGCCACCAAGCACATCTGTGGAGACCGTGCTTTGTTCACGACCTACCAGCCTGTGGGAGAGGGCGAGCAGGTGTACCTGGCTGACTCTCGTACTTCTCCAGTTGCTGGAAAGGGAAAGGTGCAGATGAAGCTCACTTCTGGGAAGCAGTTGGCTTTGACTGATGTTCTGCATGTTCCAGGCATTAGGAGAAATTTAGTGTCTGGCTGCCTGTTGAACAAGGCTAGAATTAAGTTAGTCTTTGAGGGGGATAAGTTAGTTTTGACTAAGAATGGGGTTTTCCTGGGAAAAGGATATTGTAACCATGGTCTATTTGTTTTGAACATTTCTGATGAAATAAATGAAATCTCCACTTCTGCTTATATTGATTCTCTTACTTTGTGGCATGCTAGATTAGGACATGCAAATATTTCCTATGTTAAGAGGATGCATAGTGTAGGCTTAATTAAAAATATATCAAATAATAATTTTGATAAATGTGAATGCTGTTCAGAAGCAAAGTTTACTAATAAATCTCATAAATCTGTTACTAGAGAATCAGAACTTTTAAGTTTAATTCATAGTGATCTAGCAGATATGAGAAGTAATATGTCTAGAGGAGGAAATAAATATTTTATTACTTTCATAGACGATTATAGTAGATATACAAAAGTGTATTTATTAAAAAGTAAAGATGAAGCTGAACAAGCTTTTATAAAATATAAAAATGAGATAGAAAATCAGCTTGAAAAGAAAATTAAAAGATTGAGAACTGATAGAGGTGGAGAATATGAATCAAATTCCTTCAAAGAATTATGTGAAGGAAATGGTATTATCCATGAGGTGACTGCTCCATACTCCCCTGAGTCAAATGGAGTAGCTGAGAGGAAGAACAGAACCTTTAAGGAGATGATGAACTCCATGTTGATTGGTTCTGGTTCACCCTCTAACTTGTGGGGGGAAGCTATTTTATCTGCATGTTTTATTTCAAATAGAATACCCCACAAGAAAACTGGTAAGACACCTTATGAGCTTTGGAGAGGGCATATTCCCAACCTTAGTTATGTTAAGGTTTGGGGTTGCTTAGCTAAGGTAGGTCTTCTAGAAATTAAAAGGAAGAGGATAGGTCCTAAGACTGTAGACTGTGCATTTATAGGGTATGCTGAACACAGTGCTGCCTACAGATTTCTTGTTCTAAGAACTGTGGATGATAATATAGTGTCAGCTAATTCTATAATAGAGTCTAGAGATGCAGACTTTTTTGAGTCTAATTTCCCACTTAGACCAAATTCTGTGAGAGGTTCAGATGAGGCTTCTTCAAGCCAACCTAGAGATGATGTTCTTGAACATGTTCCTGGAACTGTTCCTGAATATGTTCCTGAACCTAGTCCTCAACCTGAAATTGAACCTAGAAGAAGTAAAAGAGCTAGAAAAGTAACTAACATAGGTGATGATTTTTATACCTTTATGGTTGATGGTGATCCATTGACTTATGGTGAGGCTATGTCTTCTCCAGATGCAGTATTTTGGAGAGAAGCCATAATGAGTGAGTTGAATTCTATTTTGGCTAATCATACTTGGGAGTTGGTTGATTTGCCTCCTGGGAATAAACCCATAGGTTGCAAGTGGATCTTTAAAAGAAAACTTAAAACTGATGGTTCAATTGACAAATATAAAGCAAGATTGGTGGCTAAAGGGTTTAGTCAACAAAAAGGAATTGATTATTTTGATACTTATTCTCCTGTTGCTAGAATAACAACTATCAGAATTTTAATTGCATTAGCTTCAATTAATAATTTAATAATTCACCAAATGGATGTTAAAACAGCCTTTTTAAATGGTGAATTAGAAGAAGAAATTTATATGAAACAACCAGAAGGATTTATAGCACCAGGTAAAGAAAACAAAGTTTGTAGGCTAGTTAAATCCCTGTATGGTTTAAAACAAGCACCTAAGCAGTGGCATGAGAAATTTGATAACATTCTTGTTGAAAATGGGTATCATATAAATGATTCTGATAGATGTGTGTATCATAAATTTAATAATAATGTTGGTGTGATTATCTGTTTGTATGTTGATGATATGCTTATTATGGGCACTAATTTAGAAGTAGTATCTCATACTAAGAAATTTTTATCTTCTAAATTTGATATGAAAGATTTAGGAGAAGCTGATGTAATTTTAGGCATCAAAATAACTAAGGAGTCGGGCAGTATTACATTAACCCAATCACATTATGTAGAAAATATATTAAAGAAGTTTGGACACTTTGAGTCTGATCCGTTGTCCTCACCTTATGATGCTAGTATACATTTAAAGAAACACACTGGTGAAAGTGTTTCACAAATTGAGTATGCTAGAGTGATTGGTTCCTTAATGTACTTAATGAACTGCACCAGACCTGATATTGCTTATGCTGTAGGGAGACTGAGTAGATACACCCATTGTCCCAACTATGAGCACTGGAGTGCATTAGTTAGGGTGTTGAGGTACTTAAAGGGTACAATTAATTATGGGTTGTGTTATTCAGGGTATCCTACAGTGTTGGAGGGCTATTGTGATGCCAACTGGGTAACTGGGCATGATGAGTCTAACTCTACTAGTGGCTATGTTTTTACCTTAGGAGGTGGGGCTGTTTCATGGAAATCATGTAAACAGTCTTGTAATGCGAAATCCACCATGGAATCTGAATTTGTAGCTTTAGAGCTAGCTGGTGGAGAGGCAGAGTGGTTGAGAAACCTTCTGCATGATATCCCTTTATGGACGAAACCAGCACCTCCTATTACCATTTTATGTGATAGCCAGGTAGCAATTGCTAAAGCCCAGAATAAAATTTATAATGGTAAAAGGAGACATATCAGATTGAGGCATAATATAATTAGACAATTACTCAGTGATGGGGTAATTGCATTGACTTTTGTGAGGTCAGTTGGAAATCTAGCAGATCCACTGACAAAGCCTCTGAGCAAGAAGCTCGTTATTAGCACATCGAGGGGGATGGGTCTAAAGCCCATGGATATAAACGACCCGTGATAGTAACCCAACCTACGTGAATGGCGATCCCAGGAAGTAGGTTCAATGGGAAGAACAAGTCACCTGAGTTGTTTGTGAAGCACTACAAGTTATTTACTTTGTGAGAAATCTATCCCTATGATGTGAGCAGTGCAAAACTGCAACGTATGTGAGGTTGAGTCATTGGACTCTTAATAGTTTCCATATTCTTTATAGATGGTGTGTTTTAGTTGCGGTTTACACACTTGATGGAAATTACCTATGTGAGTGTAGAGGTGGAGCCGCCTCTGTTGAGAATTAGGGCTAATTCTCTAGTGCTCTCACGAGACCAGCAGGCGCATGGCCGTATAGGCGCCAACCCGATTAGAACCTAAAAGCAGGTATTCTAGTGTGTGGACTGCAGAGGTAGTTGTTTCACATTAAAGAGATTAGGTTTAAGAATTTATTCCACCGAATCTCTGTGAAGTCTATTCTGCAAGTTCTAAGTGTCGGTTCAAGTCCAAAAGACACCGGCATTAATGCACATTAGAATTTTGGTCACTCTGTCTATTCTCTAGAATTTTGGGCCCTGTGGGGGGAATTGTTGTATTTTTAATGGTTTTTAAGGGCTCAAAATTTCCTCTTGGTGTTTTGTCTTTTAGTGTTTGTCTCTTGTGGGATGAATAGTCCCACATTGTAAGTTTATGAGAACTTCTAATGGTTTATATAGAATAGTGGGAACTAAAGGGGTGCAACCCCTAAAGTGAGACACTGTTCCTTGTTGTCGGGGTTTCTTTGAATCACACGCGCGCGCGCCGCCGCCGCCGTCCGGTCGGTCGTGTCGTGGTGTGGTGTGTGTGTGTGATGCTATCTTTTTATGCTAAATATTAATCGTTTTTTTTTGCTTTCTAAAACGTTTTATTTTTCCTTTCTAAAACGTTTTCCAATCGTTTGGGTTTTATAACCGTTGGGTTAACGTTAATTAATTTTAATTAACGTTATTTGTGTGAACGTGTGCCTCTTAAGAGACACAAACGTTCGTTTCCTCTCTTATATATAGAAGAGAGAGATTAGGGTTTTGGTACACACGAAAATCAGAGAATACAGCCTCTGACGCCTGTGTTTTTCTTCTCTGTTCTGAAAGTAAGAGTGACACTGCTACGCGGTTCGATTTGTCTAGTATTTCTGTGCGGATTACTGGAGAGACATTGTTGTCGTTGAATGCTGGAAGTCATAGCGTCGAGCAACCCTTCGCACTGGAGATTCGTTCTATAGGGGACGCTTAAGACTTTAAGCACAGAGATTTTTGAATCTCGCCTCGACTGTTAAATCTGATAAGTTTATTCCAATCCTGTTTACATTTGTTTCTGCTTAGATTTGTTGCTTCTTTCTGTCTTGACTGTTCTTCTCATATTCGTGCATCTATAATCTGATACTGTTTTAAGTGTTTACCCAATTCCATTCGTATTCTGATACCTGTTTGATAATACAGAACAGTATTTCCCCTAAATATTACAAAAAAGCGCACTTCAGCTGTTCATAAGACATTACATCTTTCACAACCAAAAAAAAAAAAAAAAAGACCAAAACAGGCAAAGGATGAAGTGAATTTCTATTTTAATTAATTGATTGAGTGGTGAATTTTAAATCTGACCTCGTCAAAAGACTCAAAGATGTCGATGCTGGGCTGATGGATGGTGCACACAACGGTACTTCCAGTGTCAACTGTGTTACGGACAGTTCGCATCACTATGGCTGCAGCTCGAGCATCGAGACCTGAAGTTGGTTCATCCACGAATATAATGGAAGAATTTTCTACAAGCTCCACTGCAATTGTAAGATGCTTCCTTTGTTCTGTTGAGAGTCCAGTAACACCAGGTATTCCAACTAATGCATTTTTCAGAGTGTTTAGTTCAACCAGAAGCATCACCTCCTTTACAAACATCTGCATGGTGTGTTCAGATTTTCTTTTTAATGAAAAACAGCTAAAACAAGGACATTTAAAGTTGGTTGTAAATATTATCTATGGCTGAAGTGAAATTAACCTCTCTTTTTTGTACATCCACACTGGCAGGCAACCGCAACCAAGCAGAGTAGAGGAGTGACTCATAAACTGTGAGGTTGGGGGAGTGATGGATGTCATTTTGTTCGCAGTAACCACTAATGCGTGCAAATGTTTCTTGCTTCTTGGGGTAGCCAGAGATGGTTGACCCCTCAATGCATCCACCAGTTTTCCTTCCAGCAAGTACATCCATAAAAATAAAATCAAATTAATTTGAAACTTTCACCTTCCATTGCAATATTGGTACCAAGTAAAAAAAAAAACCTATTTCATGACATTTGATGGTTCAAAATCCATCTCCAAACCTTACCAAAAACAAAAAAAAAAAAAACTGTTCACGACCATAATTTAATGTTTTGAAATCCATCTCCAAACTTCAAATCCACGGCTAAAACAGTGGGTAAAAGCCTGTAGATTTCGTACTTGAGGTATGGGTTTGAAGTCTGTTGACACCATAGCTGCAAAAACCAAGAAAAGAAGCAGTTAATTATTGTACTCAAATACAAGTCCATTTGTATTAACAATGAAAAGATAATTAATGAGGAAAAAAAATACGCAAAAAGAAAAGAACCAGTTTCCATATGTGCATTTATACTCAGTTCATATACCAAGAAAATTTACTTTTAGGAACCAGGTCTTTGAATCTAGGTTTCAATTTTCACCTTTGTCTTTCCTGATTTCAGCTAACCCTATGAAGTGAAGTAAATTGCTATTTAAAATTTTTTTTCTACATCTAGAAATATCACTTTTTGGTCTATTTGACAAAGCAATTTGTTATTACTGCTTCCTAATTTTTTCTTACTTCCAGAAATCATTTTCTGGTCTTTATATACAACAAAATGATAAGGACATAAAGGATACCACTATACAAAAGACAGTGCTAGAGTTAAAAATATAAGAAAATGAAGAGTACTACTACACATAGCTTAAGTTATTACGTAGATCTAGATTCAAGAGTTCAATGAATCCTACACCTACCACATTGTTTAAAACCAAAGATTCTAGGCCATTGAATATATAGAACTGAACAGCAGTCAGTGAAGAACACCAATATTTCATATGGGATATACAACCTATACATAAGCTAAAAATGAATTAAAAATTGGGAAAATTGGTTTTTAGTGATGCTTTTTCAAAATAATTCAGATTCAGTCAGCCAATTCTTGGTAATTGGTTTTTAGTAATACCTTTTTAACATAATTGAAAATTAGTGTCGGTAAATTTATTAGGAGTTTCTTCTAAAAATGTCCTCAAAAGACTTTGAAAACCTTTTCACTCATTTTGTTACTTACAAGTGAAGCTTTCAAGTCTTTTTGAGGGCATTTTTAGAAGAAGCTCTTAATAAACAGTAAAATGATACCGATTCTCAATTATATCAAAAAAATTATCACTAAAAACCAATTACCAAAAAACTGGCTGACTGAATCTAAATTATTTTGAAAAAACATTACTAAAAACCAATTTTCCCTTATGTTATTTTATTTTTTGTTAGTTTTATTTGTTTATTTGCAGCATTACAGATTTACAAGGCTGCCCATGATCACCCCCAACTAACTTTGTGATACATTCAAACCTGTTTGAATGGCTCAGCAATTCTTATGGCTGATACCTGCTTATCACAAATATAGCACATGAAAAAAAACACCAGCATAAGTGTACTCACACTCACACTCACACTCACTACCAAAAAAAAAAAAAAAAGTGTACTCACACACACACTAGCACATGGTGGGTGGAGACCTTAAAATTGTAGTGCATTGTTGATTTTCCCTGTTATAACCTTCTGTATGTGCACGAGAGATGTGAGCATACATATATAGCAAGAAAGATAATTGTGAGGAAATTTTTAAGGGAAAATTGGTTATTAGTGATGCATTTTCAAATAATTCTGATTCAGTCACCCAATTCTTGGTAATTGGTTTTTAGTGATACCTTTTTAACATAATTGAGAATCAATGTCATTTTACTATTCATTAAGAGGTTCTTCTGAAAGTGTCCTCAAAAGACTTTGAAAACCTTTTCACTCATTTTGTTACAAGTGAAGTTTGCAAGTCTTTTTTAGGGCATTTTTGGAAAAAACTCTTAATAAACAGTAAAATGACATCGATTCACAATTATATAAAAAAAGTATCACTAAAAACAAATTACCAATAATTGGCTGACTGAATCTGAATTGTTTTAAAAAACATCACTAAAAACCAATTTCCCCATAACAGAACCCTAAATGAAAAAAGCAATGTGAAAGTAAATTAAGCTACAAGAATAAGAATGCTTCTAATAAAGCATTAATGAAGACTCATAATCAGCTACAAAAGTAAACTGATTCATAAATGAAGACTCATCAAGAAAGCAATGTGCAACTATCTACTAATCAATTATTTTAATGATATGGTCGTAGAAGAGCTATACCTTCCCATGACATGGTGTTAAGTATACTCGATCAGCTAAGGTTCATTGATCATTGTTAGAGTTTTCCTAAGAAGAATTTTAATTTACTAAATAAAAAATATAGTAAAGCCTAAAGTTAAACTAATAATCTATTAATATCTAATAATAACGATTACTTCGTTTGATCACCTCCTTGGTTCTGTAGGAGCCTCTTGTCGGCTAAAATGTTTACACATAAAAAGATGCTAAGACATTAGTTGGCTATCAAAGTTTCATCCTAAAGTATCTTTGGGCAAACTATATAAGTAAAAAGAAAAAAATTACCTGTCAGATAAGCTTTGAATATCTTCTTAATCCCCGCCGCTAGAGCACCTCTTTTTGTAGTGAGGATGACCTAAAAGAATGAATGGTAGCGACGGAGGGCTTAATGATACAGCCGTTGCTGACATGCTTGGATCCATAGTAAACAGACATGCTAATGCTCGGAATGAACATGTCAACTATGTTCGGAATGAAGATCGAGGAGGTGAAGTGGCTTTGCAGCATCAGCTTGTTCTTTAGAGTGATAAATATCTTTCCCATTCTGGTCTTGGGATGAAGATCCATGCTTTCGGCGCCTTGGGATACAAAGTTGTTCCCTGATGAAATTTTTTATGTTTTAACGAAAATCTTTATAGAAAAGAAAACCAAGAATTAAATTTATAGAAAAAAAAATGAAATAATGAATAATAATAAAAAAAAATGAAAGCACAGGAACCGAAGGAGAAGAAGCATGTAATAAACCAGGAACCATGAAAAACAAAAAGGAAAAATCATAAGAATCCTATAATTTCAAAATATTTAATAGATATAACAGCAAGAAATGATGGTACTTTCTTTTGGAGTAACCCTTTTTAGTTAGTGAAGAAGACAGCAGCTCTGAATTCGTCTATTTTATTCTTAAAACTTTTGACTGCTTATCATTTAATAACAGAAACCCTTTTCATTCCCTTGATAGGTTATATTATATATGGTGCAAACTCAAGTCTTGAAGGATCTTACTTTCCTGGAGTGACAAGCTTGTTATTAGAAAAAGAGGAAAGTGCTTACTTTGTTAAACTGCCAAGCTTGGCATTAATGGATAAGTACTGGAATATCTTACTTTACTAAACTTCCAAGATTGGTATTAGGTTTAAGGAAGATCTTAATTATTTAACTAAACTGCCATGGATGGTCTTACATATATAAGAGAATGATCTTCCTATCGATCTTGACCTACCAAGCTTGATATTTACATAAGAATCTGCGCAAGGAAGGATTGATCTTCATGTACTTGTTTCCATAGACGGACACCATCACGTACATTCCCAACAAACAACAGAGAACCATACTGACAAATGTGATTGATGCCTCCCTTATCAGTCCTTGTAAAGTTTGGAGTAGAGGTATTGAGAAACTGTCATATCTTTTCTTTTTGTTTTTTGTGTACACTCTGTTTACAATTTATGGAAGTTTTCTCTAACTCCAATGCTTTGTTGTTGACGACATTAAAGGAGAATTTGATTTCAAAAATAATACAATAATTAATAGATTCTGTTTTGACTGCTGTGTTTCCTGGAATTATGCACAGGATCGTGCTTCTTCTTGATTCAGTATGTTTGAAACCTTCTACTTCAATACGCCCGACAATCAAATGGGAATCTCGCGGACATGAAGAAATCGAGCTGAAGCAAGTGGTTTAGTCAATAAATCAGATAGTTGGTCATGACAGGAGATCAAGCAAACTTGAAGTTTCTTTTGCAGCACTTGATCACGAGCATGATGGAAGTCGATTTTTATATGTTTCTTTCTTGCATGAAAAACTAGATTAACCATTGGAGTTCAATATCAGTATTGGACAAGGACTTGTACTCCAACTCGGTACTACTACGAGCTACTGTTAATTGTTGCTTACAACTCTAGATGATAAGAGTTTGACAATGGAAAAGACAATTGGCACTGATGGAGCGTCTATGATCTTGATCAATCACTCCCCCAAATTTGCATCTAAGTAGCCTTGCAAGGTGTGTGATGAATTTCTGGAGAGGAAAAGACCATAAGAGAAATTATGTTTGAGATATCTCAAGATATGCTTCATTGCCTGTGATTGAGGCTTCTCTTGGTTGGTGCATATACTGGCTCGCTTTATGAACAAAAAAGGCTATACGTGGTCTTGTGAAGGCCAGATATTGTAGACGTACTACAGTGCTTCTATAGATTGTTATGTGGCCTACGAACAAGGTAACATCTTGGTCGATACTTTTGGTTTACCAAACCACACAGATTAATTCCTTACGACTTTATTTAAACTAGCGGCTGGGTGCCCATGCAAAGCACTGCACGTACGAAGAAAAAGATGAACGAGAGAGTAACGGTTTTACAACTGATTAATAATTTTTTAAAAGATTGAGACAGTTTTTACTATAGTACCCTTTTATTAATAAATCTTCACAATGATGCCTAAGGGCTATAGATAGGTTGTATTGTATGATTAAGGAGGCTCAATTCTTCCTTAAAAAACATGTCAACGCCTTTATTAATAATGAAACTCCATGATCACACAATGTATAAAAAGAAAAGATGGGCTACATGCACACTTCAACGAGGTACCACCTGATGTAAAGTGAACTTATTATGGAACTAAACCTTAATGAACCACACACACTAGCACATGAACCAGTGCCACGTCAACTGCCACCTCAAGCACATGAACCAGTGCCACGTCAACTGCCACCTCAAGCGCCACATCACTCTCTCCCTCATAGATCCAAGGAGAAAGAGACGATTGAAGGATCAAAGGCAAGCTGATCCTTCATTAAAGGAAAGGTGTTTGCTATCACTTAGGGAAGGAGATGTATTGGAGTTCCAACTCAGCACTAGTGTTGGAAGTTGCTTCTACAATAAAGGTAAGAGAGAAGACCTTTGAGCTGGGCACATAGGGAAGGAGATGTTTTGGAGTTCCAACTCAGCACTAGTGTTGGAAGTTGCTTCTACAATAAAGGAAAGGGAAAGGACGTTTGACCCTTGGAAGTCATTCTCTCACATAGGGAAGGAGACCCTTGGCATTCATTCTCTCGCATAGGGAAGGAGACCCTTGGCATTCCAACTCAGCACTAGTGTTGGAATTAGCTTCTACAATAAAGGAAAGGGAAAGGACGTTAAGGAGACCCTTGGCATTCATTCTCTCACATAGGGAAGGAGACCCGTGGTATTCCAACTCAGCACTATTGTTGGAATTTGCTTCTACAATAAAGGAAAGGGAAAGGACGTTTGACTCTTGGCATTCATTCTAACCGTTGGGAATTATTGCTGGAAAAAGAGACGTTAGAGTTTCTTCCAGCAATAATTCCTATTTATTCTCTCACCATTCTTTTCTCCCATTTTTGTTTCATGTTAAAACCACAACGTGGTGTACTTTGTAAACTGACGGTTGAAGTTAGAGTGACTGGCATTGTTGTTTATTCATAAAATTATTGTTTTCTTTAAACCTATGTCTGTGACATCATCCAGATAATTTTATAGCAAGGTTCAATGTACCATATGATTAATGCTGCAGGTTCAAAGCAAAAGAAAATCAAAAGATGATTTCAAATATTTATTCTAAGGTGGTATGAAAGTCCATAGGAGCTCCACCATGTAGGTGGGTCCAGGATGACCTAAAAGAATGAATGCTCAAGGCATTACATGTGGGAGCTTTCTCATTACTTCAAAGGCTTGATTGTGAAGTAGGTCCGCAGCAGGGTTGGTGCAATGAAAAAAATTGCAGCGAGAAATGCCACTAAGGCCCAAGGACCGTTGAAATACTTGTCCCACTCCAATGGGCGTCGGCTCCATGCTTCAGCCATCCAGGTGTTCTTCTTGTTACTGCAATGCTTTTCAATTCCATATGTAGCTTCGGCATAAGCTTGAGGATCTGACAACAAGTCCGTTCTTATCTTATTGAATAGATCGGCGACTTGTTCGTTGCTGCCGAGGCGGTTGAGAAGTACGCCCTTGGATCTTAAAAGTTTCACATCTTCATCCTCATCAATGGGTGAACCCATGAAACAAATATAGGAGGTGACTGCATGGTCAATACTGAAATCTGGGCATGCTTCTGTTTACACCCTATAAAACCAACGAATAAGAAAGGGACACGTAGTGCCCATGTGGCTTATTTAGGCCATGACAACAAAACACGTAGGCCTTAGACAGTTGGACAGGCCACGTCAGCATACGCACAAAATCAAGAATACAGTTCAAGCCACGCAAGCCAAGACAACAGAACCACACTCACAACTATCAAAAGATCGTGCCATCGGTCGTTCAAAGAGTAATCTATTTTAAAGATCGTGGCCGAGCGGTTATCTGTCTGGAGCAGAAGACTAAAGACGGCCAACCACCATGAAGATCGTGCAAAAGTGGGACGTTGAGCAACCATCAAAGGTTGGCTATAAAAGGCACCAATTCGAAGAGCTAAAGGACACAATCCATCCAACCGCAACCGGTTATTATATTATTTTGATCATCCGTGATCTTTCAACCCCTCTCCTACACTGTAGCAAGAAGGATAAACTAGGACTTCTCTCACTGCTTCCAGTCGCAGTGACATCTTAGACCCCTTTTTACTCCGATTAACACCAGAATCCTGCCACCGGAGGGTAAGTTGAGGCCGCCCCTGACTCGCAGTTCTGTGTTCACAGAATCCCAAGCAGCCGGTCCCAAGACTCGCTCTGTTCAAGCCAGGTGACTTGTGTATCTTCGGTTAAACAGCAATCCAAGGTGAACCCCCTGAATTGGCTTTGCGAGCAGCCGCCCCCTTCCTCCTGCGCTTATACCCGATTACGGCTATAAGACCAGGACAAGCTGGTCCTGCAAGCCCTGTCAGTTTTCTTTTTTACATTTTGTTTCCTTTTTGAGGATTATCTATTGTCATTCTCGGCCCTCGGCCAATTTTATAATAAAGGAGTTTTGTGTGCCATTAGTGGCTTTTGTTTTCAAACACTTGCAAGAACCCAAACGAAGACCGAACCGCTAGTCTTCATATTATCACTTGACCCGTTTTATTATAGGTGACTTGCAGTACGACTGAACCGACCCTAGTTTAGATTTCGGAACAGGTGCCCGGGGTCAGGACCCGACCCGAAATCATTGTATCAAATGATATTGGCACGCCTGTGTAGAGATACATCATCAACACCACCACGTGTCCACACTGGCCCAATTTCGGAGCAACATCCCTTTTTGGCACGCCCGGTGGGACCCTTAGTCTTTGAAAGAGCACTAATGGTAGCAAGAAGAAGTACTTGGCATGCTGAAAACACAATGTCAGAGGAACATGCCGAATCTCAGGTAAATCCTCTATATGTGTCAAAGTTCCTAAAAGGACCTTCGAGTTTTCAGCCGGATCTTAATGAACGGCTTATCCAGGCCTTACAAGGTCTTAGCCAACAAATGGTAGGATTTGGTGAGGGTATTAACAAAAGTTTTTCCGATAATGGTAGAATTTTAGTAGTATTGCAGGAAGGATTCTCCATAATGGCAAGACCGGCAATGATGGCCGAACGAGCCGAGACATCGGCTGCTGGTTCAAATGCTCATGAGAGGATAAATATCCCAGAGCAGTTACCACCTATAAACTTAGGCGGTAACGGCCGAAATGAGACGGACAACGTCACTGCTGCTAGAGGAGAAATACCTCCTGTTATCCCAAATCCTCCTAATGTGCCTCTGGCCGAATTACTCCCAGGGGAGCAAAGGGAGGTCCAGGAGAACCATAGAGAGGACATTGGCATAAGGAATATGGCCATGAACCGTAATTACATTCAGAATGTGATTCAAGAGATGATCGGAGATCAATATCACCGACGAATGACTAGGCTAGTATATCGTAAACCTTACCCGACCTGGATTGACCAGCAATTTGAATTTCGTAGGGGATAAAAAATTCCTGAATTCACTTTGTTTTCAGGAGAAGGTCAACAATCTACCATTGAACATATTGGCCGATTTACGGTTCAATATGGAGAGGCTACCGGTAATGATTTTCTCAAACTAAGATTATTTGGAAATTCATTAACCGCAGAGGCCTTTACATGGTACATTACGTTGCCAGCTAATTCCGTTACAAATTGGGCAATGATGGAAGAAAAATTTCACTCCCAATTTTATCGAACGGAACCCGAAGTCACCATGGTTGATCTTGCTCGGTTAAGATAACAACCAGGGAATCGGCCGATAAATATATCGCTCGATTCAAATATATGAAGAACAAATGGCGAATTCTTTTACCAGAATCGGAGTTTTCAAATCTAGCTTTAAACGGTCTACACTTTGAACTTCGAAAGAAGTTTGAAGGTGAATAGTTTGAAGACTTATTTGAGTTGTCGGCTAGAGCCACCATTTATGAATGGCTGTTACAGGAAGACAACGAAAAGAAAACCTCATCTTATGGGTCGTATTACAGGGACCCGAATTTTGAGTACGGAATGGTAGAGGTCGTGGGAAAACAATCAATTACCTGTCCGATTCTTATCTAAAAAACCAAGGATAAAGAAGAAACGAAAGAAACAAATACCTTCAGCCGAAATTACTCTTTCGATATTCAAAAAACAGCTGAGATATTTGAATATCTTCTAAAATAGGGATTTTTCAGACTAACCAAAGACCACCCTTTTATCCTGGCCAATATAGTGGCCAAGGGTAAAGTGTGTAAATGGCACGGAGTGAAGACTCATGAAACTAATGAGTGTACTGTGCTTCGAAATGTGATACAGGAAAATATCGATAAAGGACTCCTGAAGTTCGCCGAGACAGACAAGGAAAACATGCAAGTTGACACACAACCGTTTCCTAAAGAAGTATCAGCGAACATGGTCACCATTGGTTTGCCTAAACGCACTCCAACCGTTAAGATCGACCTAGAAGGGTCTTCCTAAAAAAATTTGGGAAAATAGGTACCACCGGTTCAAAACCAGGTGAACTTACGACCAAGAAACTATTGGAGGTATCCGCCTACTCAAGGCCGATCTTGGCGACAGGAAAGATAAGGTGAAATTTGGGGAGAATGGTGGCATAAGTCCAGGCGCGAACCCAACAGGGAAGAAAATAGAAAGCCAGGCCTCGGCGAGACATTAGCAAAGAAATTGACTGCAGTTTCTTCCGAGTTTTCCTCCACCCGAGTTACAGCCACAAAGCGACCGGAAACGGTTGCCAAATCCTCTGAGGGTTCATTCTCTAAACAGGATATAAAGGGTAAACTCCCGAAGAAAATAGAAGTATCACCAGGCGACCTCTGTTACAACTGTAAACAAAAGGTGATATTGGAATATCAACATATGTAACATAACAAAGGGAAATTTCCAGAGTACGAGGGTACACGCCCCACTTAGGGGGCAAAAGGCCATTTTACTTGACTTCTGGAAGATGAGTACATTCGCCGACAAGATCGGCGGATCCATATAGTTTAGCTCTGGAAAGCAGTTATATGACTTATGAGCAATACATGATGGTAAACAAGGGCAAGCCCAGGATGGTAAAACCCCCTATTATTAGAAATGGTCATTGGAAAAGTTAACTCATCCTAAATTCCCTTTCCATTCGCAGGCAAATGTCGCGGAATTAACCAGAACGTAGAAGCGACGCTGACAGCGACAACAAGCTAAAAGGCGATACCAGGAACAAAGTACTAGATCTTCAGAGCCGTATTGGTCATCCAGGTTTATTGCCAAAAGAACCACCCCCAAACCACAGAAGCTCAAGAAGAGCCTGTTACCTAGTCCATCGGTTACTCCGGTTACTGCATCCGAGCCAAGTTCCAATACAGTAACTTCAGTAACTGAAAGACTGGTATCCGATGATGATTTGATGGATAACTTTACCGGAGGGGAAGGCGAACAGTTGCTAGTTGAACAGTTGCTAACTAAATATAGCAGGATGTCAACTCCCTCCACAGTGGAAATGACTGAGGAGATGATGCTCGAAACACCAAAAGATGAGATTAGTGAATCACTGAGTCAGCCACCATTGAGTGCTGATGCATCAATAGCTGAAGTTTGTTTGGGCCGAATGCCCCCAATACCACTCGACTGTCACATGGTTCTCACTTTACCTATGACTTTTGGGGCAAGCATGGAATTACCACGACCGGAAGAAACCAGTGATGAAGGGGATCCAGTCGCACTATATGTGATTGATCCAGAACACCTGGAAGAAGATTAAGGAAATCAAGAACCGGCCGATAATGACCAAATCGGCCTGGTCGGAGAGGTATGTTTTGCTAAACCATCATTCGCTATGACTCAACATCTGAAACCGTTATTTATAAAGGCGTATATGAACGGGATCCCTATCAATAGGATTTTAATTGATAACGGGGCTGCAGTGAATTTCATTCCGATTTCCACATCGAAGAAATTAGGTAAGTCTTATTCGGATCTAATTCCTTCCGAGATCACTGTTACTAACTTTGCAGGTGGTGTTACAGGAACAAGAGGAATCCTCCCAATCGAACTAACGGTTGGGGTGCGGCAATCTCTAACGACATTCTTCATAATTGAATCATCGGCCGGATACAACGCATTGCTGGAAAGAGATTGGATTCATTCGAATGGATGTGTACCAATTTCTTTGCACCAATCGTTGCTGTTTTGGAATGATGGCAAAATCTAAGAGGTAAAAGTCGACAAGCGGCCTTTTGCCGTAGACTCTAATGCTGCACATGCATCCCTGTAGGAAGAAGGGGTGAAACCAATTTCATTTAATGGTTATGACAAGAATGGGCAGCCGATAGCTTCAACTTCAGGCATGCTAAAAACGGCACAACACCCTCTCATAGAAGTAACTGCAGTTGTCGAGATCAAAGAATTAGCAAATGATGGTTGAACCATCAGAAGTTGCAAAAGCCGTCTTGAAAAAGATGACGGCTTATATACAGGAGGAAAATGTGCGGATATTTCAACAAGACCATGAATGGTTGGGAAACGGCCAGATAGTAATAAATTCGGCCGAATTCATCAATGAACAAAATGATGAAGGAATACAAGATCGGAATGAGATAACGCTCGCCGATTTACAGGCTGAACCAGCCAAACTAGAAGACCTAAAGGTAGATACCCAAGATCCCTTGGAAGAAATCAATGTAGGAATAGAAGCCAAATGGAAGCCTATTTTCATAAGCAAGTTATTACCGCCTTCAGTCAAACAAGAAATGATACAGCTGTTAGCAGAATACTCAGATTGTTTTGCTTGGACGTACCACGAGTTGCCAGGATTAGACCGAAAGGTGGTGGAACAACGACTCCCGATCAAACCAGAATTTAGACCATTCAGACAGCCATCTAGGAGAATGGGTGAGGATGTAATCAATAAAGTAAAGGTAGAAATAGAACGGCTATTAGTAGCCGGGTTTATTAGGCCAATTCGATGTGCCGACTAGTTGTCAAACATTGTGCCTGTAATAAAAAAGAATGGTAAGATTAGGGTGTGTATTGATTTCCGCAATTTGAATTCTGCAATGCCCAAAGACGAATATCCTATGCCGATTGCTGATCTCTTGGTAGATAATGCATCACGGCATAAGATTTTGTCATTTATGGATGGCCACTCCAGTTATAATCAAATTTTTATTGCCGAAGATGATGTAGCTAAAACGGCATTTCGCTGTCCCGGAGCATTAAGAACTTATTGTTGGGTAGTCATGCCCTTCGGATTAAAAAATGCTGGCGCAACGTATCAAAGGGCAATGAATCTCATCTTTCATGATATGATCGGTCAAATACTGGAGGTATATATTGACGATGTGGTGATAAAATCTCAGACTGAAACAGACCACTTGCAACATCTAAAGCGAGTTTTTGAGCGATTTCGAAGATATAGTTTGAAGATGAACCCATTAAAATGTGCTTTTGGTGTATCGGTCGGAAATTTCCTAGGCTTTCTCGTACACCAAAGAGGAATAGAGGTTGACAAAAACAAGGCAAAGTCGGTTATAGAAGCTAAGCCACCGATCAATAAGAAACAGCTACAAAGATTGCTCGGCCAAGTAAATTTCTTGAGGAGATTTATTTCAAACTTAGCAGGAAAGATCTGGGTTCTGTCTCCATTGCTAAAGATCAAGGATACCGAAGAATTTATTTGGAATAAGGAACACCAAGCCGCTTTTGAAAGCATTAAGCAATATTTGGCAACACCACCGGTCTTAGTGCCACCTTCAAAAGAATGTCCACTAAAGCTTTATATAGCGGCTGCGAATGACTCAATAGTAGTCTTGCTGGCGCAAGAGAACAACCAGGGATTTGAGCAGGCTATTTATTATCTTAGCAGATTCCTTACTCCAGTGGAAGAAAGGTACACTAATCTGGAGAAATTGTGCCTCACACTTTACTATGCGGCCACCAAATTGCGACATTATCTCATTTCGGCCAAAGAGATTTTTGTCATAGCAGCCACTGATGTGGTCAAATATATGCTCACTCGACCCACGGTAAGTGGCAGACTAGGGAAATGGACTTTAACTCTGATGGAGTTCGACTTCAAATATGTACCACAGAAAGCGGTAAAAGGGCAAGCATTGGCCAATTTCTTGGCCGATCATCCGTCTAGTGTGCAAGAAAAAGAACTTGATATCCTAGTATTTCATGCCAGTTTTTGCTATGCCGAATTCCAGCCATGAACACTGGAATTTGATGGCTCAAAGACATAATTTGCTTCTGGGATTGGAGTAGTGATAACTTCACCAACCAGTGATAAGCATGAACATAAATTTCAGCTCGAAGAATTGTCTACAAATAATCAAGCGGAGTTTGAAGCTACGATTATAGGGTTGGAAATTTTATGGGAGATGGGTGCCCGAGCAGTCAATATTGTCAGGGATTCCCAGCTGGTGTTGAAATAAATGCAGGGCATATATAACTGCAATAGTGAATCATTGGTACTTTTGCTGTGAAGAACGAGATTCTTGGCCCAGCAGTTCAATAGAATTGAATTTGAACATCGGCCAAGGAAGGAAAATTACCAAGCTAATGAATTGGCACAGTTGGCATCCGGACTCAGACTACGTGATCCAATCAAAACAGTGACCGTACAATATCTCCCCAATTCCGAAAAAAGACCATTTTTGGTGAATTCACTAACATGTTGTAATCAGACAATACGACAAGATTGTAGAGGCGAAATCTGGGGATATTTTAAAGATCCTACTGTGAAGACTAGCAAGTCAACCAAAAGAAAAGCTGCCAATGATTTCATTCTGGGCGGCGAACTATACAAAAAGAGTATTGATGACATTCCACTTAGATGTCTCAACCCTACAGAAGCCATGATAGTAATGGTTGAAGTACATAAAGGAGTCTGTGGCGCACACCAAGTTGGAATCAAGATGCAATGGTTATTACGTCGGCATGGCTATTACTGGCCTTCAATCTTAAAAGAATGCCAAACGTTTGCCACAGGGTGTCAAGAATGTCAAAAACATGGACTAGTTCAAAGTGTACTAGCATTCGAGTTGCAACCAATAACCAAACCATGGCCCTTCAGAGGATGGGCAATGGATATAATTGGAAAGGTATATCCTCCCTCATCCGGGTTACATAATTTTATCATAGTAGTTACAGACTACTTTACCAAATGGGTGGAAGTCTAACCTTTAAAAAAGGTGGAGCAATCGGATGTGATCGAGTTTATTAAGGAGCAGATAATTCACAGGTATGGTATTCCAGAGACCATCACGACCGATTCCGGAACCATTTTTGTAGGACACGAAATGTCTGAATTTGCCAAAACATATGTCATAAAAATGATTCAATCGACACCTTATTATGCGCAGGCCAATGGACAGGCTGAAGCTACCAATGAGGTATTAAAGAATATTCTGAGGAAAATGATTGAAGATAAGCCAAGAAGTTGGCATAAACTTCTATCTGAAGCATTGTGGGCATACCGTATGTCTTACAAGATGCCTATTGGGACTACTCCTTTTGCCTTGACCTTCGGCCATGAGGCAGTCATTCCAGTGGAGATCACGGTCAAATCTTTAAGGGTTGCCATTCAAAATAATTTTACTCCCAAGGAATACACAGAAGCAATGGTTGTTGAGCTAGAGGACCTGGGAGAAATGAGGAGGCTGGCCCTAGACTGACAGACGGCACTTAAACAAAGAATTGCAAGATCATATAACTGCCGAGTGAAACACAAGTTATTTGCTCAAGGGGATTTAGTGTGGAAAACCCTTCTGCCAATAGGAAAAAAGGACTCCTTATACGGAAAGTGGTCACTTATGTGGGAAGGGCCACTGCAGGTCAGCAAAGTACTACCTGGGGGGGCATACCACATACAGTCTGTGCGCGCGTGGGAAACGCGGCACGGGGGAATTTGGAGTTGCCACCGCCTGATGGGGTGCAGGCGGACACCTGGGTGCCTAATCTTATTTATTAGGCTTTGGTCTGCGGCTTGAGATTCTAAGTCGGTTCTCGGTTGTGGTCTGGGGAAGTCCGTAGACACCCCAAACCACCTCGTCGGATGACGGGTCCCGTTGGTTCCCTGGTTTTGAGTCAGCTTTCTACTTGGTTCTCACCTGATTCCTAATCCAGCATGTAATTTAGTTAAGTCTTGGCGGGACCACCTGAGTTGGTGTGGGTCCCTTTAGTTGATTTTATTTTGCTTAATCTTTAGGTGGTCTGAGTCTGACTGGGTGGGCCCCGTTGGAAGGCCCATGGTGTCCCTGGTGGGCTTGGATAAGCCCTTGTGCCCTTGGTGGGCCTCTGTCTAACCTAGGAGGCCTTGTGGGCTTTGGTGAAGTGAATTGATTTTACTTAGTTTTAGGTTGGAGCCTTATGTGATTTCCATGCAACAAGTGGGTCTACCTTGATTTGTGGGCCCCTAGGTGGGCCCCCATGGTGGATGCCAGAGTATTTTTAATTTATCTTGGTTTAGTCTTCCAAAGTGTCCTGGACATCGAGCTTGGGGCCCGTAATCCAGCTTTGGGCTTTGAAAGCCCAGATTCCATGGAGTTTGGGTTAAACCCTAACTTGGTTTAGTTGGTGGGCCTTGGTGGGCCCGATAGGCCCTTGCCCTTGGTCTCGGCCAAACCACACAATTTAAACGTCATTCCGCACATCAAGGTTCGGGTGGGCCGCATTGGGTTTGGCCCGCCCGGTTCAATTAGTTAATTTTGCTTGTCCTTACTAATTTTCATGCTTTCGGGTTATCAGGCTTGGTGGGTCCCGTTGGGAGGCCCACGGATATTCCGAGTTGGACTGGCGGTCCACGTCCCAAGTTGGGTTTCCGGGTGACCCGGAAACCCTATTGGCTTAATGGTTTTGGTGTAAACTATCACAAAAATCCAGCAAGGATCAGAAAAAATATAAAAATGGCATTTGTGTCGTGTATCCGGCCTTAGTTGCCGGATACACACAGGCCCTAGGTGATCCGGCCTGAGTTGCCGGATCACCTTGAAATGGCCTTTTTTGGAGTTTTGCCATTCGGGGTGACCTCCAGGGGTTCCTAGAAGGCTTTCTAAGGTTTGGTGGGCCTCTGGGAGGGCCCACACTGGTTCAGGTTTGAGGGGGGAGGCCTTATTTGGCCTCCCTTTTTGGTTTCTCATCAAGATATGGAGACACTAGAAGGCATGGGGCTTGCTGCCCTTCTCCCTCCTTCTCCAACAATTACAGTAGCCTGGTAGGGATCTTGGCATCCCTATCTGTGTGTTTTCCCTCCGTCCACCAATGGCAAACCAAATCTGGCCACCAAACATCCCATGCTATATTATCCTCATACAAATACCAATATACAAAACCATGGGACAGTAAAAAAATGGAACGAAACAGTAGCTAATATACCATGGTTAAAAATATTGCCAAGTGGGTGTGGGGGAGTCGAACATGCTGGTGGAGCAGGCATTGGTGCTGGTGGGGATGCTGCTGCTGGGAATAAGCAAACATCCAGGTGGGGTGAGGGGGAGTGGTGGGAGCATGCTTTCATACATATACAAAGAGGACAACAAATGATAAAAGCAAGGTTAGAACGCCTAATCCGTAGCATGCATGGTTTAGCAAGAGCACTACGGAGGTGGCTGCCAAAGCCATAGAGTCATGCATGTACAGGAAATAAAATCAGCAAACCCATAGGCATGCTAGAAGGAGATGAGATAAAGCATGGCTTAGCATGCATTCCCCACACATCATACCAACATTTGAACCTGAAACTCATGCTTGAACCTCACGAAAATCAGAGAAGGGGGAAGAGAAGTGGGGTTTACGTGGGGTACATTGGATGGGGACCAAGGAACATGCTCCTTTAAAAGAATGCTTGAGACCACCCTATAGACAGCAACTAATGAGCATCATCAATAGCATAAAAAGAAGACTCACATGCTCCCGGAGAGCTAAACGTAGACCCTTGCTCCTGGAGGGTCTCATGCCATGCAGAGGAAGGTAAATGCATGCTTGAACAACATAGACATGAACTCATGCAAGAGGTGAAGACCAACTTGGTAAACACTTCAGAAAATTCCTACTTTAATATATGTTCGATAACAAGTGATGAGGAGCCTTACCTGAGGTTTTAAAACCTTTTTTGGGGTGTGTTGGCACCTCCTTGCAGCAAGGAAAGGGGCTGGAGCTCCTCCTTTGGCCACCACAGCAGCTTCCTCTCTTTCTTGTTGGAGTGTAGAGGGAGATGAAGGGGAAAAGGGAGGATAAGAATGGCTTGGATGGTTTGGAGAGGTGGTGGAGGGCAAATGGGGTTGAAAGAAGCAAGGTTCGGAGGGGAGCAAGTGAGAGAAGAGGGCTAAAGAACAGCCAAAAGAATTCAACCCTCGGAAATGAGCTGCTGTTTGCCTTTTATAGGCAAACTTAATGTATCCGGCAACTCAGGCCGGATACACTAAGCCCTCCTTATATCCGGCCTCCATGGCCGGTTACACAGGTGTCTCTTTGTATCCGGCATTGAATGCCGGATACAAAACACAATTATGCGAAAATTTAATGCCGCCGCAAATTTGTCGGGCGATCGGTGCGAATCTTGCGCGAAAATCTCTTTGTATCTGGTATTTGAGTCCGGATATGAAGAAGAGCAAGTGTATCCGGCATATTTGGTCGGATATAAATCGAAAAATTACGGATTTGCCCTTCGACTTGACTGATTTGACACGTTTGAGCAATTACAGATTGGTCCCTGCAAATTTTGGTTTAGTCCCTGGGATTTTTAGCAACTTTTGGATATTTAAGATTTAGTCCTCAAGATATTTTGTTTCGTTGGCTGCCACATGGGCAGTTCCTGCGCCACGTGTACAGTTTCTGGTTTTGCTGCGCGGAAACTTCGACAGCTCATATCTCCTTCATCCGAACTCCGTTTTGAGCAAACTCAATTGCATCAGACTCGTATCGGAGCCCTTTATCCAATGGCATAGGGCTAAGCACTTGGCACAGGGTTCGAGAAAAGTCAACTTTCGGCTCCCCTTTAAGTTTGACCGCCCGCAGAACTCTTATCCGGACTCCGATTCTAGCAAACTCAGTTGCGTTGGACTCGTGTCGGGATTCTCTATCTATGGAGATAAGGCAAGGTGGCCAATTATCACTGGATCAAAAAGTCAAAATTTCACCCCTAGGGTTTGACTTTTTAGCCGGGTTTTGCATTTCTCGCTTTTCCGAGAGCGCAAAAATGAGGTGCTTACACAGTCATTAGATGGCCAAGAAAAGAAAATTATCAACGGCCAGTTTTTGAAACGGTATTTTCCCACTCTATGGGAAAGCCACAAAATCAATAACCAAGCTGAGGAAAATCAGGAATAGAATAATTACCGACTGCTCGGTATCCACAACGCCAAATAAATGGCATTGTCAAATCGAGGCGCCGACAGTATACAGTGCAGATTAGACTAAAATCTGAAATCTCTTCAACTTCGAGATCCGATCAAACCCATTGATCTTCTTCTAAACAGTCGGTCTATAAATACCAAAGATGGTGTTTTGCCATTTCTTCACAAGAAAAGAAGTTGAGTAGTATGAAGAAAAAGAAATGGCAAGTTATCAGAGGCCGACTGCGGACTAAGAATATGATCGAAGAAGAAGAAGAAGTCGACAAAGCCGATTACTTCATAGGAATGGGCGGAATTGGAAAAGGCGGCTCTAATCTCGCTGACCCCATCACGGTAGGTCTTCTCCCACCGAGGTCTGTGACGAGATAAGAGTTCTCTTCTCTGACCAACATTTACGCCGGTCAGAGTAGTCGCCATCCATCACTCTTTCCTCATGTCCCTTTAATTAAATTGGCCTTCACTTACGCCATCCATGATATGGCGTGTGGAGCAATTTCAGGGACATACCGACCCATGCTGGATTATTTGGCCTTGGTTGTATGAAAGAGCCGGAAGAGCTCGGCTTTGGTTGTATGAAAGATCAATGTTGAAATAAATACATTTTGATTGTTATTGTTTCAAGTTTTAGTCTTTCTATAGCGAGTAGTTGAAATAAAATAAAAACGAGTATGATGTGCATCTAAAAATATGCAAGCAACTACCGTTCAAATAAAAGGCCGAAAAGTCGGCTAAATAATAAATTTAAAATGCCAACCACATGGCATTACCATCAAAAAGTTAATACCGAAAAAACGGTATATTGTTTAAAAAACTTATCCTTCAAACCAAGTTTTAAATCGGGCATGATTACACTTTGCCCGCTCCAACAATAACTGCATCTCAGCCCGACGTACCTCCACCTCCCTTTCATCTCTCATGTGCTCCTCCAAACGATGATGTCTCGACTCGATTAGTATCCACTGAGCCTTAATAGATTCTTTGAGACTTTGTTCCTTAGATTGAAGTCGAGATAATTCGGCCGGAGCAGCCTCCGATGGATTACCAACAATAGAGGTCTGATCGAGAGAATTGTTATGAAGAGTCCGCCTCAAAGCTTCCAGCTGATGATTACGACCGAATACATCACGAACTTTTCAGCGAAAGTCAGAACATCTCACATAGACAGAACGAAGAAAGTCCATCGCTTCCCTTAGTTGCGGCACGGCACTGTAAAATCCAAGCATAGACATCAGCTGACCTTCGGCCGTAGGATCCTCATGAGAATTTGTCACCACGGCTCGACATATTAGCAATCGGATTTCAGATAGTTCATCATCAGAAAGATCTTTAGGTTGACGAAGAACAAAAGAACGGAGTTCGTCCCAACTATCAAAACCTGAAAGAAATGCTGGACGAAGATCATGGAATTCTGGAGAAGCAAGACAACAGTCTACCTCCATAAAACATAATCTGACGAATCTGAAGCAAGTGCCAGGAAGTGGTCTAAAATTTTCTTCATGGACTACAGGGATTTTCGGCTCAGAAGGTAATTCATCAGAAGGAGAATCTGATAAAGCAGCACCAGGGAAAGTAGACGGACCGGCTTCATCAAGGCCGCGACAAGGAATGGAAGGAACCGGCCTAGACGCACGAGGCGATGGCATCAATTCCTGGCTTCAGAGTTTCCTTACCCTTCGTTTTTTGGGTTATTTTAGGGCAACTCTTCAGCGTTTGATTTAAGTTTGCAAGAGATTAGATTGGGCTTGAGCTCGTCGACCTATTTCAGCGTTGATGCCAGACACTTGACAATGTTCTCTTCTTCTTGTTTGTTCCATTAAAGCTTTTAGGTGACTTCAGGCTTTTGATCTATTTTGTGTCTTTTACTTGAAGCTTACTTGCATTTTCTTTTTTTTTTTTCTTAAGAATTTGACGGCCAAGGGTTGGATTAGGATGTGGACCGAATGGAGAAGGGAGGAAGGAAGAGTGGAGGAGGAGCTGCTGTTGGTGAGGAGGTGCTTATAGCGCTGTCTAGTGCCTCAAGGGAGCTCACACACCCGCCCTACTCTATTTACAAAAGTGTGAAATCAAAAATTACAAAAGGGGTCATCTTGCCCGATGATATTTTCATTTACACTCATTCTTCTTCATGTCTCGTCATTCCTTCTTTTGCAGTGCTTTCTGGTTGGCTTTCCCTTTTGGGGAGGCTCCTTGGCTTGGACTGACTATTGCTGGGGATTGGGCAGGAATCTTTTCCTTATTGCCTCTCCTTTCGAGTCGAACCTTGTTTCTGACAAGCGTGGGAGTTCCCTGGGGAAGGATGCTCCGCTGGGGAAAAGTGGGGATTCCTCACGCTGTCATTATTTATTTATAAAGCCTTTTCCTTTCGCCTGGGCGCGAGTTCTTCATGCTCATCTGCGCTCTTGTTGAGCGCGATAGACTCCACCAGGGATTGATGCGAGCTTGTTTGTCTCCTTTTCACTCTTCTTCGCAAAGTTGGCCTCTTCAGACTGGGCGAGGCTTTGAGAGGTCTACATCATCAGGTATCACTCTCTTATTGCTTGAGAGGACTCTACTAGGGATGTAAGGGTGTTGTCCCTTGTTTGCTGAAGGTCTTCCACTGGGGATTATTCCCGTTCATCGCAGGAACTCCGTTGGGGATTTTGGGGAAGGATGTCCGTCATCCCATTCTTGCTGCACCTGTGAGGTTGCGAAAGGAACAAAAGGTCAGTTTTGGACTAGCTGGGGATAAATGAAAAGCATTCTTATTCTCTTTTTGCTCTGAGCCTTTTGCCCATTGCGGCTAGAAGCGGCCTCTGCCAAGGTTAAGAGATTATTAGCTCAGGTTAGTAGCACACTGTGGAGTTCAAGACAGTTAAGCAGGACAATTATAGAGAAAGCAGGCGTGTTAGTGTGTGCTTGTGTCTGCAATATCAGAGAATTTTCCCAGGTCAGGCAGGACTTGGAGTGCTTGGTATTTTCAGTAGCATCGTCATCACAGGCCACTATGAAGTCTTTGACTCAGGCGCAACCTGTTGGTTTGGACCCCTCAGATCTGTGCATTTTTCTCAGTTTACTGTTTGCCACTGTCACGGTTCTATTCTGCATCTTCTTCTGCTCAATCCGGATGTGACCAGTTCTTTCTCTATATCTCTCTTTTTTTTTTTTACACTAACCACACACAACACCCTCTTCTCGGGTTTTCGCCATGTCCAGCCTTTCTAGGAACTTCTGAACTCTGTCATCACCGATGAACGCAGACTCCGCTGTTTGCCCTGATCATTCTTTTTGGGATCCAAGAGGTCTTAATGATGGGACGAAACGTAGTCTTGGTCTTGGTTACGAAAGAGAGGATAAGTGGCTCAAAAAAGCTTATTATTATTTATTTTTTTGGGTTGGCAAGTGTGCTACTTTATTGCTGGTGGGACTTACATCTTGGCTTATTTGTATCACAATATTTTTGGTGGGGTGAACATTTCCGCATTTTCTCTTTTTTCTTTATTTTTTCTTTTCTATTGTACCTTCTTTTCTTTCTTTTTTTTTCTTTGAGATTTTTCTGGGCAAGGATGCCCTGTTTCTTTTTTGCTTTGCCAGGAATGCTCCATTTGAAGTGTAGAACACTTGCAGTGGGTTGAAAGAATTTTAAGGCTCAAAATTGTCTAACTAGGGGAGAACTTAGGTATTTGGAAGGATTTATAGTCTAAAGGAGAGTCAAGGATGGCCTCTCTTCATTTCCCAATCAGAATGATCTTAGGCGTAGTACAACTTGACTGTGTCTGCATTTATCGGCTCAGGGAAAATTGCCATGTCCATTTCTTGCAGGACAAGTGCTCCTCGGGACAGAACCTTGTGGACTATGAATGGCCCTTCGTAGTTTAGCTTGAATTTCCCTCTGTTGTCCTCTTGATGAGGGAAGATCCTTTTCAACACTAGGTCTCCCACTTTGAACTGTCGTGGCTTCACTTTCTTGTTGTAGACTCGCGTCACCCTCTATTGATAGAGCTGGCCATGGCACAAAGCCTTGATCCACTTTTCATCCAATAATTGCAACTGGTCAAATCATGATTCTTCCCATTCGACGTCACTGATTTCAGCTTCCTTCAGAATTCTGAGCGATGGAATCTGTGCTTCCACTGGGAGGACTGCTTCCATTCCGTATACCAAGGAGAAAGGAGTTGCCCCGGTCGATGTTCTAATCGATGTCCGATAGGCGTGCAGTGCATAGGGCAGTTTCTCATGCCAGTCCCTGTAGGTGACCACCATTTTCTCGAGTATCTTTTTCAGATTCTTGTTGGCAGCCTCTACTGCCCCATTCATCTTGGGCCGGTATGCCGTGGAGTTCAGATGTTGGATCTTCAGATCTTCACACATCCTTTCCATGTCCTTATTATTCAGATTCTTTGCATTATCAGTGATGATCGCTTCTGGAACTCCATAACAACAGACTATATTGTTTCTGATAAACTTGAGCACATGAGATTTCTTCACATTTATGAAGGACATGGCCTCTACCCACTTGGTAAAATAATCGATTGCCACCAAGATGAACCTATGCCCATTCAAAGCCGTTGGGTGAACCTGTCCTATCATGTCGATTCCCCAAATGGCGAACGGCCACGGTGAGGCCATGGAATACAGTTGAAAGAGTAGAGAACTACTCTTTAGGTCCACGATCTAGAACAATTCAAAATTTAACAATGCGGAAACAATACACAGAGAATTATACGAGGAAACCTGGATCCAGATCCAGGAAAAACCTCGAGTCTATATGAGGCGACTAACCCTTCGAAAATCCACTATTGAATGAAAAGACAATTACAAAGGAGTACATACTTAACCTTTACAATTGGACTCACTCAACAGCAGTTCACAGTTCGAATCCACGAACTGCAACACAGCTTGAATCCACAAGCTGCAGAACGCGATCAGTCCAGATTGGAAACAATCACTCACCAGTGATCCTCAGTTCGAATCCACGAACTGCTACACAGCTTGAATCCACAAGCTGCAGAACACGATCAATCCAGATCGCAGCAATCACCTCAGAATCCACTGAGACAATCCAATGCAGTAGGAATCCACCTACGCATCAATAAAGCCGATCACAAGTCCAGGCAATCACACGATCAGATGAAGTTCCGAATTGAAGAAGAATCCTCTATCTTCAATTCCAGGTGATCTATCTCAGATCTCCCCCTTACACGATCGCCGACTCTCTAAAGACGATTTGATCGAATCTCAAACACCTCAAGATTCGAAAACAAAAATATCCAAAGATCAAAAGTCCCTACTAAAAATTACAGCACGTCTATTTAAAGAATAAAACTCAGATCGCGTCGAGCGCTGGTGGCGTCGTGAAACGATCGGGGTAGACGGCTGGAAGCGAACTCAAATCCCGCTCAGAACAGGTTGAATCAGTTAAGGGCGCGCTGCCAGCGAGCTGCTAGCGGGAGAGAACACGGCATGTGCACGGCTGATCATGTAATCTTCAATCTCGCTTTGCGCTACCAGCAGTGTGTCGGCGTCGCCTAACAACACAAGGGCACGTGCCTACTTTCAAAGCACTGATTCACTTATGCGCTGCCAGCGAGGTGGCAGCGGCGTTGATCTTCGCAAGTGCCTTTACAATAAAATGCTCTGTTTAGAAAATATTCCATTTCATTGGGCTACCAGCGGCGTGGTAGCTGTGTGGTAGCATCGTCTTCTTCTTCTTTTCTAAATTTACTGAATTTTCATTATTTAATCTGCACATCTTGAAGATTTATTAGAAGACATAATTTGTCAATCATTTGTCATAAAAGGAGTGTGAGTTTTCACACTTACAATCTCCCCCTTGACAAATGCCTGACAACAATCTTAAAACAGTGTTTAATATCAAACTCAGGTAATATTGATTTCCATTTAAGAATTTTAAAACCACACTGATAAGGAGAGACACAATGATTTTGAAGAATCCATAATTTCATTCATTCACAAAAGATATACAGAGATCAGAAACATATACAGTGTTCAAACATTATAGTTTCTCCCCCTTAATCATCACTCCCCTTTAAACCTTCTTTCAGGAGAAACAAACAGAACAGAACACAACAAAAAGTATCATATCCACAGCACAGCAAAAAAAATTTACAAGCAGCAGCCCAGCCCCAGCAAAACCATCAACAGAAACATCAATCCCAGCAGCATCATCCAAAAAACTCCCCCTTTCTGGAACGTGGTTTGGGTTCCCAAGTCCTTGAGTAATGCTTGTATGCATCTTGGGATCTGGAGTGCAGCCAACAGAGTTTGTGATCCATCTCCAGCTGAGTCTTCCGAATGCTTTCCAGAAAATGATCCGCTTCATTCTGCATTCGTTGCTGAGTAGCAACGTCCCTTTGTACCTCACCACATGTAAAATCAACATCCTTTGCCAATTTCTCCAGCCTCTCTTGAGTCTCTGATTTGAACATGCTCATCATGAGCATGTGAGACCTAACCTCAGAATTGAAAGCCTCTTGGGAGGCTTGCATGGAATTCAGTTTTTCCATAATTGCCACAGCATCAGAGCTGGACAAAGAGGACTGAGAAGAAGAGGGTTCAGAAGACACCAAACGAAAAGGATTTGCTCGTTTACTTCTGGTTAGAGTGGAGGAATCAATGGGAGGTCTGGTATGAATGATCAATTCAGCCGGATCAGGGAGTACCCCCTGATGAATACACAGGTAAGTTATGAATATGCCAAAAGGAAGAGCTGCAGTCTTGGATTTTAAATTCCGAGACTGAAGGATCTGATGGAAGATGATGGAAGGAATACAGATACTATCTCTGTTCTAGAGAGCATGAAGAAGTCTTGCTCTCGAGTGAGAAATCTCAGAATGGTGATCTGAGGGAACCAGAGAAGCACACACAAACGGATTCAAGATCTGGAGAAGATCCTGAAGAGAGCCATGAGGAAGGTAGTTGGGCTTGTTTTTGATGGAAGTAGGAGCACCCGGAACAATGAGAGAAGGAATAATAGACTCCATAGGAGAATCAGTATGAGACTCAAGAAAGTTAAAGGAGGGAGAATCAACAAGAGGCAGTTCAAGAAGAGAGGAAATAAGCTCTTTCGAGAAGTCGAAAGAGATTCCCCTGACATAGGCTTTGACATAGCCTTGATTGGCAAGATGGAGATGATGAAGATTAGAATAAAATTCTCGAACCAGGTCCGGATATGCAAAACCACTGATTAAAGCAAATTTTTTCCAACCATTGTCCGAAAACAATGAGTAGAGAGGAGATTCAGAAAATGACTCAAGCTTGATGGCCCTTTCTAGAAGAAGTGGCCTGTGCTTGAAGAACTCATTAAAATCAGATAAACCATTTTCCACAAATGGTTCAGAAGAATGAGAAGGGGACGGGGGTCTCACTGGAGGAGAAGAGATAACAGGAGAAGACCTCACAGGAGGAGACGATGTTGAAGGAGAATCAGTTCTCGACTTTCTCTTGAGAGGCATGGTGAAGAGAAAATTGAAATAGAAAGAGCAAACAAACAAAAACAAACAACAACCGAAAAAGCCCTAATGGCAGAACAATCTACCAAACCGTGGTGTAGAATAACGAGAGAAGACTACAGAACTAGGAAGCAGAAAATGAAGAAGCAGGATGAAGACAGTAAAAAAAATTTTACCTGAACAGTAGACAGGAAGAAGGAAGGTGAAAAAGACAGCAACACAGGAACACGACGCGAGAAGCGAGAGGAACCGAAGACAGGTAAAAAAAACAGGGGTAAAAAGTGAATGCGATTTCACCTTTATATAGGCAAATAGAGTACGCTGCCAGCGAGCAGCTGGCGACGTAGAAATAGGCATGTGCCAAAGCAAGCAATACCAGAGAAGACTACATGCACGCTTCTAGCGACGTAGAAGGTGCACATGCACACACAATGAAAAACACAGATTCAAGGCAAAAATTTATAAAAAAGAAAGTGAACTATTCTTCATGAAGAAATCATACTTCTAAACACAAAGCTAAGATTTTAACTAAACTAAAATCATCCAGATAATCAACTGTTATTCAATCCAAGAAGTACTTATTCACAAAACTGATCTTAAGGAACCTATCAAGGTTAATTCAGATGTGACACATTTCATATCTATGACCAAAATTTCTTTATGGTTTCTCATACTATAAATTTTCTTCAAGATATTGAACTCATATGCATATTAATTAGTCAATGTTTGTGTAATGTGTGAAAATCATTTTTGACTTTGACACTTTATACATATGGAAGGCTATTTTAGTGTAATCATACTTGGAAAGTATAGACATACCCCAACTTCATTTTGGTGGCTTTCGCACATCAGAGATAGGTAGCCTTTTCTGATATCTTTTTCTTTTCTTTTTGTAGAAGGCATTGACCCTTAAAAAACCTGAGTTTACAGTTCATTCCAAGGATATACCTTCTTTCTCTTTTTCTTTTTGAGAATTATAGTGGCTTTCAGTCTAGTCTCTATGGCAGCCATTTCCAAAACTTTTCTTTTCATAAAGGTGATAGCCTATAGAATCCAAGCTTCAAACACACAATAAACTTCAATGCACAAAAGTGTTTAAGACAAACCTGATAGTTGATTATAAAACATTTCTATCAATATGCATAGACTCAAGCTTCCTGAATTAAGAATTCAGTATTAAGAACACACAAGAACATTTTGAACAGACATGTAGATTATTTTACATCTAAATTAACTCAAAACAGAACCTGATTTTCAGTTTTGAGAGCAAACTTCTAGAGATTTCCTAAGAGTTTCAAATCTGTTCTGATCTAAAGGTTTAGTGAAAATGTCAGCCAACTGTTTTTCAGTAGATATATATTCAATCAAAACAGTTTTGTCTTCAATTAACTCTCTTATAAAGTGATGCCTGATGTCAATATGTTTGGTCCTTGAGTGTTGAACAGGATTTTTGGAAATATTTATGGCACTCTGATTGTCATAGAAGAGAATCATTTGATCTTGATCTAACCCATAATCAGATAACATTTGTTTCATCCATATAAGTTGAGTACAGCTGCTTCCTGCAGCAATATACTCAGCTTCAGCAGTACTCAGAGAAACACAGTTTTGCTTCTTGCTTAACCAGGCAATGAGATTATTACCCATGTAAAAACAACCACCAGAGGTGCTTTTTTTGTCATCCATACACCCAGCCCAATCAGCATCAGTGTATCCAGTAAGATGTGGGTTTGTCTCTTTGGAAAACCAGATTCCCAGATCAACAGTTCCATTAACATATTTTATAATCCTTTTCACAGCATTCAGATGAGATTCTAGCACAAACTCCCACACTAAAGCTTATATCAGATCTACTTGCTGTTAAGTGCAGTAGACTCCCAATCATTCCTCTGTACAGGGTAGGGTCTACAACTTTTCCAGATTCATCTTTTCCAAGTTTTAAACTAGTACTCATAGGAGTCCTAGCATGTTTAGCATGAGTTAAGCTGAATCTCTTAACAAGATTTCTTGAATATTTTGCTTGAGAGAAAAAAATTCCTTGTTGAGATTGATAAATCTGAAGACCTAAGAAAAAGTTCAGTTCACCCATCATACTCATCTCAAATTCACTTTTCATTAAGTCAGTAAAGGAGTGAGCATGATTTTCAGAAGTAGATCCAAACACTATGTCATCAACATAGATTTGAGCAATCAAAATATGTTTGGACTCTCTTTGAATAAAGAGAGTTTTATCCACATTTCCTCTCATAAAACCAGATTCAAGTAAAAAAGAGGTGAGTCTCTCATACCAAGCTCTAGGAGCTTGTTTGAGTCCATACAAGGCTTTGTTCAGTTTATAGACATATTTAGGATGATTTGTGTCCTCAAATCCTTTAGGTTGCTCTACATAGACCTCTTCATTCAGATATCCATTCAAGAATGCACTCTTAACATCCATTTGGAACAGTTTAAACTTCAAGTAACAAGCAATAGACAACAGTAATCTGATTGATTCTAACCTAGCTACAGGAGCAAAGGTTTCATCAAAATCTATTCCTTCTACTTGATTATACCCCTGAGCAACAAGCCTAGCCTTATTTCTGGTTACTATCCCATTCTCATCAGATTTGTTCTTAAAAATCCACTTGGTTCCTATCACATTCAGATCAGAGGGTCTTTCAACCAATTCCCAAACATTATTTCTAGTAAATTGATTCAGTTCTTCATGCATAGCATTTAACCAAGAATCATCCAACAAAGCATCTTTATAAGATTTGGGCTCAAATTGAGATAAGTAGGAAGAAAATCTTACCTCATTTTGCAGTTGATGTCTTGTTCTTACTCCATCTGAAATTTTTCTAACAATTTGCTCAGTTGGGTGGTCTTTGAGAGTTCTTGTCAGAGGAATAACTTCATTGCTTGGGGATGTATCTCTGAGTTCATCCTCTTCATCTACAGCCTGCAAAAATTCACTGTCAGTACCTTCATCATCTATTAGCACATTTATAGATTCCATCACAACAGATTTCTGCAAATTAAAAACTCTATATGCTCTAATAGAAGAAGAATATCCTAGAAAAATTCCTTCATCACTTCTAGAATCAAATTTTCCTAGATTTTCTCTGTCCCTTAAGATATAACATTTACTTCCAAATACTCTGAAATATTTCAAGTTTGGCTGTTTTCCTTTCCAAAGTTCATAGGGAGTTTGTTTCCACCCAGATCTGATATAAACTCTGTTACTAATGTAACAGGCAGTGTTTATAGCTTCAGCCCAGAATTTTGTTAAAATTTTCTTGGCTATCATCATGGTTCTAGCCATTTCTTGTAAAACTCTGTTCTTCCTTTCCACAACTCCATTTTGTTGTGGGGTCTTAGGAGCAGAAAATTCATGTTTGATTCCTTGTTCTTCACAGAAATTGGAGAACATTTGATTTTCAAATTCTGTCCCATGATCAGATCTGATTCTAACAATCTTTCCTATTTGCAAGTTCTTTTCAACTTGAATTTGACAACACAGATGTTTAAAACAGTTAAAACATTCAGATTTTTCTCTTAGAAAATCTACCCAGGTATATCTGCTGTAGTCATCTACAGCAACAAATATATACCTCTTTCCTCCTAGACTTTCAGTCTTTGTAGGTCCCATTAAATCCATATGAATCAGTTCTAATGGTCTTGATGTTCCTACAATGTTGGTTTTCTTGTGTGTGGCTTTGATTTGCTTTCCTTGATTGCAAGGACCACACATTCCTTTCTTTTTATTATTCCCAAACTTGGGAATTCCTCTAACCAACTCAGACTTAGAGATTTTTGACAGATCTCTATAGTTAATGTGACCCAGTCTTTTATGCCACAAATCAATTTCATCACATACAGAAGATTTTAAAGATTTTTCATTGTTTCCAATGATTCCATAGCAATTGTCACTTGTTCTTACACCTACAAGAACAGTTCTACCAGATTTATCCAAAATTTTGCATTCTTTTCTGGTAAAGTTTACAAATAATCTGGAATCACATAACTAGCTAATACTTATTAGATTTACCTTCAAACCAGAAACAAAAAGAACATTCTTTAAACAAACTCCATTAGGACCAGTTACAGTTCTTTTGCCTTTGACCTGTGAAGTGCTCCATCACCAAATGTAACACTTCCACCAAAATATTCTTCAAAGGTACTGAACATAGCCTTATGACCACACATGTGTCTTGAGCAACCACTGTCCAAGTACCACATGTTGACATCATGAGATTTTAAAGCTACATGAACCACATTAGCAACTAATGAATTTTTTCTAACCCAGATCTGTTTTTCAGGAGTTTTCTGAGAAGTACCTTCATCAACTACTTGAGATTTTGAAGGAAGCTTCTTTGACAGATTTGTGACTTCTTTATTTAATGTTTCAGTCAATTTTAACAGGGAATCAAATCTGTTATGTAAATCCAGAGACTGACTTTGATTTACTTTTCTCTTATTATCAAAATATCCATCAGGAAAACCATGCAGAGCATAACACTTTGGTCTTATATGATCCTTTTTATTGTAGTGATGGCATACAGGTATGAACCTATGTTCAAAAAAATCAACATTTCTAGACTTGCCAGTATTTCTAAACTGTACAGATTTAGATTTCTCAGAAGTTGAAGGTTTACCTGTTGGTCTTACTTCTCTAGCAGAAATTTTCTGTGAAGATTCCTTGTTTTGATTACTTACACTCATTCTCTTTTCAGCAGAATTAGAGCTTTCAGGAACTTCCTTTGAAATTGATTCCTCATTAATTTGATGATTTCCTGCAGAAGAATTTGAAGCATTAGATTTACTTGAATTTGAAACTTTCTCAAGTTCACTCACTTTACCTTGAAGTGCAGAAATCTGAGCTTCCTTTTCTTTTAGTTTTTCAGTTTTTTCAGTTAAAGAAGTTACCAGAAAATCTGCTTTGGCATGTCTTTCAAGTAACTTCTGGTTTATTGAATCTATTTCTGCAAGAGCTTTATTTTTCTCTATTTCTGATTCCTTCAATTTTTTACTCAGTTTCTTGACTTTCTTCTGAGCTCTATTGAATTCCTTATAGAGCTGATTGTAGGCTTCTTGTAGTTCTTCTTCATCATCTGATAAAGTCTCTTTATTATCTCCTGCAATTCCAGAGATTGAACTACCAGAGGAGGATGAGTAAAAAGAATTGAAAGCAGTAAAATTAGCAGAAATATCCTCATCAGATTGTGAAGAATTATCAGTGTTACTGTCATCCCAAGTAACCTGATAATTAGTCTTTTTCTTTTTATCCTTTGAGGGACAATTAGAGGCAACATGTCCAAATCCTCTACATTTGTAACATTGAACTTCATCATTCAGAGAAAATTTCTTTTCCTTTCTTGGATCAGACATTTTCTTATCAGATCTCCTATTAGATCTGTCCATGGATGATGAAGAATTGGATTGTCTCTTTTTAAACATTTTCTTAAACTTTTTGGCTAAGAGAACAAGTTCATCCATATCAACATCAGAATTATCTGATTCTTCAGTATTTACAGATTTTACAGATTTTAGAGCTATTCCTTTACTTCTTTTAGGAATATTCAGATCTAGCTCAAAAGTCTGTAAAGATCCTACCAGATCTTCAATTCTCATGTTATCTACATCTTTTGCCTCTTGAATGGCAGTTACTTTAGGTCTGAATTTTTCAGGCAAAGATCTTAAGATTTTTCTAATAACCTTTGATGTAGAGATTTTTTCTCCAAGGTTAAAACTAGAATTTACAATATCTAAGAGTTTAGCATAAAACTCATCAAAAGACTCATCATCTTTCATATATAGAGTTTCAAAAGATGTAGTAAGTCTTTGAAGTCTGGACAGCTTGACAGCTGAGGTTCCTTCATGAGTGACCTCAAGGATGTCCCAAGCTTCCTTAGCGACTTCACATGAGGAAATTCTCCTGAATTCCTCAACACTAACAGCACAAAATAAGGCATTCATTGCCTTGTTGTTCCATCCACATTGATCAGATTCAGTTTTAGTCCACTGATCATGAGGTTTAGGGATCACAACACCTCCTTCTGTTGTGATCTCAGGTGGATGATAACCATTACAAACCGAGAGCCAGACACGCTCATCGATTGATTTCAGGTAAGCTCTCATTCTTGCTTTCCAGTAAGAATAATTGTTACCTTCAAATAATGGAGGTCTAGAGGCAGATCCTCCTTCTTTTCCAAAATCCATGCTATAGATCTAGATCACACTTTGTATAGCAATTCAAAGTGAATAGGCTTTGATACCACTTGAAAGAGTAAAGAACTACTCTTTAGGTCCACGATCTACAACAATTCAAAATTTAACAATGCGGAAACAATACACAGAGAATTATACGAGGAAACCTGGATCCAGATCCAGGAAAAACCTCGACTCTATATGAGGCGACTAACCCTTCGAAAACCACTATTGAATGAAAAGACAATTACAAAGGAGTACATACTTAACCTTTACAATTGGATTCACTCAACAGCAGTTCACAGTTCGAATCCACGAACTGCAACACAGCTTGAATCCACAAGCTGCAGAACGCGATCAGTCCAGATTGGAAACAATCACTCACCAGTGATCCTCAGTTCGAATCCACGAACTGCTACACAGCTTGAATCCACAAGCTGCAGAACACGATCAATCCAGATCGCAGCAATCACCTCAGAATCCACTGAGACAATCCAATGCAGTAGGAATCCACCTACGCATCAATCAAAGCCGATCACAAGTCCAGGCAATCACACGATCAGATGAAGTTCCGAATTGAAGAAGAATCCTCTATCTTCAATTCCAGGTGATCTATCTCATATCTCCCCCTTACACGATCGCCGACTCTCTAAAGACGATTTGATCGAATCTCAAACACCTCAAGATTCGAAAACAAAAAGATCCAAAGATCAAAAGTCCCTACTAAAAATTACAGCACTTCTATTTAAAGAATAAAACTCAGATCGCGTCGAGCGCTGGTGGCGTCGTGAAACGATCGGGGTAGACGGCTGGAAGCGAACTCAAATCCCGCTCAGAACAGGTTGAATCAGTTAAGGGCGCGCTGCCAGCGAGCTGCTAGCGGGAGAGAACACGGCATGTGCACGGCTGATCATGTAATCTTCAATCTCGCTTTGCGCTACCAGCGGCGTGTCGGCGTCGCCTAACAACGCAAGGGCACGTGCCTACTTTCAAAGCACTGATTCACTTATGCGCTGCCAGCGAGGTGGCAGCGGCGTTGATCTTCGCAAGTGCCTTTACAATAAAATGCTCTGTTTAGAAAATATTCCATTTCATTGGGCTACCAGCGGCGTGGTAGTTGTGTGGCAGCATCGTCTTCTTCTTCTTTTCTAAATTTACTGAATTTTCATTATTTAATCTGCACATCTTGAAGATTTATTAGAAGACATAATTTGTCAATCATTTGTCATAAAAGGAGTGTGAGTTTTCACACTTACAACAGTGTGTTTGGCGGTGCATGCATGTTGTCGGCATAAATCTGGCACAACTTACATTTTCTGACATGGGTGTAGCAGTCTGCTTCCATGGTTATCCAATAATAACCCATTCTCAGAATCTTCCTTGCTAGCATATGCCCATTCATGTGTGCACCGCACAACCCTCCATGGACTTCCTCAATCAACTTCTGCGCCTCAGCTTCTCTGACACATAGCATCAAAGAGTCATTGTATGACTTCGTGTACAGCCTACCTCTACTGTAGAAGTATTGCCCTGCCAACCTCTGAATGGTTCGCTTCTCAGCAGCTGAGGCACCTTCTGGCAGGATTCTATTCCTTATGTACCTTTCGATGTCCGCGTACCAAGGCTTTTCTTCGGGTGTACTTTTCTCGATACTGAAGCAATAAACAGGGTAGCGCCGAATTTCTATCTCCAATGGTTGCACCCAAGTATCATCCGTGATGGTGGCCATCGATGCCAGCGTAGCTAGTGCATCCGCGAACTGGTTCCCGTCTCGTGGCATGTAGTCAAATGTCACGCTATCGAATTCCCCTTCTAATTCCTTGACCAGTTCTTGGTATGGTACCAACTTCACATCTTTGGTCTTCCAGTCTCCCATCACTTGGTAGATGATAAGACTTGAATCGCCGAACACCTTTAGCTCTTGTATACGCATCTCGATTGCTGCTCGCAAGCCTAACACACACGCTTCATACTCGGCCATGTTGCTAGTGCAATCGAATAGGAGTTTCGCTGCTATTGGGTGATGGACACCATCTGGGGAGATTAACACTGCTCCAATCCCCTTTCCATTCACATTGATTGCTCCGTCAAAGAACATTTGCCACTTGGTTGCCTCTATCTCTTCTGTGGATTCGGCGCACATCACATCTCATCAGGGAAGTGAGTCAGGAGTGGTTGGTAGCCCGGTAAGGGGTGCTCTGCCAAGTGATCTGCTACAGCCTACCCTTTTATTGCCTTTCTAGTTGTGTAGACAATGTCGTATTCGAACAAAAGGACTTGCCACCTGGCAACCCTGCCAGTGGAGATTGGCTTCTCGAAGATGTACTTCAACGGATCCAAATTGGAGATCAGCAAGATTGTGTGGTTGAGCAGATAATGCCGGAGCTTCTGGGCTGCCCAGACCAAGGCGCAGCACGTCTTTTCAAGCACTGTGTATTTGACTTCAATGCTGGTAAATTTCTTGCTCAGGTAGTAGATTGCTTGTTCTTTTCTTCCTTTCTCATCGTGTTGCCCCAAAACACATCCTACAGCCGTCTCAGAGACTGTCAGGTACATAATCAAGGGTCGTCCCGGGATTGGCGGAACCAACGTTGGTGGGCTCATCAGGGAGGCCTTGATCTTATCAAACGCTACTTGGCAGTCTTCATTCCACACCACAGGGTTGTCTTTCTTTAGCAGCTTGAATATGGGCTCACACAGAGGAGTCATTTGCGCGATAAATCGGCTAATGTATTGCAGCCTACCCAAGAACCCTCTCACTTCCTTTTCTGTCGACAGAGGAGGCATTTCCAGAATTGCCTTGGCTGCCTCGCTTGCCTACTATGAATCCGAGTAATTTTCCTGAAGTAACTCCAAACAAGCACTTGTTTGGATTGAGCCAGAGTTTGTGCTCTCTGAGTCTGTCAAACATCTTACCAAGGTTTATCAAGTGGTCTTCTTCTTCCTTAGACTTTCTATCATGTCATCCACATACACTTCCATCTCCTTGTGTATCATGTCGTGGAACAACAGAGTCATCGCACGCTGATATGTAGCGCCTGCATTCTTCAGTCCGAATGGCATCACGCGGTAGCAGTAAGTGCCCCAATGCATGATAAAGGATGTTTTCTCCATATCCTCGGGTGCCATCCTTATCTGGTTGTAAGCAGAGAAACTGTCCATGAAAGAGAACATCGAATGCGTTGCTGTATTGTCCACCAGTACATCAATGTGCGGCAATGGGAAGTCGTCCTTCAGACTTGCTTTGTTCAGATCTCTATAGTCAACACACATCCTGACTTTCCCGTCTTTTTTGGGAACTGGCACGATGTTAGCCAACCACTCTGGATAGTGAGTTACTTGCAGGAATCCGGCACCCAACTGCTTGGTGACCTCTTCCTTGATCTTTAGGGCCCATTCTGGCTTCATGCGCCTAAGCTTCTGCTTCGCAGGTACAGCCTCAGACTTTGTTGGTAACCAATACACAACCAAGTCCATGTCTAACCTGGGCATATCCTCGTATGACCATGCAAACACATCAGAATAAGACTTAAGAAAATCAAACATCTGTTTTCTCAATAATGGTGACAGCTTTTTACCAATTTGGATAATCCTTGGTTGTGTTATTTCACCTATGTCAATTGACTCTGTTTCCTCAATATTAGCCTGGAGACCCTTTTCGTGCCTTTCGAATGCAAGTTGGATTTCAAGCGGGGTCTCCCATGATTCATCGTCGTCCTCCTGCTCAAGAGGCTCACAGGGGACAACGTCTGAATCTTCTAGCTGCGATGGGCAAGTGCCCCAATCTGATTTGTCAAGGTCTTGCTCGTTTTCAGGATTGGACACTGGCTCATGCATTTCATTTATTGTCTCCAGCTGTACTGGTTTTTCAATTTCTTTTTGTTCTTTTTGTTCAATTATGGCAATCTCATTACCTATCCCGTGCCCCAGACCTTCCAGGTGTGCGTCGGGATTGGTACTAAGATCGTGATGCTCAAGTTGCTTATTTTTATTATTTTCAATTTCAAACAGATGCAAGTAGTAGGAAGCATTCAGATATCCATTAAAGACTTTAGCAGTAGCTACAATAGAAATTTCAGAGGTGGCAGAAACCCCCTTTGGAATAGTAGCTTTGCTAATAGCAAAAGGTGTGGCGCTCTAGTTTTTGAGTGGTGCCTTGTCTTTCTTGTTGATGATGCTTGCCACCTCTGGTTCTCCAGCTAGTACCATGTTGGCGCTGTTGTCAAAAGATATGCAGATCGGATCCTATGCTGCGCCTCCCATTGGCTTGTTCTGGCTTCTTTCTGACTGGGGGCCAGACTCTGATGATATCCCCATCCATATTCCACTGTGGGGAATTGCCATTGGCATCTCCTCCTCGGGTGGTGCGTAGGCGATGGTAACTCCGTTGGCCGGGTAAATTCTAAGAGGTGCAAACACTATGGGTATTCCCGTCGGTATTCCGCGCACAGTAGAAGAGTAAGCTGGCGGTGCCCACTTGCCATAAGTTGAGTGGTACACTTCTGCGGGCACTGGCCCCAGCACCTGAGGCATGCTGCAGAACATCTGGTTCAAACCATCACGAGTTCCGGGGTGCGGGATGTAGGGAGGTGAAGGAGGGGACCTTGGCCGGCGGCTTGGCGCTCCTGAGCTGTCTTGCCGTTCCATCATGTAGACATACATAATGGGACCTTCTTCTTTGGATTCCTCCCCGGGAGCTGCTAGCGGTGCCTCTATGGCCGCTATGGGGGGGACTGGTATCCCTTCAAGGATGACCGGCTCTTCTGATGGAGCGAAAGCCATGGTGACGTCACAAACAGAGTCTAGGGCGACCAATGCTGGCAGGTTATTTGGTGATCCCTCAGAGGCCAATGGGTCCACTTCTATTGCATTTTCAATCATTTCCATAGATGGTGGTTCCTCCCAGAGCATCTGAGCCAGGCCTCTCAGGTAATCCTCCTCCACGGCGGGGATGTCCAGGAACTCATCTCCCCACCCTTGGGGGACTATGTTCTCAATGGCTTGGGCCGCTTCGTGCTCCATGTTGGTGAAATGGTGGTACAGGTTCCCGTGTACGCATATGGGCCAGTGGGGGTCTGATCCTTCAATTTTTGCCCTTTTCCTTTCAACACGATCCCAAGGAGCTGGGAGTAGTCTTTTGGCTGTGGCTTGAACCCCAGTCCAAACCCAGTAGTCTGCTCGTAAGGTTGGATGGCCGTCTTGATGCCTTGCTTGTACCTGCCCAGTCCTTCACCTGCTCTGAGGCCCCAGTCTGCGCAGTCAGCAGTGCTAAACATGCTCTCTCTTCTTCTCTTTGAGAGTTGTTGCCCCCTTTCAGATTCTGGGATGTGATTCACTTGCACCATCTCTACTGCTTGGAAATTAAGGGTGGTGGGCAACTCGTAGTCCACATAGGGTACTCTGACCCTTTCAAATTCTCGGTGATCCTCGGCATGTACTGTTATAAGTTCGTTGCCTGATACGAACTGGACCATTCTGTGCAGCGTTGAAGATACTGCTCCAGCCTGATGTAGCCAAGGCCTCCCAATTAGCAAGTTAAATGAGGCATTGATATCCATGAGTTCTAACTCCATGGTAAAGGGCTTATCCGCGATTATGATCTCCAAAGTGACCTCTTCCAGTGAGTCTCTTTTGGCATTGTCAAACCTGTGCGCACCCTATTTCGGTCGCACGACGAGGCGCACGCAAAACGATGCGTGCCTCGGGATTTGTTTGGAGTCGCCACTGCCTGATGGGGTGCAGGCAGACACCTGGGTGCCTAAGTGCTTCTACTAAGGCTTTTGGGTCTGCGGCTTTGAGATTCTAAGTAGGGCCTCGGTTGCGGTCTGGGGAAGTCCGTAGACACCCCAGTCCACCCCGTCGAATGACGGGTCCCATAAGTTTCCTTGGTTTGAGTCAACTCAGTTGGTCTCTCACTCACCCGATTCCTATTCCAGCATGTGATTTGATTAAGTCTGCCGGGACCGCCAAAGTGGTGTGTGTCCCTTTACTTGATTTTATTTTTTTAATTAAAAGTGATGTGAGTCTGATTGGGCGGGCCCCATTGGAAGGCCCGCGGATTCCTTGGTGGGCTTGGTTGAGCCCACATGTACCTTGGTGGGCCTCAGTCTGGCCTGAGAGGCCCTTTGGGGTTTTGGTTCAAGTGAATTGATTTTATTTAAGTTTTAAGTCGGATTATTTAAATGGATTTCATGCCAAAAGTGGGCCGGGATTGCTTTGCGGGCCCTTGAGGGGGCCCCACAGTTGGTTTCCAAATGATTTAATTTATCTTTGATTATCTGTGCCAAAATGGCCAAGTATTGGGCTTGGGGCCCTTTACCTGGGCTTGGGCTTGAAAGCCCAAGACTTCCTGGATTAGGGTTTTGAAACCCTAAGTTGGTTGGGTTCATGGGCTTAGTGGGCCCGATAGGCCCTACCCGTGGTCTCGGCCAAACCACAACCTACTTTAAGCATGCATGGCCCCAGCAGGGCTTGGGTGGGCCTCAAGTGGTCCGGCCCACTCAAATCTTTTATTTATCTTATTTAAGCACAAATAAATTGGTTGGGCTTGGTGGGCCCCGTTGGAAGGCCCACCGGGAATCAATTTGGACCGGGTCGGTCCATGGCCCATCTTGGGTTTCCGGGTGACCCGGAAACCCTACTGGTTCGCCCGAATTTGATCTAACAATCCAAAATATTGCACAAAATCAGCAAGATGGCAAAAAAGAGTTCTGGCAGTGTAGCCGGCCTGAGATACCGGTTACACACAGGGTTCTGTGTATCCGGTACCTATATCCGGCTACACGTGGGCTTCTGTGTATCCGGTATCTATATCCGGCTACACGTGGGCTTCTGTTGATCCGGCCTGAGTTGCCGGATCACCCTGCAGAAGCCATTTTCTGGATTTTCGCACTGGGGTTGGGTTTTCATGCTTCTTGGGATGTTCCAGGGGTTGTGTGGGCTCCTGTGTGAGCCCACGTTGGTTCAGGTGAGCCACTTGGCTCTCTTGGAGGGGCTTTCCAAGCCGGATCATGGGAGAAGGGTATGGGCTTCCCTTCTTCTACCTCTTGTACGAAATTCAGTGGAGGAACAGAGGTCATGTGCCTCCATTCCGGGTGCTTACAGACCTATGGAACAACGGCCAAGTATGAACAATAACAGGCAAACAACCAATCATGCATGGGGTCCTAAACAAGATACTTAAAACAGTAAAGCCATGCTTATTCCTTTCCATGCACACCCACCAAGCTTTGCTCATACACATGCTTGGGACACACAGTCATGAAGGTGAAATCACAGGCACGCATACCACTATAATCATGTGTAAATGAATAAAACAAATGCATCACCCTCAATCATACCATAATCATGCAAAACTAAGTCACACACTTAGCTAAAAAGATTGCCTAAAGAAGGGAATAAGAGGGGGTTACATATGGGGTACATTGGATGAATAATCAAATGGGGGAACATGCTCCCCCTTGCAAACAAGATAAACAAGGCAAGCTCATGGGAAACATGCTTAAACAACAAAAAAAAGGATATCACATCATGCTCAAAAGATACTCATTTTTATATATGTTGAAGAAATCATTACGGGGAACATTACCTTGGGGCTTTGAAGCCTTTGTGTGGTGTAGAGACTCCTCTTTGAAGCCGGAGTAGTTGCTGGAACAGCACCTCCACCCACCGACCGTGGCTTCTTCTCCTTCTTCAAGCTCTTGAGTGAGGATGAGAAGGGGGTGGGGGAAGGGTAAAATGGTCTTTGTTGAAGTGGTTAGCTTTGGGGAGCAAGGAGGGGCCAAGGGAGGAGGTCTCGAACCAGTGGAGGTGGAGAAGAAAGGGGTGGAAACCAGAAAAAATCAGCCAACCCCGAAAATGAGCTGCTGTTTGATATTTATAATCAAACTTAATGTATCCGGACTTCAAGTCCGGATACACTAAGGCTCCTTTGTATCCGGACTTGAAGTCCGGATACACTAAGGCTCCTTTGTATCCGGTCTTCAAGTCCGGATACAAACACAATCATTTGAAAATTAAATGCCGCTGCGAGCTTGTCGGTCAAGTGGCGCGAATCCTGCAGAAATATCTTCATATATCCAGTCTTCATGTCCGGATATGAAGGAGAGGCTGTGTATACGGTATACATGACCGGATACAAATCGAAAAATTACGGATTTGCCCTTCGACTTGACCGATTCGACCGATTCGACACTTTTGGATATCTACGGATTGCCCCCTGCGAATTTTGGTTTAGTCCCTGAGATATTTGATGATTTTTGGATATTTGAGATTTAGTCCCTGAGATATTTTGCTGCATTGGCTGCCACGTGGGCAGTTCCTGCGCCACGTGTGCAGTTTCTGGCTTTGCTGCTCGGAAACTTCGACAGCTCATATCTCCTTCATCTGAACTCCGATTCCAGCAAACTCAATTGCGTTGAACTCGTATCAGGATTCCCTATCCAATGGTATAGGGCTAAGCACTTGGCACGGGGTTCAAGGAAAAGTCAACTTTTGGCCTTCCCTCAAGTTTGACCGCCCACAGAACCTTCATCCGGACTCCGATTCCAGCAAACTCAGTTGCGTTGGACTCGTGTCAGGATTCCCTATCCAATGGTATAGTGCAAGGTAGTCAAATTTCACTTGATCAAAAAGTCAACTTCTTGTCCCCTTGGGGTTTGACTTTCTGCCAGGGTTTTTATTTTCAGCACTTCCCAGGGTGCAAAAATAAGGTGCTTACAGCAGTCCCTCTTTGCTGGAGTCACCTTGGGGATGAACGGCAAAGAAAAAGAAGAACCTTGTTTTTGCGCCTTGCACTTCTGTCATCATGATTGACGAGCTTAAATCCTTTTGATTTTCAAAGTGGTGGAAACACGAAATGATTTCCACCAAGATTTCGAAGTTTGCTCACCCACTTCGGGCTTCTCGGAGCAACTTTTAATTTTGATTTAGATTAAAAAGGATGGGGTTGGATTTAAGCTCATCAACCCATTTTGACGTTGATGCAAGGCACTCAACAGTTTTCTCTTTCCCTTGTTTGTTCCATTAAAGCTTGTAGGTGTTTTCAGACTTCTGACTTGGGATTCGGGACATGATTTCTGATTTCAGCTTTTAGGGTTTGGATTAGGGATTGGAAGGAACGAAGAAGGAGGAGATGCTCTTGGCGAGGAGGTGCTCTCAGCGCTGCTCGGTGCCTCAAGGGAGCTCACACACCTGTCTTATTCTATTTACAAAAGTGGGAAATGCAAAATTTACAAGTGATGCCAACTTGCCCAAAAAGCTCTTCATTCTGCTCTTCTTTCTTCTGCCGCTTCTTTCTTTTGGCAGGGCCATCTGTCTGATTTTGATCAGACTTTTCTTTACGAGGTTCTTTTTTTCAGAGATTTTGACTTCTGCTTTTGTTCTTACAGGGAGGAGGCCATTATTTAGGCCAATGCTGGTACTTCTTCAGAAGCGACTACCCCAATTGGGGCTTGTGGAAGCCTTCTTGGACTTTTCATTCTTGTGCAAAACTAGCCTCTTCAGACCGGGCACGGTCTTGACATGCTGCTTTAGGTTTTTTGAAAGCTCTGCTGGGAAAGGAAAGGAAGTCTTTGCCGTTTTCTTGTCAGTATATTACTACATTGGCTTCATTCTGTCTTGGCCTTTCTCCTGCTCTCGACTTCAAGGTGCTTCTGGACCTCTTTCTGATTCTTTTTCCTCACCTGGGTCTGCAAAATTCTCGCAGAGCAGTGAGGTATCTAAAGGTTAAAGTGCAGACACTTATGACTTATTGTGTGCAAGTGCCCATGACTGAAATGACACAATTTTCAAGAGTTGTTTTTTTTTTTTTTTTTTTTTTTTGAATATTTGTACAAGTGCTTTTAAGGGAAATGGCACGACCAATGACCATGGTAAGTTGCGTTGTCAACTCAAAGGGCTTTGGGACTGTGTGCTTGACACGGATTCCCATGAAATCCTCAACTTGTGCCGGCAGGAATTTAAAAGATGAAGGGTGTTCCACCCCTTCCCAGTTTTGGTTTTCTCTCACCTTGGCCCAATTTTCCAGGGTGGTTTCAGGATTTTGCAATTAAAGGGGTTTTTTTTTTTTTTTTTTTCTTGGGTTAGTGCCAGTCCCAGTTTATGGGTTTTGGCCGACTTGCACATCATGTCCCATAGATCCGAGAGGTCTTTACATTAGGACGAAACATTGACTTGGTTTTAAATCTGAGAAATGAAGGGATATAAGGCCCAAATTCTTATCTTTTCATCTTCAGGTCTTACTTTGTGTCTTGCCAAAGCTCGTTCTTCTTTTTAGATTCCTTCATCATTAACTTGCATGAATTCCATCATCACATTTTCTACAATCAGAAAGGACTTTTGACTAGGACAAAACGAAGGCTGAGGTTTTGGTTCATGAAAGAAAGGGAATACAGCTCCAAGTTTCTTTGTAAATGGGTCGAGTCATGTTCTACCCTTTTCTTGATCGCTTGGGTTTTGCCAATACCTTTTTGCTTTTTCCTTCATTTTTCTTTGTGAGGTCTTTTGTGACCTTCGTTTTTTCCTCTGGCACTTTTGCCTTTCCTTTCCTTTGCTCTGGGATTATCTTAGCTTCTTGCTTTGATTAGCAAGTCCCAATGTATTTTTTTTTTTTGCTTTCTTCTTCTCTTCTTTGTTTTTGCTCATTTATGTCTTCTCCTCTTTACCCAGCACCAGATTTAGGGCTCATGACTCAATGGGTTGGAAGAAAGAAAATTAGGCTCAAATGGTTTGACTAGAGATATGACTTTGAAAACTGGGGAAATAAAGCAAGGATGGCCTCTCATCCTTTTGTAGAAGTTGTGACGACTTGGAATGCTCATGCAAACTTATTCAAGAATCTATTTATCCTTATCATTTCCTTTTGTAGCTTTGCCCCCAGTGTGGGGTGGCTAGACACAACGCGGGTATTCGAATAACACATTCAAGCCCAAAGTGTTTTGACTAGCGGATCTAAAAATTCAAGGTTGCATGAAGGATGGCCTCTCATCCTTTCTTAGAGACATGATGTTAAAGCCGGCCTCGGCCCTTAACCGGTTCTTGCGCTCTCTTTCCTTTTTTCTCTCAAGGATCGCCCTGCCCTATTGCAAAGGTAGGTTTTTTAGGAAGAAAACTATGGTTTCGATCAGGAAATGATTGCCTTTGGCTCATGCAAGGTTCTCATGGGACAGTGTACTGCACCCAGCTGAAGACACCTTTGAGCAACTCGGCATTCTTTCCATGATCATGGTCATTGCCAAAAGGGTGTGGTCTCAGAGCAGTGTCATCACCGACCACTCACTTGTATTTTTTTCAAAAAAGTTTTTCTTTTCTTTTTGTGTTTTTCAAAATGTTTTTTACAAAAGCTTGCATGAAAGTAAAAGCATTTAAAATATTTACAAACACGACCACTCCTACCAGGGATGTGTGGTGCAAAAAGTAGAGTCCAACTTATCCTGGTCACGACGGACTGAAGATTTTGGATTTTGGGATTGCTCTCTGCCTTGCAGCCTTACCAACTTGTTCAGCTGGTGCCACTTGAAGATGCCTGATTGTGGTTAGGAAGAGGATCCGTGAAAATGGCCGAGGGAGGAGTCGACACTGGGGGATCGACTGAGATACGCTTGTTGTCAATCAAGTCCTGGACATCGTGCTTCAGTTCCCAGCAGCGATTGGTATGATGTCCCGAGGCTCCCATGTGGTAGTCGCAATACTCATTGGGGTTATAGGAGCGACTGTTGGACGGTTGCTGAGTTGGCTGCTTCTTCTGTAAGTACCCTTTCTTCAAAAGGGTCGGCAGCAATTCTGACAGGGGATAAGGTAGGGGTGTGAACACCCTGCTCAACCTTGCTTGGAATTCCTCCTTGGTCCACCTCGGCCGACCTGCGGATTGTGCCCCCTGGCCACTATTCTGATTCTCCCTCCTGTCGGGTGCCGAGAGGTGGAGAGGCCGATTCTGTTGGACGTAGTTGACAGCTTCATCCTCTTTCTTTCTGTCCATGCCCCTTCCACTGACAGGGGTCCTTCTCTGCTCAGTTGCAAAGCCAGCTACTCTGCCAGACCTCACCCCATCTTCTATTCTGTCTGCGACAACGACCAAGTCTGCAAAACTTGCAGCAAATTGCCCCAGCAGCAACGTGTAGTATGGCTGCCCCAGTGTCGAGATGAACAATGTCACCATCTCTTTTTCCAACATGGGTGGTTGGACCATTCCGGCCATTTCTCGCCATCTCTTGGCATACTCACGCATGGATTCAGTACCCTTTTTGGTCATTTTCTGCAATTCCATTCGAGTGGGCAAGACCTCCGTGTTGAACTTGAAGTGTTCAAGGAATATGCTGGCCAGGTCGTCCCAAGTCCTGATCTGGCTCCTGTCCTGACTGGTGAACCATTTCTGCGCTGAGCCTATTAGGGAGCGTTGAAAGAATTGGATCATGATTCTCTCATCATAGGCGTATTGGCACATGTCCCCATAGTATGCCCTGAGGTGAGACAATGGGCACCCACTTCCATCAAATTTCACAAAGTCTGGGCACCTAAACTTCGGCGGAAGTTGTAGATTAGGGAAGAATCCTAGTCTGTCCAATGAGGCTTCCTTTGGTATAGGACCTTGGTTCACAATCCGCATCTGTTCTTTTAGCATTTCCACATCCGCTTGCACCTGGACTGAGACACCTGGTGCTTCCCGTGCTCGGTACCATTCTTCTTCGTCGTGCCCCATTCCTTGTGGCATTACTTGCTGTGGTGGCATGGCCAGGGGTGTCGGAATTTGTAATGGCTGTTCTGGTTGAGCTGCCAAACGATGCGGGATCTGTGGTTCGGGTGGCTGTAGGTTCAACTGTGGGATCACTGGTGGTGGCTGCTCCAACTGTGGCTGTTGTACAGGGGGTGCCGGCCGCTGTGGTGAAGGTACCGGCGGTGGTGGCTGTACAAGCTGCTGTGGCGCTTGCATTCTCTCCATTTGCTGCATCATGGCAGTCATCATGGTGGTCATGTTGGCCATCTGCTGATTAAGGCCAGCAATCACAGGGTGGTCTTCCAAGTCCTCTTGCCCATGAGGCGGGAGAGGTGGCGCTTGCTCGAGCCCTTCAGCAGGATCCATCCGTAATCTTCTTCTTGAACGTAGGAGGTATGGGCTGCGAAACGCAATCTTGGTACTTGTGTATGGAAGCACATCCGAGTCCCGGTCTGCTTTCTTTCATCTGCCTTTTGCCTTCAGGTATCAAACCAAGAGAATTTACAACTTGCCAACGAGGGCGAAAATTACATGATATTCACAAAAAATTTGCAAAGGATTCATCCTTAATTAGGGTTTGGAAACCCTAAGTTGGTCGGGTTCATGGGCTTAGTGGGCCCGATAGGCCCTACCCGTGGTCTCGGCCAAACCACATCCTACTTTAATCATGCATGGCCCAATTAGGGCTTGGGTGGGCCTCAGTTGGTCTGGCCCACTCAAATCTCTTATTTATCTTATTTAAGCATGATCGGGTTGGTCGGACTTGGTGGGCCCCATTGGAAGGCCCACCGGAAACCAAGTTGGACCAGGTTGGTCCATGGCCCATGTTGGGTTTCCGAGTGACCCGGGAACCCTATTGGTTCATCCGGTTCGGTTTGGAAATAAAACCCACATTCAACAATAATCACATAAGAAAATACACAAAATTGACACCCTATCAAGAAAAAATTGGCTCATTGTGCTGGGTCCAAGGTACGAGTTGGATGCGCAGCGAACAAAGGGGTAGGGGGTGCGGGGGGCGAAGACCCCCGCGGTATGGTAAGGGGTATTTTTGGAATTTTTCAAAAAAAAATGACAATTCGGCCTGTTTTGGACCTGGCGCTAGAATCCGGGTGAAATTTTGACCTGGCGCTCACCCGATACCAGGTGAGCGCGAGCTGGGCGGGAGGTGAGCGCGAGATGGGCGGGAGGTGAGCGCGAGATGGGCGCGAGAATTTCGCCTGTTTTTTGGTGGGCGCGAGCTGAGCGCCAGGTGGGCGCCAGCTCGGCGGGAAGTGACATGAAAGGGGCGCCCACCTCCTAGGTGAGCGCCAGGTGGGCGCCAGGTGAGCGGCGGGTCACTGCAATTGTCAACTCTCTGTTTTTTTGAGATCTCCAACTCTGGCCGATTTTTTTAGGTCTGTAACTGTTCCACTAGCCTCCTAACATGCTCAGAACACTTCCCAACTAGTTTTATATTTAATCTAAACACATTTTTATGAAAATCAAACCTCCTTGTAAACCTGCACATCCGAACACCTAAACACTAACAGAACATGCAAGGAAGGGGACTGGGGGCTTTATGGGATACAGATGATGCAAACATCAGGGAGAACATGCTCCCCCCTCGAATCACGCAATCACTGCTACTATACGAAATAACAGAAAAGAACCGATAGCAATGGAATTATTTATTTTGGAACAGGGGCCATTGAGAACATTACGTGGGTGTTCCTAACACCTCTCCGAAGTGGGTGAAGCCTCCTTGGAGCGCGCGAGCGGCCGCCGGAGCAACCTTCTTCTCACACCAAGAGCGCGGCCTCCTTCAGATTTGACGAGGAAGAGGAGGAAGGGAGGGGACCTGTGTGTCTGGTCTTTATCTTCAAAACCCCGAGCCCAGAAAAATGCCCAACCGAAACTCTCCCACAAAAATTTTTCCAAACCCGAAATCAGCCAACCTCTGCGCGAGAGAGAACCAAAAAAATGCAGAACCCTTCGCCCTGAATCCTCGCGCGGCTTTTATAGATGAAGGGAGAAAGGGAGCGCGTACCCGCATGCCACGTCCGCTCGAGAGACAAAATCATGACGGAAAAATTAATGCGGCCGCTCATTTGTTTTAAAAATCCGAAAATTAGGATATGGTCCCTGGTAATTTTCAATTCAATCCGATATTCTCGGCTTTTTACAGATTTAATCCCTGGGATATTTCGTATATTTGGATATTTACGGATTTAATCCCTGAGATCTTTTCCTGCGCAACTCGCCACGTGTGCAGCTTTTTGCCACGTGCGCAGATTGCTGGTTTTGCTGCTCGGGAATTTCGTCAGCTCATATTTTCTTCACCCGGGCTCCGATTTGGGCAAACTCAGTGACGTTAGAATCCTATCGGAGCCCTCTATCCCATGACTTAGGGGTAGGCCTTTGGATCAGATTTTAGCAGAAAGTCAACTTTTGGCTCTGCTCAAGTTTGACCGCCCGCAGAACCTTCATCCGGACCCCGATTCCCGCAAACTCAGTTGCGTTAGACTCGTGTCGGGATTCTCTATCCATTGATATAAAGGAAGGTGGCCAAATATCACTTAATCCAAAAGTCAACTTTTTGTCCCCTCGAGGTTTGACTTTTTGCCAGGGTTTTCATTTTCAGCAATTCCAGGGGTGCAAAAATAAGGTGCTTACAAGTCTCATTATGGAAATCTGGGCGGGTACCTTGTTCAATTGCTGGAGGAGGTCGTACTCTGGAGTGAACACACTATGGTGCAAGTCTATGATTTCTTCTTCCGTGGCCCTTCCTTTTCTTTTGGGGGTCTGTGGCAATTCCGTAGCCACGTCCTTCTCTTTTTCTTTCCTCCTTGCTTCTACTTCTGCTCCCTCCTTTGGTGCGGGTGGGGGGTCAGTGTTTACGTATCGACCGGAACGGGTGTTCCGATCGATTTCTGCTTCAGTGGTAGGGGTGGAGGTGGCTTGATGGTAGAAAGGTGGGGGTACTGCCCTGTACGAGGGTGGTTCCAGGTTGAGTTGTGAAAGGTTGAGGGCGGGTGGTTCAAATGAAAGGGAGAAGGGGTCTTGTGGAGGTGAGTCCATGATGTCATGGATGTTGAGGGTTGGAAGGCTAGGGTGAGAGATGGGGGTAGAGTAGAAGAATTCTTGGTCTTCGAATGGGTGGAAGTGCACCAGAGGGAGGCCTGTAGGGGAGTCACTACCATCTCTTTCAATAACATTTACTGTCCCGCCTTCTTCTGTTGATGTGCCTTAAGAGTCTGTATCAGCGGACTTGTCTGAGCTCTCATATGGATCAGGCAGGTTAGCGAGCTCAGGCGTGGATGGGGGTTCCCCTTCTACCGTGACATGGGAGGGGCCAAGCCACTCCGACATACCATGGGAGAGGGATTCCGTACTCGGCTCAGCTAATAGGGATTCGGTGAGGGACTATAGATCTGGCTCTGATGTTGCAGACATATACTCAGGAGGCCATTCGGTGGATAACTGAGGAGGCACTCTGGAACTGCCCACTGATACGTCCGAAATCTGGGGTCTATCCCGGATCTGGAATTCGCTGGAACTGCCCACTCCTTCTCTGCGTGGAGGGGATTGGGAATCACTGATCCATCCGTATTGTATGGGATTCCACGGCCTCGTGACTTCCTCACTGCTCTGCGGTTCATCCTCGAGCATACATATGTAGACGCCTGCCCTTTCCTTAACTGCAATGGCCGTTAAGTGGGTTTCTGCTCAAAGCTGCACTTTCACCGTCTGCCCTGGTTGACCGATAAGTATGGAAGGGTCGAGCTGCCCAGTGCCCTGATTGTTGCTCACTTGATTCGCTGCCCTACTAGTGGAGGCCTTTGAGTGATCTAGGAGAGGATTGGTAGTCACACCGGCGGCGGGAGTCTAAGCGGGCGGTGCTGGAGGGTCGACCGTGATGTGCTTACTGTCAATCAGGTCTTGGATGTCGTGCCTCAAGTCCCAACACCGATTGGTATGGTGTCCTGGGGCACCAGAGTGGTACTCGCACCGCTCTGCTGCGTTGTAGCTCCTAGCATTGACTAGTCTGGGATTCGGGGTTTTGATTTGCAGGTACCCTTTCTTCAGCAGAGTATGTAGCAATTCTGCTGGTGCATAGGGTAGGGGCGTGGAAACCCGTTTCAACCTAGCTTCAAATTCTTCCTTTGTCTTTTTTACCCCTTGATAAGCTGTCTTCCCGGTCCCTTGGGGTGCCACTGCTTCTGGTCCTTGGGAGAAGTGATAAGGTTGTGCCCGGTGCACGTAGTTCACTGCCTGCTGTTCCTGCCTCCAGGGCTCTTGCCCCTGGTTTCTACTAGCCTACCTTGACACTGGCCTTCTGGGTGCAGAGCTCTGTCCACTGCCGTCTATCTTCCTGGCCCTCACTGCGTCTTCGATTTGATTCGCAGTCAAGATCAAGTCATTGAAGTTTGACGTACTCTGCCCTAGCAGCAAAGTGAAGAATGGTTGTCCCAGTGACGTGATAAACAGGGACGTCATCTCCTGTTCTAATAGTGGCAGTTGTACCAGCGTTGCCAACTCCTTCCAGCGTTTGGCATATTCTCTCACCGACTCTTGGCTCTTCTTCGCCAGCCTTTGCAATTCTGCCCTAGTTTGTACAATCTGACTATTTAGGCGGTACTGCTGGATGAAGACTGCTGCCAGGTCATTTCATGTCTTTATCTTAGCCTTGTCCAGACTCAAAAACCAAGAGTAAGAGGCCCCGGTTAATGACTTCTGGAAAAATTGCACCATGATTCGCTCTTCCTTGGCATACTGGCACATGTCGCCTGAGTATGACCTCACATGGTTCAGTGGGCAGCCAGTGCCGTCAAATTGGTGCAACTCAGGGCATTTGAACTTAGCCGGGAGTTGGATGTCCGCAAAGAAACAGAGGCTTTCCAGGGTAGCCTCACTCTGCACTGTGCTAGGTTGGAGCTGTTTGAGTTGCTCCTTTAGGGGGGCCATTTCTGTTCTATTCTCCTCCCTTACTGCTATCAGCTTCTCCTCAAACTGCACTTCCTGGGTTCTGTACCAGTCCTCCTCACCCTGCCCCAGATGGATAGGCAGGAATTGATGTTGTTGTGCCACATGAAATGGCGTTGCCGGTGGTGGTGGTGGTGGGGCTAAGGGAGGGGGGTTTACTGGACGCGGTGGTGGCACTGCTTCCGCTTGTGGTGGGAACTGTGGCGGCGGCTACTGGGCGATCGGTACCCCTGGCGGGCCTTGCCTTAACTCTCTCAGCTTCGTCATTAGTTCCTGGATGATGGAACTCATGCTATCCATTTTCTACTGCATTTCGTTGACTACTTGAGCATGACTGGACTCTGCAGGATGCTGCCCTGGCGGCGTCTGTTCCCCTTGCTATTCCATATCGAGCCTCCTTCTCGATCTTAACAGGTACGGACTTCTGAAAGCAATTTTTGGTACCTGATAGAACAATTAGCAGGCATTAGTGCGATTTTACACAAATTGTTTACACAACTTTATCTGATTGAATTTATTTGTTTATTTTTTCTGTTTTCTGATATGATTTGACTAACTGATCTATTTTAGCTACCCTAAGGCAACAAGGGAAGAGAACCTTGTTTTGAATCAACTGATCTATTTTAGCTACCCGTAGGTAACAAGGGAAGAGAACCTTAATGAATTTGAAGACTGATCTGTTTTGGGTGTCCTAAGACAACCGGGGAAGAGAACCCTAGCAACCGAATCTATTTTAGCTACCCGCAGGTAACTGGGAGAGAGAACCCTATTTTTTGTGAAAGCTAATCTATTTTAGCTACTTAGAAGTGGCTGGAAAAGAGAACCCTAGTGACCGAATCTATTTTAGCTACCCGCAGGTAACTGGGAGAGAGAACCATATTTTTTGTGGAAGCTGATCTATTTTAGCCACTTGGAAGTGGCTGGGAAAGAGAACCCTAGTGACCGAATCTATTTTAGCTACCCGTAGGTAACTGGGAGAGAGAACCCTATATTTTTGTGAAAACTGATCTATTTTACTCGCTTGGAAGCGACCGGGGGAGAGAACCCTATTTTTTCTGAAAGTTGATCTATTTTAGTTGCTCGGAAGCGACTGGGACAGAGAATCCTAGAGATCGAATCTATTTTAGCTACCCACAGGTAACTGGGAGAGAGGACCCTATTCTTTGAAAACTGATCTATTTTAGTTGCTTGGAAGCGACTGGGGAAGAGAACCCTAGAGACCGAATCTATTTTAGCTACCCGCAGGTAACTGGGAGAGAGAACCCTATTCTTTGTGAAAACTGATCTATTTTAGTCGCTCAGAAGCGACTGGGAAAGAGAACCCTATTCAACCGGTCTATTTTAGCCGTTTAGGCAAGGAAAGAGAGCCTTCAAATTAAGGGGTTTTGTTTGAGCTCAGAATCACAGGGTTGGACCAATGCAGGGTCTCTGCAGGGGTGAGTTGAAAAGCAGCACCCAGGCGTACCTCAACCAATCTCCAGTTCATTCACTGGTGGCGTCGGCGCCTACTTCGGCTAGTAGTTCCCAAGCGTGCCTTAGCTAGTCGTTGCTTTAATCACCATTGACTTCGGTGCCTCACAAAGGAGAAGGCTATGCTAGGACGTTCATGCACAAAATCCAACTCATTCGTCGGCGGCTTCAGTGCCCCAAGATTTCGGCTAGTAGTTCCCGGGCGTGCCTTAGCTAGTCGTTGGTTTAATCACCATTGACTTCGGCGCCTCACAAAGGGGAAGGCTATGCCAGGACGTTCATCCACCAAAATCTGACCCATTCGTCGGTGGCTTCAGTGCTCCAAGATTTGGACCGAATGATCTCGAAAAGATACAGACGGGTGTGATCTGAGCTCAAGGTCTTGGGTGTTTTTAAACACTTGCTGGATTTTTGTGACCTTAATGGGGGAGGTGCAATCAAAGGAAATTAGGTGGTTGCAGCGACCAGGAATATTGCAATTATCTGAGAAGAGGTGGTCTGTCGGAGACCGGGTTGCCCTATTGGAGGGAATTAATTCTGTCATTTCAAGCTCTTGTTTTGTTAAATTTGAACAATATAGCAGAGTGAAAGTAAATTCATGCTTTAATCAAAAGGGGTGCCGTGGCACAAAGTACACCATCATACTTATCAAAATACAACAAAGCCAAAGTCTAGCTAGGTTGGTCATCATCATAGTGGGAGGACACGTCTTGCCTCCTCAAGGCTCGCAAAAGCTTGTTCCGCAGACGTCGGTCCTCCTCAGCGCGCTTGCGCACTAATTCCATTTCATGTTGCAAGGCCGTATTGGCCTGCCTACTCTCCTGTTCCGAATCCACATAAGCTGAATGGATATGAGAGTGGGTCTCCTGTAGCTCGGCCACCCTGTCCCTATATGTGTTAGGGGGCGGAGCTGGAATGTCGCTTGAAGCGATAGGTTGAAGAGGTGGGGGGCTGTCGTGGCCAAATTCCCGAGCTATCCACTGCTCGTAATCTTGAAAGTGTAATTTGGTGAAGACATCCTCCCGATACACGCACACCGTCTTCCACTCCGTTAGCAGCTGTGTCCTCAATCCCTTAGTGAGTGGACCAATCAAACTGCTTATGTCGCCCTGGATCGGGATTCCCTGCAGCTTCCCAAACTGTCTTAGAACCCGAATCGAATAGTATGGCACAGCATGGGTAAAGCCTATCAGGGCAAGACCCTCTCTTTTCTTGAAAGCTATAATGGGGGTGTAGGGATGTTGTATGTGCCCCACCATCGAATGTCTGCTTCTCCCTTTAGGTGGAGAAAGTGGTTGAACCAATCCTCACGAGCGGGTAGGTCTGGTTTGATCTCTCTCTGAGCCAACCAATGAATGTTGTCATGGATTAAACCGTAGTGTGCACTGACAGGTGATGACACCATCAGGTGGTCTTGCAGCCAGATGTGGAGAAGGGGAGCGCACCCTTGAAACCTCCGGGTTCCATTTTTGGACAGAGTGAGGGAGTGAAACAATTGAGCTAGGATCAGTGGTATGATTCGGTATCCTACCCTGAGTTGATCCACAATTTCCATGAGGGCCAAATTAATGGTGTCTCCCCCAGTTGGAAAGAAGACTTGCGATATAACCACAAGGGTGAAGGTGTCAAACCAAACCCAGGGTCTCTCCTGCTTTTTGTTTCTTATTTTTTCAGCAAGAAATGTTTTGGAGACCCTAGTGAATGACTTGTCACCTCCTAAGGTCCGAAATTCTCCCCTTGAGAGGCCAAAGAAAGCGTAAGCTTCGTTCTTGTAGCTTTCTTTGAGGCTTGGCCTAGCGGGTTCTCCTAAGTCACGAAATCGAAGGAACAGGTCAAGTTGTTCAATTGTGGGGGTCAACTCATTGATCCCGAATCGAAACACTGACAGCTGGGAATCCCAGAAAAGCAGGGCTGCTTGGATCATATCCCAGTTGATCGGCACATTTAACAGGGACAAAGTCTGTCCCATGTGGTATTTGTGCTCCCATTCAGTCTACTCACTCCCTTGGAGCTGCCTTGTCCAAGAACGGATCCAGGGGGTATCCCAGGCGCACTTCTCTATCCTAGGGAAATGGGTTCTCTCGGCTGAGGACGAGGATGCCATGCCAACTATCCGATCGAAATTACAAACCAATTTAAGGTTCCACACCAAACTCTTAATTAGTCCTAAAGTATGCATAATCGTAAGCAAAGGACTATCCACTTAGCAGTTCTAACATGCTTCACAGAATAAAGCGGAAAAATTAAGACAGTGTGGAAATTAACTCAGGCACACATGGTGTGTGGTCCTAGGGGTTGGTGCCAATGAAGGCATGACTCCTAGACATACTTGTGTAGAGGAGGACATTCAAGTCCAGATCAGTCTTCCTGTCTTTCATCTGTTCTTTCCTCTGCTTTTGGTGTCGGGTCACAGCAAAGATTACAACTTGCCATCGAGGGCGAATTTTACAAGATATTTACCAAAACTCCAAAGAATTCATCCTTAAGGCTGTTGGGAGCCAAAAGGACGGATACAAATTGCTTTCAAAGCGGGCAGGCTAAAAATCCCTAGATCTAGGGTTTAGTGCCCATGTTCTGATCTAGCATGCTTTCATCTGTTTGTCTGATCTGGCCGGCTTTCATCTGCTCTAAAAGACCAATCTGGACTTAAAGTGCTCCCAGCGGACTCTAATGGGTCAGAACCCATAGCGTACAGGACTCCATGCATGGATCTGGGGTGGTTCCCCTGATGAAAGTTAGGTGAGCTTCCTATATTAGGTCCGAGGTAGCCCGGCATCTAGGGTTTACTCAATTTTAATGCAAAACGCGGGGGTTGCTGCCCCTAATGGACTCTGGATTTTATTCTAATTTTACTCCTCTTGTATTCATCATTCACATCCTACTCACCCTCACATGCTCAACACAAGGTTCATTCAAAAACGTTAGGTGGGGGAGGATACCCAGCCCGAGACATAAGCCTACAAGGGTCTGGACCAGTACTGGATCCTCGCGTACCACGGCAAGAAACCTGTGGCGCTAATGGACTCCAGAAAGTTGGGGGGATGGGTTTACTCTGCTTTCCCCGGCAAGCCACGGGAGCGTAGGTGCTAATACCATCCCAAAGATCAGTTCATAGGAGTGAGAAGGGTAGGCTGCTAGAGAGGTCTAATTTTCGGTAAAGAAGTTACAATATCCGATTCACTAATCTATTCAGGGTCGGATCATTCACGCAGCCTCCCTCGTGCGTGTCACCCCACCTAGTTTTTTTACAAAGAAGTGGGAAATTAAATAAATAAACATCCATCGACGGTGTGGTGGTGTGTCCGTGTGTGCAGTTGGGCTACGTGCTGTGTCTACACGGGTGAGTTTTGTCTGGATTTTGGTGATAAAGGAATCCTCACTGTCTCGTATAGTAAGGTGCAGAATTGGCACGTATTACGATGTCGTGGGAGAATCCCCAGGTAAGTGGAGGGTCACTGATGTGCTCGCAAAGATGCTGCTAAAATCACTTCCAAGTGCAGAAGCTTATCAGTTATACAAGGGTGAGTCCCAAGGTCATTTTCCTCAGGGACATGGTGTTTAAGAGTAAATCCAAGAAATGAAAAGAATTCTAAACATACTAATTTTGATATAAGAGAAAAAATAATCTGAACCTAAACAATTAACTAACGAAATACTAGAGCTCCAAGACATTAATCTAATTAAAACCTAACTCTAAGAAAAAGTACTCTAATAACAATGGAGGAAAGCTAACAGAAATAGAGATTAAACTCAAGGGTAAATCAAGATATTAAGCAACAAGAATCTCTAAAAAAAAACACAATAACAAACCCCTAAGCTTCAGGTCTTGCTCTTCATGAATTGAACCTCTCTTCACTCTCAAATATCTCCCACGAATGCTAATTCTGTCATGAATTAGGCTTTCGGAATATATAGCCTTGTAAACCCTGTTATGAAATATTAAACTACCAATAGGATTCCAAAACAAATCTGGAAATTACCACCTGATTAGAAAAACCCAATTACCCAATCTAAGCATCCATTGTGCCTGCATGTCAACAATGAATCAAAAATTGGATTGAAGAATTTCTGTTTTTACTCTAATGAGAAATGATTTGAAATCCTAAAAGTTTTAAACATGGAAATCTATATGAATTTGATGAGAACAGAATATTCAATCCACAATAAAGCTCCACCTGAGCTTAGGCTTCAGATTACACACACATGAAATAAGCTACAGCCATGAAAGATTTCATCGAAAAGAAAATTACCTAAGCAAAGCAAAACAGAGTATGTAATGAGAGAAGAAAATGAAGATAGAACTCTAAGATTCTAATAAAAACCATGAACAAAAGTAACAGTTGAATGAATAATCTTCAAACAAACCCCCAAATCATTCATTGTTCAAATCAGAACTATAAACAATAACTTCTGAATTCGTGTAATCAACTGGAAATCAATAATAGACACTGTGATTTACTGAAAAGAAAAATACAGCAAGTATATTATAGAAACTCCAAATGTACGAGGAAGAAAACACAAAACCAGGCTTCTTCCTTCTGTGCTTGGCCTATACTGGTTGCTCTTCAATCAGTTGAAGCTCTTGCAGTGGTCGTCCAACCCAGAAATATCAGAAGTCGATTGAGAGAGTTAAAAATGCAAAAATCCAGAAAAAACAGCAAAATGAGAAAAACGCCCTAAGCTTGATCCCGCCGCCACAATGCTCCAGCTCTCTCCCCCTTTCGTGATTGACCTCCTCCTCTCTATCTTTGCCTTCTGCTCCTGCTCCCTATTCCCCCATTCGTCCATCCTCAACGAACTCCCAAAACGGTTAGCCACATCAGCCAACGAAACCAATGAACGTTGGTTTCTTTTGCTTTCCTCATTTACCCCTATTACAAATAAACAATAGCATTATTAGTGAGGGGTATAAGAGTAAATGTTAAGTTAAATTAATTGCTTGTGATGGCAATGTAGAATGCCACGTGGAACTTATGCCATCCAATTTTATTTCAATCAATATCATGCTCATCTAACCCATGCCTAATCTCAATTTTGATGTCAAGACATTTCTTTAACCAAAATTAAACCAGAAAATTCTAGGCAATCCCAAGTTTCTCATTAAGCACACTTTCCATGCACAATTAAGCCTAAAGAAGCTGAATAAAAATTTAATTCAATGCTTAGGCCATGAACAGAAATCAATGAATGATTAAGCAATTATTAAGGGATTTCTCTATATTTTTCACCTCAATAAGTGGCTTAAATATGCAATTTAACCACTTAATCACACCCCCCAACTTACTACTTGCTAGTCCCTAGCAAATGCATTGATTATATAAGTCTAAGCGTGCCTCAATTCTCTGAAATCATATTCTTCTGCTGAAAAATAAAACAAGATAAGTGACTTGGGCATTAAGACTAAAATAGTTGAGCTTGTTGGCCACATGGAGCTTCTTGAGTTCTTAACAATTCAACCAAGGGTAAGGTTCTGAAATTACTTTCACTGAGTGTAAGTGTGTGGACAATTTGCATTTAGTGACTTCTAAGCTGATATAAAAGGTATCAATCCATTAGTGTGCACCCAATAGCTTTCCTATGCATTCTTAAAATTTCCAGCAACTTACCTTCTTGCTCATTGGTTAAAAGGGAAGAGATTACCACTGGAAAGGTGTTATGTTCTCCCAAGAAAACATACTTCAGATCTGATGGGAGAGGCTTGAGTTCCAATGTAGGTGGTTGCTCCTCCGAAGGCTTCAATGTTGCTGCCAATGGAGGTAACTCCTCAATTTTGGGCTTCCAATGCAAATCTGATTGTTTACGTACAAAATAAATAGAAGAAGAATCATTAGAATGGTCAATTGAGTCAAATTCATCTTCTAAATTATCTAATAAATCAATAGATTGGTAAGACAAAGGTGAGGTTTCAGAAATGATGCTCTCTAGCAAGTTCACTTCTTGTAGCTCCTCCACTTCTTGAGGTTGCCTGCACAAGTTAAAAATATTCAGCTCTAGAGTCATGTTACCAAAACTTAGCTTTAGGACACCACTTCTACAATTTATCAAGGCATTGGAAGTAGCAAGAAATGGTCTTCCTAAAATTACAGGTGCTTGGAAAAGAGAATTGGATGGAAGTTGCATATCAAGCACAACAAAATCAACTGGATAGGAGAACTTATCCACTTGCACCAAGACATCTTCCACTACCCCCCTTGGTATTTTAATTGACCTATCAGCTAGCTGAAGGGTGATGGAAGTGGGTTTTAACTCTCCTAACCCAAGCTTTTCATACACATTGAAAGGCAACAAATTCACACTAGAGCCTAGATCTAGCAATGCATGTCCTATTTTTGAGCTACCAATTATACAAGCAATGGTGGGTGACCCTGGATCCTTGTATTTAGGAGGGGTGTTACTTTGTATAATGGCACTCACTTGCTCAGTGAGAAATGCCTTCTTTTTCACACTTAGCTTCCTTTTGACTGTACACAAGTCTTTTAAAAACTTTGCATAAGTGGGGATTTGTTGGATAGCATCCAACAATGGTATGTTAATCCTCACTTGCTTAAAGACTTCTAAAATTTCAGCATGATTCTTATCCTTGTGCAAAGAAGCTAACCTAGTAGGAAAAGGTGCAGGTTTAGGGCAAAAACCTTCCTCAATCACTTCTGAATTTTTTTCTTCTCCCTCTTGAAGTGGATTAGAGACCTTACCAGAATTTTCAGAGCTTTGAATTGGGTTGTCCACCACTTTTCCACTCCTTGTAGTGATTGCTTTGACTGAACTTATGTTCACACCTCCACTTGAACTTGGATTTGGTTGAGCTTGGCTTTGAGGATTTGGTTGGGGCTGTGCTGGAAATTTTCCCTTTTCTTGAGCACTCAAATTAGTGGTCAATCTTGTAATTGACCCTCTCATATCACTTAGAGCTTGAGAATTCTGGTTATTGACGGTTGTTTGGCTTTGCATGAACTGCTGGAAGCTTGCTGCCAACTGCTGTACTGTATCTTCAAGGCTCTTCTTTGGTGGAGTAGGTGCTTGGTAATGATATGGGGCTGGTCCGGGCATGGATGAATGCATGTTGGATGCTTGATTTGAAGGTCCAGGTGCATGAGGTGCTGAATGAGCCCCTTGATCATTCCTCCAACTTAAGTTGGGATGGTTCCTCCAATTTGGATTGTATGTGTTGGAGTATGCACCTGAAAAAGGTTTAGAGACAAAATTTACAGCATTAGGTTGAGCCAAAAGTACTTCTTTGAAAGCTGGGATTGTAGGACAATCATTAGTTGAATGTCCTTGATCCTCACAAATACTACATTTATCATGAGATTTTTCTACAGCTTGGATCTCATTCACTTTTTTCATGTCCAAGCTCTCCAACTTCCTAGAAATCAATGCCAACCTAGCATTCAAGTCATCCGCCTCCTTCAAATGGTATCTTCCACCACCAACCATGGCTTTTAGAGGCTCTACCCTATCATGTACATCTGAAATGTCCCATGTTTGGGCATTTTCAGCTAAGTAATCAAAGTAATCAAAAGCCTCTTCAGGTTCTTTGTCAAAGAACTCCCCATTACACATGGTCTCCACAAATTGTTTCATTTTGGGTTGCAAGCCTTCATAGAAAAAGCTTATAACCCTCCAATTTTCATACCCATGGTGTGGACAAGCATTTAAAAGGTCCTTAAACCTTTCCCAACATTGATAAAAAGTTTCCCCATCCTTTTGGGCAAAATTCATAATTTGCCTCTTCAAGGCATTGGTCCTTTGCATTGGAAAAAATTTCTTAAGAAATTCAGTTTGCATTTCTTGCCATGTGCCTATGGACCTAGGCCTTAAAGAGTTCAACCAAGTCTTTGCCTTATCTTTTAATGAAAAAGGGAATAATTTCAACCTAATGACCTCCTCCGTACAAGTTTGATCCATGAATGTTGAACACACCTCCTCAAACTCCTTAATATGCAAGTATGGATTCTCTGATTCCATTCCATGAAAGTGTGGAATCAAGGGAATCATACCAGGCTTAAAATTGAAGGTATGAGCATTCATAGGCAAAATTATACAAGAAGGTGAGCTGGTCCTAACAGGTTGAAGGTATTCTCTAAGGGTTCTAATAGGATTTGGGGCCAACCTATCATCTTGATCATTCTCAGCCATGGTGCTTTGAATTTCAGATTTAGAATCAAGAGAAATAGATGCAAATTCAGAGCAAATATTAGAATCAGACCTAACCAACCTATTTGTATAATCCCTAATCCAACCAGACATGCAAATGCAATAAAAACAATAAAAAGAAAATGAACTAAATGAACAAAATAAAAAAAAACAGTAGTTAGACTAAGAGGTTCAGATATCACCAAAGTTGTGAAGAGATTCACAACACCAGAAATTTTCCTCTCAGCTGGTGGAATCACTTCTAATTACACCGATGTCCCCGGCAACGGCGCCAAAAACTTGATGTGCTCGCAAAGATGCTGCTAAAATCACTTCCAAGTGCAGAAGCTTATCAGTTATACAAGGGTGAGTCCCAAGGTCATTTTCCTCAGGGACATGGTGTTTAAGAGTAAATCCAAGAAATGAAAAGAATTCTAAACATACTAATTTTGATATAAGAGAAAAAATAATCTGAACCTAAACAATTAACTAACGAAATACTAGAGCTCCAAGACATTAATCTAATTAAAACCTAACTCTAAGAAAAAGTACTCTAATAACAATGGAGGAAAGCTAACAGAAATAGAGATTAAACTCAAGGGTAAATCAAGATATTAAGCAACAAGAATCTCTAAAAAAAAACACAATAACAAACCCCTAAGCTTCAGGTCTTGCTCTTCATGAATTGAACCTCTCTTCACTCTCAAATATCTCCCACGAATGCTAATTCTGTCATGAATTAGGCTTTCGGAATATATAGCCTTGTAAACCCTGTTATGAAATATTAAACTACCAATAGGATTCCAAAACAAATCTGGAAATTACCACCTGATTAGAAAAACCCAATTACCCAATCTAAGCATCCATTGTGCCTGCATGTCAACAATGAATCAAAAATTGGATTGAAGAATTTCTGTTTTTACTCTAATGAGAAATGATTTGAAATCCTAAAAGTTTTAAACATGGAAATCTATATGAATTTGATGAGAACAGAATATTCAATCCACAATAAAGCTCCACCTGAGCTTAGGCTTCAGATTACACACACATGAAATAAGCTACAGCCATGAAAGATTTCATCGAAAAGAAAATTACCTAAGCAAAGCAAAACAGAGTATGTAATGAGAGAAGAAAATGAAGATAGAACTCTAAGATTCTAATAAAAACCATGAACAAAAGTAACAGTTGAATGAATAATCTTCAAACAAACCCCCAAATCATTCATTGTTCAAATCAGAACTATAAACAATAACTTCTGAATTCGTGTAATCAACTGGAAATCAATAATAGACACTGTGATTTACTGAAAAGAAAAATACAGCAAGTATATTATAGAAACTCCAAATGTACGAGGAAGAAAACACAAAACCAGGCTTCTTCCTTCTGTGCTTGGCCTATACTGGTTGCTCTTCAATCAGTTGAAGCTCTTGCAGTGGTCGTCCAACCCAGAAATATCAGAAGTCGATTGAGAGAGTTAAAAATGCAAAAATCCAGAAAAAACAGCAAAATGAGAAAAACGCCCTAAGCTTGATCCCGCCGCCACAATGCTCCAGCTCTCTCCCCCTTTCGTGATTGACCTCCTCCTCTCTATCTTTGCCTTCTGCTCCTGCTCCCTATTCCCCCATTCGTCCATCCTCAACGAACTCCCAAAACGGTTAGCCACATCAGCCAACGAAACCAATGAACGTTGGTTTCTTTTGCTTTCCTCATTTACCCCTATTACAAATAAACAATAGCATTATTAGTGAGGGGTATAAGAGTAAATGTTAAGTTAAATTAATTGCTTGTGATGGCAATGTAGAATGCCACGTGGAACTTATGCCATCCAATTTTATTTCAATCAATATCATGCTCATCTAACCCATGCCTAATCTCAATTTTGATGTCAAGACATTTCTTTAACCAAAATTAAACCAGAAAATTCTAGGCAATCCCAAGTTTCTCATTAAGCACACTTTCCATGCACAATTAAGCCTAAAGAAGCTGAATAAAAATTTAATTCAATGCTTAGGCCATGAACAGAAATCAATGAATGATTAAGCAATTATTAAGGGATTTCTCTATATTTTTCACCTCAATAAGTGGCTTAAATATGCAATTTAACCACTTAATCACACCCCCCAACTTACTACTTGCTAGTCCCTAGCAAATGCATTGATTATATAAGTCTAAGCGTGCCTCAATTCTCTGAAATCATATTCTTCTGCTGAAAAATAAAACAAGATAAGTGACTTGGGCATTAAGACTAAAATAGTTGAGCTTGTTGGCCACATGGAGCTTCTTGAGTTCTTAACAATTCAACCAAGGGTAAGGTTCTGAAATTACTTTCACTGAGTGTAAGTGTGTGGACAATTTGCATTTAGTGACTTCTAAGCTGATATAAAAGGTATCAATCCATTAGTGTGCACCCAATAGCTTTCCTATGCATTCTTAAAATTTCCAGCAACTTACCTTCTTGCTCATTGGTTAAAAGGGAAGAGATTACCACTGGAAAGGTGTTATGTTCTCCCAAGAAAACATACTTCAGATCTGATGGGAGAGGCTTGAGTTCCAATGTAGGTGGTTGCTCCTCCGAAGGCTTCAATGTTGCTGCCAATGGAGGTAACTCCTCAATTTTGGGCTTCCAATGCAAATCTGATTGTTTACGTACAAAATAAATAGAAGAAGAATCATTAGAATGGTCAATTGAGTCAAATTCATCTTCTAAATTATCTAATAAATCAATAGATTGGTAAGACAAAGGTGAGGTTTCAGAAATGATGCTCTCTAGCAAGTTCACTTCTTGTAGCTCCTCCACTTCTTGAGGTTGCCTGCACAAGTTAAAAATATTCAGCTCTAGAGTCATGTTACCAAAACTTAGCTTTAGGACACCACTTCTACAATTTATCAAGGCATTGGAAGTAGCAAGAAATGGTCTTCCTAAAATTACAGGTGCTTGGAAAAGAGAATTGGATGGAAGTTGCATATCAAGCACAACAAAATCAACTGGATAGGAGAACTTATCCACTTGCACCAAGACATCTTCCACTACCCCCCTTGGTATTTTAATTGACCTATCAGCTAGCTGAAGGGTGATGGAAGTGGGTTTTAACTCTCCTAACCCAAGCTTTTCATACACATTGAAAGGCAACAAATTCACACTAGAGCCTAGATCTAGCAATGCATGTCCTATTTTTGAGCTACCAATTATACAAGCAATGGTGGGTGACCCTGGATCCTTGTATTTAGGAGGGGTGTTACTTTGTATAATGGCACTCACTTGCTCAGTGAGAAATGCCTTCTTTTTCACACTTAGCTTCCTTTTGACTGTACACAAGTCTTTTAAAAACTTTGCATAAGTGGGGATTTGTTGGATAGCATCCAACAATGGTATGTTAATCCTCACTTGCTTAAAGACTTCTAAAATTTCAGCATGATTCTTATCCTTGTGCAAAGAAGCTAACCTAGTAGGAAAAGGTGCAGGTTTAGGGCAAAAACCTTCCTCAATCACTTCTGAATTTTTTTCTTCTCCCTCTTGAAGTGGATTAGAGACCTTACCAGAATTTTCAGAGCTTTGAATTGGGTTGTCCACCACTTTTCCACTCCTTGTAGTGATTGCTTTGACTGAACTTATGTTCACACCTCCACTTGAACTTGGATTTGGTTGAGCTTGGCTTTGAGGATTTGGTTGGGGCTGTGCTGGAAATTTTCCCTTTTCTTGAGCACTCAAATTAGTGGTCAATCTTGTAATTGACCCTCTCATATCACTTAGAGCTTGAGAATTCTGGTTATTGACGGTTGTTTGGCTTTGCATGAACTGCTGGAAGCTTGCTGCCAACTGCTGTACTGTATCTTCAAGGCTCTTCTTTGGTGGAGTAGGTGCTTGGTAATGATATGGGGCTGGTCCGGGCATGGATGAATGCATGTTGGATGCTTGATTTGAAGGTCCAGGTGCATGAGGTGCTGAATGAGCCCCTTGATCATTCCTCCAACTTAAGTTGGGATGGTTCCTCCAATTTGGATTGTATGTGTTGGAGTATGCACCTGAAAAAGGTTTAGAGACAAAATTTACAGCATTAGGTTGATCCAAAAGTACTTCTTTGAAAGCTGGGATTGTAGGACAATCATTAGTTGAATGTCCTTGATCCTCACAAATACTACATTTATCATGAGATTTTTCTACAGCTTGGATCTCATTCACTTTTTTCATGTCCAAGCTCTCCAACTTCCTAGAAATCAATGCCAACCTAGCATTCAAGTCATCCGCCTCCTTCAAATGGTATCTTCCACCACCAACCATGGCTTTTAGAGGCTCTACCCTATCATGTACATCTGAAATGTCCCATGTTTGGGCATTTTCAGCTAAGTAATCAAAGTAATCAAAAGCCTCTTCAGGTTCTTTGTCAAAGAACTCCCCATTACACATGGTCTCCACAAATTGTTTCATTTTGGGTTGCAAGCCTTCATAGAAAAAGCTTATAACCCTCCAATTTTCATACCCATGGTGTGGACAAGCATTTAAAAGGTCCTTAAACCTTTCCCAACATTGATAAAAAGTTTCCCCATCCTTTTGGGCAAAATTCATAATTTGCCTCTTCAAGGCATTGGTCCTTTGCATTGGAAAAAATTTCTTAAGAAATTCAGTTTGCATTTCTTGCCATGTGCCTATGGACCTAGGCCTTAAAGAGTTCAACCAAGTCTTTGCCTTATCTTTTAATGAAAAAGGGAATAATTTCAACCTAATGACCTCCTCCGTACAAGTTTGATCCATGAATGTTGAACACACCTCCTCAAACTCCTTAATATGCAAGTATGGATTCTCTGATTCCATTCCATGAAAGTGTGGAATCAAGGGAATCATACCAGGCTTAAAATTGAAGGTATGAGCATTCATAGGCAAAATTATACAAGAAGGTGAGCTGGTCCTAACAGGTTGAAGGTATTCTCTAAGGGTTCTAATAGGATTTGGGGCCAACCTATCATCTTGATCATTCTCAGCCATGGTGCTTTGAATTTCAGATTTAGAATCAAGAGAAATAGATGCAAATTCAGAGCAAATATTAGAATCAGACCTAACCAACCTATTTGTATAATCCCTAATCCAACCAGACATGCAAATGCAATAAAAACAATAAAAAGAAAATGAACTAAATGAACAAAATAAAAAAAAACAGTAGTTAGACTAAGAGGTTCAGATATCACCAAAGTTGTGAAGAGATTCACAACACCAGAAATTTTCCTCTCAGCTGGTGGAATCACTTCTAATTACACCGATGTCCCCGGCAACGGCGCCAAAAACTTGATGTGCTCGCAAAGATGCTGCTAAAATCACTTCCAAGTGCAGAAGCTTATCAGTTATACAAGGGTGAGTCCCAAGGTCATTTTCCTCAGGGACATGGTGTTTAAGAGTAAATCCAAGAAATGAAAAGAATTCTAAACATACTAATTTTGATATAAGAGAAAAAATAATCTGAACCTAAACAATTAACTAACGAAATACTAGAGCTCCAAGACATTAATCTAATTAAAACCTAACTCTAAGAAAAAGTACTCTAATAACAATGGAGGAAAGCTAACAGAAATAGAGATTAAACTCAAGGGTAAATCAAGATATTAAGCAACAAGAATCTCTAAAAAAAAACACAATAACAAACCCCTAAGCTTCAGGTCTTGCTCTTCATGAATTGAACCTCTCTTCACTCTCAAATATCTCCCACGAATGCTAATTCTGTCATGAATTAGGCTTTCGGAATATATAGCCTTGTAAACCCTGTTATGAAATATTAAACTACCAATAGGATTCCAAAACAAATCTGGAAATTACCACCTGATTAGAAAAACCCAATTACCCAATCTAAGCATCCATTGTGCCTGCATGTCAACAATGAATCAAAAATTGGATTGAAGAATTTCTGTTTTTACTCTAATGAGAAATGATTTGAAATCCTAAAAGTTTTAAACATGGAAATCTATATGAATTTGATGAGAACAGAATATTCAATCCACAATAAAGCTCCACCTGAGCTTAGGCTTCAGATTACACACACATGAAATAAGCTACAGCCATGAAAGATTTCATCGAAAAGAAAATTACCTAAGCAAAGCAAAACAGAGTATGTAATGAGAGAAGAAAATGAAGATAGAACTCTAAGATTCTAATAAAAACCATGAACAAAAGTAACAGTTGAATGAATAATCTTCAAACAAACCCCCAAATCATTCATTGTTCAAATCAGAACTATAAACAATAACTTCTGAATTCGTGTAATCAACTGGAAATCAATAATAGACACTGTGATTTACTGAAAAGAAAAATACAGCAAGTATATTATAGAAACTCCAAATGTACGAGGAAGAAAACACAAAACCAGGCTTCTTCCTTCTGTGCTTGGCCTATACTGGTTGCTCTTCAATCAGTTGAAGCTCTTGCAGTGGTCGTCCAACCCAGAAATATCAGAAGTCGATTGAGAGAGTTAAAAATGCAAAAATCCAGAAAAAACAGCAAAATGAGAAAAACGCCCTAAGCTTGATCCCGCCGCCACAATGCTCCAGCTCTCTCCCCCTTTCGTGATTGACCTCCTCCTCTCTATCTTTGCCTTCTGCTCCTGCTCCCTATTCCCCCATTCGTCCATCCTCAACGAACTCCCAAAACGGTTAGCCACATCAGCCAACGAAACCAATGAACGTTGGTTTCTTTTGCTTTCCTCATTTACCCCTATTACAAATAAACAATAGCATTATTAGTGAGGGGTATAAGAGTAAATGTTAAGTTAAATTAATTGCTTGTGATGGCAATGTAGAATGCCACGTGGAACTTATGCCATCCAATTTTATTTCAATCAATATCATGCTCATCTAACCCATGCCTAATCTCAATTTTGATGTCAAGACATTTCTTTAACCAAAATTAAACCAGAAAATTCTAGGCAATCCCAAGTTTCTCATTAAGCACACTTTCCATGCACAATTAAGCCTAAAGAAGCTGAATAAAAATTTAATTCAATGCTTAGGCCATGAACAGAAATCAATGAATGATTAAGCAATTATTAAGGGATTTCTCTATATTTTTCACCTCAATAAGTGGCTTAAATATGCAATTTAACCACTTAATCAGTCACAGGGGACTACTTAAATTCCACTTGCCTTAGGCAATTATTGCGTCCTTGTGACAGGACTCCCCAGAACACGTAGTTACGTGTATTCTGCGCCTTACTAAGCGGGGTAGCAAGAATTCCTAGATATCAACAAAATCCCTCTTAAGCTGACTCGATCTAAGCAGGGTTCTACTGGGTTGAGAGGTCCCCAGTGGAGTCGCCAGGCTGTGCACGCGTGGGAATCCGGTTCTCGGTTCTCGGTTGTGGTCTGGGGAAGTCCGTAGACACCCCAAACCACCCCGTCGGATGACGGGTCCTGTGGGTTCCTTGGTTTTGAGTCAGCTTTCTACTTGGTTCTCACCTGATTCCTAATCCAGCATGTAATTTAGTTAAGTCTTGGCGGGACCACCTGAGTTGGTTTGGGTCCCTTTAGTTGATTTTATTTTGCTTAATCTTTAGGTGGTCTGAGTCTGACTGGGTGGGCTCCGTTGGAAGGCCCATGGTGTCCCTGGTGGGCTTGGATAAGCCCTTGTGCCCTTGGCGGGCCTCTGTCTAACCTAGGAGGCCCTGTGGGCTTTTGTGAAGTGAATTGATTTTACTTAGTTTTAGGTTGGAGCCTTATGTGATTTCCATGCAACAAGTGGGTCTGCCTTGATTTGCGGCCCCTAGGTGGGCCCCCATGGTGGATGCCAGAGTATTTTTAATTTATCTTGGTTTAGTCTTCCAAAGTGTCCTGGACATCGGGCTTGGGGCCCGTAATACAGCTTTGGGCTTTGAAAGCCCAAATTCCATGGAGTTTGGGTTAAACCCTAACTTGGTTCAGTTGGTGGGCCTTGATGGGCCCGATAGGCCCTTGCCCTTGGTCTCGGCCAAACCACACAATTTAAACATCATTCCGCACATCAAGGTTCGGGTGGGCCGCATTGGGTTTGGCCCGCCCGGTTCAATTAGTTAATTTTGCTTGTCCTTACTAATTTTCATGCTTCCGGGTTATCAAGCTTGGTGGGTCCCGTTGGGAGGCCCACGGATATTCCGAGTTGGACCGGCGGGAGCATGCTTTCATACATATACAAAGAGGACAACAAATGATAAAAGCAAGTGTAAGCACCCAAATTTTGATCAAACCAAATAAAAGAGAAAAAATGTGATAAAAGACAGCAGAAAAGTCAAACCCTGAGGGATTAAAAATTGACCTTTTGATCAAGAGAAAATTGGCCACCATGCTTCATCTCAATGGATAGAGAATCTCGACACGGTTCCAACGCAACTGAGTTTGCTGGAATCGGAGTCCGGATGAGGGTTCTGCGGGCGGTCAAACTTGAGGATGAGCTGAAAGTTGACTTTTCCTCGTACCCCGTGCCAAGTGCTTAACCCTATGTCATCAAATAGAGGGCTCCGATACGAGTTCAACGCAATTGAGTTTGCTCAAATCGGAGATCAGATGAAAGAGATATGAGCTGTCGAAGTTTCCGGGCAGCAAAAGCCGGAAACTGCACACGTGGCGCAGGAACTGCACACATGGCAGCCAACGCAGCAAAATATCTCGGGGCTAAATCTCAAATATCCAAAAATCTCAAGGACTAAACAAAAATTCGTACGGGGCAATCCGTAGATATCCAAAAGTGTCAAATCGGTCGAATCGGTCAAGTCGAAGGGCAAATCCGTAATTTTTTGATTTGTATCCGGTCAAATATACCGGCTACACATACCCTTATGTATATCCGGACTTCAAGGCCGGATACGAAGATTTGCTCGGCGAGATTCGCGCCGATTCCCCGACAAATTCGCGGCGGAATTAAATTTTGCCAATTATTATGTTTTGTATCCGGACTCCAAGACCGGATACAAAGGCAGCTTAGTGTATCCAGCCTTGGAGGCCGGGTACACATGGTTTATAGTGTATCCGGACTTCAAGTCCGGATACATTAAAGTTGTTATAAAAGGGGGCAGCAGCCCCCTTTCCAAGGGTTGGCTTGGTTTTTGCTGTTCCCACCTCTTCTCCTCCACCCTTCCTGGTACGAAACCAACCCCTCTCACCACTCCTTGCTCCTTGAACCTTAGAGCATCACCTAAAGACCATCTTATCCCTCCTCACCCCCTCTTCATCCTCACTCAAGAACTTGAAGAAGGAGAAGGAGCCATTGTCGGTGGGTGGAGGTGCTGCTCCAACAACCCTCGGAGCTTCAAAGGGGGGATCAACGCTCACCACAAAGGGTTTTAAACCCCAAGGTATTGTTCCCTAACACATTGTATTCAACATACATTAAATCTAGATTTTTCTGAAAATATATGCTTCCATTTGTTTTCTTGTTCTGCATGGCCTGGTTCCAGCATGATTTGTGTATATTTTGGTGTTCCTCTCATGGCATGGAATCACCACAAGTATGGTACCCACGTAGGGATAGTTTAAGAGGCACAAAAAGTCCAGTCTTAGATGCATTCTAATATGCTGTATTTCTTGTTTGGAGATTTAGCTTAAGGTATTTTCGGGAGGAGCATGTTCCCCCTTGGTATGTAATCAAATGTATCCCCATGATAAGCCCCCTCCTCTCTCCTTTCTTCAAAATTTTACTTGTCCGATGCATGACTCATTCTAATATCTTACTGCTGTTTTTTTTTGTGTGCAAGCATGCTCCGTCACCCCCAAACCCCCCATTGGTTTTTGCTAGAAGAGATCCAAAAGGAGAAGCCAAGTGTGGCTTCTCCCAAACCTGAACATACGTGGGCTCATCCAGGAGCCCACAAGATTCTTAAAATGTCCCTGGAACCCCCCTGGAACCAATCCCGAAAGGCCAAAGCCCAAAAAGGCCATTCCAGGGTGATCCGGCAACTCAGGCCGGATCACCTGAGGCCTAGGCATATCCGGCAACTAAGGCCGGATAACCTAGGGCCTCTGTGTATCCGGCTACTCTAGCCGGATCACCTGCAGACCCTGTGTATCCGGCCTGAGTTGCCGGATACACACAGAAGCCTGGATTTTTGCATGTTGCCGATCCCCTGCCGAATTAGGGTTGATTTGTGTCAAAACCAGTAAACCAACAGGGTTTCCGGGCCACCCGGAAACCCAAGATGGGACTCGGACCGATCGGTCCAACTTGGTACAATAGTGGACCTTCCAACGGGGCCCACCAAGCCCAATGAACTCCAAAGTATGCTAATTAAATAACCTAAGTAAAAAGAACCAATCTAATCGGATGGGCCAAACCCAATGCGGCCCACCTAAGTCTTGCCATATACATGAATGCATAAACTGCCTGGTTTGGCCGAGACCACGGGTGGGGCCTATCGGGCCCACTAAGCCCATGAACTCAACCAACTTAGCGTTTCAGAACCCTACCTCAGGAAGTCTTGGGCTTTTAAGCCCAAGCCCAGGTAAAGGGCCCCAAGCCCAATGCTTGGCCCATTTTGGCACAATTAACAAAGATAAATTAAACCACTTGGTAACCAATTATGTGGCCCACTCAAGGGCCCATAAGTCAATCCAGACTCACTTTTGCATGGAACTAAGTTTAATATCCAACAAGAACATTAAATAAAATCAAGTCAAAATTGGACCAAAACCCAAAAGGCCACACTTGGCCCACCAAGGGTACGTGGGCACAACCAAGCCCACCAAGGAATCCGCGGGCCTTCCAACGGGGCCCGTCCATGCAGACTCATCTCACTTTAAGTTAAAGAAGATAAAATCAAGTAAAGGGACCCGCACCACTTTGGCGGTCCCGCCAGACTTAATCAAATTGAATGCTGGATTAGGAATCGGGTGAGTGAGAGACCCACTAAGTTGACTCAAACCAGGGAAACTTATGGGACCCGTCACTTGACGGGGTGGACTGGGGTGTCTACGGACTTCCCCAGACCGCAACCGAGAACCTACTTAGAATCTCAAGCCGCAGACCGCCTAATAGAAAAACCTAAGCACCCAGGTGTTTGCCTGCACCCCATCAGGCAGTGGCGACTCCCACATTTCCGAATTACCCTTTAGGAGGCGTGCCTACCCGTGCGACCATGCGCACAGCAAGGTTAGAACGCCTAATCCGTAGCATGCATGGTTTAGCAAGAGCACTACGGAGGTGGCTGCCAAAGCCATAGAGTCATGCATATACAGGAAATAAAATCAGCAAACCCATAGGCATGCTAGAAGGAGATGAGATAAAGCATGGCTTAGCATGCATTCCCCACACATCATACCAATATTTGAACCCGAAACTCATGCTTGAACCTCACAAAAATCAGAGAAGGGGGAAGAGAAGGGGGGTTTACGTGGGGTACATTGGATTGGGACCAAGGAACATGCTCTTTTAAAAGAATGCTTGAGACCACCCTATAGACAGCAACTAATGAGCATCATCAATAGCGTAAAAGAAGACTCACATGCTCCCGGAGAGCTAAACGTAGACCCTTGCTCCTGGAGGGTCTCATGCCATGCAGAGGAAGGTAAATGCATGCTTGAACAACATAGACATGAACTCATGCAAGAGGTGAAGACCAACTTGGTAAACACTTCAGAAATTTCCTACTTTAATATATGTTCGATAACAAGTGATGAGGAGCCTTACCTGAGGTTTTAAAACCTTTTTTGGGGTGTGTTGGCACCTCCTTACAGCAAGGAAAGGGGCTGGAGCTCCTCCTTTGGCCACCACAGCAGCTTCCTCTCTTTCTTGTTGGAGTGTAGAGGGAGATGAAGGGGAAAAGGGACGATAAGAATGGCTTGGATGGTGTGGAGAGGTGGTGGAGGGCAAATGGGGTTGAAAGAAGCAAGGTTCGGAGGGGAGCAAGTGAGAGAAGAGGGCTAAAGAATAGCCAAAAGAATTCAACCCCCGGAAATGAGCTGCTGTTTGCCTTTTATAGGCAAACTTAATGTATCTGGCAACTCAGGCCGGATACACTAAGCCCTTCTCATATCCGGCCTCCATGGCCGGTTACACAGGTGTCTCTTTGTATCCGGCATTCAATGCCGGATACAAAACACAATTATGTGAAAATTTAATGCCGCCGCGAATTTGTCGGGCGATCGGCGCGAATCTCGCGCGAAAATCTCTTTGTATCCGGTATTTGAGTCCGGATATGAAGAAGAGCAAGTGTATCCGGCATATTTGGTCGGATACAAATCGAGAAATTACGGTTTTGCCCTTCGACTTGACCGATTCGACCGATTCGACACGTTTGAGCAATTACAGATTGGTCCCTGCAAATTTTGGTTTAGTCCCTGGGATTTTTAGCAACTTTTGGATATTTAAGATTTAGTCCTCGAGATATTTTGCTTCGTTGGCTGCCACGTGGGCAGTTCCTGCGCCACGTGTACAGTTTCTGGTTTTGCTGCGCGGAAACTTCGACAGCTCATATCTCCTTCATCCGAACTCCGTTCTGAGCAAACTCAATTGCATCAGACTCGTATCGGAGCCCTCTATCCAATGGCATAGGGCTAAACACTTGGCATGGGGTTCGAGAAAAAGTCAACTTTTGGTTCCCCTTTAAGTTTGACCGCCCGCAGAACCCTTATCCGGACTTCGATTCTAGCAAACTCAGTTGCGTTGGACTCGTGTCGGGATTCTCTATCTATGGAGATAAGGCAAGGTGGCCAATTATCACTGGATCAAAAAGTCAAATTTTCACCCCCATGGTTTGACTTTTTTGCCGTGTTTTGCATTTCTAGCTTTTCTGAGATCGCAAAAATGAGGTGCTTATACAGTCATTAGATGGCCAAGAAAAGAAAATTATCAACGGCCAGTTTTTGAAACGGTATTTTCCCACTCTATGGGAAAGCCACGAAATCAATAACCAACCTGAGGAAAATCAGGAATAGAATAATTACCGACGGCTTGGTATCCGCAACGATGTGTTCATCCGAATACTGAACCCGAAATTGTAGGCTGGAGTGAGTAACATAAGTACGGCTACTGGATATTTCGCCGACCTTCCGCTTCTTCAACGGCGATTTCTTGAAAGAAGGGTTACTCCGGCTGGTAGTAGCCTTCGAAGGTCGCCTCCAACAGACCGTGGCCATCGGTGTCATTTCGGCTTTCTTTTTCTTGCCTTTTGTATTGGCTGATCGACGATCATCTAAGGAATGATAAAAAGATCAGACTCGACCGAATATGAGAAAATCAATCCGCAAGAAAGAAAAAGAAAGTTACCTGAGTAGCGAGCCTCATAATACCCACGAAGTCTCCCCAGACTCACAATATCGGCCTCAGTCGGCCAAAAGAGCGCAGTATACGACTCCGTATCAAGTCTGACAAAATTGGGATAAATTCGAGCCCACCATCTTCGAAAGGAAGGTTCGGCCGAGGATTCCCGAGGAAGAGGATAATTGCAGAAACGATCAGAAAGATCATGAAACCGACGATTAGCTAACGACAGATAACTGGGAGTGAGGACTGACCGAGAGTCACCGTTAGTAAATGGGAACAAGACAAGAGGAATGCCTTGGCCATATCCAAGTTGTCGGCAGACAAAATGAGGCAGATAAATTTCTACTCCTTTTCTGGAGGTAGCAGGAGCATCCCGATTATGCAAGCCAAAAGGAAGCTCCCGTGCAATGAGAAAACTAGCCATGGCACGTCAACGAGCTTCAGGCGAAGAATTAATGGCAACATAAAGAGGCGACCCGTGAAATTTCTCTAAGGAAAAATGATAATATAAGGGTGGATTGGCTTCCTGTATACGCACAAGAAAGAAATCAAGAACAACTCTAAAACACAATTGCCTGGGCGTCGCTGTAGGCCAACGACGACCGGCATAGTAATAATCAGGAAAAGGATTATCTACAGCTTCACAAAAAATGCCGGGGAAGTATTCATAGAACCAAAATTGTAAGAACCAGAGAGGGCCACTAGCGACCCCTAATCAGCCGAAAGATAGACTATGTAGGCCACGATAGACCTGGATGAGAAAGAAAGGAGCTAGAGCTAGACGGCAACCCTGAGCAAGGGCCACCGCAATACCAGTGAACTCCTTTACCATCTGAGCAGATGGGCCACAACAGAAAAAATGGCAAAGGAGGAACAGTGAAAAAGAGCAATGCTCTTGAAAGGAAGGAGTATCATCTAAAACATGCTCGGCACGAACAAAGGTGCCAAAAGCAGAAGAAGCATGGACGGTACTAAAAACAGAAGATGGGAAGAGAGATAGACTGGAATCTATTTCCTCTCCAAGTGTAAGACCCTGATTTTTGGTGAGTTTTATTATTATTATTATTATTATTATTACTAAAATATAGCTTGGGAGCTTGTTAACCTAAGTGGTCGGAACATGTAGGGTTTCCAGTGGGCGAGCGCGCATAGGATAAGGAATTGAAAAAGTTATCAAGCGGCGTATGTCTCGCGAGGTAAAGATACCAAAAAGGGAAAGTAGGGTTTTTGGTTTGTAGGAATACTCGTATCATACTTATGGAAATAATTTTCGTTAGTCTCGTTATCGGGAGAGCTGGGCGATTTGGCGATTGCGGCTGTAATGGCAATTAGGGTTATTCCCGTGAAGAACAAGAATCGGAAGGACTACTAGGAGGTTATTGGAGTCGGATTTCTGCGGGCTATCTCTCTCGCGAGCAGAGGATTTGTTCGGCTACCATTTCATCTTCGCGCGCAGCCGGAGTCGTGCTCTGCCGATTGTGGAAGAGGCTGTTGTTCTGGGATTAAGCGCATACTGGTGAGTAGCACTGATTTAAAACCGAGGTTTTAGTTTATTCGTGCTGTATTTTGAATTGCATGGTCGTATTGTGAGTTCTGGGTTTTTCTGGAATACCGTAAGTCCGAACGGCAGATTGAAAATTTATTTGAAACTAAAAAATGTTTAGATTAAATCCAAAATGGGTTGGGAAGTCTTCTGGGAGCATTAGGAGTGTAATGGAGCAATAACAGACCTAAAAAAAACCAGCCAGAATTGGAGATCTCGAAATAACAAATACTTGAAAATCGCAGTGGGTATCCGCCCACTTGGCGCCCACTTGCGCCCACTTCGGGAAGTAGGCACATAGGAATATTGATCTGGCGCCGAGCTCACGCCTACTTGGCGCTCAGCTAGTGCCTACTCAAATTTGATGCGCCTTTCTCGCGCATATCCCGCGCTCTTCTCGCGCCTTTCTCCCGCTTAGCTCGCGCTCACTTAGCGTCGAGTGAGCGCATAGTCCAATTTCGCCTGTTTTCTATCCGCCGACTGGCGCTCACCTGGCACTCACTTCAGGAAGTGAGCGCATACCCAATTATACTTGCCGAATTTGATTTCCGACTGAACCAAGGGGGATTTTGATGTCTTGGGGTTTATATCACTTCACCAATCACTTGTTGGTAACCTTGGAACCTGCATTTCTTATTTAATTCCTAGGAGAATTCTAGTGGCAAATTCTTAAAGGTTTCTAAGGATGATTGTAGGTTATTTTATACATGTTGTGCTGGATACCAAAACTCTAGGAGTTATTAGTCGTTTTCTCCTCGAATTTATACACTGTTCTAATTGAGAAATTATTGACTTCTGGTTTCATTTGTTTTGGAAAATGCTGAAATGTATTGTCTTGTTATAAATAACTGTGCTTTGTATTCAAATGGCATGGTTTTGTGGAAATGAGAAATACTGAAAGTATTGAGACACTGTTTGGTCCAGAGGGACAGGTGATGAACTGTGATGAGATATACATGATGTGGAATGAATGGTTTTACTTTAAATGTTGGAATTGAGATTATACGATGTTTTACTGTTTTGGTTTAGCTTGTCCTGGATCTAGAGTCTAAGCTTAGTAATGTAATGTTATTTGTTGGTTGTTGGAATTGCATGGCCTTGTGTATTGCCATGACCGGTGTAGAGCAGCCAGAAACCCTGAGTAGGCCTGGTTGTCAATGCAGAAACCGGGGAGTAGGCCTGCATTGGATGACGAAACCCTGAGTAGGCCATCATTTCAGAGTTTTCGAAACCTTGAGTAGGCCGGAATTGTGTACATGGAGTTGTGGAGTGTCTACTTGGCATGTTTAATTTATCAACTAAACGATAGTCATGACATTGACCGATCGATGTGTTATCGTACTTAACTGAGATGTGATTTGACTGATGAAATGGGTGTCGGTTTGATCTTGAAATTGATATGAGTTGTTTAATCGTACGGAATGTTTATCGATGCATGGTTTTGAACTGTGATTAACTATTTCTGCATGCATGTGCTACTCGCTGAGATATTCGTATCTCACTCTGTTGTTTTGTTGTGATTTTCAGATACTCATGGTGAGGCGACTACTGGGGTAGATCCTGCTGAGGCTTATAGGGAGGAAGATTACTATTACCTTCCTTAGACTTGTAGGTTATCTTGTTCCGAATTTGAGTACTTTGAATATTTGAGGTGTATTAAAGTCTAATTGGGGGCTGAACCATATGATTCTAGTTAGGTTCTAAATGTTACATTTCTTGGATAAATCAAATTGTGCACTCTGACAGGTTATAGTAGATGATTATCCAGCGATCATAATTGTTTTACGATCCTTGCCTAACCTCCGTGAGACGTGTTATATCTTTATTTAACAACACGGATCCGGGGCGTTACACCAAGAACCGAAAGGCCTGTGATACAACTGACATCCAAGATTGTGGGAGTCATAGGACCATAATGAAAAGAGAAGGTGTTGGAACCCCGACACCAGAAAAACGAGGCCACCACAAGCAAGAAGGGATTGAAGGGAATGTAGAAGGTGGAGTAAAAAAATTATCTCCGCCAACCCAAGCCTAATCCAAGTTTCCATGTAATAAGGCCGTAGCCTGTCAACCCAGTTGTTCCACTCACGAGAACACTTAGGCCAAGGGCGAGGAAGCAGGATCAGAGAACTCCACCTCATGGCGTCGTGAGCACTAATTAAATGATAAGAAGGACGCATGACAATGGGAGCCTCTGCAGTTTCTACCTCAGAGCATGGACCAAGAACAGGTCTGTCTTCACCATCAACAAACAGGTTCAAATCATTAGGGTTTTCGTCCGCCATGATCAGTAACAGGAAGGCTTGCAGAGATGAAGAAGACAAAGCACAACGGAGAAAAACGTCTGCCGATAGAGAAAAGATTCGTAATGATTCGATCTATCGGGAAGGGCTCTGATAAGATTGCTGTCTTCCCGAAAAAAGTGTTGATGGTACGAGTGCCTTCTCGAAGAAAGCGAAACAGTGGTTGGAGATCTTCTCGAATAAAGTGTTTTTTTTAAAAGTAAAGATCATACGGACGAATCAACTTGAAAAGATAAACTTTGTCAAAAAAGGGGCCGATTCTGACGGCCATGATAGTTGACACATGGATTTCAAAAAAGGATTTGAATTCATTAAACGCTTTACAAAGAAGTGTTTAAAATTGCAGAATATATACGGTCAAAAGACTCTTGAGCAGACCATTTTTCTTCAACCAGAGTGGACCAAAGCATAAAGGAACCTCGAGCCAACTCTATTTCCGATTTCAGCTCATGGGCAATTTCGACGCACTGACGGGTCTTTTCCTTCAAGGCATCATCAACAACTTTATTAGTATGAAGGAGTTCCTCCTGTTGATTTGCAAGATCAGATCTCTTAGACTGTAATTCTACAATCTGACGGTAAACATCCGTAATATTATCATCTATGATGTTCATACGGTGGACCGTTTCATTAAACTGATGATGACAAATCTCGCGCTCATTCCTCACCTACTGCAAAAGTTGATATCGGCCATCAACAGAATCGGTCGCATTGCTCATTTCATATATCTTGGCCGAATGATGGTCGAAAACAAATTTATAGGAATAAAGGAGAGTAAGTTGAGAGAACACCCGATTTTACGTCAGGAGATACAGAAGGGAGATCCCGAAGCTTTGCTGCTAATGCCACCACACGAGTAAGAGTTTCCTCTGAAATTCCAACTATGCCCAGAGTGAGAAGGCGAATAATCTCCGATCGAATACATGTTGGAGGTGAAGACGAAGGATCAGATGAATTGTCTGACGAAAGATTGGAACAGACATCATTCAACATATCACCCAATCGACCATGCTCATCGTCAGAAAGTAACCCCGCATCAGGAGAAAGTCTCGGAACAAGAGATGAACTGGTGCTCCCTAATTCAACGAGCGCTCACCTCGGCCGATCAACATCATCTCCCGATCCCATAGCTGAAGAACCTGGGGGGATATCTGTAACGCCCCGGATCTAGGTTACGGAAACTAACCCGTAACTCATCACCGAAAGGTTACATTTTCACCCAGAATCACAAAACAGAGTAAAGGAAACATGACTAAACAATTAAATATATATATACAGAGTCCACTAAAACCAACTCAAACTAAAATATTAATCTCTAATCTAATCTCACCTGATCACAGCTTTTACCCTCCGATATCGGCTTTTCCAAGGTCTGAAAACAAAACAAACAAACGGACTGAGATACGAATATCCCAGTAAGTAGCCTATGCATGCTCATAAACATTTTAACATTTCTAAAATATGATTCGGATTAAAATATGCATCAATCGACAATAAATGAATAAACAGAATAATTCCACAATAGTATATATCAATAAACACAAAGTAACCAGAATAAATCAACAAACCATAGCAGGACTCATGACGTAAGACTATCTTTAACCAGGGTAATCACAATGTCCACTATGCCACCTCCCGGCTTAGGTGCGAAGCCGAGTATACGATCATCGTCTTATTGCGGGAGAACCCACCCAGTACAGTGATGGGTTGGCAAGAACTACCCAAACATGGTCCGAGTACACGAAAAAATGAGTGAATAGCCGCAGCCAGCCGAGTACACGATCAGGCCTCACTGAGTACACAGTGGAACACGCGTGCGTGGACAGGGAATTACAACTAGCAAAGAATAATCCCTTCCACTACCTAGCCCCTACATGGATCCATATAGCGCTATGCCTACTAGGTTCTAAAATCGAAACCAACCATGAAAATATAGTTAACACAACTCGTTCTAATCTCAACTAAAACATCCCGAGTACACAGGGCCTCTCTGAGTACACAGAGGTAAAGTATCCAACCAAATGCAGAAAGTGGCTAACCTTCCTCCACATACATGGAGGGATTAGAAATAACCAATCGAAACCAAACGTATTTTAGTTGAAAACTATCCCTCTTAATTTCCACGAAATCCCTTTTAAAAGACAAAATTATGCTAAGAAGTCATTTTTCAGTTAAACCAGTAATCTCGAATATTACAATCTGATTTCGATGTTATTGATACATTCAAACTTGTTTTGCACAATTTAAGGTTAAACAATTAACTTCCTATAAGGATTTTCCTTAAATTACTCTCTTCTAAAGTCAACCACAAATCCAACTTAAAAACTATAATCTAGTGAAAGAAAATCCTATTTTTCCCAAAATTCTTTTCAAGAAATATGCTAGATTGCATCTCAACTATTATTTTTCTTTTTACTATTATTAAATTGACCTTATCTCATTTTTAAATTAAACTACAAATCCTAAAACTCATTTTTAAACACTTTTTCCTTGAATTTTGATTTTTATTTCAAAATATAACTAACATGTAATTATTTATTTGGGGATTGAACTTCTTTGTTGAATCTAACTAAAATCTAAACTAAAAAGTAATTATTTAGGTTCTGTGTACTAATTTATCAATATGGTATAAGGTTTACACTAAAACTTGATTAATTTCTAAAATAATAAGTCACTCTTTATTTACTATAGATGTTTTGCACTAAAATTTAAATATTTCAGAAAACTTACTCTTCTCCGCACGGACAGCGAACCAGTCTGTAAACCCCTTTGGTTTTTTTATTTTCTATGCTCCAAATAACTTACCAAAAGGCTTGAAAATACTAACAATAGTTTAAGCATTCAAACCTAAATCAAATCTAACAAATTTTTATCAATTTAGAATCATCATTAAGGATTTCATACCAAATCCAATTCATCAAAACATCCATTGGGAGAGAAAAAAAAAAAACACAAAAGAACCACTTACTTGGTCGGCCTCTTCTCTTCTTCCTCTATCCTTCTTCTCTCTTCTTGCTCTCCTTAACCCTTTCTCCCTATGACTCCTCCCCTACGGCTTCTCCACCAAGGGATGAGCAAATAGAACCCTCCGGTTCTTCTTCCAAAAACTATGTATATAGCCTATTAAACCATTTAACCCATTGACCAATTAAACCGGTTTACTAAAAATGAACCGACCCCTTAAAAATACCATTAAACCAACTAAACCTATTTTAATAAACCACTTAAACCCAACTAAACCTAATTAAACCAATTAAATTCCCTTTTTACACATAAATCAGATTGACTAAACCGAACCCAATTGAACCGGATCAATTTACCCAATTAACCCAAATAAATTCAAGTTATCTACTAAATCAACTAAACCACTCCACTTAATCCAATAAACCAAACCACTTAAATTAAACCCCCATTAACCAACTAACCCCACTTAATAATTTGAAATGAACCACCTAAACAACCAAACCCAAATAATTTGACTTAATTAACCTCATTAAATCCTTTAATCCCATATTTACCCTTAATTAAAATTTCTTAAAAATTCCGGGTTTTACAATATCGGTCATGGCAGAAGGACCTGGAGGAATGTTAGTCTCGATAGAAGCAGTAGACGTTGTAGTCTTAGCTACCGAAGGGGCAGCACCCTGTTCATACCCAGGAGGTAATTCTGGAGAAGAACTTCTTTATGAAGAATCCTCTCGAGTAGATAAATGTTCATGACCTTAAGGAAGTGCTAAAGGAACTTTTCTAATGGCATTACCAAGAGAATCCAGTGTTTCGACAGGACCAACGAAATCGGCCGGGTCAAAAACAGACGTAGGATCAACAACTGGATCCGAAGAAGATTCCATGACATTGGAAGAAAGAGCAATTGGGCCTGAAGAACTCGAAACCTAGAAAAATGGAGTGTCAAAAGAAAAAATAAAGGAAGAAGAATGATCAATGAAGAAATCCAAAAGATTCAGCACCTTCCGAGAGCGCTGTCATAGTGGGACGTCGTCGGGTCTTCATCTGGCTCAGATGGCGAAGCAGGGCATTCTGACAATAAAGCACCTCCATAATCCTCAGTTAATTCCCTTGGAGGAGAAGTGTAGGCTTCCAAAGCTAGAGACGGTACTCCACCTGGTGGCCGAATAACTGAATTAGTATTGCATAAATCAGAAACAGGGAAGGGGAGAATATACCTTCTTGGATCGGTACAGACAAGGAATCCAGCAGACCCAATCTGTCAAGGTAATAATCGGCCAGATAACAGCAAATTTTAACCCAGAAAGAACTCCACCAAACATGGAAATCAGAGCGGCAATTTTCATGATGAGGAAGAAAGGGAAGACGAAAATCAATAGCAAGTGCTGTATAACTATCTTCCATTTGGGCAGCGTCAGCTGCAGTGACAGACGGCCGATCGATAGCACTGGTATTAATAGTAAACATGCCATCCTCATGGAGTAGGGGGATCCTTTGTTCACATTGGAATTACCGGCTTATACAATTCGGCAAGTAGACTTCAAACCCAGGTTTCTTGTTGATTGACTTCACAGCATAATTCAAATTTCGAGCCATCAGAAAACTGGCCTAGATAAGATGCTGCTCATCAATTATGTCATCAACCATGGAAAGGAAACCGGGAGCATTTGCAGAAACTCCAAAAGGTGGAGTGGGGAAATGACGAAGACCAAAAAAGAAACGAAAACATTCAGGAACAGAGAGAACAGCAGGAGTAGCAGCCAAACAGGCGTAGCCACCAAACTCAGGAGGCACATTGGAAGGATTTGGCACCCAAGCGTAAAATTTGGATGGGAAGTAGTGATAAGCCCAAAATTGAAGAAACCACAACGGCCCCCCAGGATTTTGAAGGGTGCCATGAACAAACTCTTGAAGTGAACGGTACAATACTGATAAAAAATAAGGAGCAAAGGCAACTTCATACTCACCCAGTGTAAGACCCTGATTTTTGGTGAGTTTATCCATTTACTTATTTATTTATTCAGTTAGATATACATAAACTGTGTTATCAGGTGTTTAGTGTGGTTTGAGGGCTTAGCCCATGCTCGTATGTATAGGCGTTATATAGCCGTTTTTCGGAAAAAATTTAGTTATGATTGTATGATTATTTTATATATAGTGTCTACGTATTAATGTATCTCGATGCCGAATATGTAGGGTTCTAGTGGGCGAGCGCGCATCGGATCAAGGGAAAAAGGAAAGGCATCAAACGGCGTATGTCTCGCGGGGAAAAAAATACCCAAGGGGGAAAGTAGGGTTTGGGTTGTAGGAATACACGTAACTTACGGAGGTAATCTTCGTTATACTTAGAGCTGGGCGATTTGGCGACTGCGGCGGAAATGGCGATCGGGGTTATTCTCAGGAAGAGCAAGACTCAGAGGGATTACTAGAAGCTCATTCGAGTTGGATTTATGCGGGTTTTCTTTCTCGTGAGCAGCGAACAGTTCGACTACCATTTCGGCCACCATTCATCTTCGCGCATTCGGGATCGTGATCGGCCGATTTTGAGAAAATCTATCGTTCTGGGATTAATCGCACACCGGTGAGTGGCATTGTTTTACAACCGAGGTTTCGGATTTATTCATGTATTTGTTGATTGATTTCATTGTGTTGATTGCATTGATTGAGGTTTTCTCGGTGTTCTGGGCAACAACAGTTACGGAGGGTTTTGTACAGTGAAATTGGGGATAATTGGGAAATCATGTAGATTAAATCCAAATTAGGTTTGGATGTATCCTGGGAGTATTAGGAGGCTATATAAGTGGTTACAGACTGAGAAATTCCAGCCAGAGTTGGATTTCTGGCATTAACAGAGACCTGGGAATCGAAGTGGGTTACCGCCTAACTGGCGCTTACCTGGCGCCCACCTAGGAGGTGAGCGCGAAGAAAAGAAGACCCGGCGCCGAGCTAGCACCCACCCCGCGCCTAGCTCGCGCCTACCTCGAATTTGAGCGCCTTTCTCCCGCTTTGCTCGCGCTCGTCTGGCGCCTAGCTCGCGCCCACTCGACCACGGGTGAGCGCCAGCTTCAGTTAAACGAAAGGACTTACCGCCCACCTGGCGCCTACCTGGCGCCCACCTCAGGGAAGTGAGCGCCCAGCTGTTTTCGTGCAGAATCCTATAATTCCGCAAAACCAAGGGGGTTCTGGATACTAGGGGGGTTCTTAAACCACTTAACCAACAAATTGTTTTCGACATTAGAGGTAACAAATCTTGCTGGTGAGAACAATTGAGATAGATACTAGTTTTAGTACAAGCTTATGAAGTAGGTGTGGAGAAATATTTCAAGGATGCTCGGGATGTTCACATACTAGGGCTTTATTTTAGTCCTCTTGAAATATGCATTGTTTGGTACCTGATTTGGTTTATTGAACCCCGTTTTGATGGCAAGTTTTGAATGAGGTCGTAATTATTATTTATTTGATTACTTGTGTGAGTTGATGTTCTGGTTGGAACACTTGTGTGAGTTGATGTTCTGGTTGGAACCACGGGTGACGTATACTAATGCAGAGTTTTAACAGTTAATTATCTGTTTGGGTTTAGCTTCCCATGGAATCCTTGTTAAGCTTAGTAATGTGATGGTATGTGTTTGTTGGTGTAATTGCATGGCCACGTGTGTTGCCACGACCAGTGTAGAGCAGCCAGATACCCTGAGTAGGCCTGGTTGTCAGTGCCGATACCCGGAGTAGGCCGGCATTGGATGACGATACCCTGAGTAGGCCGTCATTTCAGAGTTCCGATACCCTGAGTAGGCCGGAACTGTGTACATGGAGGTGTGGAGTGTCTACTTGGCATGTAAATTAATCAATGTAACCATATGCATGGCATTGACCTGATTTGAGTTGTTATCGAAATTTACGTTGTTATTATCGTGGGTTATTTGTCGAAGCATGTCTTATAACTGTGTTAACTATTTGGTGCATGCATGTGCCACTCGCTGGGATATTCGTATCTCATTCCCTCGTTGTTACTTGTTTTTCAGATATTCGTGGTGAGGTGCCTACGGGGGTAGATCCGGCTGATACATATAGGGAGGAGGATTATTACTACCGACCTTAGTCCAGCAGGTTGTTCGGTCTTAAACTGTTAAGTTGAATTTTGAGGATTGTAATAAGATAGTAAACTTGGGACCATTTGATGATTTCATAACTTGCCTGGATAGAAATGTTGAATTGTGCACTCTGATGTGATATAAAAGGCGGGTGATTATCCAGCGATCACCATTATTGAGATCCTTAACTAACCCCTAGGAGACGTGTTATATCTTTAATGAAGAACACGGATCTGGGGCGTTACACCCAGAATAAGCTTAACCAGTGAATAATACTCTCTGGTAACTGCTTGAGCTTTGGAGCAGAATACAAAATTACAGAAGAAATAGAGGAGGAAGTAGAAGTGTTCCACTTCATCTTCATAAGCTGGAGGTCGAAAGTTGGCACAGTCCTTGATGTAGGACCGATAAGAGGTACGGATTGAATCAATCGGTGGAGGTTTGCTCTCTGACAAAACAATCCCTTTCTGCCGCAAAGATCCCGCCTTCTTAGAAGGTTTTTTCTCCTTCACTGGGGGTTGTTTTCTTTTCTTTACCACCTCTTTTCCCTTATCACCTACTTCCACTGGAGATAAATGCTGGTAACCCTCAAGATCTGCCATACCAACCCGGATCTTATGACCAGTCGCGAAGAAGCCAGTAATAAAGCAGACATCTATGACAGTGGGAGTCATCGGCCTGCAAGGCAAATTGAAGGTATTAGTCTGAGCATTCCAGAATAGACTCATGGCGTAGAGAAGGTCGCAATTCAAAGGAATAGAATGACAAGAAAAGTTAATCATGTCATAAATACCAGTTTTATGCCAAACAACAGCAAAACGCTCTTTCATTCTGTTAACCCAGGCTACCCATTCAGGATAGACGGTCAGCCAACTTCGAAAACGGGAAGACAGATTGAGACTGCGTCCATCAGAAAAAAGTAAGGGACCCCTCACTTTCTCAGTCGGAGCATCCAAAGGAGCATTGCTAGCACAAAGGAAGGGACCGACAGATATCGAGCCGTCGAAAACTTTGACCGTAGAAGTATAGCGTATGAGATTGCCCGCCATTGAAGAAAAGGAAGAAGAGAAAATAATAGCTGAAAGAGATAAGTAAAGTAAAATCTCAGCTGCAGTATTTTATAAGCAAGAAGGAAGATGAAGTCTGAAAGGTCTCATCATTGCGATCGTGGGAAAGTGGCGCAATCTTTTCATATCAAGTGACAGACAAAAAATTTTGAAAAAACCCAAAATACTTACTAATCACTTCAGCCGATGACGGCGTAATAAGTAAGTAGGGGGGCTTCTGTTTACACCCTATAAAACCAACGAATAAGAAAGGGACACGTAGTGCCCATCTGGCTTATTTAGGCCATGACAACAAAACATGTAGGCCTTAGACAGTTGGACAGGCCACGTTAGTATACGCACAAAATCAAGAATACAATTCAAGCCACGCAAGCCAAGGCAAAAGAACCACACTCACAACTATCAGAAGATCGTGCCATCGGTCGTTCAAAGAGTAACATACTTTAAAGATCGTGGCCGAGCGGTTATCTGTCTGGAGTAGAAGACTGAAGACGGCCAACCACCATGAAGATCGTGCAAAAGTGGGACGTTGAGCAACCGTCAAAGGTTGGCTATAAAAGGCACAAATTCGAAGAGCTAAAGGACACAATCCATCCAACCGCAACCGGTTATTATATTATTTTGATCATCCGTGATCTTTTATCCCCTCTCCTACACTGTAGCAAGAAGGATAAACTAGGACTTCTCTCACTGCTTCCAGTCGTAGTGACATCTTAGACCCCTCTTTACTCCGATTAACACCAGAATCCTGCCACCGGAGGATAAGTTGAGGCCGCCCCTGACTCACAATTCTGTGTTCACAGAATCCCGAGCAGCTGGTCCCGAGACTCGCTCTGTTCAAGCAAGGTGACTTGTGTATCTTCGGTTAAACAGCAATCCAAGGTGAACCCCCTGAATTGGCTTTGCGAGCAGCCGCCCCCTTCCTCTGCGCTTATACCCGATTACAGCTATAAGACCAGGACAGGCCGGTCTTGCAAGCCCTGTCAGTTTTCTTTCTTACATTTTGTTTCCTTTTTGAGGATTATCTGTTGTCATTCTCGACCGTCGGCCGATTTTATAATAGAGGAGTTTTGTGTGCCATTAGTGGCTTTTGTTTTCAAACACTTGCAAGAACCCAAACGAAGACCGAACCCCTAGTCTTCATATTATCGCCTGACCCGTTTTATTACAGGTGACTTGCAGTACAACTGAACCGACCCCGATTTAGATTCGGAACAGGTGCCCGGGGTTAGGACCCGACCCTGTGAGACATGGATTCGTCATCTAGGATGACCTCCGATATCGTCACGCCGGAAAAAAAAGGATATAGAGTCGCCACCATCCAAGTTAAGGTGTGAATGGACACCAAAAGGTTCATAGGTGTCAAATAGAGCCAAAGTAGCTCTAAGATGAGGAAAAATCCAGAGATTGGGTACGGGGAATTATTTATGAGCGGGGGAAGGTGTTAGGCACCCCCACTCATCCGTCTAAGACGGTTACCACATGCTTGCTTATGCTATAAATTGTTTGCTAGTAAAATTAACAAAAAGGTGCTTAACAAGCACAATATGTGTGACCCTTCCGCATGAGAAGTCTAATGGGTTTAGACTCTCTTTGTGGATTCATCACTTCTAAAACTTCATGAGTGAAGTGAAATCGAAGTAAAAATGAAGAAAATCAAGCCAAGGCAAATCTGGAGAAATTCGGTCAAAAGAGCTTGAAAGCTTTGATAAACCATAACTCATTCAATTTAAATCTAAATCAAATGAAACCAAAGCCATTTGAAAACTGGTATATAGTAGAGTATACAGTAAAAAATTCAGCTCAATCCGATTCAACACGAGAGAGAAATCCACATATGAAATTTGCTGTTATAACTCAGAAAAAGTGTTAAGTAGGCATTTTCAAAGTCCTATTCGTGGAGTTTGGCTCAATAAAAATCCATAAAAATTGGTATGGAGGAAGTATGTAGTGCCATCTTTCTAAAGAAAAAACCTCACACCAATCTCTATCCGGATGTGACTTGTGTGCTCTCTTGAACAGGCCTAAAAGACCACAGATGAGCTCTGGACTACGCCAGCAAGCACCTCTGAGTCAACTGAGCACCCAAGGCACAAAACAGGTCAAAATCTGTTGAAACCAGTTGGAAATGAAAATATACTTCTCAAAGAAAACTCAGAAACTGGAATCACATAAAACGGATTAAAACTGAGCAAATAGTGCACCATCAAAGTGGCAAGTTCAGCAATCTGGGCTGAACTGTCTTACAAACTTTGAAGAGATGGTGTCAAAAATTGGCTACATGGAAGCGAACGAAATTTTCCAGATATTAAATAGACCTCCCAATCTATCACATGTCTTTGGAAACACTCAAAAATTCATCCGGAGGATGAAGTTATGAGCATTCCAAGACAGGCTACAGATCTGTCCTGTTTTTGAAGAACTTTGAATAAGAAGCCGAAATCAGTGTATGTGTGCAAGTGGATTCGACCAAAACCATTTAAAATCATGAAAAATAACTCATGAACTTCTAAAAACTCATTCTAAGGCCAATGATCTCAGATTTTCCATATTTTACATGGAAATCCAAGATCTAGCCTATTTGATGAAAGTAGTGAAAAGTGGGTGCAAAGATGTGGAAAATCACATTTCTATGAGAAAGTTAGAATCCATGGCTGTAGAGAGCATGGATTCACATCTTCTCCAAATACAAAAATAATCAGAGAAGCATCCAAAGGTTCAAAACAACCATATAGCATGCTTTTCATCATTTGAGGGTTCTAAGCCTAGAGGATCCATTCCACCTTCCTTTTCCCCAGGTTCTCTCTTCACGTTTTACGGCTAGAGAGGATTCCCAGGTACTTTAGAAGGGGTTTGGGGTTGCAAAAATACACACAGGCCTTACACTACAGAAAGGTAGAAGATGAGAGATTTTGCTAGAATGTAAAAGGGAAGCAATATCTCAAATGGGCCTTACCTTAGTAGCTTGAGCAATTGAGTAGCCAATCCAGCAGAGGTTCTCCTTCTTCTTGCAGAGCTTCTAAGCTTCAGATTGTCAGCCATTTGCAAGAGGAGGACCCCTCTATTTATAGGCCAAGTCAAGGGTAGAAGAGTCCCAAGGGTAGGCCAAAAAAGCCTTCTAGATTATTCCAATTCTCCTCCAAGGCTTGAATTGGAGTAATTCAGCAAGTTTCGGAGGGTGCAATAGGGAGTTCAAGTCCCTGAGAGAGAGGTAATGTGCGTAAATAAGGCTCAGAGATCGAGCCTTTTCGCAAATGCACGAAACAGCCAAAACCGTATACTCAGTGCGGTTTCTACAAAACCGTCCTATATGTGCGGTTTCTATGCAAATTCATCTCAACCGCACATACAGGACGGTTCAATTCAGTTACGCTCGCTATGATTGCTGTCGACGTGTCTCAACGGCAGAAGCTTCCGGAAGCCACGTGGCAGCTCACGCAACAAGCATGAACATCAACCGTGCTGTGTATGCGGTTGCAACCGTACATGCAGTGCGGTTCAGACCAAATTCTCAAAAACCGCACATATACCACGGTCAGCACACCTTTGGTTGGTTTTGAGCCTTAGCTGCACAGGCCAGGCTTATTTACATGTAATATCGTTTAAGTAAATGTCTTCGTATTTTTTAATCTCCATTTACTTAAGATATTACATGTAAATAAGCAAACACCCCCCCATTTGAATCCATTAAAAATATTTCCAGACCCAAATTCCAAGTGAATAAAAAGTCAACTTTCCAGTTCCAGGCTAAATTCCGATTTTTCAGGTCCGGTAAAAAGATTCAACATGCTAATACCAAGGTATTCGTCAAGATTAAAAATCTCAAAAAATTCATTTATGCAATAACATTGCTAAAAACCTGATTACCGGGAAAAATTATCTTCAAATCTTGCTTTAAAAAATATTTCATTTTCTGGGGTCAAAAGTCAACAAAATTCAACCCGAAAAAGTTTGACTTTGCACAAAATATTGAATTTGGGCCTTTTCCTTTGCGGCTTTGGATTCAAATGGGTTAAGGATCTCAAACCCAATGCTAAGAATTGAAAATTCAATAAAATATTTCTCTCCTTCAAGATTTATCAAAAAGTGCAATTTTTGGGTGTCTACAACTGCCCCTCTTTGCTGGAGTTGTAACACAATGAACAGCAAAGAATAGACACAACTCAAAATTGCACGTTTGAAAGACATCTCATCAGTTGAACTTGCTTTGGTCAAACAAATGAGTATTAAAAAAACATGATTTTGAAGATAGCCAATGAAACCCCTGCTTGAAGTCTGATGGGGTGGCGTCTCTTCCTTATCTCAGATTTCTCGGAGCTCTCGTGGCTATGAAAAGAAATCTGAGACAAGCAAATTTTAAAAGAAGGTGGAGTTAAAATTGACCTCTGCGAACTCAATTGCTTTTGATGTTTTTCACTTTTCAGCTCAACAATAAGGAAGGAAATATTTCATTGAATTTTCGATGATTTGATTTTTATTGACTCACTTGGGTGCCATGTGCTGCCCAAACCTGTGCTTGAATATTCTGTAATTTGCTTTTGCTTTTTCATCTTTTTGCTCTCTCACTAATGATGTATGTGCCCTTGCTGCCCATAACCTGCCTTCATGCCTTCTTAACTGCTCAAGCTGAATGGCATCTTCATGATTGAAAGATAAGGGCTCTTGTTTGAAGGAGGAGATATTCTGTTGCTTTGAAACTTCTATGATCTGAAGGCCTCGCCTAATCTGTAGGATGATACGATTCCTTTCATTGAGGACCCAGAAGCGAAGGAAATTGACCATGCCCCAGCCTTGATTGCTTTGAAGAAGTACTTACCCCTCAGCAGAGATGAATTTTTCTCTCTTTTTTTCTTTTCTTTCTTTTTTTTTGTTGTTTTTGTCTTTTTTCTTCTATTTTTTTTTTTTTTTTGCCTTTAGAAAAAGAAATCCTTATAAAAGAATGCAAAAGTGCATATAAAAAATAGGTTTTATACTAGTGGCCTCAGAATTCTCTAATGCTTGCAAAACCAATGTTTTATGAAAAGACATAGATGCTCATCATAGGCCAAAAATATAGTTTTTTTTTTTTTTGCCTTTTTGTGTTTTTAAAAAAATTTTTTTTGTTTGAAAAATGGTCCAATCACTTATGAGCATATAGTCCAAAAGAATTAAAATCAAGTTGAATAATGAGAAGATTATTTCAGAAAATGAAGAAAGACCAAAATAAGCCTTCGGAACCTTTAGAATCATTCCCATGACCATCGGCTTGTCAATTGATGCTCCAGATATGACAGCTCTTTCAATCTGACTATTTTTCCCCAGTTTGGAAAGACCTCCAACTTGAAAAAGTTGTTTCTTGCATCCATGATATGAAAACTCCCTCATACTTCATGACAATCATGGACTTCTATTCTCATATGACACCATTGGTTTTCTCCTTGCAAATGGTTGATCATTTGCCATGTAGCGCCCTTCCGGGTTTTCACTACATTTTCTCCATTTTTTTTCTTTTTAATCCTTCATTACCAGAAGCTGATGTAGTCATATTTGCCTTAATTCAAAATTTTCTTAATCAAAGAGGACTTATGAATGGGACGAAATGTAGGCTTGGTTTTTGTTTAAGAAGAAAAGGGATAAAAGGCTCAAATATCATATGATCAAATGGGTTAACTGAGATTGTAATTCTTAAGGTATTTCTCTCCTTGGAATACAAAATTGCCTCCAGTGTTGAAGTTTTTCTTCCTTTAGAACTTTCACCCCGGTATTGAACTTCTTTTCTTCTCTTTGCAATTTTTATTGCCCCTTTCGGAAGACATTCTCCAAATATCCCATGGCATTTGATGATTTTTTTTTTCTCATCTTTCTTCTTCTCTTTTTTTTTTTTCATTTCTTTGCCCCCTTTCTGAAAACATCCGAAATCCATTTTGAAATTCAATAGTGCCTCCTTCTTCTTTTTTAACTTGTCCTTTCATTCTTCTCCTTTCATGCCTTAAAAGATTTGCCCCAGTGTGGGGTTACAATTCCCAGTTTAGGTTATTTGAAAAAATTTATCAAGCTCAAAGGGTCTAACTAGGGATTTCAACAATTTTGGGGATAAAGAAAGAAAGGCCTCTTATCATTTTCAGAAAAATCTGAATTGTCAGACTTGGTAGAGTTGCACTACATGACTGGCTCAGGATTTTTTTTTTCTCTTTTTTTTTTCTTTTTTTTCTTTTTTGTTCTTTTTTTTCAAGACAAAATCTCAACCATAAAACATCCTTCTCACCAGATTAGCCTCTTGAATCAAGCTTCATTTTCATTAGACTTTGTAGCTGAACCGCACTTCATATCTCAACCAAGGAACTAAATCTTTCCATATTTTCCAATGCAGAGTGCAAAGTTGGATTCATCTTCAGAGTCAAAAATTTCTTCCTTTAGTTTCTTCTTCATTTGCTTTTTCTTGACGAGCAAATGATGCAGTCCTCTCTGAATCCATATGAAATAAATTTCCGCACTTGCTGCTTTCAAGTGAAAACTACGGGTCATCTTTGATTCCAAAGTCCATAAAATTGGTCATTTCAAAATTTTGCAAAATATTCTTCTCATGACACTTAAAAGATTTGAATTTTCATTTAGAGTGTCTTTTTCTTCGATTTTGGTCTCGAAATTGAGCCCAATGTCAAAGTTATATTCAACTTCAAGAAATTTAATGGGAGATATGACTCAAAAGTAAAAAGGACCTTGTTGAAAACCTTTTTTTTCTTTTACTTCTAAAAATGTTTAAGGGAAAAATCTTTTTTTTTTTTTTTTTTTTTTTTTTCAAGAGCCTTTATTGAAATCACTTCCTGAGAACAAGGCTCCTTAGGATCCTCAGGAAATGTGCATTCTTTTTATGGGGGTTTCTTTTCAGAGAACGTGGGAATTCTAAAATTGCCCCTGTTCTCAAAGACAAAAGTTGATTTTTCCCCAATTTTGCAAAAATTTCCATCTTCTGCTGGTTGAGGCAAGAATTCCTTTCTTTGATCAGCAATTGTCTTCATATTTAGGACATCATGCTCAGCCCTTGGAAGAAGCGACATTACTTGATTTGGAACTTGAATGACTACCCAATCAATGTGCGGCAAAATGAATTCAACTTTTCCCTTATTCTTTTCTTTGAAAACACCCCCATTCTTTCTCTGCCATCTTTCTTTCTCAATCGACTCTGCCCCATTTTCTATATTGGCTTCTTGTTCTTCTTCCCTTTCAAAATAAACCCAGACAGTTGATCCTATAGGAGCAATAAGTTGAGAAGGGTCAAAGTATCTACTTTCAACTGAAATGACTCCAACTGTATTCGATGTGCTTGCCACATTATTTCCATTGGGGTGAGGAGCGGGTGTGACTGAATTAAAAGATAAAGAATGATTATCCAGCAAATCCTGGATTGCATGCTTTAAAGCCAAACAACGATCTGTAGTATGGCCTGGAGTTCCCATGTGAAAGTCACATGTCACCGATGCATCATAGTTCTTGCCTTTACTAGCATGAGGATTTGGCTGTTTCAACGTCACATACCCCTCCCGAAGTAAAGTAGGTAAGAGTTCAGATGGTTTCATGGGAAGTTTTGAAACCTCCCTTCTCTTCCTTACTTCCAATTCCTCATTGACAGGCTGTACTGAAGGTACATTTATTTGAATGGGAGGTAAGGGAGCTGGATGAATGAGTTTGGCAAGAATGGGGGACTTGACATTGATTTGAAAAGGCTGTCTAGGTGGCTGCACCATATTAACTTCTGTTTCTCTCCTTTCCTCATTCTTCTTTCTTCCATTACCATTCTCCTTTTTATGTGCAGAAAAAGTGGTGGAAGCTTGCTGATTCATCGTTGCCGAGTAATCAATTATTCTTCCAGCCTTGATCCCATCTTCTATCCTGTTTGCCACTTGCACTAAAGCAGCGAAACTGGTGGTGGTCTGGCCCACCAAATGATTGTAGTAAGGTTGCCCCAATGTAGTGATAAAAGTGGAGATCATTTCTTGTCCCCCCATGGGTGGCCTCACTTGTGCAGCTGATTCTCTCCACCTTTTCGCATATTCTCGAATGGTTTCATCATTTCTCTTCACCATCCTCATCATATCATACCGGTCAGGAATAATCTCTGAATTAAACCGGTATTGTGCCAGGAATGCATCAGCTAAGTCTTTCCATTTCTTAATCCTTGAGTGATCCACAGTGGAGAACCACCTTAAAGCAGACCCCGTCAGACTCTTCTGAAACAGTTGGACTAGGATTCCATCATCCTTCCCAAATTGGCATAATGCCCCACAGTAGAGCTTCAGATGGCTCATTGGGCATCCTGTGCCATCATACTTTTCAAAGTCTGGGCACTTGAATTTGGGCGGAAGGCATACATCTGGATACATGCATAGATCTTCAAAGTTAGTGCCCCCAAATGTGTTGACCCCCTTGACTTCTCTCAGCTCTTCATGTATTGATTCCAGCCTATCGAGAAATTTCTTCTCCATTTCCACCCTCAATCGCTCCTTCTCCTTCTCCTTCTCATATTCCCCTGACTCCTCCCTAATCAATATGGGCTCTGAGATAGGTTGGTGGAATTCAGGTTGAAGTTCGGGGATAGGTTGAACTGGTGGCAGAATGTTGGCCTGGGGTGGAGGTGCATTGTGGGATGATGAGGCTTGGTGAACCTGAGTTGGAGCCTGGGCTTGGGTTTGCGCCTGTTGCGCCTGCATCTGGGCTTGGGCTGCTTGATTAGACAGCAAGTTTTCCAGTAGTTTGGTCATCCCTGCCACTTGCCCTTGTAATTGAGCAAAGGCTTCAGCGGACACGATTGACTGTTCTTCAATAGGGTTCATGGTGGCAGATCTTAGTCTCTGAGAGCGCCTGGGAGCAATGGTTGCAGGTAGGAGCCGAAGACCTTTGTAAAAGAAAAGAAAAGAAACACAATTAGTGCACATTTCAAGTTAAACTCACACACTTTCAAGAATGCATGTATGCATGTTTGGGTGAACATGAGTTTGAAAAAAAAAAAAATTTTTTTTTCTTTTGTTTTTTCTTATTTTTAAACTTTTTCTTATTTTTGTTTTTGTTTTGGTCGAAATTGACCTTGTGAAGAGAAATGGTTGGTACAAACGACCATCCAAAAAAATATGGAATTTAAGGGCTTCCAAAAGGTCCCAAAGAATGAGAAATGTCTAAAATTCAGAGGCTTTTAGATGGCCTAAGATATGAGTTTTGAAATTTAAAGGCTTTCAGAAATCCTATGATTTTTCTAAATTCAGGCTTTAGAAGGCCTATGAGGTGTCTAAAATTCGGAGGCTTTTAGACGGCCCAGAAGAAATGATGTTTGAAATTCAGAGGCTTTTAGACGGCCTAAAAAGGTAGTGTCTAAAATTCAGAGGCTTTTAGACGGCCCAAGATATAAATTCTGAAATTTCAGGCTTTCAGAGATCCTATGAGTGGGTTCTAGAATCATGCAAGCTTCTAGAGGCTTATGAAGGTGTCTAAAATTCAGAGGCTTTTAGACGGCCCAAGAGAAATGATGTTTGAAATTCAGAGGCTTTCAAACGGCCCAAAAAGGTGGTGTCTATAATTCAGAGGCTTATAGACGGCCCAAGATATGTGTCTATAATTCAGAGGCTTATAGACGGCCCATGCAAAAGGTTTCTAGAATTACTCAGGCTTCTAGAGGCCTATGAATTGGTTGGTATGAAAAAGACCATCCAAAGGATTTGTTGGAATATTCTAGGGCTTCCAACATCCCACAAAAATGAGAAGCCTAAGGTAAAAGCCCTTAGACAAATTACAACTTGGAATTACGCAAGCTTCCAAGGGCTTATGCTTTGGAATTAAGGCTTCCACAGCCTCTTGAAATTACGCAGGCTTTCAAGGGCCTATGAATGGGTTGGTGCGAAAAAGACCGACTAAGGTTGGAATTGAGGCTTCCACAGCCCCCTGAAATTACGCAGGCTTCCAGGTGCCTATGATTTTCTAAATTCAGGCTTTAGAAGGCCTATGAAGATTTTGACAAATTCTGGAATTTCAGGCTTCCAGGGATCCTATGATTTGATTTTCTGAAATTCCAAGGCTTTCAGATGCCTAAAATATTTTTGATTTCCCCCCTTAGGTGTTTTGAGTTAAAAAGAGACTCAATTTGCCTTTAAGGTGGTGATTTATTTGAAATTTTCTTTCATTGGATTTTTAAATGATTATTTGCTTGGAATTCAAAGGTTTCCAAGTGACCCAATTACTCTTTGGAAGAAATCTTAAAAGTTTGAACACTTTATGATTAAAGACTTCTTATTTACAGATTGGTTGGGTATTGCCCCATTTTAGGAATGAATTAAGCTCTCTTCGCATTGGATTGAGTTTTGAGCTTGAAACATGTTTTTAAAGCTTATGGTCATTTCCAGATTCAATTCCTAAGATTGAAGCAAGATTTGGTTGGTTATTTGAACCAATTTTCTTTTGATCATTTACTTCACTTAGAACGGGTTAAGTGGTCAAATTGGGTAAAAAGAGCCCAATGTGCACTTAATCCCCAAATTGAAGTGCTTGACCTGTTTTTTGGTTTGAGCCAACTTTTATTTTATCATTTTCACCTTTGAGTTGAGTTAATTTGTTCAATTTAGGTGAATATGTTCAAAATGACCTTAATCTCTTGATTTGGGTGGATTTGGGATGGTTTAAATGCCATTTATCTTATTTGGAGCCCTTGCACATTTGCTTATATGACTTAGGGATGAAAGGACCCAGAAATGTTTGATAAGCAAGGCTGGAATAGGATTTTGGCCTAAAACCGTGCATTCAGAACGGTTTGGCTCAAACCGCATGATACATGCGGTTGCAGCAAAAATGCAGGAAACCGCATACTCAGGACGGTTTTAAGCCAGAAATCAGATTTTCGAATTGTTTCTTTTCCCAATTGATTTCATTAGCTTGATTACTTGTCCAAACTCATTATTCACCATTGGGTGGCTTCTGGACTGCCCCAAATTGGGCATTTGACACATCAATTGCTTATAAAGATGCATGTATTGAATGTAACTTGCACAATTGATACAAATATACAACAAATATGTACAGAAAAGAGCCTTCTCATGTCTTCAACAGTAGTATAGGCCTACTAATGACAAGAAAAGAAATACAAATTTGCCTTCAAGGGCATGAAACCAAAGTACAACTTGGCCTTCTTGGGCTTTCAAAAGGAAACAAAATTCCTATCCTATTTACAAAGATTGCCTCTGTACCAGCACCTCTTGGATGATATTTCCATTCAATTTTCCTGCAAAAAGAGGATTAGTAGTATTCACATGAAGGAGGGCAATATGCTCCCACCAAAATTGGACACCCAATGCATGGAATCTGGACTTTGGGTTGCCTCCTATGGGCATTTGGGTAGAATGACATCTAAGAAGAGTTAAAACTCTTCATATGGGCTACACCAATCCTAGGATACAACAATTCTTTGGGAAAAACAAAATCCCAACAAAATGGACACCATGAACTTGGCTTTGCATGATACGAAGGCAATCATAAAAATGAAATTGACATTACCTTGGTACCTCATGTTTACCTTCAAAATGGTATCTATATCATACCTTGGATCACCTGAGCCATGCAAAACGGCCTTCCCTCAATTACAAACCCTTTCCCCATCGTATTTGGTCTACTTTGGCCAAAGACGTGTTTCTCCACCTTCAAGCGTGGGGGTTTTGGGTTTTGGCTTGTTGGCAACTTAGAGCTCAAGCCTAGTGTATGACCAGAATTCTAGATCCACCATGTCATCACATCATTGGCTCGAAGCTCTAAGGTGAATGTTTTCACTTTCGCTTTCCGAAGTAACGACCTCGGTGCGCCAAGCTACACACATTCGTGTTCAACTTCCTATAGGTGATAGGTAGGCTGTGTAAAAAAATAAAAAGGTGCACAAGTGCATTTGAAAAAGATGGGTCACATTCAACACAACGTCCCACCCTTGCCACTCTTTTTTTCGTAGCCATGCAAGCACAATCCAAAAACAACCAAGGCATGATATAGAGATCATTTGTGATAGATAAACATGAAAACATCAAGGTAATAAAAAAACCTAGCATGCTCAATCTAACATGCATTCACCCAATCATACAAACATGAAAGTATGTTATCATGTTATACAAAAAATAACATTTGATTATGGTGAGCATGATTGACATATTCAAAACATCTCTCAAAAAGAATTCAGATCTCATGCTCATGACATTTAATCACAAATCAAAGCATGCTATCATGGAAACATAGTGATCTAGCAGGGTAAGACTAGTTAGGCCTTCCTACGCATGTTTCTAAACATACTCAAGCATGGAAATCACACACCCTATTCTCATGGGTCTCATATGCTCTCAAACAGAAGCACACAAATCAAAATATACTTATTATGAACAAACAAAAAAGCAAACAATCAACAAGATCAATCAAAGCATGATCAAGCAATCCAAGCATGGCTTAATTCCACAAAGTCCCCAGCAGAGTCGCCAGTTGTGAGACATGGATTCATCATCTAGGATGACCTCCGATATCGTCACGCGGGAAAAAAAAGGATATAGAGTCGCCACCATCCAAGTTAAGGTGTGAATGGACACCAAAAGGTTCATAGGTGTCAAATAGAGCCAAAGTAGCTCTAAGATGAGGAAAAATCCAGAGATTGGGTACGGGGAATTATTTATGAGCGGGGGAAGGTGTTAGGCACCCCCACTCATCCGTCTAAGACGGTTACCACATGCTTGCTTATGCTATAAATTGTTTGCTAGTAAAATTAACAAAAAGGTGCTTAACAAGCACAATATGTGTGACCCTTCCGCATGAGAAGTCTAATGGGTTTAGACTCTCTTTGTGGATTCATCACTTCTAAAACTTCATGAGTGAAGTGAAATCGAAGTAAAAATGAAGAAAATCAAGCCAAGGCAAATCTGGAGAAATTCGGTCAAAAGAGCTTGAAAGCTTTGATAAACCATAACTCATTCAATTTAAATCTAAATCAAATGAAACCAAAGCCATTTGAAAACTGGTATATAGTAGAGTATACAGTAAAAAATTCAGCTCAATCCGATTCAACACGAGAGAGAAATCCACATATGAAATTTGCTGTTATAACTCAGAAAAAGTGTTAAGTAGGCATTTTCAAAGTCCTATTCGTGGAGTTTGGCTCAATAAAAATCCATAAAAATTGGTATGGAGGAAGTATGTAGTGCCATATTTCCAAAGAAAAAACGTCACACCAATCTCTATCCGGATGTGACTTGTGTGCTCTCTTGAACAGGCCTAAAAGACCACAGATGAGCTCTGGACTACGCCAGCGAGCACCTCTGAGTCAACTGAGCACCCAAGGCACAAAACAGGTCAAAATCTGTTGAAACCAGTTGGAAATGAAAATAGACTTCTCAAAGAAAACTCAGAAACTGGAATCACATAAAACGGATTAAAACTGAGCAAATAGTGCACCATCAAAGTGGCAAGTTCAGCAATCTGGGCTGAACTGTCTTACAAACTTTGAAGAGATGGTGTCAAAAATTGGCTACATGGAAGCAAACGAAATTTTCCAGATATTAAATAGACCTCCCAATCTATCACATGTCTTTGGAAACACTCAAAAATTCATCCGGAGGATGAAGTTATGAGCATTCCAAGACAGGCTACAGATCTGTCCTGTTTTTGAAGAACTTTGAATAAGAAGCCGAAATCAGTGTATGTGTGCAAGTGGATTCGACCAAAACCATTTAAAATCATGAAAAATAACTCATGAACTTCTAAAAACTCATTCTAAGGCCAATGATCTCAGATTTTCCATATTTTACATGGAAATCCAAGATCTAGCCTATTTGATGAAAGTAGTGAAAAGTGGGTGCAAAGATGTGGAAAATCACATTTCTATGAGAAAGTTAGAATCCATGGCTGTAGAGAGCATGGATTCACATCTTCTCCAAATACAAAAATAATCAGAGAAGCATCCAAAGGTTCAAAACAACCATATAGCATGCTTTTCATCATTTGAGGGTTCTAAGCCTAGAGGATCCATTCCACCTTCCTTTTCCCCAGGCTCTCTCTTCACGTTTTACGGCTAGAGAGGATTCCCAGGTACTTTAGAAGGGGTTTGGGGTTGTAAAAATACACACAGGCCTTACACTACAGAAAGGTAGAAGATGAGAGATTTTGCTAGAATGTAAAAGGGAAGCAATATCTCAAATGGGCCTTACCTTAGTAGCTTGAGCAATTGAGTAGCCAATCCATCAGAGGTTCTCCTTCTTCTTGCAGAGCTTCTAAGCTTCAGATTGTCAGCCATTTGCAAGAGGAGGACCCCTCTATTTATAGGCCAAGTCAAGGGTAGAAGAGTCCCAAGGGTAGGCCAAAAAAGCCTTCTAGATTATTCCAATTCTCCTCCAAGGCTTGAATTGGAGTAATTCAGCAAGTTTCGGAGGGTGCAATAGGGAGTTCAAGTCCCTGAGAGAGAGGTAATGTGCGTAAATAAGGCTCAGAGATCGAGCCTTTTCGCAAATGCACGAAACAGCCAAAACCGTATACTCAGTGTGGTTTCTACAAAACCGTCCTATATGTGCGGTTTCTATGCAAATTCATCTCAACCGCACATACAGGACGGTTCAATTCAGTTACGCTCGCTATGATTGCTGTCGACGTGTCTCAACGGCAGAAGCTTCCGGAAGCCACGTGGCAGCTCACGCAACAAGCATGAACATCAACCGTGCTGTGTATGCGGTTGCAACCGTACATGCAGTGCGGTTCAGACCAAATTCTCAAAAACCGCACATATACCACGGTCAGCACACCTTTGGTTGGTTTTGAGCCTTAGCTGCACAGGCCAGGCTTATTTACATGTAATATCGTTTAAGTAAATGTCTTCGTATTTTTTAATCTCCATTTACTTAAGATATTACATGTAAATAAGCAAACACCCCCCCATTTGAATCCATTAAAAATATTTCCAGACCCAAATTCCAAGTGAATAAAAAGTCAACTTTCCAGTTACAGGCTAAATTCCGATTTTTCAGGTCCGGTAAAAAGATTCAACATGCTAATACCAAGGTATTCGTCAAGATTAAAAATCTCAAAAAATTCATTTATGCAATAACATTGCTAAAAACCTGATTACCGGGAAAAATTATCTTCAAATCTTGCTTTAAAAAATATTTCATTTTCTGGGGTCAAAAGTCAACAAAATTCAACCCGAAAAAGTTTGACTTTGCACAAAATATTGAATTTGGGCCTTTTCCTTTGCGGCTTTGGATTCAAATGGGTTAAGGATCTCAAACCCAATGCTAAGAATTGAAAATTCAATAAAATATTTCTCTCCTTCAAGATTTATCAAAAAGTGCAATTTTTGGGTGTCTACAGACCCGAAATCATTGTATCAAACGATACTGGCATGCCCGTGTAGAGACACATCATCAACACCACCACGTGTCTAAACCGGCCCAATTTCGGAGCAACAGCTTCATAAGCTATCAAATTTAAGAACTTAGACTTGAAGAACTCATCAACGACTATGGGAGGAAGTGACAAGCTTCCAAAGATGCGATGTGATCTAAAATGAACATCCATTAGTGATGATGTACTGCTCTTCTTAAAGTGGACCTCGGCTGTCTTGAGCTCATTCACAGATCGGAAAGTATACTCAATGTTCGTCGGAGATTCAGATAAAGTGCCTGAGGAGTCTATAGGGTATGAATGACGATCTCCAATGAGCTCAGTCCATAGAAGATCAAGGAGGTGAAGTGGCTTTGCATCTTTAGACTGATTAATACCCTTCCCTTGGGATGAAGATCCATGCTTTTGGCGACTTCGAGGGATACTAAGTTGTGCCCTGATGAACGCTTCTATGTTTTTCTACTCAAATCTGGCGTAGTCGTCTGATTAATCAGTTCATCGAGAACAATATAGGGAAGCTGGTTCTCTAGCAAGAACAAATCCTTTAATACATAGGCCACATGCTGAATGTTCATATGCATCTCATGGTACTTTCCGTAGAGATCGACTGCAGTACTTAATGTAATGGAGAAGGAAACAGCCGTCGAGTAGGATCATCCTCGCAAATTCTTCGTGACTAAAATTAGCTGTTCCCTCTGCATATTCTACCCCTGCATTAGCAGAAACATCTGCGAAAATATGCATGAAATTGTCCTGCTTAATGTTCTTCTTCCCCAACAACTTCCTCAAAAACAGTGGCTTCATCATTGCCACCGGCTGAAGCTCAGGTTTTCCATGGTGATAAGGGCCAATTGAAACAACAATTGGCTCATAGCAATCCTTGTTGGACTGGTTTTCTCGCAGCAGCCGTGGCACAGGTTATATTTTGGGCTTTTTGGGTTTTTGTGCTTCCTGTTTTTCCTGCTTTTGATCACTCAAGATGGCGATGAGCCAGTATTCGTTACTTTGACTTGAATATGTGAACACTTCCATGTTGGAACACAAGTGTATGATAGGATGTGGCAGTTAGTAGTTATTGATATAGATAACAACTAAACTGGAACCTCATGGGGCTAGCTAGCTGGAAAGTTAAGGAGGATTTTACTTTAATTTCCTCAAATGCCAAGCTTGGTATCACTTCAACGTGTTCGTTACATTAAAAAGAAAAAACAAGCAAACAAGAAATAAGAAAGGAGAAACAAGAATTAAATTTATAGAGAAAAACATGAAATAATGAATAAAAAAATAAAAAAAAAACAAAAAGCATAGGAATTGAAGGAGAAGAAGCATGTAATAAACCATGAAACAAGAAAAACAAAAAAGAAAAATCATAAGAATCCTATAATTCCAAAATATTTGATCGATATAATAGCAAGAAATGATGATACTTTCTTTTGGAGTAACCCTTTTTAGTTAGTGAAGAAGACGCAGCTCTGATTTCGTCTATTTTATTCTTAAAACTTTTGATGGCTTATCATTTAATAACAGAAACCCTTTCATTCCCTTGATAGGTTATATATTATAAGTGGTGCAAACTCAACTTTTGAAGGATCATACTTTCCTGGAGTGACTAGCTTGTTATTAGAAAAAGAGGAAAGTGCTTACTTTGTTAAACTTCCAAGCTTGGCATTAATGGATAAGTACTGGAATATCTTATTTTACTAAACTTCCAAGATTGGTATTAGGTTTAAAAGGAAGATCTTAATTATTTAACTAAACTGCCATGGATGGTCTTACATATATAAGAGAAGGATCTTCCTATCCTGACCTACCAAGCTTGATATTTACAGAAGAATCTGCACAAGGAAGGATTGATATTCATGGACACTACAAAAAATTAGGTTTTTTGTAGGGTTCATAAGAATGATGTGAAATCTAAACTGATGTCGCTATAGCTATTCATAACGAACATTGCAGCGAATTTACCTTTGTCGCCAAAGGCTGTGTCACAAGTAATTAATTTGCTGAAGTTCTTTGCATTCATCGCCAAAGCTGAACATTTGCGGCATTCTATTAGTGTCGCTATGTTTGCCATTGTAAATGTAGTACAACAACACCCGTATGAATGCCGCTATTTATTTTTTTTTAGTAACACAAATGTGAATGCCGTAATTTGCTTAATTTAATAACACATTTGTGAATGCTGCGATAAGTGTTATTTAACGACGAACAAATGTACGACACTATAGATTTAAATTATCTTTCTTTTTGTTTTTTAAATCATTTTGTAGCTTCTTTTGAACCTGTAATAATTAATTAACCAATAAATCCAATAGATTGCGGCGTTCATAACATCTTCATAATAATACATTCAACAAATTAAAACAAGCTTCTCAATTCTTCTAAATCAATGTCAATACAAATAACATCTTCGTACTAACAAAGAAAAGAAACAAAAAATTACAAGCCATATGAATGGCTCTAAATAACAAATTCCATAACAAAAAGAAAAAAAAAAGATGGAACTTATCAAAAAAAATAAAAAAGATAGTCTCTAAGTGCATTGTTTCCCCTTATTAGCGGATCCTCCATGGAATTTCTATAAAGAAAATTGAAAGGGAGAATATGCATTAGGAAAAAAAAAGAGGAAAATAAGAAAAAGAGAGGAACTGCTGACACGTAATTGAGGGAGTTCGTTCCACTTAGATCGAGTACAGGGCTTGTTAATTGACTGTGTGCTAAATGCCTGAAAGCAAACTTGGGGACATGAGAAAAGTAACACTGTTGACTACTATTAACATGAAACTAATATGGAGGGTTAATAAGAAATATCCACAATTCATTTAAGCTGGTGAGATTGTTGAGATTTGAGGGGACTAGTCCACGAAGAGAATTCCTATCAAGCCGTCTATCACAGAATTGGAGCAATTTACAAGTAAAAATCAATCGAGATTAGGAAAAAAACCTGTGAGCAGGCCAAAGTAACCAGGAGGTAGTTAGCTACAGTTGGAGGCTACTCACAGAACTTCAAGGGTCCTAACAAGTCCCAATGTAGATGAGATCCTCCCAGTTAGTCGATTTCCATCAAATAATCTGCTAACACAAAAAAATGTGATAACAACTTGTAAAAGACTGAATATCTCAATACAAATATTTCCTCACTAGGAGGTTTAGAATTAAATTCTACCTACATAACAAAATCAAGGCTTTCTACTAAGCATCCATGGTAAAAGAAAATTCCTTATAGAAGGCACCTTCAATGATCATAATCTTAATGATATTAGCTTTCCAATTAGTAATAGAAAGGTATGCACAAAACCAAACATATATTCAACCACAATACTCAGGCCATGCAATAGACGAGAATCTGATACACATCACTAGGATCAATCAATCAGCTCTATAATCTTCTTGGCTACCATTGTGAACATAAATCCATGATTCATTTAATCCACTAGAATTCCAAAAAGGGTATCTTCTCACAAGCATAATAACATCTAACATGATCACAGAGTGTTCCTAAATCCCAGAAGGACAGATCAATAAGTATGTAAAAGTAATGCACAAACATCCATGTAAACAAAGGGTTGTCATTATACAATGTGAAAGGTCCAACAAATACCTCAGCACGATGTTTTGCCAAAAGGGTTGACATCCAATGCAACCCTTCAATTCGAGTAGCCTCCAATTCACTAGATAATTTGCTGTGAGGAAGAAAAAAGAAGCAATATATAACAACCTAGAATTTTTCATAAGGATAGTTTCGTCCTTTTCTAATTATTTTGAGTGACTAAATTATTAATTAAATATTTTACTAGTTCTAAAAATTTAATGGAATATAATTTAGCTTTGATTTGGATTTAAATAACATGTTTATAGCTTATTAAATAGAAAAAGGGTTTTCTAGTTATTATGCTTAATTAAAGGGCTTAATTGATGTAATACTATGAGAAATAGGGTGAGTAGGTGTAATTTAAAAATAGAGAATAAATATAATACGAAAATTAGAATAATTCTAATTTTATATGTTTAAAAAAAAGTATTAATTTAAAGTGGGATTAGTAAACTCTATTAACTAGGTATTGTGGAACAAGGAAAATCACCCAGATGACTTCCTCATCATCACACAGGAGTGGCAAAATAAGGAGTCGCCATCATTCAACTTAAGGAGTAAATGGATACCAAAGTGATCATAAAAAGATAAAATAGAGTTTAAAATAACTCTAATACATGGTCAAATCCAGAGATTAAGGGGATTAGGTTATGAGTAGGGGAAGATGTTAGGCACCCCAACTCATCCACACAATGTGGTTGCCATATGCTTTTCATGCTTGAAAAATTCTTGCTAATCATAAATCAATCAAAAGGTTTAAGAAAGAAACCAAACAAATGTGTGATCCCTCCATTTGAGTAGTTCAATAAAGTTTGGACTCTCTCTATGGGTACATCACCTCTAGGACTTCATGATTTAGAGGAAATCAAGATAAAGATTGAAGAAAATCAAGCCCAAAACAAGTCTAGAAAAATCAACAAGAGATAAAGCTACTTTAGCTTGAAAACTTCGATCAATCATAAATCCTTCGATTTAAATTCAAATCAAACAAAACCAAAGCCAATAGAAATCTGGAATGAAATAAAACACTCGGTAAAAAAATCAGCTCAATCCAATTTAAAACGAGAAAGGAATTCCCAATCAAATCCACTGTTGTAAATCTGCAAAAGCGACGAGTAGGCACCTTTAGGACTCTATTCATGGAGATTGGCTCCATACAAATCTCTGAAAACTTGCATGAATGAAGTGTGAGGTGCCATCTTTTGAATGAAATAGGCCTCACACAAAACTCTACCCATTTATGATTTGTGTGACCTCTCAAACATGCCTAGAGGATCACAGATTAACTTAGAATTCTGCTATAGAGTAGCTCTGAGTCAATCAAACACACAAGACACAAATCAAAGTAAAAACTCCTAAAACTAGTTGGATTTGAAAACAGGCTTGAAAAGGAAAACACAGAGATTAAAATCATTGGAATCGGAATTAAAATGAGCAAATGGTGCTCGATCAAAATGACAAGTTTAGTAATCTGATATGAACCGACCTGTCGACTTTGATCAGATGATATCAAAAATTGGCTTCATATAAATTGCTGGAATTTTACAAGCAAAAACTAAACACCTCCACCTATCCCATGTCTTTAAAATCACTCAAAAATTCATCCGGATGATGAAGTTATGTGTGTTCTAAGACAGGCTACATGTGCTGTCTAGGTTTGGAAAATCTGAGTGAAATCAAGTCAAAACAGTGAGTGCGTGTTCTTGATTCGATTAAAATGATTTGAAATCACCAAAATGAGTTGAAATAAAATTAAAAAATTTTAGGGAAAGGAATTTGACTCTAGTCTCTCATTTATTGAAGAGTATGAGCCAAATCTTTCCGGATTAAGGCAAAATGCCCAAAACAGAGAGGTTAGACCATAAGGCCATCTCTAGAAGATAAAATCACTCAAAATCCATTCACAAAGTCTTGAGAAGTTTTTCTAAGGCTTCCAATCCTGGATCTACCACATTGAGTATGATGGATCCAAGATTTAAGCATATTTTGACAACAACAAGTGATATGTGTGCAAGCAAAGATGTTGGAAACCAGATTTTAGGAGAGAATTCAGATCTTGAGCTATGGAGAGCATAGATCTATGTGTTCTCTCTAGTATAGAGACCAAAACACATGCAAACAGCAATCAAATAAAGAATGGTTCTAAGCCTAAAGTTCCATCCCAACATCCGTTTCCCCAAGCTCTCTCTTCACGTTTTACGGCTAGAGATGGTGCTTTAGGTGCTTTGGATGTGTTTTGGGGTTGCAAACACACTATTGGCCTTACACTACAGAAAGGTAGAAGATGAGAGTGCTGGAATGTAAGGAAAATGAAGAGAGAAAAGTGAAGTGTTTACCTTAGTATCATGAACAACTTGAGTAAACAATCCAGCAGAGTTTCACTTTTTCCTTCAGAGCTTCCAAGCTTCAAAATTAGCAGCCATTTACAAGAGGAGGACCCCTCTATTTATAGGCACAACCAAGGGTATAAAAGACCTAAGGGTAGGCCAATAAATGCTTCTAGATTACTCCAATTCAAATCAAAGGTATGAATTGAGGTAATTCTACAAGTTTCAGAGGGCAAAATGGGGAGATCAAATCTCCCAGAGAGAGGTAATATGCGTAAATAAGGCTCAGATCCCGAGTCTTTTCGCAAATGACCAAATTGACAGAAACCGCATACGCAGTGCGGTTTAGAGCAAACCGCCCTCTGCCTGCGATTGCAGCACACATCCTTAGAAACAGCATACACAGAGTGGTCAAAATTCAGTTACGAGTTAATGATTGCTGCCGATGTGGCCTAACGACCTAACGGCCTGACTGCCATGTGGTAGCCCACTTGCGCTCACGCGTGAAGCATGAAACAAAACCACCCTGTATGTGCGGTCGCAATCACATACACAGTGCGGTCGAAAGAAAATGGCCAAAAACCGCATGATATATGCGGTCAACACCCTTTTTTGAATATTCTTGAGTTTTTGACACTTGTCAAAGCTCAAACAAATCATTTCAAAATTCATTTTATTGCTCCATCATATTGTAATGCAATTTGGTGTGTCTACAGGTATAAATAGGATCTGTGAAATTAAAAAGATGGAAAAACTAGAAAAGAAGGCTTTGATGGCTAGGAGATTACGTTTACATTTGGGAAGCTACAGGAGAAGGCTATGGAGATTTGAGAAGATGGATTCGCAACGATTTAGGTTGGTGGATCTACAGTTCGATTCTAATGGGAAGTTCAGATTGTGAAATAATAAACTCATCGCAGCATTTTGATATGTGTTTTATGTTATGATTTCAAATATGTTAGGTGAATTCGTCTGTAATTGTTTGAAACTTTAGGTTTTGAAATTTACGTGCTGAAAATCTTATTACTGCCTTCTATTCATGGTTTAGTTGACAATTCTTGTATCGTTGATGAATGCGCTTTAAGAGAATATTTAATCTAATTAATATGGTATATATAATCTATTTTTTTTGGAAAAGGTAAGATGTATATAAAGTATAGAATAATTACAAACGGAAAGGTGAGAGAAGTGGGGAAGTCATATATATAATCTTATTACTGCCTTTTGAAATATATATATATATAATCGATGGATTAATCTTGAATCAGACGCTTCGCATATGAGAAATTATATATCACTAATTAATCTGGCATTATTATTGAACGAGAGTTGTGTTTCTGGGTTTCTATATAATCTTGGTGATCCTGGTTGATGATTTGTTGAAGAAGTGAGATCCCATCAATTATCGAAGCAGCAATTTGTGTAAGAGTAGTGACCTGTCTAGAAATCAAGGTCAGATCAGTAGATAGATGAGTTGGATAGGAATTATTGATTAAGGAAAACTAGTGGATAAACTAACAGTTGATTAGGGATGGGTGGTTCCTTCCGGAAGAGAGAAATAACTAGGGGAGGATGCAATTGTTTAAGACAGAAAGAAAGAGAAAAGGGAAACAGAAAGAAGAGAGAGAGAGATATGGGGTTATGGACATTTGGGAACTCACGGAAGATAGAAGTTGGGTTCGTCTACAACAGAGGTTAGGCTTGGAAATTTGAAATAGTTTTAAGATAATTTTATAATTTATAAACTTTAAAGTTAAAAGAAATTTTAAACTTACACAATGACCCCTAGTTTTAGTGTTATTACAATCCCCTTTTATGTAACTAAACCACATAGATATGGGATCAATGGATGATCTTGGCCGATCATCTTTTGATGGGCATCTTATCCAACCCACTAATGAAATACATTCATGAATCAATACTAATTTAAAAAGGAAATAATTATTACTTAATATGAAATATAATAAATAAATGATATATGTTGCTTATATGGAAAGTTAATAATGGCAATAACGAAATAATAGTAATAAAATACATTGTTTGCTTTATCTGGGAAAATAAATAATGATGATAATAAAATAGATTGGTTATCTTAGACCCTAAAATAAACACATAAAGTAGTAGTAGTAATAATAATAATAATAATAATCTAATATTTTCAGATATCTACAATTTAAGTCAATTAGTAATTGATCATATAATAAAATGAATTATGTATTTAAAAATAAATAAGTAAAAGGTTAAAAATAATAAATATATTTTGAATGTCAGATAATGTGGGATGGTTTATAATTATCTTTATTTTTAAATAAATATTTTATTAAGTTGGTCCTATTAATCCTATAATGAAATAGATTGCATACCTTACCCCTAAAATGAGTAAATAAATAAAGTAATAATAATAAAATATATTTTTATATGTTGATAATTGTGGATGAGCCCCTAATCATGATCTCTTATAAAAACATAATTTGTATGCCTTAAATCATGTGTTAATAATAATAATTAATAATTAAATATTTGGTATTATTAAAAGTATACGACTAAATTATACTTAATGTAGAACCACTTTGTATTAAATATGTATTACTATTATTTGAAATGTGTGTAATATAATAACAAATAATTAAATATGGATATTGTTGTAAACCATATTGATATTGAATTGTAATATAATAACACTTTGAATTCATATATTTTCTTTATATGTGATGCATGGTTTGTTTTTTTTATCTCTCCAAAGGTTCTGCAAGATTCTAATGTACTTGTTTTGGTTTACTTGGGAAATTGATGGTTTCGGCTCATATAGGTATTTCGTGGTTGTTTTCTCACCCGTGTATCTTGGGATGAGTCGGGTTCGTCTCAATGAATCTTGGATTGAGGATTTGGTTTTCCCATGTATCTTGGGATGAATTATTGGTTCCCTCCACGTATCTTGGAGTGGTGTTGATGCCATGGTTGGCAATGTTGGAATAGATTGGTTATTTTGATTTTGGGTTTAGTGTCTAGCGGGCATAACTACGTATAGATCCATGCGTTAGCTAAGTAATGAAATGGGCTGGTCTCTATTAGGTTAATTCTTGTGGTCCATGTATGTGTACCACCATGTATCTTGGTGAGGCCTTCCTGTATCTGGTTGAGCTGCAGCAATCTGTACCACCGTGTATCTCGGTGAGGTCTTTCTTTGAGTTCACTACAAAAACGAGGGGAATTAGCGATGGGCTTTTAGGGGCAGTAAGCAAATTCCGCCCCTAAAAGTACTATTACCGGCAGTAAAGGGACTTTTCGCCCCTAAAAATTAATAAATCATTTTTTCCGCACGAAAAACCTATAGCACGATTTTTTGCGCACAAAACAACCTTTAGCGGCGGTAGTTCCCACCGCTAAAGGCTATTTTACCAGCGGTAGGTAGCTTACAGCCGGTACCAAGTTGGTGGGTGTAAGACCTGAGAATTTTAAGAAGTTTCAATTAAGAATAAACAAAGATTAAATGAGTTAAAAGTGGTTAAAGGATTTAATTAGAGTAATTAACTCCAATTGGTTGTTTGGGTTTTGGTTTACTTTAAGTGAGTAAGTTAAAATGGCTCAGGTTTGGTTTAATTGGGTTTGGGTCATTAAATTGGTTCAGCCGGTTTAAGTGGTTTATTTAACCAATATATATATATATATAGATAGGTGTGTTTGAAGGAGGAACCCGAGGGTTCTTCTGTTTGTGGAGAAAAAGGGAAGGCCACAAGGAGAGAAGGAGAGGAAGAAGGAGAAGAAGGAGAGGAAAGGGGGATTTCGGCTTGGGTTCGTGCGTCTCCAGGTAAGTAGCACCCTTCTAACTGTTTTTGTATTAAGAAATCAAGGTTTAGACAAGAATATCAGTTTGATTGAATCCTGCGATTTTGAGGTTTTTGTTGCTGATTTGTATAAAACGAGTTGTAAATGTTTGGAGTGTTATTCTTGGGTGTTTATTGAGGATTTTCAAGCTTATGATTGCAATGAATTCAAACTTTAGAGTTCATTTACTGATTTGGGCATTTTAGGGTTCATTTGAAGAATATCCTCAAATCTGTCATGATTTTAGGACAAATTGTTGTAGAAACTTTTAGGAAGGATTCCCTAATGATTTACGAACTATTCCCAAAGTTTTAGAGTCATTCAATCAAGATTTGGTAGTGAAATCTCAGAGAAAAACCTTAAAAATCGCAGTTGTTCCGTCACCTATGAAAACCTTGATTTTTGGCCTGGTGCCTGAAGTAGCGCTCGAGCACCCATTCAAGCGCCCAACCCATTTTATGACCAAAAACCTAGCGCCTGAAGTACCGCTCTAGCGATTGTTTAAGCACCCAGCCTAAGTGTTCTGAACCCGAGAGCTGAATTTGGCCGGCCGAAGCAGGCTCGAGAGTTGTATTTATTGCTCCATTTACCCCCATTTGGAACCAATAAAATACTCCCAATGTCCAATTCCCAACCAATAAAAAGCCAACTTTTCAGTTCATGCCTAAATTTCCAGTTTTCCCGATTTTTATCAAAAGCCACTTTTTGAGTTTGTTACCCAAATGAGTGAGTCAAAAGCCCATAAATTTTCAGAAGACTTGTTCACCCTTCATGAGACTACAACCATAATTTGAGCCCAAAACTCCTTTTAGATTTGTCTAGAAAAATTATATACCCAAAAGTCAATGTTTTCACCAGACTTAGAATATTTTTGAGGTCCAAAACTTTTTGTCTCGGAATCTATTGATTTTTGGTATGGTGACCTTATTAGGGATCCTAAGACTATCCCATTTATCCAAAACGTGTTTTGAAGATTTTATGACATTCGTCTTAACTGATTTGGATTTATGAAAGCGAGGATTGAGAACTCTTTTGTTAATTGAATGATGAAGCTGAGGCTTCTTATGAACTATGATTTGAATCATTGTGTTTTGCATCGGATTTGTGGTTGTGTTTTTATGGCAATTGGTGTTGCTTTGGTATTGTAAAGAAATGATGTTTCTAAAAGTAAATTTACTGAGTTGTAAACCATGCTGAGATGGTTGAACCATGGTTGTTGAACCGTGGTTGTTGAACCATGGTTTGGTTGTAGAATGGATCCATGTCTAATCCAGGTAGTGTTTTGGGATATCTTGTGGGAAAAGTTTGTACTCTTGTCCAGCATGTGATACACGGTTCTGGGGGTGGTGGACGGCTGTTCACCAAAGCTCATGATGGGCCAAGGGTTGTGAACTTGCATCCACCTCAGAATGTGCCACAGCAACCCGTAAAGTCAACTCGATGGTCTCATAGAGATGAGATCACTAACTCAATGGTCTATGAGAGATCACTAACCCGCTAACTAGTTGGACTGGGTTGTACTTGCCAACTCATGCATGTCTCATGCTTGAGTGATCTGCTTGGGAAGAGCGATCCTAGCTAGATCTTCCCCTGTAAGTCGTGAGGGGGCGAATTGGACATGAGGTTTTACTGAGATCAAGGTTTGGATTAATCTGGTTTTAAACTACTGAACGATTTAGCTGTGTTTGACAAGAATGAGTTTAAATGAAATATTGTTTATATGAGCATGCTATTTGATTGATTGAAAATTTCATAACCTATTCTTATCATGCATTGTGCTACTTACTGAGACATTAGTCTCATGCGTGTTTTGTTTTTATCGGTTTTGTTTTCAGATCCTGGCAAGGACGATACCAATGGGTAAATGCTTGGGTTATGTAAGTTTAGAGTTGTGATACTGTACTTTTGTATTTAGTTTGGTGATGTAGTTGACTCTGGTTTAGTCGAATATTGTTCATTTCATGTTCTCTTTCACTCTGATATATCGATCTTGGATGGAAAAAGATAACCCTTTGGAGCTGAGTTACAGTTTCGCTATGTAACTCGGATCCGGCGCATTACAGCGGGAGCCTCCCGCCAAATAAAAAGTTGTTTCCGGTGGTAACGGCCCGTCGGTAATAACACTTTTAGCGGCGGTAATATATTTACCGCCCCTAAAGGGCCATTTTTACCGGCATTAATCTAACTACGGCCCCTAAAAGGGCCTTTCTGTTCAGAAATAAAACTCTACTTTTAGCGGCGATAAATGACTGCCGCTAAAAGAACTTTCTTTGTTGTTTTAAAAAGAAACAAGTATTACTTAGAAGGAAAAATAATTCAAGAAATGAAATTGGGCTTTTAGCGGCAGTAACTTACTGCCACTGAAAGACCTTTTTCGTTGAAATGAAACACGACTTTTAGCGGCGGTACGTTATCGCCTCTAAAACGCCTTCTTCGTATTTTTAAAAAACAAGTAATGAAACTGGTCTTTTAGTGGCGGTAAACTTACCGCCGCTACAAGGCCAAAAATAAACTCAACTTTTAGTGTGGCGGTAACTTACCGCCACTAAAAGGCCATGTTCATTGAAATGAAACTCATCTTTTAGCAGCGGTAATTTACCGCCGCTAAAAGGCCTTTCGTTGAAATAAAAGTGGGAATTTTATCTGCGTTTCTAGTGGATTGAATTTTGACTGGGCTTTTAGGGGCGGTAGGTTACCCCCGCTAAAAGTAAAGCGTGATTTTCAAATTTATTTCGACTTTTAGGGGCGGTAAATTACCACTGCTAAAATTAAAAGCGCGATTTTCAAATTTAATTCTGCTTGTAGGCACAGTAAAAGTCGACTTTTAGGAGCAGTAACGTACCTACCGCTGGTAAAAGTTGACTCTACAAATACCACCCAAGTATATTCTTCTCTTCAACTAAAGGTATGTCTCACTCTCTATCTCTCTTTCTCTCTCTCTCTTTATATCTCTATCTCTCTCTTTCTCTCTCTATCTCTCCATCTCTCTTTCTCTCTTTCTCTCTCTCTCTCTCTCTCTCTCTCTCTCTCTCTCTCTCTCTCTCTCTCTCTCTCTCTCTCTCTCTCTCTCCATCTCTCTATCTCTCTCCCTCTCCCTCTTTTTCTCTCCCTCTCCCCCTCTCTCGCTCTCGGTATGTATGCTGCCGAAGGACGGCAGCAATTTTTTATTTTTTAATATTATTTTTAGCGGCGGTACTTCCCGCTGCTAAAAATCATGATGTTATTTTTGTATTTTTTAAATATTATTTTTAGCAATGGTAATTCCCGCCGCTAAAAATAAGCAAGCAATAGAGGCACTAAGTTACCGCCGGTAATGAGTAAGCAATAGCAGCAGTAAGTTACCGCCAGTAATGAGCAAGCAATAGCGATTGTAGCTTTTTTACCACCGCTATAACCTTTAGTGACAGCATCTTTTACGACAAAAGGGGTTACTGTCGGAAATGTTTTTACCGACGGTAAATGTGTTTTTACTGGTGGTAAGCTACCGCTGGTAAAAGTGTCCTTTTTTGTAGTGGTTTATTGTTGCAGTCTGACTGGATTGTACTTTCCAACCCATTCCTGTATCTGGTTTTGGGTGCTCCGCAATAAGACGATGTCCGAAACCCAGAGTAGGCTGGCTTCGCACATAAGTCATGAGGTGGCATTTGGAATGGGTAATTGATCTCTCAAAGGAGTCTAATTTCATGAGTCCTGTGATGTCACATTCAATTGGTATTGGTCGTAAACTACTTTGGAAACACTATTGGTATTGTGTTGGAAACTTTTGAATTTGTTTTCTTTATACGACATGTTCCTATTTGTCATTTATTAAATTATTCTTTGCAATTAATGAAAGGTATATGAAAAATTATATGTGGACAATGTAATTGAAAATTTGAAATGCATTATGAAACTTTTATTATTCATGAATGTTTACTTATTAATGTTGTCCATTCATGAAATATTGCATTACTATTATTATTATTTCTGTGAGGATGTTATTCTATATATACTCTGACGTTATTTTTGGGACTCGGACTGTAAGATGAAACTACTGGGCATTGCTCATCCTTACTATTTTACAGGGATTGAGGTTTATGTGGCCTAAAAGCAGGATATGAAGAGGTGGACTTGTACCTTGATTGGTGCATCTTAACGTCGGTTTGTCCTACTTAGCGTAGGAAAGTAAATAGCTTTTATTGCTGAAATGTTATAATAGATTGTATAAAATGCAAATAATGTGTATTAGTCTTTAAATTTATTTTATTGAATTTCTGGTCTCATTTAGTAAGATCTGGGTTTATATTCAATTGCTTTATTTACTTTCACTCACATCCTGATATTTCCTTAAGAGTTTAGCCATATATAACCACCTTGAATTTTTGGATGTTACACTATAAGTATCTAAACATTTGACATTGTGTCAAGCCATCCACAATGAAAAATATCAGAGGAAAAACTTCAGTTATGAGCCAATGAACCTTTTATATAGCTTTCTTCTTTTGCTTCTTAAGAGCAGAAGAGCCTATGAAAAATATCATAGGAAACATTTTTGTGGGTATGCTATTCTAGGGATGCCCAAATGCACAAGTGGTTTAATGCCTATACTTTGGGTCCTTTGCAGCTAATTGCAGCTTTAATGGGCAATTGCAAAGTGCTAGAAATGGATGGAGATTAACTGCTAACATCTCCCAAATACAGCAAGTACATGAAAATCAGATTTTGATGATAACAAATGAAGCAATGAGATCTGGCCCACCTTTCTGAACCAAATCTGGGTCATCTACAGCCGCATTTCTTGTCATTACTTTCCATTCAAATATTAATGAGATCAGAACTGCTGCAATTGCTTGACAATACGCAACCTGTTGAGAACCTCTAACTAAAAAACAACAGCTTGGAAAGAGAGAACGCACCAGCATTACACTAATCCACTTGTACAAATTCAAATTATTTGCATCCTTAAAGCTCTGTAAACGTTTTTTTTGAACCAAGAACAGATCCCATATTTTTCATTAACTTCAAATGAAAACTATTTCTACATTCTGTTTTGACAATCATGGGAAGCTGGTGAGAATGACAAAAATGAATACCATTTCACACCTTCTCATGACTATCTCCTTAGATCTTCCCTTTATAAACTCAAACCATCACAATCTCTCTTTTATCTTATCACTTATCAAGGGAACACCAATAAACTCTCGAATATATTAATTCCCAATCTTTATTAGTCTTTTTGACACACACAAAAATGAATATGATGGAATGGGATGATTAAAAACATTGATTTAGATGCTCTTCAGATATTTGTATGACCCTAGTAAATACATATCTCCTTTACATCATTTAAAAATCTCTCAGCTCAGCCTTATGCTACTAGTCATTGAATCTCTCTGTGGTCCATCATCCTTTGCAATGATGCATTCCTCTCTTCAACCTATTTGCTTAGTTTCATCACCTTGTCAAATCCCTATACAGCCCTAACAAACAAGAGTATTTATCACCCCAAACAAAGCCGAAATGCATAGAGTTAAGGGCACGCACTGAACATGATCATGCAGCACAATGATACAATAAAGAACACAACTATTTAGCAATCAACTCACCATTTGAGCAAATATATTGATCCCAAAACATAAAAACTGGTTGTGGGACCTAGTCATGAATTCTACAACCACCCTCCTCAAGGAGATCTAAAAACAAGAGACTAGGCACAAATAATGCAAGATCCTCAAAAATTAGTACTAGGAAAACATTATTTGCTTTTGTTTTAGGATATTAAGCAAACTGAGATTGATATTGTGAAGATTTTAGAAGGAGCAAATTCTATTTCTCCACATGTGTTTTCCTAGCAAGTATAGTGTTGACTGTTATTTTTCCAGCTTCTTCAATTGGTTGTTTCTGATGTCTGATCAATTTAATCCATGACAACAACTATTTTACTGCACCGAAGTAACAAGTGGACGCCAATAAACCATCCCACTGTTTCTCTCAACTAATTTTCTCTCTTTATTCCCCAGATTATCATTATTGTTTTTAGGAACTTCACTATAAAGGAATTCTTCTTGCAATGTGACTGTCTAATCTCTGTTATGTCTGTTATCTTTGCTTTTCAATCCCTATTTAAGAATCAGACAAAATTAAGAATTACACCTAAGGGAAAAAAGGCTAAGATTGCAGGTTGTGTTTAGACTAGTTAGGATAAGCAATTTGGTGATGTTGATCAGGTTCTAACTAAAATAATGAATTACTACAGTTGTCGTTGTAAAATTTTTAATGTTCAGTCTCCAATACCTACATATGCTTCAACCCACTGAAAATAGATAATTAAGGCCAGTTTATTATATGACAATCATGAGAAATTATTGCATATCTTTTGCACTTCATTATTCCACACTACAAAAAAGAGGAGATTTAGCGGCGGCTTTTTAGCGGCGGTAGCATTTTACCGCTGCTAATAGTCCTCATTAGCCTTTAATCGGTGGGAGAATTGAGCCACCGTGGAAAGCATCATTTAAAGGCGGTAAAATGCTACCGCCGCTAAAGAGAAGGCTGGAACTCGAATTTTTGCGCGAGTTTTTGGTGCGTCTTTTTACCGGCGGTAGATCCGCCGGTAATAATACAAACCATCATCGGTAAAATAATGTAAGTTTTTGTTTTTCTTAAAAAAAATATAAATTTTTTGTGGCAGCCGGTGTAAAGTTCTTTAAGCGGCGGTAATAAGTTACTGCCGCTAAAAGTTGATAAATCCCCAATTCGCGCGAACGGATTCTATGCGAATTGGGGTATTCTTTTCTCTTCTTGCCGCCAAAGGTTTTTTTTGCCGCCGAGGGTTCTCTTGCCGCGTTTGCTCGTCCCCGTTTGTATTCACCGTCGAGGAGCCGCTGTCAACCATTGCCGCACTGCCGTTCGTCTTCGCAGTTGCAAAGCCGCCGTCTGTCGTTCTCAGGTATGTTCTTACCGCCGTTCTCAAGTCTACAGCCCTTCCTTGATTTCTTCTTCCAGTTTTCAAGGTTTTAGCTGTCGATCATTTCAGTTACGTTATACACTACCTTTCTAATTATTTTCACAGGTTGGGGTCTATCAACTCAACCCCTTCCCTCCGATGTGTCTCATGGCTTCAACCAAGAGTTTTTAACCAGAAAAAGAAAAAAAAGGAAGAATCCAAGTAGTTGGTCTGTCATTGTAATAGCATTTTATTAGGAAAAAGATTGTTCCATTTGGCAATTAAAGGAGTGCATCAGCTCTGTTAATTTCTTTGCTTGTCTCTCTCTCTCTCTTATTTCCTTTAACCACATTGGAAGGTATTGAAATAAACTTTTTTTGCATCAAAAGCTTTTCTATGCCATATATATTCAATTGCAGTACCTATGCACTTTTTCGAATGTTTTAGTTGGGGTCAACAACACAAATCCTGTTCCTCTGGATCAAATTGTCAAAAATAGATTTTGGACAAAATTGTCATTGAATGGTTGAGAGGTAATGTTTAAGATATTTCGCTATGTATTTTATCACCTGTTTTGAATAAAATAATAGTTTAAAAGTTAAGATACTATGTGAGTATGTTCAAAGACCCTTAACTATGCTTTATGAAATGAAACTTCAAATATTTTTTTTAATAGTAATGCAAATAATTATTTTAGAGAAGAGTGTTGTTTGTTATTATGATTTGAACATGAATTACGGAAAATAATGAAATTTTAAAACCCAAAATAACTAGAAACATGATCCTGTAGAAGTTTCTGATGACAAACAGTGAAAGAGTCTTTTTTCTTGTTATGCAACTTTAAAGAGGGAACTGGAAGAAACGGTAACTTTTCCATTTCAGTACTTTTCAATGTTGAAAGGCCAAGTATTGTCTTCCATGTTATTTAACTACTAAGGTAAGGTTCATTGCAGCAAATCGATGTCAAATCACACTATCCCTAGTCCCCTGCTTTCTCATGAAATGAAAGAAACAGGTGACCTTAGAGGACTGAAATGAAAGAAACTTCAAAGTTTTTAAGTAGAAATATAAATAGTTAATTTCGAAGAGAGAATTTGCAATTAAGATTAACATTTACAGAAACTAAATCCAAATTTCTTAAACCTTAAAAAAATAATAATTAAAAGAGAATTGTTGTGGGGATCATTCAGCTCCCATTGTTTGTCCTCCCTTTGAGGCTGCATTGTATTTCATTTGTCAACATTTTTGAAATTTCAATTTACAATGTGCTTGTGCCATGCTAGTGTCCACTTACAACGCACTTGTGATGAATATGTATTTGATTTCCCAAATATCGTAGTGGATATGGATGTGGATGCTATTTTGGGATTGTATATGCATGCAATATTTTGACTCTTTTTTTGTTTCTAGGTTAAACCATTATTATTTTAGACCAATTTGGTCTGGACAATGCTCTATTTTTAGGGGAGATGCTGCCGAAATTTATATTTTATCACAATCATTTGTAATACCAAGCAAACTCATTTGAAGTTTGAATCAATTTCGTAGTAAAATGTCACCTAGCATCTAATATCCAGCTTATCATGTGGAATAGGCTCATGGGGTTAGGTAGATTGCAGCATTTTCTACAATAGAGCCTGTTCTGTGTGGGTACTAGTCTAGTCTAAAAGTATAAGATTATTAGGAGTGTTAGAATTTGATAGAGGGATTCTTAGATTCAAACCCACTCTTGTCTGAGTATTGTTTAACACATTCAAGACCACCCTATATGATTTGTGTCCTCTATATATGGTTGGAAACTACCGACCCGAACTACTGAACTAGCTGAATCTAAATTGATTTGGGTTGACATGAAATTTGTTGGTTCTAGTTCCCTTACGTGAAATTTGTTGGTTCTAGTTCACTTAGATTCTTCACATGAATCTAAGTGAGCGTGTAATTTGAAATTTTGTGGGCAAACTAGATTAGGTTAAAGGGGTTATGTTTTAAGGGCATTATTGCCTTCCCTTCTTGCTTAACACCATAAGAGCAAGCAAAAGCATCAACACTTCTTAACTAGTAAGAAGAACAAACCAAATTGTGGTACAATTACAAATAACGAAAGTGAATGGGATGTTATGGTAAAGGATAATACATGGGGGATTCAAAATATATTCTTTTCTTATGATGAATATCGTGGTGGATATGGATGTGGATGCTTTTTTGGATTGTATATGAATGCAATATTTCAACTCTTTTTTTGTTTCCAGGTTAAACCATTATTATTTTAGACCAATTTGGTCTGGACAATGCTCTATTTTTAGGGGAGATGCTACCGAAATTTGTATTTTTTTCTTTATTTATCTCTTTAAGTTCCTTGTTTTTATATTTCTGTTCTAATGTTGTTTAATAGCACTGATATTATGTTCTTTATTCTATTTTTTGGTTAACCTAGTTATTGTTTTTATATTTATTTATATCATCAAAAAAGTGGGAACAATTCAAATACCCGTCCTAGAGGTTACATGTGTAACTGTGCCCATCCTATTTTATGTACTTTGAAGATATTGCATCTTCGCAGTAAGTTTGCAATAACTCCTAGTATTTAAATATGAAGGCATAGATTTGCACATGTAACATCTTGGATTGTCAGATTGACAATTTGGGGATATAAAGTATGTAACGCCCTGGTTCCGGGTCCAATTCCCAAAACCCGAGGTGTTATGATAAGCAACAAAAGCAACTAAAATATGGAATAATTTAAAACTTTTTCTAACTTTATAATCAGAGTAAATGCGGAAACTTGAAAGAATATCCAATAGCAAATAAACTATAAGCCATTACAATATTTTAATCTCAAGAAACTAATCTACAACTAAATTGACTACCCCTTTACATACTAGCCCAATGTTGTCGTCCTCTCCAAGAATACCTGAAAAGTGGGAGAAACCAGAGTGAGAATAAATCTCAACAAGTAGCAAGGTGCATGCATGAAATCGGTCCATGTTTATGTAAAATAAGTCATGAGGTGTACGATTAAACCAACGGCAACATCAACAAGGATAATTCCAAAGTTTAAATCCAATCCCATTAATATTATCAAATCATATTTCAATAACAATACCAATAAAACATCGAATGGTAAATGTCATGACTATTGTTTGAATTGATTAATTGACATGCCAAGTAGACACTCCACACCTCCATGTACACAGTTCCGGCCTACTCAGGGTTTTGGACACTCTGAAATGACGGCCTACTCAGGGTTTCGTCATCTAATGCAGGCCTACTCCCCGGGTTTCTGCATTGACAACTAGGCTTACTCAGGGTTTCTGGCTGCTCTACACCGGTTGTGGCAACACACAAGGCCATGCAATTATATCAATAAAAATACCATTAAATTACTAAGCTTAGACATGGATCCAGGACAAGCTAAACCAAAACAGCAAACCATTGTATAATCTCAACTCTGATATCACAATAAATCAATATGTTCAACATCATGTATAACACAACACAGCTCACCACATGTCCCTCTGGACCAAAACAGTACCTCATGTACTTTCAGTATTTCCTCCAATCTCATAACACATGCCCATTGGTAATAAAACTCATTTACTCATACCAAGAGAAATCTTTACAATACATTTCAGAACTTGCCAACAAGTAAAACCAGGATTAAATAAATTCTCAAACAAGTACAGTGTTTAAACAAAGAGAAAACTAAAACAGGAACTCCCAGTGTTAGGAACCAAAACATTACCTATAGATAGCCCTAAAATTTACCTTGGAAGCTCCTAAGAATTTCCAGAATTTCCACTTAATATTCTCAGAGTAATTGAATAGGTAATAATGTTTCTAAAGTCCTAAATAAATCATTAGTCAAATGCTTGAACCCTCAGAATCATCAAAACCAGCTTAATTGGGTCAAAACTCTACTTCAGCAAATTTTAGGACCATGCGCTGACCTCCAGCGCTAGGCGCGAGGTCAGCGGATAGGTCGTGGGTTAAAAGAATTAGGATGCGCTTACTTAACTCAAGTGGGCGTGAGATAGGCGTAAACTTCGCGCATGCTTCGCCCGAAATGAGCGGTTATAAATTAAGTCCGCGCGAGCTAGGCGCGAACTAGGCGTGAGCTCGGCGGATAGAGGAAAAAACCTTGGGCCCACTACCTGCAGTTGGCGTCAGTTAGCGCCAACTCGATGGATACTAACATGTATTTTCGACTCTCTGTTATTTCTAGATCTACACCACTGGCCGAACTTTTTCTCTCTGTAACAATTTCTTTAGTCTCCTAATATCCCCAGAAGACATTTAAAACACTTTTGAAATTATTCCAACCAAATTTTTATTTATTTCATTCAATCTTAGAGAAAACCCACACTCGGACTATCTTCTTCCAGAAAACATAGAAAACACATGCATTCAGATTAAACTCACGAATCAATACGAAAACCTAGTTTTAAAACGATGCTACTCACATCTTGGTAATTAAAATTTAATTAGGGTTTCTTTCTAATTCAACCCACCCATGAACAACAGTTTTCTTGATTCTTAAAAAGAGATTCAAATCACCAAATCGAAACTTTATAAACATCTAACTTTTCCAATGAAATCCAATTTAAGAACCAATACAATCAATCATAAAAAATACAAGAAAATATGCAGTTCCTCTAGTTTTAAGTGTTTGCTACTTGCCTTTTTTGATGAACCCAGATTTTTCAGAACTTCTTCTGTGCCCGTTTTTGGAGCTCGACCGGACCCCTCTAAACTTCTCAAATTTAGATCTTCACCGTTCAGTTTGAAGTCCTCCATGAGTAGAATAAAACCCTAAAATTACAATCCATTCCAACGGTTGGATCTTTCTATCTCACTATTCGAAGTTGGCTAGTCGGCCATCCTTGCAACTCCTTTTTCTACCAAAATCTGATTTTCCACCAACTTCTGGGTCAATTCACACCACCTTTTGACTCATCCAAATCCAATCTCCACCGTTCAGATTAAATTATTTCATGTATAGAGCATAACCCCCAAATTTCATGACGATCCAACGACTAGATCCCCGGGGATAGTCGCTCAAAGTTTGCTAGTTGGACCTCTACAGCACCTCCCTTTTTCCTTTCTTCCCTTTCTTTTCTCTCTTCTCTCTTCTCTTCTTTCCTTTATTCTTCTCCCAAGCCCAAGCACGAATTTTCCTCTCTTTCATTCTTATTTTTGACTTGCTAAAAACCTTAAACCTTTCCTAGACTTTCCCTTTATAAGCTTTCTTAATTAGAAGTCCTACTATGTTTAGAAGACTTTCTAAATAGACTTCTCACTCTTAATTGGAAACCTCCCCATCTTAACCTTCATTCTAATTCCTCTTTTAAGTATCTTATATAAGAAAAGGATTTATTTTAATTTATTTTCGTGCTAATTAAATTTCTTATTTTAAAATATTACTAAAACACCCTAAAGCTACCTCTTATCCTCAAACTTAAGGCTCTTTATCAACCATAATCACCAATATACCCTTTTTCCTACTTTTAAGCAATAATTTGCTATTTAAATCCAAACCTAACCCAAATTAAGTCTAGTTAAATATTTCAAGTCTAATAATTATTTAATTACTCAATATATTAATTTGGCTAATTAGAAAATGACTAAAATACCCTTTCCTTGAAATTCCATACTTAACCTTTGAATCTTTTTCCAAAAATTCTCCTCTTTATTCTTCACATCAATCTTAACCATATAATGTACTTGGATTAATACCTATCTTCTCCAATCCTTTATATTTAATTTCCTTTCTTAATTTATCAAAATCAACCTTGCTCTTTCCTATTTAAATGAAGCCACCATTTAATTTCCTAATTACTCAAAATTATTGTTTATTTGTTTAGTTACTAATATCTCTTTGGATCATAATATTATTCTTCCGATACCTAAATTGAATCTTAACTTCTCAATATTTAGGCTTATTTAATTTACTTTATTTTAGGAAAATCCGGGGTTTTACAAAGTATGTTACTGTTGCACAACATGCTAGAGAATTTGTAGAATTTAGAAACTTAATGATGAGTAACCTTCAAATGCAAATATTATATAAATGCCTCAAAAAATACATATAGCACAAGATCATATCAACTTTATATTTAAATACCACACTTAATGATCTTTGTTACAATGTATAGCATCCTGGCGAAACTTCTGCAAATGATAGTCCTCCTTGGGATTTTAGCTAGACACTCTTATTATTTGAGGTGAGTAACACAAGATAGCTTCGATCCTCTATATATATATATATATATATATATATATTTGGCTAAATTGATTTGTCTACTTATAATTTTAGAATTCATTATTATTATATTACTGATGCATGATTCATTGCTATTTTCATGCAGGGCTATTAAATTGATACGAGTTACAATGTCACTTGTTAATGGAAACCACCAATTTACTTTTATTAATGTTTGCAATACTTTAATTTTATTCTCTTCTAATTCAATTTTTTTTTTAATTCTCTTGTTTTATTTATTATAAAATTTGCCATGAAATCAGGTATTTTACAGGATTTTCTGGTTTGATGGATAATGGAACTAATTTTAGATTTTGTTTTTGTAGGTATAGGTGTTTAGTTGCGGTAGCAGCCGCCGCTAAAGACCGCAAAAGTTTTAAGCAGCAGTAATTACCGCCGCTTAAACCGTGAAACATAATGTGGTTTCACGGAGGTAGCTACCACCGCCAAATATATAGCAAGTATTAGCGGCGGGAATTACCGCCGCTAATAAATAAATGGGATCACGTGAGGTTTTTAGCGGCGGTAATTGCCGCCGATGATACTACGTATTAGCGGTGGGAATTATTTCCACCGTTAATATTTTCTTATTAAGCGGCGGTACTTAGCGCCGGTAAAACTCAGTATCATCAGTGATAATTATCGCCACTAAAGCCTCGTCGGCTATTTCTCAGAAGTACCGGCGGTAAATTTGGTAACGCCGTTGAGACTGTCGCCAATTGGTTTAGCGGCTGGGTATTAAGCGACGGGAAGGGTTACCGCCGCTTAAAGATTTAACGGCGGTAATGCTACTTTTAACGATGGTAACCTACTGCCGGTAAAGGTGGCCACCTCACTTTAGTCGCAACTACATTTGAACTATCATCTTGTAGACACTCCAAAATTGCATGATTTTTGATAAATCTTGAAGGAGAGAAATATTTTATTGGAATTTTCAATTCTTAGCATTGGGTTTGAGATCCTTAACCCATTTGAATCCAAAACCACAAAGGAAAAGGCACAAATGCAATCTTTTGCGCAAAGTCAAACTTTTCCGATTGAATTTTGTTGACTTTTGACCCCAAAAAATGATATATTTTTTAAGGCAAGATTTCAAGATAATTTTCCCCGGTAATTAGATTTTTAGCAATGTTATTACATAAATGAATTTTTTGAGCGTTTAAATCATGACAAATACCTTGGTATTAACATGTTGAATCTTTTTACCAGACTTGAAAAATCAGAATTTAGCCTTGAACTGGAAAGTTTACTTTTTATTCACTTGGAATTTAGGTCTGTGTAGACACCCCAAATTGCACTACAAAATGAGAAAAAAATTAAAAACATGTAATTGGAGCTTAAAATAGGTCCAAAATGCATAAAATCTGACCAGGTATGCTTTGCCCGTATTTTCATTACGGGCCGGTCGCACCCGAGTTTTCTATACGGTCAAGCGAGCCTGTATTGGAAATACGGGCACCACTTGCCCGTAATATATTTACGGGCGCGATGTTTTTGTGCGAATTATATCTTTTCTCGATTTCTGAGCTCTATCTTTAAGCTAATATCTCTCTAGATAAGCGAATTAGCTCTTTTATATCTTTCAAACAATTGGTGAATGGAAAACCAAGGATCACAAATTGATCCCTTATCACCAGTATTTGGAAGAAATAAGCACCAAATTCACTCAAATTTCCTTCAATTATATGCCAAGGGCCAAGAACCAATTCGCAGATGCTTTAGCAACATTGGATTCAATGGTCAGTATGCCAGATGGTGTTGATATTAAACCACTAGAAATTGAAGTTAGAGATGTACCTGCTTATTGCCTTGTTCTAGAAGGGGCACCAGAGGAAGAAGTACCATGGTTCCAAAACATCAAAAATTTCCTAAATGATCAGAGTTTGCCTAAAAATGTCACTTCTACAGAGAAAAGGACAATACAGAGATTGGCAGGTCAGTTCTTACTAAGTGGTGGGCAGTTGTACAAGAGATCACACAACGATATCCTACTCAGATGTGTTGCCAAGATTGAATCAGAAAGGTTAATTGATACGGTACATGGAGGAGTTTGTGGACCCCATATGAACGGGCACATGCTTGCTAAGAAGATTCTGTGATTGGGATACTACTGGTTGACTATGGAGCACGATTGCTATATACATGTCAAAAGATGTCATCTATGCCAAGTGTATGCTGATAACAAGAATGCACCTCCAAGTGAATTGCACAACATGATATCTCCATGACCCTTCTCTATGTGAGGCATAGACATCATTGGAATGATCTCTCCAAAGGCATCAAATGGACACAGATTTATACTTGTAGTAATCGATTATTTTACCAAGTGGGTAGAAGCAGCTTCGTATGCAAACATCACAAGTAGTCACGTTCTTAAGTTTGTAAAGCACAACATCATTTGTCGCTATGGTTTGCCAAGTGCCATAATAACAGACAATACTTCGAACCTTAAGAACAAGGATATGAGGAAAATGTGTGAGCAGTTTCAGATTACCCATCATAAGTCAACTCCTTACAGACCAAAGATGAATGGGGCAATGGAAGTAGCAAATAAGAACGTAAAGAAGATCATTCAAAAGATGGTAGTGAGTTTCAAAAATTGGCATGAAATGCTGCCACTTGCTTTACATGCCTACAGAACCTCGATTCGGACTTCTACTGGGCAACCCCATATTCCCTAGTCTATGGAATGGAAGCAGTGTTACCAGTAGAAGTAGAAATCCCTTCATTAAGAGTGCTAATGGAAGCTGAATTAGAAGACGCTGAATGGATACAGTTAAGACATGATCAACTCAATTTAATAGAAGAAAAGCGTTTGAAGGCGATTTGTCATGGCCAATTGTATCAGAAGAGGATGGCCAGGGCTTACAACAAGAAGGTGAAGCCTAGAACTTTCCAAGAAGGAAATTTGGTATTAAAGAAGATCTTACCCTTTTTGGAAGACCCTCGTGGAAAATTTAAACCAAATTGGGAAGGGCCTTATGTTGTCAAGAAGGTCCTATCAGGGGGTGCTCTCATCTTAACAGAAATGGATGGGAAGGATTTTCCTGAGCCAATTAACTCTGATGCAGTAAAGAGATATTTTCCTTGAATGAATATTACTAGGAAATGATTTAAGGCCATTTTTCCTTATTTCCCAAAATTTTCATCCCTAGCCAAGCCAATTTGAGCCTGTTCGTCTTCTTTGATAAGCCTAAACTGGACTTACAGTCTTATACTGGGGCAAGACCAATAAGGGCAAAAATAGAAAAAAAAGAGAAGAAAAATAATGGCAAATGAAAGCCAAATACAAGGAAAATAGGGAAATGGGATTAAAATCATCTTGACTATAAGTCTGGTTGACCTATTTTCACACTTAGAAAATTTTGAGCCTTTAATACCTTTTCTTTCATAAACCGAGCTTAGCCTTTGTTTTGTCCTATTCTTAAGCCCTCGGTGATTTTAGTATATTCATTCAATTTTCAGAGTAATATTGGTGATGACGGAATGCAGAAGCCGGCCCTAGTGAAAACCATAATTGGTGCTAGGGGCAATAGAGGCATATATTAAAAAAAAAAAAAGAAGAAAAAGAGAATCAAAGGGTTGAGTTGATCATGTGGTCCAAGTTGAAGTCAGCATGAACATTAGAAATTGAGCAGACTAGCAGAGTTAGTCATGGAGGAAAAGCCATTTGGGGACGATTCTAAAGGTCGCAGGATAGACAGATTTGGTCTCTCCCTATTGCTTGGACCACCCTTTTCATTATGCAACCTGATTTTAATTCCTTTGATTATATGAGATTAAGTGTTTTGGATCAACTCTAAAGAAAAAAAAAACTATACTTTGGCCAGTGATAAGAAATCAAATACTTTTCATAAAACTTTTGTTTTTACAAGCATCTGAGAATTCTGAGGCCAATAATATAAAACCTATTTTTGTACTAAATCCTTTGTCTTTCCACTATTGGAGTTTACTTTTGTACAAAGGTATGAAAAAAAAGGAAAGGAAAAAAATGCAATAAAAGAATCTAATCCCTATTCTTTAGCTACTCCTCAAGCTCACGAATCTGAGCTGCCTGAGTTGCAATGATTCCTAAAGCTCCCTCTGCACTTGGATTGCCCAAAAAGGAGATGACCTCATCTGAAAGTGATAACTTGAGCTTCAAAGTCCTAAGGTTAGCCAAGGTATCCTGATATTTCCTACGAATCGATCGGACTTCAAAGCGACGAGCCTGCCTTTGTTCTTCAAGTTTCTTCTCTATAGTAATGCAGCGAGATGTCTGCTCTTCAAGTTGCCTCTCTATATCAATACCCTTTATCCTGAGTTCCTGGGCTTCTCGTACCCATATTTTTTGAAGCCGTTTGTGGGTTGCCCTTTCAGACTCTAGGATATCTTCATAGGTAGGGGGAAGAACTGCAAGAGGATCCTCTGGTACTGGGGCATGACTCTGCACCTGCTATTTGATCCAGAAAAGATAGTCCTTCACACGGGACTCAGAAAAGACTGGGCCCTGCAGAAAATGAACATAGGACCACTCATTCATTAATCGAGCATTCAGCCCCATGGTGGCTGGTGTGAGTGGCCCAAGGAATTCCTCATACCTAGATGGGATCGTGATCCCCTGTGTAGCTCCAAACTGTTGAAGAACTCTCAAAGGAAGATAAAGAACAGCAGATTTCAAGCCTGCTAGGACTAGAAAGTTCCTATCTCTGAAGCTGATCACTGTCTCTGGATTAGGCTGATAAGTGCCATGCCGTCTCACCTGATCATCCTGGAGAGTATCTAAGAAAGTGAACCAACATTGCCTACCACCATGGATGTTAGGACAACCCCTGTTGCTCATCAAAACAGGAACTTTCAATCTGGGAAAAAAGCGGCGAGTTATCTCTTCAACCTGACTCAAGTGATCAAGTAACCAAAGCTGCAGAAAAAGGGATGTATTTTAATTTATTTCAAAAAGAAAAAAAAGAGAAGGAAAAAAAAAAGAGAAAAGGAAAAAAAGAAAGAGAAAGAAAAAAATTTATTTTTTACCTCTAGGATAAGGGCGCAGGCAACGAAGCGCTTCTTCTTCCTGAAATAGCAATCAGTTAGAGCTTGATATATCTCTGCCAAAATCATAGGGGCCAATCTCTCACGTTCCCTAACCTGGCAGATAACTGAGAGAAGAGCCAAGTCAACCTGGTCATCATCTCGTGGAAAGAGCAACTGGTTGACCATTATTAAAGTCAAAGCCTTAAACCTGGCATCCTTGTCCTCACCCCTTAGAAGTTTTTCAGTCAAAAAGGTCTTAGACAAGGTTAGCAGTGTGTCAGAATTTCCTAAGTCTTTCTTCCCTATACCTAAGAAGGTGGAGGCTTCCTTTTTGTAGCTAGGCTTTAGGGGTGGGTTCACAACTGTTTCAGAAAACCTTAGGCCAAGATGGTTTCAATTTCTTCAATGGTAGGAGTCATCTCTTTGTCCTCAAAACGGAAGAGATTTAGTTCAGGTACCCGGTGCCCAATAAAAGCTTCAATGATTTCCCACTTAAAGGAAATTTTAGGGATGTGTAGGATATGGCCTACGTGGATGGAATCCCAACGACTTTCCTCAACAAGAGTCATAGAGTTAACCTATCTATCATAGAAGGAATCCACAACATTGTACATGGTGAGATTAGGAGGTTTTGATCTAACAGGTTGTCTTGCAGGAGGAGATTCATCGGCAGAGAAATTAGGGCGAAATGCGAGCAAGAAAAGAAAGAAGAGTCGTAGCCGCGATTAAGAAAGAAGCCAAAATCCGTAAAATTAGTACGGGCATCAGAAACCTGCAAAGGTATCATGGTTGTTCGCGTCCGTATTCAAATTACGGGCATGACCTGCTCGCAATGCAAATACGGACAAAACAGAAAATTGCATTTTTCATTATTTTCTCCACACTTTTCAGGAGATTAATGTTTATATTAGTTGTAAGTTGTAAGGATTGCCACCTTACCCACTTTTGTTTAAAAATTTTGTCTCAAATCTTACTTCATATCCACGAGTGCTCAGTGAGACTAGAGAGGAGGATTTGCCCCTTAAGGTTAGGGACTTTTCAGCAAATCTTCCACAATAAATTCTTTTTCCAAAATCATCCATTTAACCCTTGCAAAATGCAATTAGTTAGACAAAAATCTCAAAAAGTGCAATTGGTGGGTCTTTTTACTCTCTGCTCGTAATTGGTTCCAATTACCAGCAAAGAGAGGGCAGCTGTAGACACCCCAAATTGCACTACAAAATGAGAAAATAATTAAAAACATGTAATTGGAGCTTAAACAGGTCAAAAGTGCATAAAATCTGACCAGGTATGCTTTGCCTGTATTTTCATTACGGGCCGGTCGTGCCCGACTTTTCTATACGGTCAAGCGCGCTCGTATTGGAAATATGGGCACCACTTGCCCGTAATATATTTACGGGCGCGATGTTTTTGTGCGAATTATATCTTTTCTATATTTCTGAGCTTTATCTTTAAGCTAATATTTCTCTAGATGAGCGAATTAGCTCTTTTATTCGCTCGAGTTATCTTTGTTGGCCATGAATGGGCATTATCTCCATTTTTGACTCTATCCTAAGGATCATGGTATATCCTTCTGGACCAGCCTTGCCCCTGGGCTTGCCTGTAAATAGAGGACAGATCCTTAAGCAAAGGGCCACGAAATTTTGAAGACTCAAGGGCTCTAAGAGAAGAGAGGAATCCCTGCTACTCTGCTTGCTGAATCCAGGTAAGTCCCTTTTCCCTTTTATTTTATGTCTTCAATTCTAGAGATAATAGGATCTTCTCTATTGCTGTAGAATAAGGCCATCTTTTATCTTGTATTCCTAAACTTGTCTCTAAGTACCTCAAGAGTCTCTCTAGCCATAAAACGTGAAGAGAAAGCTAGGGGAAAGAGGAACAGGTGGATCCCTAGAATAGAATCCCATAATCTGTTTTTCTCTTTTCTTTTAGAATAAGGCCTTTGATTGTGTTTGTGTACCCAAACCTATCTCTAAGTACCTCAAGAGTCTCTCTAGCCGTAAAACGTGAAGAGAGAGCTAGGGGAAAAGAGAATAGGTGGATCCGTAGGGTAGGCCCTCATGTGCTCTAATCTGTGAGATATGACTGTTTTGATATCCTGATCATGTTTTAATGATTTTATTTTGAATCTGGATTAATTTTATGAGTTAATGGTGATTATAGCATGAGATCCCTACTTTTTTCTAAAATTTGGATTTTCACCACTTTTGCACCTACAGCACTGTTTTCATGATTTTTGTGATATTAGGCTAAGATCCTGGATCTATCATGATCAATATGATAAATCTAGATTCAGAAGCCTGAAAGTAATTTCTAGGGTTTCATGATGTGGTTTTTGAATCCTTTTTCACTTTTGAGAGAAGACCATACGGTCTAAGTTCTCCCCTTTTGATGTTCTTCATCAACGTAGGTATTTTTGGTTTTTATTTTTTGATTTAATGTGAAATTTGGGCTTTATCTATGTCCTGGACTGTTCAAGTTCAATTTTGAAATATTTTATAAAAATCATATTTTTCTAGATTTCTAGAATTTGACTTGAAGCCAAAATTTTTGAAGTTTTCACATTATTTTTGTTTTATTTGATTTTATCTTAATTTTATCTTGATCATGAAACCCTAGGAATGGTATGATCGTATTTGAAAGTTCTGGATCAATCAAGCTACTCGTATGAAAAAACCATACATTTTTGTCTTTTTTGTGATTTTTCATGATTTTTGTAGCAAGCCTTTTTCTTTTGAAAAACATGAATAATACCTGGCAACCACCTTGTGTGGATGAATAGGGGTGCCTAACACCTTCCCCTGTTCATAAGCTAATCCCCTTACCCATCTCTGGTTGTTTTTTTTATAGGGTTATTTTTATCCTAAATTTGCCTTTTTGTGCTCATTTGATATTTTGGTGTCCATTCACACCTAAAAAGAATGGTGGCGACTCTTTGTTTTTAATGAATCCTGCGTAATGATCAGGAAGTCATTAAATTGATTTTCCCATGTCTCACAGTCTGGAACTATTTTTAATGGATTCAAATTTTGGGGGGGGGGTGTTTGCCTATTTACATGTAATATCTTAAGTAAATGAAGATTAAAAAATACGATGACATTTACTTAAATGATATTACATGTAAATAATTATTGCCTGTGCAAGTAAGGGTCAAGGCTATGCAGAATCTGTGCATATAGGCCATTTTGGTCTTGTTCGCATGTGGTATGCGGTTTGGACAAAACTGTATATGGTATGTGGTTTAGACAAAACCGCATATAGTATGCGGTTTGGTCTTGTCCGCATATATAATGCAGACTGAACATGACCGTATTGTATATGCGGTCACGTGAAATTTTCGCAATTTCACAAATACTCGATTTTTGAGCCATATTTACCACTCCTACCTCTCTCTAGGAGATGCAATCTCCCCTTTTTACCCTCTGTGGCTTTTAGATTTACTCACAACTCATTTTTTAAAACTAAGTTGGAAGATTCTAGAACCCTAATTTGGCATACCCTTGTAACCTCCCATGCCCTTGAGTTTGCCTATAAATAGAGGGCCTCTCCTCAAGCATATGGCGGAGAATTGAAACTAGAATAGCTCCTAGAGAAGAAGGGAACCCCTGCCTCTCTGCTTTCTCAAACCCAGGTAAGCCTCTCTCTCCTCTCCTTTTCTTTTTTAAATTCTAGGGTAGTCTAATCTTCTCCCTTTCTGTAGAATAAGGCCTGTGTGTGTTTGAAAGCCCATACCTACCTCCAAGTACCTCAAGCATCCTCTCTAGCCCTAAAATGTTAAGAGAGAGCTATGGGAAAGGAGAACAGAATGGATCCTTAGGATAGAACTCTATTGTGTTATGGTTTCTTATATGTCTTTTTATATTCAGTTTGTGGTGTTATTATGATTTTTATTCTGAATCTGGAGGAATCCTATGGATCTATGCTGTTCATAGCATTAGATCCTCTTTTCCACCTAAAAGTATTGATTTTTCATACAATAACACTCACTTCACAATTTTTTTCTTTTGGTTATTATAGGCTAGGATTTTGGATCTACCATGATCAATATGGTAGATTTGAAATCAAAAGCCTTAAAGTAACCTCTAGGGTTTCCTAAAGTGATTTTAAATTGTTTTGCTTTTGAGAGAGGATCATATAGTCTAAACTCTCTTGTTTGATTTCTTTTCATCAACATGGGTGTATCTAGTTTAGTTCTCCCAATTGATGAGAGATCTAGGCCAGGTCTATACCCTAAACGGTTACAAGTCTTTTCCTTCAAGGTGTTTTTCAAATGATTTTAACTTTTTTCATGTAGTTTCAAGATTTCAATGATTTAACCTAAAGCTAATTTTCCAAGTTTTACTTTAGGTTTGTTTTCTTTGATGTTTATCTTGATTTTTACTCAATCATGAAACCATAGAGATGGTATGTTTATATGAAGGGTCCAGAATTAATTGGGCCATTCATATGGAAAAAGCCATACATCCTTTTATTCTTTTTCTTTACTTTTGATTTGGTTTTTGTTAGCAAGCCTTTTTCAAAGCGTGAGCAGCACTTATCAACCACCATGTGTGGATGAATAGGGGTGCCTAACACCTTCTCCTATTCATAACCTAATCTCCTTACCCATCTCTGAATTTAATCTTAACATAGAGTTACTTTTAACTCTAATTTTGCATTTTTCATTTTATTTGATTATTTTGATATCCATTCACACCTAAAAAGGAATGGTGGCGACTCTTTATTTTTTTCAATCCCGTGTGATGATTAAGAAATCATTTGATTGATTTTCCATGTCTCACATACCTCCTACTCCTTTGACTACTACCATTGTGGGTTGGAAGTTAAAAACCAAGACCATTGATAATATATATCCAAAGGTGATGCAAAACACAAGTCAACAATGTAGTCTGTATCATGGAAATCAATTAAGAAGTAGCAAACAAAATTATAAAAGATCACTATATATAAAACAACACAAGTTCAATTTACACATGATGGAAAGGATTTGAAAAAACTCTACAACATGAATTTCACATTACAAGTTTGATTGGTTCAGTGGTGGAACAGAGTGGCAATTTAATCCCAAATTACAGGCTACAACGAAGGCATCTTCATTATGTCTGGCAAGCTATTCCAGATTTTGTTTATGAAAGTGAAAACCCAAAATTTGGGTTGGGAACAAGGTCCTAGCCCTATTTCTACCATAGACTCAGGGATGCTAGAACACCATAAACTAATTTAATGAAAATATAAAAATCAGACATCAAAAGTATAAAATTTTCTGGCACTGTCCACAAAATATACCAAAAAAATAACAAAAGGGACAGAAAGAGTACATTCACATGCTGACAAAATTCAACCTAGAAGTAAATTAAATTAGTTTCAACAACACATTAAGACCCTACAACAAAGCACCTCTAGACCAAAGAAGATATAAATTTCACAGAACAGACCGCTTGGAGAGGATAGAGAAGCAATAACTGAAGAACACATGAGATCAATTGCAACCAATTAAGCTGCAGAAATCCCACAACAATATACTTTTATGCCCTTAGTTAAGTCGATTTCATTAGATGTGTATGTTTGCAATTATAGCCAACAGAGCATAGAAACTTAGAAACAACCAATCTCAATGTCCCATCAAGGATCAAGGAAGATAGCTAGTATCGTCCATGTTTTCTTCTATAGATTTGTGAAGTTTGGAAGAAGATAAAAGTAAAAAGGGGATTGAGGTTATTTGAAGCTTCTGGGAGAGTCCTCTGATGGTGGTCAGAGAATAGCAAATCAAGAAGAGAAGCAAAGAGGCAAGAAACAAAGGAAAAAAAAAATACAAACATACCTTTCGATTGACTGAGAATAGCAAGTGTGCAATCTGATTGGTCGAAGCAAGACGTCTGATATGCACTGAGCGTATGCAAGAATACACAATAGAAATGATTCAAATAGAGGATGAGAGTGAGTTGCTCAGTTGTTTCATTTTTTATCGATATAACAATGTAACAAAAAACCACAAACGCACCTTTGGAGATGAACCTGTGTGTTTGCAATACCAGCAAATAAAGTGACTCTGATCAAATCGTCTGCTCAAATCAACGATTTGGTCCTCTCTTTCTCTCTCAGCTTTGTCCCAATTTTCAAATCTCCCTTTCTCTCTCCCACCAGCATCACAAGTTGCCCTAGAGAGGAGTGAGTGCTTCTCTAGTTTTAAGTTGGATCAAAACGAGAAATAGCATAAGATACTCAGTGAGACCCGATTTGAAATCATTCAGAAGATAAAGGAAAAGAGAATCAGACCTTTGAAGTCATCAGAATCTCAATTCTGCGAGACTTGAGCTACTCCCATGGAAACCAAACACTGAGCTTTCAAACGAAATCGATGAAACTCTGTAAACGACAAGTGCGAAAAACTCTAAAAATAGATTTTCTTACCGGAGATTACGATGATTAATCTGAAACTCTCAGTTCCGAAGAACTCTAACTTTTCGTGCTTGGACGATTAAAATACTGGAAGATGAGGCTAAAACGAAGAAGAGCTCCAAAATTAATCAGATCATCAAATTCAACACCGTTGTAGATATTTCTTCGTACCGAGCAAAGCTACTAGATTGTAAGCAAAAATCCACTTCAAGATCATCGAAAATGGATTCAGGAGAGGAAAAGAAGAAGAGAAGTTATCAAAAGTTTATGTGATTACTTTTCTTCTCTGGTTTTAAGTTTCCAAGCTAGCGCGGGAAATAAAAGACGTGCGTGGTGTGTTACAGCGTCGAAACTTAACAAGTATTGATTCCACCAACAAAAAAAAACTTAACAAGTGCTGCAAATAATTTTTTAATTGATGAAGATTTTTTAGTTAATGCCACAAATACTTTGTAAGGATTTTTTTTATTAATGTAAATGTTAATTTCTTTAACGATGAACATTTAAGTAAGTCATCATATGATATTTACCGCCACATATATTTGTGTTCGCCGCAAAATTTGTGTCACGAAAAAATTAATTTTTTGTAGCGAACCTGTTTCCATAGATATACCCCATCAAATTCCCAACAAACGAAACCATACTGAATAATATGATTGTACCTCCCTTATCAGTCCTTGTAAAGTTTAAAGTAGAGGTATTGAGAATTATCTCTTTTCTTTTTGTTTTTTGTGTACACTCTGTCTACAATTTATAGAGCTTTTCTAGCTCTAACTGCAATGCTTTGACATTGACGACATTAAAGGAGAATTTGATTTCAAAAATAATACAATAATAGATTCTGTTTTGACTACTGTGTTTCCTGGAATTATGCACACGATTAAGCTCCTTCTTGACTCAATCTGTTTGAAATCTTCTACTTCAATACGCCAAACAATCAAATGGGAATGTAACAACCCAAACTAGCGAGGTATTGTCTGTTTTGGGTCTAAACCCTCACGGTTTTGTCCTCAAAAGGCGCCTCTCTAATTAGAGTGTTCTCCTTGACTCTTATACTTACCGGGTATTTATCCGTTTCCGATATGGGATTGAGATATCACAAATAATCTCATGGACATGAAGAAATCGAGCTGAAGCAAGTGTTTTAGTCAATATATCAGCTAGTTGGTCATGAAAGGAGATTAAGCAAACTTGAAGTTTCTTTCGCAGCACTTGATCATGAACATGATGGAAGTTGATTTTAATATGTTTCATTCTTGCATGAAAAACTAGATTAACCATTGGAGTTCAATAGTAGTATTGGACAAGGACTTGTACTCCAACTTGGTACTGATGCGAGCTACTGTTAATTGTTGCTTACAACTCTAGATGATAAGATTTTGATAATGGAAAAGACAATTGGCACCGATGGGGCATCTATGATCCTGATCAAGCACTCCCCCAAATTTGCATCAAAGTAGCCTTGCAAGGTGTGTGATGAACTTCTGGAGAGGAAGAGACCATAAGAGAAATTATGTTTGAGATATCTCAAGTTATGCTTCACTGCTTGTAAGTGAGGTTTCTCTTGGTTTGTGCATATACAGGCTGGCTTTATGAACAAAAAAGGCTATATGTGGTCTTGTGAAGGCCAAATATTGTAGACTTACTACAGTGCTTCCATAGATTGTTATGTGGCCTACGAACAAGGTAACATCTTGATCGATCCTTTTGGTTCACCAAACCACACTGATTAATTCCTTATGACTTTATTTAAACTAGCTTGGTGCGCATGAAGAGTACTGCATGTATGAAGAAAATATGAACGAGAGAGGAACGGTTTTACAACTGATTAATAAGTTTTTAAAAGATTGAAATAGTTTTTACTATTATACCCTTTTATTAATAAATCTTCACAATGATGTGTAAGGGCTGTTTTGGAAAGTCTCACGTTGTGCCTGGCGTGATTCCCAAGGGGCTTCTTGTTATATATATATATATATATATATAGCATAGATAGATTGTATTGTATGGTTATAGAGGCTAAGTTCTTCCTGAAAAAAAAGTGTCAGCACCTTTATTAATGATGAAAATCCATGATCACACAATACATAAAAAGAAAAGCTGGGCTGCAAGCACACTTCCACGGGGATAGCACCTGACGTGAAGATTAACGAAGGTTCAAACCCAAAGAAAAAAAAAGATAGTTTCAAATATACATATATTCTAAGGCAGTATGAAAGTCCGTAGGAGCTCCACCATGTTGCTGGGGTGCAGGATGACCTAAAAGATTGAATGCTCAAGGAATTACATGTGGGTGAGCTTTATGATTACTTCAAAGGGTTGATTGTGAAGTAGGTCTGCAGCACGGCTGGTACAATAACTAGAATTGCAGCAACAAATGCCACAAATGTCCAAGGACTGTTGAAATGCGTGTTCCATGCTTCAGCCATCCAGATGTTCTTCTTACTGCAATGCTTTTCAATTCCATATATAGCTTCGGCATAAGCTTGAGGATCTAACAACAAGTTCGTTGCTATCTTACTGAATAGATCAGCGACTTGTTCGTGGCTGCCAAGGCAGCAGCGAAGTACGCCCTTGGATCTTAAAACTTTCACATCTTCAACCTCATCAATGAGTGAATCCATGAAACAAATATAGGAGGTGACTGCATGGTCAATACTGGAATCTGGGCATGTTTCATCAGCTATCAAATTTAAGAACTTAGACTTGAAGAATTCATCAATGACTACTGGAGGAAGTGACAAGCTTCCAAAGATGCGATGTGATCTGAAATGAACATCCTTTAGAGATGATGTACTCACTACAAAAAAATGACGATTTGGCGGCGGCCAATAAGCGACTTTTAGCAGCGGTCTTTTAGTGACCGCTGCTAAAAACCCTATTATTTGGGAATAAGTTCCTCTTCGTCCAAATCTGTCTCTCCCTTCCCTCCTTCCATTATATTTGGGAATAAATTCCTCCTCTCTTCGTCTAAATCTCTGTCTCTCCCTCCCCTCCTTTCATTTTTCTTCCTTGCAAGAAAACCCTACCCATCTCTCTCTAGATGTTGATTTCTCGATGATGCACTCTCGGTTTCTCTTTGGCTTTGGAGCTCAAAGAGACGACATGATAGTTCACATAGATTTCAATGGAGACTAAGGAGTATCTGATTCAAATCTGTCGCTTCATCACCAACAGAATGATCATCAACAGCAGCAGAAACAGCTAAACTCCAGAGTAATGGAATACCGATTTGCACCGACGATGTTGCTTGCAAATTTTGTTGATGCTGTTGGTGAGAGCGAGACAATCGGAGCGGTCTTGCAAATTTTCAGACGTTTCAAACTCCCGTGTTTCTCATTGAAACGAAGTCATTTCTGCTTCGCTTTGGTTTTAACTAAGCTCCAATCGATTAGACGAAGTTATCTTCGCAATTTCGAGACCGTGAGTTCCGTTCAACTCAGGTATTTATTTGTTTGTTTTCCTTTTTTTTTCAAGACTCTGTTAGGAATCGCTTCTGTTTGGAGCTTCAGATCGATTTGATTAACATAGATCATACCACAGCAAGTTGATATCTTCAGTTTTCTCAGTCTATCTTTTACATCTTTTTTCCTCTGAAGAACGGACGGATCACGTATTTGTGCGGTTAAAATTCTAAAAAAGGACTTCAATATTTGAAGCTTAAAGGAGCAAGTATTTTGGAATTATTAACTCAATTTCTTTCCAAATATTTCCGTATACTGGTTTTCAAATCGTTTTCTTGTCTGCAAATCATGTTTTCCGTTGGTTTTCAAGAATTTTGACTGAGCAGATCTAGTTTTTGTTATGATAAGTAAGACTTGCAGTTGGAATAGCGATTTCTTTGAATTTCTTGAGTGAAATTTTTATCCTCTTCGGTTTTCAGGATTCCGGATGATGTCGATGAAGTTCTTACCGGAATTATTTGATTTCGATCTTCGGCTCTAGTTCTCGGTTCTTCGCGGAAATTCTTTTTATATCTATAACAATTCTTCTGTTCCATCAAACGTAGGCTTACTGGTTGAGTTATCTTGAAAGAATTTCCGACTCCTAGTCGTATTGCTTCCACAGGAATAATAGTGCAAAGCAAGAAAGGCCTGCGAAGGTGGCTGAGATAGATGTATCACAAACGAAACTTCAACTTGCAGAACGCAACATGACGGGAAGATTAGCACCAGGCATGGCTGTTGACATCTGCACCAACCCGCCTTATCTAACAGTACAAAGTAAACGGCCGATATGGTGGAATCGGAGCTTCGTTTGCTCATAAAAATTCAGCAACATCAGTTTTTTCTGATGTGTTCTTTAGGTTTTTCTGATCAGCATGCCGCTGTGATTTTTTGTTTAAGGGGTAAGGGGTAAGGGGCAAGGGGTGGGCAGCGGGCACAGGGCAGGGGCAGTAGGGGCAGCCGGCAGCGGGCAGGGAACATGATGGCAGGGTAGCATAGGGCAGCTGGAGCAGGGATGCAGTAAATTTTTTTTTAAAACAAAACAATTTTGTGCGGCGGTCAAAAAACTGCTGCTAAAAACGAAAGTGACCGCCGCAGAATGATTCAGCGACGGGACATTTAGGGACGGGCTACTGTCGTGCCCATTAGTTTTTAGCGGCGGTTTTTCATGATTTAGCGGCGGTCAGTGACCGCCGCTAAAGGTCATCATTTTTGTAGTGACTACTCTTCTTACAGCGGACCCCGGCTGTTTCGAGCTCCTTCGCAGACCGGAACGTATACTCAATGTTCGTGGGAGATTCAGATGAAGTACCATTTCCAACGAGCTCAGTCCATAGAAGATCGAGGAGGTGAAGTGGCTTTGCATCTTTAGACTGATAAGTATCCTTCCTTTGGTGCCTTCGAGGGATACTAAGTTGTGTCCTGATGAACGTTTCTATGTTTTTACCCAAATCTCGCGTAGTCCTCAGCTTAATCAGTTCGTCGAGAACAATATAGGGAAGCTGGTTCTCTAGCAAGAAAAAATCCCTTAATATATAGGTCGCATGTTGAATGTTCATATGGATCTCATGGTACTTTCCTGAGAGACTGCAGTTAATGTAATGGAGAAGGAAACAGCCGTCAAGTAGCATCATCCTCGCAAATTCTTCATGACTGAACTTAGCTGTTGATCCCTCTGCATATTCTGCCCTTGCATTAGCGGAAACATTTGCGAAAATATCCATGAATTTGTCCTGATCAATCTTCTTCCCCAGCAACTTCCTCAGAGACTGCTGCTTGAGCACTTCCACCAGCTGAAGCTCAGGTTTTCCGTGGTGATAAGGGCCAATTGAAACAACAATTGGCTCATAGCAATCCTTGTTGGCCTGGTTTTGGGTTCTTTTGTTTCCCGCTTTTCCTCCTTTTGATCTCTCAAGATGGAGATGAGCCAGTCTTTGTTACTTTGACTTGAACTTGAGTTCTCTTCCATGTTGGAACACAGGTGTAATAGGATGTGGCAGTTAATAGTTGCCTGTAGTTATAAATAGTAACTAAAATGGAACCTTGTTGGACTAGCTGGAAAGTTTAGGAGGATTTTACTTTAATTTCCTCAAATGCCAAGCTTGGTATCGCTTATGTATTAAATGATAAAGTTCAATGAATGGTATATGGAACCATTATGTTGGACGTGTTCCTTAAAAAGAAACCAAGAATTAAATTTTTAGAAAACACATGAAATAGTGAATAAAGAAAAAGAAAAAAACAATGAAAAAAAAATTTATCAGAATCTTATAATTTCCAAATATTTAATAGACACAACAGCAAGAAATGATGCACTTTCTTTTGGGGTAACCCTTTTTAGTTAGCAAAGAAGACTACAGCTCTGATTACCTCTATTTTGTTCATAAACTTTTGAAGCTAGGCTTCTCATTTGATAACGGAAACCTTTTTTAATTCCCTTGATAGTTATTTTTTTATTTTTTTATTTTTGGGAAAAGGTAAGATGTGTATATATATATGTAAGTATAAATAATTACAAAGATAGGTTATGTGGTACAATCTCAACTTTTTTTTTTTTTTTTTGGGTTAATGGCATAATACATAAGATGGGTATGCAAACCTTTCTCCAGTTTAATTCCAATTCCAAAAGGTGAAAAAAACTGGGCAAGTGAGCATTTTGGATGATCTTACTTTCCTGGACAGCCAAGCTTGTTATTAAAAAAAGAGGAAGAGCTTACTTTATTAAACTGCCAAGCATGGTATTAATAGATATAAGTACTGGAATATCTTACTTTACTAAACATTCACTGCGTGTTGGGGATAAAGATGGCTTATGTGTTATCACCTAAAAGAAAAGTAAAAGAGCATTGCTGGCTGGACTGATATCACAGAATAGCATAATCTATGATGGGTGATTATGATGATGATGTCGACGACGACAACTATGGAGTAAAAACTCGTTTTTAAGTAATGAGAATTGCATTATACAGATAACTGAAGCAGTATGGTTATATAAAGATCGTTTCAGTCGTATAGACAACTTCATCATATTGTTTTACAACTTTCTCCTAAATTTTATGTATCTATATTCTATCAAAGTTGGCTATAATAAAACCCTAGTTCCACACGTGAATGGACGTGACAATGAAACCAAGCACGAGGAACTTACAGAAAAACCAAATTTGCAAGTCTGAAAACCAAATTTCCAATCTAACCGATGAACCAGTAAAGAAAAACTGCTAGAGAGACAATGTAATACAGTTTGTGTGGTTGGCTCTACTTAAAGAGTACATGCATGTTTAGAATTCTGCAGGCTTCATAGTGCTCTAGGAGATCGTTAAGTATCATTTCAATTAGAAACTCACTATAGATAAAATGAGGAAGGAGAAAGGGACCAATAATTTTCAGAAGCCTATTGATTTTTTATTGTATGACATTAAATATTTCAAGAGTTGCGATTGTCTTAGGAGTCCCAACTAAAACAAACAAACATAAATTTATTATATGTATGTTCCGGAAAATAGTTTTCAAAATTGTCGTGTGATGTGAGCCAAGTTGGAGAATGTTGTGCATGTCTCTAATTAGGTGACTTGTGGTAACAAAATGCCACCAGAATGCTCAGGTGTTCTTTTTTTTTTTTTTTTTCTTTCCTCTCTCTCTAAAATAACTATTTAATATGAAATTTCTCAATACCCATAGATGTGATTTTTCTATGGTAAATCATGATCTTTATCTAATCACATTGATGGTGGATGGTTATCTAGGACTTAAAGCTGGATTTTTTTAACTAAAATGAATTCTGTTTTAATAAAATAAAAGGTCAATAAAAACAGTTTCTATTGCTCTTCCAATTTCTTTTAAATTTTATACATCTCTATGGTATCGAAGTTTGCTACAGTGAGGAGGGAGAACGAGGAATGCAATCGATCCTTTGCACTTCGTCCTAAACTCATCCATGCACTTTGAAACGGTTGCCGCCATTTATGGAACATGAGAGTTAAATACAGTTTTTTCATGCTCCCACGTGGCAACATCTTCCTCAAAGTGCGTACTGCAGTGCATGGAAAAAAGTTTAAGAGGAAGTCAAACCAGGAAAGGAACCACTACCCTCTAATCAGACCTCACCCGTGAATCCCTAATCTCTCTTATCGCATGGTGTAGTATTTAACGCCATATATAAGTCGCATCTCCATCTTCTGAATGTCCTTGAGTTAACACTTTATACCTTCCCATGACTTTCGACCCTACATTGGTTCCGTCTCTAGAGAATCTACAAACTTTCCTTAATTTGAACAGACTGCTACACAGTCTGTACTTGATACGAGACAATCCTAGAAAGGATGGAGTCTCACCAAACTTCACTAGGTTTGATGATAAAATCTCACCATTATCAAGTAATGGAATTTAACCAATACCGGAGAACAAGAAGAGTCTTACCTCAAGGACCCAACTCAAGAATTATTCTTATTCTCTCCAGAATAAAAAGGTTACATCAGTTATTTATAAACATAGTTCCTATTTAAAATCAAATTCTAATTCCATCTAAATTAATAAAAGATAACTAAAACGAATCTGGTATTGTCTTCAATAAAACAGATCCTATCTAAAATCTAGCACTACTTGGATCTGGACCCAATCCTATCTAAAATCTAACACTACTTGGGTCTGGACCCAAGGATCAGGTGGGCTCCACGTCTACTTCAGTACCATTTCACTCTTTGGACGATAACTGCCAACTCAAATGAGTCCTTAGCCCTTAGCATGTGAATACCCAGAAAACTAAGACCAACCAAAAAATCCAACGTGAACTACCTTCTGTGTGCAGTAACACGCCACCTCTAGTTTTTGGAAAATAAAGAATAGAAAAGATTAAGGTAGCGTTTGGCCTTGCTTGTGCTTATGGGTGAGCACTTAACAAGTGATTTGATCAAAGGTCTTATCCTCATCTGTAAGGAGACGCTTATTTAAAACAGCAAGGCGTTTGGTAAGCCACGCTTGCTCTATCTACCAGTTGAAATTGTATTTGCAGACTCTAGCTTACAGTATTAAGGTGGGACAGGGGACTCCCGTTTTCAGCAGAGTTGACGTAAGAAGGTCCTCTTCGCCATCAACAAAGAGAGTGCAAATTGCTTTCTCAGGCTGCCAGACCTCAAAAGAACCCTTGAGTGTGTTCTTTGCTAGAACCGCCAACTTCTCCTCACTCTTTACTCTCACTCCCTTTTTAACAAAGGAAATCTGAGTAGCAATTCAACAAATAGGTGGCTCTTTTTCCCAGACTATCATCTAGTTCTCTGAGAATGACCAATGGGGTTTTATCCCTGGCAATTGCCTGATGCGATCGGATGGAGAACCTTTGGCTAGGTCGGAAAGATCAATTACAACCGCATAAGATGAACAAGTTTCTGCTACTTCTAATTCCTCGAAAGACTCTCCATCTGTAACTTCTAAGTAAATCATGTCTTCACAAAACAGGGATCTCTTCTTCTAGTCACAGTGACCTAATCATCTAACAAAACAACTTCTTAGTTCCCACTAATTTCAAGAGATGAAATTGGTTTTGTTTCAGTTAAGAAACGATGATTCAATAGCATATCCGTTGTCCATCTTGAGTTTGCATCCTTAACCAGACACTTGGCTAATCGTTTCCATGAGCCACAAACTCCATTAACGTATTCTTCAAACTCAGCAAGAGAGAGGATTCTGTATGGGGCATTTCTTCAAACTCAGCAAGAGAGGATTCTGTATGGAGCATTGCTGGATTCTGGACTGTAGTGCTGATCACTCCGATTCACCGAAGGTTATGAGCAAATGAGGGCGCTCATGAAGATGAAAAATCGATGACGCCTCATCTATCGAAAAAGCATCGGCTTGGCAGTTAAGTGGAAGGAGTAGCCATTGAGAGGAGCTTCTCCTTATTGGGTATCTTCCTCAACTCCTTATGGATAAGTGTTTATCCATTTCAGACAACTAACTGAAAAAGGTGCTTTAGGAAGCCAAAAGCTAAAAAAAAAACACTTAAGTAAGCAATCCCAAACACAGCCTTAGTTTGATTAGTTAGAACTACTTCACCCTGAACAGATTATCACACGGCATCGTCTGTCATTTCACTGAAGGCACAGATCCAATAGCCAATATTGAAAATGCAGATCCATATAATGTTTACATTGGAATTCACTCAAAAAACGTCTTCCAGATTAATAGTCACGATAAAGCACCACTTGCAATGTCTCAACTGCTTTATTTCTTTACATCCGCACAGACTAATTCATCAACTGAACCTACAATCAGAACAGTGAGACCATAAGATTTAACTTGGGGAAAGCTCTCGACTGCGTTTGGTGGCAGCAACAATGGCATTCATCAATATCCCGCGGAATCCACCCTTTTCCAACTCTGGAATCCCAGTGATGGTTGTTCCCCCAGGTGATGCAACTTCATCTTTGAGCAGACTTGGACGCTTACCTCTGTTGATGACCATAGATGCGGCTCCAGAAACCTGCAGAAACATGGGTTTAGCTAACCAAATTTAGTTAAGATTCAAATTTCAGGCTAAGGTACTTCTGATGATTTAATATTCATGCACAACAAATGTTTGCAACAGGTCAGGTATCATGAACCCTTAACAGGGATGACAATGTTATAGATAACCAAAATTGACAAATTGAAGTATAATAATATCTAAGATTTGACCCAAAAAAAAATTCGTGGATATTGATATGTCTCCAACCAAAAAGGTAATCAATTGAAACCAGTTATAGTTTTTAAGTTAATGTTCTATGACCTTTAACACATTCAACAGCTAGCTAGGGTATCATTACCTTGTTGAAGGCTAAACCCCAGTAGCAAACCAGTTACGATCATGTAACAGGAAAAGAGATTTCCAGAACTAGCAAAGACAATCAAATGCTCCAAAAGAAAAATTAAAATAAAATCAAGATAAGAGTTTTAAAAAAGACATTTTTTAACTAAACTAATATACTCTTGGAACAATAAAAAATTAACTATTTTAAGGTTCACATATATAAGTGGCAACAGAAATGAACCACAGATTATTGAGAAATTTTGTTAAGAAATTGGGGACCTTCAGAAAGCCAAATTGAAAAGAAAGGGCAATTTATTTAGCCTGATTGTTATATCATTATCATCACTACGACGTCAAACATAGCCAAACAGAATATTATGATCTAACAGCCTCACTTCTAACATGTTGAGACTTTCCATGAAGTCATAATGATTTAGAAATAAAAAGAACTCCTGACACATTCCTTCTAAAAGCATTCTGGTCACTATGAGTAAATCATGTCAGACCACTGAAGAAGACAGAAGAATCAACCGAAGACAATTAGAAACAGGCTTTCCTGGTTGGAGACAATTAGAAATAAATATAATGTATTCGCAAGAAACTAAATTGAAAAGAGATCAAGCAAAGGAGGTTAATGAGTATAAACTTTGATGCAGAGGAAAAGGTTATAATAGAAATGGGTTAGGAATAATGGTAGACAAAAATATTAAAAATATTATAATTAGTGATAAGAGAATTAACGATAGAATAATGTTGATTAAGTTAGTCATATGTCAAGAAGTTTTAAACATTATTAGCACCTATGCACATCAAGTAGTTTAAATAAAAGTATTATAATCATTTTTGGAAAGAAATAGAAGAGCTGATACAAGGCATATCTGAAAGCAAAAAAAAATATTTATAGGAGACTGAAAAGGTTATGTAATAGATGATAGTAATAGAATTCATAGAAAAAGAGGCTTTGATCAAAAGAATGAAATGGAAGAATCAGTCGAGTTCATAGTGGCTTATGACCTTACTTTATCAAATACCTTTTTTCCAAAAGAGAATTGAACATTTGGTGGAGTCAAATTGGCATTTTTTTTTCTCTTTTAAGAGTGACCTAGATACTAGTTGGTGAACAAATTAAAAATTAATTACAAAATGGTGAACAATAAGTGGGTTTTATACCCATAGGCTAATTGAGCTAATTACATCAACAAAAAACAATTAACACTAATAATATCTAACACTCCTCCTCAAGCTGAAGCATAGATATCGATCATGCCCAGCTTGCAAAGAGAAGATCTCAGAAGAGAAGGACCAACAGGCTTGGTAAGAACATCTACTGTTTGCTCTGATGATGGCACAAAATGAGGAACTATAGCACCAGACCGAACTTTCTTCCGAATAAAGTGAACATCTATCTCAATGTGTTTAGTTCTCTCTTGTAGAACAGAATCAGATGCGATCAATATTGCTGACTTGTTATCACAGTATAGGAGAGAAGATAACTGAACAGGAAAGCCAAGCTCTCCAAGGATAGAGTGAAGCCACATAATCTCACAAGTGCCCTGGGCCATAGCTCTATATTCAGCTTTTGCAGAAGACCAGGAAACCACAAATTGCTTCTTACTTTTCCAGGAAATAAGATGGTTCCCATAAAAGGAACAAATACCAGACATGGATCTCCTATCGGTTTTGCACCCAGCATAGTCCGCATCAGAGAAACATGAAACATTGGAGGAAATGGTGGAGTCATAAAAAAGACCAAGGCCTGGACAAGACTTAAGGTACCTCAAAATATGATAAACTGCATCCATATGAGCAGTCCGTGGTGCATGCATAAACTGACTCACCAAGCTTACAGCGAAGGCTAAATCAGGCCGAGTATTGGTCAAGTAGATAAGCCTCCCAACCAATCTCTGATAGATACGTGGATCGGGTAAAATATCACCAGACTCAGCTGAAAGCTTGATATTAACATCCATAGGAGCAGATGCCGGTCTACATCCCGTCATCTCGATATCACTCAAGAGATCTAAGACGTACTTCCGTTGAGAGAGGGAAATACCACGCTTTGATCTAGCAACTTCTATGCCCAGAAAATACTTCAGATTACCCAAATCCTTAATGTCAAAAACTGAACTGAGGTCCTTCTTGACCTGAGTAATCCCAACATCATCATCTCCAGTCAAGATGATATCATCAATGTAGACAGATAAAAAAAACACTTTCCTTTAGGATTGCGCCGGAAAAAGCATGTATGATCATTATGACATCTCAAAAAACCCATGTTGAGAACCACATCACTGAACCTAGCAAACCAAGCTCGGGGGGACTGCTTCAACCCATATAGCGATTTCTTCAAACAACAAACCATGCCGGCAAACTCCCCCTCAGCCCGAAAACTCGGAGGAGGATCCATGTAGATGACTTCATTGAGATCCCCATTTAGAAAGGCATTTTTAACATCCATCTGGTGGAGGGGCCAGGAGTGAGAGGCAGCAAGAGAAATCAAGAGCTGAACAGTGGTAAGTTTGGTGACTGGAGCAAAGGTAGCCGTAAAGTCCTTGCCAGGCACCTGAGTAAAGCCCTTAGCGACGAGGCGGGCTTTAAAATGACTAACAGTCCCATCAGCATGGTGCTTGACACTAAACACCCATCGACAACCGACTGGTTTCTCCCCCTGAGGAAGAGGAACCAAGTCCCACGTTTGATTAGCTTGTAAAGCCCTCATTTCCTCCTGCATAGCAGACGTCCAAACCAGACTAGAAAGTGCCTCCCCAACGGACCGTGGAATGGAAATAGATTCAACAGCCCCAAGAAAGCCCTGAAAAGAGGTAGATAAAGCACTATACGACATATGCCGCTCAATGGGATGGTTAGCGCTACAAGATAAGTTAAGACGATTAGGGGGCCGACGATCCCGGAGAGGGTATTGTCGAGATGAGGAAGAGGAGGAGGGAGAAAGAGTACCTTCATTCGTAGAGGTGATCGGTAAGGGGGGCTGAGCACAACGGCTATATTGAAGAAAGGGAAGACTTGTAACAGAAGGTAGGGTGTCCAGAGAAACAGTGCTAGTATCAATAGGGGTATCAGCAGGAACACTGGTAGGCGTATCAAAAACAGGAAGAGGACAAGGTATGGATGAGCCACAGGAAGGGGGCGAGCTGCTCGAAACATCAAGGGAAGAGAAAAAAGGAGTAGACTCCCAGAAAGTGACATCAAGGGAGGTGATTAGACGCCCAGAGGAAGGATCAAAACATCTATATCCTTTGGATTGGGAAGCATAGCCCATAAAGACACATCGGATGGATTTATCGTCAAGCTTTGTTCGAGAAGGATGACGATCTTGAAAAAAGCAGACACAACTAAAAACCCGAAGAGGAAGGAGAAACAAGGGTTTATCGGGCTGAAGAACACTAAGAGGAGAAGAACCTCCCAGAACTTTGCTAGGGACCCTGTTAATAAGGTAAGTGCCTGTAAGCACAGCCATATGCCAGAATGACTTTGGGACAGACATTCCCCGAAGAAGACATCGGGTAACGTCCATAAGATGGCGGTTTTTGCGTTCAGCTACCCCATTTTGTTCAGGGGTATAAGGACAGGTGAGCTGTTGTAGAATGCCCAAGTTAGACAAGTGAGCTACAAGATCATTGGTGATGTATTCACCCCCATTGTCAGACCGAAGACCCCGAACAACAGTGGAAAACTGAGTTTTAACCATAGTGAGAAACTGGCATAGAGTAGCAAAGATATCAGATTTTTTCTTAAGCAAATAGACCCAAGTACATTGAGAAAAATTATCAATAAAAGTAACATAATACCGATGACCAGACCTAGCAGTAACGGGGGAGGGCCCAAACGTCAAAGTGAATCAAATCAAACATGGTGGGAGAGCGATGCATACGAGAAATATAAGGCTTGCGACAATGTCTCGAAAGTTCACACACATGACATTTAAAATGAGATTGTTTACAAGCAACAGAAATGCTAGGAAACATTAAACAAAGATACAGAAAGTTAACATGACCCAAACGAGCATGCCACAAAGGAATGTCATGGGCAGAAACAGAAAAAGGAAAGTCAAAAACAGGAGTAGTAGCAGCACGCAAAGCATAGTTAGGAAGCTAAGAAGGTGGTGGATAGCCAAAATAGTACAGTCCATCACGCTCATACCCCTTGCCAAAAATCCTCTTCGAAGTCCGGTCCTGCAAGAAGCAACGATCAGGTAAAAAGATGACAGCACAATCAAGGGATTTTGCAAGACGACTAACAGATAAATGATTAAAAGCAAATTTTGGGACATGAAAAACAGATGAAAGAGTGATATCTGATGAAAGATTGACTGTTCCTTCACTACTAATCGTAGCAACGGACCCATCAGCTAAACGAACAGATCTATGAGTACGAGTCAATGGGGAAGAAAAAAAGGATAACTCACCCGTTATATGATCATTGGCACCGGAATCAAGAACCCAAGAGGGGGACTCAGAGCGAACGTGGAACGCAGTGGGGATACCTGAGGATAAAGTAGTGGTGGAGCCTGGTAATGACAGTTGGGCGATCTGGGCCTGAAGTGCTGCCACCTTAGTAGAGAAGGAAGGGGCAAGAGGCTTTGTGGTCTCGGCAATAGCAGCAGCTCTAGGAGGGAGGCCATTCTTCTTTTGGAATTGGAGCTTCAACTCAGGGTGAAGTTTCCAGCAAGTTTCCTTAAGGTGTCCAGGGTTCCCATAATGGTGACAAGTCAACCGTTTTTTTCCAGAAGGACGAGTATTAGATGTACCTGCTGAGGTAGCAAAGGCCATTTGATCTATAACCTCGCCAATAGTAGGTATAGTAGTAGGAGTGGAAATAAGGCGCCGACGCTCCTCATGATCTATCATCGCAAATGCATTCATCAAGGATGGAACTGGAGTAGAGTTTAGAATCTGGGTGCGAAGATTCTCAAACTTGGGCTTAAGCCCCATAAGAAAGGCATAAGTATGAAGACGATCCAACTTCTAAACCGCCACAGAGGCCATTGTCCCAAAGTCACTGACGGGATCATACTGAGCCATCTCATCCCAACGAGTCTGTAGGTAGCCAAAAAACTGAGAGACAGTCAATCCAAGGCTCTCCTGAGTGGCACGAGCAACCTCCTGGTACAACTCAGAGTGCCGAGCCTCATTCTGGGAATGAGCATACATCACCGTCAAAGTAGTCCAGAGGCTAGCTACATTCTCATGATACATAAACACATTAAAAATTTGTGGCTCCATAGAGCCATAGATCCAACTCAGAATGAGGCAGTTATCAATATCCCATTGATCTGCCCTAGGATCATCATCAGCTGGACGTGGAGCTTTTCCCAAAAGCCAAGCAGACTTACCTCAGCCACCAATAAACAACTTCAAGGATTGAGACCAAGCTGCAAAATTACGTCCATTCAATAGAACACCGGTAACTCTTCCACTGGTTAGAGAAGGTGCCAAATCCGAACGGGCACTAGATGATTCTGCCATATAGAATCAAAGGAATAACCAAGGAAGAGGAAAAACAACCTGCATCAACAAGTCACAAAGGAAATCATGAAGTCACAGAGGACATCATAAAGGAAAGACCCCTAGGTTTACTTAGAATAACATAGAGCAAACCTAGGGCTGATAGGGAAAAATATAAGGAAGAAGTCGCGCAAGGAAGAGGCGTGCGAGAAGAGAGGAAGCGACGGTGGAGGGCTGCTGTGCACGAGCGAGAAGAGGAGGAAAAGAAAAAAAGGAGAAGTAGGACTCTGCGCGCGCGAGAGAAGAGAGGAAGGAAGGCTGCTCTGCGCGCGCGCGAGAAGAGGGGAAGGAAGAACGCCCTACGCGCGCGAAAATACGAGAAGAAGGTACGCGCACGAGAAGAGAGAAGAAAAAGAAAGGTGCGCGCGTGAGGAGGAGGAGGAAGAAGAAGACGAGGTGCCGATGGAGGTGGTGCTGAGCAGTGGCGGTGTCGAACGGAGGTCCTATGTAGTAGCGGTGGCGATGGAGGTTGGTTTTTTCCTTCTTTTTTTTCGTTTGCTCTAATACCTGTAAGCACCTCATTTTTGCGCTCCCAAAAAGCCAGAAATGTAAAAACCCGGCCGAAAAGCCAAACCCTGAGGGGTGCAAAGTTGACCTTTTAATTAGATAAAATTTGGCCACCTTGATCTATCCCATTGGATAAAGAATCTCAACACGGTTCTAGCGCAACTGAGGTTGCAGGAATCGGAGTCCGAATGAAGGTTCTGCGGGTGGTCAAACTTAAGGAAAAGCCAAGAGTTGACTTTTCCTCGATTTCCGTGCCAAATACCTTACTTTAGCCCAATGGATAGAGAATCCCGACACGGTTCCAGCGCAACTGGGTTTGCAAGAATCGGGGTCCGGAAAAAGGTTCTAAGGGCAATCAAACTTAAGGGAAGGCCAAAAGTTGACTTTTCCTTGGAATCCGTGCCAAGTGCTTAGCCCCATGTCATTAAATAGAGGGCTCCGATACGAGTTTAGCACAATTGAATTTGCTCAAATCGGAGTTCGGATAAAGGAGATATGATCTGTCGAAGTTTCCAAGCAGCAAAGCTGGAAACTGCACACGTGGCGCAAGAACTGCGCACATGGCGACCAACGCAGCAAAATATCTCAGGGACTAAATCTTAAATATAAAAAAATTCGTACGGGCGATCCGTAGATATCCGAAAGGGTCAAATCAGTCGAATCAGTCGAATCGGTCAAGTCGAAGGGCAAATCCGTAATTTTTCGATTTGTATCCGGTCATATATGCCGGATACACTGCCTCTCCTTCATATCCGGACTTGAAAGCCGGATACATGAAGATATTCGCGCGAGATTCACGCCACTTGGCCGACAAATTCGCGGCGGCATTAAATTTCGAAATGATTAAATCATGTATCCGCCCTGGGTTGCCGGATACAAAGGAAGGCCAGTGTATCCGGTCTTCAAGGCCGGATAAGGGCAGGGCATAGTGTATCCGGCCTGAGTTGCCAGATACATTATTTTTTCTATAAATAGCAAACCAGCAGCTCATTTCCGGGGTTGGCTTTTCTTTGGCTGTTCTGAGCTTCCTCCCTCCACTTTTCTCCCACACGAATCCCCACCTCTTCAACCCCTTTTGGCCCCCATACCATCCTAAGCCATTCCTCTCTTCTCCTTCTCCTCTCCATCCCTACTGAAACAAGAAGGACTTGAGTTGCTGATTTGTGCTCCAAGGAGGTCTCCAGGTGCTGTACCACCCCCAAGGCATACCACCACCTTTCACAAGAGGTCAAGGACCTCAGGTAAGACTCCTCACCATGTTAGATTCAACATATATTAAATCTGTATTTTTCTGAAAATGTTGCTATGTGATTCCTTTTTTTTTTTTGCATGGGGCCATGTTCCCACCATGCAAGCATGCATTTCATTTCCCTTTCTTATAGCATGAGAGTCCACCCGGTTAGGAAGTCTATGTGGGTTCTCCTTTAAGCATTGGAGTATCTTTTCACCCCTTTTTTTGTAGCTTTTAGTGTGCTGTTTTGAGAATTTATGGGAGGAGCGTGTTCCTTCCCATCTTGTGATCAAATGTACCCCATGATAAGCCCCCTCCTCTCTCCTTTCTTCAAGTTTTTATCTGTTTGAGGTACATGGATCGATTAATACCTTATTGCTATGGTTAAGGTCTTTGCATGCCCCATGATCCCCTCACCCAACATGTTGTTTCCTATTGTCCAAGCATGCATTTAACTTTTTTTTTTTGGATAATAACATACTAGGTAACTATGGCTGTGTTTCTTTGACTGGATGATCACTAAGATTTTTGCATGCTCCATCACCCCCACAAGCATGATCCCCTCCCCCACTGTTTTGCCCCTTTTCCCTTGCTAGAGAGATCCAAGGGGAAAAGCCAAATGGGGCTTCTCCCAAATCAGAACCAACGTGGGCCCTCACAGGGGCCCACGAGACCTCTAAGACCCCCTGGGAGCCCCTGGAATCCATCCCAAATGGCAAAAGGCCCAAAAAAGGCCATTCCAGGGTGATCCGGCAACTCAGGCCGGATCACCTGAGGCCTTAGCATATCCGGCCACCAAGGCCGGATAACCCCTAGGCTCTGTGTATCCAGCCACTCTGGCCGGATCACCTGTAGACCCTGTGTATCCGGCCTGAGTTACCGGATACACACAGAAATGTGTTTTTTTGCACTTTTGTGATATGTGGCCGAATTTTATGGTAATTTGAAGTTAAACCAACTGAACCAACAGGGTTTCCGGGTCACCCGGAAACCCAACTTGGGACTTGGACCAACCGGTCTAACTTGGTACAATAGTGGGCCTTCCAACGGGGCCCACCAAGCCCAATGAACACCAAAGCATGCTGGACTAGGAATCGGGTGAGAACCAAATAGGAAAGCTGACTCAAATCAGGGAACCCACGGGACCCGTCATCCGACGGGGTGGACTGAGGTGTCTACGGACTTCCCCCGACCACAACCGAGAACCAAACTCTGAATCTCAAGCAGCAGACCCAAAGCCCTAAATAGACAAGATTAGGCACCCAGGTGTCCGCCTGCACCCCATCAGGCGGTGGCGACTCCGAATTTACCCCGTGCCGCGTTTCCCACGCGCGCACAATACCAAGTTGATGAACAAATTAAAAATTAATTACAAAATGGTGAACAATAAGTGGGTTTTATACCCATAGGCTAATTGAGCTAATTACATCAACAAACAACAATTAACACTAATAATATCTAACACTACTTGTAAAGATTGTAAAGTTATTCCAGGCGAGAGTTTAGCTTCACAACGTAGGTTAATAGTGATTGATATTTGTCTTAAGATGTAGGAGAAAGATGAATACGCTAAAACAAACCCAAAAATAAAATGGTGGAAATTTAAAGGCAAGAATATGGTAATTTTTAAGAATAAGCTAATGAATGAGATCAATTGGGACCGTATGGATGATATGACTAGGATGAGGAATAAGATGTCCAACTGCATCAAAAAAGAAGTCTTAGGAGAATCACAAGATAATATTCCATCTCATAGAGAAACTTGGTGATAGAGTGATTTCCAAGAAGCCATTAAATAAAACTAACTATTTAAAAACTTTTCCTTGATAGCAATTAATTTCCGGTTAATCTACAGATGGTGAAGTTGCTTGCTTACATTAGTGATAAGGACTTTTTGCTGAAATCTATAAAAAAGCTTGCCTGCAAACTGTTATTCAACATTAGAATAATGACCATCATGAAAGGAATATTTTGGCAGAGCTCAAGCAGCAATGTGGCAAACAGTTCATATCAAAGATGGAGAAGATGGTCACAGATTTGACATTAGCAAGGGAGAATCAGACTAACTTTGGGGAATAAAGGAAACTAATAATGAACTAATTTGACGCCTGAGAGAGGCATCAGAGCTTCGCTTGGATGAACAATGAGGACTACGATTGATGATAGAATGGAAATAAAGAGTGGGGAAGATGATGGTGAAAACACACGAACAGTCATTACATGAAGAAGAAAAAAGAAGATGAAGAATGAAAGCCAGTAGTTTAAAGGTAGCATCACGAGAAAGACCACTACAAAAAAGGACACTTTTACCGGCGGTAGCTTACCGCCGGTAAAACACCAATTACCGCCGCTAAAAACATTTCCGGCGGTAACTCCTCTTGCCGTAAAAGATGTCGTCACTAACGCTTATAGCAGCGGTAAAAAACTTACCGCCGCTATTGCTCACTCATTAGCGGCGGTAACGTTACCGCCACTATTGCCCATTCATTACCGGCGGTAGGTTACCGCCTCTATTGGTATCACTCATTACCGGCGGTAAGTTCCCGCCGCTATTGCCCATTCATTATCGGCGGTCGATTACTACCGCTATTGTTATCACTCATTACCGGCGGGAATCACCGCCTCTAAAAATTGTATTTTAAAAAATAAAAAATGCCATCATGACTTTTAGCGGCGGTATTTTCGGCTTTTAGCGGCGGTATTTCCCGCCGCTAAAACTCATTTTTAAAAAATAAAAAAAATGACATCATGTTTTTTAGCGGCGGGAAATACCGCTGCTAAAAATCATATTAAAAAATAAAAAAAAATTTGCTGCTGTCCTTCAGCAGCATACATACCGAGAGATGGAGAGAGAGATGGAGAGGGAGAGAAAGAGAGAGAGAGAAGTAGAGAGGGAGAGAAAGAGAGATAGAAGTAGAGATGGAGAGAGAGAGAAGTAGAGAGGGAGAGAGAGAGAGAGAGAGAAGTAGAGATGGAGAGAAAGAGAGAGAGAGAAGTAGAGATGGAGAGAAAGAGAGATAGAGAGAGAGAGAGAAGTAGAGAGGGAGAGATAGAGAGAGAGAGAAGTAGAGATGGAGAGAAAGAGAGATAAATAGAGAGAGAAGTAAAGATGGAGAGATAGAGACATACCTTGAAGAAAAGAAGAGATTCGGCGGGTATTTATAGACTCGAGTTTTAGCGGCGGCATATAGATTACCGCCCCTAAAACTTATATTTTCCGCACCCGCGAGCTGAATTCAATTTGAAAATCGCGCTTAAACTTTTAGCGGTGGTAATTACCACCCCTAAAAGTACAGTCAAAATTGAAACGCGGGAAAAATTCTCGCTTGTACCATTAGAAATGGTCTTTTAGCGGCGGTAACTGGCGTACCGCCGCTAAAAGTAATTTCTGGTTTTTTAATAAATGGCTTTTAGGGGCGGTCATCTGGTTACGGCCCCTAAAAATGGACTTTTAGGGGCGGTAATACGGTTACCGCCCCTAAAAGGGGCCTTTTAGGGGCGGTATGTACCGCCTCTAAAGGTCCAACTATAGTAGGAGTCGGTTCTTCTTCAAAAAATGAAAAAGGTCTTTACCGGCGGTTTAACCGCCGGTAAAGAACGTGTTATGGGGTTATTACTGCCAGTTTTTAAAACCGCCGGTAAAAGTTGCACATTATTTCGCCGAGACAAATTTTTTTACGACGGTAGGCGCCTTAGAGCCCCTAAAATGGACTTGTAGCGGTGGTAAAGACACTACCGCCGCTAAAAGGGCCTCTTATGGGGCGGTAAAGACGATACCGCCTCTGAAAACTGGCTTTTAGGGGCGGTAATAAGATTACCGCCGCTAAAAGGGCCTCTTATGGGGCGGTAAGACGACACCGCCTTTGAAAACTGGCTTTTAGGGGCGGTAATAAGATTACCGCCGCTAAAAGGGCCTCTTATGGGGCGGTAAAGACGCTACCGCCTGTGAAAACTGGCTTTTAGGGGCGGTAATAAGGTTACTGCCGCTAATATATGGCTTGTAGGGGCGGGAAGGATCTCACCGCCCCTGAAACCATCTTTTAGGGGCGGTAATATGTTTACCGCCGCTAAAAGTGTTATTACCGACGGACTGATACCGCCGGAAATAAGGCTTTTTTTGGCGGGACCTTCCCGCCAATGTGTTGGCGGCGGTAGCTATGTTGCCGCCGGTAAAACTTACTATAGCGGCGGTACCTATCGCCGCTAAAGGCTATTTCGCGCTGAAAAAATGCGCGCCATAAAATTTTCGCGCGAAAAAAATGGTAAATTAATTTTTAGAGGCGGAAAGTGCTTTTACCGCCGGTAATAGTGCTTTTAGAGGCGGGAATTACGTTACCGCCGCTAAAAGGTGCCGCTAATTCTCTTCATTTTTGTAGTGGACGCTATGCATTCAACAAAATTTGATCATTTTTGAAGGCTGTGTTGAAGGGAAGAAAGTGAAGAAGTGGACTACAGCAATTCAGGGGAGTTGTTCTAGCTGGCTGTTATTTGAAAATTAGGAAGTAAGCAACCTGTTGAATGTTCTAGACAGGATGGAAGTTAAGGTGAATCAATCTAGACTGCTAGGTTCATTCTACTCAAAAGAGAGAGAAATGCTTGTAGAGGAGCACCATAACCAATGAGGGAAATTCCTTTGTCTTTCCTGTTATGAGAAAAGTCAAAAAGTCAAAAAAACCAATCATACTTATTCTACTCTTAACAAACCCCAACGTCGGGTCGCCATATGTGGCTAGCACAATCAAGTATGCAATAAACATGGACCCTTACTTGGTAAGGAAGGAGAGGACATGGGACCTGCTAAATCTAATACAAAAGAATGAAACTCTAGGTTCAGTTCAAAACCATGGGTGCTCCCCTGTTCTTACCGTCTGACCCTGACAAACAGATTGGGGTTTGGCCATATTGTGCCGACAACCATACCATACCAAATTTGTTCAGATGTGGTAGAGAAATTGGTGGAAGTTCGTGATCCAAAGAAGGAAAGCGTATTTGCTATCACTAGGCACAAGGCCATCTGCTCAGCAAATTCCAAACATGAAGCCCAGGAAATCATGGAGATAAGGTCAATTAGTAATAGGAATTTCAACCTTTTCTTCCATGGGATGCACTTCAATGGCAGGTCGTAGACCAATCCTTTTCAACAAAGAGGGTGTTTGGTGACTGTGCGCACCTAAATTTGACCTAGATCGCACACGGGGCGCACGGGGAAGTTCGTGCGTACCTCGGGACTTTCGGAGTTGCCACTGCCTGAGCGGTGCAGGCAGACACGGTGATTGCCCTATCCCGGTCTAAGTCTGGTCTGCGGCTTTTCAGAGTTCTAGCTAAGTCCTCGATTACGTCCGGGGAAGTCCTAAGACACCTCGGCCCGCCCCGTCGATCTGACGGGTCCTTTGGGTCTCCCTGGTTTTTGAGTCAATCTCACCCTTCCTAAACCAGCATGCTGTTTATTGGGTCTGGCGGGGCCCTCTGAAGGTGTGGGTTCCTTTTACTTTGATTTTATCTTTATATTTAGTGGAGTGAGTCGAACCCGAGCCCTGCTGGAAGACCCGTGGGTTGCCATGATTGGGCTGGGGCCCATTTGGTTTATTGGGTAACCCATTTGGTTATTTATTTAAATTTTATTTATTTACAATTTATTTGGGCTTAGTGGGCTTGGAATGGGCCCATGAGCCAGAGATCAAGTGGCCTAGAGCCCGTTTGTTGAAAACGGGCCCGGCATGGGCCGGTCAAAGGTGGGCCCCTTAAGTGGGCCAAAGGGGGGTCTTGGTGGGCCCATTTAGGCCCATGGTCCATAGGGAGCTAAGAATAGCCCAATTAACCTCTTGGAACGGGTCAGGTTAGTTCGGGTCGGAACAAATCCAACCGGGCCAAAAATTGTATTATTTTAAGTTATTTCACAATCGCCCGTATTTGCTATACGGGCTAGCCTTGCCCGTAAGTACAATTCGGGTCAGGCTCGCCCGTATAGTAAATACAGGCACATTCAGCCCGCTCTAAGTATACGGTCACACTTGAATTTGCAACTTTGCATAGAATTTGATTGGGATCAACTTGACGGCCTTCATGGGATGTTCGGCGACCTTCTACTTGAATTCTGTAGTGCTCCCCAGATGCTCCATTTGTTTCATTTGGCTTAAAAAGCCACTTTTATTTGTCTTTCCATGCTTCCCAAAAGCTCATTTTTCTTGTAGTCCCACATAACCATTGCCAAGAGAGGAGAAGGGGGAGATTAGAGGGATGTAAGGGATCTTTAAAAGGGAGTCACATCTCTCCTTGTCAATTAAGCAAAAACAATTAATAAAGTATCTTAAACATTAGTTAAAGTGTCCCTTTTTAACTTAAGACATTTTTTCTTTCCTTAAGAGGAGTTTCCTCCATGTTGTGGAGAGTTCATCACCATGCAAAACAGAAGAAAACAGGTGAGATATAAATAACAAGATAAAAGCATGTTTAGGAAGCATTAAATTCAATGTATAATGAATAATACATTACCGGAAACATTTCTTTGCTATTACCTTGTTCTTGGTGATATGTGATGGTGCTCCGGGAATTTTGACAGCGCTTCTGTGTCTCTACGGATTCCTCGAATGGGTTTTGCAAAGGGTCTTGAGGGGTTGTTTATGCTTACAGAGTGAAAGGGTAGAGTTTAGGCAGCAATTCAGGGGCAAAATGGGTATTTGGTGTTTGGGATTGGGGTGGCAGCACTTGGGCAGAGGTTGGCCATGGAAAGCATCAAGAGGGAGTGGGTGTAGGCCAAAGGGAATGGCCTCCTCGAATGGGGTGGGGGGGGGGGGGTGCTAGCTTCTCTATTTATAGGCAAAAAGGTCGGGCCTGTATTTGAAATACGGGCGAAAAACGAACATTTACAAATCTCGCAGAATCGGACGTACGAGACGCGTGCCCTGCCGTACAGTGACACGTGTCCTCTTCTAGAAGCCTGCCCGTATTTCAAATACGGGCATGCCCTGAAATACGGGGGAGCACGTTTTTAAAATGTTCGGATTTCAAACCATTATTCAATTTGATTTTATATTTGATTTTCTTTTATTATTTTATTATAAACGAGATTCTCTTTACTTAAAATATTTTAAAATATTTACTATATTAATAAATATATTTATTTTTTTTATTTTATGGGTTTAGTCTGTTTTCTATTGCTTTTTTGCCACGTGGGCAGTTTTTCTGAAACTTCAACTACCCATAACTTCTTTGTCCGATGTCCGATTTTAGTAAACTTAGTGTCGTTGGAACCGGCTCGGAACCACCTATCCACTGGGATCAAGTTTGGCAGCTGAATTGGGGTCGAGCTTTGGAACCATGTCGAAATACCACGTGAGCTTTGGATCAAGTTTGGCAGCTGACTTTTGGGGAGCAAAAAGTCACTTTTTGCTCCCCAAAAGTTTTACCAACTCCTAACTTTCTCATCCGGACTCCGATTCCTGCAAACTTAGTTGCGTTGGAACCGTGTCGAAATAATCTTTTCAATGAGATAAAGTTTGATGGCCAAATTCACTTGAATCAAAAATTCAATTTTTTTACCCTCTCAAGGTTTGACTTTTAGTTTGACTTTTCATTCTTCTTTATTTTAAGGGGTGCAAAAACCAGGTTCTAACAGCTGCCCCTCTTTGTCGGAGTCACCTTGGGGATGAACAGCAAAGAAGAAAAAAGAACCTTATTTTTGCGCCTTGCATTTCTGTCAACATGGTCGACGAGCTCAATCATTGAATTGTCTTCAGTGAAAAGGAAGTGTCAGATGTCTGGCATCACTTCCTGGCTTTGGAATCCCTATACCCTCTTTTGGGTTTGAATAGGGCAGTTTTGTATTTTGAAAAGATAAGATTGGATCTGAACTCATCAGCCTGTTTCGGCGTTGATGCAAGGCACTTAATAATGTTCCTTTCTTCTTGTTCGTTCCATTAAAACTTTTAGTGATTTCAGTTTCTTTTTTATTTTTATCAGGCCATGGTAAGGTTTGGGAGTGCAGGTGGGAGGATGGGAGGAAGCTTTTGCGCTGCTGTCCATCATCTCGAAGACCACACACCTACTCTAGCCTATGCTATGAATCAAAATTTACAATAAGGGGCGAAATTGGCCCATTATTGCTTTTTGTTTCTTTTCCTTGCCAGGTTCTTTCTTTGTCGAGGTGTTAAATCTTCTCTTCCCACTCATGAGCTACTCCATTGGGGGTCTGGTGAGAATATGATCTACCTAGATGACTCCCTGGGGATTATTGCAATGCTTTTCTTTACTCTTGAAGTTCTTGCTGGAGGGTTTGAGGATCTTGACGGTCTTCTTTTTTCTGAGCTCCGCTGGGGATGAAAGGGAAGAAGCCTCTGCTGGGGAATGAAGGATCAAAGTATCCTCCTCATGTTCATCTTTGCATCTTATTCCTTTCTTCTTTGAATCTGTACAAAGACCAAAACATCAGTGTTTGCTCCACTGGGGATATGCATGGTGGGTTTATTTTAAGCCTTTTACTCATCACAATCAAAAATGGCTATTGATTAAGGTAATGAACCCTTCTTCAAGCATTAGCAGCACTATTGGGGAAGTTTCAAAAAGTAGTTAAGCAGAATAATTATAGAAAAACACAGACGTGATAGTGTGTGTTCGTGCCTACAATTATTATAAGAGTCAATCCTTAAGTTAGACAGATTAGTGTGCTCAATATTTTCAACCTTGTCATCATGGGCCATTGTGAAGGGCTGACTTCAAACACAGTCTACCAGTTTGGACTCTTCAGATCACTTGGCTGTTTCCACTTAGCACACTGCCCATTCTGTTCTTACCGCATTCCCCTTTCTAATCAAGGTATGACAATTTTTTTTATTTTTACCACGACTGACCCTTTTTGCACATAGTGCCCTTTTTGGGTTTTAGCCATGTCTGGTCCTTTCAGGGAGAATCAAATTCCGTCATTACCAGAAAACACAGATTTGACCGTTTCGCTCAAGATCATTCCCTTTGGGATCCGAGAGGTCTTCAAGATAGGACGAAATGTAGGCTAAGCCAGGGTTTTAAAAGAAAGATAAGTGGCTCAAAAAGGCTGTAACTTTATAGGCTTGTACAGTGTTCCTTTTATTGTTGGGGTTTACATCCTGGCTTACTCTTTTGATGTGGGGTTCACATTTTCCCCGTTTTGTTTTGCTCTTACTTTTCACGACTCTTTTCTTTTCTTTTTCTTATTTTCTTTGCAATTGCTCTTTATTTTTTTTTTTTCGAGACCAGGAATGCCCATTTTGATGTGAAGGAACACCTGCACTAGGTTTGAAAAGAAATTTTCAGGCCCAAAAGTGTCTAACTAGGGGAACCTTTTAGGGTGTTTGGGAGGATTTATAGGCTTAGGGGAGAGTCAAGGATGGCCTTTCTTCATTTCCCAATTGGAATGATCTCAAGAGTAATACAGTTTGACTGCATCTGCATTTATTGGCTCAGGAAAAATAGTTCCATCCATCTCTTGTAGGATTAGCGCTCCTCTGGACAAAACTTTGTGTACTATGAATGGTCCTTCATAGTTTGGCTTGAATTTCCCTCTATTGTCTTCTTGGTGGGGGAATATCTTCTTCATAAAAATGTTTCCCACCTTGAAGTGTCGTGGTATTATTTTCTTGTTATATATCCGAGCTGCTCTCTGCTGATAGAGTTGCCCGTGGCATAAAGCCTTAACTCTCTTCTCATCAAGCAATTGCAACTGGTCAAACCTTGATTCTTCCCATTCAACATCATCAACCTCTGTTTCTTTCAGAATTCTGAGTGAGGGGATCTGTACTTCCACAGGAAGAACTGCTTCCATTCCGTATACAAGGGAAAAAGGAGTTGCTCCAGTCGATGTTCGGATTGAGGTCCGATATGCATGTAGGGCATAGGGCAATTTCTCATGCCAGTCTCTGTAAGTAACTACCATTTTCTCCAATATTTTCTTCAGATTTTTGTTAGCAGCCTCCACTGCTCCATTCATCTTGGGCCTATATGCTGTAGAATTGAGATGTCTGATCTCCAAATCTTCGCACATCTTGTCCATGTCCTTGTTATTCAAATTCTTGGCATTGTCTGTGATAAGCGCTTCCGGTACACCATAGCGACAGACAATATTGTTTTTGATGAACTTTAATACATGTGACCCCTTGACATCTGCAAAGGACACAGCTTCCACCCACTTGGTAAAATAGTCAATTGCAACCTGGATGAATTGATGTCCATTTGATGCCTTCGGATGGATTTCTCCAATCGTGTCAATTCCCCAGATGGCAAAGGGCCAAGGCGAAGTCATTAAGTACAGAGTGTTGGGCGGTGCATGAATATTATCAACATAAACTTGGCATAACCGGCATTTCCTTACATGAATGTGGCAATCGTGTTCTATAGTCAACCAGTAGTAACCCATTCTCAAGATTTTTCTTGCTATCATGTACCCATTCATATGTGCGCCACATTGTCCCCCATGGACTTCGTCAATCAGTTGGTGTGCTTCTTCTTCTGTTACACATAGCAGCAGTGAATCATTGTAGGACTTCTTGTATAGCTTGCCCCCACTAAGGAAGAACTGTCCTGCTAGCTTCTGAATCGTGCGCTTCTCAGCTGCCGTGGCATTTTCTGGCAAAGTCCTATCTTTCAGATATCTCATTATGTCTGCATACCAGGGTTCCCCTTTTGGTGTGCTCTTCTCAACACGAAAGCAGTAGATAGGAGAACGCCGCACTTCTATCTCCAACGGTTGTACCCAAGTGCCACCAGTGATGGTTACCATAGATGCCAGTGTTGCCAGGGCATCTGCAAACTGATTCCTATCTCGTGGCATATAATCAAATGTCACGCTTTTGAACTGTCCTTCCAACTCCTTAATCAGTTCTTGATATGGCACCAATTTTTCATCTCTAGTCCTCCAATCTCCCATTACTTGGTAAATGATCAGACAAGAGTCACCATACACTTTCAACTCTTGCACATTTATTTCGATTGCGGCTTGCAAGCCTAACACACATGCTTCGTACTTTGCCATGTTGTTAGTACAATCGAACAATAGTTTTGCTGCTATTGGATGATGGATTCCCTCTGGGGAAATGATTACTGCTCCAATCCCTTTCCCATTGATGTTGACGACCCCATCAAAGAACATTTGCCATCCGGCTTCCTCTTCTGCTGACTCAGCATACATTATTTCATCATCTGGCAATCCGGTTATAAGAGGCTTATAGTCAGGCACAGGGTGTTCCGCTAGGTGATCTGCTACTGCCTATCCCTTTATTGCCTTTCTCATGGTGTAAACAATGTCATACTGAGATAAGATAACCTGCCACTTGGCTATCCTTCCAGTGGAGATTGGCTTTTCAAAAATGTACTTTAGGGGATCTGTATCTGAAATCAAAAAGACAGTATGACTGAGCAGATAATGCCGGAGCTTCTGAGCTGCCCATACCAATGTGCCACAGGTCTTCTCAAGCAATATGTATCTTACTTCATAATTGGTAAATTTCTTGCTCAGATAATAAATTGCTTGCTCCTTCCTTCCTATATCATCATGCTGCCCTAGGACACATTCGGCCGCTGTTTTTGTGACTGATAAGTACATGATTAAAGGTCGTCCTGGTACAGGGGGAACCAAAGTTGGCGGACTCATTAACTAAGCCTTGATTTTGTCAAACGCTTCTTGACAATCCTCATTCCAGACCACTGGGTTATCCTTTTTTAGCAATTTGAATATTGGTTCGCACACGGGAGTCATCTGTGCGATGAACCGACTGATGTACTGTAATCTGCCAAGGAAACCTCTCACTTCTTTCTCTGTGGATGGGGGAGGCATCTCCAATATGGCCTTTAATTTGACTGGGTCAACTTCAATTCCTCGTTTCCCAACGATGAATCCAAGTAGCTTCCCTGATATAACACCGAACACACACTTATTCGGGTTTAATCTGAGCTTGCATTCCCTGAGCCTGTCAAACACCTTTCCAAGGTTTACCAAATGACTTTCCTCTTCTTTTGACTTTGCAATCATATCGTCCACGTATACTTCCATTTCTTTGTGCATCAGGTCGTGGAATAGCAAAGTCATTGCTCGCTGGTATGTGGCGCCTGCATTCTTCAACCCGAATGGCATCACTTTGTAGCAATACGTGCCTCAATGTGTGATGAAGGAAGTCTTCTCCATGTCTTCAGGTGCCATTCGTATCTGATTATACCCGGAGAAACCATGCATAAAAGAGAACATGGAGTGAGTTGCAGTATTATCAACCAATATATCAATGTGAGGCAACGAAAAGTCATCTTTCGGGCTTGCCTTGTTCAGATCCCTGTAATCAACACACATCCTGACCCTTCCATCTTTCTTGGGGACTGGCACGATGTTTGCTAACCATTCTGGGTATTCTGTGACTTTCAAGAACCCAGCTTTCAACTGCTTGGCGACCTCTTCTTTGATCTTCAGGGCCCATTCCGGTTTCATGCGTCTGAGTTTTTGCTTTACTGGTGTGGCCTCAGACTTTATTGGTAACCGATGCACAACTAAATTCGTGTCTAACCCAGGCATATCCTCGTATGACCATGCAAACACATCAGTGTAAGATTTTAGAAAATCAGTTATCTGTGTTTTCTGTAATAATGTCAGTTTTTTACCAACTTGAAGAATCCTTGGTTGTGCTGTTTCACCTATGTTGATAGGTTCAGTTTCCTCAATATTAGCCTGGAGACCCTTTTCATGCTTGTCCAAGGCAAATTGCATTTCAGGCGGAGTCTCCCATGATTCATCATTATCCTCAAGTTCAAAAGAATCGCTGGGGATAATTTCTGAATCATCGGGTTGTGATGAGTAAGTGTCGCTATCTGATTCCTGCTCGACACTATGAATTTATTTTTGTTCTTTTTGATTTTTTTGTTCTTTTTGTTTGATTTTGGTAGCCTGATTATCCATCTCGTGCTTCGAATTTTTCGGGTGTGCGTCGAGATTGATACTAAGGTTGCAAGATTGAATTTGCTTGTTTGTACAATTATTAACAGAAGTAGGCAAGTACTTAAAAGACTTCATGCATTTATTGAAAAGTGCAAAAATATCTACAAGGGAAATTTCAGAAGTGAAAGAAACCCCCTGTGGAAGTTTGGCTTTGCTGATGGCACGAGGCGTTGAACTCCAGTTCTTCAGTGCATGTTTCTCCTTGCTGATGGCAGCCACTTCTTATGCCTTCCCGCTTTGTATCATGCTGACGCTGCTATCGAATGAGATGCAGATGGGATTGCTTGCCTTGCCCTTCTCTGCCGTGGTCTGATCCTGCGCTGATTCTAATGACACACTTATCCATACACTGCGATGAGGGACTGACCCAGGTATCTTGATAGTGACTTCATTGGGTGCATTTATCCTTGGTAATGCTCTTGCTACAGGTATCTCTACAGGTATCTCCCTCCTGCTGGAAGAGTGGTCATCTGGAGCCCAGTTCCCATATGTCTCGTGATGAAGCATCTCAGGAGTTATTCCTAGCACTTGTGGCATGTATTGGAACATCTGGATCAAGCCATCCTGCATGGCGGGGTGCAGCATGTGGGGAGGAGGTGGAGGAGATCTTCTCCTTGGCGTAGGCTGTCCTGAGCTATCCTGACTCTCCATCATGAAGATGTACAGGGTCGGGTTTTCCTCATCCTCTTTTGGTGTCTCAAGAACATTAAATGGCCAGACAGGTGTTCCTGCATCATCAACTAAAGCTGGAGTGACTATGGCAGGTAAGTCCTTTACTAAGGCCAATGGGTCCATTTCCTCCTTATCTGCAATTGCCTCTAGAGGCAAAGGAAGTTCTTCTCATAATTTTTGCAGATAATCAACTTCCGTTGGATCATTAAACTCATCACCCCATCCTTGGGGAATTATATTCTGGATGGCTTGTGCAGCTTCTCGCTCCATATTAGTGAAGTGATGGTATAACTGGCCATGCACACAGATGGGCCAGTGTGGATCCCTTCCTTTGATCCGAGCTTTCTTCCGTTCTACCTTCATGACAAATAGTCTGGCATAATCCTCAGGTTCTGGGACGAACCCCAGCCCAAACCCAACAGCTTTGTCACAATGTTGAATTGCTGTCTTGATGCCTTGCTTGTATTTTCCCAGTCCTTCACCTACTCAGAGGCCCCAGTCGATGCAATTAGTAGCGCCGAACATGCTCTTTCTCCTCCTTTTACGGGACTGTTCTGTCTACAGAGGAGCAGAGGTGCGATTGACCTGCACCATTTCTATTGCTTGGAAGTTCAGTGATGTAGGCAGCTCATAATCCACAAAAGGTACTCCAACCTTTTCAAATTCTCCGTGGTCCTCTGCATGGACCGTGATCAGCTCATTCCCTGAGACGAATCGAATCATCCGATGTAAAGTAGATGGGACTCCTTCTGCTTGGTGCAACCAAGGTATTCCAATTAGCAAGTTGAAGGAGGCATTGATGTCCATCAACTCGAAAGTCATGGTGAATGTCCGTTCAGCAATTACAATGTCCAAGGTGACTTCTCCAAGGGAATCCTTCCTTGCATTATCAAACCCGCGGACATTATGGGAACTTGGCTTAATCAAGTCAGAGCTCAGCTGCAGGTTGTGAAAAGTTCTGACTGGGCAGATGTTTAGGGCCGATCCATTGTCAATCATGACCTTTGTACTACGAAGTCAAAGCACCTCACTGTAATGTACAATGGTTCTGTGTGGTCACAGCCTTCGGGAGGTAGATCTGCTAAGGAAAAGGAAACAGCTTCGGGTGTGGCAATTACTGACACGACCGTTTCCAATTGATCTGGGCTGATATCATCAGGCACATGGGTATCACCAAGCACTTTCATCAGTACATCCTTGTGTTTTTCTGAATCAAACAGGAGTCGCATGATGGAGATCTGGGCAAGTGTCTTGTTTAGCTACTGAACTAGATCATACTCTGGAGTGAAAACACTGTTATGGAGTTTTGTGATCTCTTCCTCAGGGGCTTTCCCCTTCTTCTTATGGGTCTGTGGCACCTCAGCGGCCACATCCTTCCCTTTTTCTCTCCTTCTTTTTTCTTCATCAGTCTCTCCCTCTGGTGCGGGTGGAGGGTTGGGGTTTATGTATCGACCAGATCGGGTGATCCGATCGACTTCTCTTTCAGTGGAAGTGATGGTGGATTCATGGTAAATTGGTAGGAACTAGTAGGGTGGAGGTACGGCACAATAAGATGGAGGCCGAGGTGTAATTGTGATAGGTTAAGAGTAGGTGGCTCATATGAGAGGTCCATTGGGTCATTGAAGGGTTTATTCATTATGTCAAAGATATTTAAGGGAGGTGAATCAGGGATAGGTGGAGGATAGCAAGGTTCTGGTTCTAGAAGGTGGAAGTGCACCACAGGGAATCCCAAGAAGGTTTCTTCGTCCTCATCTCCATTGATGACGCATATTTGCTAATGCATTGCCCCTTCTTGGAGGTAAATCCTGACAATTTTCCCCAATCGTCCGATCAGTATAGAGGGGTCAAACTGTACTTCATTGTCATGGTCACTGATGACCTGAATCACAGATCCACTAGGGGAGGCCTTAGAGTGGTCTGGGAGAGGATTGGTAGCTGTGCCTGTGGGCGGAGTTGATGCTGCTGGTGCTGGGGGATCTACAGAGATCTTCTTGCTGTCTATCAAATCCTGTATATCATGCCTCAAATCCCAGCATCGATTAGTGGAATGTCCGGGAGCTCCAGAATGGTACTCACACCTTTCTGCCGCATTATAGTTTCGTGAGTTTACCATTCGAGGATTTGGAGGCTTGATTTGTAAGTACCCCTTCTTCAGCAGTGTTGCCAACAGTTTTGTAGGCGCGTAAGGCAGTGGGGTAAACACCCTCTTCATTCTTGCCTCCGCTTCTTCTCTAGTCCTTCTTATGGGTTGCCACTGGCCTTCAGGCCTCTGAAAGATATGGTAAGAATTAACAGCCTGGGCTTCCTGCCTTCTGGGCTCTTGCCCCTGGCTTCTACCACTCTGTCTTGCTGCTGCCCTTCTCTGTGTAGGGCCCTGGCCACCACCATCTATCTTGCCAGCTCTTACAGCATCTTCGATTCTGTCTGCCGTCAGAATCAGGTCATTAAAATTGGATGTGCTCTGCCCTAGGAGCAAGGAGAAGAATGGCTATCCTAGAGAGGCGATGAACAGAGAAGTCATCTCTTGTTCAAGTAATGGCGGTTGGACTAGAGTTGCCAATTCCTTCCAACGTTTGGCATATTCTCTAACCGACTCCTGATTCTTTTTTGTCAGCCTCTGCAACTCTGCCCTGGTTTGTACAATCTGGCTGTTCAAACGGTATTGCTGGATGAACGTTGCTGCCAAATCATTCCAGGTTTTAATCTTAGTTTTGTCTAGACTCAAAAACCAAGTATAAGCTGTCCCAGTCAGTGACCTCTGGAAAAATTGTATCATTATTTTCTCATCTTAGCGTACTGGCACATATCTCCAGAGTACAATCGCAAATGATTCAACGGGCATCCAGTGCCATCAAACTGATGCAAATCTAGACACTTGAACTTAGGAGGGAGCTGAATATCCGAGAAGAAGCATAGGCTGTCCAGAGTAGCCTCAATAGGAATGGCACTAGGACGTAACTGCTTCACTTCCTCTCGCAAGGCTTCTACTTCTGCTTTGTTTGCTGCCATCTTTTCTTCAAATTGGGCCTACTAAGTCCGATACCAGTCTTCTTCTTCTTGCCCCAGCTGGATAGGTGCAATAGTCTGTGAAAGAGGTACTGCTTGTGGAGGTGGTGGTGGCACCAATGGAGGTGGATATACAGGGTACGGTGGTGGAGCATCCGTCTGTGGTGGAGCAATTGGTTGCTGCAGGGTCACTGGTGCAAGAGGGGGAGCCATCCTGAGTTCTATTAATTCTGCCATTAATTTTTGAATAATAGTCCCCATACTGTCAATCCTCTGCTGTAGATCAGTCACTGTCTGCGTCTGGCTGGACTCTGCCTGGTCCTGTCCTGTCGAGGTCTATTCCCTTGACTGCTCCATCTCAAGTCTTTTTCTAGATCTTAACATGTACGGGCTTCGGAAAGCAATTTTGGTACCTGGGAAGGGCAACCAGCGGATATTAGTGCAACTTATATTAAAGGCATAATGCATGATTACTAATATATTCTAACTGTGATTATTTTATTTGATTTACTTTGAAAAAAGATAAGGATTCTTAAGCTTGGTCTATTTTAGCCAAACGGCTGGGGGAGAGAACCCGGTTTAGACTGGTTTGTTTTTAACAAACGGTTGGGAAAGAGAAGCCCGTTTAGACTGGTCTGTTTTAGCCAAATGGCTGGAAAAGGGAACCCTAGACTGATCTATTTTAACCAAATGGTTGGGAGAGAGAACCCGGTTTAAACTAGTCTGTTTTAGCCAAACGGCTGGGAAAGGGAACCCGAGATTTAAAAAGGTTGGTTTGAGCTCAGTATCACAAGGTTGGACAATGTAAAGTCTCCGCAGGGGGTGAGTTGAACAGCAACACCCAGGTGTACCTTCGCCAATTGCCAGTTTAATCGCTGGTGGTGTTGGTGCCTAAGTTCGGCTAGTAATTCCCGGGCATACCTTAGCTAGTCGTTGGCTTAATTGCCTTTGACTTTGGCGCCTCACAACGGGGAAGGCTATGCCGGGACGATCTTCCGCCAATTTTCTGGTTTAATTACCAGTGGCTTCAGTGCCCCAAACTTCGGCTAGGGATATCCGAGCGTGCCTTAGCTAGTCGCTGGCTTAATTGCCTTTGACTTTGGCGCTTTCAACGGGGTATGCTATGCCAGGACAATCTTCCACCAATTTTCTAGCTTAATTACCAATGGCTTCAGTGCCCTAAACTTCGGCTAAGGATACCCGAGCGTGCTTTAGCTAATCGTTGGCTTAATTGCCTTTGACTTGGGCGCTTCACAACAAGGTATGCTATTCCAGGACGATCCTCCGCCAATTTTCTGGCTTAATTACCAGTGGCTTCAGGGCCCTAAACTTCGGCTAGGGATACCCGAGCGTGCCTTAGCTGGTCGTTGGCTTAATTGCCTTTGACTTTGGCGCTTTACAACGGGGTATGCTATGCCAGGACGATCCTCCGCCAATTTTCTGGCTTAATCACCAGTGGCTTCAGTGCCCCAAAAGGTTAACTAAATGTTCTTGAGAAAGACACAAACGGGTGTGATCTGAGCTCAAAGGGTTGGGGGTTCCTTATCTAGAACACTTGCTGGGTTTCAAGACATTGAGATGATTGATTGAGACTTTAAGATAGCGGCCGTTTGAGGCCAGATTGCCTATGGAGGACTTCAATTTTCTTTATTTTATCTCTATCTTTTGATCTTTGTCTTCGCAAATTAAATAAGACAATGAATTTAACAGAAACTTAATTGCAATATCAAAGTTCAAGTACATAACATCAAGCAAATTAAAGGATTAGATTCAGAATTACAACAAACCCAGGGTCTAACTAGGTTGGTCATCATCATAATGAGAGGACACGTCTCGCCTTCTCAAGGCACGCAGAAGTTTATTTCGTAGACGTCTGCCCTCTTTTGCGTGTCTGCGCATGGTGTCAAGCTGCTGTTGAAGGGCCTCATTGGCCTGCTTGTTTTTACGCTCGAAATCCACGTATGCACGGTGGATTCGAGAATGAGATTCCCGCAATTCGACCACCCTATCTCTGTATGTGTCAGGGGGCGGAATTGGGATATCGTCAGAGGTGACGATATGGAGAGGAGGTGGGCTGTCTAGGCCAGTTTCTCGAGCAATACATTGTTCGTAATCACGAACATCGGATGCAGTAAAAATGTCCTCTTGGAGTATGTGCACGTGTTGCCATTCCTTCACCAATTTTTTCTTCAATTCCCATGTAAATGGGCCAGTTAATCCTTCCGCCTCATCCTTGATCGGTATTCCTTGAGACTTCCCAAACTGTCTTAGAATTCGAACCGGATAGTATGGCATGGCATGAGTCAAGCCTATCAAGGCTAGGCAATGTCTTTTCCTAAAAGCTATGACAGGGGTATATGCTTGGTCAAATGTGTCTCCCCATCTTATATCAATTTTCCCGCTTTGTTGGAGAAAGTGGTCAAACCAGTCCTCTCTGGAGGGTAAGTCTGGTCTAATCTCTCTTCGGGCCATCAAGGTGACATTGTCACGGACGTACCCATAATGTGGGCTGACAGGTTCAGCAACCATCAGGTGATCTTGAAGCCAAATGTGTAGGAGAGGAGCGCATCCCTGAAACCTCCTAGTTCCGTTCTTGGTCATGGTCAAGGCATGGTATAGCTAAGCAAGAATCAATGGCGCAATTCGGAATTTCACTTGGAGTTGGTCTACAATCTCCATGAGGGCCAAATTAATGGTGTCTCCCCCAGTAGGAAAAAAAATCTGTGACAGAACCATGAGGGTAAAGGTGTCCCATCAAACACGGGGTCTTTCCTGCTTTTTATCCCTTATCTTTTCAGCAAGGAAGGTTTTAGAGACCCGCGTGAATGCTTGGTCACCTCCTAAAGTCTGGAATTCTCCTCTAGGTAGGCCAAAGAAAATATAAGCTTCATTCTTGTAGCTATATTTGATGTTTGGCCTGGCTGGTTCTCCATGGTCACGGAACCAGAGGAATAATTCAAATTCCTCAATTGTAGGGGTCAACTCATTAGTCCCAAATCTAAAGAGGGAAAGTTGGGGATCCCAGAAAGGCAGGGCTGCTTGAATCATGTCCCAATTAATGGGCACATTTAACAGGGAGAGAGTTTGTCCCATATGGTATTTCTGTTCCCATTTAATTTGCTCATCTCCTTGCAATTGCCTTGTCCAAGAACGGATCCAAGGGGTATCAAAGGCGCACTTTTAAGCGAATTCTCTCAGTCGAAGATGAAGATGCCATGCCGACTATCCGATTGAAATTCCAAGTCAATTTAGGGTTTTCCACCAAGAACTCTAAATTAGTCTAAGGCACATAACAGGATATGCAAAAATTAAATCAATGCCTAAGCAATTTATGCAATTATTAAACGCAAGAATTAAATGCAAGCACTCAAGTTATGTGGTCTTAAGGGTTATGTCCTTTAAATATTTGGAAAGCACATTCAGGTCTTAGTCGGCCTTTTCTTTCATCTATTCTTTCATCTAGTCTTTCATCTGCCCTTGGTGTCGAACTGAAAACAATATTTACAACTTGCCTTCGAGGGCGAACTTTATAAAAATAAATCTGCAAATAGAATCACCTTTAGGGTTGTTGAGAACCCAAAAGGAGGGTACAAGTTTGCTGCTCAGCAAGTGGGCTGAAATCCTATTTCTAGGGTTTTTCTGCCTCTGTTCTGACCCATTTATGTCTGATCTGGCCAGCTTTCATCTGAACCAAGACCGACTTGGATGCACGGATTAAATCGGGTTAATGTCCTTAAATTAGGGTTAAGACAAACAAAGGTGGGGGTTAATGCCCCAGATTGATTTTACCCGTATTTGTTCATTCATGTTCATGTTCACATCAGGGTTTATCAGAAGTGATACGTGGGGAAGGATACCCAGCCCGAGGCATTTGCCTGCAAAGATCTGACCCAAGTACTAGACCCCTCGCATACCATGGTAAGAAACCAATGGCGCTTGAAGAGTCCAGAAACCTGGGGAGATGGGTTTACCCTGCTTTCCCCGGCAAGCCACGAGAGCGTAGGGCTAATACCATCCCAAAAGTAAGTTTCTCGATTGAAGAAGGGTGGCTGCTAGAAAGATCTAGGTTTTGGTTAAAAAGAGTAGTCACAGAGGCATTCCATTCGAATCATCCATGCAGACTCCCTCGTGCATGTCACCCTATGCAGTTAAAAAATTCATTCACGGTGTAGTGAAGTGCTTGTATGTGCAGTGGGGTCAAGTGCTGTGTCTGTTCGGGTGATTCTCGGATAAGGGCCAACAAAGGGTTCCCTAATGTCGCATTTATAGTAAGAGTATAGAACAACAAGCAATACAATGTCTGGGTGGATCCCCAGGTAAGCGGAGGATCACAGGGAACCACTTAAATTCCACTTTCCTTAGGCAATTATCTCGTCCCTCTGACAGGATCCCCCAATATCATGTAATTACATGTATTCCATACCTTACTAAGGTTGGACAAAAAGTACTTCCTTAGTTGACTTATATCCTCCTAGTTGACTCATTTGATAACCAGGGTCCAGCTGGGTTGAGGGATCCCCAGCGGAGTTTCCTTATGCTATCACTAGGCACAAGGCCATCTGCTCAGCAAATTCCAAACATGAAGCCCAGGAAATCATGGAGATAAGGTCAATTAGTAACAGGAATTTCAACCTTTTCTTCCATGGGATGCACTTCAATGGCAGGTCGTAGACCAATCCTTTACAACAAAGAGGGTGTTTGGTGACTGTGCGCACCTAAATTTGACCTAGATCGCACACGGGGCGCACGTGGAAGTTCGTGTGTACCTCGGGACTTTCGGAGTTGCCACTGCCTGAGAGGTGCAGGCAGACACGGTGATTGCCCTATCCCGATCTAAGTTTGGTCTGCGGCTTTTCAGAGTTCTAGCTAAGTCCTCGGTTACGTCCAGGGAAGTCCTAAGACACCTCGGCCCACCCCGTCGATCTGACGGATCCTTCGGGTCTCCCTGGTTTTTGAGTCAATCTCACCCTTCCTAAACCAACATACTGTTTATTGGGTCTGGCGGGGCCCTCTGAAGGTGTGGGTCCCTTTTACTTTGATTTTATCTTTTTATTTAGTGGAGTGAGTCGGACCCGAGTCCTGTTGGAAGACCCGTGGGTTGCCATGATTGGGCCTGGGGCCCATTGGGTTATTGGGTAACCCATTTGGTTATTTATTTAAATTTTATTTATTTACAATTTATTTGGGCTTAGTGGGCTTGGAATGGGCCCATGAGCAAGAGATCAAGTGGCCTGGAGCCCGTTTGTTGAAAACGGGGCCGGTATGGGCCGGTCAAAGGAGGGCCCCTTAAGTGGGCCAAATGGGGGTCTTGGCGGGCCCATTTAGGCCCATGGTCCAAAGGGGGCTAGGAATAGCCCAATTAACCTCTTGGAACAGGTCTGGTTAGTTCGGGTCGGAACAAATCCAACCGAGCCAAAAATTGTATTATTTTAAGTTATTTCACAATCGCCCGTATTTGCTATACGGGCTAGCCTTGCCCGTAAGTACAATACGGGTCGGGCTCGCCCGTGTAGTAAATACGGGCACATCCAGCCCGCTCTGAGTATACGGTCACACTTGAATTTGCAACTTTGCATAGAATTTGATTGGGATCAACTTGACGGCCTTCATGGGGTGTTCGGTGAGCTTCTACTTGAATTCTGTAGTGCTCCCCAGATGCTCCATTTGTTTCATTTGGCTTAAAAAAACCACTTTTCTTTGTCTTTCCATGCTTCCCAAAAGCTCATTTTTCTTGTAGTCCCACATAACCATTGCCAAGAGAGGAGAAGGGGGAGATTAGAGGGATGTAAGGGATCTTTAAAAGGGAGTCACATCTCTCCTTGTCAATTAAGCAAAAAGAATTAATAAAGTATCTTAAACATTAGTTAAAGTGTCCCTTTTTAACTTAAGACATTTTTTCTTTCCTTAAGAGGAGTTTCCTCCATGTTGTGGAGAGTTCATCACCATGCAAAACAGAAGAAAACAGGTGAGATATAAATAACAAGATAAAAGCATGTTTAGGAAGCATTAAATTCAATGTATAATGAATAATACATTACCGGAAACATTTCTTTGCTATTACCTTGTTCTTGGTGATATGTGATGGTGCTCCGAGAATTTTGACAGTGCTTCCGCGTCTCCACGGATTCCTCGAATGGGTTTTGGAAAGGGTCTTGAGGGGTTGTTTATGCTTACAGAGTGAAAGGGTAGAGTTCAGGCAGCAACTCAGGGGCAAAATGGGTATTTGGTGTTTGGGATTGGGGTGGCAGCACTTGGGTAGAGGTTGGCCGTGGAAAGCATCAAGAGGGAGTGGGTGTAGGCCAAAGGGAATGGCCTCCTCGAATGGGGGGGGGGGGGGGGGGGCTGGCTTCTCTATTTATAGGCAAAAGGTCGGGCCTGTATTTGAAATACGGGCATGCCTTGCCCGTACTTCAAATACGGGCATGCCCTGCCCGTACTTGAAATACGGGCGAAAAACGCACATTTGCAAATCTTGTAGAATCGGACGTACGGGACGCATGTCCCGCCGTACAGTGACGCGCATCCTCTTCTAGAAGCCTGCCTGTATTTCAAATACGGGCATGCCCTACCCGTATTTCAAATACGGGCGAGCACGTTTTTAAAATGTTCAGATTTCAAACCATTATTCAATTTGATTTTATATAAGATTTTTATTCGATTTTCTTTCATTATTTTATTATAAACGAGATTCTCTTTACTTTAAATATTATTAAAATATTTACTATATTAATAAATACATTTATTTTATTTATTTTATGGGTTTATTCTGTTTTCTGCTGCCTTTTTGCCACATGGGCAGTTTTTCTGAAACTTCAACTACCCATAACTTCTTTGTTCGATGTCCGATTTTAGTAAACTTAGTGTCGTTGGAACCGGCTCGGAACCACCTATCCACTGGGATCAAGTTTGGCAGCTTAATTGGGGTCGAGCAAAAAGTCATCTTTTCGCTCCCCAAAAGTTTGACCAGCTCCTAACTTTCTCATCCGGACTCCGATTCCAGCAAACTTAGTTGCGTTAGAACCATGTCGAAATGCTCTTTTCAATGAGATAAAGTTTGATAGCCAAATTCACTTGAATCAAAAAGTCAATTTTTTGACCCTCTCAAGGTTTGACTTTTAGTTTGACTTTTCATTCTTCTTTATTTTAGGGGTGCAAAAATCAGGTCTAACAATGACAGTAGAAGGCATGCCAATGCACTTGATGGCTGATTCAACATTTATGACAATGGCACGACGACTATGAGAGGCTTGTCAATGATTGGAACCCAAGTATTGCAAAGAATGAAATGGGGAGTATACAACTCAACTTTCAAGAGGAGCATGCAAGTTGCATCCCAAGAATGCTATGCCTTTAGGATGTTAGCATAGTCTTCAAAACTTATCTAATTATACAAGATACTGGTTCAGTGGGAAAGGAGGTTGGAAGTCCCCATGCAAGGGTGTTGAAGAAGATGATGACGCGGCCTCACCTATGCCACTTGTCTTTATCCCAATTGAAAAAGAGAAGAGTAGTAGGGGTGTGCGCGCGTGGGAAACGCGGCACGGGGTGATTCGGAGTCGCCACCGCCTGATGGGGTGCAGGTGGACACCTGGGTGCCTAATCTTGTCTATTTAGGGCTTTTGGTCTGCGGCTTGAGATTCTAAGTTGGTTCTCGGTTGCGGTCTAGGGAAGTCCGTAGACACCCTAGTCCACCCCGTCGGATGACGGGTCCCGTGGGTTCCCTGGTTTGAGTCAGCTTTTTAGTTGGTTTTCACCCGATTCCTAATCCAGCATGCCCTTTAGTTAAGTCTTGACGGGACCACCTGAGTGGTGTGGGTCCCTTTAGTTGATTTTATCTTGGCTTAATCTTAAGCTGTCTGGGTTTGATTGGGTGGGCCCTGTTGGAAGGCCCACGGTGTCCTCGGTGGGCTTGGGTAAGCCCGTGTGTCCATGTGGGCCTCTGTCTAAACCTAAGAGGCCCTTTGGACTTGGGTTAATGTGTTGATTTTGCTTAATTGCTTTAAGTTGGTGTTTTAGGTAATTTTCATGCAGAGGTGGGCCGGATTGGTTTGTGGGCCCCTTAGGTGGGCCTACGTGGTGGCCAAGTAATTTTATCTTTTATCTCTTTAGTTTGCCAAAGATGGGCTGGTCACTGGGCTTGGGGCCCGTGATCCAAGTTTTGGGGCTTGAAAGCCCATTCCTTTGAAGCTTAGGGCTTGCATCCTAACTTGGTTCGGTTAGCGGGCTTTGGCGGGCCCGACAAGCCCTAGCCCTTGGTCTCGGCCAAACCAGGCAATTCATACATTAATCCACACATCCAAGTTCGGATGGGCCACATTGGGCTTGGCCCGTCTGGTTCAATTAATTCACTTTACTTAGCTTGTTTAATTACATGCTTTAGGGTTCATTGGGCTTGGTGGGCCCCGTTGGAAGGCCCATGGGTGTGTCAAGTTGGACCGGTGGTCCAGGTCCCAAGTTGGGTTTCCGGGTGGCCCAAAAACCCTATCGGTTCAATTGGTTTGGTGGAAACCATCACAAAAATTCGGCAAGGATCAGCAAAACATGAAAATCACATTTCTGTGTGTATCCGGCAACTCAGGCCGGACACACATGAACTGTAAGTGATCCGGCCTGAGTGGCTGGATACATAGGGGCCATAGGTGATCCGGCCTTAGTGGCCGGATACACCTAGGCCACAGGTGATCCGGCCTGAGTTGCCGGATCACACTGGAATGACCTTTTTCGGGACTTCTGCCATTTGGGATGGTTTTCTGGACTTCCTAGGAGGCTTTCTAAAGTTTGGTGGGCCCACGCTGGTTCAGGTTTGGGATGGTAGCTCCTTTGATTGCTCTTTTTGGTTTCCCCACACAAATGGGATAGCAAAGTGGGAGGCATGTCATGGATGTGAGTGCTGCTGCTGCCCTCAGCAGCAGCTCAGGTGAGCTATGTTAGGGGAGGCTTAGGACGAAGGGAGCAGGGTTTTATAGTCCTAGGCAACGGGTGGTCACTCAACAACAACAAAACACAGCAAATATCCATTAGCATGTTATTATCAAAAAAGAAAACTCATGCTTAGGCACGCAAACAACAAGTTGAGATAAGGGATCATGGAGCATGCTTGCATACATATCTAGCATACTCACGTGGACTGACTTTCAAATGATGAAAACAGCAGCTATCATGTCATGGAAGGCCTGGTTTAACATGTAATGTACACAGCAGTAGACAAGGACCCATATGGCTTTAGCATGCATGCCACTACGCATGTAAGAGAAACACAAAGAAAGAAAAAAAAACAGCAAAGTCTAAGCTCCAGTCTCATGCTTAAAACAAGAAAGAAAAAACTGGAAGAAAGGAAAGAGAAGGGGGCTCATCATGGGGGTACATTAGATAACCTTATAGAGGAACAAGCTCCCCTTTGTAAGAGGCTTAAAGCCGAACCCAAAACAGCAAATACAAGGCACTAAAAGCGTGCAAAACTGAGTTTCCATGCCTCTTAACTGAACCTACGTGGGCTTTTTGCCATGGGTGGCTTTGTGCCATGAAAAGAATCAAATGTATGCAAAGAAATTGCAGGGAAAGAAGCTCATGCCAAGAGATAAGATAAGAACAAGAAAATCATCGAAAAAATTTGTGTTTAATATATGATGAATATAGCATGATGAGGAACCTTACCTAGTAGTCCTTAGCTCCTCTTGGAGGGTGTATGGCTTCTTTGCAGCAAAGGACCAGCTGGGGACTCCACCTCTTGACAACAACAGCAAGGCCTCCCACTCTTGGTAGAGAACAAGTGAAGAAGAAGAAGGAGTAGGAGGATGGGAGTGGTTTTGATTGATCTTGGGAGGTGAAGGAGGGCTAAGGGAGTTGAGAGAGGTGGGATCCGGAGGGGAGCAGGTGAGGGAGGGGAGCTGGAAAACAACCAAAAGCAACCAACCCCCGGAAATGAGCTGCTGTTTGCTATTTATAAGCAAACTTAATGTATCCGGCAACTCAGGCCGGATACACTAAGGTCTCCCCTTATCCGGCCTTCATGGCCGGATACACAGGCCCTTCTTTGTATCCAGTCTTCAATGCCGGATACAAAACATAATCATTTGAAATTTAAATGCCGCCGCGAGTTTGTCGGACGATTAGCACAAATCTCACGTGAAAATCTTCCTATATCCGGCCTTGGAGTCCGGTCATGAAGGGGAGCTAGTATATCCAGCATATTTGACCGGATACAATTGGGAAAATTACGAATTTGCCCTTCGACTTGACCGATTCGACTGATTCAACACTTTTGAACAATTACAGATTGATCCCTGCGAATTTCAGTTTAGTCCCTGAGACTTTTAGCAGATTTTGGATATTTACAATTTAGTCCCCGAGATATTTTGCTGCGTTGGCCGCCACTGTGCAGTTTCTGCGCCACATGTGCAGTTTCTGGTTTTCCTTTTCGGAAACTTCAACAGCTCATATCTTACTCATATGAACTCCGATTTGAGCAAACTCAATTGCGTTAGACTCATATCGGAGCCCTCTATTTAATGACATAGGGCTAAGCACTTGGCACGGGGTTCGAGGAAAAGTCAGCTTTTGGCCTTCCCTTAAGTTTGACCGCCCGTAGAACCTTCATCCGGACTCCGATTCCTGCAAACTCAGTTGCGTTGGACTCGTGTCGGGATTCTCTATTCATTGAGATAAAGCAAGGTGGCCAAATTTTACTGGATTAAAAGGTCAACTTTTCATCCCTCAGGGTTTGACTTTTTAGCCGGGTTTTGCATTTCTGGCTTTTCGGGAGCGCAAAAATGAGGTGCTTACAGCTGCCCCTCTTTACCGGAGTCACCTCGCGGATGAACGGCAAAGAGAAAAAGAATCTTGTTTTTGCGCCAGGCATTTCTGTCGATATGTTCGGCGAGCTTAGTCCTTTGAAATTTTCACTTTGAGAGGGAAGCGGCCAAATCATGTGGCGTCACTTCCTGGCTTCATAGTTTCCTTACCCTTTGCTTTTTGGGTTTTGGTAGGGCAACTCTTCAGCGTTTGATTTAAGTTTGAAAGAGATTAGATTGGACTTGAGCTCGCCAACCTGTTTCGGCGTTGATGCCAGACGCTTGACAATATTCCTTTCTTCTTGTTTGTTCCATTAAAGCTTTTAGGTGACTTCAAACTTTGATCCATTTTGTGTCTTTCATTTGAAGCTTACTTGTTTTTTTTTTTTTTTTTAGGAATTTGATGGCCAAGGGCTGGGTTAGGACGTGGACCAAATGGAGAAAGGAGGAAGGAAGAGTGGAGGAGGAGTTGCTACTGGTGAGGAGGTGCTTCCAGTGCCTCAAGGGAGCTCACACCTGCTCTATTCTATTTACAAAAGTGTGAAATCAAAAATTACAAAAAGGCCATCTTGCCCAATGATGTCTTCATTTATGCCCATTCTTCTTCATATCTTCTTATTCCTTCTTTGGTAGTGCTCTCTGGCTAGCTTGTTCTCCTGGAGAGGCTCCCTAGCTTGGTGTGACTGTCGCTGGGGATTGGGCAGGATTCTTTTCCTTATTGCCTCTCCTTTTGAGTCGAGCCTTGTTTCTGACAAGCGTGGGCGTTCTCTGAGGAAGGATACTCCACTGGGGATAAGTGGGGGATTCCTCACGCTGTCATTGTTTCTTTATAAAGCCTTTTCCTTTTGCCTGGGCTTGAGTTCTTCATGCTTGTTCCAGCTCTTGTCGGGTGCGGGAGACTCCGCTAAGGATTGATGCTTGCTTGTTTTGTCTTCTTTCCACTCCTCTTCGCAAAGCTGGCCTCTTCAAACTGGGCGAGGCTTGAGAAGTCTTCCTCATCAGGTATCACTCTCTTATTGCTTGAGGGGGCTCTACTGGGGATATGAGGGTGTCGTCCCTTGTTTGCTGAAGGCCTTCCACGGGGAATTTTGGAGGGTATTATTCTCCGCCTAATGAAAGAACTCCACTGGGGATTTTGGAGAAGACGTCTGTCATCCCCTTCTTGCTGTATCTGTGAAGTTATGAAGAGAATAAAAGGTCAGCCTTAGAATAGCTGGGGATAAATTCAAAGCATTCTTATTTTCTTTTTGCTCTGAGCCTTTTGCCCATTGCGGTTAGAAGTGGCATTTGCCAAGGTTAAGAGATTGTCAACTTAGGTTAGTAGCACATTGTGGAGCTCAAGACAGTCAAGCAGGACAATTATAGAGAAAGCAGGTGTGTCAGTGTGTGCCTGTGTCTGCAATATCAAAGATCTTTCCGAGGTCAGCCAGGACTTGGAGTGCTTGGTATTTTTCAATAGCATTGTCATCACAAGCCACTGTGAAGTTTCTGACTCAGGTGCAATCTGCTAGTCAAGGCCCCTCGGATCTGCGTATCTTTCTCAGCCTACTGTCTGCGACCGTCACTGCTCTATTCTGTATCTTGCTCTGTTCAATCCAAATACGACCAGCTTCTTTCTCTATCTCTCTCTTTTTCTTTTTTTTTTTTGACCACACAACGCCCTTTTTTCGGGTTTTCGCCGTGTCCACCCTTTCTGGGAAACTCTGAATTCCGTCATCACCGATGAATGCAGACTCAACTGTTTTGCCCTGATCATTCTTTTTGGGATCCGAGAGGTCTTAGTGATAGGACGAAACGTAGGCTTGGTCTTGGTTATGAAAGAAAGGATAAGTGGCTCAAAAAAGCTTATTCATTTGGGTTTGCAAGTGTGCTACTTTTATTGCAGGAGGGACTTACATCCTGGCTTATTTGTATCATAATATTTTTGGTGGGGTAACCATCTCCCCATTTTTTGTGCCTTTCTTTTTTCTTTCTTTTTCTATTGTATTTTCTTCTTCTTTTTGGAGTTTTTTCTGGGCAAGTAATGCCCTATTTTTTTGTTGTGCCAGGAATGCCCTGTTTGATGTGTAGAACACTTGTAATGGGTTGAAAGAATTTTAAGGCTCAAAATTGTGTAACTAAGGGAGGATTTAAGGTATTTGGGAGGATTTACAGTCTAGGGAGAGCCAAGGAGGGCCTCTCTTCATTTCCCAATTAGAATGATCTTAGGCATAGTACAGCTTGACTGCGTCTGCATTTATCGACTCAGGAAAAACTGCCTCGTCCATCTCTTGTAGGATGAGTGCTCCTCGGGACAAAACCTTGTGGACTACGAATGGCCCTTTGTAGTTTGGCTTGAATTTCCCTCGGTTGTCCTCTTGATGGGGAAAGATTCTCTTTAGTACTAGGTCTCCCACTTTGAACTGTCGTGGCTTCACTTTTTTGTTGTAGGCTCGTGCCACTCTTTGTTGATAAAGCTGACCATGGCACAAAGCCTTGATCCTTTTCTCATCAAGTAGCTACAACTGGTCAAATCTGGATTCTTCCCATTCGACGTCACTGATCTCTACTTCCTTTAGGATTCTGAGTGATGGAATCTGTGCTTCCACGGGGAGGACTGCTTCCATTCCGTATACCAAGGAGAAAGGAGTTGCCCCGGTTGATGTTCTGATCGATGTCCGATAGGCGTGCAGTGCATAAGGCAACTTCTCATGCCAGTCTCTATAAGTGACTACCATTTTCTCAAGTATCTTCTTCAGATTCTTGTTGGCAGCCTCTACTGCCCCATTCATCTTGGGCCGGTATGCCGTGGAGTTTAGATGTCTGATATTCAGATCTTCACACATCTTTTCCATGTCCTTATTATTCAGATTCTTTGCATTATCAGTGATGATCGCTTCTGGAACTCCGTAGCGACAGACTATATTGCTTCTGATAAACTTGAGCACATGAGATTTCTTTACATCCACGAAGGACATGGCCTCTACCCACTTGGTAACATAGTCAATTGCCACTAAGATGAACCGGTGCCCGTTTGAAGCCATTGGATGAACCTGGCCTATCATGTCGATTCCCCAGATGGCAAACGACCAAGGTGATGTCATGGAGTACAACGTATTCGGCGGTGCATGGATGTTGTCGGCATAAATCTGGCACAACTGGCATTTTCTAACATGAGTGTAGCAGTCTGCCTCCATGGTCATCCAGTAATAGCCCGTCCTGAGAATCGTCCTTGCTAGCATATGCCCATTCATGTGTGCACCGCACAACCCTCCATGGACTTCCTCGATCAACTTCTGCGCCTCGGCTTCTTTGACGCATAGCAGCAAAGAGTCATTGTATGACTTCTTGTACAGCCTACCTCCACTGTAGAAGTACGTATTGCCCTGCCAACCTCTGTATAGTTCGCTTCTCTGCAGTTGAGGCACCCTCTGGCAGGATTCTGCTCCTTATGTATCTCTCGATGTCTGCGTACCAAGGCTCTTCTTCGGGTGCGCTCTTCTCAATGCTGAAGCAGTAAACAGGGTAGTGCCGAAGTTCTATCTTCAATGGTTGCACCCAGGCATCATCCGTGATGGTGGCCATTGATGCCAGCGTAGCTAGTGCATTTGCAAACCGGTTCCCGTCTCGTGGCATGTAGTCAAATGTCACACTCTCGAATTCCTCTTCCAATTCCTTGACCAGTTCTTGGTATGGTACCAACTTCACATCTTTGGTCTTCCAGTCTCCCATCACTTGGTAGATGATAAGACTTGAATTGCCAAACACTTTCAGTTCTTGTATATGCATCTCGATTGCTGCTCGCAGGCCTAGCACACACGCTTCATATTCGGCCATGTTGCTAGTGCAGTCAAACAGAAGTTTCGCTGCTACTGGGTGATGGACACCATCTGGTGAGATTAACACCGCTCCGATCCCTTTTCCATTTACATTCACTGCCCCATCAAAGAACATTTGCCACTTGGTTTCTTCTGCCTCTTCTGTGGATTCGGCACACATCACATCTTCGTCCGGGAAGTGAATCAGGAGCGATTGGTAGTCAGGTAGTGGATGCTCTGCCAAATGATCGGCTACAGCCTGCCCTTTTATTGCCTTTCTAGTTGTGTAGACAATGTCGTACTCAGACAAAAGGACTTGCCACCTGGCAACCCTACCAGTGGAGATCGGCTTCTCAAAAATGTATTTCAATGGATCCAGATTGGAGATGAGCAAGACTGTGTAGCTGAGCAAATAATGGCGAAGCTTCTGGGCTGCCCAGACCAAGGCACAACACGTCTTTTCAAGCATTGTGTATCTGACTTCGATGTTGGTAAATTTCTTGCTCAAGTAGTAGATTGCTTGTTCTTTTCTTCCCTTCTCATCGTGTTGCCCTAACACACATCCTACAGCCGTCTCAGAGACCGTCAGATACATAATCAAGGGTCGTCTTGGGACTGGCGGGACCAACGTCGGCGGACTCATCAGATAGGCCTTGATCTTATCAAATGCTACTTGGCAGTCTTCATTCCAAACCACAGGGTTGTCCTTTTTCAGCAGTTTGAATATAGGCTCACACATAGGAGTCATCTGTGCAATGAACCTACTGATATACTGCAATCTGGCTAGGAAACCTCTCACTTACTTTTCTGTACATGGAGGGGGCATCTCCAGAATTGCCTTTGCTTTGGCGGGGTTGACCTCAATGCCTCGCTTACCCACTATGAATCCGAGCAGTTTTCTTGAAGTAACTCCAAATACGCACTTGTTTGGATTGAGCCGGAGCTTGTGCTCTCTGAGTCTGTCAAACATCTTCCCCAGGTTTATCAGGTGGTCTTCTTCTTCCTTAGACTTTGCTATCATGTCATCCACATACACTTCCATCTCCTGGTGTATTATGTCGTGGAATAACAGAGTCATCGCACGCTGATATGTAGCGCCTGCATTCTTCAGTCCGAACGGCATCACACGGTAGCAGTAAGTGCCCCAGTGGATGATGAAGGATGTTTTCTTCATATCTTCAGGTGCCATCCTTATCTGGTTGTAACCAGAGAAGCCGTCTATAAAGGAGAACATCGAATGTGTTGCCGTATTGTCCACCAGTACATCGATGTGCAGCAATGGGAAGTCGTCCTTCGGACTTGCTCTGCTCAGATCTCTATAGTCAACACACATCCTGACTTTCCCGTCTTTCTTGGGAACTGGCACGATGTTGGCCAACCATTCTGGATAGTAAGTTACTTGCAGGAATCCGGCGTCCAACTGCTTGGTGACCTCTTCCGTGATCTTCAGGGCCCATTCTGGCTTCGTGCGGCTGAGTTTCTGTTTCACAGGTATGGCCTCAGACTTTGTTGGTAACCAGTGCACAACCAAGTCCGTGTCTAACCCGGGCATATCCTCGTATGACCATGCAAACACGTCAGAATAAGATTTAAGAAAATCAAACATCCGTTTTCTCAATAATGGTGACAGCTTTTTACCAAATTGGAGGATCCTTGGTTGTGCTATTTCACCTATGTCAATTGACTCTGTTTCCTCAATGTTAGCCTGTAGACCCTTTTCGTGCCTTTCCAAAGCAAGTTGGATTTCAAGCGGGGTCTCCCATGATTCATCGTCGTCCTCCTGCTCAAGAGGCTTACAGGGGACAACATCTGAATCTTCTAGCTACGATGGGCAAGTGCCCCCATCTGATTTGTCGAGGTCTTGCTCGTTTTCAGGATTGGACATTGGCTCATCCATTTCATTTATTGTTGCCATCTGGACTGGCTTTTCTTTTTGTTTTTCTTGTTCAATTATGGCAATCTTATTACCTATCCCGTGCCCCAGACCTTCCAGGGGTGCGTCGGGATTGATACTAAGATCGCGATGCTCGAGTTGCTTATTTTTATTATTTTCAATTTCAAACAGATGCAAGTAGTAAGAAGCATTCAGGTATTCATTGAAAATATTAGCAGTAGCTACAACAGAAATTTCAGAGGTGGTAGAAACCCCCTTTGGAATAGTAGCTTTGCTGATGGCAAAAGGTGTGGCGCTCCAGTTTTTGAGTGGTGCCCGGTCTTCCTTGCTGATGATGATTTCTGCTTCTGGTTCTTCAGCCAGTACCATGTTGGCGCTGTCGTCTGAAGATAGGTAGATAGTGTGCGCACCCGATTTCGGTCGCACGACGAGGCGCACGCAAAACGATGCGTGCCTCGGGGTTTGTTTGGAGTCGCCACTGCCTGATGGGGTGTAGGCAGACACCTGGGTGCCTAAGTTTGTCTATTAAGGCTTGGTCTGCGGCTTGAGATTCTAAGTAGGTTCTCGGTTGCGGTCTGGGGAAGTCCATAGACACCCCAGTCCACCCCGTCAAATGACGGGTCCCATAAGTTTCCTTGGTTTGAGTCAACTCAGTTGGTCTCTCACTCACCCGATGCTTAATCCAGCATTCAATTTTGGTGAAGTCTGGCGGGACCGCCAAAGTGGTATGGGTCCCTTTACTTGATTTTATCTTCTTATTATTGAATGAAGTGAGTCTGATTGGGTGGGCCCCGTTGGAAGGCCCACGGATCCCTTGGTGGGCTTGGTTGAGCCCACGTGTCCCTTGGTGGGCCTCAGTCTAGCCTGAGAGGCCCTTTGGGCTTTGGTTCAAGTGAATTGATTTTACTTTAAAGTTTAAGTTGAATTTAAAGTGATTTTTATGCAAAGGTGGGCTGGGTTGACTTGCGGGCCCCTGAGTGGGCCTCGGCCTGGTTGCCTAAGTGTTTTGAGTTTATTTGGGTTAATCTTTGCCAAAATGGGCCAGGCTTTGGGCTTGGGGCCCTTTACCTGGGCTTGGGCTTGAAAGCCCAAGGCTTCTTGAGTTAGGGTTTTGAAACCCTAACCTTGGTTGGTTAATGGGCTTGGTGGGCCCGATAGGCCCTGCCATTTGCCTCGGCCAAACCATATCTAAGTCTAGATCAACATGCTTCAAAATTGGGCTTGGGTGGGCCTCCAATGGTGTGGCCCACTCAAATGGATTGATTTTATCTTTATTTAACAAAAGGAGTTTGTCGGGCTTGGTGGGCCCCGTTGGAAGGCCCACCAGGAATCAATTTGGATCGGGTGTCTGAGGCCCATCATGGGTTGGTTCGACTGGTTTGATCAAATGAACCAAAAAAACAGCACAAGATCACAAAACAGCAAAAATAACAATCTGGCTGTGTAGCCGGCCTAAGATGCCGGTTACACATAAGTCTTAGTGTATCCGGCATCTTTTGCCGGCTACAAGTGGGCCTCTGCTGATCCGGCCTGAGTTGCCGGATCAACCTACAAAAGCCAATTTTTCAGATTTTTGCCTTGGGGTTGGGTTTTTAGGCCTCTTGGGGTGTTCTAGGGGTTGGGTGGGCCTATGTGTAGGCCCACAATGGTTTAGGGAAGGAGGAACACCTCCTTTTGGGGGTTTTGAATCAAGGCCAAGGGAGATGGATTAAGATCCATCTTCTCCCTCATTTGGGCTAAAACTAGCAACTAAGTAGGGACTTAAGTGTCCCTGCTTTGGTTTCTTCTCACCCTAAAAATTTCAGCAATTTCTACACATGAGTAAATCCACATAAGGATCATCTAATGGACTCAAAGAGTATCTTGCATCATAAAAAAGTGTGGTGTGTGCTTTATGTGCTTAGGAACTAAAAATCACTTCTATGCATGCGAAGATAGGATTGACCTCACATGATAGTCAAAACAGCAACCAACTATGACTTAGAACCCCGATTAAGGTACATAAAATAGTAAAATAAACATGCTTACCAAACTTGCCATATGCTAACACCATGCTTCATTCATACACATGCTTTAAACACCTAACCATAAGGGTAAGATTGCATGCATACCTAACTATAATCATATATGAATGGATAAAAAATATGTATCACACATCACATGTACTATAAACCTATGAGTCCAAATCACACATCTAGCTAAAATAGTATCTAAAGAAGGGAATAAGGGGGGTTACATGTGGGATACATGAGATGGCATGCACAAGAGGAACATACTCCTCTCTTTTTTTTGATAAAAATAACCCAAAACAGAAACCAACAAGATAGTGGTCGAGTGGACCTTCTTAATCAACCAAAGAAAACTTTTCTCCTTTTCTTTAGGCTACCGGGGATTCTCCTCTTACCGTGAGAGAATACCAACCCTTAAATGAGCCTAAAGAGACTAGTAGAAGGGGAAAACATGCTTGGAGAAAGGGGATACAGAACATACACAATGAAAAAGTGAAGCAACATGCCTTGATCATACTTATTTTAACATATGTTACATAAAACTTAGTGGGGAATCATACCTTGAAGTGTAAGACCCCTTTGGAGATGTGCTTAAGCTACTTTGTGACACCACAGTCCTTAGGCAGCACCTCCTCCTCTCCAAATGATCTCCAAGACCTCCTCCAAGTGATGGAAGTGAAGAAAAGTGGTAGAGAAATGGCTTGGGATAAGAGGTTCAAGAGAGTGGGAGAGAGGTTAGAGAAGAAAATGGAGAGACAAAAATATGCTCAACCCCCCATACGTATGGGGGCTTGGACTTTTTATAATGTGATGTGTGTGTGATGTGTATGCATATGATGCATGCATGGGGAAAAGGTGTTTGGAGGAGAGAGAGGGAGAGAGAGAAGGATGCATGAGGTGGTGCATGCATGGATGATGCATAGGGGATGCACATGGGGAACACTAATCATGAGGGAAAGAGAGAGGTGCATGCAAGATGCATGCATGGGTGATCATGGGGGAAGAGAGAGAGAGAGAGAGAGGTTATGCATGATGTATGCATGGATATTCATGAGGTGGAGAGAGAGAGAGAGAGGTGCTTGCATGCATGGTGCAAGGGGGTGCACATGGGGAACATGCCTTTATGAAGGAGAGAGAGAGGGAAAGAAGATATGGTGGGGCATTAAGCATTTGGGGGATGAGTTATGGAGGAGAGAGAGGGAGAAAAAGATGTGGTGGGGAATTAAGCATGTGGGGATGATTTTCTTGGTAATTGCATATTAGTCCCTGAGCTATTTTCACATCAACTTGATATTCACAGATTCGTCCCCAGGTAATTACAGACATGCCATCAGATATTTTTGCCTGTCCTGATATTTTACGGTTTTGCCCCCAGACACCTTTTTCTGCTGTTTTCTCTGCTGTTTTTGCCATGTGGGCAGTTTTTAGGGTTTCTTGTTTTGCCCATAACTTATTATCCGGGACTCCGATTCGAGCAAACTCAGTTGCGTTGGAATCGTGTCAGGATGACCTATCCACTGGGACAAGTTTGGGCACCTGATCTGGGGTTTAGCAGAAAGTCAATTTCTGCTCCCCGTCAAGTTTGACTGGTTGATAAATCCTTCATCCGGACTTCGATTCTAGCAAACTCAGTTGCTTTGGAACCGTGTCAGGATTCTCTATCCATTGAGAGAGAGAGCAAGGTGATCAATTATCACTTGATTAAAAAGTCAACTTTTGCCCCCTCGAGGTTTGACTTTTCAGTTAGGGTTTTCACTTTAGGCATTTCCGGGGGTGCAAAAATGAGGTGCTTACAGATAGGATCATGCGCTGCACCTCCCACTGGCTTGTTCTGGCTTCTTTTTGACCGGGGGCCGGATTCTGATGATATCCCCACCCATGCTCCACTGAGGGGAATCGCCATTGGTATCTCCTCCTCGGGTGGCGCGTAGGCGATGGTGACTCCGTCAGCCCGATCAATTCTAGGAGCTGCGAATGCTACCGGTATTCCCGTCGGTATCCCAGGCACGGTAGAGGAGTAAGCTGGCGGTGCCCACTTGCCGTAAGTTGTGTGATACACTTCTTCGGGTATTGGCCCTAGCACCTGAGGCATGCTGTGGAACATCTGGTTCAAACCATCGCGAGTTCCAGGGTGCGGGATGTAGGGAGGTGGAGGAGGGGACTGTGCGCGCGTGGGAAACGCGGCACGGGGTAATTCGGAGTCGCCACCGCCTGATGGGGTGCAGGCGGACACCTGGGTGCCTAATTTTGTCTATTTAGGGCTTTGGGTCTGCGGCTTGAGATTCTAAGGTTGGTTCTCGGTTGCGGGCTGGGGAAGTCCGTAGACACCCCAATCCACCCCATCGGATGACGGGTCCCGTGGGTTCCCTATCTTGAGTCAGCTTTGTCTATTTTGGTTATCACCCGATTCCTAATCCCGCATGCGATTTGGTTAAGTCTGGGTGGGACCACCTGAATGGTGTGGGTCCCTTTAGTAGATTTTATCTTGATTTATCCTTAAGTGATCTGGGTCGGTTTGGGTGGGCCCCATTGGAAGGCCCAACCGGTGTCCTGGATGGGCTTGAGTTGGCCCATGTACCCTTGGTGGGCCTCAGTCTAACCCTAGGAGGCCCTGTGGGCTTTGGTTAGTGAGTTGGTTTTATTAAGGTTTAAGTTTGCAATTTAAATGTCTTCCATGCAAAAGGTGGGCCGGATTGGTTGGTGGGCCCCTCTGGTGGGCTCACATGGTGACCAAATAATTTTGGTTTATCTTATTTAATTTCGCCAAAGTGGGCTGGTCACTGGGCTTGGGGCCCGTGATCCAGGTTTTGGGCTTGAAAGCCCAAGTTACCGGAAGTTAGGGTTTGCACCCTTCCTTGGTTCGATTGGCGGGCTTTGGCGGGCCCGACAGGCCCTAGCCCTTGGTCTCGGCCAAACCACACAGTTTATGCCTTAATCCACACATCCAGGCTTGGGTGGGCCGCATTGGCTTTGGCCCATCCGGTTCAAATAAGTTGATTTTACTTAAGTGGTTTAATTGCATGCTTTTGGGTTTATTGGGCTTGGTGGGCCCCGTTGGAAGGCCCACGGGTGTTCCGAATTGGGCCGGCGGTCCAGGTCCCAAGTTGGGTTTCCAGGTGGCCCGGAAACCCTGTTGGTTCAATGGTTATGGTTCAAATCGCTCAAAAATTCGGCTGGGGATCACAAGAGTGCAAAAAACACATTTCTGTGTGTATCCGGCAACTCAGGCCGGATACACAGAGTCTACAGGTGATCCGGCCTGAGTTGCTGGATCACCTCAAGATGGTATTTTTTCGGATTTCTGGCACTGGGGTTGGTTTTCTGGACCTCCTAGGGTGTTCCAGGGATTGTGTGGGCTCCTGTGTGAGCCCACAGTGGTCAAGGTAGAGCCACTTGCCTCTCCTTTGGGGTTTTTTCAAGTCAAATTGTGAAGGATAGGTGGGGGGCTTCCCCTCCCCTTTCTCTTGGACGAAATCCAGCAAGGGAACAGAGGCCATGCACCTCTGTTCAGGCCATCTGTAGCCTAAGGAAACAGCAATCAACATGAACAATAAAAGAGAAAGAAATCAATTAAAAAAACATGCTCCATTTGAGGCCTATCTTTCATCAAGAGATGTATGCTTGTGCTTGTGGTGTTCAAAGACTGAAAAATGGCCTATGACCATGCAAAATCAGCAAGTGCTCAAGACATTCCTAATGAGCAAACACAAAAGCATACACCCGGAATCCATGCCTAAACCAAGTGGGGTGGTCATGCATGACCGAAAACAGCAGTTGGAGTGGGGCAAAAGTTATGATAAATCACCCAAAACAGCAAGCAAGGTTAGGCATCCATATGGCCCTAGAAGTGAGGAACGGCATGCTTCAAATGGTGGTGTACTCTAGCATGCATAAAATGACAACCTAACTATATGCATGTAAAAGTAAAGGCCTAATCTAGCATACATCACTTGTGATTTACAGCAATACCATGCTCACTTTAACCATGCATTTCAACTTAAGGAACCAAAGAAAGGAAGGAGGGGGGGTTACATGGGGGGTACATAAGATGAGGGCAAAGGGGAACATGCTCCCCTACTCCGAAATAAAAGGGAGGAACAGCAAAGCATCCATGTAAAACAATGATCATGAACACTTCAAACCAAGCTAGATATCCCTCATTCTCTCCTTAATTTGACCAAAACTTCCTTTTTTACCTTCTAAGGGTAATCATGCTTAGAAAACCATGCAAAGGAGAACAATAAGAATAGGCAAATTCGAACACTACTCATACCCAAAATCCCATATCATGATCAAAATCCTATATGCTTCAAATGAATCAATACTTACATATGTTAAGGAAAATGGCCTAAGGGAGCTCACCTTGGGCTTGAAACCTAGGTTGAAGCTATGTGGAGCCTCCTTGGAGCTTGGACGGCTGCTGGAGCTTCCTTCTTCACCACCAACAGCAGCTCTTCCTCCTCTTGCTTGGGTGAGAATGAAGAAGAAGAAGAGAAGAGGAAGTGGAAGAAGCTTAAAGAGATCCTTCAATGGCTTTTGGGAGAGAGATGGGAGCTTTTGAGAAGAAGGATGGTGGGAGCAAAAGCTTGCTCCAAGTGAGAGAGAGAGGAACCCCTACGTATGGGGCTTTGGGGGGGTTTTATTATGTGGCATGTCTTATGGGCATGCATGCATGGGGGGCATAATCATGGGAGAGAGAGAGAGAGAGAGTTGCATGAGGGGTGGCATGCATGGATGATGCCCATGCATGCCCATCCACCATGAGAGAGGGGGATGCATGTATGAGACATGCATGGTTGGTCATGGGGGGAGAGAGAGTGAGAGAGAGATGCATGAGTGGTGGCATGCATGGATGATGCCCATGCATGCCCATAGGGGACATCAATTATGAGCAAATCTTGGTATTTGTGGATTGGTCCCTGGAACTTTGGATTTTTACAGATTTAGTCCCTGATACTTTTGGATATTTACAGATTTAGTCCTTGATACTTTTGGTATTTACAGATTTAGTCCCTGATACTTTTGGATATTTACAGATTGGTCCCTGGGATATTTTCTCAAGTTTTGATGCTTATGGATCTAGTCCCTGATACCCTTGGATATCTGCAGCTTTACCATTGAGATATTTTTCACTGATTTGGGTAATTACAGATTCAATCCCTGGGACCTTTTTGCTCTGCTGCCTGCCACGTGTGCAGACTTTTGCCACGTGTGCAGTTTTCTGGCACGCTGCCCTAGAACTTCAACTGCTTACATCTTCTTCATCCGAACTCTGATTCGGGCAAACTCAGTTGCGTTAGAATCATATCGGAACCCTCTATCCATTGGCATAGGACTAAGCACTTGGCACGGGCTTCGAGGAAAAGTCAACTTTTGGCCTTCCCTTAAGTTTGACTGCCCGCAGAAGCTTCATCCGGACTCCGATTCCTGCAAACCCACTTGCGTTGGAACCATGTCGAGATTCTCTATCCAATGGTATAGAGCAAGGTACTTGGCACGGAATTCGAGGAAAAGTCAACTCTCGGCTGTTCCCCAAGTTTGACCGCCCGCAGAACCTTCATTCGGCCTCCGATTCCTGCAAACCCAGTTGCGTTGGACTCGTGTCGGGATTCTCTATCCATTGAGATAAAGCAAGGTGGCCAAATTTTATCTGATTAAAAGGTCAACCTTTCACCCCTCAGGGTTTGACTTTTTGTCCAGGGTTTGCATTTCTGGTTTTTCTGGGAGCGCAAAAATGAGGTGCTTACAGCTGCCCCTCTTTGCCGGAGTCTCCTTGCGGATGAACGGCAAAGAGAAAAAGAATCTCGTTTTTGCGCCTGGCATTTCTGTCGACATAGTTGACGAGCTTAGTCCTTTGAAGTTTTCATTTTGAGAGGGAAGCGACCAATGATGTGGCGTCACTTCGTGGCTTCAGAGTTTCCTTTCCCTTTGCTTTTCGGGTTTTTGTGGGGCAACTTTTCAGCATTTTAGTTTGAGTTTGAAAGAGATTAGATTGGACTTGAGCTCACCAACCTGTTTCGGCGTTGATGCCAGACACTTGGCAATATCCTTTTCTTCTTGTTTGTTCCATTAAAACTTTTAGGTGACTTCAGACTTCTGATCCATTTTGTGTCTTTTACTTGAAGCTTGATTGCATTTTTTTCTTTTTCTTTCTCTCTTTTTTTTGTATTTATTTATTATTATTATTTTTTTAATTAGGACTTGATGGCCAAGGGTTGGGCTAAGATGTGGACCGAATGGAGAGAGGAGGATGGAAGAGTGGAGGAGGAGCTGCTGTTGGTGGGGAGGTGCTTCCAGCGCTGTCCAGTGCCTCAAGGGAGCCCACACACCTGCTCTACTCTATTTACAAAAGTGTGAAATCAAAAATTACAAAAGGGCCATCTTGCCCGATGATATCTTCATTTTTCCTTCCTCTTCCTGTCTTGATTCTCTATCATTTCCAGCAATGGGAACAACTTGTTCGGCTTGGTGGAGACACTTTGCTCTGGGGACTCCGTGTCCTTCAGCATTGGGAGATGCTTTACTCCTTGAGGACACATTCCTGTGTTATTTAGATGTGGGAGGTGCCTTGCTCCTTGGGGATTTCAAAAGTGGGAGTCGCCTTGCTCCTTGGTATTTCAAGTGATGGAAGACGCCTTACTCCTAAGGGACACATTTCCGTGCCATTCAAATGGTGGGAGACGTCTTGCTCCTTAGGGACACATTTTCGTGTCATTCGAATGGTCGGAGTCGCCTTGCTCCAGGGACGCTTTGCCCTTTCAGTTTTGAGAGACGCCTTGCTCTCGGTGGTTAGGAGTCGCCTTGATGCAAGGACACCTTGTCCTTTCAGTCTTGAGAGACGCTTTGCTCTCTGTAGTTGGGAGACACCTTGCTCCATTAGTTTGGGAGACGCCTTGCTCCAGGGACGCCTTGCCCTTTCAGTCTTGAGAGACGCCTTGCTCTCGGTGGTTGGGAGACACCTTGCTCCATTAGTTTGGGAGTCGCCTTGCTCCAGGGACGCCTTGCCCTTTTAGTCTTGAGAGACGCCTTGCTCTCGGTGGTTGGGAGACACCTTGCTCCATTAGTTTGGGAGTCGCCTTGCTCCAGGGACGCCTTGCCCTTTTAGTCTTGAGAGACGCCTTGCTCTCTGTGGTTGGGAGACACCTTGCTCCATTGGTTTGGGAGACGCCTTGCTCCAGGGACGCCTTGCCCTTTCAGTCTTGAGAGACGCCTTGCTCTCGGTGGTTGGGAGTCACCTTGCTCCATTAGTTTGGGAGACGCCTTGCTCCAGGGACGCCTTGCCCTTTTAGTCTTGAGAGACGCCTTGCTCTCTGTGGTTGGGAGACACCTTGCTCCATTAGTTTTGGAGTCGCCTTGCTCCAGGGACGCCTTGCCCTTTTAGTCTTGAGAGACGCCTTGCTCTCTGTGGTTGGGAGACACCTTGCTCCTGCTGCCTTTAATTCTTGGAGGCACCTTGCTCCATTAGGGTTGGGAGGCTTCTTGCTCCATTCTGTCTTTAATTTTTTTTGAGGCTTCTTGCTCCATTCTGTCTTTAAATTTTGGAGGCTTCTTGCTCTGTCAGGGTTGGGAGGCACCTTGCTCCTTCTGTCTTCAAATTCTTGGAGGCTCTTGGCTCCATTCTATCTTCAAATTTTGGAGGCTTCTTGCTCCTTAAGGTTGGGAGACACCTTGCTCCTGCTGTCTTTAATTCTCGGAGGCACCTTGCTCCATTAGGGTTGGGAGGCTTCTTGCTCCATTCTGTCTTCAATTTTTGGAGGCTTCTTGCTCTGTCAGGGTTGGGAGGCACCTTGCTCCTTCTGTCTTCAAATTTTGGAGGCTTCTTGCTCTGTCAGGGTTGGGAGGCACCTGGCTCCTTCTGTCTTCAAATTCTTGGAGGCTCTTTGCTCCATTCTATCTTCAAATTTTGGAGGCTTCTTGCTCCTTAAGGTTGGGAGACACCTTGCTCCTTCTGTCCTCAAATTCAACTTTTTGGGAGACGCCTCGCTCCTTAATTTTTCAATTCCTGGAGGCTCCTCGCTCCATTTTGTCTTCAAATTTTGGAGGCTTCTTGCCCCATTTTGTCTTTGTCCATTACTTATTCTGACTTGGTAATTTCTCTTTCTTTCTTGATTGCATTCAAAGTTGCCTTTACCAATTGCTGACTCATTCGCCAGTGGCTTTGGCTTCACAAACTTGGTCAACCAGTATGTGAATACACTGTGATGACTCTTTCTACGCCCCGTGTGAGAATACATGGTGGCGATTCTTTTCTCCATCCAACGTGTGAGATACGTTGTGATGCCTTTGTCTGTCTATTTCAGGTCTTGGTTGGTACCTGGAAAAATTCATGAGGAATTCAGTCAATTGGAATTTATTTATCAAAATTATATGCAAACTCAAGCAATTTTTCTTTGATTAAAATCTCTTGGGAATTCCTAAAGTGTTTGGATTTTTCCTTCTCAGGTGGGCCCATTGGCAGAGCCAGTAATCTTTGGGTCAGTTACCTGACACTCTCATTTAGACTTAGGAAGTTATGCCTCCCGGCACTCCCTGTAAGGGTTTCAACATTTTTTTGCCTTCAAATAGCATGCCCCATGTAGGGACGAAGGGGGTTGTTTTGGTTCAGGGGGTTTCTTTGGCACTGCCCAGCCCTGGCTTTTCCTTGATCTCTCTCTTTTTTCTTTTTCCCACCCTTGGTTAGGGGTTGTGGAATGTTTTTCTCATTGGCTCCCTCATTCGGGTTAGGTGCCTTGCCCCAGTTCGAGGGCCCTGTCAATTTCCACGGATCATGATCCAATGATCAGAGAGGACTTATAGTTAGGACAAAATGTAGGCTTTGGTTCCAATGTTTAGAAATGAAGGATAAACAGGCTCAAACCCTATATAGCTTCACTCTATGGGTAACCATTATGTCTAGCCAAAGTTATTTTCTATCCTTTTTTTTTTGGTTCTGTCATTGCCAGTTTGTCCAAGATTCAATATTACATTCTCTGTAATTAGAAAGGGCTTCACAGTAGGACGAAATGTAGGCTAGGTTCAAGGGTTTAGAAGAAATGATATGAAGGCTCAAAATTGATGAATGGGGTAAGAGCCATGTCCTGTCCACCTTTTTTGTTAGGGCTTGCTTCACCTTTGTTCTTGCAACTTTACACTCAACTTTGATTAGCTTCTTCTCCTTTTTCCATCTTTGTTCTTTTCTTTCTTTCCCTTCTTTCTTGGGTCTTTTGCCCCAATTCTTGATTCTTGATCTCGGGGTTTGCCCCAGCCTTTGTTTTCTTCTTCTTCTTTTTTTTCTTTCTTCTTTTTTTCTTTCAAGGGATTGCCCCAGTCCTTTCTTCGAATTCTTGTTTTCTGGGGTTCTCCCCATTCCTCCTTTCTGCCCCCTTTGTTCTTAGGGTGCTTTTCGCTTTGCCCTATCTTCACCTTCATCCTTTTTGTGTTTCCAATTGCACGAAGCTTCATGCCCCAGTATTGAAGACAAGACATGGTAGGGTTAGTGAAGGAATTGTTAGGCTCGAAGTGTTTTGCTAGGGTTTCATCTTGTGTCAGATGATTTTTGGAGGAAATCAAGGACGGCCTTTCATCCTTTTACAGAGAATGTAACACCCACTTATCTTTGCACAATTAACTGGCTCAAGAGCCATTTTCTTCTTTGTTCCTTTTGTTTGTTTGTTTTTTTTTTTTTTTTTTTTTTTTTTGGCTTTTTAACTTTACCCCAGTTTGGGGTGGCTAGACATAACGTGGGTTAGAAATGAGACAATCAAGCTCAACACGTTTAACTAGCGGAATTTATTTGAAGTATCTGAGCCGAAAAAAGGCCTCTCATCATTTCATCGAGATCATTGATCCTGGATCATGTTAGTGACCTTCGACTGGTATGGGGCACCTTGCCCTTTCTTTTCCTCTTTTTTTTTTTTTTTTTCCATATCACAACTTGCCCCTTGTGTTTGGCCTGGAAGGGTTCAAATGTGGTGCTGACGAGGGATCTTTAGGCCATGTCGAGACCCGCACAGTTTGTGCTGTTTGGCACATCTCATTTGTCCAATTTGATTGTTCAGGTTTGTCCCGAAATTACGGTCATGCCTTGGTGTGGTCCAACACTTCAATGATTTCCCAAAAGATTTTATAGTCTTGCAAGAAGAAACATGCTATAAAGTTCAAAATTTAAATGAAAAGAAAGCATGAGCAAAACAGAACATCAAACTATGCAAAAAGGGTGGCCAAGGTAATTGGCGTTCTTGGAATTTAGTTGCATGCCACGGAAGGGAGCTTTCAAGTGCTCTTCTTGTCATCATCTTCTCCTTTTCGCGGGGAGATGGCTGGTTCGGATGTCTGAATCTGCGCTAACACGTCAGAGATGTCTCGTCCTTCGATGGACCTTGGTTTCTCGAGCATTTCCTTCAAGAATCCTTGATCGATCAGATCTTGAATGTCGTGCCGCAGATCCCAACACCGGCTTGTGTGGTGCCCTGGAGTACCAGAATGGTACTCGCACCGTTCCGCGGCGTTGTAGCTTCTGGCATTGATCAACCGGGGGTTTGGTGGCTTAACTTGCACATACCCCTCCTTCAATAGTGTCGGTAGTAACTCCGCCGGGGCATATGATAGGGGGGTAAAAACCCTCCTCATTCTGGCTTCCATTTCTTCTCTTGTTCTCCTTGGGGGACCCTCTGAATGATCCATCATTCTGTCATGCTGCCCTTTGCCACAGTAGATAGTCGGCTTCTTCGGGGGTTGGGGAACATCCGCTACGACGGCTTTACCTTTCTCCCTTTGCCTTCGACCATCTGCTATGGTTAGTGGATGGCTCACTTCTTGTCTGCTCAGGGGTATCTTTCCCTTCATGCTTTTGATCTCTTCTTCAAGGACCTTCACTCGGGAACGCAGCTCAAAATTTTCTTCTCCTAACGCTTCCAAGCATTTGTTCATTGTTTCTTCCTTGATTGTTATTGTCCGTAGTAGGCTCTGTAGAGAGGCCACTATGCTGGTTATTTGCTGTGCTGCGTCCTGATTTGCCCCGGAGGTATGGTCCATGCTAATTGTTGAAGGGAGTTCCTGCCAGTACAAACAAACATTAGAAGCCAGGATACATGATATGAAATGCCTGATGATGCTGATGATTTCAATTAATTTTTATTTTTTCTTTTCTCTCTCTTTTTATTTTTATTTTTTTTTCTTTTCCCTTTTTCTTTTTTTTTTATTTCTTTTTCTTTTTTTTTTTTTTTTTATGTTTTTTAATCCGATGGAGGATCAATTTTGAGTTCCCCGGCTTCCAGAAGATCTTGGACTGCATGACGAAGGCCCCAACATCCATCAGTATCGTGGCCTTGTACGCCCATGTGGTACTCACAGCTCTTGTTTGGATCATAGCCATTCATTTTCGATGCCTTAGGATTCGGCGTTGCCAGTTGCAGGTGTCCCTCTCTCAGGAGCGTTGGTAATAACTCAGCCAGCGTGTACGGAAGTTGAGTGAACTCCCGGTTCTTTCTTTCCTCCTTGGTGAGACGCCTCCTAAGGCGAGACACGGCATTGTTGGTAAAGGGGAGGCTCACACTTCTCGAGGAAGAGATGTGAAACGGCACTGAAGGTCGTACGTAGTTGACTGTACTTGCACCACCGTCATTTCCTTGCCTCTCGCCACTTGAGATTGTTCCATGCAACAAGCTCGCCATGGGGCCTCCGAGCTTCTCCATCTTAACCGCATCCTCAATTCTAACCGCCGCCCTGACTAGGTCTGTGAAACTTGTAGTGCACTGTCCCAATAGCATTGTGAAGTATGGTTGCCCCAACGAGGATATGAATAAGGAAGTCCGCTCTTGTTCAAGAAGAGGGGGTTGCACCACGTTGGCTAGTTCCATCCACCTTTTAGCATAGTCTCTCACAGACTCGTTGTTCTTTTTTGACAGCCTCTGCAATTCGGTTCTGGTTTGAACCATTTGGCTATTTAAGTGATACTGCTGGATGAACACAGCGGCAAGGTCATTCCACGTCTTGACCTTCTGCTTATCCAGACTTAGGAACCAAGCATATGCTACCCCAGTTAGAGATCTCTGGAAGAACTGAACCATAATCTTCTCATCCTTCGCGTATTGGCACATGTCGCCAACATATGATCGCAGGTGTGTCAAGGAACAACCAGTGCCATCAAAGCTATGCAGTTCTGGACATCGGAACTTTGCTGGTAGTTGGATGTCTGGGAAGAGACACAGACTTTCCAAAGTGGTTTCATGTTCCACTGGGTTGGGCTGGAGTAGCTTCAGAAGGTCTTCCTTCATTGCGGCCATTTGGGCTTTATTATCTTCCTTCATTGCTCCCAGAATTTCCTCGAGCTGGGCCTCCCGTGCCCTATTCCGGTCCCGCTCTTCCTGTCCCCATTGGGCAAGCACAAATGGTTCTGGTTGTGCAGGATGGATAGGAATTGCCGCTGGATGTGGGAATGGAGTGTCCTGTGGTGGCAGATGTGCCGCCATGGGTGCTGGCTGAGGCGGTTGCCCATGCTGGATTTCTGGCATTTGAATCCCTGTGGCATGTATCATGGCCACTTGTGGGCTTAGATCCGTTATGACCGGCTGTTCTTCAGTCCCTTGCTGTGATGATGATGGAATTGGGGCTTCGGAAGAATTCATTGCAGTCCTCTCTTACTGTGAAGGCCGAGTTATGAACGATGCCCTAAATGTGTAATACCCGAACTGTACCTGTTTATCAAAAATTTTGATCAGTCCCTGCTCTAATTATGAAGGGGGTGTTGTGTGTGACGAGATCATTGCACCATGAGTGGTGCTCTTGTGCCATGATTGGCAAAACAAATACAAGGCGGTTCATGCATGAAAATCACGACTTAACCAAACAACACTGCAAAGAGAATGTGACAGTGCCCTGGTTGACCAAAAAGCTCCTAAGACTTGTGAAATTTAAAGCCTTGTCACATGGTCTTTTAGAGATTTGAAACTCTGGAGGCCATGCCGTATTTGACAATTTTCAAAATTGTGCAACGTGTGCTTTATGAGTAGAAATCCTTGAAAATCATGTTGCGAGGACTAAACCTCAAAATTCATGCCTTAATCGGCAGCGCTTGTAAAATCCTTTGAAGTGATGCAATGGTGAGTGAATCACAACAATCAGAAAACATGTCCTGGACAACCCGCATCATGCCATGAACGGCATGAGGAATGTCTGCCACAAGATGGGCGATTTGATTTACGTCTATATGGATAGCTCAATATAACCATAAACGACGGCTTATTGTGCATCACGAGAGACGATGTTGATGTCACGAAAGACAATTCAATGTAGGCCCGGAGGCCGTTTTATTGTGTGCTTTGAAAAAGCAGCATTGATGTGCGCCCCGGAAGGCGGCTTGATGTACGCTGGAAGGCGATTTAATGTACGCCTGAAGGCGATTTAATGTACACCCGAAGGCGATTTGGTTTAGGAAATTCTTTTGTGCACTTTTGAAAGCGGTTTGGCCAAAAAAAACATTTGTGCAAATGATCTCGAAGTGCGTGCACTTAATGTATAAATGTGCATGTACATAAGCAAAATGAACTCAAATCCTATTACCGTCTAGCAAATCTATGTTATTAAACAACCCTAAAAAACACCCAAAAGTGTGTGTACAGTCCTAAAAAATGGTTGGTGCCTATCAAGGCACGACTCCTAGACATACTTGTGTAAGGAAGTACGTCCAAGTCCTGACTGATCTTTCTGTCTTTCATCTGTTCTTTCATCTGCTTTTGGCGTCGTACCACAGCAAAAATTACAACTTGCCATCGAGGGCGAAGGTTTACAAGATATTTACAAAAGCTGCAAAGAATTCATCTTTAGGACTATCGGGAGCCCCAAAGAAGGGTACAAGTTGCTTCCAAGGCGGGTGAGCTAAAACTCCTAAATCTAGGGCTTTCTGCCTTTTCTCTGATCTGGCCTGCTTTTGTCTAATTGTCTGATCTGGCCGGCTCTCGTCTGCTCTAAAAGACCAATCTGGACTCAGAGTGCTCCCCGAAGACTTAATGGGTCAAGGCCCACGGCTCTCGGGACTCAATGCATGGATCTGGGGTGGTTCCCCTGATCAAAGTTAGGTTGGCTTCCTAAATTAGGGCTGAGGTAGCCCATTATCTAAGGTTCACTCAATTTGATGCAAAAAGCGGGGGTTGCTGCCCCTAATGGACTCTGGGTTTTATTGTTGGTTTTACTCCTCTTATATTCATCATTCACAACATTCTCACCCTCGCATGCTCAACGTATAGTTTACTCAGAAACGTTAGGTGGGGAAGGATACCCAGCCCGAGACATAAGCCTACAAGGGTCTGGACCAGTACTGGATCCTCGCGTGCCACGGCAAGAAACCAGTGGTGCTAATGGACTCCAGAAAACTGGGGGGATGGGTTTACCCTGCTTTCCCCGGCAAGCCACGGGAGCGTAGGTGCTAATACCATCCCAAAGATCAGTTTGTAGTAATAAGAAGGGTAGGCTGCTAGAGAGGTCTAGGTTTTGGTAAAGAAGTTGCAATATTCGCTTCGCTCATCTATCAAGGATCGGATCATTCACGCATGCTCCCTCGTGCGTGTCACCCCACGCAGTTCTATCACACCAATGCGAGAATTTAAGATCAAATCAACATCCACGGTGTGGTGGTGTGCCCGTGTGTGCAGTTGGGCTGTGTGCTGTGCCTATACGGGTGAGTTTAGTCTGGATTTAGGTGATAAAGGAATCCCTACTGCCTCGTATAGTAAAGTGCAGAATTGGCACGTTTTACGATGTCCTGGGAGAATCCCCAGGTAAGTGGAGGGTCACAGAGGACCACTTAAATTCCACTTGCCTTAGGCAATTATCGCGTCCTTGTGACAGGATTCCCCAGAATACGTATTTACGTGTATTCCGTACCTTGCTAAATGAGGTAGCAAGTTTTCCTAAATATCCACTAATTCCCCCTTAAGCTGACTCGGTCCTAAACAGGGTCCTACTGGGCTGACTAGTCCCCAGCAGAGTCGCCAGGCTGTGCGCGCGTGGGAAACGCGGCACGGGGTAATTCGGAGTCGCCACCGCCTGATGGGGTGCAGGCGGACACCTGGGTGCCTAATTTTGTCTATTTAGGGCTTTGGGTCTGCGGCTTGAGATTCTAAGGTTGGTTCTCGGTTGCGGGCTGGGGAAGTCCGTAGACACCCCAATCCACCCCGTCGGATGACGGGTCCCGTGGGTTCCCTATCTTGAGTCAGCTTTGTCTATTTTGGTTATCACCCGATTCCTAATCCCGCATGAGATTTGGTTAAGTCTGGGTGGGACCACCTGAATGGTGTGGGTCCCTTTAGTAGATTTTATCTTGATTTATCCTTAAGTGATCTGGGTCGGTTTGGGTGGGCCCCATTGGAAGGCCCAACCGGTGTCCTGGATGGGCTTGAGTTGGCCCATGTACCCTTGGTGGGCCTCAGTCTAACCCTAGGAGGCCCTGTGGGCTTTGGTTAGTGAGTTGGTTTTATTAAGGTTTAAGTTTGCAATTTAAATGTCTTCCATGCAAAAGCTGGGCCGGATTGGTTGGTGGGCCCCTCTGGTGGGCTCACATGGTGACCAAATAATTTTGGTTTATCTTATTTAATTTCGCCAAAGTGGGCTGGTCACTGGGCTTGGGGCCCGTGATCCAGGTTTTGGGCTTGAAAGCCCAAGTTACCGGAAGTTAGGGTTTGCACCCTTCCTTGGTTCGATTGGCGGGCTTTGGCGGGCCCGACAGGCCCTAGCCCTTGGTCTCGGCCAAACCACACAGTTTATGCCTTAATCCACACATCCAGGCTTGGGTGGGCCGCATTGGCTTTGGCCCATCCGGTTCAAATAAGTTGATTTTACTTAAGTGGTTTAATTGCATGCTTTTGGGTTTATTGGGCTTGGTGGGCCCCGTTGGAAGGCCCACGGGTGTTCCGAATTGGGCCGGCGGTCCAGGTCCCAAGTTGGGTTTCCAGGTGGCCCGGAAACCCTGTTGGTTCAATGGTTATGGTTCAAATCGCTCAAAAATTCGGCTGGGGATCACAAGAGTGCAAAAAACACATTTCTGTGTGTATCCGGCAACTCAGGCCGGATACACAGAGTCTACAGGTGATCCGGCCTGAGTTGCTGGATCACCTCAAGATGGTATTTTTTCGGATTTCTGGCACTGGGGTTGGTTTTCTGGACCTCCTAGGGTGTTCCAGGGATTGTGTGGGCTCCTGTGTGAGCCCACAGTGGTCAAGGTAGAGCCACTTGCCTCTCCTTTGGGGTTTTTTCAAGTCAAATTGTGAAGGATAGGTGGGGGGCTTCCCCTCCCCTTTCTCTTGGACGAAATCCAGCAAGGGAACAGAGGCCATGCACCTCTGTTCAGGCCATCTGTAGCCTAAGGAAACAGCAATCAACATGAACAATAAAAGAGAAAGAAATCAATTAAAAAAACATGCTCCATTTGAGGCCTATCTTTCATCAAGAGATGTATGCTTGTGCTTGTGGTGTTCAAAGACTGAAAAATGGCCTATGACCATGCAAAATCAGCAAGTGCTCAAGACATTCCTAATGAGCAAACACAAAAGCATACACCCGGAATCCATGCCTAAACCAAGTGGGGTGGTCATGCATGACCGAAAACAGCAGTTGGAGTGGGGCAAAAGTTATGATAAATCACCCAAAACAGCAAGCAAGGTTAGGCATCCATATGGCCCTAGAAGTGAGGAACGGCATGCTTCAAATGGTGGTGTACTCTAGCATGCATAAAATGACAACCTAATTATATGCATGTAAAAGTAAAGGCCTAATCTAGCATACATCACTTGTGATTTACAGCAATACCATGCTCACTTTAACCATGCATTTCAACTTAAGGAACCAAAGAAAGGAAGGAGGGGGGGTTACATGGGGGGTACATAAGATGAGGGCAAAGGGGAACATGCTCCCCTACTCCGAAATAAAAGGGAGGAACAGCAAAGCATCCATGTAAAACAATGATCATGAACACTTCAAACCAAGCTAGATATCCCTCATTCTCTCCTTAATTTGACCAAAACTTCCTTTTTTACCTTCTAAGGGTAATCATGCTTAGAAAACCATGCAAAGGAGAACAATAAGAATAGGCAAATTCGAACACTACTCATACCCAAAATCCCATATCATGATCAAAATCCTATATGCTTCAAATGAATCAATACTTACATATGTTAAGGAAAATGGCCTAAGGGAGCTCACCTTGGGCTTGAAACCTAGGTTGAAGCTATGTGGAGCCTCCTTGGAGCTTGGACGGCTGCTGGAGCTTCCTTCTTCACCACCAACAGCAGCTCTTCCTCCTCTTGCTTGGGTGAGAATGAAGAAGAAGAAGAGAAGAGGAAGTGGAAGAAGCTTAAAGAGATCCTTCAATGGCTTTTGGGAGAGAGATGGGAGCTTTTGAGAAGAAGGATGGTGGGAGCAAAAGCTTGCTCCAAGTGAGAGAGAGAGGAACCCCTACGTATGGGGCTTTGGGGGGGTTTTATTATGTGGCATGTCTTATGGGCATGCATGCATGGGGGGCATAATCATGGGAGAGAGAGAGAGAGAGAGTTGCATGAGGGGTGGCATGCATGGATGATGCCCATGCATGCCCATCCACCATGAGAGAGGGGGATGCATGTATGAGACATGCATGGTTGGTCATGGGGGGAGAGAGAGTGAGAGAGAGATGCATGAGTGGTGGCATGCATGGATGATGCCCATGCATGCCCATAGGGGACATCAATTATGAGCAAATCTTGGTATTTGTGGATTGGTCCCTGGAACTTTGGATTTTTACAGATTTAGTCCCTGATACTTTTGGATATTTACAGATTTAGTCCTTGATACTTTTGGTATTTACAGATTTAGTCCCTGATACTTTTGGATATTTACAGATTGGTCCCTGGGATATTTTCTCAAGTTTTGATGCTTATGGATCTAGTCCCTGATACCCTTGGATATCTGCAGCTTTACCATTGAGATATTTTTCACTGATTTGGGTAATTACAGATTCAATCCCTGGGACCTTTTTGCTCTGCTGCCTGCCACGTGTGCAGACTTTTGCCACGTGTGCAGTTTTCTGGCACGCTGCCCTAGAACTTCAACTGCTTACATCTTCTTCATCCGAACTCTGATTCGGGCAAACTCAGTTGCGTTAGAATCATATCGGAACCCTCTATCCATTGGCATAGGACTAAGCACTTGGCACGGGCTTCGAGGAAAACTCAACTTTTGGCCTTCCCTTAAGTTTGACTGCCCGCAGAAGCTTCATCAGGACTCCGATTCCTGCAAACCCACTTGCGTTGGAACCATGTCGAGATTCTCTATCCAATGGTATAGAGCAAGGTACTTGGCACGGAATTCGAGGAAAAGTCAACTCTCGGCTGTTCCCCAAGTTTGACCGCCCGCAGAACCTTCATTCGGCCTCCGATTCCTGCAAACCCAGTTGCGTTGGACTCGTGTCGGGATTCTCTATCCATTGAGATAAAGCAAGGTGGCCAAATTTTATCTGATTAAAAGGTCAACCTTTCACCCCTCAGGGTTTGACTTTTTGTCCAGGGTTTGCATTTCTGGTTTTTCTGGGAGCGCAAAAATGAGGTGCTTACAGCTGCCCCTCTTTGCCGGAGTCTCCTTGCGGATGAACGGCAAAGAGAAAAAGAATCTCGTTTTTGCGCCTGGCATTTCTGTCGACATAGTTGACGAGCTTAGTCCTTTGAAGTTTTCATTTTGAGAGGGAAGCGACCAATGATGTGGCGTCACTTCGTGGCTTCAGAGTTTCCTTTCCCTTTGCTTTTCGGGTTTTTGTGGGGCAACTTTTCAGCATTTTAGTTTGAGTTTGAAAGAGATTAGATTGGACTTGAGCTCACCAACCTGTTTCGGCGTTGATGCCAGACACTTGGCAATATCCTTTTCTTCTTGTTTGTTCCATTAAAACTTTTAGGTGACTTCAGACTTCTGATCCATTTTGTGTCTTTTACTTGAAGCTTGATTGCATTTTTTTCTTTTTCTTTCTCTCTTTTTTTTGTATTTATTTATTATTATTATTTTTTTAATTAGGACTTGATGGCCAAGGGTTGGGCTAAGATGTGGACCGAATGGAGAGAGGAGGATGGAAGAGTGGAGGAGGAGCTGCTGTTGGTGGGGAGGTGCTTCCAGCGCTGTCCAGTGCCTCAAGGGAGCCCACACACCTGCTCTACTCTATTTACAAAAGTGTGAAATCAAAAATTACAAAAGGGCCATCTTGCCCGATGATATCTTCATTTTTCCTTCCTCTTCCTGTCTTGATTCTCTATCATTTCCAGCAATGGGAACAACTTGTTCGGCTTGGTGGAGACACTTTGCTCTGGGGACTCCGTGTCCTTCAGCATTGGGAGATGCTTTACTCCTTGAGGACACATTCCTGTGTTATTTAGATGTGGGAGGTGCCTTGCTCCTTGGGGATTTCAAAAGTGGGAGTCGCCTTGCTCCTTGGTATTTCAAGTGATGGAAGACGCCTTACTCCTAAGGGACACATTTCCGTGCCATTCAAATGGTGGGAGACGTCTTGCTCCTTAGGGACACATTTTCGTGTCATTCGAATGGTCGGAGTCGCCTTGCTCCAGGGACGCTTTGCCCTTTCAGTTTTGAGAGACGCCTTGCTCTCGGTGGTTAGGAGTCGCCTTGATGCAAGGACACCTTGTCCTTTCAGTCTTGAGAGACGCTTTGCTCTCTGTAGTTGGGAGACACCTTGCTCCATTAGTTTGGGAGACGCCTTGCTCCAGGGACGCCTTGCCCTTTCAGTCTTGAGAGACGCCTTGCTCTCGGTGGTTGGGAGACACCTTGCTCCATTAGTTTGGGAGTCGCCTTGCTCCAGGGACGCCTTGCCCTTTTAGTCTTGAGAGACGCCTTGCTCTCGGTGGTTGGGAGACACCTTGCTCCATTAGTTTGGGAGTCGCCTTGCTCCAGGGACGCCTTGCCCTTTTAGTCTTGAGAGACGCCTTGCTCTCTGTGGTTGGGAGACACCGTGCTCCATTGGTTTGGGAGACGCCTTGCTCCAGGGACGCCTTGCCCTTTCAGTCTTGAGAGACGCCTTGCTCTCGGTGGTTGGGAGTCACCTTGCTCCATTAGTTTGGGAGACGCCTTGCTCCAGGGACGCCTTGCCCTTTTAGTCTTGAGAGACGCCTTGCTCTCTGTGGTTGGGAGACACCTTGCTCCATTAGTTTTGGAGTCGCCTTGCTCCAGGGACGCCTTGCCCTTTTAGTCTTGAGAGACGCCTTGCTCTCTGTGGTTGGGAGACACCTTGCTCCTGCTGCCTTTAATTCTTGGAGGCACCTTGCTCCATTAGGGTTGGGAGGCTTCTTGCTCCATTCTGTCTTTAATTTTTTTTGAGGCTTCTTGCTCCATTCTGTCTTTAAATTTTGGAGGCTTCTTGCTCTGTCAGGGTTGGGAGGCACCTTGCTCCTTCTGTCTTCAAATTCTTGGAGGCTCTTGGCTCCATTCTATCTTCAAATTTTGGAGGCTTCTTGCTCCTTAAGGTTGGGAGACACCTTGCTCCTGCTGTCTTTAATTCTCGGAGGCACCTTGCTCCATTAGGGTTGGGAGGCTTCTTGCTCCATTCTGTCTTCAATTTTTGGAGGCTTCTTGCTCTGTCAGGGTTGGGAGGCACCTTGCTCCTTCTGTCTTCAAATTTTGGAGGCTTCTTGCTCTGTCAGGGTTGGGAGGCACCTGGCTCCTTCTGTCTTCAAATTCTTGGAGGCTCTTTGCTCCATTCTATCTTCAAATTTTGGAGGCTTCTTGCTCCTTAAGGTTGGGAGACACCTTGCTCCTTCTGTCCTCAAATTCAACTTTTTGGGAGACGCCTCGCTCCTTAATTTTTCAATTCCTGGAGGCTCCTCGCTCCATTTTGTCTTCAAATTTTGGAGGCTTCTTGCCCCATTTTGTCTTTGTCCATTACTTATTCTGACTTGGTAATTTCTCTTTCTTTCTTGATTGCATTCAAAGTTGCCTTTACCAATTGCTGACTCATTCGCCAGTGGCTTTGGCTTCACAAACTTGGTCAACCAGTATGTGAATACACTGTGATGACTCTTTCTACGCCCCGTGTGAGAATACATGGTGGCGATTCTTTTCTCCATCCAACGTGTGAGATACGTTGTGATGCCTTTGTCTGTCTATTTCAGGTCTTGGTTGGTACCTGGAAAAATTCATGAGGAATTCAGTCAATTGGAATTTATTTATCAAAATTATATGCAAACTCAAGCAATTTTTCTTTGATTAAAATCTCTTGGGAATTCCTAAAGTGTTTGGATTTTTCCTTCTCAGGTGGGCCCATTGGCAGAGCCAGTAATCTTTGGGTCAGTTACCTGACACTCTCATTTAGACTTAGGAAGTTATGCCTCCCGGCACTCCCTGTAAGGGTTTCAACATTTTTTTGCCTTCAAATAGCATGCCCCATGTAGGGACGAAGGGGGTTGTTTTGGTTCAGGGGGTTTCTTTGGCACTGCCCAGCCCTGGCTTTTCCTTGATCTCTCTCTTTTTTCTTTTTCCCACCCTTGGTTAGGGGTTGTGGAATGTTTTTCTCATTGGCTCCCTCATTCGGGTTAGGTGCCTTGCCCCAGTTCGAGGGCCCTGTCAATTTCCACGGATCATGATCCAATGATCAGAGAGGACTTATAGTTAGGACAAAATGTAGGCTTTGGTTCCAATGTTTAGAAATGAAGGATAAACAGGCTCAAACCCTATATAGCTTCACTCTATGGGTAACCATTATGTCTAGCCAAAGTTATTTTCTATCCTTTTTTTTTTGGTTCTGTCATTGCCAGTTTGTCCAAGATTCAATATTACATTCTCTGTAATTAGAAAGGGCTTCACAGTAGGACGAAATGTAGGCTAGGTTCAAGGGTTTAGAAGAAATGATATGAAGGCTCAAAATTGATGAATGGGGTAAGAGCCATGTCCTGTCCACCTTTTTTGTTAGGGCTTGCTTCACCTTTGTTCTTGCAACTTTACACTCAACTTTGATTAGCTTCTTCTCCTTTTTCCATCTTTGTTCTTTTCTTTCTTTCCCTTCTTTCTTGGGTCTTTTGCCCCAATTCTTGATTCTTGATCTCGGGGTTTGCCCCAGCCTTTGTTTTCTTCTTCTTCTTTTTTTTCTTTCTTCTTTTTTTCTTTCAAGGGATTGCCCCAGTCCTTTCTTCGAATTCTTGTTTTCTGGGGTTCTCCCCATTCCTCCTTTCTGCCCCCTTTGTTCTTAGGGTGCTTTTCGCTTTGCCCTATCTTCACCTTCATCCTTTTTGTGTTTCCAATTGCACGAAGCTTCATGCCCCAGTATTGAAGACAAGACATGGTAGGGTTAGTGAAGGAATTGTTAGGCTCGAAGTGTTTTGCTAGGGTTTCATCTTGTGTCAGATGATTTTTGGAGGAAATCAAGGACGGCCTTTCATCCTTTTACAGAGAATGTAACACCCACTTATCTTTGCACAATTAACTGGCTCAAGAGCCATTTTCTTCTTTGTTCCTTTTGTTTGTTTGTTTTTTTTTTTTTTTTTTTTTTTTTTTGGCTTTTTAACTTTACCCCAGTTTGGGGTGGCTAGACATAACGTGGGTTAGAAATGAGACAATCAAGCTCAACACGTTTAACTAGCGGAATTTATTTGAAGTATCTGAGCCGAAAAAAGGCCTCTCATCATTTCATCGAGATCATTGATCCTGGATCATGTTAGTGACCTTCGACTGGTATGGGGCACCTTGCCCTTTCTTTTCCTCTTTTTTTTTTTTTTTTTTTCCATATCACAACTTGCCCCTTGTGTTTGGCCTGGAAGGGTTCAAATGTGGTGCTGACGAGGGATCTTTAGGCCATGTCGAGACCCGCACAGTTTGTGCTGTTTGGCACATCTCATTTGTCCAATTTGATTGTTCAGGTTTGTCCCGAAATTACGGTCATGCCTTGGTGTGGTCCAACACTTCAATGATTTCCCAAAAGATTTTATAGTCTTGCAAGAAGAAACATGCTATAAAGTTCAAAATTTAAATGAAAAGAAAGCATGAGCAAAACAGAACATCAAACTATGCAAAAAGGGTGGCCAAGGTAATTGGCGTTCTTGGAATTTAGTTGCATGCCACGGAAGGGAGCTTTCAAGTGCTCTTCTTGTCATCATCTTCTCCTTTTCGCGGGGAGATGGCTGGTTCGGATGTCTGAATCTGCGCTAACACGTCAGAGATGTCTCGTCCTTCGATGGACCTTGGTTTCTCGAGCATTTCCTTCAAGAATCCTTGATCGATCAGATCTTGAATGTCGTGCCGCAGATCCCAACACCGGCTTGTGTGGTGCCCTGGAGTACCAGAATGGTACTCGCACCGTTCCGCGGCGTTGTAGCTTCTGGCATTGATCAACCGGGGGTTTGGTGGCTTAACTTGCACATACCCCTCCTTCAATAGTGTCGGTAGTAACTCCGCCGGGGCATATGATAGGGGGGTAAAAACCCTCCTCATTCTGGCTTCCATTTCTTCTCTTGTTCTCCTTGGGGGACCCTCTGAATGATCCATCATTCTGTCATGCTGCCCTTTGCCACAGTAGATAGTCGGCTTCTTCGGGGGTTGGGGAACATCCGCTACGACGGCTTTACCTTTCTCCCTTTGCCTTCGACCATCTGCTATGGTTAGTGGATGGCTCACTTCTTGTCTGCTCAGGGGTATCTTTCCCTTCATGCTTTTGATCTCTTCTTCAAGGACCTTCACTCGGGAACGCAGCTCAAAATTTTCTTCTCCTAACGCTTCCAAGCATTTGTTCATTGTTTCTTCCTTGATTGTTATTGTCCGTAGTAGGCTCTGTAGAGAGGCCACTATGCTGGTTATTTGCTGTGCTGCGTCCTGATTTGCCCCGGAGGTATGGTCCATGCTAATTGTTGAAGGGAGTTCCTGCCAGTACAAACAAACATTAGAAGCCAGGATACATGATATGAAATGCCTGATGATGCTGATGATTTCAATTAATTTTTATTTTTTCTTTTCTCTCTCTTTTTATTTTTATTTTTTTTTTCTTTTCCCTTTTTCTTTTTTTTTTATTTCTTTTTATTTTTTTTTTTTATGTTTTTTAATCCGATGGAGGATCAATTTTGAGTTCCCCGGCTTCCAGAAGATCTTGGACTGCATGACGAAGGCCCCAACATCCATCAGTATCGTGGCCTTGTACGCCCATGTGGTACTCACAGCTCTTGTTTGGATCATAGCCATTCATTTTCGATGCCTTAGGATTCGGCGTTGCCAGTTGCAGGTGTCCCTCTCTCAGGAGCGTTGGTAATAACTCAGCCAGCGTGTACGGAAGTTGAGTGAACTCCCGGTTCTTTCTTTCCTCCTTGGTGAGACGCCTCCTAAGGCGAGACACGGCATTGTTGGTAAAGGGGAGGCTCACACTTCTCGAGGAAGAGATGTGAAACGGCACCGAAGGTCGTACGTAGTTGACTGTACTTGCACCACCGTCATTTCCTTGCCTCTCGCCACTTGAGATTGTTCCATGCAACAAGCTCGCCATGGGGCCTCCGAGCTTCTCCATCTTAACCGCATCCTCAATTCTAACCGCCGCCCTGACTAGGTCTGTGAAACTTGTAGTGCACTGTCCCAATAGCATTGTGAAGTATGGTTGCCCCAACGAGGATATGAATAAGGAAGTCCGCTCTTGTTCAAGAAGAGGGGGTTGCACCACGTTGGCTAGTTCCATCCACCTTTTAGCATAGTCTCTCACAGACTCGTTGTTCTTTTTTGACAGCCTCTGCAATTCGGTTCTGGTTTGAACCATTTGGCTATTTAAGTGATACTGCTGGATGAACACAGCGGCAAGGTCATTCCACGTCTTGACCTTCTGCTTATCCAGACTTAGGAACCAAGCATATGCTACCCCAGTTAGAGATCTCTGGAAGAACTGAACCATAATCTTCTCATCCTTCGCGTATTGGCACATGTCGCCAACATATGATCGCAGGTGTGTCAAGGAACAACCAGTGCCATCAAAGCTATGCAGTTCTGGACATCGGAACTTTGCTGGTAGTTGGATGTCTGGGAAGAGACACAGACTTTCCAAAGTGGTTTCATGTTCCACTGGGTTGGGCTGGAGTAGCTTCAGAAGGTCTTCCTTCATTGCGGCCATTTGGGCTTTATTATCTTCCTTCATTGCTCCCAGAATTTCCTCGAGCTGGGCCTCCCGTGCCCTATTCCGGTCCCGCTCTTCCTGTCCCCATTGGGCAAGCACAAATGGTTCTGGTTGTGCAGGATGGATAGGAATTGCCGCTGGATGTGGGAATGGAGTGTCCTGTGGTGGCAGATGTGCCGCCATGGGTGCTGGCTGAGGCGGTTGCCCATGCTGGATTTCTGGCATTTGAATCCCTGTGGCATGTATCATGGCCACTTGTGGGCTTAGATCCGTTATGACCGGCTGTTCTTCAGTCCCTTGCTGTGATGATGATGGAATTGGGGCTTCGGAAGAATTCATTGCAGTCCTCTCTTACTGTGAAGGCCGAGTTATGAACGATGCCCTAAATGTGTAATACCCGAACTGTACCTGTTTATCAAAAATTTTGATCAGTCCCTGCTCTAATTATGAAGGGGGTGTTGTGTGTGACGAGATCATTGCACCATGAGTGGTGCTCTTGTGCCATGATTGGCAAAACAAATACAAGGCGGTTCATGCATGAAAATCACGACTTAACCAAACAACACTGCAAAGAGAGTGTGACAGTGCCCTGGTTGACCAAAAAGCTCCTAAGACTTGTGAAATTTAAAGCCTTGTCACATGGTCTTTTAGAGATTTGAAACTCTGGAGGCCATGCCGTATTTGACAATTTTCAAAATTGTGCAACGTGTGCTTTATGAGTAGAAATCCTTGAAAATCATGTTGCGAGGACTAAACCTCAAAATTCATGCCTTAATCGGCAGCGCTTGTAAAATCCTTTGAAGTGATGCAATGGTGAGTGAATCACAACAATCAGAAAACATGTCCTGGACAACCCGCATCATGCCATGAACGGCATGAGGAATGTCTGCCACAAGATGGGCGATTTGATTTACGTCTATATGGATAGCTCAATATAACCATAAACGACGGCTTATTGTGCATCACGAGAGACGATGTTGATGTCACGAAAGACAATTCAATGTAGGCCCGGAGGCCGTTTTATTGTGTGCTTTGAAAAAGCAGCATTGATGTGCGCCCCGGAAGGCGGCTTGATGTACGCTGGAAGGCGATTTAATGTACGCCCGAAGGCGATTTAATGTACACCCGAAGGCGATTTGGTTTAGGAAATTCTTTTGTGCACTTTTGAAAGCGGTTTGGCCAAAAAAAACATTTGTGCAAATGATCTCGAAGTGCGTGCACTTAATGTATAAATGTGCATGTACATAAGCAAAATGAACTCAAATCCTATTACCGTCTAGCAAATCTATGTTATTAAACAACCCTAAAAAACACCCAAAAGTGTGTGTACAGTCCTAAAAAATGGTTGGTGCCTATCAAGGCACGACTCCTAGACATACTTGTGTAAGGAAGTACGTCCAAGTCCTGACTGATCTTTCTGTCTTTCATCTGTTCTTTCATCTGCTTTTGGCGTCGTACCACAGCAAAAATTACAACTTGCCATCGAGGGCGAAGGTTTACAAGATATTTACAAAAGCTGCAAAGAATTCATCTTTAGGACTATCGGGAGCCCCAAAGAAGGGTACAAGTTGCTTCCAAGGCGGGTGAGCTAAAACTCCTAAATCTAGGGCTTTCTGCCTTTTCTCTGATCTGGCCTGCTTTTGTCTAATTGTCTGATCTGGCCGGCTCTCGTCTGCTCTAAAAGACCAATCTGGACTCAGAGTGCTCCCCGAAGACTTAATGGGTCAAGGCCCACGGCTCTCGGGACTCAATGCATGGATCTGGGGTGGTTCCCCTGATCAAAGTTAGGTTGGCTTCCTAAATTAGGGCTGAGGTAGCCCATTATCTAAGGTTCACTCAATTTGATGCAAAAAGCGGGGGTTGCTGCCCCTAATGGACTCTGGGTTTTATTGTTGGTTTTACTCCTCTTATATTCATCATTCACAACATTCTCACCCTCGCATGCTCAACGTATAGTTTACTCAGAAACGTTAGGTGGGGAAGGATACCCAGCCCGAGACATAAGCCTACAAGGGTCTGGACCAGTACTGGATCCTCGCGTGCCACGGCAAGAAACCAGTGGTGCTAATGGACTCCAGAAAACTGGGGGGATGGGTTTACCCTGCTTTCCCCGGCAAGCCACGGGAGCGTAGGTGCTAATACCATCCCAAAGATCAGTTTGTAGTAATAAGAAGGGTAGGCTGCTAGAGAGGTCTAGGTTTTGGTAAAGAAGTTGCAATATTCGCTTCGCTCATCTATCAAGGATCGGATCATTCACGCATGCTCCCTCGTGCGTGTCACCCCACGCAGTTCTATCACACCAATGCGAGAATTTAAGATCAAATCAACATCCACGGTGTGGTGGTGTGCCCGTGTGTGCAGTTGGGCTGTGTGCTGTGCCTATACGGGTGAGTTTAGTCTGGATTTAGGTGATAAAGGAATCCCTACTGCCTCGTATAGTAAAGTGCAGAATTGGCACGTTTTACGATGTCCTGGGAGAATCCCCAGGTAAGTGGAGGGTCACAGAGGACCACTTAAATTCCACTTGCCTTAGGCAATTATCGCGTCCTTGTGACAGGATTCCCCAGAATACGTATTTACGTGTATTCCGTACCTTGCTAAATGAGGTAGCAAGTTTTCCTAAATATCCACTAATTCCCCCTTAAGCTGACTCGGTCCTAAACAGGGTCCTACTGGGCTGACTAGTCCCCAGCAGAGTCGCCAGGCTGTGCGCGCGTGGGAAACGCGGCACGGGGTAATTCGGAGTCGCCACCGCCTGATGGGGTGCAGGCGGACACCTGGGTGCCTAATTTTGTCTATTTAGGGCTTTGGGTCTGCGGCTTGAGATTCTAAGGTTGGTTCTCGGTTGCGGGCTGGGGAAGTCCGTAGACACCCCAATCCACCCCGTCGGATGACGGGTCCCGTGGGTTCCCTATCTTGAGTCAGCTTTGTCTATTTTGGTTATCACCCGATTCCTAATCCCGCATGAGATTTGGTTAAGTCTGGGTGGGACCACCTGAATGGTGTGGGTCCCTTTAGTAGATTTTATCTTGATTTATCCTTAAGTGATCTGGGTCGGTTTGGGTGGGCCCCATTGGAAGGCCCAACCGGTGTCCTGGATGGGCTTGAGTTGGCCCATGTACCCTTGGTGGGCCTCAGTCTAACCCTAGGAGGCCCTGTGGGCTTTGGTTAGTGAGTTGGTTTTATTAAGGTTTAAGTTTGCAATTTAAATGTCTTCCATGCAAAAGCTGGGCCGGATTGGTTGGTGGGCCCCTCTGGTGGGCTCACATGGTGACCAAATAATTTTGGTTTATCTTATTTAATTTCGCCAAAGTGGGCTGGTCACTGGGCTTGGGGCCCGTGATCCAGGTTTTGGGCTTGAAAGCCCAAGTTACCGGAAGTTAGGGTTTGCACCCTTCCTTGGTTCGATTGGCGGGCTTTGGCGGGCCCGACAGGCCCTAGCCCTTGGTCTCGGCCAAACCACACAGTTTATGCCTTAATCCACACATCCAGGCTTGGGTGGGCCGCATTGGCTTTGGCCCATCCGGTTCAAATAAGTTGATTTTACTTAAGTGGTTTAATTGCATGCTTTTGGGTTTATTGGGCTTGGTGGGCCCCGTTGGAAGGCCCACGGGTGTTCCGAATTGGGCCGGTGGTCCAGGTCCCAAGTTGGGTTTCCAGGTGGCCCGGAAACCCTGTTGGTTCAATGGTTATGGTTCAAATCGCTCAAAAATTCGGCTGGGGATCACAAGAGTGCAAAAAACACATTTCTGTGTGTATCCGGCAACTCAGGCCGGATACACAGAGTCTACAGGTGATCCGGCCTGAGTTGCTGGATCACCTCAAGATGGTATTTTTTCGGATTTCTGGCACTGGGGTTGGTTTTCTGGACCTCCTAGGGTGTTCTAGGGATTGTGTGGGCTCCTGTGTGAGCCCACAGTGGTCAAGGTAGAGCCACTTGCCTCTCCTTTGGGGTTTTTTCAAGTCAAATTGTGAAGGATAGGTGGGGGGCTTCCCCTCCCCTTTCTCTTGGACGAAATCCAGCAAGGGAACAGAGGCCATGCACCTCTGTTCAGGCCATCTGTAGCCTAAGGAAACAGCAATCAACATGAACAATAAAAGAGAAAGAAATCAATTAAAAAAACATGCTCCATTTGAGGCCTATCTTTCATCAAGAGATGTATGCTTGTGCTTGTGGTGTTCAAAGACTGAAAAATGGCCTATGACCATGCAAAATCAGCAAGTGCTCAAGACATTCCTAATGAGCAAACACAAAAGCATACACCCGGAATCCATGCCTAAACCAAGTGGGGTGGTCATGCATGACCGAAAACAGCAGTTGGAGTGGGGCAAAAGTTATGATAAATCACCCAAAACAGCAAGCAAGGTTAGGCATCCATATGGCCCTAGAAGTGAGGAACGGCATGCTTCAAATGGTGGTGTACTCTAGCATGCATAAAATGACAACCTAATTATATGCATGTAAAAGTAAAGGCCTAATCTAGCATACATCACTTGTGATTTACAGCAATACCATGCTCACTTTAACCATGCATTTCAACTTAAGGAACCAAAGAAAGGAAGGAGGGGGGGTTACATGGGGGGTACATAAGATGAGGGCAAAGGGGAACATGCTCCCCTACTCCGAAATAAAAGGGAGGAACAGCAAAGCATCCATGTAAAACAATGATCATGAACACTTCAAACCAAGCTAGATATCCCTCATTCTCTCCTTAATTTGACCAAAACTTCCTTTTTTACCTTCTAAGGGTAATCATGCTTAGAAAACCATGCAAAGGAGAACAATAAGAATAGGCAAATTCGAACACTACTCATACCCAAAATCCCATATCATGATCAAAATCCTATATGCTTCAAATGAATCAATACTTACATATGTTAAGGAAAATGGCCTAAGGGAGCTCACCTTGGGCTTGAAACCTAGGTTGAAGCTATGTGGAGCCTCCTTCGAGCTTGGACGGCTGCTGGAGCTTCCTTCTTCACCACCAACAGCAGCTCTTCCTCCTCTTGCTTGGGTGAGAATGAAGAAGAAGAAGAGAAGAGGAAGTGGAAGAAGCTTAAAGAGATCCTTCAATGGCTTTTGGGAGAGAGATGGGAGCTTTTGAGAAGAAGGATGGTGGGAGCAAAAGCTTGCTCCAAGTGAGAGAGAGAGGAACCCCTACGTATGGGGCTTTGGGGGGGTTTTATTATGTGGCATGTCTTATGGGCATGCATGCATGGGGGGCATAATCATGGGAGAGAGAGAGAGAGAGAGTTGCATGAGGGGTGGCATGCATGGATGATGCCCATGCATGCCCATCCACCATGAGAGAGGGGGATGCATGTATGAGACATGCATGGTTGGTCATGGGGGGAGAGAGAGTGAGAGAGAGATGCATGAGTGGTGGCATGCATGGATGATGCCCATGCATGCCCATAGGGGACATCAATTATGAGCAAATCTTGGTATTTGTGGATTGGTCCCTGGAACTTTGGATTTTTACAGATTTAGTCCCTGATACTTTTGGATATTTACAGATTTAGTCCTTGATACTTTTGGTATTTACAGATTTAGTCCCTGATACTTTTGGATATTTACAGATTGGTCCCTGGGATATTTTCTCAAGTTTTGATGCTTATGGATCTAGTCCCTGATACCCTTGGATATCTGCAGCTTTACCATTGAGATATTTTTCACTGATTTGGGTAATTACAGATTCAATCCCTGGGACCTTTTTGCTCTGCTGCCTGCCACGTGTGCAGACTTTTGCCACGTGTGCAGTTTTCTGGCACGCTGCCCTAGAACTTCAACTGCTTACATCTTCTTCATCCGAACTCTGATTCGGGCAAACTCAGTTGCGTTAGAATCATATCGGAACCCTCTATCCATTGGCATAGGACTAAGCACTTGGCACGGGCTTCGAGGAAAAGTCAACTTTTGGCCTTCCCTTAAGTTTGACTGCCCGCAGAAGCTTCATCCGGACTCCGATTCCTGCAAACCCACTTGCGTTGGAACCATGTCGAGATTCTCTATCCAATGGTATAGAGCAAGGTACTTGGCACGGAATTCGAGGAAAAGTCAACTCTCGGCTGTTCCCCAAGTTTGACCGCCCGCAGAACCTTCATTCGGCCTCCGATTCCTGCAAACCCAGTTGCGTTGGACTCGTGTCGGGATTCTCTATCCATTGAGATAAAGCAAGGTGGCCAAATTTTATCTGATTAAAAGGTCAACCTTTCACCCCTCAGGGTTTGACTTTTTGTCCAGGGTTTGCATTTCTGGTTTTTCTGGGAGCGCAAAAATGAGGTGCTTACAGGGACCTTGGCCTGCGGCTCGGTGCTCCTGAGCTGTCTCGCCCTTCCATCATGCAGACGTACATGATGGGCCCTTATTCTTTGGATTCCTCTACGGGAGCTGGTGGCGGTGCCTCTATGATTGCGGTTGGGAGGACTGGTATCCCTTCAAGGATGACTTGCTCCTCCAGTGGAGCGAATGCCATGGTAACGTCCTCAACAGATTCTAAGGCGACCAATGCTGGCAGATTATCTAGTGATCCTTCAGAGACCAATGGGTCCGATTCCATTGCATCTTCAATCCTTTCCATAGATGGCGGTTCCTCCCAGAGCATCTGAGCCAGGCCTTGGAGGTAGTCCTCTTCTATGGCAGGGATGTCCAGAAATTCATCTCCCCACCCTTGGGGGACTATGTTCTCAATGGCTTGGGCCGCTTCACGCTCCATGTTAGTGAAGTGGTGGTACAGGTTCCCGTGTACGCATATGGGCCAGTGGGGTCTCTTCCTTCAATTCTGGCTCTTTTCCTCTCGGCACGGTTCCCAAGGAGTCGGGAGTAGTCTTTTGGCTGTGGCTTGAATCCCAGTCCAAACCCAGTAGTCTGCTCATACGGTTGGATGGCTGCCTTAATTCCCTGCTTATACTTGCCCAGTCCTTCACCTTCTCTGAGGCCCCAGTCTGCGCAGTCAGCAACGCTAAACATGCTATCTCTTCTTCTCTTTGAGAGTTGTTCCCCCCTTTTAGATTCTGGGATGTGGTTTACTTGCACCATCTCTACTGCTTGGAAGTTGAGGGTGGTGGGCAGCTCGTAGTCCACATAGGGTACTCCGACCCTCTCAAACTCCCGGTGATCCTCCGCATGTACTGTAATCAACTCGTTGCCCAATATGAACCGGATCATTCTGTGTAGTGTAGAAGATACTGCTCCTGCCTCATGCAGCCAAGGCCTCCCGATCAGCAAGTTAAATGAAGCGTTGATATCCATGAGTTCAAATTCCATGGTAAAGGGCCTATCTGCGATTATAATCTCTAGAGTGACCTCTCCCAGTGAGTCTCTCCTGGCATTGTCGAACCCTCGGACATTATGAGCGCTCGGTTTGATCATTGAGGGATTCAGCTGCAGGCTACGGAACGTCCTCATTGGACATATATTCAGTGCCGATCCGTTGTCAATCATGGCATGCTTTACGATGAGGTCGACGCACTTCACTATGATGTAAAGCGGCTCAGTGTGGTCACAGCCCTCAGGTGGCATATCTGCTGCAGAAAAGGAGATGGCCTGCGGTGCCATGATCACTGATACAACTGCCCCTAGCTGCTCAGGGTCAATGCTTTCTGGCACGTGTGCGTCCCCCAAGACCTTCATTAACACTGCCCTTTGCTTTTTTGAGTCAATTAGAAGTCGCATTATGGAGATTTGGGCAGGTACCTTGTTTAACTGCTGGAGGAGGTCATACTCTGGCGGGAAGACACTGTGGTGTAAATCCTTGCTTAACTCCTTGTCCTCTTTAAAGCTCTGTCATCATTCCCAAATCTCTAGAAAGCCTCTATTGCCTCCAGTAAGCACCTAAGTCTACATAAGGTTTTATCTTGTCCTTTTTAGGCTCTGAAACTGCTTGTGTTGTTGATGCCATTGATCTCCCTTGTTCTGCTTCCAATACCTTGTTACCATATTCCTAATAGGGATGTTAGCCTCAATGGGGAAGGTATCCAAATCCCAATTCAGGAGGTGGCAGAGAAGCATGGCTCCCCCTTATAGGTAAGGAACAGCCAGTATAAAGATTTCTCCGTGGAAGAGGTGGAGGGATTTCTTGTCCTCTTTTCTGGAAGTTAGTGACATAGATGGGCACAGAGTTTTAGCTAGGGAAGCTGTGGAATGATTTAAGAAAAGTAAGTCCAATAAAAGTTAGGACCAGAAGTCTGTGTCTAAATAGATTTTTAAAATCTTGAGTGCTTGGTTCAATACAAGTCCCAAAGTTGTAGGTCAGGAGGAAGCGAATGGAGACAAGGTGTTTACCATGATTATCCTTGGTTGGAGTATCAGGGGCTTGGGTGGCCCCAAGAAGAAGAAAGCTGTAAGGGAGGTTTATATAGCTAAAAAGCTACAAGTCTCATACTTCAAAAAACCAAAAAAGAGCCTTTTTCTGAAAGATTGATTTCGTATATTTGTTAGAGTAGTAATAGGGACTGGATCTTTAAACCATCCCCGGATAGTTCTGGTGGGTTAGTAAATATTTGGGAACCTGATTTTTTCAGCATACGGGGAGTAGGATTTGCCAGTTTTCAATCTCACTCCTCTTAGGAGTCTAGACTCAAATTTTGAGTAGGTTTTATCTGCAATATATGGGCCATCTAGACCAGCACATCGGGGGAGTTATTAGGAGGAGCTTGATAGCATCAGGTGAGCTCAAGTCTTTTGTGATGTTTATTGGGTGAGTTTAACATCATAAAGCATGTGAAGGATAAAAGAGGGTGTCGCAAAATTACAAGAAGTACAAAGGATTTTCCAGGTTTATCAATAGGAATGAGTTGGTAGAAATTGTCCTATTGGGTGCAAGATATACATGTCTAACCTCCAAGAAAACCCAATTCATAGTCAATCGGATAGAGCTTTGGTTTCAGCTGATTGGGATTTTTTTTTTTTTCAGAAATTCAGCTTTTTTTTAATAGATGGAAAAAGAATACAATGGGGTGGTGGGGTGGGGGTGGGGTTGGGGGAGGGGAGGGGAGGAGGAGGAAGGGACTTGGAACCTTACCCCTTGGAAAAAAAGATTTACAAATGAATAGCACACGAAGACTAAATTGCTATGAGAGCCAAAAAAAATCATTTTACTAATCTAAGATAAGGAAGACCTAATCTATCCAATCTAATTAGCCCCACAATCTCCTTTGGTAACTGAGAAGAGGAAGAGAAAATTTGATTAAGGCTAGCAGCTCCTAATTTAGCCAAGCCATCAGCCACCGAGTTGGCTTCTCTAAAGACATGAGATATTTGAAAACTTCCTAACAATAGCTAAAGTTTAAGGTGAAGAAACCAATAGTGGAGGTGCCAAGGAGGAGTTGAAAAACCTTGTAGCCAACTGATTATGTTCTTTGAATTTGATTCTATCAGTAAATTGTTAAAGCTTGCCGCTATACACACTTTTAGGCCATGGGAGAATGCTTTAAATTCAGCTGTGTTATTTGTACAATTGTAGTAGGGAATAGCGAAGGCCATGATTAATCTTCCATTTGAATCCCGAACAATACCACCACCACCTCCTGGACCCGGATTTCCAAGAGATGCACCATCTGTGTTCAGTTTTAAGAAACCAACAGGAGGCTTGTTCCATACTATTGAGATTGATCTAGCTGGTTTAAAGTTGTAGGGAATAACACCCAAATTTAAAATATAATCCTCTTCAATTTTTTCTTTTGGTCGCTTTGGAATGAAGAAGAACATTAATTCCTTTATGCAACTTGTTATTTTGAATTTGAGACGATCCGAGCATAAAGAAGTATTCTCAAATCTCTTTCTGTTGCGTTCCATCCAGATTTCCCATATTAACAAGCAGGGGATCAAGGAATGAAGCAAAACAAACTGAGATGACTTATTAGAGCAAGAAAACCAAGTTATCAACCGAGAGAAAAGTGTATCATCTGAGGTATGAACATTCATGATTAGGCTGAAATGAGACGACACAGATGTAGCTAATTCACTTGTGATAAAGAGATGATTTTCTTCTTCCAAACTATGAGTAGAGCAACAATGGCATTGAGATGCAAGCTAGACTCCAATACGTTTAATATTAAAGTCAAGAGGAACATCATGGTTGAGTAGTTTCCAAATGAAAATGGAGACCTTTTGCGGGATATATTTATGCCAAATATAACACCATATAGGATGAGAAGTTAGAGAATGTACACCATGATTATAGGCTGACTTCAAAGTGAAAGAACCTGAAGTGGTAAGCTTCCAAATAAGACAATCATCATTTTGGTTGAGATGAATCCCTACTCCATCACCCATATTCTCAAGATGCAAAGATAAGATCTGCGAAAAATTAAGGGTGGAGAAGAGCCTCTTGTTAGACCACCAATCAGGTTCACATACAGCAAGAGAAATAAGAAAGAAGGCTCAGGGGTATAATGGTCTTTCTTTAGTATAAGTGGTTAGAGAATAAAAAGGAAAAGGGGGGAATTTCGTATTCATTCAAACAGTGGATTGTCGGAATCATCTAGTGGGAGAGATTGGAGGCTCTCGAATTCCTCCATAGCTTGTAATCACATTCTTTAATTCTTCTAATACCAATTTCCGATCGGTGGATCTGTTATATTGACAGATCTACATTCTTCTCTTCATATATTTTTTCTCCTTTTAATCTAGATCTAGAACGGAATCTTAACAAATTGGTATTGGAGCAGTGACGATCTATCTGGCAAGTAATGGTAAATTTGATCGGCTGAGGATGGAGACGAGAATGGAGTCTAAGATGGAACAAATGGAAATGTCACTAGCAGGAGTAACTTCGAAATCACCAGTGGTGGATTCAACGATATCGGAGTTAAACACTCAAATACATGAAGTTTTGGAGAAGATGGAAGAGAGCAATACTGGGATCGCACATTTGCAAAAAAAAATTGAGGAAATGTTTAGGGTGATGATGGGAAATCAACACGAAAAGCAGCTTCCCACTAGCGATAATAGTGAGATTCGATCGCAAGTCAGAGGAGCAAGGAATGTATTTACATCAAACACGATGAGAGCTTTGTCTAATGAGAAAATAGAACCAATACTAGTACACAACAATCATCGGAGGCTGGAACTATCTGTATTCAACGGCGTTGATCCAGATTCGTGGATTTTCTAAGCGAAGCGATATTTTTCCATGAATCAGATATATGATCCGGAGCGAGTAGTGGCCGCTAGTGTTTGTATGGAAGGGGTGGCTTTGTCATGGTTCCAATGGGAAGATTGTTGCAATACGATTCGAAGTTGGGAGGGGTTGACAGTGTCTCTTCATCAACGGATCGGAAATTCTCACTGTGGTTCTTTGTATGCTTGATTTTTGGCTATCAAACAGGAAGGATCCGTCGAGGAATATAGAGAGCAATTTGAAATCTTATCAGCTCCACTGAGAAATTTAGATGCACAGACATTACAAGGAGTCTTCCTAAATGGTCTCAATGAGGACATTCAAGCGGAGGTTCCTATGATCAACCCCAAAGGATTGATCGAGATCATGGAAACAGCACAATGCGTAGAGAACATAAACTTACTTTTGAAGAAGTTACTAGATCGAGTTAAACAAAGACCACAACGGTCTTCTCTTTTACAACCATCTTGGCCAGAACAGAGAACCATTTCTTGGTCTTCAAACAAGCCTATGTAGGTTGCAGAAAAGAGTATGGGACCTAATTCTTTCAAGTGGCTTACGGAGGCTAAATTACAGGCAAAACGGGAGAAGGGGTTATGCTTTCGTTGTGATGAAAAGTATAGCATTGGACATCGATGCAAGAAGAAAGAATTGCAAGTTTTGGTGGTGCAGGAAGAAGAGGAGGAAGACAACAAAATAAGTATGTATGGGAAGAAGAGAATACTTTCATTGATGAAAAGCATGTAGCAGGAGTGGAGTTGTCATTGAATTCAGTAGTCGGACTAACTTCTCCTAAAACAATGAAGATAAAAGGAAATATATTGGGGCATGAGGTGGTAGTCTTGATTGATTGTGGAGCTACACACAATTTTATTTCAGCTGACGTGGTGGATCGATTTGGTCTAAAGGTTACTGGAACAACAGGATATGGTGTTCTCATGGGAATGGGAGTGGCAATTAAAGGAGAAGGAATATGTAAAGGGGTGCTGTTACAATTGCAATCTCTTACGATTTTAGAGGATTACTTGCCAATAAAATTGGGTAGTTCAGATGTAATTTTGGGTATGCAGTGGTTGTCTTCCTTAGGGACTATGCAGATAAATTGGAAGAAGCTTACTGTAAAACCCTAGATTTTCCTAAAATTAGAATAAATCAATAATAAATAATTAATGAATAAATTAGAAAGATTTAGAAGTAAAGGTCATTAGAAAGGTAAAATAGGATTCTAACTTATATGATAAAGGAGAATTTGAAGAATATGAAGAAATAATAAGAAGAATAATATTTGAGGAATTGTGAAGAAATTTAAAGATTTAGTAAGGAAATAAAAGAAAAGGGTATTCCGGTCATTTCTAATTAGTCAAATCCATGAAAAGAATAAAATAATAAATTAATAAGTCAAGAAACTTAATTAAGCCAAATTTTAGTTTAGTTGAATTTAAATAACAAATTTAAGACTTAAAAGAAGCAAAAGGGTACATTGGTAGTTATGGTTAATAAGGAGCCTTAAATTTGGGAATAAGAGGGGCTTTGAGGTGTTTTAGTAATATTTTAAAATAAAGAATTAAATATGCACGAAAATTTGCTAGAAAGAAGACTTTGGATAGTAAGGGATTTAATTGGTATAATACTAGTAGAGAATTAGAAGGTGGAGAAAAAGTAGGAATTTATTTAGAAGGTCTCCTAAACCTATTAGGACTTCTAATTAAGTGAGCTTATAAAAGGGAAGGTCTACCGAAGGTTTAGGGTTTTTAGCAAATCAAAAAATAAGGAGAAGAAAAGGGAAATTCATGCATGGGCTTGGAAAAAAATAAAGGAAAGAAGAGAGAAGAGAAAAGGAGGAGAATCTATAAAGGAAAAGGGGTTGCAGAGATGGCCGACCAGCCAACTTCAAACGACGGGCTAGGAAGATCCAACCGTTGGAATGGACTGATATTTTAGGGTTTTGATCCACTCGTGAAGGACGTCAATCTGAACGGTGGAGATGGGATTTGGTGGAGTTTAAGGTAGTACGATCAAGCTTAGAAAATGGCTAGGCGAGCAGATTTCTGGGCAGACTTAGTTCATGTAATGAGGCAAGTAGCAAACACTTAGAAAACTGGAGGAATTACATGATTTTCGTGTTTTATTATTTAGATATATATTATGAGATGATTTAGAAGCAACCATGTTCGTTTAGACAAGGATTTTCATAATTGTTGTGTTTGTTTGGGGTTTTCTCAAAAACTGTTAAAGTGTGGTTATTTGATTGGTTTTGATACGATTTGATTTGTAAATGAAGTTTATTTTGTTTAAATTGTTCTAATATATTTATAGAGTATTTTAGAATGGATTTGATACATTGAATATTGAGTTATGGAATTTTTATTGAATTTCGTAAATTTTCAAAGTTTATTCATATCGGGCCGCCTGAGCAGTTGCTCGAGCGCCCTTTGTATGTTTATCAAAACCCGAGAGCAATTTCCCAGATTTATCTGTCGCCCGAACAGTCGCTCAAGCGATCTATCGAGCAGCTCACTCTTGAAACAACCAAAGTATAAGACCGCTCGAGCACCCCTTTGCCGCTCGAGCGCCTTGTCCGTAAAATTTTAAAAATTGGCCTTTCAACATCGTTTTTCACTATGGAATTGCTTTTATCCATTTCTAACATATGTACCATCAAGTTTAGGATATTTAGAGATAGTTTGTATTGGCAGATGTTTAAAATTCATTTTTATAATAAATTTAGATAGATTTTACCAAAGAGGCTTTTCAACTTAATACCTTTGCTCCAAACGATTCTATTCTTAACCAAACTTGATTCTAAGAGTTCCTATACCTGTATTTGGTCTATCTAAACATGTTTTGAGTTCTGAATGATTTTACATATACCTAGATTATTTTACCCATTGAAACCGTGATCTTGAAGCATGTATTTGACTCCACTTGTGTGGGTTTTTCGGTCACTGTTGTGACAAGGCAGGTGCCTGGTTTATTATTTCCGTAGGGCGGATTTAGTTATTGAAATTTTTTTATCCTCAGTCCGTGTACTCGGTGGGATACTTCCTAGTCTGTGTACTCGGTAGGAAGATAGTTATTTGGTTATCCTAATCCGTGTACTCGGTGGGATACTTCCTAAATCCGTGTACTCAGTGGGAAGCTGGTTGAATGTGGTTATCCTAAGTCCGTGTACTCGATGAGATACTTCCTAATCCATGTACTCAGTGTGATACTTCCTAATCCGTGTACTCGGTGGGAAGATGGTTATTTGGTTATCCTAATCCATGTACTCGGTGGGATACTTCCTAAATCCATGTATTCAATGGGAAGCTTGTTATTGGTATTTACTTCCTAAATCAGTGTACTCGGTGGGAAGAATGTTATTTGGTGGCTGTTACTTTTTATCCTCACACCGTGTACTCGATGGGATACTTCTTGATGGTTGCAATTACTTCTCATTATGTGAAGTTACAGGGTGGTATGCTATTTGTCGTGATTTCTATATTATCGTTTTCTGGTTGTTGTTGTTGTTGTTGTTTATTTTTCAGGTAATCTTGGCAAGGACGACAAGCATTGGGCTAGTATTTAAAAGGGGTAGCCAGTTTAGTTGTAGATTAGTTTCATGAGCTTAAGGAAATTGTAAAGGTTAAAGATTAATTGTTAGTGAATATTATTTTATGTTTCCGCATATAACTCTAATGATATAATTAATAAAGGTTTTAATTTTATCTGGATTTTAGTTGCTTTTGTTACTTATTATAACACCTCGGGGCTGGGGAAATTTGACCCAAAACCGGGGCGTTACATTTACCATGAAGATTCAGATGCGGGACCAGATTGTCACGTTGCAAGGAGATTCGAGTTTAAGCAGATCAATAGTATCTCTTAAAGCAATGGTGAAGACCATCAACCAAGAAGGACAAGGGATTTTAGTAGAACTGAATAGTATAGAAGGGGGATCACCAAAAACTACTCAACAACCTGCAGATGATGTTCAAGCTTTGCTGAATCAGTTTGAGCTAATATTTCAAACTCCAAAAGGGTTGCCTCCTTCACGAGAGAAAGACCACTCGATAGTACTCAAGAATGGCACAGAACCAATTAATTTGAAGCCATACCGCTACCCTCATAGCCTCAAAAATGAAATAGAGAGGTTGATCACTAAGATGCCGGATGGGGGGGGGGGGGGGATCATTCAACCAAGTTCCAGCTCGTTTTCTAGCCCCATACTTTTGGTCAAGAAGAAAGATGGGAGGTGGAGGTTCTGTATAGACTACTGAGCCCTTAATAAGGTGACTATTAGGGATTAATTCCCTATTCCCACCATTGATGAGCTACTTGATGAACTAAATCGAGCAACTGTCTTTTCCAAACTGGATTTGAAATCTGGTTATCACCAAATACGAATGAAAGCTGAAGACGTGCCAAAAACTGCATTTAGAAGTCATGAGGGTCATTATGAGTTCCATGTGATGCCGTTTGGTCTCACCAACGCACTGACAACATTTCAATCTCTCATGAATACAATCTTCAAAGAGCTACTGCGAAAGTGTGTGCTGGTTTTCTTCGATGATATCTTAGTTTATAGTCAAACACAGACAGACCACTTGTCTCATATGAAATTGGTTTTCAGCATCTTGGAAGAGAACGCTCTTTTTGTCAATAAGAAGAAATGTTCATTTGCTCAAACAAGATTGGAATATCATGGACATCTGATTTCAAGTGAGGGCGTGGCAGCCGACCCATCCAAGATTGAAGCTATGATCAAATGGCCGGAACCTTCGACCCTAAAATCTTTACGGGGATTCCTCGGGTTGACTGGATACTATTGCCGATTTGTTGCAAACTATGCGAAGATCGCAAAACCTCTCACACAACAATTGTAGACACCTGATTTCTACACCCCAAAAATGGGGAAAATAAAAAGTCAAGCTAAAAAGTCAAACCCTGAAGAGGCCAAAAATTGACTTTTTTGATCCAGGTAGAATTGGCCATCAAACTTTATCTCATTGAAAAGAGCACTTCGACACGGTTCTAATGCAACTAAGTTTGTTGGAATCAGAGTCCGGATGAGGAAGTTATGAGCAAGTCAAACTTTTGGGAAGCTAAAAGTTGACTTTTTACTCGACCGCAATTCAGCTACCCAAGTTGATCCCAATGAATAGGTGTTTCCGAGCTGATTCCAACGACACTAAGTTTTGCTGAAATCGGACACCAGACGAAGAAGTTATGGGCAGTTAAAGTTTGAAGATAACTGCCCGTTTGGAAGAATAGAAGCAACAAAAAAAAAGCAGAATAAATCAATAAAATAAACATTTAATAAAAATATCTTAATATTTTAATAATATAATAATAAAGAATCTTAGATTTTTAATAAAATAATAAGAAAAATCGGAATCAAATTTCAATAAAAAACAAATTCGATAAAGTGTTGAAATCCGCACATTTAAAAAACATGTCTGACCGCATTTATTATGCGGTCATGGCTTCTAGAAGAGGACACACGTCAATGTATGGAGGACACCTAGCAGATTCGCGCGCGATTTGCGCACGAGGGCCGCGCGACCGCATAGCAAATGCGGTCACAAAATTTTACCTCTAAATAGGGGGCCAGCCCCCCCCCCCCCCCCCCCCCCATTTGAGGTAAGCTGGTCCCTCCTAATGGTCCCTTTCTCCTCCTCTGGTTTTCCACACCCTATACCTGTGAAAAATCCACTAACCTAGAAAAATACCTATTTTGCCCCTAAACCACTACCTTTGCCTTCTCCTTTCACACTTACAACTTAAGAGTAGGAGAACCCCTTTTCAAGTCTGCTTTTGGAAATTAACGGAGTGCGGAAGCGCTACCAAAATTTCTCGGAGAACCACAACACACCAAAAACAAGAAGATATTAGTGTGGTAACAGTCCTGGTAACTTTCTGTTTAGTATATGTGAGAATCTCCTTTGAATAATTTTCATACTTTTCTTATTTTACTATATTGTGGCTAACTGTTTTATGTTGCTTTTGCATGTCATGAGAGAGCCCATAAAAATGGGCATCTCTATACAGAAAAGAAGGAGAGTGGTTTTATAAAAAAATCATGCAAACTAACATGGTTCGATTAACTGGTTTCATTTGCAAATTTAAGAGGGTTTTGTCCTCTTTGGGATCATCCAATGTACCCCTGGCTCCCCTCCCTCTTTCCCTTCTTGCTTAGCGTTTTATCGCATGGTGGAAGATGACTTGAACAAAAGGACAAACGGGGGGAACCTTCCTGTTAAGAGATATCAAGAAGCAACATTTGAAGCCAAACAAAGGAGTTACATTACCTTAAAAGCACTGGAAAATCCCGACAAGAGTCGTTGGGTGTATTTAAAGAACCAACAAATTGATCCCAGTCGAAATCGGCACAAAATTGTAAACTCGAGTGAAAACCACACTTGTAGTGCAGTTTAGGCATGACCGCACTTGATATGCGGTCTGGCCTAAACCGCATTACATTTGCGGGTCAAACCAAACCACATAGCAAATGTGGTCAATTGGTAAATAATGTAAAAAGCATGATTTTGGACCCGGTTGGACCCAAATCCGACCCGTTTTTTGTGAAACCCAACCTGGTGGAGCCATTTGGGCAATTCCAAGTCTACTTAAGGACCATGGGCCCAGCTAGGCCCACCAAGGCCTCCTGGGCCCATCTATGGGGCCCACACTCTGACCGGCCTAACCCAGGCCCGTTTTCAACAAAAGGGCCCAAGGCCACTTGCATACTGGCTATTGGGCCAAATCCAAGCCCACTAAGCCTTTAAAATGCTTAACTAATTTAATAAACAACTTAAACCAATAAGGGTTACCCAATAACCCTACTGGGCCCCTAGCCCAAGCCCAACCTTGGCATCCCACGGACCTTACAACGGGGCCCGTATCCGACCCACATAACCAAAATAAGAAGATAAATAATGAAATAAAAGGGGCCCACACCCTCATAGGACCCCGCCAGACCCAAAAAGGATGAATGCTGGTTTAGGAAGGGTGAAGACTGACTCAAAAAAAACCAGGGAGACCCGAGGGACCCGTCAAACTGACGGGGCGGGCCGGGGTGCCTTCGAACTTCCCCAGACGTAACCGAGGACTTAGCTAGATCTCTATGTAAGCACCTCATTTTTGCACTCCCGAAAAGCCAGAAATGCAAAACCCGGCCAAAAAGTCAAACCCTGAGGGGTGGAAAGTTGACCATTTTAATCAGATGAAATTTCGCCACCTTGCTTTATCTCAATGGATAGAGAATCCCGACACGAGTCCAACGCAACTGGGTTTGTAGGAATCGGAGTCCGGATGAAGGTTCTGCGGAAGGTCAAAACTTAAGGAATAGCCAAGGGTTGACTTTTCCTCGATTTCCGTGCCAAATACCTTGATCTATACCAATGGATAAAGAATCTCGACATGGTTCCAACGCAACTAGGTTTGTAGGAATCGGAGTCCAGATGAAGGTTCTAAGGGTAGTCAAACTTAAGGGAAGGCCAAAAGTTGACTTTTCATCGGAATCCGTGCCAAGTGCTTAGCCTCATGTCATTAAATAGAGGGCTCCGATACGAGTTCAACGCAATTGAGTTTGCTCAAATCAGAGTTCAGATGAGTGAGATATGAGCTGTCAAAGTTCCCGAGCAGCAAAGCCAGAAGCTGCACACGTGGCAGCCAATGCAGCGAAATATCTCAGGGACTAAATCTTAAATATCCAAATTTTGATAAAAATCCTAGGGACTAAACTGAAATTCGTAGGGGCCAATCTGTAATTGTTAAAAAGTGTCGAATCAGTCGAATCGGTCAAGTCGAGGGGCAAATCCGTAATTTTTCAACTTGTATCCGGTCATATATGCCGGATACACATACTCCCCTTTGTATCCGGACTTGAAGGCCGGATACAAGAAGATATTCGCGCGAGATTCGCGCCGATTGCCCGACAGCTTCGCGGCGGCATTAAATTTTGGAATGATTGAGTCATGTATCCGGCCTGAGTTGCTGGATACAAAGGAAAGCCAGTGTATCCGGCCTTCAAGGCCGGATAAAGGCAGGGCATAGTGTATCCGGCCTGAGTTGCTGGATACATTATTTTTTCTATAAATAGCAAACCAGCAGCTCATTTCCGAGGTTGGTGATTTTTGGTTGTTCTTCAGCTCCCTCCTCCCACCTGCCCCCCTCCGAAATTTGCTCCTTTCAACCCCATTAGCCCTCCACCACCTCTCCACATCATCCAAAGCCACTCTCACCCCCTTGTTCCTCTCCATCTCCCCCTACACTCCAACAAGAAAGGGAGGAAGCCGCTGTCGTGGCCAAGGGAGGAGCTCCAGCCCCGTTCCTTGCTGCAAGGAGGTGTCAACACATCCCCAAAAGGTTTTAAAACCTAAGGTAAGGCTCCTCATCATCTGTTATTGAACATATATTAAAGTAGGAATTTTCTGAAATATTTACCAAACTTGCCTTCTCCTCTGTGCATGGGCTCATTTCTATGTCATCCTATGCATGCATTTGCTATTGTTTTCACGTCATGAGGTCTTGCACCGCGTAGGAGTCCGCATAGGCCTTGTTTGTTAAGCATTAGATTCTTTAAATTAGTGTTTTACCATTCTTTATTGCTGATTTGAGGAGGGGGTATGCCCCCTCATGCTTGAAGGTCTCTTGTATCCCTATTATCATCCCCCTTCTCGACCCTTTCTTAGAGGTATCTGGAGGCTCCAACGTGTGAAGGATCTCCTCTTGGTTGCACTTGTATGAGCATGCATGTTAGATTATTTCCTGGTATACTGAATTTCCTCAAACCTTGACCATGCATGTTAGGCTCCCTTAGTTGCACTCACCCGATCATGCATGCTAGATTATTCCCCGGCACGTGTGCCATGTCACGTGCGTGGACCTCACAGGCCCACGGATCTGCTCCCCAACCCCTGAACATCTCAAGCATATGCATGTATTTTAGGATGAAAGGTGGGCCTTGAATGCAATTTGTTTTGATGGAGTCTTCCCCATGCGTTGATTAAGATTGATTGTGTTTTTTGAGGCCATAAACAACCTGGGTAGAGGTGCAGGGCCTCTGTCCTTCTGCTGTGTTTTACCCAAAGGGAGGAAGAGCTGGATCCTCCCCCATCTCCATAAGCATTGACTCTAAAGTTCCCCAAAAAGGGAAGCCAAATGTGGCTTCCCCCAAACCTGAACCATCGTGGGCCCACTTAGGGGCCCACTAAACCTTAGAAAGACTCCTAGGAACCCCCTGGAAACACCCCGAATGGTAAAAAGCCCAAAAAAGCCCATCCCAGGGTGATCCGGCAACTCAGGCCGGATAGCCTGTGGCCTGGGTGTATCCGGCCACTCAGGCCGGATAACCCATGGCCTCTGTGTATCCGGCCACTCTATCCGGATCACTTGCAGACCAAGTGTATCCGGCCTGAGTTGCAGGATACACCCAGAAATGTACTTTGTTGTGTATGTTGATGTCCTGCCGAATTTTGGTATGTTTTGAATCAAACTGATTGAACCGATAGGGTTTCCGGGTCACCCGGAAACCCAACTTGGGACTTGGACCAACCGGTCCAACTTGGCTCACTAGTGGGCCTTCCAATGGGGCCCACCAAGCCTAATAAACACCAAAGCATGCAACTTAAGCAAGATTAAGTGAAATTAACCAATCTAATCGGATGGGCCAAACCCAATGCGGCCCACCCGTACCTTGATGTGTGGATTAGCATATGAATTGCATGGTTTGGCCGAGACCATGGGCTAGGGCCTGTCGGGCCCGCCAAAGCCCGCTAATTGAACCAAGTTAGGGTGAAAGCCCTAAACTTCGAAGAACTGGGCTCTCAAGCCTAAAGCCAGGATCACGAGCCCCAAGCCCAATGACCAGCCCACTTTGGCAAATTAAAGAAGATAAATGTAAAATTCCTTGGCCGCCATGTGGGCCCACCTAAGGGGCCCACAAACCAATCCGCCCACCTTTTTGCATGAAAAGTACTTAATCTTCAAATAAAAACCTAAGTAAAATCAACCCATTCTCCAAAGCCCACAGGGCCTCCTAGGGCTAGATGGAGGCCCACCAAGGGCACACGGGCTTACCCGAGCCCAACAAGGACACCGTGGGCCTTCCAACGGGGCCCACCCAATCAGACTCAAATAACTTAAGTAAAACCAAGATAAAATCCACTAAAGGGACCCACACCACTCAGGTGGTCCCGCCAAGACTTAACCTAAATGGCATGCTGAATTAGGAATTGGGTGAAGACCAAATAGAATGCTGACTCCAACCAGGGAACCCACGGGACCCGTCATCTGACGGGGTGGACTGGGGTGTCTACGGACTTCCCCAGACTGCAACCGAGAACCAAACTCCTAATCTCAAGCCGCAGATCCAAAAGCCCTAAATAGATAAGATTAGGCACCTAGGTGTCCGCCTGCACTCCATCAGGCGGTGGCGACTCCGAATTACCCCGAGCCACGTTCCCCACGCGCGCACACTCTAATAAGCCACAAACCAGACTTAGACCTGGATAGGTAATCCCTTGTAAAACCCCGATTATTTTTAGGTTTTATGGAAAAAAAAGAAATTATTTCAATAATAAATATCTAAACTAATAAGGTGTGTTGGATGTAGAGGTTTTGGTGGGTGAGCTCACACCATATCAGAGTTAAAAGGGGTCGTCGAGCAGCAAGCGTATTTACGGAAAGTATAAATAGTTAAGAAATTAGGTTTTGGGTTTTTGCCCTGAATACGCGTATAGTCTACTGAGAAGGTTGCGGCTGCAGCTTTTGTTTAGGGTTCTTCGAGAAAATGAGCTGGAGAGGTTTTGGTGGGAGAGTCGAGCTAGGGAAGACTTACTGCCAGTAAGTTTTAGCTAATAAGAAGTTCGGAAGGGCTTTCTTCCTTCACAAACCTCTGTTCGACCAGAGCAAGCCGACGGCCGAAGTGATTGCGGATTTCCTGGGTTGCTGTTGCTAAGGCTTGGAAGCTCAACAAGTGAGTGGCACTGCTTTAAAACCTGGTTTATGTTATTCGAAATGTTTGTTTCAATGAATGCACATGATTGTCGAATGAACTATTCCCTGGGTTTCTGGGCGAAGATAGTCCGAAGGGTTTTCTGTATAACAAATTGGGGATAATTGAAAAGTGTGTTAGATTAATTTCAAAATAGGTTTGAATGTGTTCTGGGGGTATTAGGAGACCAGAGGAGTGGTTACAGGTTGAAACTTTTCGGCCAGAGTTGAAGATTTGGATTTAACAGAGACTTGAAAAACACAGTGGGTATCGGCCCACTTGGCACCCACTTGCGCCCACTTGGGGAAGTAGGCACATGGAAAAAAGGACTTGGCGCCGAGCTCGCACCCACTTGGTGCTCAGCTTGCGCCCACTTAAATGCTTCGCGCCCTTCTCGCGCCTACCCCGCACCTTTCTCGCGCCTACCCCGCGCCCTTTTCGCGCCCACTTACTATCGAATAAGCGCATACCCAGTTTTTAGTTAAGATACTATCCGCCCACCTCACGCCTACCTCTGGAGGTGAGCGCATAGTCCATTTTTCTTCCTAAATTTCATAATTGAGTAAACCAATGGGGAGTTTGATGCTAGAAGGTCTTCGATCACTTAGCAAAGTACTTGTTTAGGACTTTAGGGATAAAATTTCTTATGAGAACATTGAAGATAGATTCTGGAATTTCTTAAGAGCTTCCAAGGTAAATGTAGGGCAACATTTTAGGTAATGTTCTGTATACCCAACACTGGGGCTCTTATTTTAGTACTTTTGGATTACATACTGTACTTGATTGAGATTTTATTAAACCCTGTTTTCTTGATGGCAAGTTTTGAATTATGTTGCAAAGATTATTTACTTGATTTCTTGTGGAGATTTACTGTTCTGGTTGGAACACTTGTGAGATTTATTGTTCTAGTTGGAACACTTGTGAGATGATGTTCTGGTTGGAACACTTGTGTGAGTTGATGTTCTGGTTGGAACAACTTGTGATGTGTACTAAATGCGGAGTTTTAAACGGTTATTTATCGGCTTGGGTTTAGCTCCCCATGGATCCTTGTTAAGCTTAGTAATGTGATGGTATGTGTTTATTGGTGTAATTGCATGGCCTTGTCTGTTGCCACGACCAGTGTAGAGCAGCCAGATACCCTGAGTAGGCCTGGTTGTCAGTGCCGATACCCGAAGTAGGCCAGCATTGGATGACGATACCCTGAGTAGGCCATCATTTCAGAGTGTCCGATACCCTGAGTAGGCCGGAACTGTGTACATGGAGGTGTGGAGTGTCTACTTGGCATGTAAATTAATCAATGTAACCATATGGATGACATTGACCTTGTTTTGTGTTGTTATCGGAAGTACGTTGTTTTAAATTGTTGGTTATTTGTTGAAGCATGTCTTATAACTGTGTTAACTATTTTTGCATGCATGTGTCACTCGCTGAGATATTCGTATCTCATTCCCTCGTTGTTGTTTTGTTTTTCAGATATTCGTGGTGAGGTGCCTACGGGGGTAGATCCGGCTAACACATATAGGGAGGAGGATTATTACTACCGTCCTTAGTCTAGCAGGTTGCTTGGTCTTAAACTTGTTAAATTGAATTTGTGGGGATTGTAATAAGGTAGTAAATTTGGCCCATTTGATGTATTTGATGATGCTAAAACTTGCCTGGATAAAAATGTTAATTGTGCACTCTGATGTGATATAAATTGTGGGTGATTATCCAGCGATCACCATTATTGAGATCCTTAACTAACCCTTGGGAGACGTGTTATATCTTTAATGAAAAACACGGATCCGGGGCGTTACATCCCTGTGTCTACATGCACTTCTCAAGCAGTGGCGACTCCGAAAGTCCCGAGGCACGCACGATCCCACGTGCACCTCGTGTGCGATCTAGGTTTTTAGGTGTACACAACAACTAAGGAAAGATACATTCCATTGGGGGGCAGATGCACGTGAAGCATTCATCAAACTCAAAGAGGCCATGACGACAATTCCAGTGTTAGCACTACCGGATTTCTCCAAACCTTTCATCATTGAAACCGATGCTTCAGGTGTGGGATTGGGAGCTGTGTTATCTCAAAACCAGCATCCCATTGTTTTTTTCAGTCAATCCTTAGCGGAACATGCTCGGATGAAGTCAGTATATGAACGAGAATTGATGGCCATTGTTCTAGCCATTCAAAAATGGCATCATTACTTGTTGGGACAACATTTCATTGTGAGAACAAATCAAAAAAGTTTGAAATTTCTTTTGGAATAGTGATTAGTCAGTGCTGAACATAAAAAATGGTTAACCAAATTGTTGGGTTTCGACTTCGAAATTCAATATCATCCAGGTGTTGAAAATAAAGCCGCAGATGCTTTATCAAGGATGCCTATGTACAGGGAGATGACAGTATTATCAGTGCCTCAAGTGTTGGACCTTGCAGAATTAGCCAAACAAGTTTAGCATCATGAAAAACTCAATATGATCAAAGAGGCATTGCTGAAAGATCCACAATCCAATCCTGGATGGACTTTACTTAACGGACAACTCTTCTACAAAGGCCAGTTAGTCATCCCCCCAAAATCCAGTTTACTTCCTTCAATTTTACATGAATTTCATAACAGTGGTATTGGAGTACATTCAGGGTTCCTGAAAACATACAAGCGCATTGCGGGAGAATTGTATTGGGAGGGCATGAAGCACGGCATCAAGTCCTATATTTAAAAGTGCATTGTTTGTCAGCAGAACAAGCACCTCACCCTTTCTCCAACCGGCTTACCACAACCACTACCAATACTTATAGCTATATGGGATGATATAACAATGGACTATATCAAAGACTTCCTAAATCTCAAGGGGTCAACACTATTTTGTTATGGTCGACTAACTTAGCATTCTGTACGACCAGAATCACTCCACAATCTGAAAATTGTTGCAGAAAATTTTCAGAACTAATCCTATTAAAATCTGATCCAATTCTCCACAAAATTTTGATGGAAAAGAATCAAACTAACCTAATCTAACACTGAATTAACTTACCTGAACTGAAGTGGATGAATTTATAATCTAAAATCAAACAAATATTCTCCTACGAACAGGGCACTTCCTCACTTCACCTCTCTTCCTTCAGATCCAATCTTTGGAAGAAAGATTTCATGCCTTGATCAAAGCTTCTGCTGTTCCTTTTTCTCCAGCAACAAGAAACTCCAAAAGCCCTTTCTCCAACAACAATTGGGAGTCCAACAGCCAACTTCTCCAGCAACTCTCATTGAGCAACTTTTCATGTGCTCAACCTCTTCAGCTCCCTCCTTTCTCCAGCAACAATTGGGAGTCCAACAGCCAACGTCTCCAGAAACTCTGTTTGAGAAACTTTTCATGTGCTCAACCTCTTCAGCTCCCTCTTCATGTTCTGCTATAGTGCTCCTCCACCTAAATTCCTGCACCACAACACATTAACCCTTGATTCCCTGATTAGCCCCTAAACAAATACAACCTCACTACTTAATTATATTTAATAAAGTTTCCCAATTAATATTTCTTGACCATTGAAATTAAAATATAACTTCACTTATCCTAGCTTATACCATTTCAAATTTTCTGAAATCCCAAATTGCCCTTGCGCCTCAACTACCTAAATTATCCCTCAACATTAATATTTAATAATATTAGCAAATTCCTTATATTAGGCTAATAAAAAATCCGGGGTCTTACACTAGTACTGTGCTCAGGTTACCATATATCAAATCAAGGTCTTCGATACTTAGTCATGGAAGGGAACCAAACCCTTTACAATCAAATTTTGGTCTGTAATTTCCCCTATTGTGGTTTGGTTTTCTTTTTTTAACCGAAGGCCAATCACTACCATCCCTAGTCTTATGTACCCAATGTATTCTCTAGGGATGACAAAGCTGACACACCAATTTGCCAACATCCTTCACAAACTCTTCCATGAAGCCTATTGCAAACATTGCGTGACTTTTATTGAGACTAAATATGACCCAAAAAAATATTATCAACTTCATCCTGATAGAAAATATTACATTATTAATGATCTAGACACAATGTTCAGAACAGTAAAACTCTAGTAACTTTATAATGCAGGCTCAATTAATATTACAGTTGAACACCATCCAAAAGTTCCTGATTGGTAGGACCATGTTCCAATCACTCCTGATAAGTCTCCAAACCTTTGTCACATAACTTCATGCAAAACTGTAACCTTGAGAAAATTTAGAAAATGTTGGATCAAGCGCAATAAACTTCTCGGCACCCTTCATACCTTCAATTGTAGAATGCTGCCTTATTACCATATGCCTACAATACATGCAATTAGCTCAATTAAAATAACTGATCCTCTTAAAAAATAAAAATGTAACCCGTATGGATGGATGAAATACATTTTATATAGATTGGCATGAACATGTAATTAAGGCTTTGTTGGGACATTCTTTTTATGAAGAGGCATTAGATATGATACAAAACAAAAGAGAAATAAGTAAAGAATGTAGAAGATTGTGACGTTCTTCTATTGGTCAACCGTGGTGGCTTTTATTTGGAGAAATTGGTAAGTTGGTTCGAACTTAATATTTTATCTGCTTAGGGATAGTAACATGGTGGGTTAATCTATTAACTCAACTTGATCCACCTTTAATTTTAAGGTTTTTAATTCATAATTTGGATCGTGGTCCAGTCCAAGACATCCCAAACCCAATTTTAATTCATTCAAGTATATGATATTTATCAGTATAAAATGGATATGTTATAAATAAATATATTTATTATTTTGTATGTGTATATGTATATCATGCAATAGGAAAAGAAACCATAAAAATGCATAATCCTTAAAAGGATTCTCAATTCTTTATGTTAGAAATTTATGAAAGAAGCAAATGCAGAAAAAACACAATTCTAACCCAAGCAAAAAAGGCCTTAGCTTGCTAGAAGCTTCAAGTTTGGTCGTAGGAGTCCTCAAATGAATATCAGCAAATTGTGGGGTTTAAAATGCAAGGGTTTTGCAAATTTCATAATGGAAACAAAAGAGGGGAAAATTCTAAGTGCAAAAAAAAAAAAAAAATGGTATAAGCTGTTGCTCTTGGGCATTCTCTAGTTCTTTAGCATGTTTTTGAACTCCTTAAACACCTCTTATGATGTTAGAAACAATAGCTAAAGCTAAAGGAAGTCTCTTTTAGGATAAATCAAAATAGAACCTTAGGTATACTTTCAAGCTAATACAACCCTCAAGATCATGAAATAGGTAAAGAAACCATAAAATGCATAATCCTTATAAAGAATCTCAATTCCTTAAGTTAGAAATTTATGAAAGAAGCATATGCAAAGTGAAAAAGGCCTTACCTTGCTAGTAAGCTTCAAGTTTGGTTGCAGAAGTCCTCAAATTTAGATCATCAATTATGGAGTTCATAGTGCAAGGGTTCACCAGATTTCATAACATAAACAAAAGAGAGGCAAAATTTAAGTGTAGAAATTAAGCACAGCATTCACTTTTCAGCCACATTATGTAAGTCAGATCGAATTAGAAAATTTAAATGAACTAATGGACCATATACTAACTAAGATTGAAAAAAAAAAAAAGAAATTCCAAAGAAGGAAATACCATAAATTATTTAGGTTATATATATCCCTCTTCTCTATTAGGTGACTCATACAAGTAGGATCATGAATACAACTACCTTCAATCTATTGTAAACCAAAAACATGAAGGTAAGGCTATGTGAGAATATTCTTTATAAAAAATTATGTTACCAAGAAGAGTAAAAATACTTGAAATCTCAATTGCTGATATCATTGTAGAAACCTAATTTTTGCACCCCTGAAATTAAGAAAAAATGAAAGTCAAACAAAAAGTCAAACTTTGAAGGGGTCAAAAATTGACTTTTCCAATTAAGGAAATTTGACCACTAAACTTTATATCATTGAAAAGAGCACTTCGACACGGTTCTAACACAACTGAGTTTGCTGGAATCGGAGTCCGAGTGAAAAGGTTATGGCCCGGTCAAACTTTCAGAGAGCAAACTTGATCTCAATAGATAGCTGGTTTCGAGCTGATTCCAACGACACTAAGTTTGCTCAAATCGGATATCAAATGAGAAAGTTATGAGCAGTCAAAAATCTTGGAAAATCTGCCCATGTGGCAAAATTGAAGAAATGACAAAAAAATAAAAATCTAAGAATAAAATAATAATATTTTGTAAATACCTAACAATTAAATTAAATCAAAAATAAAATGAAAAATGTAAAACACATGTGTCTTCTAACAAACCAACCTTAAGAATAAAATAATGATAAAACTTAAAGAATCTTAAAATTAAAATAAATAAAAAATGAACAAAAAAACATCAACCACATTCAAAGGATATGAACGAATATTATGAGTTGGATGGATAAGAATGAAAATATTTATGTTTTAGTTACATGAAATATGAAATAAAAATTCAGTCACAAAAGGTGATTAAAATTCCAAAAAAGGTCATTTTTTCAACTATAAAAGGGGGGCCACCCCCCATTCCAAAGCATCAAGAAATCCCTCCTCCTCTCCCCCTTGGGCTCTCTCCTTTCTCTCTCCCTCCTTGTTTTCTCTTCAAGAGGAGTCAAGCCTCCAGGCTTCCTCTGTCTCCTTCCTCAGTGTTCCCACATCCAAACCCTGTCCCCATGCTATGGTCCCCTATACCCAAAACCAAGGAATACCCTTATACTGTCAAAATCTTGTCTAAACCTTTTCCCATTCAGCCTATTAGAATAGATAACCCATCAAACCTCTGCCAAAATCAATTTAGAATACTAGAGGAGACGCCGAAGCGCTGCCGAAATCCTCGGAGGACCTCCACACCATCAAAACAAGAAAGTTGAACGTGGTAATGTTTCTAATAACTTCTTCTTCAATATGTTCATGAGTTTCTTTATGTAAAGAATCCTACCTTTTTACTACTTCAATGCATTGTCTACTAATCCACTTGTTCATTTTTTATGAGATTTCTTCATGAGAATGAGAGCTTCAATATGAAAAAGAGAAGAAATGGATTCATAAAACAAAATGGAAATATCATGGATCCATTCATTGATTTAGTTTGAAGACATGAGAGGAATTTATCCTCTCTAGATCACCCCTGTAACATCCCCTTTTTCCCGCTTGGATGATGGCTGTGTTTGGAAGAAGAAAAAAACGAAAGAAAGCCCATGATTTCAAGGAACATAGAAGGAAAGAAGAAAAGTGGCCTTTTAGGCCAAAGGAAGAAAATGGAGAATCCCGAAGGCACTGGAATCCCCATGGAGGTCGCCGGAACACCTAGGGAAGCAGCCAAGTCGATCACAATCGAAAATGGAGCAAAGCAGCAGAATTTTGTAAAAACCCCATACTCAAAGCGGTTTAGGTTGGGCCTGCGGTTCAAACCAAACCACAGAGTAAGTACGGTTAGTTCATAAAAACATAAAAAGTAACTTTTTTCACCCAGTTGGATCCAAACCCGACCTGAACAGGCCTGAACCAGCCTCTTAAGTAATTTGGACTGTTTTAAGTCCACTTTTGGACTGTAGGCCTAGATAGGCCCACCAAGATCCCCATGGGCCCACTTGTGGGGCCCACCTTAGACCGGCCCAAACCAGGCCCGTTTTCAATAAAACGGGCCCAAGGCCACTTGATCCTAGGCTATTGGGCCAAATCCAAGCCCATCAAGCCCAAATAAAAATGTAAATAAATAAGCTAAGTAAATAACCAAAATAGGGTTACCCAATAACCCTACTGGGCCCCAGGCCCAACCTTGGCCACCCATGGGTCTTCCAACGGGACCCGAATCCAACCCACTCCACTAAAATAAAAAGATAAAATCAAATAAAAGGGACCCACACTTTCAGAGGGCCCCGCCAGACTAAATAAGGTAGAATGCTGGCCTAGGAAAGGGTGAACTTGACTCAAAAACTAGGGAGACCCGAGGGACCCGTCAGACCAGCGGGGTGGACCAGGGTGTCTTTAGGACTTCCTCGGACCGTAACCGAGGACTTATCTAGAACTCTAATAAACCGCAGACCAGACTTAGACCCAGTTAGGGCAAACCCGTGTCTACCTACACTCTCAGGCAGTGGCGACTCCAAAAAGCCCCGTGGCACGCACTGAAAGTGCGATCTAGGCCAGATTTAGGTGCGCACAATCATGGTGAACTTGTAGAATGAATCTTGAACTATATCATGTTATATCAAACTCACATAAATCTTCATACAGAGTAATCATTAAAATAAGATGAAATTTTGCTTCAAAACTCAAAATGCAGCACTTACTCAATTACTTAATTCTATTAGATGAGAGACTTTTGACAAAAAGGGGATAAATTAATTCCTAAAATAGAGCATTGTATTAAATAACCATGTTTGACCTATTATATAATTTTCTTCTTTTTTTTACATGTTCTTAAAAAATGTAGTGAATCTTTTACATTTATTCAATTACTCATGGTTCTAGACATGACTCCTCAACTTTGTTTTCAAATAGTTATTGACATAAGAAGGTCTACAACTAGACAAAGGAGAGAAAACTTTTAACATTTTTTTAGGGTTTTTTTTTTGACCATGTTATTGCTTGAATTACGCTATAAAATAACTAAACCCACATCTCCCATCATCTTCAAAATGCCCAAGGTAATGAGTATTTGAAGTGGTCCAAACACTAAAAATAGTTAGTCATGTAACATAGAAAACAAAAGGGATTGAAATATAGAATAGATTGAACACCCTCCTTTCTTTTTGATCAAAATCCAAACAAAAGTTCCTCAATACAAATTTTATGAGTGTTGACTTAGTCATTACCCATAGATGGCTAACCTTGTCAACCATGCCATCAAATAAAGGACACAGGGCCTATTAGATAAATTTCACAAAAGTAGGCATTCTTGCGCATTCATATTTATCTATGAATATTACATCTACTTGTTCCTTATCACTTTCCTCCTAATAAGAATTGCATAAATCGTATTGATGGACTATTTAATTTAATTTTTGCTGCTCTATGTGTCATAAGAATACCGGAAAAAAAAAACAATATGCAATTGAAGCTGGAAATGATAAACACGGGAATGAAACCAAATGCCTAAACTATAGAAGACAACTAATTAGTAACAAAGAATCTACCATTTATATGTTAACAACATGATTTCGTTTGAAAAAAATGCCTAAATCTGAAGCATGACGGGGAGTTTTAAAATGAAAAACACAGTGAATAGAAAATGAATAACATGTTTAGAGATGAGAAGGAAATGAAAATCCCTAAACGATAATGCATATTTTGATATGAAGAAGCAAGATCAGTTTCAATGATCCCTAAAATCCTATACCATGAATGTATATCTGAAACCTGGAGGAAGAAACCATAGGGATTTTTTAATGATAATGGAAACAACTTAAAAGCAAACATCAATCAAGACTCAAAAGATATATAGGTAAAGTGTAAACAAATTGAAACCTTAAAAATCTCATGATAAAATGGATAAAATAATTGCATTGAATCGATCATTGGAAAAAAAAAATCCTTTTTTTTTTATAGAAAAGAGAGTGTAAAAAACAGCTTACTGGAAAATAGTGTGAAATTTACCTACCGATTTGAATATAACACCGTCAGTGATGTTACTATTTATCATGGAATGCAATGATCTAGCGATGCCAGCAACCGTTGTGGTATAAGGAAAAGCTTAAAAATGTCACCAGCAAGACACAAATATGGAAATAAAATTTGATAAAGAATATAGAGCATACAATAAAAAGTAAACTAAATTGGTGTTTGGAATCCTTTGATTCAAGGAAAACAAAAAAGGTATGAAATAAAGAAAATAGTTTAAATTTTATGTACCGGAAGAAAGCAAAAAGTTCAATAAGAACAAAGAATAGCATAATGATAACAGATAACAAATACGTAGCACATGTTTTAAAATAGAATTAATTAATTGTGATTTGAAAACCTTTCTCCAATGGTGTTCGCATGCTACTCAATAATTTTCAAAAATTTTTTTGATCCTTCGATACACTGCAAAATGGTTTTTTTCTTGTCGGCCTACACCATTTTAGATTATTCTAGATGCACATACGTCAAGGTAGGTGTTTTCATAGCATCAAAGCACAGAGGGAAAAATATGAATAAGCATTCAACTTCCCAGTATCGACAACACCACAAAAGCAAATATAACCCATTGAAGTGAACCCCAACCCATTTTTCGAAATAGTAGACCTACACCGAAATTGAAGACATACACATTGAAGCTCAAAATCTAACTAAGCGTTGAATAAATTGAATCAGCAGATAAAACTAGAATTACGAACAGTATCATGCGTGAGTGAATACAATCGATCTAAGCTTCCTCACAAAAAAATAAACAAAAGTTAAATTGAATAATAGGGGTAGAAGACACCCATATTGTAACCGCTATCAAGCATGATAATCAAATGAAACGAAAAGAAACAACAAAAGGCGAAGAATTTGGAATCGCAAAGTTGTGCCTCACCTGTCAAGAGTATGTTCTCATTGGCGGACAGCGTTGGCTGCGAATGCTCGACAGCAGTTGTCGATTGTTTCATTAATGAGTGTGCACTGGGTTACAGTAGTGGGAGTCATTTGAAAGTTTGAGGCAAAGATCAGATTTCAACCGAGGAGGGGAAATCAACCCCAACTCCTTATCTACGTTGAGGAGTGAAGATACTGTGTTTGGAACCGGTTGAAGGAATTGCGTAGGGATTGGCAAAAGCATAGTTAGAGATGAAATCGATTATGGTGTATGTGAGGAAAAAATTGAAATTAAATTACCAGTTTTCAGTGAGTAGAAATGGGAACCACAACTATTACCTTGCATTTGGAGAGTAGACGATGTGAGCATTTCCGATTGGAGTGATGAGGCTGAGGTGTGGAAGAAACTGAAGCAAATGTAAGGATTTTATGCAGGGATCAAATGCTAAGGAGTATCAATGTTGCACGAGAAAGGCGATTCGTAGCAGAGGCTTTTTTTTCACAATGCTTTCTTTTCGCAAGGAAGACAGAGGAGGGAGGAGAAGACGTGTGATGGAACAGTTGCCGAAACGGAATGTTAGGTTTTAAAAGAGTGGGGACCGTTTTGACGTTTGTGTCCTTTTATTGAAACCTTTTATTAATGGAGATCGGAAAGGTTGTCAAGGGCTCTCATGGAAAGTGGCAAAGTGGCAAATTTTGTTTGGCACACTTCCCAAGGGAGCGCATTGCTTTATATACAGTAGAGATTTGGTGATGTTTGCTTTCTAATTTATGTTTGTTTTTTTTTTTCGTTTTCTGAATACAAGTCGAAGATTTCTCCTTGAAGTTCCTCTTATGTAAACAGTTTGCTTGAAATGCTAAACTAATTAACCATCCCATTGTCATCTTCCTCGCCAACGTGAATGGATCAGGTCAGCCTCTCAAGAAGTATGTACCACATCTTTGCTATACATTTAGGTTCACTGCTATCTTCTATTTTAGAAATTTTTTTCTTCTTCCTCTTTTTAATTTTATTTCTTGCTAAACGTAAATCACATTCTTCTTCTTTCCTTTCATTTTATTTTTAATTTTATTTTATTTTTCTGAAACAATTACATGGACAAGAAGCTCTAGAGTAAGCTTTTGCATAGTCATTTGCTTGAATTCTTTGTTCTCTTTTGCCTTCTTATATTTATTTTATGATGCATTTTTTCAGGCTCACTTATTAGGTTTTTTTTGCTTGAAACTTTGTTTTCTTTTCCTTTTTCTGCCCCAAAAATTGGTTCCATTAGACAGTTGGAGAAGACATAAAAAAAAAAATAAATAAATAAATATAATTAAATAAATAAATATATATCTATATATATATATATATATTTCTTACTTTTGTGGATGATGAATTTTGCAGCGTTATTATTAATTTTCTTTTTCTCAAAATGATACTCTAGATGCATTGACATGGTTGAATGATGTCTCCTTTATAATGATTTTTTTCTACTGTGTTAGTGACATTCTATTGCCTCACATAATGTGTTCTTATTATTGACATTCTATTTTCTTTCATTTGTTCAGTAACTTTTTTTTTAATTCCACCAAGAGTGGTGAAATCTGAAGTATAAATTTTTTAACTATGTTATCGGAGAAGGGAGTTTTCATATGCATTCGACATGGTTGAAGTCGATGATGATACTCAGCACCTAAAAGTAAGACATACTCAGCACTTCTTGAGTTTAGATTGCCACCCAAAAAGCAACATAAAAAAGTAATATGTGAAGGAAAAAATTGGAAAATAATGCAAATATATATGGTGTTAGAGCTTGAATTATGGATTTAGAAAGCTCATTTGACAGGGCAGGTTAAGTGGACTAGAATAGTAGTCTACACTAATTACCTAAAAACGATACTTTATGTTCTTTATATAAGCAAAAACATTATTTTATTTTCTGTTTAGTGTGTTTGGTAATGTTTTTCCTGTAATTCTTATTAGTATTTATACTAATGGAAATGGAGAGAGTGAAGCAAAGAGAAAAGCCTTATATTTCAAGAGATGAGAAAGGTTTTGCATGGAATGCAAGGATCCCGTATTAAGTCGTTAATCTTCCTGCCTCTCTAGAGGATGGAAAGCTAATGGGATTTCATGTTAAAGAGTGGATGAGATTGAATAAAGTAATTTGAGGTTGAGACAGGCAATATTCTTGCCTCTTTAGATGTCAGAAATCTACGACAATTTTATGTTAAAGGGTGGAGGAGATCAAAGAAAGTAATTCGATGTTGAAACAGTCAAAAAACTTCTTCTTCTTATTTTTTGGGTTATTTGGAATATATATTTATGTACCATATTATCTCCTAAGCCTATCAAGAAATATTTCAAATATATAATTATATTTCTATCTTATAATTCATTCACATTGCGTAACTTTTTGTATCAAATTCAAATGTATGCACATTTTTTCCTTACTACTTAATTTTAGATGGTTTTCCAATCCACCTTAAACTTCCAATTTTTTATTGAAAGTTATATTTTAGTATAGACTCCATTTTTTTAATTACGTATTAACTTGAGAACTCATAGTGGTGCAAAAATACATTTCATTTTGTGTGTTTGTGTTGTTTGTCTATTAGGAGATAGAGACATAGATGGTTGCAAACGGATCTCATCCACTTCCAAACTACACATGTGCAACACTGCACATGCACTCCGCTAGTAACTTTTTACTGGAAGACGATTTTTTAATGAATGCCACAAATACTTTTTAAGGATTTTTTTTATTAATATAAATGTTAATTTCTAACTATGAACATTAAAGTAAGTTGCCATATGATATTTACCACGACATATATTTGTGTTCGTCACAAAATTTGTGTCGCGAAAAAATTAATTTTTCGTAGTGGGACTTGTTTCCATAGACAAACCCCATCACATTCCCAACAAACAACAGAGAACCATACTGACAAATGTGATTGATTGCCTACCTTATCAGTCCTTGTAATGTTTGAAGTAGAGGTATTGAGAAACTGTTATCTCTTTTCTTTTCGTTTTTTGTGTACACTCTGTTTACAATTTATAGAAGTTTTCTCTAACTGCAATGCTTTGACGTTGACAACATTTGTGAGACATGGAAAATCAACCGAAATGATTCCCAAACCATCACACAAGCTCAAGAAAAGAGAAGGAGTCGCCAACATTCATTTTAGGTGTGAATGGACACCAAAACAATAAAAATACAATACAAAGGTAAAAACTAAAGTAAATAACAATACAATAAAAAATAAAAAGAAACCAGAGATGGGTAAGGGGATTAGATTATGAATAGGGGAAGGTGTTAGGCACCCCTATTCATCCACACAAGGTGGTTGCCAAATATTGCTCATGTTTGCCAAATGCTTGCTAATAAAAAAAAACTTGAAAAGAAGTCAACATATGTATGATTCCTCCACCTGAATGGTCCAATAAATTTTGGACATACTATGTGCATGCATCACTTCTAGGACATTCCCAATTAATGAAAATCAAAATAAAACTTGAATACAAGCAAGTTAAGGTAAATCCAGAAAATTCTGCAAAGGATGGATCCATCCGACCATCAATCATTCAAATCAAATTCAAATTGAATCAACCCAAAGCCATTTGAAAGGTTATGATAAATAGAAGACTCATGTAAATTTTCAATTAAATCCGACTAAAAACATAGGAGATATGCTTGTTGGAAATCTGCTGTTATAAGTTGACAAAAGAGACAAGTGGGCAACTTTGAAAACCTATTTGTGGAGATTGGCTCCATATAAATCTTAGAAAATTTGCATGAATGAAGTATGAGGTGCCATATTTCACATGAAATTGGCCTTACACAAAACTCCATTCGAATGTGACTTGTGTGACCTCTCGAACATGCCTAGAGGATCACAGATTAACCTAGAATTCTGCTATTGAAGAGTTCTAAGTCAATCAAACACACAAGACACAAATGAAATCAAAAAGTCTTAAAACCAATTGGATTTGAAAGTAAACTCACAAAGAAAAACACAGAAACCAAAACCACTTAAATTGAACTTAAAACGAGCAAATGGTTCTCAATCAAAGTGACAGGTTTAGCAATCTGGCCTGAACTGAGTGTTCTAGGCAATCTCACCTTTCACATGTCTTTGGAATCACTCAAAAATTCATCCGGATGATGACGTTATGAGTGTTCTAAGATAGGGTATTGGTGCTGTCCTGTCTTGAAAACTTTAAGTAAAAATCAATCTAAAACAGTAGATATATGCAAATGATCAATACCATTCCAACTAAGATCATTTGAAAAATGTTGGAAAACCTCCAGAAATATGTAGGGGATGAATTTGCCTCCCAAACTCTCATTGATTGGAGAAACAATACCAAAACCCCCAAAATAAGGCAAAAATTCCAAAAACAAAGAGACTAGACCATGAGGTCTTTTCTCCTCAAAAATGAACTTGCTTGTATTCTTTTAAAAACCATTAAGAAATTTCCAAGAACAATTTAGGGTAAGGAATCGGTTCATCAATCTCATTGATTAAGAGAATGAACTGAATATGCCCGTATTGAGACAAAAATCCCTATTTGAGAGATTAGGTTATGAAAGCCTCCTCTCAAATGGGAATTATTTGAAATCCATTAAATCAATGGGAAAAAACTCAAGAAACATCTAGGATAAAGATCCGATTCATGAATCCTATGGATTGAAGAATATGAATCGGATATACCCGTATTGGAATGAAAATCCCAACTTGAGAGATTAGGTTATGAAAACCTCCTCTCAAGGGTAGGATTGCTTGAAATCCATTCAAGGATCATAAAAAGTTTGATCTAAGGCCATTTATCTCAGATCTATCATAATGAATACGATAGATCCAAAATACAAGCCTACTTCATCAAAACAAGTGGGATGTGTGCATGTGTAAAAAATCATGTTTTAGGAGGGAATAGAGATCCAATGCTATAAAGAGCATGGACCTTGGTATTCTCTCCAGAAAACGAAACCAAGCACGTAAGATCAATCAACACATCATAACATGTAACATTTAAAGTATATCAATCAAATGGGGGTTCTATAACTAGGGTTCCATTCCCATTCTCGTTTCCCTTAGCTTTTTCTTCACGTTTTACGGCTAAAGATAGTCTTGAGGTACTTTGAGACAGGAATGGGGTTTCAATCACGCTCAGGCCTTACTTTAAAGAAAGGAAGAAGAAGAAACTAACCCTAGAATTTAAAAACAGAAAAGTAAAAGGGTTTTAGGCTTCCCTGAATTTCTGGGAGCAATGCGGAAGAGGTTCCCTTCTTCACTTGGAGCTCTTCAACCTCCAATCTTCTGGCCGTTTGCTTGAGGAGAAGCCTCCTATTTATAGGCAAAGGCTAGGGCAAGGGGTGCCCTAATGGTAAACACAAAATTATATCTAGAATCCTCCAACTTAAACGCTAAGGCTATTTTCGAGAATTCCCATTCTTAGAATAGGGATAAAACAGTAAAAAGTGAAAATTTTCGGAATTTTCCAATTTTTACAACAAAACATTAGTATCCGACAACTCAGGTCGGATACCAACAAAACCCTTTGTATCCGACATTATCTATCGGATACAAGCAAAATAACTTGTATCTGACAATTATTGTCGGATATATAAGCAGAAGCTTTTATCCGAACTTTCATTTCGGATACAAAAGAAAAGCTGTTTTTTAATGCTTTTGGCCAATTATTCATCTTTTAACAGTGTAATTTGGGGTGTCTAAAACTGCCCCTCTTTGCGGGAATTGCAAAGCAATGAACAGCAAAGATTAGACAAACCCAAATTGCACTTCCTTAACGATCATTTGCTTGGTTAAATTTTGCAAAATAATTTTGAGTGGAGATTTGCCAAAAATCCCTAACTTTAAGGGGGCATTTCTCCAAGCTGTCTTAAATTCCACTGAGCTCTCGTGGCTATGAAGTAGATTTTAAGACCAAAATAAGATTTTTGAAAACTAATTTTGTAGCAAACCATGTTAAATCATCTCAAACTTGAGTGAATATTCGCTTTTTTGACCTTTGTCTCTTTTTTTTTTTGTTCTCCTCTTCTTCTTTTTTCTTCTTTTTTCTTCTTTTTTTTTTCTCTTTCATATATCCGACACATCAAGTTGGATACGCAAAACTCTATTTGTATCCAATAGAAAATGTCGGATTCGCCTACTTATATCGTTTGCTCGCGCGACTGGGACCTTCACTTTCTTTCTTTCTTCCCCGAACATCAAAGGCGGATACAGACTTCTCCTCTTCTCCGACAACCGTTGACCTCCCTTCTTCTACGGCGACCACCTTTGATTCCGACGATTCTCATCAACTCCGGTGATCATTCATCCATTGCTGCGACCCAGCCTTAGTTAGGCATTTTGGGTTTTCGTTCAAACCTTGCTTCCAAGTGACTTTTCACTGCCTGTCGTCATCATCCAAGCTTTCGTGACCTCTCTTGATTTTCAGCAGCCTAGGTAGCTCTTCTTGCTCCTTTCTGGTCCCATTTCACTCTTGCAATCCACTGTTCTTGCTGCTTGACAGTATTGGTAAGCAAACCAAAAGAACATCTTTTTTGTTGTGTTGAATCTCTTCCTATTTGATCGACTGCATAGTAGTTCTACTTGATTAGATTAACAGTAACTGAGAACCTTGGATTGCCTGCCGGTGGTGAACCCCAACTGAATTGCTTATTTCCCATTGAATTGCATGATTTTTTAGATTGTGTATTTCAAATGCTTCAATGGAAACATAATTTCAAATGCCCATTTTCAAATTTAATTCAAATATCATGCTGTGATTTGTTCTTCTCCTTTTTCGCAATCTGCCTTGACTTTCTGATCTGACTTTTGTAATGCAGTGCTCCAACTGCCAGGACTTTTCCATGATTGGCCCTTGGATAATCTTTTCTTTATTAATTCCACAGTTTGTTTTGATCATTGATCAGCTAGGACCTCTTCACTTTGCTTTTGCATAACTGGTTTGCTTTCCTGAGTATATATGGCAATCCTGAAATCACAGTAGATATTAAGCCTTGTAGAGATCTTTAGGACAAAATGCTTTAGAATCAAAAATTTCTGATAAACAATTAGACATAAAATTTGTTAATTAGACAAAAATATAAAACACGTCCCTATTTCCTGTAGATGGCTAGGAGTCGTTCCCGTGTGCGAGAGGAGGTTGATCCAGCTAATCAGCCTTCTTCTTCTTGAGCTAGGATCGAGTCTGATCAGAGTGCTACCCTATCCGAGCCATTGGATGATTCTAGAGAGAGCTCTGGAGAGGGTTCTGCCGAGGTAGGCTACTTGTTCTTTCTTCTTTCCTTTCCTCTTTTTCCTCTTTACACAAACTTTCCCACCTTCTGTTTTTGACTTTTAGCCCGTTGTAGCTCCCGCTTGAGGTCGGGGTGGAGGCCGAGAGAAAGGCCGTAGCCGAGTTGGAGAGAGGGGCCGAGGCCAAGTTGAAGCTTCAGGTCAGGAGGATATTGCTTCAAACTTCCGTTTAGATTTCTCAGAGGAGTTGAGAGCATCTGTTCATGACACAGAGCTCCTTAGTGGCTTGGATAACCACCCCTCTATGTGCATCAGGGCTAATATTCCTCTTCCATATCCTCCCTCTCATCTTCAAGGCAGCTGGGGGAGGTTCGGCGAGCTGGTTAGGGATCTTTCTCCTACACTCAGACGAGAGTTCAATCGATGCCACTTCGACCACTTTCTCCGTATTCCATCGTTCCAAGCTGACTGCCCTCTCGTCTTCACCATGATAGAGCGATACTTCCTTGAGATGTAGTCCTTCCATTTGCCGGACATTGAGCTTGGGATCCGTCCTTCTGACTTCGTTATGATCACTGGCATCCCAATAGTGGGGCAGACTATTATTATAGACCAGCCTTCTGCAGCAAACATCAGCTCTCTTCTAGGATATGCACTCCTACCTGATGACACCTGGGACGAGAGGAGCGGCAAACTCTCGATCAGCTGGCTGCGTGGTAGCCTTGTTGGTTACTTTGAGGGGAGGCATGCGACCATCACCACGGAGGCCGAGGATTTTGCACCTATTTTCCGTCACATTTTCTGCTGATGCTCGGGTGTTCCTTCTTCCAGGAGGACACAACTGCGGTTAGTCCTGTCTTCTTGGATGCCTTGAGAGACCTCCGTCAGACTAGGAGATTGGCATGGGGTCGGCTTATATATGGGACCATCCTAGCTGGACTGTGCCGAGCCATCCGTGGTTTGGCCGGTCCGAAAGGAGATGGTGTTAGCTGCCGATTCTTCTGGCAGATATTACAGGTACTGACTGCATTTGTTTTATTCCAAAACTTTATCCTTCCGCCCCTAACTGGTTTTTTTCTTGTCAGATATTCATGTATACTTACATGACTTATTTCCGTCCATCTCCTGTACCTAATGCTGATGAGTTCCCCGTAGCCATACGGTGGTCTGTGCTTGATAGAGATGCCGATAGGAGCCAGCCTCATACTGCCCAGGTTCACCTGGACCGTGCCCGTCGATCCGATGTAAATTCCTTAATCCTTTATTTATTGTCTCTTTCTTTCATGCCTTGTTTGTCCCTGACATTCTCCTTCTTCTTTGCAGCTCTTGTTGGCCCGCTTTGAGGATATGGCTGATGGGGTGGCTCGTGAGCTCATAGTATAGGACGCTTTTGATCGGGATGTCCGACACCAGCCCTACCAGTGCTTCCTTGGGAGGCTTGGTAGGGCTATGTGTCTAGGCGTGCGATTGTACTATTAGCACACAGGCGACCTTGTATTCCGGTTCCTCATCCTCCTGTTGGTCCTACCACCCTCATGCCCGACTTCGATGTTGTCCAGTTTGACCAGTGGGAGGATGCAGAAGGGCTCACAGTAGCCGATGATTACGACAAGTGGTTTCGCAGAGTATCCATCGGATGCCTGATGGATCGGCCTACTCGGGCGGGAGTGACTGAGATTGGAGGAGTTGAACGCTCCGAGGATCAGTTTCAGAGTCAGCGGAACATAGTTGATGACCTGATTGTTGAGCACGATGTGACCGTGGCTCAGAGAGATGCCCAGATCAGAGAACTAGAGGCTCTAGTCACAGAGAGGGACAGCCGGATTTTAGATTTGGAGGCTAAGCTTGGGACCCGGCAGGTATATAGCTCTTTGCTGTGCTATCTCTCTTATTTCTATGTTTCTCTGCTGTTCTAATATGAATTGTTTGGTTTTTGCAGGATCCTTCCTGGGACCTGGCCCCAGATCATGTAGATGACATCGCAGTTGAGCCAGATCCTCCTATTTCTGGCTTGTCTCCAGTTTGGGCTGCTGATCCCGAGGATACCCCCAGCCGCTATTCCTGACCTCAATGACACCCAGATGCATCTCCTGCTCCTGCTTCCACTGCCGATCCTTCCAGTGCATCTCCTCCCATGATTATTCCTGATCCTATGGTCCCTGCTGCAGATATCCCTGGTAAGCTTGCTTTAGTTTCACTTCTTTTTATGTCATTTCAATTTTTGACTTCATTTCCATTGAAACAGTTGTCCCTGTCCCTAATCCTCTTCCTACTGCTGAGACCTCTGGAGCTGTGGGAGCTGAGACTGCTTTGACTGAGGATCCAGAGGCATCTGTTCCTCCGGCTGGGCCTGCTCCTGTTGAGCCTAAGGCCTCTTCATCAGATTCGGTTCCTACTGGCCTGTTCCCGGACAACTCGGCTTACAACGATACGTACCAAATTCAGTCCATTCTGGGCTGGATGCCTCGCCACACCGCTAATCGTATCATAACCCATGTTTTTGGGCGCCGACGACCTTGAGGTAGAGGCCGTAGAGGAGCCCGTGGCAGAGGATGGGGGATGGTCCTGCAGAAGAACAATAGATTAGGATTTCTTGTACATATACATTATGAAATTCATATATAAGAGAAACTTTTCATTCATTGTCTCTTGCTCCTTTCTTTTCATTTTTTTCAATTATACAGGGAAAAATTTTTGAACTTTTTCTTCCTTTCCCCATTTTTTTTTTTGTATCCAACATATCAGGTCAACAAAGGCAAAATTCGTTTGTATCCGGCAAGATGTATCGGATACAGACAATGTTTCTTGTATCCGATATTTTTCATTGGATATGAAAGAAACACTTTGTATCCGATCTGATATGTCGGATACAATTAATTGTATTATAAAATCAACAGGCCTCGGGATGTGCGTCATTCTGACGACTTTTTGAGTTTAGAAAATACCCTCTCTTTGTTTTTTTCTCCCTCCACTTGATTCTAGCAAGCTCCATCCATCCCTAATGGCCTCTGGATCATCTTCTGCCCCGTTATTGTCTGTTAATGAAGCCTCCCCTGCAAAACAACCGTTTAGAGCAAAACCCCCTAATCTCACTAGGTACAACCTTGTAGATTCATTACACAATAGGTGGGTTAACTCTATGACTCTTGAAGAAGAGATCAAATGGGATTCCACTCACCTAGGTCACATCCTATAGATCCCTAAAATTCCTTTTAAATTGGAAATCATCGAGGCCTTGATTGGACACTGGGAACCCCAACTAAATGTCTTTCAGTTTGGAGACAAAGAGATGACCCCAACCATTGAGGAGGTTGAAACGATTCTTAGCTTGAGGTTTGCAGAGAAAGTGGTGAATCCACCCCTTAAGCCTAGCTACAAGATGGAGGCTTCCACCTTTCTGGGTATATGGAAGAAGGATCTAGGGGCCTCTGACACACTTTTGACTTTGTCTAAGCCGTTTCTGACTGAAAAACTCTGGAGGGGGGGGGGGGGGTAGACAAACAAGCCCGGTTTAATGCCTTGACCCTGATAGTGGTCAACCAGTTACGTTTTCCACGGGATGATGATGAGGTTGACTTGGCCCTTGTCTCAGTCATCTGCCAAGTTAGGGAGCGCGAGAGATTGGCCCCCATGATCTTGGCAGGTATGTATCAGGCATTGACTGACTGCTACCACAGGAAAGAGAAGCGCTTCTTGGCATGTGCACCTATCCTACAGGTAAAATCCTTTTTTCTTTTTTTTTCTTTTTTTCTTTTTTTTCTTTTCTTCTACAATACATTGAAATATGTCCCCCTTTCTACAGCTTCGGTTACTTGACCACCTGAGTCAAATTGAGATGATTGATAGATGCTTCTCTCCAAGAATGAAAATTCTTGTCTTGATGAGCAACCAAGGGTGTCCTGACATCCAAGGAGGCAAGCAGGGCTGGTTTACTCTCTTGGGTACTCTCTAAGATGATCAGGTAAGGTGGCCTAGCTCTTATCAACCCAACGTGGAGACAGTGATCAGTTTTAGAGACAGGAACTTCGTGGTCCTAGCAGGCTTGAGGTCTACTGTCCTCTACCTTCCTTTGCGGGTTCTTAGGTAGTTTGGAGCGACCCGGGGGATTATGATCCCAAATGGATATGAGGATTTCCTTGGGCCACTTACACCAGCCACCACGAGGCTAAATGCTCAGTTGATGAAGGAATGGTCCTATGCTCGTTTTATGCGGGGCCTTGTCTTCTCTGAAACCCATGTGAAGGACTATCTTTTCTGGATCAAAGAGCAGGTCCAGAATTGTGCCTCGGTACCAGAGGATTCTCCTGCTGTTCTTGCACCCACTTATGAGGATATATTGATTTCTAAGAGAGCATCCCACAAGTGGCTTCAACAAATTTAGGTACGAGAGGCCCAAGCACTCAAGATACGGGGTATTGACATGGAGAGGCAACTTGAAGAGCAGGTATTTCGTCGCATTGCTATGGAAAAGAAACTTGAGGAGCAGAGGCAAGCTCGCCGCTTTGAACTCCGAGTGATACGACAGAAGTACCAGGATGCTTTAGCTGACCTTACAGACATGAGGATCGGGCAGACACTTTCAGACGAGGTCATCTCCTTCGTAAGCGATCCGGATGCAGACGGGAGCTTCTGGGATTATTACAGCTCAGGCAACTCGGATTCGAGAGCTTGAGGAACGGCTAGGGGATAGGGACTAGCTCCTTTTATTGCATTTTCCTTTTTTTCCTTTTTTTTTTCTTTACCTTTGTTCAAAAGTAAACTCCAATAGTGGAAAGACAAAGGATTTAATTCAAAAATAGATTTTATACTATTGGCCTCAAAAATTTCAGATGCTTGTAAAAACAAAGGTTTTAATGAAAAGTATTTGATTTCTCATCACTGGCCAGAATATTATTTTTTTTTGAATTTTGGTCCAAAACACTTAATCACACCCAATTAAAGGAATTGAAATCAAGTTGAATAATGAAAGGGGTAATTCAAGCAATAAGGAGAGATCAGATCTGTCTATCTTGGGACCTTTAGAGTCATCCCCAAATGCCTTTTCTTCCAGAGTTGACCCTATTATTCCCCATCTGTTCCATCTCTAGTGCTCATACCGTTTTTCCTTCAAGCTTGGACTACATGATCAACTCAACCTTTGATTTCTATATTTTTTTTTTCATTTTCTTTTTTCTTTTCTTTTTTTCTTGCCAATATTTCCCCTAACGCCAGTTACGGTTTTCACTAGGGCTGGCTTCTGCATTCCGTCATCACCAATCTTACTCTGAAATTTGAATGAATATACTAAGATCACAAAGGCCTTGAAAATATGACGAAAAGCAGGCTAGGCTTGGTTTATGAAAGAAAAGGTATTAAAGGCTCAAAATTTTCCAAATGTGAAAATAGGTCAACCGGACTTACAGTCATGAGGAATTTGACCCCATTCCCCAAAGTGTATTATTTTCTTTCCTTTTTGCACTTGGCTTTCATTTGCCACTATTCTTTGCTTTTGCTTTTGCTTTTCTTTTCTTTTTTTCTATTTTTACCCCAATTTGCTTTGCCCCAGTTTGAGACTGTAAGTCCAGTTTAGGTTTATCAAAGAAACGAACCGACTCGACTTGGCTAGACTAGGGATTAAAATTTTGAGGGAAATAAATAAAGATGGCCTCGGATCATTTCTCAGTAATATTCAATCAAGGAAAATACCTTTTTACTACATTAGAGTTAATTGGCTCAGGAAAATCTTTTCCATCCATTTCTGTCAAGATGAGTGCACCCCCTGACAAGACCTTCTTGACAACAGAAGGCCCTTCCCAATTTGGCTTGAACTTACAACGAAGGTCTTCTAAAAATGGTAAAATTTTTTTTTAAAACCAAATTTCCTTCCTGGAAAGTTCTAGGCTTCACCTTCTTATTGTAAGCCCTGGCCATTCTCTTCTGATACAATTGGCCATGACAAAGCGCCTTTAAACGCTTTTCCTCTATCAGATTGAGTTGATCATGTCTGGATTGTATCCATTCAGCTTCTTCCAATTCTGCTTCCATTAGCACTCTTAGTGATGGGATTTCAACTCCCACGGGTAAAACTGCTTCCATTCCATAAACTAGGGAGTACGGGGTTGCCCCAGTATAAGTCCAGATTGAGGTCCGGTAGGCATGTAGAGCAAGTGGTAGCATCTCGTGCCAATCTCTGTAACTCACTACCATCTTCTAAATGATTTTCTTCTGAATGATTTTCTTTATGTTCTTATTCACTGCTTCTACTGCCCCATTAATCTTTGGTCTGTACGAAGCGGACTTGTGATGGGTAATCTGGAATTGCTCACACATCTTCTTCATATCCTTGTTCTTAATATTCGAAGCGTTGTCTGATACTATGGCATTTGGCAAACTATAGCGACGAATAATGTTGTGCTTCAAAATTTTAAGAACATTGCTACTTGTGATATTCGCATATGAAGCCGCTTCTACCCACTTGGTGAAATAGTTGATTGCTACAAGGATGAATCTGTGCCCATTCAATGCCTTAGGAGAAATCATGCCAATGACATCTATGACCCACATAGAGAAGGTGTGAGACATGGAAAAAATTAATCTCGTGACTTTCCCGTCATCACACGGAATTCAAAAAAATGGGAGAGTCGCCACCATTCTTTTTAGGTGTGAATGGACACCAAAATCATTAAAACAAACACAAAGGGCAAATCTAGATCAAAATTAATTCCACTTTAAAATAAAAAAATCCAGAGATGGGTAAGGGGATTAGATTATGAACGGGGGAAGGTGTTAGGCACCCCCATTCACCCACACAAGGTGGTTGCCAAGTGTTGTTCATGCTCAAAGTAAAAAAAGCTTACTAATTAAAATAATCAAAAATGCTTGAAAAGGATTAAACACATGTATGATCCCTCCACATGAAAAGTCCAATGAATCTTAGACTTTATTTTATGGAAGTATCACTTCTGGGACATCACTATTAAATGGAAATCAAAGCAAAACTTGAACACAACCAAGTTAAGACAAATCTGGAAAATTGGGTAAAAGATGAAGCCATTTGTCTTTAAATCATCCAAATCAAATTTAAATTGAATCAAACAAAATCCATTTGAAATATTATGATAAATATAAGTCTCAAGAAAATTTTCAAGTAGATCCGATTAAAATCCTAAGAGCTATGCTTGTTTGAAATTCATTGTTATAAGTTTATAAAAGTGGCAAGTGGGCAACTTTGAAGACCTATTTGTGAAACTTTGCTCGATATAAATCATTGAAAATTTGCAAGAATGAAGTACATGTGCCATCTTTCAAATGAAATAAGCCTCACACGAAACTTCATTCGGATGTGACTTGTGTGACCTCACAAACATGCCCAGAGGATCACAGATTAGCACAGAATTGTGCTATGGGACAGTTCTGAGTAAATCAGACACACAAGACACAAATGAAAGCAAAAAATTTTGAAACGAATTGGATTTGAAAGCATACTCATAAAGGAAAACACAAAAATCAAAATCATTTAAAACGGACTTAAAACGAGCAGATGGTGCTCATTCAAAGTGACAAGTTCAGCAATCTGGCCTGAACTTACCTATCGACTTTGATCTAATGGTGTCAAAAATCCACTCCATAAAAATTAATGATTTTTTTCAGACAAGAACTAGACAAGCTCACCTTTCACATGTCTTTGGAATCACCCCAAAATTCATCCGGATAATGAAGTTACGGGTGTTCTAAGATCGGGTACAGGTGCTGTCCAGATTTGAGACTTTTGAGCAAAATCAAGTCAAAACAGCGGGCAAGTGTCTGTGATCTGTGTGATTTGAATTAAAATCATCTGGAAAAATATTGAAAAACCTCCAGAAGGATATAGGGCATGAATTTGGCTCATCATTCTCTTTGATTGGAGAGAATATACCAAAACCCCTAAAATGGAGCAAAAATGCCCAAAACAGAGAGATGGGACCAAGAGGCCTTCTATATCCAAAAAAAAACTTGCTTGTATTCATTTGAAAAACATTTGGAAATGTCCAAGAAATGCTTGGGGCCATTCATTTAATATCTATCATAATGAATACGATAGATCCAAAATACAAGCCTATTTTGACAAAACAAGTGCGATGTGTGCATGTGTAAAAATCATCTCTCCAAATCAACACATCAAGACATATAGCATTAAAATACATCGATCAAATAGGGTTCTATGACTAAGGTTCCATTCCCGTTGTCGTTTCCCCTAGTTCTCTCTTCACCTTTTACGGCTAGAAATAATCTTGGGGTACTTTGAGTAAGGAATGGGGTTTCACACAACAGTAGGCCATTAAGAGGGTTCTAGAACTAAGGTTCCATTCCCATTCTCGTTTCCCCTAGCTTTCTCTTCACGTTTTACAGCTAGAGATAGTCTTGAGGTACTTTGAGTAGGGAATGGGGTTTCAAACACAAGCAGGCCATTATTCTACATAAAGGAAGAAGAAGTGACTAATTCTAGAATTTAAGAACATGAAAGTAAAAGAAGGTTAAGTCTTACCTGGGTTCTGGAAGCAATGGGGCAGAGGTTCCCTTCTTCACTTGAAGCTCTTCAATCTCCAACTCTTGGCCCTTTGCTTAAGGAGAAGCCTCCTTTTTATATGCAAAGGCGAGGGCAAGGGGTGCCCTAATGCTAGACACAAAATTATGTCTACAATCCCCTAACTTAAACCCTAAGGCCATTTTCGAGAATTCCCACTCTTAGAGATGTTTAAAACAGTAAAAAAGTGAAAACTCTTGGAATTTTCCAATTTTTACAGCAAAACCCTAGTATCCGGCAACTCAGGTTGGATACTAGGACAACTCTTTGTTTCCGACATTATTAGTCGGATACAAAAGAAACTCTCTGTTTCCGACAATTATTATCAGATAACCAGTAAAAAGTTTTTATCCGAATTTTTACTTCAGACACAACAGAAACATTGCTTTTTTAATGATTTTGGTCAATTATTTATCTTTTTATGTAGTGCAATTTGGGGTGTCTACAACTGCCCCTCTTGGAGGGAATTGCAAAGCAATGAACAGCAAAGAGTAGACAAACCCCAATTGCACTTCCTTAACCATGATTTTCTTGGTTAAATTTTACAAAATAATTTTTGGTGGAGATTTGCAAAAAATCCCTAACTTTAAGGGGCATTTCTCTAAGCTGTCTTAAATTCCACTGAGCTCTCGTGGCTATGAAGCGGATTTTAAGACCAAAATAATATTTTTGAAAATTGATTTTGCAACAAATCACATCAAAACAAAATTGACTGATTATCTTGACCAAAATATGAAAATTTTCTTCTTCTCTTTCTTTTTTTTTCCTTCCTTTTTCTTTTTTTTTTCCTTTTTTTTTTCCTTTTCTTTTTTTTTCTTTTTTCCTTCTTTTCCTTTTTTTTCTTTTTTACTGCTTGCATCCAACATTTGTGGTCGGGTGTAAATGCCTTCCTTTGTTTCCGACATGAGTTGTCGGAAACCCAGGTTTATTTAACTGTGCGCACGACCGCAACCTTACGCATTTCTCTTCATTTCCGAGCTAATCTACCGGATATTGACTTCGTCTTCTCCGACTGCGATGCTCAATTTCTTTCTTCTCCCAGGACTTCTCTTAGCTCCGGCGACTTCCATTGACTCCGGCAACTTAACTCAACTCCGGCGTTTGCTCATTGCCGAGCCCTAGTTCTTGTTTCCATTCTTTGATTTCCGGTTATTCAACCGCCTGGCACCGTTGTGCATGCTCCAGTGAACTCTTCTGAACTTCGGCAATCTGAGTGGGAACTCCTGCTCATTACCAATCTGATTTCACACTTGTCATTATTCGCCCACCTCTACACTGTGCTTGTCAATAAAACCGGGTCAGTGAGCACATTTTTTTTCCCTTTTTGCTGTGTTAAATCCTTGCATACATTGGACGAATTGCTCATTTCAAACCGCATGATTCTCAGATTTCGTATCTCAAATGATCCTTTCTGAATTGCTGACGATGGAATTTTCAAATTAAATACCATGCTGTTTTTTCTTTTTTTCTTTTTCTGCTTTGACTTCCCAATTTGTCTTGCCAATTCTTGATCTGAATTTCTGCAATTATTTAAGATTGATTGCCTACCTAGCTGAATTACTTATTTCACAATGAATTGCATGTTTCGATGGAAACATGGTTTCAAATGACCATTTTCAAATTTGATTCAAATATCATGTGGTGATTTTTTTCTCCTTTTTCTCAATCTGCCTAGAATTTCTGAATTTTGCAATGCGGTGCTCCAACTGCCCGAACTTTTCCATGATTGGCCCTCAGATTATACAGTTTGTTTTGATCCTTGATCATCTAGGAGCTCTTGCTTTTTGCATAACCTTTCTGCTTACATGCAACAATCCTGAAATAAATTAGTAGGGATTAAGCTTTGTAGAGATTATCAGAACTAGGACAAAATGCTTTAGAGCCAGAATTTCTGATAAACAATTTAACACAAAATTATTAATTAGACAGAAATAAAACACTTCCCTGTTGCTTGTAGATGGCTAGGAGTCGTTCCCGCATGTGAGAGGAGATTGATCCAGCTGATCAACCTTCTTCCTGAGCTAGGATTGAGTCTGATCCTAGTGTCACCTTGTCTGAGTCATCAGCTAGTTCCAGAGAGGGTTCTGGTGAGGGTTCTGGTGAGGTAGGCTACCCAGTTCTCTTTTCTTTCTCTTTCCTCTTCTTTTTAAACAAGACATTCACCTCTTTGCTTTTGGATTTTTAGCCCGTTGTGGCTCCTGCTTGAGGTCGAGGTAGAGGCCGAGAGAGAGGCCGAGGTAGGGGCCAAGTTCAGGATCAGGCTCATGTGGGTGAGACAGGCCGTGGTAGAGTGAGGGGCTGAAGCCGAGTTGGAGCTTCAAATCCGAGCCAGGGGACATTGTTTAAGACTCCTATTTAGATGTCTTGGCGGAGTTGAAAGCGTCTGTTCATGATACAGAGCTCCTCGGTGGCTTGGACCGCCACCCTTCTATGTGCATTAGGGCTGATATTCCTCTGTCGTATCCTCCCTCTCATCTTTAAGGTAGCTGGGGGAGGTTCAGTGATCTAGTTAGAGATCTTTCTCCTGTACTCAAACGAGAGTTCAGTCGGTGCCACTTTGACCACTTTCTCCATATTCCCTCATTCCAAGCCGACCGTCCTCTTGTCTTTGCCATGATAGAGAGATATTTCCCCAAGACGCAGTCTTTCCACTTGCTAGACGTTGAACTCGGGATCCGTCCTTCTGACTTTGTTATGATCACTGGCATCCCACTGGTGGGGCGGACTATAGTGATGGACCGGCCTTCAGCTGCGGACATTGGCCTTCTTCTGGGATATGCGGTCCTACCCGATGACGCTTGGGACAGGAGGAATGGCAAACTCTCGATCAGTTGGCTGCGCCGTAGCCTAGTGGATCACTTTCATGGGAGGCATGCGACCGTTGGTGCGGATGACGAGGATTTTGTGCCTCTTTTCCAGCATATCTTCCTGCTGATGCTCAGGAGCTATTTCTTCCAGGAGGACACGACTGCGGTTAGTCCTGTCTTCTTGGATGCCCTGAGAGACCTCCGTCAGACCAGAAAATTGGCATGGGGTCGGCTTATATACGAAACCATCCTGGCTGGATTGTGCCGAGCGGTTCGAGGTTTGGCTGCTCCGAGGGTGACGGTGTTAGTTGCTGATTTTTCTGGCAAATCTTGCAGGTATTGAATGCATCTTTGTTTTATCCCAAAATTTTATCTTCTTCATCCTTGACTGATTTCTCTTTTGCCAGGTATTTATGTATACCTACATGACTTATTTCCGTCCATCCCCCGTGCCTAGTGCCGCGAAGTTCCCCGTTGCCATACGGTGGTCTGTGCTGGATAGAGACGCTGACAGGAGTCAGCCCCGTACTGCTCGGGTTCATCTGGATCATGCCCGTCGATCTGATGTAAAATTTTTCACCTTTTATTTCTTGTCTCTTTCTTTCAGCCCTATTTGTCCTGACATTCTTCTTCTCCTTTGTAGCTCTTGTTGGCACGCTTCGATGATGTGGACATCGGGGTCGCTCGGGAGCTCGTAGTACAGGATGCTTTTGATCGGGATGTCTGACGCCAGCCTTACCAATGCTTTCTTGGGAGGCTTGGTAGGGTTATGTATCTAGGAGAGCGCCTGTACTATCAGCACATAGGCGTACCCCGTATTCCAATTCCTCCTCTCGTTGGTCCTACTACTCTCATGCCCGACTTCGATGTTGGCCAGTTTGACTAGTGGGAGGATGCAGAGGGGCTCACAATAACTGGAGATTACAATGAGTGGTTTCTCAGAGTATCCATCAGATGCCTGATGGATCGGCCCACTATTGCTGAAGTGACCGAGATTGGCGGGATCTTCATCCGGGTCCATGACGATACTGTAAGTTATGACTTGTCTTCTCCCCTCTCATTTCCTTCAATTCAGTATTTATGATTCTAATCCCTTTCTTATCGGCAGGTAGAGGAGTTGAATGCCCTAAGAGACCGGTTTCAGAGCTAGCGAGCAGCTATCGATGACTTGATTGCTGAGCACGACGCGACAGTGGCTCAGAGAGATGCACGGATCAGAGAGCTAGAGGCTTTGATCCTAGAGAGGGACAGCCAGATCTCAAAGAGGGACAGCCGGATTTCATACTTGGAGGTTGAGCTTGGGACACAACAGGTATATAGTTCTTTACAACTCTATTTCTTTTATTTCTATGTCTCCTTGCCGTTCTGATATAAACTGTTTGACTTTTGCAAGATCCGGCCCCAGATCATGACGTTGCATTTGAGCCAGACCTTCAATTTCTAGCTCGTCTCCAGTTCCGGTTGATGATCTCGAGGACACCTTGGCTACTATTCCTAACCTTAGTGCCATCCAGATTGCATATCCTATTCCTGCTGCTGCTGCTGATCCTGTCAGTACATCATCTCCTGTGATGGCTCCTGCTCCTGCTCCTGATGTCCCTGGTAAGTTTTCTTCAGTTTTATCTCTTTGGTTGGTTATGGTATTTCAATTTCCGACTTCATTTCGATTAATCCAGCTGTCTCTGTTCCTAATCCTCCTTCTGCTGCTACCGAGACTTCTGGAACGGTGGGAGCTGATACTGCCTGGACTGAGGATCCAGTTGAACCTGAGGCAGCTGAGCCTGCTCCTATTGAGGCCGAGGCTTCTTCATCTGACCCTGTTCCCACGGGCCCATATCCTGACAATTTGGCTTACTGCCTCACGTACCAGGTTCAGTCCATTCTGAGCCTCAGATCACGCTGCGTTGCCGAGCACATTCTGACACATGTCTTCAGGCGCCGACCATCTCAAGGTAGAGGCCACAGAGGAGCACGTGGCAGAGGACGCGGTGGTGATCCTGCAGAGGAGCAGTAGATTAGGTTTTTTTGTACATTTATATTAACCTTGCATAAATGAGATTCATATATATATATATATATATAACTTTTCATTCATTTTCTCTTGTCCTTCATTCTTTTTATATTTTTCTGCAATTATAACATGTATCCAGGTAAAACTGGTAAAATTTTGAACTTTTTTCTTCCTTCTCCATTTTTTTTTGTATCCGACATATCAAGTTGGTAAATGCAATTTCCTTTTGTTTCCGACCAAAAATGTCGGAAACAAACAATGCTACTTGTATCCGACATTTTCCATCGGAAACGAATGAAATGCTTTGTATTCAATCTGACATGTCGAATGCAATTAATTGTATTATAAAATAAACAAGCCTCGGGATGTGCGTCATTTTGACGAGTTTTTGAGTTTAGAAAACCCCCTTTCTTCGTTCTCTCTCCCTCCATTGGATTCTAGCACACTTCTTTCATCCCTAATGGCCTCCGGATCATCTTCTGCCCTGTTATTGTCTGTCACTGAAGCCTCCCCTGCAATACAATCATTTAGAGCAAAACCTCCTAATCTCACTAGGTACAACCTTGAAGATTCATTCTACAATAGGTGGGTTAACTCTATGACTCTTGAGGAAGAGATCAAATGGGATACCATCCATCTAGGTCACATCCTGCAGATCCCAAAAATTCCTTTTAAATGGGAAATCATAGAAGCCTTGATCGGGCACTGGGAACCCCAACTAAATCTCTTTCGGTTTGGGGACAAAGAGATGACCCCAACCATTGAGGAGGTTGAAACCATTCTAAGTTTGAGGTTTGCAGAGAAAGTGGTGAATCCACCCCTAAAGCCTAGCTACAAGAAGGAGCCCTCCACCTTTCTGGGTATAGGGAAGAAGGATTTAGGGGACTCTGATGCTGTTTTGACTTTGTCTAAGTCTTTCTTGACTGAAAAGCTCTTGAGGGGGGAAAATAAAGAGGCCCGATTTAATGCCTCGACTCTGATAGTGGTCAACCAGTTACTTTTCCCATGGGATGATGATGAGGTTGAGTTGGCCCTTATCTCAGTTATCTACCAGGTTAGGGAGCGGGAAAGATTGGCCCCTATGATCTTGGCAGGTATGTATCAGGCATTGACTGACTGCTACCACAGGAAAAAGAAGCGCTTCTTGGCATGTGCCCCTATCCTACAGGTAAAATTCCTTTTTTTTTCTTGTTTTTCTCTTCTTCTTTTTTTTTTCTTCTACAATACATTGAAATATTTCACCCTTCCTGTAGCTTTGGTTACTTGACCATCTGAGTAAAATTGAGATGATTGATAGACGCTTCTCTCCAAGGGTCAAAATTCTTGTCTTGATGAGCAACCAAGGGTGTCCTGACATCCAAGGAGGCAAGCAAGGTTGGTTTAATTTCTTGGGTTATCTTTAGGATGATCAGATGAGGTAGCCTGGCTCTTATCAACCCAATGCAAAGACAATAATCAGCTTTAGGGACAGGAACTTCATGGTCTTAGTAGGCTTGAGGTCTGCTGTCCTCTACCTTCCTTTGTGGGTTCTTCGGCAATTTGGAGCGACCCAGGGGATTGTGATCCCAAATGGATATGAGGGCTTCCTTGGGCCACTTACACCAACCACCATGGGGCTGAATGCCCGGTTGATGAAGGAATGGTCTTATGCTCGTTTCATGCGAGGCCCCATCTTTTCTTAAACCTATGTGAAGGACTACCTTTTCTGGATCAAAGAGCAGGTTCAAAATCGTGCCCCAATACCAGAGGATCTTACTACTGTTCTTGCACCCACTTATGAGGATATATTGGTTTCTGAGAGAGCATCCCACAGGCAGCTTCAACAAATTTGGGTACGAGAAGCCCAAGAGCTTAGGATACAAGGCCTTGATCTAGAGAGGCAAATTGGAGAGCAGGTATCTCGCCATACTACTTTCGAAAAGCAACTCGAGGAGCATAGGCAAGCTCGTCGTTTTGAAGTCCGAGTGCTGAGGCAAAAGTACCAAGATGCGTTACCCAACCTTAGAGGCATGAGGATCAGGCAAGCACTTTCGGATGAGGTAATCCCCTTTTTTAGCGATCTAGATGCAGAGGGAACTTTTGGAATCATTGCGGCTCAGGCGGCTCGGATTCGAGAGCTTGAGGAGCGACTTGGAGATAGGGATTAGCACACTTTATTGCATTTTTTTTCTCATACCTTTGTATCAAAGCAAACTCCAATAGTGGAAAGACAAAAGATTTTATTCCAAAATAAGTTTTTATACTATTGGCCTCAGAATTCTCAGATGCTTGTAAAAACAAAGGTTTTATGAAAAGTATTTAATTTCTCATCACTGGCCAAAATATAAATTTTTTTTGCTTTTTTGTATTTTATTTTATTTTTTTTTTGAATTTTGGTCCAAAACACTTAATCGTATACAATTAAAAGAATTGAAATCAAGTTGAATAATGAAAGGGGTAATTCAAGCAATAAGGAGAGATCAGATCTGTCTATCCTAGTACCTTTAGAGTCATCCCCAAACATCTTTTCTTTCAGAATTGACTTCGTTATTCCCAGTCTGTTCCATCTTCAGTGCTCATACTGATTTCCCTTCAAACTTGGACAACATGATCAACACAATCCTTGATTTCTATTTTTTTCTTTTTTTTTCTTTTTTCCTTGCCAATATTGCCCCCTAGCGCCAATTACGGTTTTCACTAGAGCTGGCTTCTGCATTCCCTCATCACCAATCTTACTCTGAAATTTGAATGCATATACTAAAATCACCGAGGGCTTAAGAATAGGACGAAACAAAGGCTAGGCTCTATTTATGAAAGAAAGGGTGTTAAAGGCTCAAAATTTTACAACCATGAAAATAGTTCAACTGGACTTACAGTCATGATGTATATAACCTTGATTCCCCAAACTTTGCTTATTTCTTTTTCCTTGGCTTTCATTTGCCATTTCTCTTTTTCTTTTTTCTTTCTGTCTTTTGTTTTTGCCCCAATTGGCCTTGCCCCAGTATGCAACTGTAAGTCCCAGTTTAGGTTTATCAAAAAAACGAACAGGCTCGACTTGGTCAAACTAGGGATTAAAATTTTTGGGAGATAAAGAAAAATGGCCCCGAATCATTTTCTAGTAATATTCACTCAAGGAAAATACCTCTTTACTACATCAGAGTTAATTGGCTCAGGAAAATCCTTCCCATCCATTTATGTTAAGATGAGTGCACCCCCTGACAGGACCTTCTTGACAACACAAGGCCCTTCCCAATTTGGCATGAACTTACCACGAGGGTCTTCCAAAAATGTTAGAATTTTCTTTAGAACCAAATTCCCTTCCTGGAAAGTTCTAGGCTTCACCTTCTTATTGTAAGCCCTAGCCATTCTTTTCTGATACAATTGGCCATGCAAAGCGCCTTCAAATGCTTTTCCTCTATCAGATTGAGTTGATCATGTCTTGACTATATCCATTCAGCTTCTTCCAATTCTGCTTCCATTAGCACTCTTAGTGATGGGATTTCAACTTTAACGGGTAAAACAGCTTCCATTCCATAAATTAGGGAGTACAGGGTTGCCCCAGTAGAAGTCCGGATTGAGGTCCTGTAGGCATATAGTGCAAGCGGTAGCATTTCATGCCAACCTTTGTAGCTCACTACCATCTTCTGAATGATCTTCCTTATATTCTTATTTGGTCTGTACAGAGCGGACTTGGGATGGGTAATTTGGAATTGCTCACACATCTTCTTCATATCCTTGTTCTTAATATTTGAAGCGTTGTCTAATACTATAGCGTTTGGCAGGCCATAGCAACAAATAATGTTATGCTTCAAAAACTTAAGAACATGGCCACTAGTGATATTCGCATACGGAGCCGCTTCTACCCACTTGGTGAAATAGTCGATTGCTACAAGTATGAATCTATGCCCATTCGATGCCTTAGGAGAAATCCTGCCAATGACATCTATGCCCCACATAGAGAAGGGCCATGGTGATGTCATGTTATGCAGCTCACTTGGGGGTGCATGCTTGTTATCCGCATATATTTGGCACTGATGACACCTCCTAACATGTACACAAAAATCATGCTCCATAGTCAACCAATAGTATCCCAATCGCAGAATCTTCTTTGCAAGCATGTGCCCATTCATGTGGGGTCCACAGATTCCTCCATGTACAGTCTCAATTAACCTTTCTGACTCAGCCTTGGCAACGCATCTAAGTAGAATATCATTATGTGATCTCTTGTACAACTGTCCACCACTTAGTAGGAACTGACCAGCTAATCTCTGTATTGTCCTTTTCTCAGTAGAAGTGACATTTTCTGGCAAACTCCGATCATTCAAGAAATTTTTGATGTCTTGAAACCACGGTATTTCCTCTTCTGGTGCTCCCTCTAGAACAAGACAATATGCAAACTCATCTCTGACTTCGATTTCTAATGGCTTGATATCTACCCTTTCTGGCATGCTGACCATTGAAGCCAATGTTGCTAGATCATCTGCAAACTAATTTTTGGCTCTTGGCATATAGTTGAAGGAAATTCGAGTAAATTTAGTGCTCATTTCTTCCAAATACTGGTGATAGGGGATCAATTTGTGATCCTTGGTTTTTCATTCACAGTTGTTTGGAAGATGATAAGACTCGAATCCCCGTATACGTCAAGTTCCTCCACTTCATGGTCTAATGCGGCTTGCAATCCAATTATGCATGCTTCATACTCTGCAATATTGTTTGTACATTGAAATCTCAATTTCACTGCGATTGGGATGTGTGACCCATCTGGCTTAACCAAAACTGCCCCAATTCCATTTCCATTCATGTTGGTGGCCCCATTGAAGAACATTTGCCAAGAGCTTTCACCTTCCTCTTCCTCAGTAAACAGAATTGCCTCATCAAGAAAGTTAGTCTTCAAAGGTTGGTATTCTGGTAGAAGATGTGCAGCTAGGTGATCTGCAATTGCTTGACCTTTAATCGCTTTCTGAGTGATGTACATGAGGTCAAATTCGGAAAGCAATAACTGCCACTTTGCCGTTCTGCCAGTTAAAGCCGATTTCTCGAATAAGTATTTCAACGGGTCCATTCAGGATATCAATAATATGGAGTGACTGAGGGAGTAATGCCTCAGTCTCTGAGTAGCCTACACTAAAGCACAACAAGTCTTTTCCAAAGGGGAGTACTTGGCTTAATATTTTGTGAATTTCTTACTCAAATAGTAAATATTCCTTTATTGTATCAAAGGCTTGTTGCCAATCATCATTCCAGACCGTCGAGTTATTTTTTCTTAAAAGCTTGAAAATCGATTCACAGATAGCAGTGAGTTGTGCTATGAACCGACTTATGTATTGAATCCTTCCAAGAAAACCCCTAACCTCCTTCTCTGTTCTGGGTGATGGCATTTCAATAATTGCCTTTGCTTTAGCCGGGTCAATTTCAATTCCTTTTCTGCTTACAATGAACCCCAGTAATTTCCCTGATGTAGCTCCAAAGACGCATTTTACCGGGTTAAACCTTAGACTGTACTTCCTGAGTCGATCAAACACCTTTTTCAAATTGACCAAATGGTCCTCTTCTTTGCATGATTAGGCAATCATATCATCCACATAGACCTCCATCTCCTTATGGATCATGTCATGGAATAATGCTGTCATGGCCCGTTGGTATGTTGCCCCGGCATTCTTGAGCCCAAATGGCATGACAGTATAGTCGAAGGTGCCCCAAAGTGTTGATGAAAGCCGTCTTCTCCTGATCTTCCTTAGCCATCTTAATCTGATTGTATCCCGAGAAACCATCCATGAATGAGAATATACTATGTACCGTAGTATTATCGACCAAAATGTCGATGTGTGGAAGTGGAAAATCGTCCTTTGGGCTTGCCTTGTTCAAATCTCTATAGTCCACGCACATGCTGACTTTCCCGTCCTTCTTTGGTACTGGAACTATGTTTGCGAGCCACACGGGGTATGTGGAGACCGCCAAGAACCCAACTTGAAATTTCTTGACCACTTTATCTTTGACCTTCAGTGTCCATTCCGATTTCAATCTCCTCAGCTTTTGCTTAATTGGTTTAACCCCTGGCAGAATTGGTAACCTGTGCACAACCATATCAGTATCTAATCTTGGCATATCCCGATATGACCATGCAAATACATCGTTATAGTAGGCCAAGAATCGTGACATTGCATCACGTTGCTCATCAGACAGGCATGCCCCTTCTTTCACAATTTTTGGGTCATCTTCGGTCCCTAGATTTATTGAAATGATCTCCTCAATATTAGGTTGCACACCCCTTTCATGACGCTCCAACTGATATTCAATTTCCTTTGGAGGGTCTTCTTCTTCGACCTCGGTCTCTTCTTCGACCCCCATTAGGTCAAAGTCGAGCTCAAGGTCGAAGTCATATTCAACCTGATCTAACTCTGTTTGCTTGTACGGTTCATAAATGGATTGGATCTTTTTAAAAAAATTAAATTTTCTAGAAAAAATAGAAAAATCTTGTTGGGTTTTTTGTGAGCCTTCTAAACAAACTTTCCCTGAAGACGAAGGCTCATTAAGACCTTCAGGGAAATGGCATTCCACTATTGGAGGTTTTTTTTGGAAGCCGTGTCTGTTTGCCAAACAAACGCCGCTTCAAAGGTAAGGGGAGTTTCCTCCCAATTGTTCAGAATAAATTTTTCAGGAGCAAGGGAAATGGTGTAAGCCTGTTCCTCAAGCTCTGAATCCGATGCCATCATCACCGGATGAGTTGTATTGCCCTTTTCTGCCACGGGGCTCAATCCATATATAAGCTAATCTGGAATTTTCACTGCTGTCCAATCAATGAAAGGCAGCTCCTTATCATCATCGGTCCTTTCACCTTCAGTCATGGCGAAGAAAGCCCCGACATCCTCGGAGAAGTGCATCTACTGCTCTGGCTGTGGCCCAGGCCCACACACTGTTTCAAGTGTAGAAGGTGGGTTATAAGGTTGTAGGGTTGGAGTAGAAGGTGTGCGCGCGTCGGAAACGCGGCACTGGAAAATTCAGAGTCGCCACCGCTTGATGGGATGCAGGCGGACACCTGGGTGCCTAATCTTGTCTATCAAGGCTTGGGTTTGCGGCTTTTGAGATTCTAAGTAGGGTCTCGGTTGTGGTCCGGGGAAGTCCGTAGACACCCCGGTCCACCCCGTCGGGTGACGGGTCCCTTATGTTTATCCTGGTTTGAGTCAGACTACTTTGGTCTCACCCGATTCCTAATCCGATATGCAGCTTGGTTAAGTCTGGTGGAACCACCTGAGTGGTGTGGGTCCCTTTAATTGATTTTATCTTGATTAATTAGGTAATCTAAGTCTGGTTGGGTAGGTCCCGTTGGAAGGCCCACGGTGTCCTTGGTGGGCTTAGTCCCCAGATTGGTTTGTGGGCCCCTTAGGTGGGCCCACATGGTAGCCCAGTAATTTAGTGGATTTATCTTTTTAAATTTCCAAAAATGGGTTGGACACTGGGCTTGGGGCCCGTAGCCCTGATTAGGGCTTGAAAGCCCAAGTTACAGGAAGTTAGGGTTTGCACCCTTCCTTGGTTCGGTTGCTGGGCTTTGGCAGGCTCGGTAGGTCCTTGCCCTTGGTCTTGGCCAAACCACGCATTTAAAACATCAATTCACTAACAAGTTTGGGTGGGCCGCATTAGGTTTGGCCCGCCCGGTTTAATCAGTTAATTTTTACTTATCTTGATTAAGTTACATGCATACATTCCATTGTGTTTGTTGGGCTTGGTGGGCCCACTGGAAATCAAGTTGGATCGAGGGTTCAAGTCCCATGTTGGGTTTCCGGGTGACCCGGAAACCCTATTGGTTTATTTGGTTTGGTTTGGAAAGGCCACCCATCCAGCAGCAAAAGTCACAAAGAATATATAAAAAAGACATTTACCAGGAGAGACTAACTCACTAATCTGGGTCCAAGGGGAGGGGACCTGGGCCCACACCAAGAAATGAGTTGGACGCGCGGCGAATAAAGGGGTTGGGGGGTGCGGGGGGGGGGGGGGCGAAGCCCCCCGCGATACGATAAAGGGCATTTTCGGGTTTTCAAAAAATACAAGTAATTTGGCATTTTAAGAGCGTGCGCTGACCTCAGGCGCTAGGCACGAGTTCAGCGCGAGCTGGGTGGACTGAAAAGGCCCTTGTGCGCGCGCGCTGAGCGCGAGCCTCATGCTAGCGAAAAGCACCTCGAACGAGCCTCACGCGCACTAGGCGCGAGCAAAAGCGCTGAGCGCGAGCTCAGCGCCAGCTCGGCGGACACCCCTCTGCGCATACAACTCTCTGTTTTTTAGAAAACTCCATGACTGGCTGGGTTTTTGAGCTCTGTAACACCTCCCAGGTGTTCTTCAGACTCCCAAGAGACCTTTAAACTCATATTGAAATTAATCTAACCTACGTCATCACAAAAACCCAAATCTCGTTAAAGAAAACCAAACCAGCTTACTGTAAAGAACAACTACAAACTACAACTACAGAGGGAATGGGGTGAATAGACCATACTAGCAGGCACACATCAACAACACAGAAGCTGGCAGGGGGTTAGGGGAGCATGTTGGCATGTCTAGAAAAAATTAAAAAAAAGACAATAACAGACAGAGATTGCATGAGCAAGAAAAAAGCAAACTTTCACCTACGCCTAGACTAGACCGGACCTTCGAGCATGTCAAAATAACCGTCAGGGAAAGAAAATAGAGGGGGGGTTTACAGGGATACAAAAGACTTGCTCGAAGCGAGAGAACAGACTCCCTTTACTGAATGATCCACAAAAAAGAACTCTCCGAACAGTGGCCTTGGTGGTCTAAGGTGGGATGGCCAAGCTTCCTACCTCCTCATGGGGTCTCCCTTACCCTCGGAGACCTCCGTGTTACCAAAGATATAAGAACATGCATGTTACAGTAAGGAGAGAGAACAAGTCCGATAACATGCTTAGATAACTCCCATTTTGATACATGTGAAATAAAAGTAGGTGGGGAACAATACCTGAGGTTCCGTAAGCTCACGTGCAGGGTGGAGGCTCCTCCTTGAGATGAAAGTGCTGGAGCTCCCTTCCTTTGCACCTCCAACAGCAACCCTCCTTTCCTTCAGGCCTTGGTGCAATGGTGGAGAAGAAGAAGAGGAAAAGGGAATGAGGGCGTCGGGTGGGGTGTTCGGGGGCTAGGGAGTCAAGGCCGTAGCAACACAGGGTAGGTTCCCGAGAACTGAAAGCCAGCCAAAGAAAAACTTTTCACCCAAAAAATTTCCGAACCCTTTGCATGAAGTCTCCCGCGGCTTTTATAGGCGAGGGAAATACGGTCCGCCGCTGGGCGCCCCGCGCGTTTCACGCATGCCCCGTTCGCGCAAGTGGCAAAATGATGAAAAAATAATAAATGCGGCTGCGAATTTGTTGGAAAATTCGATTTTTTTGGATTCAGTCCCTGGATATTTTCGATTTAATCCGATATTCTTGGATTTTTACAGATTTAGTCCCTAGGATATTTCATACATTTGGATATTCACGGATTTGATCCCCGAGATATTTTCCTGTGCAACTCGCACGTGTGCAGCTTTTTGCCATGTGTGCAGTTTGCTGGTTTTGCTGCTCAAAAACTTCGTCAGCTTATATTTTCTCCATCCGGACTCCGATCTGGGCAAACTCAGTTGCGTTAGAATCGTATCGTAGCCCTCTATCCAATGACCTAGGGGTAGGCATCTGGATCTGATTTTAGCAGAGAGTCAACTTTTGGCTCCCCTCAAGTTTGACCACCCACAGAACCTTCATCCGAACCCCGATTCCTACAAACTCAGTTGCGTTGGAACCGTGCCGAGATTCTCTATCCAATGACATAGGGGTAAGCATCTCAATCGGGTTTTAGCAGAAAGTCAACTTTCGACTCCCCTTAAGTTTGACCGCCCGCAGAACCTCCATCCGGACTCCGATTCCTGCAAACTCAGTTGCATTGGAACCGAGTCGAGATTCTCTATCCAATGGCATAAGGGTAAGCATCTAGATCGGATTTTAGCATAAAGTCAACTTTTGGCTCCCCTCAAGTTTGACCGCCCGCAGACCCTTCATCCGGACCCCGATTCCTGCAAACTCAATTGCATTGGAACAGTGTCGGGATTCTCAATCCAATGGCATAGGGGTAAGCACTTGGATCGGATTTTAGCAGAAAGTCAAATTTTGGCTCCCCTCAAGTTTGACCGCCTGTAGGACCTTCATCCGGACCCCGATTCTTGCAAACTCAGTTGCGTTGGAACCGTGTCGGGATTCTATATCCAATGGCATAAAGGTAAGCCTCTGGATCGGGGTTTAGCAGAAAGTCAACTTTCGGTTCCCCTCAAGTTTGACTGCCCGCAGAACCTTCATTCGGACTCCAATTCCTGCAAACTCAGTTGCATTGGAACCGTGTTGGGATTCTCTATCCGAAGGCATAAAGCAAGGTGGCCAACTTTCACTTGATCAAAAAGTCAACTTTTGACCCCTCAGGGTTTGCCTTTTTGTCCAGGGTTTGCATTTCCAGCTCTTTTGGGAGTGCAAAAATGAGGTGCTTACAGAAGGCTTTTGGAATGGATTCATGTTATGGTATGGGGGTTTGGATTGATCCATGGGAGGAGACAGTTGGATTGTGCAAGAGGGTTTGGGAAATTTTCCCTTATATGAGGGAACTTTCCTCTATTTTTATTCTCTCCTTCTTCCTGCTTCATCCTTCTCCATCCTCTGGGTTTAAATCCCAATCCTGCCTTAGGGACCATCTTCTTTGCCCTTATTGGCTCCACCATCCCTTGAAAATTAATTCCCATGCCTTTTCCTCGGTGAAAGTGATATTTTTCCATCACCTTCCTTACCATCTTCTCAGCAGTAGTTCCTTTCTCTTCCTTTTTCTCACACCCCCCAGGTATGAAATTGACTGTTTCGAATTGAAACGAGTGGAACGTAATTTTGTCGACAGTTAAATCCACATTGATGAAGTGTACATCAGGTGACACTATGGGAGGTATCAAGTTCTCAGCTAGGACTGTTATCACCCTTGTTCCTCTTATATATTTCACCCTTTGGTGAAGAGTAGATGGTATTGCCCTAGCCCAGTATATCCACGACCTCCCTAGGAGCAAATTGAAGGCTACTGGGATATCCATCACTTCAAATGTGATGTTTAAGATATTCGGTCCAATGGTAACCGGCAGTTCAATCTCCCCTAGGGAGTATGTCTTAGAGCTATCAAAAGCCCTCACAATCCTCCCATTCTGTTTGATTTTGGATTGATCCAGACCAAGTTTGGCAAAAGTGATTAATGGGAAGACATTTAAAGCCGACCCATTGTCTATTAAAACCCATGCCACCATACTGCCCTTACAAGCACAGTGATGTGCAAAGGATCAACATGGTAGCACCCACTGGGGCTTATTTCACTTTCAAAAAAACTTATCACATTGTGTGATAAGATTTGACCAACCATTTTGCCTAGTTGGTCCGGATCAATAGCCTGAAGCATGTGTGCACTCTGAAGCACCCTTAATAATGCGTCCCTATGCTTTTCTGAATTTAGCAAAAGTCTTAGTATTGAAATCTGGGCTGGGTCCTTATTCAACTGTTTGACAATATTAAATTCACTCTTCTTTATTATTTTGATGAGGTCTACTGCCTCATTTCCTGTCTCCTGGGGGATGTCCTCCCCTATTTTTGTTTTTCTTTTCATTTTTTTCTTTTCTTCTGTTTCTTTTCTTTCCCTCTCCACCTCTGGTTCTTTTTCTTTTTCTTCTCCTTCTACACATCTCCCTGACCTCATCATGAGGTTCACCTCTCCTGGTTCTGGTTCTTGATCATCCCCTCGCTGTAATTCCATGATACAGCTAACTCAAAATAGGCAAGTTTAGGGACATGGATCACAAGCGGTTGTCATTTGGACCGGGATGTAGGAGTCGGTTTTTGAACATTACAAATAGGTGGAACATTTACCACCAAAGGTAGAAGTTGCTTGGGAGTTGTTGGAACAGAAGAAGTAATGGATGCAGTGGTGGGGTCACATTGGATAACCAAGGGAGTTTTTGATGGTTGGGATGGAGAAAAAGTGGGTGAATTGCAATTAACGACCAAAGGAGGCCTTGAAATGTTTATCTGGGCCATGAGAGAGGAGACCCGGTTTAGTGAGGAGCTAATATCCTCCTTAGAACAATTATTCTTTCTAGTGATGACATTGACCTCCTCCTCTTCTTTCTCTTGGAAGAAATGAACCTTAACTGATGTCCCTACAGGAGCGATCAATTGAGAGGGGTCAAGGGTTCTTCTGACAAAAGTGATGGCTGTGACTGAGTTAGACGGGCCCGCCCTATTGTGATAAGGTTGGGGGTTCTGTCCAATATCGCTACCCGACGGGGTAAGTGCAGCAATATTGAAGAACAAGGCTTTCTGGTCCAACAGATCCTGAACCGCGTGCTTTAGAATCCAACAACTGTCTATAGAGTGCCCTGGTGCACCCATGTGAAAGTCACAAGTGACTGCCGGATCAAAATTCCACCCTTTCGATGCATTTGGGTTAGGCTCTTTCCGGGTCACATATTCACCTTTTAGCAAGGCTGGTAACAGCTGGGAAAGAGACACAGGAAGAGGAGTAAAAACTCTGTTCCTCCTTGCTGCCATCCAGGCATCCTTATCTTCCTTAGTGAAAGCCCTCCTCTGATTTGCAGGCACGAAGGGGGAGAAATTGACATTGAGCGGGGTTTGGTATGGCTGCTGGGCCTGCTGGGGCGCAAAAACATTGACGTGGAGTGGTTTCTTGGGAGGAGGAGCTTGTACCAAGTTTACCTCTCCTTCTTTCCTTGCTCCATTCTTCTTAAACCCATTTCCTTTCTTCCATGCCAAGGAAGTGGAGGAATCCGATTGTCCGGCCAAAGTGGAGTAATCAATGAGTTTTCCTAACCTGACCCCCTCCTCGATCCAGTCAGCCACTTGTACCAAGGCTGCAAAATTGGTGGTAATCTGACCCACCATGTGATTGTAGAAGGACTGTCCCAGTGTACTTACAAACGTTGAGATCATCTTAGGCTCCAACATAGGCTGCCTGACTTGGGAGGTGGCCTCTCTCCACCTCTTGGCATATTGCCTTACAGATTCCTCATTTCCTTTGCTCATCCTCATCATGTCATACCGATCTGGCACGATCTCCGAGTTGAACTTATATTGGTCTAAAAAAGCATCGGCTAAGTCGTTCCACCTTCTTATCCTTCCATGGTCCACCGTGGCAAACCACCTCAGATTCGCTCCCGTCAAACTCCTCTGGAAGAGTTGGATCAGTATGCCGTCGTCCTGGCCAAACTAGCACAAAGCCCCGCAGTATAACTTCAGGTGGTTCATTGGGTAGCCCGTACCATCATATTTATCAAAGTTCGGGCATTTGAATTTTACCGGTAGGCACACATCCGGGTATATGCATAGATCATCGAAGGTGGTACCTCCATAACTGTTCTCCCCTTCACCTCTTTGAGTTCTTCTTGAATCCTCTCTATCTTGTGTAGCAGTTTCCTTTCCATCTCCTCCCTGGCTCTTTCCTTTTCCATCTCTTTCTCAAATTCCAAGATATTTTCCCTGATCAGAATAGGTTCAGGGACTGGTTCAGAAATAGGTTCAGGTATGGGTTGAGCTGGGGGTGGAACGTAGGTTTGAGGTGGCGGAACTTGATGGGAAGTAGAGGCTTGGTTTTTGGCTTGGGCTTGTTGGGCCTGAGCCGCTAGTAAATCTCCTAGCATTTTGGCCAGTCCGGCCACTCGCTCTTGTAGTTGAGCAAAATCCTAAATAGGGACGGTGGCTTGGTTCTCTTCCGGATTTATGGTGTGGGCTTTTGATCTCGTTACGGGAGCAATGGTTGCAAGTATGTGTACCTGGAAAAGGAAAAACAAAGAATCATGTCAGCTCCAATTTAATCCTAGTCACACACCTATAAATGTAGATAAGTGAGTTATGTGAATACAAGTCCGGATTTATTTTTTTTCTATATATTTTACTTTTTTTTATAGGATTGTTGGAATATTTTAGGGCTTCCAAAGGCCCCACAAGATTTTGGATTGATTGGTACAAAAAAAACCAACCAAAGGTTTTATGGAATATTCTAAGGCTTCCAAGTGTCCCACAAAAATTCAATTGATTGGTATGCAAAAGACCAACTAAAGGTTTTTTTGAATATTCTAGGGCTTCCAAGTGTCCCAATAAAATTCAATTGTTTGGTACAAAAAAGACCAACCAAAGGTTTTTTGGAATATTCTAGGGCTTCCAAGTGTCCCACAAAAATTTGATTGATTGGTACGAAAAAAACCAACCAAAGGTTTTATGAAATATCCTAGGGCTTCCAAGTGTCCCACAAAAATTCAATTGATTGGTACGAAAAAGACCAACCGAAGGTTTTTTTTTTTAAATACTCTAGGGCTTCCAAGTGTCCCACAAAAAGTTGATTGATTGGTACGAAAAAGACCAACCAAAGGTTTTATGGAATATTATAGGGCTTCCAAGTGTCCCACAAAAATTTGATTGATTGGTACGAAAAAGACCAACCAAAGGTTTTTTCGAATTTTTTAGGGCTTCCAAGTGTCCCACAAAAATTCAATTAATTGGTACGAAAAATACGAACCAATGGTTTTTTGGAATGTTTTAGGGCTTCTAAGTGTCCCACAAAAATTCAGTTGATTGGTACGACAAGGACCAACCAAAGGTTTTTTTGGAATATTCTAGGGCTTCCAAGTGTCCCACAAAAATTTGATTGATTGGTACGAAAAAGACCAACCAAAGGTTTTTTTTGGAATTTTTTAGGGCTTCCAAGTCTCCCACAAAGATTTGATTGATTGGTACGAAAAAGACCAACCAAAGGTTTTATGGAATATTCTAGGGCTTCCAAGTGTCCCACAAAAATTCAATTGATTGGTACGAAAAAAACCAACCAAAGGTTTTTTGGAATGTTTTAGGGCTTCCAAGTGTCCCACAAAAATTCAATTGATTGGTACGAAAAAGGCCAACCAAAGGTTTTTTGGAATATTTTAGGGCTTCCAAGCGTCCCACAAAAATTTGATTGATTGGTACAAAAATGACCAACCAAAGGTTTCATGGAATATTCTAGGGCTTCCAAGTGTCCCACAAAAATTTAATTGATTCGTACGCAAAAGACCAAGCAAAGGTTTTTTGGAATATTCTACGGCTTCCAAGTGTCCCACAAAAATTTGATTCATTGGTACGAAAAAGACCAACCAAAGGTTTTATGGAATATTCTAGGACTTCCAAGTGTCCCACAAAAATTCAATTGATTGGTACGAAAAATACCAACCAAAGGTTTTTTTTGGAATATTCTCAGGCTTCCAAGTGTCCTACAAAAATTTGATTGATTGGTACGAAAAAGACCAACCAAAGGTTTTATGGAATATTCTAGGGCTTCCAAGTGTCCCGCAAAAATTCAATTGATTGGTACTAAAAAGATCAACCAGAGGTTTTTTTTTTTTTTGGAATATTCTAGGGCTTCCAAGTGTCCCACAAAAATTTGATTGATTCATACGAAAAAGACCAAGCAAAGGTTTTTTGGAATATTCTACGGCTTCCAAGTGTCCCACAAAAATTTGATTGATTGGTACAAAAAAGGCCAGCCAAAGTTTTTATGGAATATTCTAAGGCTTCCAAGTGTCCCCCAAAAATTCAATTGATTGGTACAAAAAATACCAACCAAAGGTTTTTTTTTTGGAATATTCTAGGGCTTCCAAGTGTCCCACAAAAATTTGATTGATTGGTACGAAAAAGACCAACCAAAGGTTTTATGGAATATTCTAGGGCTTCCAAGTGTCCCACAAAAATTCAATTGATTGGTACGAAAAAGACCAACCGAAGTTTTTTTTGAAATACTCTAAGGCTTCCAAGTGTCACACAAAAAGTTGATTGATTGGTACGAAAAAGACCAAGCAAAATTTTTATCGAATATTCTAGGGCTTCCAAGTGTCCCACAAAAATTCAATTGATTGGTACAAAAAAGGCCAACCAAAGTTTTTTTGGAATATTTTAGGGCTTCCAAGTGTCCCACAAAAATTCAATTGATTGGTACGAAAAAGTCCAACCAAAGTTTTTTTGGAATATTTTAGGGCTTCCAAGTGTCCCACAAAAATTCAATTGATTGGTACGAAAAAGACCAACCAAAGGTTTTTTTGAATATTCTAGGGCTTCCAAGTGTCCCACAAAGATTCAATTGATTTGCAAAATTTCTTCTATTTTCAAGTTCAAAAGTTTGATTGAAACATGTTTGAGGTGGCTTGGCATCAAGAAATATGACACCTTGGCTCCCCTTTTTATGTATCTTCCTTATGTTTGAGGGAAAACTAGATTTGTGTTCCAAGATTAGGTTAAAAATTTTTTGTTAAACCTTTTGAGCACTTAATCTATCTTTTCATAGTCCCCTTGGGGTGCCCACAAATTAATCATAATGTTTTTGGCACTTTACATTCATGTAAGATTGGGATAAGAAACCAATTTGTACATTTCCGGGCTATATCCGACATATCAGGTCGGCTAAAGCTATGGTTTACTGTATCCGATATAGATAATCGGATACGAACATAAAACCTTTTTACCAATGAGAACTTTCGGATAAGAAGAAAATAGGGCTTAACCGACCTAAGTTGTTGGTTAATGCCGAAATAATCCTTTTGGACTCATTTTTTCACTAGATTAATGTTATCTTTATTCCCCCTCAATGTTCACCTTGACTTGGCCTCTAAATATAGTCCCAAATTAGATCTCAAGTCTAGTGATGCCCGGAATCGAATCACAGATCCCATTGTCATCACATCATTGACTCAAAATTCTAAGGTGAATATTTTCACTTTCGCTTTCTGAAGTATCGACCTCGTTGCTCCAACCTACACACATTCGGGTTCAACTTCTTATAGGTAATGGGTAGGCTGTGCAAAAAGTTTAAAGTGATCAAGTGCATTTGAAATTCAAGGAAACATTCACAACGTCCCAGCCCTTACCACTCTTTTCGCAGCCATGCATACAATTTCAAGCCAAGGCATAATACAAGTCTCACATTGGAAATATGCACAAATAAACAAGGCAATAACCTAACCTAAACATGCTCATACATCCATACAAAAAAACATCAAACAAGCATATGTACAAGTCATTCTATTATACAAAGAAATAACCCTTCATGCATGAACATGCTGAAATACCCAAAACATCCCTCAAATATTCAGATCTGCTATTCATCCTATTCATGATTAAAACATGGTATTAAAATTCTGAAATGAGCATGTTATTATGCAAAATTGGTACCAAAGCATGTGCACATTAAAAACTTAATTGAGCATGTTATTCTAAATTGAACATGTTATCATATGACATTATAATATGAACTGCACATGTTTTCCTAGCCTGAATTCATCCTTAAAAATCTGAATTGCACACATTATCAAATCTGGGCATTCAAAATCTGGATTAAAATAGCATCACTTGATAGTGCGAAAAAAAATCCTAAACATGGTACTAAACACCCCCAAACATATACACATTTCCAGATTTCATGTTCTTAAATTTTTTTTATGTTCAACTCATGCCATTAAAACCCAAAATAACACATGCTATCACAAAATACAGCAAAGTCATATTACAAGATAGGCTTTCCCCTAAACACATTTCTAGACACAATCAAGCAACACACCCATGTTCTTATCCATGTGAATTTCCTAATCATACAAATCAGATTTGAAATACAATATGCACAAGTAAAGTAGGCAAAACAGCAAGCATTCAAAAATAAAAATAAAAACATGAACAAATACATCAATCATGGCTTAAATCAACAAGTCCCCAGCAGAGTCACCAGTTGTGAGACATGGAAAAAATCAATCTCGTGACTTTCTGGTCATCACACGGGATTCGAAAAAAAGGGAGAGTTGCCACCATTCTTTTTAGGTGTGAATGGACACCAAAATCATTAAAACAAACACAAAGGGCAAATCTAAATCAAACTTAAATCTACTTTAAAATAAAAAATCCAGAGATGGGTAAGGGGATTAAATTATGAACGGGGGAAGGTATTAGGCACCCCCATTCACCCACACAAGGTGGTTGCCTCAAATTAAAGAAAGCTTGCTAATTAAAATAATCAAAAAGGCTTGAAAAGGATTAAACACATGTATGGTCCCTCCACACGAGAAGTCCAATGAATCTTAGACTTTCTTTTATGGAAGTATCACTTCTGGGACATCACTATTAAATGGAAATCAAAGCAAAACTTGAACACAACCAAGTTAAGACAAATCCGGAAAATTAGGTAAAAGATAGAGCCATTTGTCTTTAAATCATCCAAATAAAATTTAAATTGAATCAAACCAAATCCATTTGAAAGATTATGATAAATAGAAGACTCAGGAAAATTTTCAAGTAGATCCAATTAAAATCCTAATAGCTATGCTTGTTTGAAATTCACTGTTATAAGTTTATAAAAGTGGCAAGTAAGCAACTTTGAAAAACTATTTGTGAAAATTGGCTTCATATAAATCATTGAAAATTTGCAAGAATGAAGTACATGGTGCCATCTTTCAAATGAAATAAGCCTCACATGAAACTTCATTCGGATGTGACTTATGTGACCTCATAAACAAGCCTAGAGGATCACAGATCAGCACAAAATTGTGCTATGGGACAGTTCCAAGTAAATCAGACACAAATGAAAGCAAAAAATTTTTGAACCAATTGGATTTGAAAGTATACTCATAAAGGAAAACACATAAATCAAAATCACTTAAATCAGACTTAAAACGAGGAGATGGTGTTCATTCAAAGTGACAGGTTCAGCAATCTGGCCTGAACTTACCTGTCGACTTTGATCTAATGGTGTCAAAAATCCGCTCAATAAAAATTAATGGTTTTCTACAGACAAGAACTAGACAAGCGTACCTTTCACATGTCTTTGTAATCACCTCAAAATTCATCCGGATGATGAAGTTATAGGTGTTCTAAGATCGGGTATAGGTGCTGTCCAGATTTGAGACTTTTGAGCAAAATCCAGTCAAAACAGTGGGCAAGTGTATGTGATCTGTGTGATTTGAATTAAAATCATCTAGAAAAATATTGAAAAACCTCCAGAAGGATATAAGGCATGAATTTGGCTCACCATTCTCTTTGATTGGAGAGAATATACCAAAACCCCCCAAAATGGAGCAAAAATGCCCAAAACAGAGAGATGAGACCAAGAGGCCTTCTATATCCAAAAAAAACTCGCATGTATTCATTTGAAAAACATTTGAAAATGCCCAAGAAATGCTTGGGGCCATTCATTTCAGATCTATCATAATGAATATGATAGATCCAAAATACAAGCCTATTTCGACAAAGCAAGTGCGATGTATGCATGTGTAAAAATCATCTCTTAAAATCAACACATCACGACATATAGCATTAAAATACATCGATCAAATAGGGTTCTATGACTAAGGTTCCATTCCCATTGTCGTTTCCCCAAGTTCTCTCGTCACCTTTTACGGCTAGAAATAATCTCGGGATACTTTGAGTAAGGAATGGGGTTTCACACAACAGTAGGCCATTAAGAGGGTTCTAGAACTAAGGTTCCATTCCATTTCTCGTTTCCCCTAGCTTTCTCTTCACGTTTTACGGCTAGAGATAGTCTTGAGGTACTTTGACTAGGGAATGCGTTTCCAAACACAAGCAGGCCATTATTCTAAAGAAAGGAAGAAGAAGAGACTAATTCTAGAATTTAAGAACATAAAAGTAAAAAAAGGTTAAGGCTTACCTGGGTTCTGGAAGCAATGGGGCAGAGGTTCCCTTCTTCACTTGGAGCTCTTCAATCTCCAACTCTTGGCCCTTTGCTTGAGGAGAAGCCTCCTATTTATATGCAAAGGCTAGGGCAAGGGGTGCCCTAATGCTAGACACAAAATTATGTCTACAGTCCCCTAACTTAAACCCTAGGGCCATTTTCAAGAATTCCCACTCATAGAGATGTGTAAAACAGTAAAAAAGTGAAAACTCTCTTAATTTTCCAATTTTTACGGCAAAACCCTAGTATCCGGCAACTCAGGTCGGATACTAGGACAACTCTTTGTTTCCGACATTATTAGTCGAATACAAAAGAAACTCTGTTGTTAAAAATTATTATCGGATAACGAGTAAAAAGTTTTTATCCAAATTTTTAATTCAAACACAACAGAAACATTGCTTTTTTAATGATTTTGGTCAATTATTCATCTTTTTATGTAGTGCAATTTGGGTGTCTACAGAAGGGCCATGGTGATGTCATGTTATGCAGCTCACTTGGGGGTGACACTTCCTAACATGTATACAGCAATCATGCTCCATAGTTGACCAATAATATCCCAATCGCAGAATCTTCTTTGCAAGTATGTGCCCGTTCATATGGGGTCCACAGACTCCTCCATGTACAGTCTCGATCAATCTTTCCGACTCAGCCTTGGCAACACATCTGAGTAGAATATCATTATGTGATCACTTGTACAACTGTCCACCACTTAGTAGGAACTAACCATCTAATCTCTGTATTGTCCTTTTTTTAGTAGAAGTGACATTTTTTGGCAGACTCTGATCGTTTAAGAAATTTTTGATGTCTTAAAACCACAGTACTTCCTCTTCTGGTGCTCCTTCTAGAACAAGACAATATGCAGTCTCATCTCTGACTTCAATTTCTAGTGGTTTAATATCTACTCCTTCTGGCATGCTAACCATTGAAGCCAATGTTGCTAGAGCATCTGCGAAATGATTTTTGGCCCTTGGCATATAGTTGAAGGAAATTCGAGTAAATTTAGTGTTTATTTCTTCCAAATACTTGTGATTGGAGATCAATTTGTGATCCTTGGTTTTCCATTCACCTGTTTTTTGGAAGATGATAAGACTCGAATCTCCGTATACGTCAAGTTCTTCCACTTCATGGTCTAATGCGGCTTACAACCCAATTATGCATGCTTCATACTCTGCAATATTATTTGTACATTGAAATCTCAACTTCATTGCAATTGGGATGTGTGACCCATCTGGCTTGACCAATACTACCCCAATTCCATTTCCATTTATGTTGGTGGCCCCATCGAAGAACATCTGCCAAAAGCTTTCACTTTCCTCTTCTTCAGTAAACGGAATTGCCTCATTAGGAAAGTTGGTCGTCAAAGGTTGGTATTCTGGTAGAGGATGTGCAGCTAGGTGATCGGCAATTGCTTGACCTTTAATCGCCTTCTGAGTGATGTACATGAGGTCAAATTCGGAAAGCAAGGACTGCCACTTCGCCGTTCTGCCAGTTAGAGCTGGTTTCTCAAATAAGTATTTCAGAGGGTCCATTCGGGATATCAATAATGTGGAGTGACTGAGGAAGTAATGCCTCAGTCTCTGACTAGCCCACACTAAAGCGCAACAAGTCTTTTCCATAAGGGAGTACTTGGCTTCATATTCTGTGAACTTCTTACTTAGATAGTAAATAGCCCTTTCCTTTCTGCCCGTCTCATCATGCTACCCTAAGACACACCCCATTGATGTCTCCAAAACCGACAAGTACAGAATCAGTGGTCTTCCTGGAGTTGGTGGCACTAGCACAGGTGGATTAAACAAATACTCCTTTGTTGTATCAAAGGCTGTTGGCAATCATATCATCCACATAAACCTCCATCTCCTTATGGATCATGTCATGGAATAGTGCTGTTATGGCCCGCTGATAGGTTGCCCTGGCATTCTTAAGCCCAAACGGCATAACCGTGTAATGGAAGGTACCCCAAGGTGTGATAAATGTTGTTTTCTCCTGATCTTCCTTTGCCATCTTGATCTCATTATACCCTGAGAAACTATCCATGAATGAGAACAGGCTATGCACATCAGTGTTATCGATCAGAATGTCAATATTTGGAAGTGGAAAATCATCCTTTGGGCTTGCTTTGTTCAGACATCTGTAGTCCACGCACATCCTGACCTTCCCATCCTTCTTTGATACTGGCACTATATTTGTGAGCCACTCGGGGTACGTGGAGACTGCCAAAAATCTTGCTTGGAACTGCATGATCACTTCATCTTTAACTTTTAGTGTCCATTCTGGTTTCAATTTCCTCAGCTTTTGCTTAATTGGCTTAAACCCTGGCAGAATTGGTAGCCTATGCACCACCATGTCAGTATCCAATCCCGACATATCCCAATACGATCTTGCAAATACATCTTTATAATCGGCCAAGAATCGCGACATTGTATCGCATTGCTCATCAGACAGGCATGCCCCAATTTTCACTATTTTTGGGTCATCTTCGGTCCCTAGATTTATTGATATGGTCTCTTCAATATTAGGTTGCACACCACTTTCATGACGCTCCAATTGATATTCAATTTCCTTTGGAGGGTTTCCTTCTTCAACCATGGTCTCTTCTTCGATCCCAATTAAGTCAAAGTCGAGCTCAAGGTCGAAGTCATATTCAACCTGATCTAACTCTGTTTGCTTGTATGGTTCATAAATGGTTTGGACCTTTTGAAAAAATTAAATTTTCTTGAAAATATAGAAAAATCTTTTTGAGTTTTTAGTGAGCCTTCTAAAAAAACTTTTCCTGAAGATGAAGGCTCATTAAGACCTTCAGGAAAATGGCATTCCACTAATGGAGTTTTTTCTTTTTTAGAAGCTGCGCCTGTTTGCCAGTCAAACGCTGCTTCAAAGGTAAGGGGAGTTTCCTCCCAATTGTTCATAATAAATTCTTTTGGAGCAGGTATAATGGTTCAAGCCTGCTCCTTAAGCTCTGAATCCAATGCCATCATCACCGGCTGAGTTGTACTGTCATTTTCTACCACGAGGCCCAATCCAGATATGACCTCATCTGGAATCCTCACTGCTGCCCAATCAATGAAGGCAGCTCCTTATTATCATCGGTCCTATCGCCCTCAGTCATGGCGAAGAAAGCCCCGACATCTTCGAAGAAGTCCATCTGCTGTTCTAGCTATGGCCCAGGCCCGCCCACTGTCTCAAATGTAGAAGGTGGGTTGTATAGTTGCAGGGTTGGAACATATGGCTTTTGGAAGGGATTGATGTTTCGGTATGGAGGCTTGGACTGATCCATGGAAGAAGACAGTTGGATCGTGCAAGAGGGTTTCAGAAAAGTTTCCCTTAAATGAGGGAATTTTCTTTCTGCGTTTCCTTCTTCTATCTGCTTCTGCCTTCTCCATTTTCCTGGTTTCATTCCCAATCCTGCCTTAGGGACTAGTTTCTTTGCCCTTATCGGCTCCAACCTTCCTTGCAAATTAATTCTCAAACCTTTCCCTGGGTGGAAATGATATTTTTTTCATCACTTTCTTTACCATCCTCTCAGCAATAGTCATTTTCTCTTCTTTTTTCTCACACTCCCCAGGTATGAAATTGACCGTTTCGAACTGAAATGAGTGGAATGCAATTTTGTCCTCTACATTAAGTGACACTATGGGAGGTATCAAATTCTCAGCTAGGACAATTATCACCCTTTGTCCTCTTATATATTTCACTCTTTGGTGAAGAGTGGATGGTATTGCCCTAGTCGAGTGTATCCACGGCCTCCCTAGGAGTAGATTGAAGGCAACTGGGATATCCATCACTTCAAATGTGATGTTAAAGATATTCGGTTCAATGGTGACCGGCAGTTCAATCTCCCCTAGGGAGTATGTCTCAGAGCTATCAAAAGCCCTCACGATCCTCCCATTTTGTTTGATCTTGGATTGATCTAGACCAAGTTTGGCAAAAGTGATTAATAGACAAACATTTAAAACCAACCCATTGTCAATTAAAACCCATGCCACCATACTGCCCTTACAAAGCACAGTGATGTCCAAATGTTCAACATGGTAACACCCACCGGGGCTTATTTCACTTTCCGAAAAACTTATCACATTGTATGATAAGATTTGACCAACCATTTTGCCTAGTTGGTTTGGATCAATAGCCTTAGGCATGTGTGCACTCTGAAGCACCCTTAATAATGCATCCCTGTGCTTTTCGGAATTCAGCAAAAGTCCCAATATTGAAATCTGGGCAGGGACCTTATTCAACTGTTCGACAATGATAAATTCACTCTTTTTTATTATCTTAATGAGGTCTGCTGCCTCATTTTCTGCATCCTGGGGGGTGTCTTCCCCTACTTTTGTTTTTCCTTTCATTTTTTTCTTTTCTTCTACTTCTTTTCTTTCCTTCTCCACTTCCAGTCCTTTTTTCTTTTTCTTCTCCTCCTACACATCTCCCTGACCTCGTCATGAGGTTCACCTCCTCCTAGTTCTGGTTCTTGACCATTGGAACCGTAGCCGTGACCCCTCGTTGTAATTCGATGGTACAGCCGACTCAGAGTAGGAAAGTTTAGGGACATTGATCACAAGTGGTTGGAGTTTGGACCGAGATGTAGGAGCCAGTTTATGGACATTATAGACTGGAAGAACATTTACAACCAGAGGTGGAAGATGCTTGGGAGTTGTTGGAACAGAAGAAGTAATTGATGCAGTGGTGGGGTCATAGCTGATGACCAGGGGAGTTTTTTATGGCTGGGATGGAGAAAAAGTGGGTGAATTGCAATTAAAGACCACTGAAGCCCTTGCAATGTTTATCTGGGCCATGAGAGAGGAGACCGGGTTCAAGGAGGAGCTAATATCCTTAGCGGCACAATCATTCTTCCTGGAGATGACATTGACTTCATCCTCCTCTTTCTCTTGGAAAAAATGAACCTTAACCGAAGTCCTTACGGGAGCGATCAATTGAGAGGGGTCAAAAGTTCTTCTAAAAGAAGAAATGGCAGTAACTGAGTTAGACGGGCCTGCCCCATTGTGATAAGGCAGGGGGGTTTGTCCAATGTCACTACCCAACTGGTTAAGCGCAGCAGTATTGTAGGACAGGGCTTTCTGGTCTGACAGACCCTGAATTGCGTGCTTCAAAACCCAACAACTGTCCATAGAGTGCCCTGGTGCACGCATATGAAAGTCACAAGTGACTGCAGGATCAAAATTCCACCCTTCAGATGCAATTGGGTTTGGCTCCTTCAGGGTTACGTATCCCCCATTCAGCAAGGTTGGTAACAGTTCGGAAAGAGACATGGGAATAGTTCGGAAAGAGACACGGGAATAGGAGTGAAAACTCTATTCCTCCTCGTTGCCATCCAAGCATCCCTCTCTTCCTTAGTGAAAGCCCTCTTCTGAGTTGCAGGCATGGAGGGGGAGAAATTAATGTTGAGCAGAGCTTGGTAGTTGGTCTGCGGCTGCTGGGCTTGCTGGGGTGCAGAAACATTGATGTGGAGTGGTTTCTTGGGAGGAGGAGCTTGTACTAGGTTTACTTCCCCTTCTTTCCTTGCTCCATTTTTCTTAAACCCATTCCCTTTCTTCTATGCAAAGGAGCGAAGGAATCCGATTGTCCGGCCATAGCAGAGTAATCAATAATTTTTCCTGACCTGACCCCATCCTCAATCTGGTCGGACACTTGTACTAAGGCTAAAAAGTTAGTGGTAGTGTTAGCACCTGATTTTTGCACCCCCAAAATAAAGAAAAATGAAAAAGTCAAACCCTGAGGGGGTCAAAAATTGACTTTCTGATTCAAGTAAATTTGGCCATCAAACTTCATCCCATTAAAAAGAGCATTTCGACACGGTTCCAACGCAACTGAATTTGCTGGAGTCGGAGTCCAGATGAAAAAGATATGAACTGGTCAAACTTTTGGGGAGCAAAAAGTTGACTTTTTACTCAACCCCAATTCAACTGCCAAATTTGATCCCAATGGATAGTGAGTTCCGAGCCGATTCCAACAACACCAAATTTGCTGAAATCGGACATCGGATGGAAAAGTTATGGGCAGTTGAAATTTTAAAGAAAGCTGCCCATGTGGCAAAACAGCAACAAAAAGCAAAATAAATGAATTAAATAAATAAAATAATCATTTAATAAAAATATCTTTGTTTTTTAATAATATTTTAATAAAATAATCTCGTTTTTATAATAAAATAATAAAAAAATCGGATAACAATCTTTAAATAAATCAAATTTAATAAAGCATTTGAAATCCAACATTTTAAAAACGTGCTGGACCGTATTTGAAGTACGGGCGAGGCATGCCCGTATTTCAAATACGGGCAAGCTTCTAGAAGGGAACGCGTGTCGCTGTAAGGCGGGACACGCGTCCCGTACGGCCGATTTTGTGAGATTTGAAAATGTGCGTTTTTCGCCCGTACTTAAATTACGGGCACGAAAATTTTGCCTATAAATAGAGAGGCCACCCCCCTCATTTCAAAAAAGCCCTCTCCTCTGGCCATAACCCCTGCCCTCCTGAAGCTACCTCGGCCACACTCTGCCCAATTGCCACCACCCCTAACCCAAACCTCTTTTGTTCCCAAAATACCCCTGTCTTACCAAAACCATGCCCAAGCTTTCCCTAACCCTCCTTTGAGTATAGCCTCCTAACAAACCGCTTTCAAAACCAACTTAAGAATCTTTGGAGGACGCAGAAGCGCTGCCAAATTCATCGGAGAAGTCATCACTAACAAAAACCATATTGTAAGTATGTTGGGCTTTATAATGTTTTCATTTTTACTTCCTTTTCTAAGTCTCTTTTAAACACTTTTTATGTTACTAACTTAGTTGCTATTTTGAGTATCATGAGGAGATGGTATTAGGGAGTGGATCATTACAAGGAAGAAGAAAAGAAGTGCCTAAATAACACTTCGATTAATTAATTAAATAACTTTTTTTTTAGTTCTTAATGTGAAGAGATTGAATCCTTTTTGAAGACAAATAGGTTCCCTGTAATTTCCCATTTCCCCTCTCCACAAGATGATCATGGATCATCCAAAAGATGCCGGCTCTCATATTGAAAAGGAAGAAAGAAGAAGGAGGCCTTTTAGGCCAAAAGAGGAAAGGAAAGGACTTTGAAGAATCCGGAAGTCCATCTAAAATTACCAGAACATTTGAGAAGGCCAGGGGACTGATCCCCAGCAGAATCGGCAGCAAAAGTGCAAAACAAGCTGCGCCCGTAAACTCAGAGTGGTCCAGGCGGGACCGTGTTTGCTTCACGGGCAGGCGGGCCCGGATTTTATCCACGGGCAAAGGCTTCCCGTATAACATATACGGGCAGATGTAAAAATAATGGAAAAAACTCAATTTCCGGCCCGGTTGGACATGAGCCGATTTGAACCGCCCTGAACCAACCCTTTAGACTTCTTGGGCTATTTTAAGCCCATTTATGGACTGTGGACCCAAATGGGCCCACCAAGACCACCTTGAGCCCACTTGTGGGGCCCATCTCAGACCGGCCCAAACCAGGCCCGTTTTCAATAAAACGGGTCCAAGGCCACTGGACTTTGGCTAGTGGGCCCATTCCAAGCCCACTAAGCCCAAACTAAAATTGTAAATAAATAAAACTTAATAAAATAACCAAATGGGTTACCCAATAACCCAACTGGGCCCAAGGCCCAACCATGGCAACCCATGGGTCTTCCAACGGGACCCGGGTCCGACCCACTTCACTTAGATAAATAAAAAAAGAAAAAATCAAAATAAAAGGGACCCACACCTTCAGAGGGTCCCGCCAGACCAAATAAGGTAGCATGCTGGCCTAAGAAGGGTGAACTTGACTCAAAAACCAGGGAGACTCGAGGGACCCGTCAGACCAACGGGGCGGACCGGGGTGTCTTTAGGACTTCCCCGGACGTAACCGAGGACTTAGCTAGATCTCTAAAAAGCCGCAGACCAGACTTAGACCCGGTTAGGGGCAAATCGTGTCTGCCTGCACTCTCAGGCAGTTGCGACTCCGAATGTCCCGTGGCACGCACAAAAAGTGCGCCCGGTGTGCGATCTAAGCCAGGTTTAGGTGCGCACAGGTAGTATGACCCACCAAATGATTGTAGAAGGGCTGCCGCAGTGTACTTATGAACATCGAGATCATCTTAGGCTCCAACATAGGCGGCCTAAATTGGAAGGTAGTCTCTCTCCACCTCTTGGAATATTGCCTCACAAATTCATCATTTCCCTTGCTCATCCTCATCACTTTGTACCGGTCTGGCACGATCTCCGAGTTAAACTTGTACTGGGCCAAAAATGTGTTGGCCAGATCTTTCTACCTTCTCATTCTTCCATGGTCCATGGTGGCAAACCACCTCACTCCTGTCAAACTTCTCTAGAATAGCTGGATCAGTTTTCCATCATCCCGACCAAATTGGCATTGGGCCCCACAATAGAGCTTCAGATGGCTCATGGGGCAGCCAATACCATCATACTTTTGGCCGGTAAGCAGACATCAGGGTACATGCACAAGTCTTCGAAATTAGTACCTCTGAAATTATTCGCCCCCTTTACTTCCTTCAGTTCCTCCTGGATGCTCTACAGCTTGTGCAAAAATTTTCTTTCCATTTCCTCCCTTACCCTTCCTTTTTCCTTTTCTTTTTCAGATTCAACACTTCCTTCCCTGATCAATATAGGTTCAGGAATTGGTTGGTGAAATTCAGGTTGAAGTTGTGGCTGAGGTGGAATGGGTATTTGAGGTTCTGGTGGTGGTGCCTGGTGAGAAGTAGAGGCTTGGTTCTGGGCTTAGGCTTGTTGGGCCTGAGCTGCTAGTAAGTCTCCTAGCATTTTGGCCAGTCCTGCCACTTGTTCTTGTAGTTGAACAAAGTCCTGAGCAGGATAGGTAGCTTGATTCTCTTCAGGATTCATTGTACAGGCATTTGATCTAGTTACGGGAGCAATGGTTGCAAGTACTTTATACCTGGTGAAGGAAAAACAAAGAAATATGTCAACTCCAATTTAATCCTAATCACACACCCATAAATGTAGATACGCAAGGTAGGTGAACACAAGTTCGGATTTATTTCTTTTTATTTATTTTTATTTTGTTTCTTTCTTTGTTTTTCTTTTTTTAGAATTGTTGGAATATTTTTGGGCTTCCAAAGGTCCACAAAAATTTGAATTGATTGGTACGAAAAAGACCAACCAAAGCTTTTTTGGAATATTTTAGGGTTTCCAAGTGTCCCACAAAAATTGAATTGATTGGTATAAAAAAAAAACCAACCAAAGGTTTTTTTGGAATATTTTAGGGCTTCCAAGTGTCCCTCAAAAATTGAATTGATTGGTACGAAAAAGACCAACCAAAGATTTTTTGGAATATTTTAGGGCTTTCAAGTGTCCCACAAAAATTTGAATTGATTGGTAAGAAAAAAACCAACCAAAGGTTTTTTGGAATATTTTAGGGCTTCCAAGTGTCCTACAAAAATTGAATTGATTGGTACGAAAAAGACCAACCAAAGGTTTTTTGGAATATTTTAGGGCTTCCAAGTGTCCCACAAAAATTGCAAGTGATGTGCAAAATTTCCTCTGTTTTCAAGTTCAAAAGTTTGATTGAAACATGTTTGAGGTGAATTGGTATCAAGAAATATGACACCTTGCCCCCCCCCCCCCCCCCCCCCCCCCCTTTAATGTATCTTCTTTAAGCTTGAGGGAAAGAGTGAATTTATGTTCCAAGATTAAATTTAATCCTTTTGCTAGATCATTCGAACCTTGAAATTATCTTTTCATATTCCCATTGAAGTGCCCACAAGTTATTTACAATGTTGTGGACATTTTATATTCAAAACATTGGGATAAAAAATTAATTTCGAAGTTTCTGAATTGTATCCGGCATATCAAGTCGGATAAAGGTATAATTTATTGTATCCAATATAAATAATCGAATACACACATAAAACCTTGTTGCTGACAATATATACCGGATACAAATACCATATTGCTTTACCGACCTGAGTTGTCGATTAATGCCGAAATAGCCCCTTTTTGACTCATTTGTTCCCCAAATTTTTGACACCTTAGGTTATCTTTAAACCCACTTAATGTTCACGTTGATTTGGCCTCTAAATACAGTCCCAAATTGGACTTTGACACTATACTTGCAAAAATACATAAACATTCATGAGGGTATAGGTTCCCTCCAAATTCAAACACCATATTCATGGATTTTGTACTTTTGGTTGCCTCCTATATGGACTTTGGGTAGGATCACTTCTGAAAAGAGTAAAAGAAACTCTTCCTATAGGATACACAAATCTTAGGGTACAGACTTTATTGGGAATAATTTCATCCCAAGTATATGGACACCATGGGTTTTACTTTATATGATATGAAGGTAATAAAAAAAATACATTTACCTTGCCACCTTATGTTACCTTCAATATGGTATTCATATTATACCTTGGCCTATGAAACATGCAAACGGCCTTCCCTCAATTACACCCAATTCTCCAAACGTAATTGTTTACTTTAGCTGAAAAGTATTTCTCCACCTTCAGCGTATGGTTTTTGGGTTTTGATTTATTGGCAACTTAGATCTCAAGCCTAGTGATGACCACAATGTTATCACATCATTAGCTCAAAGTTCTAAGGTGAATGTTTTCACTTTCGCTTTCCGAAGTAACGACCTCGATGCGCCAAGCTACACACATTCGGGTTCAACTTCCTATAGGTAATGGGTAGGCTGTGCAAAAAGTTTAAAGTGCTCAAGTGCATTTGAAATTTAAGGTACATTCACAACATCCCAGCCCCTTGCCACTCTTTTTCGCAGCCATGCATACATTTTCAAGCCAAGCCAAATGTGACATCATATTGGAAGTAAAAACACAAGCAAACAAGATAGTAAAAACACCTAAATATGCACATAATTATTACCTACCCAAAAAGCATCACACAAGCATGTTATCATATTGTACAAACAACAATTAACCATGAAAAGCATGCATAGAAACTCAAAAATGTCCACTAAATTCCCAGATTTCATGCTCTTAATTTTCATGCTCAACATGCATTATTCATACCCAAATCAAGGCCTAAAAATCCAGCAACTAATAATATGGTACAAGAAGTGTTTTATTAGGGAAAACATGCTTGAAAACCCCCCCAAAAATACCCACTGAATTCCTAGGTTTCATGCTCTTCATTTTCATGCTCAAAATGCATCATTCATACCCAAATTAAAGCCTAAAAATACAGCAACTAATAATATGGTACAAGAAGTGTTTTAATTAGGGAAAAAATGCTTGGAACCCCAAAAAAAAAAATTCCCACCAAATTTACTGAATTCATGCTCATTATTTTCATTATCAAGACATAGCATTAAACCCCCAAAGCAAAGTATGTTATCATCAAAAGTACATGTATGCATGTGTGACAAGATAAAGCCCCTAAACAGGATTCTAGACATAACCAAGCAATACATACATGCCATTATCCTTATGAATTTTCTAATCATACAAAACAAATCTAAGATACATCAAACAAGCCCGAATAAAATAAACACAACAGCAAGTATTCAAGAATAAAAATAAAACATGGCTTAAATCCACAATTCCCCAGCGGAGTTGTCAGTTGTGAGACATGGAAAATCAACCGAAATGATTCCCAAACCATCCCACGGGCCCAAGAAAAGAGGAGTTGCTAACATTCATTTTAGGTGTGAATGGGTACCAAAACAATAAAAATACAATACATAGGTAAAAATTAAAGTAAATAACAATACAATAAAAAATAAAAAAGAAACCAGAGATGGTTAAGGAGATTAGATTATGAATAGGGGAAGGTGTTAGGCACCCATATTCATCCACACAAGGTAATTGCCAAATATTGCTCATGTTTACCAAATGCTTGCTAATAAAAAAAAACTTGAAAAGAAATCAACATATGTATGATTCCTCCGCCTGAATGGTCCAATAAATTCTAGACATTCTATGTGGATGCATCACTTCTAGGACATTCCCAATTAATGAAAATCAAAATAAAACTTGAATACAAACAAGTTAAGGCAAATCCGGAAAATTCCACAAAGGATGGAGCCATCCGACCATTAATCATTCAAATCAAGTTTAAATTGAATCAAACCAAAGCCATTTGAAAGGTTATGATAAATATAACACTCAGGTAAATTTTCAATTAAATCCGACTAAAAACATAGGAGATATGCTTGTTGGAAATCTGCCGTTATAAGTTGACAAAAGTGACAAGTGGGCAACTTTGAAAACCTATTTGTGGAGATTGGCTCCATATAAATCTTTGAAAATTTGCATGAATGAAGTATGAGGTGCCATCTTTAACATGAAATAGGCCTCACACAATGCTCTATTCAAATGTAACTTGTGTGATCTCTCGAACATGCCTAGAGGATCACAGATTAACCCAGAATTCTGCTATTGAGCAATTCTGAGTCAATCATACACACAAGACACAAATGAAATCAAAAAGTCTTGAAACCAATAGGATTTGAAAGTACACTCACAAAGGAAAACACAGAAACCAAAACCAATTAAATCAGACTTAAAACGAGCAAATGGTTCTCAGTCAAAGTGACAGGTTCAGCAATCTTGCCTGAACTGACCTGTTGACTTTGATCAAGTGGTGTCAAATCTCCACTCCATAAAAATTGCTGAACTTTTACAGTCAAAAACTAGAAATCTCACCTTTCACATGCCTTTGGAATCACTCAAAAATTCATCCGGATGATGAAGTTATGAGTGTTATAAGATAGGGTATAGGTGCTGTCCTGTCTTGAAAACTTTAAGTAAAAATCAATCTAAAACAGTGGGTATGTGCATATGATCAATACCATTCGAACTAAGATCATTTGAAAAATATTGGAAAACCTCCAGAAATATGTAGGGGACGAATTTGGCTCCCAAACTCTCATTGATTGGAGAAACAATACCAAAACCCCCAAAATAAGGCAAAAATGCCCAAAACAAAGAGACTAGACCATGAGGTCTTTTCTCCTCAAAAATGAACTTGCTTGTATTCTTTTAAAAACCATTAAGAAATGTTCAAGAACAATTTAGGGTAAGGAATCGGTTCATCAATCTCATTGGTTAAGAGAATGACCTGAATATGCCCGTATTGAGACAAAAATCCCTATTTGAGAGATTAGGTTATGAAAGCCTCCTCTAAAATGGGAATTACTTGAAATCCATTAAATCAATGGGAAAACACTCTAGAAACATCTAGGATAAAGATCCGATTCATGAATCCTATGGATTGAAGAATATGAATCGGATGTACCCGTATTGGAATGAAAATCCCAACTTGAGAGATTAGGTTATGAAAACCTCCTCTCAAGGGTAGGATTGCTTGAAATCCATTCAAGGATCATAAAAAGTTTGATCTAAGGCCATTTATCTCAGATTTATCATAATGAATACGATAGATTCAAAATACAAGCCTACTTCATCAAAACAAGTAGGATGTGTGCATGTGTAAAAAATCATGTTTTAGGAGGGAATGGAGATCCAATGCTATAAAGAGCATGGACCTTGGTATTCTCTCCAGAAAACGAAACCAAGCACGTAAGATCAATCAACACATCATAACATGTAGCATTCAAAGTATATCAATCAAATGGGAGTTCTATAACTAGGGTTCCATTCCCATTCTCGTTTCCCCTAGCTTTCTCTTCACATTTTACGGCTAGAGATAGTCTTGAGGTACTTTGAGACAGGAATGGGGTTTCAATTACACTCAGGCCTTACTCTAAAGAAAGGAAGAAGAAGAAACTAACCCTAGAATTTAAAAACAGAAAAGTAAAAGTGTAAAATCCCTAATTTTTATGAAAATAAAAATTATATTAGTTTAGTATCTTAAATAAAACTAATTAGTGGTTTTTGCAGAAAAGGTGACCATATGGACTTAAATTAAAATCCTGGTGAATCATCTTGGTGATCTTTTATTTATTAAGGTAAGGAAAAATTTTTGTAGTGTTATTATGAGTGTTAAGTTGGTTGCTGAGGTGGAAATTTAATGTGCAAAAATAAAATAAGTTGCTGTTGTAGGAGAGATGTGGTGGAGTGGCACACATGTGAACATGAAAAAAATTGCTGCTGGGTGGCAACTATAAAAGCTAAGTGAAAATTCAGTCGATGCTCTTACATTGGTCGATCTGAATTGGGAGCTCTCAGAAGAGAGGAGAAGGAATTAGGGTGAGGGGCCAGATCTAGAGATTTAGAGCTACTCAAGAGGAATTTGCTGTGAGTGTTGGATTGCTATCCAAGAGGAGAGAAGAGAAATTCCAGCGGCATCTGAGTTGGGACGACAACCTGCAAGTGGAGCAGGTATGTTCTTCTTTTAACACAAGTAGGAGATTGGCATTGGATTGAGGTTCTGATTTAGGTCCTATTGTAATTCAAAATCAGATCTCAGATCTGATTTCTATTGTTTGGATTGTAGTTTAAAGGGCAGAGGAAGAGGGCGGCTAAAGTTGATTTGAATTTGGGAGTTGTGCATGCCGATTGAGAGGGTTTAGATTTGTGGAATTGCTTAATCAAGTAAGTAGCATAAACTTACTCTGTTTTACATGATTTGAATTGAATTTAGTTCAGTCTTTAATTAGAGGTTAGTCAGACCTTGTTTCTACAGAATTTTTCTGGCGCCTAGCCTTGAGCTATAGTAAGAATTGGTTTAGTTAAATTTACAAGGATACTACTGTTTAAGTAAATGTGTTTGATCTATTGGTGATGAAATAAGGAAGAGGATTGATCAGATTATATACGTATACAGGGTCTTATAATTGTTGCTGATTTCTAATTTAGGTGAATGCGTGAATGACCAATTGGTTGCAAATTGTTTGGTTGTGTAATTAAATCCAATTATGATGAATGCAGTGAACCAGAATTCTGTTGGTAATGGCCTGGACATCAAGTGGTAAGTTGTATAAAAATTGAAATGGTTTAGGTGTTCCCAATTGAAATGTGGTACTGTATTAGCATAACAAATTTGGTTTTCCCTGTTTCTGGTTAGTCATGGACGCATGGCATGATTAGTTTTTGAATTTGGTGCAAACCAGAATTTTAAAGTAAGGTTGCTGTTTCATTAGGTAATTTGAATGGTATTTGGAATGTAGAACAGGTGAATGAATGGATTAGATCCATTGGGGATCAAATCCTTATTGATATTGCAGAATTTTTAAACGAAAAGCTACGAGGGGCTGCTGTTTGTGTTATGGTTTGAATGACTTAATTTAAACCAAAGTGAGTCAAATACATGAAGTGAAGACTCAGGAAAATTCTGCAAGTAGTTGTGAGTGAAACTTTAGATTAATTTAAAGAACTTTGATTGTTGCATTGACTAGGATTGAAATGTGTTGCTGGTGCCCAGGTTTGCTGAGCATGGCCGAGTGGTGCTCAGCTCATTTCCAATAATCTAGATGCTGTAATTCAACTTATTTACAGCTCATATATATATATATATATATATATATATATATATATATATATATATATATATATATATATATATATATATATATATATATTGTTATTAAATGTTATGTTGGGGATTTCTTAGGAATTGTATTAAATGGTTAATGCTGGATTTTTAAGGGAATGGGATACTCTAGATGTGGGAATACTTTAGAGGTTGTATATAGTTATGAGTTGCTTGTGCGAGTACTTAAGGTGCTGTTATACTGTCATGAGTTGTTGCTTGTGGGAATGCTGTAGGTGCTGTTATATAGTTAAGAATCTAACCAGGGAAAAAATGTCAAGGTTAAGAAGAGGGAATCTGGTTCATGGCTTTGGGCTGTAATGGTTTAGAAGCTTGGCACCTACCCAAGTAAAGGTCAGCGCCAGCCTCCATTCTAATTCAGATTACAACTTTTAGCATGTGTTAGTTGTATAGGTTAAATTCTATACTAGTAACTATGTTATAATTAGACACTAGTACTTTAGTTAAAGGAATTTTAGTATGGTTGCTGAGTGATAGAGTAATGGGCAATTGCTGCTGGTGCCTACTTTCTTAGAGGACAGCAGCAACTCCATCACTACTGTTGGTATTGAGTATTACGTTTCAGTTAAGGGTTTTGCTCATGCCTAAATTAGAAGTTGTATCTATGAGTGAATGTGCTAAAGTGGCAGCACAGTTGGAGTCCAAAGTTTGAAGTTCTGAACCTGTGTGTGGAAACCAAGTACTTTTGTGATTGGGAACAGCACTTGTTCTATACTTTATGAAGTGTTTTAAATTCTAATTGTGGGAAAACTAATTAGGGAATTAATCATTTGTATCATGGAACTATTGGGAAGCAACAAAGGCTAAATCTGGGAAAAACTTTTCAGGTATTAGGATGTGAAAAATCATCAAATAGTTTAGTGGAAGTTTTGAGTAAATTTTAAGTGCTGAATATTTCTCCAGCTCATCCACCTTGTGCATGGCTCACTAAAATTGAGAGAGTAAGTAATGAGCTAGTTGTAGATGAATAAATGGGTTTTGGATGAACCTTAGGATGCTGAAAAATAATAAGTAAACAAGGAATGTAGACATAAATGGAAGGGTTAAAGATAGGCATTGAGAACTTAAGTAAAGAAAGTTGGTTGGAGTATAAAATACGAGTAGGAGCTGCTGTTTGGGCGTGTATCATATAATATCATGATTAAATTCAGTAGATGAACTTAATGAGGGGTTTAGATGAAATAAGAAATACTAAGAAAGGCATTGAAGATTTTAGGCTAAATAAGAGTAGCATGAGTATGAGTTCGACATGTAAATTTCTGTTGTGGTAAAAGAAAGTTAATAAAAGTTCTGATTTCAAGAGTGAAGTTAAGTTTAGATTTAAACACTAAGTTTTGCCGGTTTAACCGAGATTTGTCACTTTTGAAAACGTGGACTAAAAAGGCACTTTATGCAAGCTTTCAGACAAAGGACTTTAAAACCATTTGTTTTGGGAATAAATTTGTTTATTGGAAATTCTCCATCTAATTGAAGGATAGTTTTATCGCTTCTAAAGAGAAGATTTTACTTTACTTCCGTGTATCTCAGAATGAATTTGGAACCTCTCCATGTACCTTGGAGAGAAGATTTGTTTACTCCATGTATCTTGGAGGGTGATGATGATTGATTGGCACTATTAAATTTTTTTGGGTATTTTGATTATTGGTTTTGAGTCTAGATGGCACAACTCGGTGTGGATCCACATTTATCAAGCTAAGAGCTAGGTAGTGGAATAGATTGATCTTTGCTAGCTGTAATACCTTGTTCGCGCACGCGTTTTCATTGTGTAGCTTGATGAGGCCTTCTCTGTATCTAGTTGGCTGCGGCTATGATAGGATAGTACATGCCAACCCATTTCTGTATTTGAATGGGTTCTCCCGCAATAAGTCGATGACTGTGTAGCTCGGCGTCGCTCATATGCTGGGAGGTGGCATAGTGAGCTTGGTTTTACACTAGTTAAAGGCGGTTTATTTCATGAGTCCACCGTGGACTTACTTCTAATGATTACACATTTTTTATTTCGGTTATACAGTGATTGTAATATTTTCCTTTTATTAGTATATTGTGGTTTCTGACTATTCAGTTTAACCAATAATGTGAGTTATCGTTATTCAAGCATGTTTTAATTCGAAGGCATGTTTAAAACTATTATTAAATGTTTTATGCATGCATATGCTATTTACTGGGATATTCGTATCTCATTACATTTTGTTTTGTTTTGTTTTCAGATCCTGGTGAGGACGATATCCGTGGGGTTGAGCCAGTCGCGGATTACCCCGAGTATAGGGGAGAGGATTATTTTGTTGAGTGACATTTGAGAGATATCTTTAGTTGTTGATTTCCATTTGATATAGTGAGTAAACTTTGAATTGTAATTCTTTCTTTAATTGTGGATTGGTGATTGGGTATTAGTGGCGAACTCTGATATTGTTGTTGATGTTAATAAATTGCAATTTCATGTCTTTTACATTCTGATATAAATCCTGCTCTTGTATTTATCTAATACCTCAGGTACGAGTTACGGTTCCGATACGTAACCCGGATCCGGGGCATTACAAAAAGGGTTTTAGGCTTACCTGGGTTTCTGGGAGCAATGCGGCAGAGGTTCCCTTCTTCACTTGGAGCTCTTCAATCTCCAATCTTCTGGCTATTTGCTTGAGGAGAAGCCTCCAATTTATAGGCAAAGGCTAGGGCAAGGGGTGCCCTAATGGTAGACACAAAATTATGTCTAGAATCCTCCAACTTAAACCCTAAGGCTATTTTCGAGAATTCCCACTCTTAGAATAGGGATAAGATAGTAAAAAGTGAAAATTTTCAGAATTTTCCAATTTTTGCAACAAAACATTAGTATCGACAACTTAGGTCAAATACCAACTAAACCCTTTGTATCCGGCATTATCTATCGAATACAAGCAAAATAACTTGTATCCGACAATTATTGTCGGATATATAGGCAGAAGCTTTTATCTGAACTTTCATTTCGAATACAAAATAAAAGCTGTTTTTTAATGCTTTTGGCCAATTATTCATCTTTTCACAGTGCAATTTGGGGTGTCTACAACATTAAAGGAGAATTTGATTTCAAAAATAATACTATAATAGATTCTGTTTTGACTACTATGTTTAATGGAATTATGCACAAGATCGAGCTTCTTATTGACTCAATTTGTTTGAAGTCTTGTACTTCAATACGCCGGACAATCAAATGGGAATGTAACAACCGAAACTAACAAGGTACTGTTCGCCTTGGACCTAAACCTGCACAGTTTTGTCCTCAAAAGGCACCTTGCTAATTAGAGTGTTCTCCTTAACTCTTATACTTATCGGGCATTTATCCGTTTCCGATGTGGGATTGGGATATCACAAGGAGTCTCGTGGGCAAGTGTGAGACATGGGAAAAAATCACCCGGAGATGATCATCCCTCCGTCAACACGCGGGGCTCGACATAAAGAAGTGGGAGTCGCCACCATCCAATTTGTTTAGGGTGTGAATGGACACCAAAAGAATTAAAAACAAGCAAAAAGAGATAAAAAGTGCTAAAAGGCAAATTCTAGAGTAAAAATAACCCTACTTGAAAATCAAATCCAGAGATGGGTAAGGGGATTAGATTATGAACGGGGGAAGGTGTTAGGCACCCCCATTCACCCACACAAGGTGGTTGCCAAGTGTTTATTCACGCTAAAAGAAAATAGAAAGCTTGCTAAAAAATCATTAAAAACATTGGAAAAGAATCAAGCCAATGTGTGATATTTTCACATGAGGAATCCAAATGGATTCTAGATCCTCTATTATGTCAATATCACTTCTGGAACATCACAAAAAGATGGAAGTTAAAGTAAAGTTGCAAAAAACCAAGTTGAGGCAAATCCGGGAAATTTGGTAAAAAGCAATACCATTTGTCTTGAAATTATTCAAAATCAATTTTAAATTGAATCAAACCAAATCCATTTGAAAGATCATGGTAAATAAGAGATTCATGCAAAATTTCAAGTTGATCCGGTTGAAAACCTAGGAGTTATGCTCCTTTAAAATTGCTGCTAGGGATGATTAAAAGTGACAAGTGGGCATCTTTGGAAAATCACCTAGCAAAATCTACTCCATAGAAATCCGTGAAATTTGGTGTCAATGAAGTCTGTATGGCCATATTTCAACAGAAACTAGCCTCATATAAAAACTCATTCGGATGTGCCTTGGGTGACTTCCCGAACAGGCCCCGAGGATCACAGATTGACCCAGAAAAATGCTGTTGAGCAGTTCTGAGTAGATCTGCTCTCCACGACACAATTTAAATCAAAAAAATATGAAACCAATTGAATTTAAAAATAAACTCATAAAGGAGTGCTCAGAAACAAAAACCACTTGAATCGGATTTAAAACGAACACATGGCGCTCCGTCGAAGTGACAAGTTCTGTATTTAAACCTGAACTGACCAATCAACTTCGAGAGAGAGGTGTCAAAAATCTGCTCGATAGAAATTCATAATTTTTGGTAGGTATAAACTAGACAGTCTCACCTTTCCCATGGTTCTGAAATCACTCCAAAATTCATCCGGATGATGAAGTTATGAGTGTCCGAAGTTAGGGTATAGTTGCTGTCAAGTAAACCCTATTTCGAGTGAAACCAATACAAAATGTGACAAAGTATGTGCAATTCGTGCATGATAAACACAAAACCTTTAAAAATCATTTTTAGACATTCCAGAATTGATTGAGGCCATTTATTTGAGATTTATCACCATGAAAGTAATAAATCCCCAAATATAAGCCTATCCCGCCAAAATAGTGCATTGTATGTGCAAGGGTGAAAATCCATACAATATCAATACAACAATATAGCATGCATACATATTCATCAAAATAAGGTTCTAAAACAGCCTAGGGTTCCGTTCCATTATCGTTTCCCTTTGTTCTCTCTCCCCGTTAAACACGGTTCTTCAAGAATATCAAGGGTACTTTGAATATAGAACGGTTTTCATTCAATCAAAAGGCTTATACAAGATGGGTTCTAGTACTAGGGTCAATCCCCAGTCTCGTTTCTCCTAGATCCCGCCTCCACGTTTTACGGCTAGGGGGAGTCTCGAGATACTTTGAGCCGGGGAAGGATTTCCACACACATACAAGGCTTTATTCTACAGAAAGGTAGAAGAAGAGATCTAGATCTAGGAAATTAAATACAGAAAATAAAGGAGGGTTGAGGCTTACCTGGGGTTCTGGAAGCAATCCGGCAGCGGTTCCCTTCTTCACTCGGAGCTCTTCAATCTCCAAATTCTTGGCCATTTGCTTGAGGATGAGCCTCCTATTTATAGGCAAAGGCTAAGGTTGTTGGTAGACACAACTTAATGTCTAGAACCCCCAACCTTAACCCTAAGGCTGTTTCCGAGATTTCCCCTCATTTAATGAGGGACATGATGGTAAAAAGTGATTTCTCTCGGAAAACCCTAATTTTGAGCAAAACTAATGTATCCGGCATCTCAGGCCGGATACACTAGAGATTTAATGTATCCGGTATATGATACCGAATACACTAAAGGCTCCTTGTATCCGGCACTTGAGACCGGATACGAAGGAATGTACTTGTATCCGGCCTGAGTTGCTGGATACAGGTAAAAAACTCATTTTCTCCAATTTTTGTGCTAGCTTTCAAGGAGATGATGATTTTTTATGATTGTTTGTGAAATTTGGGGTGTCTACAACTGCCCCTCTTTGCGGGAGCTGTGAAGCAGTGAGCTGCAAAGATTAGACAAGCCCAAATTGCACTCCCTTAAGCATGATTTGCTTGGTTCAATTCAATTTTGTAAAAAAACAATTTTTGGGTGAAGATTTGCCAAAAAGCCCTAACTTTAAGGGGGGTATCTCTCCAAGAGTTCTTTAATTCCATTGAGCACTTGTGGCTGTGAAGTGGATTTTAAGCCCAAAAATAGGGATTTTTTGAAAACTGATTTTTTATCAAACCAAGTTAAAAATTGAGTGAATATCATCCTTTTGACCAGCACATTTCCCAAGGTTGTCCCAAATTCCACTGAGCTCTCGTGGCTGTGAGGTGGATTTCAAGACAAAAATAGGATTTTTGTGAGAAAATAGTGACAATTATAGCACATTTTTCCTCCTTTTCTTTTTCCCTTTGTTTTTCTTCTTTTTTTCTCTTTTTTTTTTCTCTTTTTTTTTCTTTTTCTCTTTTTTCTTCTTTTTCTCTTTTTTCTCTTTTTTCTCTTTTTTTCTCTTTTCTTTTCCTTTTTTTTTCTATTTTTCTTCTTCTTTTTCTCTTTATTCTGTTTTTTTTCTGTTTTTTCTTGTATCCGGTATTAGATACCAGATAAGGATGGAGTTGTTTGTATCCGGTCTAATTGACCGGATACACAAGGTTTTATAAGTCGCGCGCGACCGCGACTTTTCCCCTTCTCTTCTTTCTTCCCCGATTACTAAGACCGATTACTGGCTTTCTCCCGACGACTTCTCCATCTTCTCCGACCATCTCCGATACTTCCTTGAGCTCCGGTGACGCCTATTGCTGCCGGCGACGACCTGCATCTCCGGCCATCTTCACTGTTTGCCCATTTACAGCAGCAGTCGAGCCCTAGCTCGATTCTTCTCATTTTCTTGCGACTTCTCACTTGGCATTTGAGGTTCTGCTCCGGTGATCTTCTCTGAGTTCCGGCAACTGATTTGATCTTTCACCTGCAATCAGGTTTTCCTTTCTTGCTTAATCAACCAGTAACTATGGCTTGGCAGCTTCAAAAAATTTCCTGTTTATCTTGATTGCCGAATTCCACATTATCCTTTGCTTTGATTGTTGGTTTAGTTCATTTGTAAACTATTGCTCATTCCTCCACTGGTCTTGCCGAACATTTGAGTGGCAAATTTGTTCACATTCATTGCCGAACTTGAGCTAGAATTGTAACATGCTTATGATCCATGCTTATGCCATGTTTTGATTTCTGCTTTGATTGGAATTCCCGCTGATGAGGAATTCAGACTGAATCGGTTACTTTTAAATTGTAAATACCATGCTGTGCTTTTTCTACAATTTGCTTTGACTGCCAACACTAACTTTAGATTGCCTTCCGGTAGTATTTGTTGATCAGCCGATTGCATGTTGAAACAACAATTTTTTTCTTTGCTATAATTGGCTTGGATCTTCGAGGACATCCATATCCAAAACTTTGACTGCCAGTAGGTGTTGATTGTATGCTTGGATTTTTTCTTTGCCATATGCTTTAACTCGGCAATTCTTGGTCCATGATTCAATGGCTTGTTTATTGGGTGATTCCCTTGAATTGACTGCCGATGGTCCTTTTCCACTGAAATGTATGATTTTCCAAGTGACATGCTGTGATATCTTGCTACAATTCCTTCTTGACTTGGATTCTGTTGGTGGTGACTATCCACTTTGATTGCATGCCTTTCTTTTTTTCTTGCTTCCATATTGCCAACAGGGAATATTGTTTACCATTCCACTTCGCTTAAAATTTTAATCAACTTCCCAACATGCATTGCCACTCTGGATTTCTATAATTTTGCTTGCTTTTGATCCTTTGGCCCTCCATTTATATCCTGAAATCACAACATACCAAGACATGTCAAGTATTGTAGGAACCTTTTAGAAAATGTTTCAGGATTAGAAACAGAAATATTCCTCACTTCAAAACTTTGTAGATAACCCAGGTGAGGTAAAATTCCTTTAAACATAATTCATGATAATTTTGAAACATAATCATGTAAAACTGGATGTGAACTGTAAGCAAAACCAACTTTGAAATTCATAAAACACTTCCCTGTGTAGATGGCTAGGAGTCGTTCCCGGGTTAGCGAGGAGGCTGACCCTGCTGATCAGCCCTCTTCGTCTCGAGCTAGGATCGAGACGAGTTCTAGTGCTACTCTTTCGGAGCCTTTGGATGATTTCAGAGAGAGCTCTGCTGAGAGTCCCACTGAGGTAGGTTTTCCACTTCTTTCTCTCTCTTTTTTCTTTTATTCTCCTCCTACACCAATCTTCACACCTTTCTCTTGGAATTTAGCCCGTGGTTGCACCGGCTCGAGGTCGGGGCAGAGGTCGGGGCAGAGGCCGAGGCAGAGTTCAGGATCAGGCCCCTGAGGGCGAGAGAGGCCGTGGCAGAGGCCGAGGCCGAGGCGGAGCCAGAGGTGTGGCTCAGGATGGTGTGGCCGTGGCTTTGTCAGGGGTCTCTGAGGAGCTGAGGGCCTCTGTTCATGATACAGAGCTTCTCAGTGGCTTGGATAGCCACCCCTCCATGTGCATCAGGGCAGATGTGCCGCTTCCCTATCATTCCTCCCACTTACGAGGCAGCTGGGGTAGATTCAGCGAGTTGGCTCAGTCGCTGTCTCCGGCACTCAGGCGTGAGTTTGGGAGGTGCCACCTGGATCACTTTATCAGCATTCCCTCCTTCAGAGCTGATCGTCCGCTTATATTCGCCATGATAGAGAGATACTTCCCGGAGACTCAGTCATTCCATTTACCGGACGTGGAGCTAGGGATCCGCCCCTCAGATTTCATGATGATCACTGGTATTCGTTTGACAGGCGGACCATTGTCTTGGATCGGCCTTCGGCAGAGGATGTCGGCCTTCTCTTGGGATATCAGGATCTGCCCCATGCTGCTTGGGATGGGCGGAGTGGCCGTCTCTCTATCAGTTGGCTGCGGAAGAGCTTGGCTCATCATTATGAGGGGAGGCACGAGACCGTCTCCGTGGAGGATGCAGCCTTTGTGCCTATCTTCCGGCATGTATTCTTGCTGATGCTTGGGAGCTGCTTCTTCCCGGAGGATACCACCAGTGTCAGCCCACTCTTCTTGGATGCCTTGAGGGATTTCCGCCAGACCCGTCAGCTAGCATGGGGTCGACTCATTTATGGGACCATTCTGGCCGGGTTGTGCCGAGTGGTTCAAGGCCTGGCATCCCCGAGAGGCGATGGAGTCAGTTGCCGATTCTTCTGGCAGATTCTACAGGTATTGGATTCATCTGTCTGATTTAATTCCTTAGGCTTTATCCCTCTTTATTTCTGTCTGATTTTCCTTTTGTCAGGTGTTTATGTACACCTACATGACCTTCTTCCGCCCCTCTCCAGTTCCTGAGGTTGCGGATTTTCCCGTGGCTCTGCGGTGGTCGGCCCAGGTTCGAGATGCTGATAGGAGCCAGCCTCACACTGCCCGGGTGCACTTAGACCGTGCTCGCAGATCTGATGTAAATCTTCTACCCCTTTGCCTTTTACTTCTCTTCCTGCCTCTTGTCTGTATCTGACCACTTTTCTTCTTTTGCAGCTCATCCTATCCCATCCTGATGATGTGGATGTTGGAGTTGCCCGTGAGATGGCAATACAGGATGCCTTTGATAGGGATCTCCGACGTCAGCCCTACCAGTGCTTCCTCGGGAGACTTGGTAGGGTGATGTATTTGGGGGAGCGCCTGTACTTCCAGCACACGGGCACACTTCGCATCCCCATTCCTCCTCCTCTCGTGGGTCCCGACACACTCCTTTCGTGCTTTGACGTGGATCAGCTCGATCACTTCATGGATACGGAGGGGCTCACAGTAGAGGGGGATTATGACGAGTGGATCCAGAGAGTCTCTATTGGATGCTTGATGGATCGGCCCACTCGTGCCGGGGTGACTGAGATAGGCGAGATCTGCATCCGAATCCATGAGGACACGGTAAGCCTTGCGATCTTCCTGTTTTTATCCACTTTTATTCCTTTATGCATTTCTGACCCCACTTCTGTTCTTGTTGGCAGGTACACGAGCTGAACATCATTTGAGACCGGTTCGAGAGCCAGCGGGCCGCGATCGATGATATGATCGCTGAGCACGACGCGGTCGTGGCCCAGAGGGATGCCCGGATCAGGGAGCTGGAGGCCCTAGTTGCTGAGCTCTAGGCTAGATAGGTATCTGGTCTTCTCATATTTTCATTTCTCTCATTTCCCTGCTTCTGTTATTCTGATATAGCTTTTTGACTTGTGCAGGGCCTAGTCCATGAGCATGACTTCTTTGTTCCTAATCCGTCTCCAGTTCGGGCTACTGATCCTGTGGATGCCCCAGCGGCTGGTCCTGATGAGCCGGATCCTCCTGTTCCTACTGCAGACATTCCCGGTATGCTCTCTTTTAATTTTCCTCTTTGGTTCTTCCTTATATCTTGATCTTCTGATTTTTCTGTGGACCCAGCTACTTCTGCTCCTGGTCCCTCTGCTGCTGATGCTGGGCCTTCTGGAGCTGCGGGAGCAGAGCCTGCTATGGCTGAGGGCCCAGTTGGGCTGATTGCTGCTGAGCCGGAGGCTTCCTCCCCAGATTCTGCTCCTGCTCCGCCCCCAGACCTCGAGGAGTATTGCTTGGAGTATCAGCTCCAGCAGGTGGTGGGTCGGCATCCTCGCCATGCAGCCGAGCGTATTCTTGCCTACTCTAGGGGCCGATCGCTTTGGGGGAGAGGCCGTAGAGGTGGACGAGGCCGAGGACGCGGGGATGATCCTGCATAGGAGTAGTTGGATTAGGATTTTCTTTTTTCCATGTATTTATACCCCACATTGTATGAAAACTTGCATACATATATGAAAAATCTTTTTATTCATTCTCTCTTGTCTTGCACATCTTTTGTTTTCAATTTTATGCAATTATGAATTGTACACAGGTAAAACAGGTAAAAAATTCGGATTTTTCATCCTTTGCTCTTTTTTTTGATGTTTTTGCTTGTATCCGGCATATCAGGCCGGATACATTGAGCTTCCTTTGTATCCGGCATAATATGCCGGATACGCTAAAATCTCTTTGTATCTGGCATTCTTTGCCGGATATGAAGGAAAAGCTTTGTATCCGGCCTGATATGCCAGATACTTAAAAAACTGCTATAAATGCAACCAGCATCGGGATTTGGACATTTTTTACGAGTTTTTGAGTTTAGAAAACCCCTTTTCCGCCTTTTTCTTCCTCCTCTTGAGTTCTAGCTTGTTCCTATCAACTCCAATGGAATCCGGATCATCTTCTGCCCCATTATTGTCTGTCCACACTGACTCCCCTGCAAAACAACCCCCAAATCTTACTAGGTACAAACCCGCGGATTCTTTTTACACAAGATGGGTTAACTCTATGACCCTAGATGAGGAGAGGAGATGGGATTCTACAAATCTAGGCCACACCCTGCTCATTCCCAAGGTTCCCTTCAAGTGGGAGATCATAGAGGCCATGATTGGTCATTGGGTTCCCGACCTCAACTTGTTCCGTTTTGGGAACCATGAGATGACCCTGACCATTGAGGAGGTGGAAACCATCTTGGGCTTGAGGTTTGATGAGAAGGTGGTGAACCCGCCTCTTAGGCCCAGTTACAAGAATGAAGCTTCTACTTTTTTGGCCATAGGGAAGAAGGACTTGGGGGATTCTGACACCCTTTTGACCCTATCTAAGGCTTTTCTGACTGAGAAGCTTTTGAGAGGGGAGAACAATGAGGCCCGATTCAATGCCTTGACCCTGATAGTGGTCAACCAGCTGCTTTTCCCACGGGATGATGATGAGGTGGACTTGGCCTTGATTTCAGTGATATGCCAGGTTATGGAGAGGGAGAGGTTGGCCCCTATGATTTTGGCTGGGATGTATTAGGCCTTGACGGATTGCTACAATAGGAAGTCAAAACGCTTCCTAGCATGTGCTCCGATCCTGCAGGTAAAAAATATTTTTTTCTTTTATATTTTTGCTTTTTTGCTTTCTTTTTTGCTTTTTGGCTTTCTTTTTGCCTTTTTTGCTTTTTTCTTGCTTTTTTGTTTTTTTCTTGCTTTTTTGCTTTTTTTCTTTTTACAATGTTCTGATATATCTCTCTCTTCTTTGCAGCTTTGGCTACTTGATCATCTGAGTCAGATTGAAGAAATCAATCGACATTTCTTCCCGAGTTTGAAAGTCCCCATCTTGATGAGCAACCGGGGGTGTCCAGATATTCCAGGGGGCAAACAGGGCTGGTTCACTTTATTGGGCTCACTTCAGGATGACCAGGTGAGATGGCCTGGTACTTATCAGCCCAATGCAGAGACAGTGATTAGCTTCCGTGACCGTAACTTTCTGATCCTAGCTGGCCTGAGACATGCAGTGCTGTATCTTCCTCTGCAGGTCCTTCGTCAGTTCCGAGCGACCCAGGGGATTATCATCCCAAGTGGATATAAGGATCATCTTGGGCCCCTTTCTCCAAATACCATGAAGCTGAATGCCTGGTTGATGAGGGAGTGGTGCTATGTTCGCTTCATGCGTGGCCCAGTCTTCTTAGAAGCCCATGTGAAGGATTATCTTTTCTGGATCAGGGAGCAGATACAGAGTCAGGCACCAGTACCCGAAGATCCTCCTGCCGTCTTGGCTCCTACTTATGAGGATATTTTACAGTCTAAGAGAGCCTGTCATAGGCGACTTCAGCAGATATGGGTACGGGAGGCCCAGGAGCTCAGGATACAGGGCCTTTATCTGGAGAGGCAGCTTGAGGAGCAGATATCCCGCCGTACCGGCATGGAAGAGAAGCTGGAGGAGCAGAGGCAGGCCCGTCGCTTTGAGGTCCGTATGATATGGCAGAAGTACCAGGATACTTTGGCCAGCCTTAGGAGTATGCAGATCAGACAGGCCCTTTCAGATGAGGTCATTTCTTTCCTGAGTGATCTCGCTGCAGAGGGGGCTTCAGCAGTCATTGCAGCTCAGGCAGCTCGGATTCGGAAGCTTGAGGAGCGGCTAGGAGACAGAGATTAGCTTTATTTCTTGCACACATTTTTTTCATTTTTTTCTACCTTTGTACAAAAGCAAACTCCAATAGTGGAAAGACAAAGGATTTAATTCAAAATAAAATTTTTATATTTATTGGCCTCAGAATTCTCTTATGCTTGTAAAAACAAAGGTTTTATGAAAAGTATTTGATTTATCATCACTGGCCAAAGTATAATTTTTTCTTTTATATTTTTTTTGTTTTTTTTTTTAAATTTGGTCCATGCACTTAATCACCTATAATTAAAGGAATTAAAACCAAGTTAAATAATGAAAAGGGTAGTCCAAAAAATGATGAGGGATCATAACCGTCCATCTTAGGACCTTTAGAGTCATCCCCAAATGCCTAAACTGCCCCCATTCTGCTCATGCCAACTCTGCTTCAAGTTCGGATCTCCATGATCAACTCAACCTTTGATTCTTTCTTTTTTTTTCTTTTTGCCAATATTGCCCCTAGCGCCAGTTACGGTTTTCACTAAGGCCGGCTTCTGAATTCCGTCATCACCCATCTTACTCTGATATTTGAATGAACAAACTAAGATCACCGAGGGCTTAAAAATAGGACGAAATAAAGGCTAGGCTCAGTTTATGAAAGGAAGGGTATTAAAGGCCCAAAATTTTCAAGTGTGAAAATAGGTCGACCGGACTCACAGTCATGATGAATTTACCCATTTTTCCCCAAATTGCATTTTTTGCATCTTTTTTCACACTTGGCTTTCATTTGCCATTTTCATTGCTTTTCCTCTCTTTTTCTTTTTTCCTTATTTTTGCCCCAATTGATTTTGCCCCAATTTGACTGTAAATCCGGTTTGGGTTTATCAAAGAAACGAACCGGCTCAATTTGGCTAGACTAGGGATTTGAATTTTGAAGGAAATAAAGAAAAATGACCTCGGATCATTTCCTAGAAATATTAACTTAAGGAAAATACCTTTTTACTGTATCAGAGTTAATTGGCTCAGGAAAATCTGACCCATCCATTTCTGCCAAGATGAGTGCACCCCCTGATAGGACTTTCTTGACAACATATGGCCCTTCCCAATTGGGCTTGAACTTACCACAAGAATCTTCCAAAAATGGTAAGATTTTCTTTAGCACCAAGTTTCCTTCTTGGAAAGTTCTGGGCCTCACTTTCTTATTGTAGGCCCGGGCCATTCTCTTCTGGTACAACTGTCCATGGCAAAGCGCTTTCAACCGCTTTTCTTCTATCAGGTTAAGTTGATCATGTCTTGACTGTACCCATTCGGCTTCTTCCAGTTCGGCTTCCATGAGCACTCTGAGTGATGGGATCTCTACCTCCACGGGCAAGACTGCTTCCATCCCATAGACTAGGGAGTACGGGGTTGCCCCAGTTGAAGTCCGGATCGAGGTTCTGTAAGCGTGTAGAGCAAGTGGTAGCATTTCATGCCAATCCTTGTAGCTTACTACCATCTTCTGAATGATTTTCTTTATATTTTTATTTGCTGCTTCTACTACCCCATTCATCTTCGGCCTGTATGGAGCTGACTTGTGGTGGGTGATCTGAAACTGCTCACACATCTTCTTCATGTCCTTGTTCTTAATATTTGAAGCGCTGTCTGATACTATGGCACTTGGCAGCCCATAGCGACAAATAATGTTGTGCTTCAAAAATTTAATAACATGGTTGCTTGTGATGTTTGCATATGAGGCTGCTTCTACCCATTTGGTGAAGTAATCAATCGCCACCAGGATGAATATGTGTCCGTTCGATGCCTTAGGGGAGATCATACCAATGACATCTATGCCCCACATAGAGAAAGGCCATGGTGATGTCATGTTATACAGCTCACCTGGGGGTGCATGCTTATTATCTGCATATATCTAACATTGGTGGCACCTCCTGACATGTACACAGCAATCATGCTCCATGGTCGTCCAGTAATATCCCAACCTTAGGATCTTCTTTGCCAACATGTGCCCACTCATATGGTGCCCACAGACTCCTCCATGTACAGTCTCGATTAGTCTTTCTGATTCAGCCTTGGCAACACATCTGAGCAGAATGTCGTTATGTGACCTCTTGTACACATGTCCACCACTTAGCAGAAATTGACCAGCCAATCTCTGTATTGTTCTCTTCTCAGTAGCAGTGGCATTTTCTGGCCGACTCCAATTGTTCAAGAAAATTTTGATATCTTGAAACCATGGTGCTTCTTCTTCGGGTGCTCCCTCTAGAATGAGACAGTAAGCCGGTTCATCTCGGACCTCAATTTCTAGTGGTCTGATGTCTACTCCTTCTGGTATGCTAACCATTGAAGCCAATGTTGCTAGAGCATCCGCAAATTGATTTTTGGCCCTTGGCATATAGTTGAAGGAAATTCGAGTGAAATTCGTGCTTATTTCTTCCAAATACTGGTGATAGGGGATCAATTTGTGATCCTTGGTTTTCCATTCACCAGTTGTTTGGAAGATGATAAGACTCGAATCCCCGTATACGTCAAGTTCCTCTACTCCATGATCCATGGCTGCTTGCAATCCAATTATGCATGCTTCATATTCTGCTATGTTATTGGTGCACTGGAATCTCAGCTTTACTGCAATCGGGATGTGTGAACCATCTGGTTTAACCAAGACTGCCCCTATTCCGTTCCCATTCATATTGGCGGCCCCATCGAAGAACATCTGCAAAGAACTCTCACTATCCTCCTCTTCAGTGTACAGAATTGCCTCATCGGGAAAGTTGGTCTTCAAGGGTTGGTATTCTGGCAGAGGATGTGCAGCCAGGTGATCAGCTATGGCTTGACCCTTGATTACATTCTGGGTGATGTACGTGAGGTCAAACTCGGACAGTAGTAGTTGCCATTTTGCCGTCCTGCCAGTCAATGCCGGTTTCTCAAATAAATACTTCAGCGGGTCCATTCGGGATATCAATAGTGTGGAGTGACTAAGGAAATAATGCCTTAGCCTCTGAGTTGCCCACACTAGAGCACAGCAGGTCTTTTCCAATGGTGAGTACTTGGCTTCATATTCTGTGAATTTTTTACTCAGATAGTAAATTGCCCTTTCTTTTCTACCGGTCTCATCATGCTGCCCCAAGACACACCCCATCGACGTTTCCAACACTGACAAGTACAAGATCAGTGGTCTTCCTGGAGTTGGTGGCACTAGCACAGGCGGGTTCAGTAGATATTCCTTGATCGTATCGAAGGCCTGCTGGCAATACTCATTCCAGACCGTCGGGTTATCTTTTCTCAGAAGCTTAAAAATTGGTTCACAGATAGCAATGAGCTGTGCTATGAACCGGCTTATGTACTGAATTCTTCCAAGAAAACCACGGACCTCCTTCTCGGTTTTGGGTGCTGGCATTTCAATTACGGCCTTGGCTTTAGCCGGGTCAATTTCAATTCCTCTTCGGCTCACTATAAATCCCAGTAACTTCCCTGATGTAGCCCCAAAGACACACTTTGCAGGGTTAAGCCGTAGACTGTATTTTCTGAGCCGATCAAACACCTTCTTCAAATTGATCAAGTGGTCCTCTTCCTTGCATGATTTGGCAATCATATCGTCCACATAGACCTCCATCTCCTTGTGGATCATGTTGTAAAACCCCGATTTTTCACCTAATAAATAAATAAATAATAATAAAAGAAAATATGAGTTAAGTCCTAGTTAAAATAAAAAGTGAAGATTTAAAGGATAATTAATTCAAATAAGTCCTAAGTTGAAAATAAAGAAAGAATTTTAATGAAATTAGCCTAAAAGAATAAAAAGGGTATTTTGGTAATTTTCAGAAAAGGGTAATTAGTAAATAGATCATCAAATAATAATTAGAATTAGAAAATAGAAGAAAACAAATTATTTTGACAAGTTAGAAATTAAAAGAAATTAATAAAAGCCTAAAAGTGGGAAAAGGGTAATTAGGAGATTTCACGTCTTAATTTGGAGAAAATAAGGTTTTAAGTGATAGAAATGTTTAATTAAATATTTTGCACGAAATTAGGTTATTTTCATGAGTTTAGATAATAAGAAACTTAATTAGTATTATTTAAGTGGAAAATAGAAGGTGGAGAAAAAGTAGGAATTAAATTAGAAAGGATTAGACATTAACTAGACCATGGTTGGGTTAGCCCAAATTAAATTAGCCAATTAGGGTTGGTTTAGGATTTCTAAAGCCTAGTATAAATAGGAGACTAAGGTTAGAAGAGAGGGGATTTTCGTGGGTTTCTTATGGAGAGAAAAGAGGGAGAGAAAGGAAGGAGGTCTCTAATGGAGGTGTCTGACCAGCCACCATCAAAACGCGATCGGAAAAAATCCGCACGGTGGATCGCCTTCAAATTTGGAGGTTTTGTTCGTGACTGCTAAAACTACATTATGAACGGTGGAGATTTGAATTGGAAGAGTCTAGCTTGGTGCGGTTGGAAGCAACATTCTGGTCCAGAATTAGAAGGTGCAATGGAAGAAGGATTTAGCGTATAAGGCAAGTAGTAACCCTTGGAAAACGTGAGGAATTGCATGATTTTGATTTCTGTGATTTCATATGGTTAGCCTGGATTAGACGGAACTGTATTTACATGGAATCAAGTTGCTTATATTTTCATGGTTTGTGTTCTTGATGGAATTATCAAATTAGTGAAGAAAGTTTAATTGGATTATGTAAATAAAGGTAGGAGGGTATTTAATTCATAAAAAATTACTCCAGAAGGCTCTAGGTAAGTTTCAGAAAGTTTGTAGATTAATTTAGACCAAGAAAACATAAAGCAAAAGCATAAGAATCCAAAATTGGAAAATCTGGAAATTTCTGTTAAAAATTGCACGAGCGCCTAGGATCGCCCAGCCCTGTAGGGGTAGGCGCTCTAAGTAAAATTTGTAAAGTAAAATTTGTAGATTTTGGGGATTTTGTAATTCGAATAAATACCCAATAATTCTTATGATTAGTTAAGCATGTTAGCATCTTTATAAGGACCTAATTAAGCTATAAAAGTTATAAAATTAATTTGGAAATATTAAGCAATAAATAGAAGGTTATAATGAAAGGATTGTTTATAAAAGAGTCAAAGGGTATGGATATTGCTAGAAATAATACTACTGAAATTTATAGCTTATAAACATCTTTTAAACTTCATTCTAGGTCTGTAGAACATGCTGGAAAAATAAAATACAGAAAATTCAAATAGAAACTAGCTTAGGTGCTAAGGTAGGAAATTGGATTCTAATAAAGGGATTAAGAAGGAAAAGTTCAAGCATGATTTGATTTACTTTTATTTGAGCTTTATATAGGAATATTGGCTACTGGAATTGCCTAAACTCAAATTTTACCGGATTTATGATACTTGAGTTTTATTTTGAATCTAATTGGAAGAATTGCATATGTTATTCTGAAAATGCCTATAATTGGATTTGGTATGATTGAATCATGGATTTCACATGGAATGGAATACTTTGGTATGGATTGGTATGTGGTATGATATTGTTCTCTTTAATTTTACGGTTGGGTGATACGGCTTCTGTGGTAGAGTTGATACTATCTTTTACGGCAGAGATGGGTAATCCTCTGTGTAGAGATGTGTAATCCTTTACGGGTAAAAGTGTATATGCCTCCTACATTAGCGTGTCCTCCCGTATGTGGTTTTATCGTGGTTTGTGTCAGTGGGCTTAGCTGTATATGGATCCATAGTTTTGGCTGGTTAGCTAAGTGGTATTTAGTTTGGGTTGATTTACTCCTATATTGCGAGCGCGCTTCCCTTTGCAAGTTAGTTTGCTCTGGGAGGGTCCTATGTCTGGAGGGACACCCCGGTGAGCCGCTGGTGATTCCCTGTACATGTGGATAAGCGACCTCACTCCATGTATTGATTCTGGTGCTGCATGCTGGTGGTACGTCCAACTCTGCGGGGTTCGTGCGCAATAAGTCGGTGACTACGGCTCTTGCCTAAGCTGCGCTGCATGGGGCTTGAGTATCATCAAGTAGCACTGCCCCTAAGCCGCACGGTGGAACAGCATTTAGTTGAGTGTCATCTCAAATACTTATCATCTTTGTGAGTCCTGCAATGGCACGTGTTTTATCGCTTTTGTCGGTTTTACCTCGTTAACATCAAGAGACTGGTATTTATACATGATCATATGTTTCATCGCCTTATTTGTAATTGCCATGAATAACTTGGATTTCTCGTCTTATCGTTGATTAATCGAATACCTCATGACTATTTGCTTATATTGGACTGTTTCAAATTGCATGCACCTGCTACTTGCTGAGATGTAAATCTCACTCCGTTTTCCCCTATATTTTTCAGGTTGCTTAGAGAGATCGCGAAGATGGGGTTTTAATTTGATGGGTAGAATTATAATTGGTATTAATGTCACATGTTGATTAGATAAATTTAATTGTAAATTGAATTGAATATATTGATTAAAGAATTGTTTATTTTATTTGACCACCATAACTCTGATGTAATTGATTTATAAATTTTAAAATTATTGTGAATCTTGGTATGTATCTGACCCCAGCTTTGTGGTAACATCTCGAGTTTGATTGTTGAATCGGACTTGGGTTGTTACAGTAGCGAACCGGGTTCGGGTTGGGTGCCGGTTTGCACTGACCCGGGTTCGGGGCGTTATACATGTCATGGAATAGTGCTGTCATGGCCCGCTGATATGTTGCCCCGGCATTCTTGAGTCCGAACGGCATGACTGTGTAATGGAATGTGCCCCAAGGTGTGATAAATGCCGTTTTTTCTTGGTCATCCTTAGCCATCTTGATCTGATTATATCCCGAGAACCCATCCATGAAGGAGAACAGGCTATGCACCATAGTATTATCGACCAGAATGTCGATGTGTGGAAGCAGAAAGTCATCCTTTGGGCTGGCCTTATTCAAGTCTCTATAGTCCACGCACATTCGGACCTTCCCGTCCTTCTTGGGTACTGGTACTATGTTTGCGAGCCACTCAGGGTACGTAGAGACTGCAAGAAACCCGGATTGAAACTGCTTGACCACTTCGTCCTTGACCTTTAGAGTCCATTCAAGCTTTAATCTTCTTAACTTCTGCTTGATTGGCTTAACCCCTGGCAAAATCGGCAACTTATGCACCACCATGTCCGTGTCCAACCCTGGCATGTCCCGATACGACCAAGCAAACACATCCTTGTAGTCCGCCAAGAACCGTGACATTTCATTTTTCTGCACATCAGACAAGTATGACCCGATTTTCACAATTTTTGGGTCATCTTCGGTCCCCAGATTTATGGATATGGTCTCCTCAATATTAGGTTGGACCCCCTTTTCAGACGTTCCAATTGATATTCAATTTCTTTTGGAAGGTCTTCTTCTTCGACCTCGGTCTCTTGTTCGACCCCCATGAGATCAAAGTCGAGCTCAAGGTTGAAGTCATATTCAGCCTGGTCCAATTCGGTTTGATTATATGGTTCATAAGTGGTTTGGACCTTTTTGAAAATATTAAATTTCCTAGAAAAAATAGAAAAATCTTTTTGGGTTTTTTGTGGGCCTTCTAAACATAATCCCCCTGAAGACGAAGGCCCATTAGAACCTTCAGGGGAATGGCAATCCACTATTGGAGATTTTTTTTGGAAGCCGCGTCAGTTTGCCGAACAAACGCTGCTTCAAAAGTAAGGGGAGTTTCCTCCCAATTATTTAAAAAATGTTTTTTGGGAGCAGGGGAAATTGTACAAGCCCGCTCCTCAGGCCCAGAATCCGATGCCATCATCACCGGGTGGGTACTGCCCTTTTCTGCTACGGGGCTCAGTCCAGAAATGACCTCGTTTGGAATCTTTACTGCGGTCCAGTCGATGAAAGGCAGGTCCATGTCACCACCAGTCTTTTCGCCTTCTGTCATGGCGAAGAAAGCCCCAACATCTTCAGAAAAGTCCACCTGCTGCTCGGGCTGTGGCCCAGGCCCATCTGCTGCTCCCAGTATTGGAGACGGGTTATAGGGTTGTAGGGTAGGAACATATGGTTTCTGGAATGGGTTGATGTTGTGATATGGAGGCTTGGACTGGTCCATGGGCTGAGCCAATTGGATTATGCAGGAGGGTTTAGGAAAATTTTCCCTTAAATGAGGGAAATTTCTTCTGTTTCTTCTCTCTCCTTCCTCATACTTCTGTCTTCTCCAGCCTCTGGGCTTGAAGCCCAACCCTGCTTTAGGAACCAATTTCTGGGCCTTGATTGGCTCCACCATTCCCTACAAGCTTATTCCCAGGCCTTTCCCCGGGTGAAAGTGGTATTTTTCCATCACTTTCTTCACCATTCTCTCAGCAGTAGTCCCATTTTTCTTTCTTTTTCTCACACCCCCCAGGTATGAAATTAACTGCCTCAAACTGAAATGAGTGCAATGAAATCTTGTCAACAGTCAAGTCTACATTGATCAAGGGTACATCAGGTGACACGATGGGCGGCACCAAGTTTTCGGCTAGGACTGTTATCACCCTTTGCCCCTTTACATATTTCACCATTTGGTGGAGCGTGGATGGTATTGCTCTAGCCGAATGTATCCACGGCCTCCCCAGGAGCAGATTGAATGCTGCGGGTATATCCATCACTTCAAATGTGATGTTGAAGATATTCGGCCCAATAGTGACCGGCAGTTCAATCTCCCCTAGGGAGTGGGTCTTGGAGCTATCAAAAGCCTTCACTATCCGTCCATTCTATTTGATCCTTGACTGGTCCAGACCCAGCTTGGCAAAAGTGATTAACGGGCAGATGTTTAACGCTGACCCGTTGTCAATCAAGACCCGTGCTACCATGCTGCCCTTACAAAGCACAGTGATGTGCAAAGGGTCAACGTGGTGGCACCCACTTGGGCTGATCTCACCCTCAGAAAAGCTTATCACATTATGTGACAAGATTTGACCAACCATTTTGCTAAGTTGGTCTGGATCAATTGTCTAGGACACATGTGCACTCTGTAGCACCCTTAGCAATGCATCCCTGTGCTTTTCCGAATTCAGCAAAAGGCCCAGTACTGAGATCTGGGCCGGGACCTTGTTTAGCTGATCCACAAGATTAAATTCACTCTTTTTTATTATTTTTATGAGGTCGGCTGCCTCATTTTCTACACCCTGGGGGGTGTCTTCTCCCACTTTGTTTTTTCCCTTTTGTTTTCTTTTATCATTTTCTTTTTCTATTTTTTCTTTTTCTGCTTCTGTCTCCTTCTCCTTCTCCTTCTCTTCACCCCCTGCACATCTCCCCGACCTCGTCATGAGGTTCACCTCCTCCTGGTTCTGGTTCCTGACCTTTGGAACCGTAGCCGTGGTTCCCTCGCTGTAATTCCATGGTACAGCGGCCTCAGAATAGGCTAATTTAGGAATGTTTACCACTAGTGGTTGGAGTTTGGACCGGAATTTATGGGCCGGTTTAGGGATAGTCTGGGCTGGTTGCACATTTACAACCAAGGGTTGAAGTTTGGATTTGGTGGGGACAAAAGAAGTGATAGAAGCGGTTGTGGGGTCAAGGTTGATAACCAGTGGGACCTTGGACGGCTTGGATGGTGAATAAGTGGGTGGACTGCAATTGACGACCAATGGGGGCCTTGCAGTATTCATCTAGGCCATAAGAGATGAGACCCGGTTTAAAGAGGAACTTATGTCCTCAGCAGCAGGATTGTTTTTTTGTGAGACCATGTTGATCTCCTCTTCTTCCTCTTCTGGGAAAAATCGGACCTGGACAGTGGTCCCTACTGGAGCTATAAGTTGAGATGGGTCAAAAGCCCTCCTAGTGGTGGATATGGCAGTGATGGAATTGGATGGGCCTGCCCCATTGTGGTAAGGCAGAGGGTTCTGCCCGATATCATTCCCGGACGGGGCCGGTGCAGCAGTGTTAAATTCCAAGGCCTTCTGGTCCAACAAGTCCTGGACCGCATGCTTCAACACCCAGCAGGCATCTGTAGAATGCCCCAGTGCACCCATGTGAAAGTCACAGGTGACCGATGTGTCAAAACCTCTCCCCCTGGTGGCATTCGGGTTGGGCTCTTTCAAAGTCAAGTATTCACCCTTCAGCAGGGTTGGCAGCAGTTGGGAAAGAGATATTGGGAGAGGAGTGAAAACCCGGTTCTTTCTATTTGCTAACCAGGCCTCTCTTTCCTCCCTGGTAAAGGCCCTCCTTGGGTTTGCTGGTACGAAGGGGGTGAAGTTGACATTCAGCGGGGTCTGATAAGACTGCTGGGCCTGTTGGGGTGCCGAGATGTTCACATGAAGTGGCTTCTTGGCTAGAGGAGCCTGGACTAGGTTCACCTCCCCTTCTTTTCGGGCCCCTGTCTTTTTTAACCCGGCCCCTTTCTTCTGGGCCATGGATGCAGAGGTATCAGACTGCCCAGTCAGAGTAGAGTAGTCTATCAGCCTTCCTGACCTGACCCCTTCCTCGATCCGGTCCGCCACCTGTACCAGGGCTGCAAAGTTGGTGGTGATCTGACCCACCAAATGGTTGTAAAAGGGCTGCCCCAGTGTGCCCATGAATGTGGAAATCATCTCCGGCTCTTGCATAGGTGGCCTGACCTGGGAGGCGGCCTCTCTCCACCTCTTGGCGTACTGCCGTACCGGCTCATCTTTCCCCTTGCTCATCCTCATCATGTCGTACCGGTCCGGCACGATCTCAGAGTTGAATTTATATTGGTCTAAGAAGGCGTCGGCTAGGTCCTTCCACCTCCTGATCCTTCCATGGTCCACTGTAGCGAACCACCTAAGAGCTGACCCGGTCAAACTCCTCTGGAAGAGTTGGATCAGTATGCCGTCATCCCGGCCAAACTGGCATAGGGCCCCGCAGTATAACTTTAAGTGGCTCATGGGGCAGCCTGTGCCGTCGAACTTGTCGAAGTCCGGGCACCTGAACTTGGCCGGTAGACATACGTCAGGATACATGCACAGATCTTCGAAGGTGGTGCCTCCATGGCTGCTTCCCCCCTTCACTTCCTTCAACTCTGCCTGGATCCTTTCTATCCTGAGCAGCATCTTCTTTTCCATCTCATCTCTGGCCTTTTCTTTCTCCAGCTCTTTCTCAGACTTTGCTGTATTTTCCCTGAGCAGAATGGGTTCAGGGACTGGTTCAGAAATGGGCTCAGGCATGGGTTGAGTCGGAGGTGGCATATAGGCCTGAGGTGGTGGTGCCTGATGAGAAGTCGACGCTTGATTTTGGGCTTGGGCCTGCTAGGCTTGAGCCGCCAGTAAGTCTCCCAGCATCTTGGCCAGACCGGCCACTTGCTCCTGCAGCTGAGCAAAATCTTGAGTGGGGACAGTAGCTTGGGCTTGGTTCTCTTCAGTATTCATTGCTCTGGCTTTGGATCTGGTCACAGGAGCAATGGTTGCAAATAAGTGTACCTGGGTTGCAAGTAAATGTACCTGGGGTAAAATTAACAGAACATGTTAGCTTCCATTTAACTTGAGTCACACCCCTATGCATGTAAACCAGTAGGTCAGGTGAACACCAATCCAGATTTTTTTTGTTTTTTTGTTGTTTTTTTGTTTTTTGTTTTGTTTTTGTGTTGGAATATTCTAGGGCTTCCAAGGGTCCCAAAAACTTTTGATGTGATTGGTACGAAAAAGACCAACCAAGGGTTTCATGGAATATTCTAGGGCTTCCAGAGGTCCCATTTTTTTAGACTTGATTGGAAAAAAGGAGACCAACCAAGGGTTTTGATGGAATATTTTAGGGCTTCCAAACGTCCCATTTTCTTTGATTTGATTGGTAAAAAGAAGACCAACCAAGGGTTCATGGAATATTTTAAGGCTTCCAGAGGTCCCCGCTTTTTTTGTACTTGATTGGTAAAAAGGAGACCAACCAAGGGTTTTGATGGAATATTTTAGGGCTTCCAAAGGTCCCATTTTTTGATTTGATTGGTAAAAAGGAGACCAACCAAGGGTTCATGGAATATTTTAGGGATTGCAGAGGTCCCACTTTTTTTGTACTTGATTGGTTAAAAGGAGACCAACCAAGGGTTTTGATGGAATATTTTAGGGCTTCCCAAGGTCCCATTTTTTTATTTGATTGGTAAAAAGGGGACCAACCAAGGGTTCATAGAATATTTTAGGGCTTCCAGAGGTCCCACTTTTTTTGTACTTGATTGGTAAAAAGGAGACCAACCAAGGGTTTTGATGGAATATTTTAGGGCTTCCAAAGGTCCCATTTTTTGATTTGATTGGTAAAAAGGAAACCAACCAAGGGTTCATGGAATATTTTAGGGCTTCCAGAGGTCCCACTTTTTTTGTACTTGATTGGTAAAAAGGAGACCAACCAAGGGCTTTGATGGAATATTTTAGGGCTTCCAAAGGTCCCATTTTTTGATTTGATTGGTAAAAAGGAGACCAACCAAGGGTTCATGGAATATTTTAAGGCTTCCAAAGGTCCCATTTTTTTTGTACTTGATTGGTAAAAAGGGGACCAACCAAGGGCTTTGATAGAATATTTTAGGGCTTCCAAAGGTCCCATTTTTTGATTTGATTGGTAAAAAGGAGACCAACCAAGGGTTCATGGAATATTTTAGGGCTTCCAGAGGTCCCACTTTTTTTGTACTTGATTGGTAAAAAGGAGACCAACCAAGGGTTTTGATAGAATATTTTAGGGCTTCCAAAGGTCCCATTTTTTTTGATTTGATTGGTAAAAAGAAGACCAACCAAGGGTTTCATTTTTGAAATTTGCTGAATTTTCTCAATTTTCAAGTTTTAAAGCTTGATTGACACATGTTTGAATTGAATTGATATCAAAAAATATGACACCTTAGCTCGTTCTTTGAGTTTCAACCTTAGGTTTAATCCCAAAAGAATATACATTTTTTTTTATTTTTTTGACATTTTTATATTTTCTTTAGGGTGCCTAAGGATTATCCACAATGTTTAGGCATTTTATTTTGAAAATTCGGATTGAAAAAACCAATTTATTCAGTTTTTGCATGTATCCGGTATTAATGGCCGGATGAGGGTATGTCTTAATGTATCCGGCCATTATGACCGGATACACGCATAGTCCTTTATATCCGGTATTATATGCCGGCTATGAACAAAATTCTTTTTTACCGGCCTAAGTTGCCGGTTATTGCCGAAATGGCCATTTTGACTCATTTTTTCACCAAATTAAGTTTTTTTCCATTCCCACTTGATGTTCACCTTAGCTTGACCTTCAAAACTTGCCCCAAATTGGGCTTGGACATCATACTTACAAAAATCCCCAAATTTATGAAAAGAACATGGCTTTACCTTGCCACCTTGTATTACCTTCATTCAATATGGTATTCACATTATATCTTGGCTTGTAAAACATGCAAATGGCCTTCCCACATTTACACCCAATTCCCCAAACGCAATTGTGTGCTTTTAGCTGAAAACGTGTTTCTCCACCTTCAAGAGTATGGTTTTTGGGTTTTGGCTTAATTGGCAACTTAGAACTCAAGTCTAGTGATGCCCGGAATCGAATCACAGATCTCATTGTCTTCACATCATTGACCCAAATTATAAGGTAAATGTTTTCACTTTCGCTTTCCAAAGTAACGACCTCGGTGCGCCAAGCTACACACATTCATGGTTCAACTTCCTATAGGTAATGGGTAGGCTGTGCAAATTGTTTCAAGTGCTCAAGTGCAATTTTAAAATTGAGGTATATTCACAACGTCCCAGCCCCTTGCCACTCTTTTTCGTAGCCATGCATTCAATTTCAAGCTAAGGTACATATGACAAAAATAATGAAGCTAAATACAAGCAAGCAAGAAAACCAAAGCAACTAAATATGCACAAACATATTACATGCCCAAAAAGTGGTATACAAAACATGTTATTTGTACAAACAACAATTAAACCATGGAAGCATGCTTGAAACCCAAAAGGTATTACCCCAAATTTCCAGATTTTCATGCTTTTTCTCATGCTCAAAGTGTACCATTTCTACCCAAATTGAAGCCTAAAATTTTAGCACTACTTGATATGATACAAGAAGGGTTTTGATGATTTGAACATGCTTGAAAACCCCCAAATATACACAGAAATTTCCAGATTTTTTGTTCTTCATTTTTTTGTGCTCAAGTGACATTACTTTATGCCCAATTCCAAGCCTAAAAATACAGCACCTAAATGCATTGCCCAAGAGGTGTTTTGTTTGAGGAAAACATGCTTGAAAACCTCCAAATTGGCTACTGGATTTAACGATTTGATGTCCACAAATTTTCTTGATTAACATGGTATTGGAACCCAAATTAGAGACTTAAAATACAGCAACTTAATCACATGGCATAAAAAGAGTTTTAATTTAGGAAAAACATGCTTGAAGGCACCAAAAACACCATTAAACTCCAGATTTCATGCTTTTGAATTTTGTATTCAACTCATGGCATAAAAACTCAAATTAGAGCATGTTATCACGAAATACATCAAAATCATGCTTATAAATATGCTTCTTCTAGACAAATTTCTAGATAACATTAAGCAACCCATACATGCCTTTGTCCATGTAAATTTTTAAACATCCCATTCAGATTTAAAATACAACTATATGCACAATAAACTAAGCAAAATAGCAAGCATTCAAAAATAAGTAAAAAATCATGAATATACACAAAATGGCTTAAATCCACAAGTCCCCAGCAGAGTCGCCAGTTGTGAGACATGGGAAAAAATCACCCGGAGATGATCATCCCTCCGTCAACACGCGGGGCTCGACGTAAAGAAGTGGGAGTCGCCACCATCAAATTTTTTTAGGGTGTGAATGGACACCAAAAGAATTAAAAACAAGCAAAAAGAGATAAAAAGTGCTAAAAGGCAAATTCTAGAGTAAAAATAACCCTACTTGAAAATCAAATCCAGAGATGGGTAAGGGGATTAGATTATGAACGGGGGAAGGTGTTAGGCACCCCCATTCACCCACACAAGGTGGTTGTCAAGTGTTTATTCATGCTAAAAGAAAATAGAAAGCTTGCTAAAAAATCATTAAAAACATTGGAAAAGAATCAAGCCAATGTGTGATATTTTCACATGAGGAATCCAAATGGATTCTAGATCCTCTTTTATGTCAATATCACTTCTAGAACATCACAAAAAGATGGAAGTTAAAGTAAAGTTGCAAAAAACCAAGTTGAGGCAAATCCGGGAAATTTGGTAAAAAGCAATACCATTTGTCTTGAAATTATTCAAAATCAATTTTAAATTGAATCAAACCAAATCTATTTGAAAGATCATGGAAAATAAGAGATTCATGCAAAATTTCAAGTTGATCCGGTTGAAAACCTAGGAGTTATGCTCCTTTAAAGTTGCTGCTGGGGATGATTAAAAGTGACAAGTGGGCCTTTTTGGAAAATCACCTAGCAAAATCTACTCTATAGAAATCCGTGAAATTTGGGGTGTCTACAGCAAGAAGAAATCGAGCTGAAGCAAGTGGTTTAGTCAATAAATCAGCTAGTTGGTCATGAAAGGAGATTAAGCAAACTTGAAGTTTCTTTTGTAGTACTTGATCACGAACATGATGGAAGTCAATTTTAATATGTTTCTTTCTTGCATGAAAAACTAGATTAACCATTGGAGTTCAATAGCAGTATTGGACAAGGACTTGTACTCCAACTCGGTACTATTGCGAGCTACTGTTAATTGTTGCTTACAACTCTAGATGATAAGATTTTGACAATGGAAAAGACAATTGGCACCGATGGGGCATCTATGATCTTGATCAAGCACTCCCCCAAATTTGCATCTAAGTAGCCTTGCAAGGTGTGTGATGAATTTCTGGAGAGGAAGAGACCATAAGAGAAATTATGTTTGAGATATCTCAAGATATGCTTCACTGCCTGTGAGTGAGGTTTCTCTTGGTTGATGCATCTACTGGCTGGCTTTATGAACAAAAAGGGCTATATGTGGTCTTGTGAAGGCCACATATTGTAGACTGACTACAGTGCTTCTATAGATTGTTATGTGCCCTACGAACAAGGTAACATCTTGGTCGATCCTTTTGGTTCACCAAACCACACTGATTAATTCCTTATGACTTCATTTAAACTAGCTTGGTGTCCATGCAGAGTACTGCATGTATGAAGCAAAAGTTGAACGAGAGAGGAACGGTTTTACAACTAATTAATAAGTTTTTAAAAGATTGAAACAGCTTTTACTATCGTGCCATTTTATTAATAAGTCTTCACAATGATGTGTAAGGGCTTTTTTGGAAAGTCTCACATTGTGCTTGGTGCGATTCCCAAGGGGTGCCTCGTTATATATATATATATAGTCTAGATAGATTGTATTGTATGGTTATAGAGGCTAAGTTCTTTCTTAAAAAAAGTGTCAGCACCTTTATTAATAATGAAAATCCATGATCACACAATACATAAAAAGAAAAGCTGGGCTGCAAGCACACTTAGATGGGGATACCACCTGACGTGAAGATTAACGCAGGTTCAAACCCAAAGAGAGAGAAAAAAAGATGATTTCAAATATACATATATTCTAAGGCAGTATGAAAGTCCATAGGAGCTCCACCATGTTGCTGGGGTGCAGGATGACCTAAAAGATTCAATGCTCAAGGCATTACATGTGGGTGAGCTTTCTGATTACTTCAAAGGGTTGATTGAGAAATAAGTCTGCAGCAGGGTTAGTACAATGACTAGAATAGCACCAACAAATGCCACAAGTGTCCAAGGACTGCTGAAATGCGTGTTCCATGCTTCAGCCATCCAGATGTTCTTCTTGTTACTGCAATGCTTTTCAATTCCATCTATAGCTCTGGCATAAGCTTGAGGATCTGACAACAAGTCCGTTGCTATCTTATTGAATAGATCGGCGACTTGTTCATCACTGCCGAGGCGGTTGAGAAGTACGCCCTTGGATCTTAAAACTTTCACATCTTCAACCACATCAATGAGTGAATCCATGAAACAAATATAGGAGGTGACTGCATGGTCAATACTGGAATCTGGGCATGTTTCATAAGCTATCAAATTTAAGAACTTAGACTTGAAGAAGTCATCAACGACTACTGGAGGAAGTGACAAGCTTCCAAAGATGCGATGTGATCTGAAATGAACATCCTTTAGAGATGATGTACTGCTCTTCTTACAGCGGACCCCGGCTGTTTTGAGCTCCTTCGCAGACCGGAACGTATACTCAATGTTCGTGGGAGATTCAGATGAAGTACCTGAGGCAGTCTGTGGAGAGGATGGATGATCATTTCCAACGAGCTCAGTCCATAGAAGATCGAGGAGGTGAAGTGGCTTTGCATCTTTAGACTGATAAGTATCCTTCCTTTGGCGCTTTCGAGGGATACTAAGTTGTGCCCTGATGAATGCTCCTATGTTATTTCTACCCGAATCTGGCGTAGTCGTCTGCTTAATCAGTTCGTCGAGAACAATATAGGGAAGCTGGTTCTCTAGCAAGAACAAATCCCTTAATACATAGGCCACATGCTGAATGTTCATATGCATCTCATGGTACTTACCTGAGAGATAGCAGTTAATGTAATGGAGAAGGAAACAGCCGTCGAGTAGCATCACCCTTGCAAATTGTTCGTCGTTGTACTTAGCTGTTGATCCCTCTGCATATTCTGCCCTTGCTTTAGCGGAAACATTTGCGAAAGTATCCATGAAATTGTCCTGATCAATGTTCTTCCCCAACAACTTCCTCAAAGACAGCGGCTTGAGCATTTCCACCAGCTGAAGCTCAGGTTTTCCATGGTGATAAGGGCCAATTGAAACAACAATTGGCTCATAGCAATCCTTGTTGGACTGGTTTTCTCGCAGCAGCCGTGGCACGAGTTGTACTTTGGGCTTTCTGAGTGCATGTGTTTCCCGCTTTTCCTGCTTTTGATCACTCAAGATGGTGATGAGCCAGTCTTTGTTACTTTGACTTGAACTTGAGATCCCTTCCATGTCGGAACACAGGTGTAATAGGATGTGGCAGTTAATAGTTACCTGTAATTATAAATAGTAACTAAAATGGAACCTTGTTGGACTAGCTGGAAAGTTTAGGAGGATTTAATTTCCTCAAATGCCAAGCTTGGTATCGCTTTTGTATTAAAAGCTAAAATTGAATGAATGGCATATGGAACCATTATGTTCGACGTGTTCCTTACAAAAGAAACCAAGAATTAAATTTTTAGAAAAAAACATGAAATAATGAATAAAGAAAAAGAAAAAAAAACAATGAAAAAAAAAATTTATAAGAATCTTATAATTTCCAAATATTTAATAGATATAACAGCTAGAAATGATGACACATTCTTTTGGGGCGGTAATTAACCTATTTAGTTAGCAAAGAAGACTACAGCTCTGATTACCCTTATTTTATACACAAACTTTTGAAGCTAGGCTTATCATTTGATAACAGAAACCTTTTTAATTCCCTTGATAGGTTTTTTTTTTTCATTTTTGGAAAAGGTAAGATGTATATATGTAAGTATAAATAATTACAAAGACAGGTTATGTGGTACAATCTCAACTTTTTTTTTTTTTTTGGAGTTCATGGCATAATACATAAGATGGGTATGCAAACCTTTCTCCGGTTCAATTCCAATTCCAAAAGGTGAAAAAAACTGGGCAAGTGAGCAGGCTTTTTATAACTAACAACAATAGGCAGATCCCAGAACATTTTGGAGGATCTTACTTTCCTGGACAGCCAAGCTTGTTATTAAAAAAAGAGGAAGAGCTTACTTTATTAAACTGCCAAGCATGGTATTAATAGATATAAGTACTGGAATATCTTACTTTACTAAACATTCACTGCGTGCTGGGGATAAAGATGGATTCTGTGTTATCACCTAAAAGAAAAGTAAAAGAGCATTGCTGGCTGGACTGATATCACAGAATAGCGTAATCTATGATGGGTATTTTTCTACTTGATTTACAAGTCTCTGTGGATGAGAATCTATGATTATGATGATGATGTCAACGACGACAACAATGGAGTAAAGACTCCTTTTAAGTAGTGAGAATTGCATTATACAGATAACTCAAGCAGTCATGTTATATAAAGATGGTTTCTACATTTGTTTCATTGGTTGTTTCTTTGTATGTTATCTTATCATGTATAAATAAGTCAGTTGTATAGACAACTTCATCATATTGTTTTACAACTTTCTCCTAAATTTTATGTATCTCTATGCTATCAAAGTTGGCTATAAGAAAACCTAGTTCCACACGTGAATGGACGTGACAATGAAACCAAGCACGAGGAACTTGCTCAAGGCCAAAAACCGTACCACCTTGCAAATGTGAAAACCAAATTTCCAATCTGAATCAACAAACTGTGCTAGCTAACTCATATTGGTTTAGGGCTCCAATATGTTAATAATGTCAAGATAACGGATGAACCAGTAAAGAAAAATTGCTAGAGAGACAATGTAATACAGTTTGTGTGGTTGGCTCTACTTAAAGATTACATGCATGTTTAGAATTCTGCAGGCTTCATATATTCTATGATGCCCTAATTCTTCAGGCTTCATAGTGCTCCAGGAGATCGTTAAGTATCAGTTCAATTAGAAACTCACTATAGGTGAAATGAGGAAAGAGCATGTGAGACCCCAGATTTTTAGATTATTTGTTTAAGTGATTAAGCAAGAGACATTTGGGAAAATAGATCTAAAATTCTTTATTTTGTGGTGAAGGTGAATTGGGAGAAATCCAAACTTGAAGCCAACTAAGTGGCTAAGCCAAGTCTTGTCCAAAAGTGCACCTAGGTAAGGTATCCTTCATTCGAGCAATTCCTTGGGATATTAAATAAATTTATAATTGTGAGAGAGAATGGCTAAGTGGTAATTTGTTGTGTACAATAGGAGGAGAATGGCAAAGTTGAAATTTCTTGGTGTTTGATGGGAGGGCAAACTTGGAAGATTTGCCAAATTTCATTTGGAGGAAAAATTGGCTAAGTATGGAAAAGGGGGTTTTTGAGCCCATACGATTGAAACACAATCCTCTTCCCATCTTCATCTTCTTCTTCCACTCTCTCTTCTCTTCTACACTCATTCTCTTCTCCTCATCACACTCTCCTTGTTAAGAAACGTGGGGAGTATTGCAAAGAAGAAGAAGAAGTAGCTGCAACTTGGATTGAAGTTTTGTCTTTGATTTTTGTCGGTGATATCGTGGTGTTGAGCTGTTTCTATAGGCATATGACTTGGTTTAAAAGCATGAAGTGATATTAGGATATTTTTTTTTTTCAGAATTTGGCACTTCCACACATGCTTTTTCCTGGTTCCATTTTTCCAATTCATATGAACTTTTTTTCTGTTATATTTTTTATTTGTTATTAAATATTTATGTAGACATTTGTGTGGTATGAAGGGACATTGAAAGGTAGCGAAAATGTGAGAAAGGATATTTTGCACTGGTTAAGTCTAAGAAATTTCTGGTATGTTAGATAGGCAACTTGCTATTGTTGGTAGCTTGCGTTTGTGGCCTAGATGAAGTTTAAGTGAATGCTTAGAATAGAGAAGGATTGAGAATGCTAGGTGGCTATTTTAGGCCTGCTAAACAAGAAGTTTGGTTGTTGTTGGGGATAATAAGGTGTGCAAAGTTTCTATTTTGACTTTGGTATTGAAAGCTTCTAATAGAAAAAATAGAAACAGTATAAAGTTGACTAGATTTATGTTTTGCATGATTGTATTGCCTATTCTCAGCAGGCACTTTGCTTTGTTGAAAATGAGTATCAATGATGTCAAAATAATAGTAGCTTGAAAGGTTTACATGGTGATGTGAAGTTTGGGTGAGTCATTTCGGGACATTTTAGATGATGGCCTAAGTTGGGCTCAAGGGTATGTAGTGCAGCTCAAAAAGGTTGGAAGATATTTGGAATAAATTAGAATTAGTTGGGTAAGCTTGAGAATAATTGATTAGTATTTGGTTCAAGTTCTAATTCGTCATTGAGATAGGTGTTAGAAACCTAGGACTTGTTAGTTATTTACACTGTAGAGTACTTGAAGGAAGTCATAAAGTCTGTCAAATATGAATATTTTGTAAAAACATAAATAAGAAACAAAAGAAAAGAAAATTTTAAAAAGCAAAAAATGCAGAAAAATCATAAAATTTAAAATTTAAAAAAAATTGAGAAAAATGTAAAAATTCAGGAAAATAAAAAGTCAAATTAATTTATTAGAGGTGTGACGGAAACACAAAAGCATGTCTTGAACCATAATTTGTATGGTTTATTCATGTCTACGGTTTGCCATTAATATCAAAATTTTTATTTTTCTTAAATTATAGCCTTTCATTCATGTTTAGGGTATGTTGCTAATTCTAAATTGCTTGACATTTGTCCTAAACCATATGTTGTATTTTACTTTATTATTTAATCTTGATGTTTCAAAAATGGTTATCCATTCTTTCTTTACCCTCTCACATTTTCTTTTCCATTAGTTACATTGTTTTGCCAAAGCATACAATTTTATATACAAAATGACATTATTTTTAGTAGTGTTGTTGTGTCATTAATAACAACTATATTGTACAATCATTTAGTTTTCTTAATCCATATCTCAAGAAATGTGACATGAGCGTATTTTTTGGAGTACTTTTTCGCCTTTCTAATTGAAGTTGATGTATCCTCTCTCTCCCTCTCCCTCCCCCCCCCCCCCCCCCCCCCAATTTATTCATCAACCTCACCTACACATTTTCCATAAAGGTTTAGGCGAAATTCGACTTTTTTTTTTTACATCGATAACATTTTACATGCATGCTTTTTGTCTATTTTATGTGCTTCAGTGTGGTCTGATCTTAATTTTATTTAGCACTCTGACCCCATCATGTTTCCTGGGTACAGGTTTGCCTTGAGCTGTTTGTGAACATCTTGTGGAGATTGCCATGGCAATCACTCTTTGCAACTCAGTTTCGTAACTTGATTGCACTAGCTTTGGAAAATAATAATGTTGCAAAATACACCAACTTGATTTTTTTTATTAGCATATTTGATGGAAAGGCTTTTTACTTTCTATTTCCTTTTACATTCCTCTGTGCATTATTCACGCGCAATGTATGTGCTCATTACTAGTAAAATAATATGCTGATTTCCCATAGCGGGAAATTTCCCGCTCAAAATTTTTACCAGTAATTTAGTTTTTATTTTTTTATGAATAATTACTGGCAGTTGTGACAGGTCATTATTTAATATTTACTTCCAATGAAAGGCAGCTAAAAGATACTATTTTATTAATTTTATTTATTTATTTACTAGCGGTATGATTTTATTGCTGGTATAAAAAGGATGCTACCACTAGTAGAAGTGTGTTTATGGCGCAAACTTCTCCCGCCATTTTCCCTACATTTCTAGAGTTCTATTGGTGGTGACTGAAAGGTCACCATGGCCAAGCCTCTCTCCATTGACTGTTTTTGCCGTCTAAGTAAGGTTTCTTCACTGACCTTAAAAGGCCTTTCCATCTACCTATTACACTATAAATAGGGCCTTAGTCTCTCATTATAACATGACACTAATGGTATTCATGTGTAGTCTTGTGTGGGTGTGAGAAGTTTGAATTATGTTAAAATTGAGTCTTGAAAGTTTCAACTATTTATAGTGGGTGCACTACTTCCTCAACAATTTAGTACCAGAGCTTGGCGGTCAGGGATCGGTTCATAGGCACCATTAGTAAAAAGATTTTGCTCGTGCATAGTTTGGGACCGTGAAACTTAGTGGTATGGGACCATGTTCTTTGCAGTCAAGGACTATTTTTGGAGGCACCATCATAGAGGAGATTATGATCGTGCACAATCTGGGACTGTAAAACTTGGTGGTTGATCTGGGACCATGCTTTTGTAGATGTACATGAGATGGTACACTATGTTACAATGGTGGATTTCTAGTTTATTGGCGCTATAGAGAAGCTCAACAATCATAATTATAGCACTGAAAAATGTACATGGAGTTATATTAATTTGCAAGGGCAAGATTTGTAGGAGATCGTTGGCAGTAACAACACTACATCTGTAACGCCCCGGATCCGAGTCACATGAAAAACCCGTAACTCGTCTCCAGAGGTTATTATAAAACACAGGATCGCAATATCAGAGTGAAGGAAAAACACGAATACAACAATAACTATATAACAGAGTGCGCTAAAATATTCCCCAAACTAAAATAAAACTCACATGACCAAGTAACTACCCGCAAGTATCGTCCTCTCCAGGAGCAGCTGAAAACAAAACAAAACAATACGGAATGAGAGACGAATATCCCAGTGAGCAGCACATGCATGCACAAATACATTTATTTCAGTTCTAAAACATGCCACGATTATAACCATGTACAATGACGATAATACGCATATTTCGAATAATCCGACTAAACTTCAATAATCCAATTCATATCAGTGCGGAAAACCATCAGGTAAGTCAAACAATAACAATCCGTTTCCAATCCCGAAGAATTCGATAAAATAAAGATTAACTGACAACAACATAGAAATTAACCATAATTTCGTATCTCAAGATATAATTCCAGATATACCAATATCATATAACACAAAGTCTTCACATAACCATGCCCACGCCTCCAAATGTATATCCGGCCTACTCAGGGTTTCGGATATTGAAATGACTGCGTCATCCAATGTAGGCCTACTCCCCGGGTTTCTGCATTGACAACCAGGCCTACACAGGGTTTCTGGCTGCTCTACACCGGCGGGAGGTACAATACTCAATAATCGGTAAACACTATTCCATGAACCATAAATACCAACAAACCAGCGAATAAAACATATCACGTCAAACAAAATCAAATACCAACATTGGTCAATGTCATGACTATTGTTTAGTTGATAAATTAAACATGCCAAGTAGACACTCCACACCTCCATGTACACAGTTCCGGCCTACTCAGGGTTTCGGAAACTCTGAAATGACGGCCTACTCAGGGTTTCGTCATCCAATGCAGGCCTACTCCCCGGGTTTCTGCATTGACAACCAGGCCTACTCAGGGTTTCTGGCTGCTCTACACCGGTCGTGGCAACACACAAGGCCATGCAATTCCAACAACCAACAATAACATCACATTACTAAGCTTAAACATCTGGATCCAGGACAAGCTAGACCAAAACAGTAAAACATCGTATAATCTCAATACCAATATCAAAGAAAAATCATTCATTTCATATCATGTAAAACTCATCACAATTCATCACCTGTCCCTCTGGACCAAGCAGTACCTCCAGTGCATTCAGTATTTTCTCATTTCCGTAACACAAGTCATATGAAAGTAAAACTCAATTCATTCATACCAAGGAAATCTTTACAATAGATTTAAAGTTTCCAAACCAGTGAAACTAGAATAGAATAACTCCTCAATCAAAACAGTGTATAAAACAGAGGAAGTATAATTAGTGACTCTTAGTGGTTTGGTATCAGGCATAATATTCATGAATAACCTAAACTCAACTTGAAAGCTTTTAAGAAATTCACTCAATTTTCCTCTAATAGTTTCCTAGGCAAAATAGATTCCCAGGGTTCCTAAACAAGTGAATAGTGAAGTGGTTTAATCCTCAGGTAACCCAAATACCCTTAGTTAATTCAAATCTCCAATTCAATAAGCAAAATAAGTCTGCCGCTCACTTACTGAGGTGGGCGCGAGGTGAGCACCGGTCGGCGGTGAAGAAAAGGGGTAAAATCGACCTACCGCTCACTCGACGCTAGGTGAGCGTGAGCTGAGCGCGAGATGGGCGTGAGGTGGGCGCGAGATGGGGGCATAGTTTTCCGCTGAGCGGCAGCCGGGCGCGAGCTCGGCGGTGGGTCGTTTTTAACGGGGCGCCTACCTCTGAGGTGAGCGCCGGTGAGCGCGAGGTGAGCGGATACCCCCTGTGATTTTCATTTCTCTGTTATTTCGAGATCTACATGACTGGCCGGTTTGTGAACCTCTGTAATTGTTCTACTACACTCCTAATACTCCCAGAAGACTTCCCAACCATATTTGGAATTAATCTAAACACTTTCATTTTTAAATATAAAATTCAATCCGAAGACTCTGTTCATGTAATTTCCCGAAAACCAGAAAAACTAGAAAACTCATACTATCACTTAATATATAAACCATGCATCAGAATAAACTCGAGAGAAACATAAAACACAAAACCCCAGTTGTAAATCAGTGCTACTCACTTGAAAGCGCTTATTCCAGAATACTAAAACCTCGGCCGATCACTAGTCCGGCCACGCACGCGAATGAAAAATCTCTCCAAACAAAACTTCTCGAGCAGCAAGAGTTAACCCACTGAACTTCAACTCCGAAATCCTTCCATTAGCCCTTGCGATGCTTGTTCTTCACGAGCAGAGCCCTAATCGCCACTCCAGCCGAAATCGCTCAGTTACAAAAATACGATGCGAGCATTCGAAAACCCAAAACCCTAATTTCCCCTTTAGTATATATATATATACCCTCCACACGCTGGCATAAATATGGCCGCACGACAACTTTTTAAAAGCCTTGATCCTGTGCATGCTCGCCCACTGAAAACCCTACATTTTCCCGCATCCACTTAAGCTTATTCTCTTTGACAACTAATGATCACAAATCTCCAGCAATGAATAAATTTTGATTAAGCCTGCCCATAAATCCATGTATTCATACTTTCGCATATATTTTATTTTATCTACTATTTTTTTTTTCTACTCAAAACTGGGGTTTTACAACATCACCTTCTCCAGAGAATGTCGAAGGACTACGAAATGGGTGAATTAAAGTAGGCATTGCTATGTTTGGTATTAAGAAAACTGCGGAGAAGGAAATGCTAGAGTATATCAGGCATGCCATCACATCAAAGGAAGCTTGGAGATATTTGATATACCTTTCTTGAAGAAGAACGACATGCAGCTTCAACTTCTTGAAGGCGAATTAATGTCTACAACGGAGAAAGATCTGACAATTAATCAGTAATTTACCAATGTAAAGTCTCTTTGTCGTGAAATCTCTGAGTTAGATCTTTCAGCTAGAATTCATTAGCAACGTATTAGAAGAATTATTATTCATTGGTTAAAACCCAAGAATAAAGGTTTAAGCAATTCAGGGTTGGCCAACACAATCCTCATTAGAGGAGTTAAAAAATTTATTGGTCAACTAAGAAACTTTGGCTAAGTAGATTGCCGTAGTTTCAATAAAGAGTGAGGAAGAGGCTCTCTTTACTGTTAAAAGGAGAGGCCAACCCAAAGGACGAGGAGCCTTTGAATTGAGGAAAGAAATTAAAGGAAGAGGCCAATATAAGATTGGTGCTAAATTTCGAGCTACCAAACTGCAACATAAAAAAGAGGGATATTTTAAAATTGTTCAACAAAGGAACAATAAATGTTTCAACTGTGGCAAGAAAGACCACTATGGAAAAGATTGCTGGCTGAGAAAGAAATCAACCTAAGGAAATTTGGTGACATCAAATAATCACCAAGATATTTGTAAGATCAGGCTTCAATGAGATAGTAGTTGAAGAGTAATCCATTTTTGCTATAATTGAAGAAGATATAAAGACTGCAGTACTCAACTAGAGGAAATAGCCTTTGCTGTATGAAGAAAGTGTTGCTTTGAATTGATTATTCTCATCAGAGAGGAGATATTTTTAGGAATCAACAGTTGTCTTCCCTTCTTGTATAGGATTCTTATCTTTGACATGCTCCCTCAAACTGAGTCAACTTTGGAGACGTAGTTTGACTAGAAAATGCTGAAGATGAGGGCTTGATAGAGGCTTCGTGAACATGTCAGCAACCTATTGAGTAGATGAAACATGTCGTGTGTGTAAGCTCCCATTAGCGACTTGCTCACGGACATAATGGTAGTCGATAGCAATATGCTTACCTCGACTATGAAAGACCAGATTGATAGTCATGTATAAGGCACTAAGGTTGTCACAAAAGATAATTGGAGGGACTTCAAGAGGAATAGAAGATCTCGGAGTATGTAGGTGAGCCACGTTAATTCTGCTGCGGCATGTCCCATCACGCGATATTTTGCTTCAGTAGAGGATATGGAAATTATAGTCTACTTAATTCTTGGAGCACCAACTAATACAAGTAGGTCCAGGGAAAGTGCAATACCATGTAGTTGATCTTCTTGTGTCGTTACATCCTGCCCAATTCGCATCGGAGAAAGCATAAAGTGAGAGCTTACGTGCTAGTTGAAGATGTAAACCATGATGGATGGTACCATCGACATAGCGCAAGATGCGCTTCACCATTTTGAGATGCTCCTGAGTAGGACCATGCATATGTTGTGAGATTGAATTCACGCTGAATGCTATATTCGGCCTAGTCAGTGTGAGATATTGCAGTGCTCCCATGAGACTACAAAATGTGCTGGGGTCAGCAATTTGTAAATGATCTGATTTACTAGCTTGTTGGTCATGGGTGCGACTGTAGGCTTGCAATCTAGCATATCGGCCCTGTGAAGAATATCTTCTACATACTTTTCTTGAGAAAGTATCAAACCATTAGTAGTTGGGATCGCTTGGATCCCCAAGAAATAGTTTAATGGACCTAAATCCTTCATAGCAAACTCAGAATGTATCAACTTGATGAAATCTTGTAGGATAGACATACTGGAACCTGTCAATATAATATCATCTACATAGAGTAATAGTAAGATAGTTTCTTCATGGTGATGAAGAAACTATCTTACTATTAATTGTTAAGTATATTTATGGTTTAAGAATTCTTATTGTAATTTTTTCTAGGTGCTGTCATTAATTTATTGTATTTTTTGTTTATTTTGAGAAGAAATAAACAGGGAATAACATTACTTCCAGGGTTTTCATACCAAGGATAGTAATGTTGCCATCAAAAGCAAAATGACCATTTATTTTGAGAAGAAGACAATTTCCAGTAAAAGTTTGTTTTGCAATGACAATCAACAAAAAGCCAAGGCTTCAAATATGTTGGAGTCTATCTTCTTAAGACTGTTTACAGCCATAGTCAGTTATATGTTGCAGGATCACACGCAACTTTAGGTGAAGGATTAAAGATCTTGAATGATGATAATGATAAGAGATTGGAAGGATATGCTCAAAATATTGTGTATAACAAAGTTTTTGAAAATTTACCTACAAGTAAATAACTAAAAAAATTTATGTTCCAAATATAATTTTAAAATTCATGTTCTAAATGTAATTTTTTCTAATCGTGTTTTAATTTGTTTTCATATATATTATCACATTATTTTCATGATTTACATGCAATATTCAATATTTCTTTGTCCATTTGTCACTTAGGAACGTATGAAGACGATGATAACTCCATATCAAATCTTCAATCAACTTAATCCTTCAAGAGACTGATGGAAGATAAAAGCTAGAATAACAAGGATTTGGGATTCTTTGGACTTCAAAAACAATGATGAGATAAGAAGCTTAGATATGATACTGATTGATGAAAATGTAAGTACACTGAACCATAAATTTAGTTTAATATTTTTATAAATCTAATATAATTTCCTTATCTAAATTTTCAAGGTGATCAAATTCATGCTTTAGTATCAAAAAAGTATATTGAAAAATTCAAAAACATCTTGCATGAAGGATCGATTTATTTCATTGAAAAGTTCAATGTTGGATATACTAAAGGCATTTACAGACCCATATTACAAGACTATCAAATTTACTTCAAATGGGATACATTAGTAAAATCAATTATAGAAGATGATGCTTCATTTCCCATGTATAAGTTCAATCTCATCGATTTTGATGATATACCAAGACGTTTTCTAGTTGATAATATCTCACAATTAACGTTATTATCATTTACAAATTCCTTTCAAGCATTATTTTTAAATTGTTGCTAAAAATAGCAATTATTGATAAAATATTGATTTGTATAGCAGATGTAATTGGAAGGTTGATTAGAGTGAGCAACCTCGATAATGTTCGAAAGACCAATGGAAACTTTGCCACTCTCTGGGAGGAGTGGCAAATCAAATTGATGAAGATATATCTGAGTATGGATCTAGTGCGATTATACTCATAGTAACTTCAATAACATTTAAAAGTTTACTTTTTTGGTATGACAAAGTATTACAGACGATTCCTAGAGGGATTTTCCCACCTTGTAGCACCTTTGTCTAATCTAACCAAGAAGACAGTGAAATTCCAGTGGGATGATAAATGTGAAAAGAGTTTCTAGGAACTAAAGCAAAGGTTGACCACTGCACCAGTGTTAATTGTGCCATCCATGGATGATGCATTTGCTTTGTATTGCGATGCTTCAAGGATTGGTTTGGGGTGCGTATTGATGTAGAATGGTAGGGCTATAGCATATGCATCATGGTTATTAAGACCGCATGAGAAAAATTACCCTACACATGATTTGAAGTTAGCAGTCATAGTCTTTGCTTTGAAGATATGGAGGCATTACTTATATGGGGTAGTGTAACGGCCCGGAACTAGGTATGCCCATCTAAGGCACTAACTTGTCCCTGGTCCTTACAAGTAGGCCTTGTGGACCTAATCAAACGTGGGTAATTTAAAATTTTTCCTGTAGAGGCAACAGTGGTGGAACAATTTATACATTTGCACATCAAAGATATATATATATAAAGATAAACAAAGTCCTGTGGTGGACAAAGATGTTAAGTACATGTTCTACATGGCTAATACAAAATGGTGGGTAACTAACCACTCATCTCAGTTATAACGTGCAACAAGTCCAAAAATACAACTACCACACATAAGTAATGAAGACTCTAGGTGGGATGATAATAGTCCTCCTCTCTATACCCAAATGCCTTTTCTTTTCCTTTCTCCCCACTCCGGTCCTTCACACTGGAAGTCGACGGCTCTGAAAACAAAACCGACAAAACAACTTATGAGACAAAGGTCCAAGTAAGCAACACATGCATGCCCGCAAAAACACAGTTTATGCTTATATCATTTGGAACAAACCATGACATGTGGATAGTTAAAACGACAATTAAATCATCGGCAATTTAATATCAATCAAAAGGATAGGATTCCATGCTCAAGGGAACAAGTTAATAAATCAATAAACACTATTTCAACAAGTTTCATTCAATCAATTTATCTAGGTAGTTTACTATACAGCGCTCATGACCACGTCTAACTCCACCGATTCCAGGCGGTGGGTTAGGCATCTAACACCGATTCCCCTTGATATTAGGCATCCATATGCCGATTCCCCCTGACATTGGGCATCCATGCCGATTCCTCGTGGTGGTGGGCATTGGCCACTGATGTTGCTTAGTGTCGGGATAACACAAGATGAAACAAGAACAACAGTAACAGGGTCATGGCATTATATACAAACTTACCCACTTAAGATTTATGGATCCATAACTTAAGTTTTTTTCATTATGCAATTTTCTTATAATTCATTATGTTGGTTATAGTTAACCAAAATATCTTATGTCACTCACACATGTACAAATAAAAGGGGTAGCTTCATAGCCTTATCCAAATACACTTGGTCCAATGTCGTTTTCCATCATCTCGTATAACCAAGCCATTGCCCTCCATACATGTCAAGTAACTGGGCCAATGCCCTTCATATCATATCACATGCTACATAAAAATTAATAAGGACAATTCATTCTCATATCTAAAGATAATATCATGGAAACAATTGAAGCATTATACACGGAAAGTTAAGAAAACTAGACCCCAAATCATTAGGAACCTTCATAAAATTCCTTTGGCTATTATTCTCCACTTCCAAGGATCATTTGGAAGGTGTCCTAAGTGGTGGAATTAAAATATATTACTTCCATAGCAATGTGGAACCAAAACTCTCTACAAAGCCTAGTTTAGTAGAATGTACCCAAACTCTTGGTTAATTTGAATTTTTAGATAATTCCAATGTAAACACTTCCTAAATAGCTAAATCCTATTTTTACATAGGTTGGATTTGAATAAAGATTAATTCATAGTCGAAATCACCTCAAAATCCCCAAAATTTCCAAAACTATACATGGCGCCTGCCATCGCGCTTGAGCGTAGGGTTAGGCGCTCAGTTCTAAATTGTTTTTCCTATGGGCTCCTGCAATCGCAATTGAGCACAAGTTTGGGCGTCCACTTGATGCTCGAGCTGGTGGAATTCTTGTGGAACTCGCCACTCTTGGGTTTTTGAGTCTTAGAAAAACAAAGGTGGGGTGCTCACAATCGTGCTCGAGTGGCCACGCACACCTGGAAATATAGGTTTTGGACAAAATGGGTGCCTGGCATAGCACTCGAGCATCCTGGCGCTTTTCCCATGTCGTGAACCCTTACACGATTTTTGTGATTTTTCTCAAATCTAAACCATTTACTAATGCTTTGACCTATAAAATCCTCATGGAATAAGCTAACAATTAGCACCTATCTAACCATTCACACATGCTCATTTCATTTGCAAATAAATAAAAAAAACACAAATGCCTTAAATCTCAAATCCTTTTTCAAATCAAGAAATCACACAAGGTTTTGATGGGAAGGGTGTTGCTTACCTAATTCAAGCAAGAACTACCTCTTTGCTTCCAAACACAACCCACAAGCAGCTCCTCTTGAGCTTCCTTGGAGGTTTCTCCACAATCCACCAAATCGAAAGGAAACGACAACTCGAGAACAAGAACTCTTCTTAGCGACAAATCCTAGTAAGAATCGCCTATGCTTTGCACTCCAATCCTCCTCTTTGGGTTTAACTCAACCAAGAGAAGAGAAAAGGGAGAGTAGAAGGAGAAGGGAGAGACAAGAAAGGGTGTGAAGAGAAAGGGGTTGCTTTTTTTTTTTGGGTCCATACGAATAGGGCAACAACCCCCTTTCATATTTAACAAGTCTTTCCCCAAATATTTTAAGGCAACTTCCAAGTTTGCACTTCCTCTCAAACACCATTCATGTAGCGCCCCAGATCCGGATCTGCCCTATCACGGCACCAACCCGTACCCGAGACCTACTTATGGGCCCAATAGAACCTAATTAATACAATTAACCTGGGCTATTACAAAGTAATCATCAAAGTGCATAAGCTAAAGAAGCGCAGAATGCAAATTTTCCATCTAATAAAGATCATCTATGTAATAATTCCAAAAGATATGATATCTGTGTATACACAATTACAACTAAGGCAACTAAATACTCACAAGATCTTTCCCAAATGTACAGACATATACAAAATATATCTCCCAAAAGTATAAGTCCAAAAAGAATATTTATATCCCATTTACAATATCCAAAACTAAATACAAAATACAAAGAGAACCCGACTATGGGTGGTAGTAGTAGTCCTTAGGCCTATAGTCTGGATCTCCCTCAATATTTCCCCCAATGCGTACTCACCAGGAGGATCTGAAAACAAATCCTGTAAAACAAAACATGCGTGAGACTTAAAGTCCCAGAGCAACAAACATGTACATATAGAAACAGTTTATGCAGTTTTATAACATCATGATTGTATTCGCGGATATAGAATACCAAATGTAAACCAAAACAACTCAATCGGATATAAAGTGTAATTCCAAGTCAAATATCTTAATCGGGTATCGCATGAAATCAAATCAACAAATAAAATCAAATACTGAAAGCACGTCTTGTCAGGATTCGTGGGTTAGTGTGTATCTAAATTAGATTAATGACCACTGTCCACTTGCCACCTACACGACTTACAGAGAGAAGCCCAGCTAGGGACATATCAGCAAGCGGAGCACCCACATATGGGCTGGCAAGTAACAACCAAACTAATGATCAAGGCCAAGTGGAATACCCCATCCATTGCCGAACCAAACCAGATAAATCACAAGAACATCCCACCAATACCCCACAGTGGGTGGTTGCCGCAACACCTCTATACCCCAAAAGGGCCTCACTGATACCCTACAGTGGAAAGCTATATTGACCAGGAAATTAACGCTAACAAGCCAACACCAACACACTGACTAGACTCACTGTAGATCCACACTAAAAACAACGTCCAATTAGACGACTCACAAATCAAACCAAACCATTCAAATCCATGAGTAAAACCAGTGTTTAACCAAGGCCAAGTGGAATTCCCCATCCACCGCCAATAAAACCTGTAACGCCCCGGATCCGTGTTGTTCATTAAAGATATAACACGTCTCACGGAGGTTAGGCAAGGATCGTTAATCAATTTATGATCGCTGGATAATCATACATCTATAACCTGACAGAGTGCACATTTCCATTTATGTAAAATTGTAACATTTAAACTGAACTAGAATCATATGGTTCATCCCCAATTAACTTTAATACATCTCAATTAATTCAAAGTTCTCAAATTCAAAACAGATAACCTACAAGTCTAAGGAAGGTAATAGTAATCTTCCTCCCTATATGCCTCAGCAGGATCTACCCCTGAAAACGCCTCACCACGAGTATCTGAAAAACAGAACAAACAACAGAGTGAGATACAAATATCTCAGCGAGTAGTACATGCATGCAGAAATAGTTGATCACAATTTAAAACTATCCATCGACAAACACTACAATACGGTTAAACAACCAACATCAATTTCCCAAGTTCAAACCAAACAAATCACATCTCAGTTAAGTACGATAACACATCGATTGGTCAATGTCATGACTATCGTTTAGTTGATAAATTAAACATGCCAAGTAGACACTCCACACCTCCATGTACACAGTTCCGGCCAACTCAGGGTTTTGGATACTCTGAAATGACGGCCTACTCAGGGTTTCGTCATCCAATGCAAGCCTACTCCCCGGGTTTCTGCATTGACAACCAGACCTACTCAGGGTTTCTGGCTGCTCTACACTGGTCGTGGCAACACACAAGGCCATGCAATTCCAACAACCAACAATAACATCACATTACAAAGCTTAAACATCTGGATCCAGGACAAGCTAGACCAAAACAGTAAAACATCGTTTAATCTCAATTCCAATATCAAAGTAAAACCATTCATTCCACATCATGCAAAACTCATCACAATTCATCACCTGTCCTTCTGGACCAAGCAGTACCTCAAGTACTTCAGTATTTTTCTCATTTCCGTAACACATGCCATTTGGAAATAAAACTCAAGCATTCATACCAAGGAAATCTTTTCAATACATTTAAAGTTTCCAACAAGTGAAACCAGAAATAGAATAACTTCTCAATCAAAACAGTGTATAAAACAAGGAAAAGTAACTGGTAACTCTTAGTGGTTTGGTATCCGGCACAATACTCATAAGTAACCTAAACTCAACTTGAAAGCTCTTAAGAGGTTCACTAATTTTTCCTCTAATAATTTCATAGGCAAAATAGTTTCCAAGGTTCCCAACCAAGTGAATAGTGAAGTGGTTTAACCCTTAAGTAACGCAAATACTCTTGGTTAAATCAGAATTTCCATTTCAGTAAGCAAAATAGGGTGTGCGCTCACTTCCTGAGGTGGGCACGAGGTGAGCGCCGGTCAGCGGTAAGAAAACAGTTATAAATGGACCTACCGCTCACTCGACGCTAGGTCAACGTGAGCTGAGCGCGAGACGGGCGTGAGGTGGGCGCGAGATGAGCACCGGGTTTTCCACTAAGCGCGAGCTGAGCGCCAGACGGGCGTGAGCTCGGCAGTGGGTGGTATTTAACGGGGCGCCTACCTCTTAGGTGAGCGCCGGTGAGCGCGAGGTGGGCAGATACCCCCTGTGATTTTCATTTCTCTGTTATTTCAAGATCTACATGACTGGCCGGTTTGTTTACCTCTGTAATTGTTCTACTACACTCCTAATACTCCCAGAAGACTTCCCAACCATATTTGGATTTAATCTAAACACTTTTATTTTTAAAGATAAAATTCAGTCCGGAGACTCTGTTCATGTCATTTCCAGAAAACCAGAAAAACCAGAAAACTCATACATCACTTAATATACAAACCATGCATCAGAATAAGCTCACAAAAATATCAAATACAAAACCCAGTTGTAAATCAGTGCTACTCACCTGAATGCGCTTATTCCAAAATATAGCAAAACCCCGGCCGATCACCACTCCGGCCACGCACGCGAACACAGAAACTACCCAACCAATTCGTCTCGAACAGGGAGAAAGAACCCACTCAAATTCAACTCCGAAACCCTTCTCTTACCCCTCGCGATACTTGTTCTTCACGAGCACAGAACCCTAGTCGCCACACTCTCCAGCCGATTCTCCTGAGCTCCTGAGTATTAGACTAACAACAATATTTCCGTAAGTACATACGCGTATTCTCTTAAACCTAAAACCCTACTTTCCCTATTTGTACATTACCTTGCGAGATACATATGCCGCTCGATCAACCCTTTTAACCCCTTGATCCTATGCATGCTCGCCCACCGGAAATACTACATGTTCCGCATCCACTTACGTTAATAAGCACACAACTTTACAATAATAATAATAATGATAATAATACGACTTTTTTTCAGAAAAATGGCTATATAACGCCTGTACATACGAGTATGGGCTAAGCCCTCAAACCACAAAAATCACCTAATAGAACACAGTTATATATAAGAATAAATAAATAAACAAACAATAAAACTTACCAAAAATCAGGGTCTTACAAAACCATAGACCAAAAGCCTTGTCAAATCAAATAAGAGTTTTTCAAACTCGCTTTCATAAATCCAATTCAATCAAAATGAATCTCATAAAACCCTCAAAACACATTTTGGATGAGTGGGATAGTCTTAGGATTCCCAATAAAGTCACCATACCAAAAATCAGCGGATTCCGAGACAAAAAGTTTTGGACCTAAAAAATATTCCAAGTCTGGTTAAAAATGTTGACTTTTGGGGTATATGATTTTTCTAGACAAATTTACAAGGAGTTTCGGGCTCAATTTTTGGTTGTAGTCTATGAAGGGTAGTCAAATTTTTCTGGAATTTTATGGGCTTCTGAATCACTCATTTTGGTATCAAACTCAAAATGTGGTTTTTGGTGAAAATCGGGCAAAACTGGAAATTTAGGCATGAACTGGAAAGTTGACTTTTTATTGGTTAGGAATTGGGCCTTAGGAGTATTTTTAATGATTCCAAATGGGGGGTAAAACCTTATTTACATGTAAAGACTTAAGTAAATTGAGCAATAAATACACATGACATTTTTCATATAATAAGGGTGTTGTGTAGGAGGCTTAGGTTGTTTGGGGAAGAGTTAGGAAAGAAAAGGATAAAGAATTGTCAAAAACAAGGTCCACGATTAGCTTCTGGATTAATCGCCCAGGGTTGATTAGCCCTGACGTTCGGGAGTTCAAGATGGACGTTCGCGCATCCAGGTCAAATCGAAATGGACGTTCGCGCATCCAGGCTTGCGATTAGCCTCGCGATTAATTGCAAGACTAATCTTGTCCTTAACAAAAACTGATTTTTGGGGGTTTTGGCTCAGGATTAATCGCCAAATTTTAGGATTAATCACCACCTCGGGTTTTCAAATATTTTTGGCTATTTTCAACACAAAACTCATACAACTCATTCCTAACATTTCTAATACCAAGTGGGATGATCATAAATCATCCAAACATACTTAAAAACACCTTCCAAAACAAAGACTCATCCCAAATCCACATGAAACCTCATTCAAAATACAAAACACAAAACTCAAACCAAAATCTGAAGTATGATCAATCTAGGTTGCAAACCCATAACAAATCAATAGAAAACAAACTAAGAGTGTTAAACAACCAAAACCTACGAATTTTAGAAGCAAAAACCAACATACAAGATCATTTCTTCAAATAAATCAAACCCTAGAGAGAGAATACGAATTTTGGTAATACATTTTGTTTTGAAGGGTTTACTACTTACTTGTTTAATGGAAAAGCACAACCTCTATTCAAGTTCTCCTCTTCTTCTCCTTCTTCTTGAAGCGTTCAAGCAAGCTCCCTCTCTTCTTCTCTTGTTCTATACGTCCAAAACAAGGAAATGGTTCTAAAAAACACTAGATATTTTAGTTAGGGCATCCTTTTATATGCCCAACTTTTGGTCTTTCAAATCTGCCCCTAAACAAAGCTTTTATTCAACTAAAACCCTAGGATGTACCTAAGGCATACTAGGGGGGTACCTTAGTGTTAAGTGGGGGGTACCTTGGTGTTTCAAGGGGTTTACCTTAGTTATTCTAAGGGGTATACTTTAGATATACTTGGGGGGTGTACCTTAGTTATATTGAGGAGGGGTACCTTAGTTATAGAAGGGGTGTACCTTAGTTATATGAGGAGTACCTTTAGGTAATATAAGGAGGGTGTACCCTAGGTAATATAAGGGGTGTACTTTAGGTAAAAGAAAAGGGTACCTTAGGCAAACATATAGGGGTACTTTAGGTAAAACAAGGGGGTACCTTAGGTAAAACAAAGGAGTACCTTAGGCAAACACATGGGGGTACCTTAGGTAAATCAAGGAAAAACATTAAGTAAAACAGTGGGGTACCTTAGGTAAAATAAGTGAGGTACCTTAGGCAATAAAAAGGGGTACCTTAGGCAATACAAGGGGTACCTTAGGTATAATTGGTGGTACTTTGGGTAACACTTGGGGTACTTTAGGTAGTACTTGGATGGTACCTTGGGTAATGCATAGGTATACTTGGGCGGTACCTTGGGTAATACTTGGGTGTTCTCTGGGTATGCTTGGGGGGTACCTTGAGTGATTCATGGGGGTACTCTAGTGTTATTCGGGAGGGTACCTGGGGTATACTTTGGGGTACCTTGGGTATATTTTGAAGGTACTTTAGGTACACTTAAAATGTACTTTGGGTATACTTAGGAGTTACTTTCGGTATTCTTATGGGGTACTTTAGGTACACTTAACTCTAATTTTTCAGAATTTGATTTCCAATTCACTAGATCTAATTAAAGGATACCTTAATTAGTTGTAATTAAGACATATTAAGCTTACCTTAATAACTTCAATAAAGTTCAATTTGATTTCCCAAAATCCTCAAGTATAATCCACATTTACCTCATCTTCATAACACAAGTACTTAATTAGTCTAATAATCACACTTTAGATAATTAATCTTAATAATTAAGATATAATCCGGGTCGGGGTTTTACAATGCATATTACCTCTTTGTCACTCTCCCTCTACTTTAATTTTACAAGTCTTCGACTTAGTCACTTGATTGGCTTCAAGCTTCAATTTGGGCTTCTCTCACTTCATCTTCACCTTCACAATACAATATAAAATATATTAGAATTACTAAATCTCTCTTACTTAAGCACTTAAGCAACTTATTTAACATCTAGGGTCACACAGATAGAGTTTGAAATTTTCTTTAATCACAAGAGTTTGAGGTGTTTGTTTTCACAGAAGGACCTTAACATGAGTGTGTGCATGTTGATCCATGGTGCACCAAGTGGGCAGAGGTGTTGGGATCATCCCTTTTGGGAATGCCTGGCGATGCCCTTCGACGAAAGTGTGAAGGGTCAGCACACTTTCGTGATGGGAATCGGATAAAAAGGGTAAAAGGGATTGGGAATCGCCACTTCCTGATGGGGTGCAGACAGACACCTAGATGCCTAAAAAGGCTGTCTAATTAGGTGGTCTAAGCCTTATGAAATTCTGAGAAAGTGCCCGATTACGGTTTAGGAAAGTTCGTAAACACCTCGATCCGCCCCATCAAAGACAGGTCATCCCTGGTTAATTTGGTTGATTCAACTCACTTTATTCTCACCCGTCCTAAGCAAGCATGCATACTTTGATTTGGTCTTGGTGGGACCTCATGAATGGTGTAGGTCCCTTTTACTTTGATTTTTATCTTTTTAGCTCATGTGATTTTGGGTCTGATGTGTGGGCCCGTTGGAAGGCCCATGAGATGCCAAGTGAAGCTAAGGATAGCTTGAGTCCCAATGTTGGGTTGCTATATTGGATAGCACCCTCCAGGGTTAAGTCACTTTGATTTGAGAGTGATTTTAGGATGAAGAGGGCTGAAAAGGCCACTATTATACACAGAACAGTGTAACCGTATACAAATTACAGTTACACTGTTTTTTTTTTATGTAGTAACCATATAGGCAATACGGTTACAACCGTACTACTAATACAGTTACACACAACAACCTTTCTTTCCCTTTTCTCTTGTTTTGCATTGATTCCTTTGGATTTTAAGGGGACTGAGGGCTTGGGGACAGCCCACAACGGTGTCCAGATAGGTCTGAAATCTACTTGGAGTGGATTTTGTGTTTACAAAGGAACTGGGCCCCGTTGGAAGGCCCACATGAGTACTTTTTGGGCTTAGAGGCAAGCTCAAGTCCCAAGGGGGTCTCTGGGTGACAAAAGACTCTACTGGCTTAATGACATTTGTTAAAAGTTGATTTTACTAAAGAATTAACAAGAAAACCTAAAAACTCAAGTTTCTGGGTGTAACCGTAATTATCATACAGTTATGGGATAACCATAGATACAATACGGTTAAGGCTGCACCAGCCTAAGATTATGGTGTGGCTCAGAAATCATCCAAATTTGGTTTCCTAGGGACTTTCAGGGTTCCCCCTCCGATGTAAAACTGATATTGCATGTGGATCATGTGGCTGACCGAGAGTAGCTTCCAAGTTCAATTTTAAACCTTATTAAGCTTATTTTCTAAGTGATTATGCCAAATAGGATAAAGAGAAGGGCTTGGGGCCTTTCTCTTTCTTCTGAGATGAATATCAAGAGTTTTTAGTATGGGGGAGGGACTCTTCCATCCTGGTTTGTTAATGAAATTCCATCCGTTATGGATGAGGGATGGAACCCAAAGGCTTGAGAGGCCATTCACTTCGGGCTGCGGCCAAATCATTGCATATGGCATCAAGCAACAATAAGACACCCAAAAATACAAGAGATTGCCCCGGAACATAGCTGTAAATAGTGTGTGTGCATAAAGAGTATTCGTGAATTAATTAGACTAAAAGTGAAGGTGTATGCACATACCAAGTGTACACATGCTTTTAAATTCAAGAAAACCAACTCATGTCTAGCGAAGAAATAAAGCAATCAAAACTTAAAGAAGGGATAACGGGGTTTGTGGGTTACATTAGATCCGAAGAGGGGGAAAAAGAAATGTAAAATATTAAATCAACATAATGAGCAGTTATAAACCATAACTGACCATCCTTAATTAGCTTAAATGCCTTTACCTTGGTGAGAGACTAACTTGGACATGTCAAACAAGGACAAAAGGCTCTCATCCTCTCTTTTTTGTATGAAAGGCATGGCCCTTTGGTTGCCTCCCTCAAGTTTAAACTATCCAATGAAGAGGAGGTGGGAGTAGGTAGTAGTAAATGAAGAAGGAAAGATGCTCAAAATAGAATTAAAATTCTTCTATTCAATTGAAAATGGGATATGTTAAATACAGAGTAGTTTGGAGTGCTTACCTTGAGAAAGAAAGAGCCTTGGGTGTGCTTTGGACTCCTTGGATGATCTTGACATCAAAAGAGCTTCTTCTTTCCTTCTTTGAGTAGGATTTCTCCTCTTGAATGGTACCAAGAGAAGATAAGGGGATTAGAAACCTCTTTCTTGGATTTTTTGAAGGTTTATAATGGCTTTAGGGGTGCTAAGGAGGGATTTTGGAAGCTTTGGTTCATATGGAGAAGGAGAGCAATTGGCAAAGTCCTCCATGCAATGGTCGACCAAACTATTTATAGACCAGTTAGTAACCATATATAGACCAGTTAGTAACCATATAGTATATATGGTTACCTTTATGCCCCATCAAATTATGGCATTTGCCCACTTGTTCTGACATGCATAGTGGTCAAATCAGAAAAGAACCATATACCAAATACAGTTCTGCTATAACCGTATCTGAAATACAGTTACGGAGATCTTATCCGATCTCTAACAGATCGTGCACATTTATGAGCGTATCTTGTAACCGTATTTCATATACGGTTACATCCAATATTTTATTATTTCTTTCAAATATTTTTAATTTTCTTTGATTTTATATAGATATTTTGTATTTTAATAGTATTTTATTCAAGATATTTTCTTTTCTTTCTTGTATTTTCCCTGTTTCCTCTTTTAGTGCTTTGCTTTGCCACTTGGCAAGCGTGGTTTGTACACTTGCCACGTGGCTAGTCTTTTTGCATTAATTACAGTTTTTTGTCCTTGAGAGTGTTTTGATCATAACTACTTCATCCAGACTCCGATTCACACAAACTTAGTTGCTTGGAACCATATCAGGATTTCCTACCCATTGGCATAGGGTATGACAATCAATTCAAGCTTAGGCAGAAAAACACTTTTGGTTCTTAGGGTTTAGACATGTTTTAGTGTTTTGTTGTTTTTAGCACATTTTGGTTTGAGCAAAATTTGGGTGCTTATAATGCAATAGCGCAGATGGATGGACTTAAGGACTACAAATTCATATTACAGTACCATCCATGCAAGGCGAATTTAGTAGCTGATGCCTTGAGCCGTAAGAGTGTAGCAAAGGACTTGATTGCCACCTTGGCATCATTCATGACCAGTCAGTGCAGTTTGGTGGATTTAGTTAGGGATTGGCATGGAGAGCTTAGCTTACCACAAGAAAGAGTGATTAGACTGGCACGTGTGCAGATAGAACCTGATTTGATTAGGCATATCTGAGAAGGCCAGTTGACAGATGCACAGTTGACTCAAACCAGGGAGTTGATGAGTAGAGGTTCTTATACTACTGTAGATTTTTCTGAGAGGGATGCGCTATTGTACTTTAGAGATTGTATTTGTGTTCCAAATGATGAGGAAATTAAGAACATGATCATAATAGAGGCACATAGATCCAGATATGCAGTTCACCTAGGTAGTACAAAGATGTACAAGAATATTAAGACAATTTATTGGTGGTCAGGGATGAAAAGAAAAATTGCAGAATTTATGGCTAAATGTTTGATTTGTCATCATGTTAAAATAGAGCATAAAGACCACCAAGATTACTTCAGCCTCTTCCCATCCCAGAGTGGAAGTGGGAACATATCGCCATGGACTTTGTATCAGGTTTGCCATTGACAGCAAAGAAGGAGGATGCTATTTGGGTGATAGTAGACATATTGACTAAGACAGTACATTTCCTACCTATTAGCACCTACCCAGCAGTTAAAGTCTTTAGCAAAATTGTATGTCAAGGAGATTGTGAGACTTGATGGAGTGCCAGTATCTATAGTGTCTAATAGGGATGCACGCTTTACTTCACATTTTTGGACAATATTCTAGGAAGCCATGGGTTCAAAGTTAAAGTTTAGCATGAGTTATCATCCACAGACAGATGGTCAGTCTGAGCCTAACTATTTAGACATTGGAGGATATGCTCAGGTGTTGTGTTCTAGATTGGGGTGGTAGTTGAAGTAAGCATTTACCATTAGTGGAATTTGCTTATAATAATAGCTATCAACCAAGTATTTAGATGGTACTGCTTGAGGCGTTGTATGGCAGAGCATGTAGATCACCTGTGTGTTGGAATAAAGTTGGGGAAAGGCAATATCTTGGTCCCTAGATGGTGCATGACAGTGGGGAGATGGTGAATTTGATCAGCAAAGATTGCTTAGAGCTTAGAGTCATCAGAAGAGATATGCAGACACTAGGAGATGTGACTTGAGCTTCAAGGTTGGTGATAAAGTGTTCTTGAAGGTACCTCCATCAGGAGGTATTAAGAGGTTTGGGAAGAAGGGCAAATTATCTCCATGATTCATAGGACCTTTTGAGATTATTGGCACAATGAGACCAATGGCATATCGGTTGGCATTACCGGTAGAGACAGAGGGAGTTCATGATGTATTCCATGTATCAATGTTGAGGAGCATACTCACATTATTTAGTTTGAGCCATTAGTGGTGCGTGGGGACTTGACATTTGAAGCATCCAGTTCAAATTCTGGATAGAGGTGAACAAGTTCTACGTACTAAGGTGATTCCATTGGTAAAAGTATTGTAGTAGAACCATATAGCAGAGGAGGCCACTTGGGAGTTAGAATAAAAATGTAGAAGAAGTACCCAAATCTATTTCCGGAAATTTTGAGGACAAAATTTTTTCTTTTAGGAGGGGAGGATGTAAAACTCCGAATTTTCAGAATTTAATTAATTAATTGGATTATTAAGGTAATTTTTGTCAATCCATGATTGGGTTTGAATAGGTGATCATATGGAAGAAGAGAATCCGTAATTTGAAGGAAATCCAACAGTGGAGATTCAAGATCAAAGGTAATGAATAATTAAGAGTTTATTTTAAATCTCATTGATGGATTGTGTAAGACATCATGTAGGGAATACATGGGATCATAAATAATTAGAATTAGAAACTAAGTAGAATTGCTATGGGCATGTATGCGTATATTTAGTAGGATTCCTAAGAAGAATTTTGTGAATTTAAGAAACTTCTGTACTTATAAATAAACATGAGATTGTATTGGAGAGACTTTCCAAAAGATTAATACTTGCTTAGACGGTTGAAACAGAGGAAGAAGAAAAGAGAGGTTTGGATGTGTGGTTCATGGAGTTTTGAGAGTTCTCTTGCTGATTTTGTTGAAGAAGAGATCAAAGCTTGGGGTTTGATTTTGCTTGGTTTGCATTCTAAAGGTAATTGGCACCCTTCTGATCGCAACTTTGCATGATTTCAGGATTATTCATGGTGATGTTCTTTGTATATGTTTCAAGTTGATATTCATGGTGATTTGTTTAAGATTAATGAAAAACTTAGATTCCAATTATTGAGAATGTTTTGTTATGTTAGAAAGATGATTTTGAATGTCTTGGAAGTGATTTGATTCAATAGAATTGAGTTTAGAAAGATTGGAGAAAGATACATGAAATTAGAAAAAATTAGAAAATTGGGCGAACTAAAGAAATTGGTCGAGCGCATGACAAGCCACTCGAGCGCCCATTATAAATTGTTAGGCCGCTCAACGCCAGGGTCAAGCGCCCATGTCGAGCACCTCGCCTATATGTTTATTTTTGTAAACGGCCCTCAACACCAAGGTCGAGTGCCCAACTCAGATTTTCATTTTTGGATGTTTTGTGGAATTTTCAACTACGGAATAATTTTTAATCAAATTTAACTCATGTGCCAATAAGATTTAGGCGTGTGTAAGTTTTTTTCACTGGCCAATTGTTCAAAAACAATTTTATAAAGATTTTAGGTACGTTCTACTAAAATAGTTATTGTTTTGGTTTAAAATAGAGTTCTGGTTCCAAGTATCATTTAAAATGGAATTGGTTGATTCCACCAATTGTGAAAGGTAGTTTTATATGTGTTTTAAGTTGTGGAATTGATCTGGAATGTTTTACATCAGTTTTGGATATATTGAGCTTATGATTTGGATTTGAAAGGGCTATAATACTTTATATGTCACTAAACACTATATGGCTTCATATCATTATTAAAGTATTATTTGAGTGTCTAGTGGTGTGAGACATGGAAAAATCAAAAACCTTTGACTTCCTCAATCATCACACGGGATTGAATTAAATAAAGAGTCGCCACCATTCAATTTAGGTGTGAATGGACACCAAAATATTAAATAAGCACAAAAGGCAATTTTAGGGTAAAAATAACCCTCCTAAAAAAACAACCAGAGATAGGTAGGGGGATTAAGTTATGAACAGGGGAAGGTGTTAGGCACCCCTATTCATCCACACAAGGTGGTTGCCAGGCATTGTTCATGTTAAAATAAAGGAAAAAAGGCTTGCTATAAAATCAAGAAAAATCACAAAAAAGACAAAAATTGTATGGTTTTTTCATATGAATAGTCTGATTGATCCAGAATCTTCAAATATGATCATACCATTCCTAGGGTTTCATGATCAAAATAAAATTGAGATAAAATCAAATAAAATCAATTTAAAGTGAAAAATCCAAAAATCTAGCTTCAAGCTAAATTCTAGAAATTTAGAAAAATATGATTTTTATAAAATATTTCAAAATTGAACTTGAATAGTCCAAGACATAGATATAGCCCAAATTTCACATTAAATCTGAAAATCAAAACCAAAAATACCCACGTTGATGAAAAACATCAAAAGGGGAGAACTTAGACCGTAGGGTCTTCTCTCAATAATGAAAAACAATTTAAAAACCATATCATGAAACCCTAGAATTTATTTTCAGGCTTCTGGATTTAGATCTACCATATTGATCATGATAGATCCAAGATCCTAGCCTAAAATCGCAAAAATCACGAAAACAGTGCTGTAGGTGCAAAAGTGGCAAAAATCCAAATTTTATAAAAAAAGTGGGGATCTTATGCTATAAACATCATGGATTCATGTTATTCATTCGGATTCATCATAAAAACAATTAAACATGATCAGGATATTTAAAACAGCCACATCTCATAGATTTGAGCACATGGGGGTCTACCCTACGGATCCACCTGTTCCCCTTTCCCCTAGTTCTCTCTTCACGTTTCACGGCTAGAGAGACTCTTGAGGTACTTAGAGATAGGTTTGGTTACACAAACACAATCACAGGCCTTATTTTATGAAAAAAACAGATATGGGGTTCTATTCTAGGGATCCACCTGTTCCCTTTTCCCCTAGTTCTCTCTTCACGTTTTACGGCTAGAGAGACTCTTGAGGTACTTAGAGACAAGTTTAGGAATACAAAAACAGATATGGCCTTATTCTACAGCAATAGAGATGATCCTATTACATCTAGAATTGAAGACAGAAAATAAAAAATGAAAAAGGGACTTACCTGGATTGAGCAGGCAAAGCAGCAGGGGTTCCTCTTCTTCTCTTGGAGCTTCTTAGACTTCAAATTTTCGTGGTCTTTTGCTTGAGGAAAGGCCTTCTATTTATAGGCAAACCCAGGGGCATGGTTGGTCCAAGGTTTGGTAAGATAGAGTTTCAGTTTGAGTTAAATACAAGATCATGCCCATCCATAGCCAACCAAGGTGACTTCAGCGAATAAAATACGTAATTCGCTCATTTAAAGATATATTGGACTAAAGATAAAGCTCGGAAATCGAGAGAAGGATTAAACTCCCACGTGTCTTTAGTGACCGTAAATGATTTACGGTCCAACGGGGACCGTATTGTTACTACGGGCGTGCCTGACTGTAGATTGATTTCGGGAGCGACCGGCCCGTGAATGAAATACGGGCAAAGCCAGTTTTGTCAGTTTTTATGCATTTTTGACCTGTTTTAAGCTCTAATTCTATGTTTTTATTATTTCCTCGTTTGGCAGTGCAATTTGGGGTGTCTACAGCTGCCCCCTCTTTGCTGGTAATTGGAACCAATTACAAGCAGAGAGCAAAAAGACCCGCCAATTGCACTTTCTAAGATTTTTGTCTAATCAATTGCACTTTGCAAGGATTAAATGGATGATTTTTTTAAAAAAAATTTGATTGTGGAAGATTTGCTAAGAAATCCCTCAGCTTAAGGGCCAAATCCTCCTCTCTCCTCTCACTGAGCACTTGTGGGCTATGAAGTGAGATTTGAGACAAAATTTTTAAACAAAAGTGGGTAAGGTGGCAATCCTTGCAACTTACAACCAATATGGACATTAATCTTTTGAAAATTGTGAGAAAATAATAAAAATATGCTATTTTTTTGGCTTCGCCCGTATTGTTCTTACGGACTGATGCTGCCCGTAGCTGGTTCACGGACGGTCAGGACCGAATTACCTCTACGGGCGCCTAAAGCCCGTACTGAGTTTACGGATTTTAGGATTCTTTTTAAGACCACGACCACGACTTTTTCTCTTCTGCTCACATTTAGCCCTAAACCTCTTCTGCCCGTATTCTTCTCTCCGGTCTTCTTCAACCTCAACAGTGACTCGACACCTTCTCCGGCGACACTCAACTTCCAGCGACTTTTCTTTAGTCGACGATTCACCTTCTCCGGTGAACCACTTCATTTCAGTTGCACCTTGCTGTTGTGCCATTCGTTGCTTCTAGTTCCAAGCCATTCGCCAACCGATTTCTTTCTCAAGTGAGTAGAACCCTTGCTTTTGAGGCAAGCTCATACAAATTTTTACCTTGCACAGAGGTATGCCGAAAAATCAATTCCTCTTTTTTGACTGAATACTTTGCAATGCATCTTGAGCAATTTCTCCAAACTATATGCTTTGCAATTTCTATTCTTTAATGAGCATTAGATGATTACTTTTTTGCTGCAAATGTTATGTTGTGAATGCCATATACTTCATCTGGAGTTGCTGTGCAATCGGCCATAATGCCTGATTTTTCTGTTATGCCATTTTTCTGTTCTTGCTTGTGCTAACCTTTGTTGTGCAATTCCTCCATTCCTGATTGAATGCTTTAGATTCAGAATCCTCCACATGCTAATTTACCTCATGATTCAACACTGTTTTGATTTTTATACCACTGTTCTATCCGAAAATTTATGCTTTCTGCATCCCCATGTATTTTTTCTAGCTGTTTGAATGAACAACTTCCCAAGCTTTTGGATTTTATTCATGGGGTACCCAGCTGATTCTTCTTATTGACAACCCATGCATGAGTTATACTTGCTTGCATGGTTTTAACAAATCCTAATTCTTCTTTGCTCTGTAATTGGTTAAGATGAACCCATTGTCTGAAGTATTTCTCTGCAAAAACTGATACTCATGAAGTGACTCTTGAATTGTCTTTAGTAATACTGATCAATGCCTCTCTTTCCAAGCATTTTATTCAGTGGTTCTAGTAGGTAATTTCTGATTTTGCATATTTTTTTCTTTGTTATCCCAGTCTCATCACAAGTATGCTTGAACTTCTCTCCTGAAACCAAGTAAATTTAGATGTTTAGGTTTCTTTAGAATATCCAAAAGAGGAAATTAAGATCTTAACACATTAATACACATATATTTTTTCCTTTTTTCTTATAAAGAGAATATACAGGAAGCCTAAACTTCCTATAAATTTTTAATCAAAGCCAAGACAGGTAACAATAAAATTTCTCAAAATAAACTCCTTAGTTGACTTCTGATTTTGGTTGGGAGTTTCTGAAGTGCCTTCTTTCCTGCTAATCAATTAAACTTGGTTAAAATAAAGATTAAGCAATTAAAAATTTTAACAAGAATAATTAACCAACTCCCTGGTTTGAACCATAGATGGCCCGCCTTCGATCAGCTTCCAGGGATCCTGCGGATGAGCCTTCCTCTTCGAGGGTTAGGCGAGATCCTGCTGATGTGGCCTCGTCTTCGAGAGCCGAGAGGGATTCGGATTCTGATGTCCCTGATCTTCCTTCTAGGGATTCGCGTGAGGCGACCCCAGAGGTATTCTCTAACTCCTTTGAATTTAATATTCTTTTACAAAACACATCATCTTGATTCTTTCTTCTCTCCAATTGTTCCTTTAGCCGGCAGTTGAGGCTTCGGGCAGAGATAGGAGCCGTAGCAAGCATCGGGCTGGAGGCCAAGATGGAGGCCATGATGAGGGCCGTAGAGGAGGCCGTAGAGGAGGCCGTGGCAGAGATGATGCCAGGACCAGGGTTGAGATCCCTGAGGAGGTGGCTGCCCAGATTAGGGATACCGATCTTTTTCATGGCTTGAGGACTCATCCCTCAGCGTGTATTAGGGCGGATATCCCTTTGGAGTTTGCTATGTCCCACTATAGAGGGAGCTGGGCCAGCTTCATTAGATTCTTGGGAGCATGCAGTTCGGCCTACCGTCGGGAGCTAGGCTTATATGGATTTGGTATGTTTATCACCATCCCGGACATTCGCTTGGATCGAGCCCTCATTGCTGCATTGCTCGAGAGATTCTTCCCGGAGACTTTGAGCTTCCACTTCCCAGATATTGAGATTGGGATCCGGCCTTCTGACTTCACTCTTATCACTGGGATTAGGATGATTGGTGATGTCATTCCTGAGATGGCGATGCCAGAGGCTGATGAGGTTGCTGGTTATCTTGGATATATCATGCTGCCTCCAGAGGCCTGGGATCGGGGGAGAGCGAGATTGTCTCTGACATGGTTGAGAGAGACTTTCAGGAGGAGGCAGTTTGGTCAGCTTGCTGCCAGTGACCACGTTTTCCCATATGCCTTCCGATTCCTCTTTCTGTATATGATGGGATCTTGTTTTTCCCAGAGGACACGACTTCAGTTAGTCCTCATTTCCTGAGCTTACTGGGAGATCTTCAGCGGGCGAGGAGGTATGCATGGGGCCCGCTCATTTTTGGTACTATTTTGGCTGGCCTGCGCCGGTCAGTGAGCGGCCTCTCTACCTCCAGAGGAGCTGGAGTTGGGTGCAGATTCTACTGGCCCTTTCTGCAGGTAAAATATTTATTTTTCTTTCTTTCTTTCTATTTCTCTTTTTTTCTTTTTTTTTTCTATTCTTCTGATCTTTTATTCTTTCTGCAGTTCTTTGCTAGGGTTTATATACCCTATTTCCGTCCTACCTCTACGATGTCTGAGGAGACGTATCCCATGGCACGTAGATGGTGTCATGTAGAGCACGACTCTGAAAAGAGTCGTCCCAGATCCGCTCGGGCCCACTTGGACAGGTTGTACCGGTCTGAGGTAATCTTCTTTAATTCCTCTACTTTCTTATTTTCTTTTCATCCTGAATCACATATCTGATGTCCTGTTCTGTTTTTCAGCTATTTGTCCCCAGGATGGAGGATATTCACGAGGTGTTGGCCCTGCATGTAACCAGAGATGATGCATTTGTCCCTAACCAGAGACGACAGAGATACCAGTTCTTTATCGGTCAGCTGGGCAGCATCTGGTACTGCGGCGAGCGCTTCTTCTTTCAGCATGTGGGAGAGCCGCGGATTCCTACCATCCCGCCCGATACTACTCCTTCCTACCCTCCTATGCCTGTTGATCCTGCTCAGTTCCTAGATTGGACTGAGGCAGAGACATTATTGGAGGAGGGTGACTATGATGCCTGGTTCAGGCGAGCTTCAGTTGGGTGCCTCATGCCACCTATGCCTGTCCGTGGCGGAGTCACTGAGATTGGAGGGGTAGTGATTAGGGCCTATGACACTACGATATGCCTTCTTCCTTTTCACCTTTCTATTTTCATTTCATCTGAACTTAGCATTTTTCTGACTTCTTTCTTTTCTATTTCAGGAGGCTCAGTTGGCAGAGATCCGATCTCGATATGCTGATCTAGAGCGCCAGTGAGATGCTGCGATCGCCGAGCGGGATGCCCTCTATATCACCATTTCAGACCTCCGGGGGCAGCTAGCCAGAGCACAGGGCCAGGAGGGTCCATCTGATGCACAGGACCAGGCGGGTCCATCTTATGCTCAGGTTAATTTCTTCTTTTATTTCCATTCCTGCTCTTGCATTAGTTTGTCTTATTTTGACTGAAATTTCTTCTCTTAGTTTCAGGAGGACACAGCCGGCCCTTCTTCACCTGCTTCTCCCGTGCCTATGCATTTCCGGGATGAGGTATTTTCTGTGGCACAGGTGGAGTTCATGACGTCTCCCAGTCCAGTAGAGGTACCTGCAGCAGAGCCTGAGATCGAGGCTGATATTGCACCTGCTGCTGAGGATGTGCCAGAGTCTGCCCCAGTAGCTGAGACTGCTCCTGATGCATCTGCTGATATAGATATGGATTCGGCTATGGACGCTGCTGTGGTAGAGCCTACTGTGGAGGCCGTGGTGATGGAGGAGGCTGCAGTTGATCCTGTGCTCGAGGTGGAGACGGCTGCTACTGAGCCTGTGGAGCCTGAGGTTGATGTACCTGGGACATCTGCTGCTGCTGGTCCTGCTATGGAGGCTGTAGAGGAGACGCCTGCGGCTGTTGATCTTTCTGTGGATTCTTCCCGTACGGATTCTGATCCCGATTCTACGGGATATGTAGATACTTCGGGGTACGTCCCTCCTGATCATCCCACTGCTGGCCTTGTGCCTTTATATATGTGGTATGATATTCAGTCTGTTTTGAGCAGGATGACTCGTAGCACAGCCCGCAATGTTGTGCGGCATGTCTTTGAGCGCAGGCGATCTTCAGGCCGTGGTCGAGGCAAAGGACGAAGCCGTGGCCGTAGGGGTGGACCTGCATAGACAGTAGATTAGGATTCCTTTATGTACTTTGTATTTTTTATGACAATCATGTAAACATTCTCATATATATAAAAGAAGTTTAATTTTCATTCATTTGTGTTCTTTTCTTCTTTCTTTTCAGTTTTTATTTCATGATGAATGTTAAAGCAGGGACAGGTGAAGCTTAGAAAACCAAGGAAATTGAAAATTCCCATTTTTTTTGCATTTTTTCGAAGGAACCGTATTTAATCTACGAGTAAGCCGTGCCCGTAAAGTTGCTACGGGCGCACTCTGCCCGTGAAGTGTTCACGGTCAGGGGTGTCCGTAGTTCCTATACGGGCGAGCTTTGCCCGTAGTATAATTACGGATTTTACTGCCTTACGATTTTTTCTATATAAACTCATAGGGAACGTCATTGTGACACTTTTACTAGTTGGAAAACTCCCTGAGCACGTCTTTTCTCGCTTTCCTTGGCTTATTTGGCGCTTCCATGGCTTCCCCTATGCCGCTTTCTCCTGCCGTTGAATCTCCTCCTGCAAGACAACCTGTTAGATCAAAACCTCCTAATCTCACCAGGTATAACATTGTGGACTCTTTCTATGATAGGTGGGTTAACTCTATGACCCTTGATGAGGAGATTCGCTGGGGTTCCATCCACTTAGGGCATATCCTACACCTCCCTAAAATTCCCTTTAAGTGGGAAATTATTGAAGCTTTGATTGGACACTGGGTACCTGAACTGAATCTTTTTCGGTTTGATGATAAAGAGATGACTCCTACCATAGAAGAAATTGAAACCATCCTTGGCCTAAGATTTTCTGAAAAAGTTGTGAACCCACCCCTAAAGCTTAGTTATAAAAAAGAGGCTTCCACTTTCTTGGGAATAGGGAAGAAGGACCTAGGAAATTCTGATGCACTATTGACCTTGTCCAAGACCTTTTTGACTGAAAACTTCTGAGGAGTGAAGACAAGGATGCTAGGTTTAACGCATTGACTCTGGTAATGGTCAATCAGTTGCTTTTTCCACAGGGTGACGACCAAGTTGATTTGGCTCTTATCTCAGTTATTTGCCAGGTCAGGGAACGTGAGAGATTGACCCCTATGATCTTAGCAGAGATATACCAGGCCCTTACTGACTGCTATTTCAGGAAGAAGAAGCGCTTCCTTGCCTGCGCCCCTATCCTACAGGTAAAAATAATTTTTTTTCTTTTTCTTTTTATTTTTTTCTCTTTTTTTTTCTTCTCTCTTTTTCTTTTTCTTCCTCTTTTTTTTTTCTTTTCCTTCTCTTTTTTTTTCTTTTCTTTTTTTTTTCCTTTTTTTTTCTTTCTTTTTTCTTTTTTCTTTTTTTTCTTTTTGGAAATAATTTGAAATACTCCCTTTTTCTGCAACTTTGGTTGCTTGACCATCTTAGCCAAGTTGAAGAAATAACTCGCCGCTTCTTTCCAAGATTGAAAGTTCCTGTTTTGATGAGCAATAGGGGATGTCCTAACATCCAAGGTGGCAAGCAAGGCTGGTTCACTTTCTTGGGTACTCTCAAGGATGATCAAGTGAGATGGCCTGGCACTTATCAGCCCACTCCAGAGACAGTGATCAGCTTTAGAGATAAAAACTTTCTGGTCCTAGCAGGCTTGAAATCTGCTGTTCTCTATCTTCCTTTGAGGGTTCTTCGGCAGTTTAGAGCAATCCAGGGGATTATGATCCCTACTGGATATGAGAAGCTTTTAGGGCCACTTACACCAGCCACCATGGGGCTAAATGCTCAATTAATGAAAGAGTGGTCCTACGTCCGTTTTCTGCGGAGTCCTGTCTTTTCTGAGTCCCATGTGAAGGACTATCACTTTTGGATCAAGGAGCAGGTACAGAGTCATGCCCCAGTACCAGAGGATCCTCCTGCAGTTGTTCCTCCTACCTATGAGGACATTCTGGAGTCTGAAAGGGCAACCCATAAGCGGCTTCAACAAATATGGGTACAGGAGGCTCAAGAACATAGGATAAAAGTCCTTGTTCTGGAGAGAAAGCTTGAAGAGCAAAAGTCTGGCCGTATTGCCATGGAGAAGAAACTTGAAGAACAAAGGCAAGCTCGTCGCTTTGAAGTCCGAGTGATGCGGAAGAAATATCAGGATTCCTTGGCCGACCTTAGGGCATTGAAGATCAAGCATTCTTTTTCAGATGAAGTCATCTCCTTCTTGAGTGATCCTGATGCAGAAGGAGCTTCTGGAATCATTGCAACTCAGGCAGCTAGCATTAGGGAGCTTGAGGAGCAGTTAGGGAGTAGGGATTAGATTCTCTTATCTCTTTTTTTTTCATTCATTTTTTTTTATACTTTTATACAAAAGCAAACTCCATTAGTGGAAAGATGATAGATTTAATTCAAAAATAGGTTTTATATTATTGGCCTCAGAATTCTCAGATGCTTATAAAAACAGAAGTTTTATGAAAAAGTATTTGATTTCTCATCACTGGCCAAAGTATAGTTTTTTTTTTTTTTTTGAAAGCTGATCCAAAACACTTAATCACATATAATTAAAGGAAATAAAATCAGGTTGAATAATGAAAAGGGTAGTCCAAGCAATAGGGAGAGACCAAATCTGTCTACCCCGTGACCTTTAGAATCATCCTCTAATGGCTTTACCTTCATGATTGACCCTGCTAATCTGCTCAGTTTCCCGTGCTCATGCTGATTACATTTGGACCACATGATCAACTCAACCTTTGCTTTTTTCCTCTCTCTTTTTTTTTCCTTCCTTTTTTTTTTCTTTTTGCCCTTCTTGCCCCTAGTGCCAATTACGGTTTTCACTAGGGTTGGCCTCTGCATTCCGTCATCACCAATCTCACCCTGAAATTTGAATGAATATACTAAAATCACCGAGGGCTTAATAATAGGACGAAACAAAGGCTAAGCTCGGTTTATGAAAGAAAAGGTATTAAAGGCTCAAAATTTTCTAAGTGTGAAAATGGGTCAACCGGACTTATAGTCATGGTGAATTCAATCCCATTCCCCTTTATTTTGTATTTGGCTTTCATTTGCCCCTATTTTTTTTTTCTTCTCTTCTCTTTTTTTTTTTTATTTTTTTCTTTTTGCCCCTATTGGCTTTGCCCTTATTGGCCTTGCCCCAGTATAAGACCGTAAGTCCAATTTAGGTTTAACAAAAAAGAAGAACAGGCTCGAATTGGCTTGACTAGGGATGCAAATTTTTGGATATAAGGAACAATGGCCTCAGATCATTTCCTAGTAATATTCATTCATGTAAAATATCTCTTTACTGCATCAGAGTTAATTGGCTCAGGAAAAACCTTCCCATACATTTCTGTTAAGATGAGAGCACCCCCTGATAGGACCTTCTTGACAACATAAGGCCCTTCCCAATTTGGTTTAAACTTTCCACGAGGATCTTCCAAAAAGGGTAAAATTTTCTTTAATACTAAATTTCCTTCTTGGAAAGTTCTGGGCTTCACCTTCTTATTGTAAGCCCTGGCCATTCTCTTCTGATACAATTGGCCATGACAAAGCGCTTTTAATCGCTTTTCCTCTATTAGATTGAGTTGATCATGTCTTGACTGTATCCATTCAGCTTCTTCTAATTCTGCTTCCATTAGCACTCTTAATGAAGATATTTCCACTTCCACTGGTAAAACTGCTTCCGTTCCATATACTAAGGAGTACGGGGTTGCCCCTGTAGAAGTTCGAATTGAGGTTCTGTAAGCATGTAGAGCAAGTGGCAGCATTTCATGCCAATCTTTAAAACTCACTACCATCTTCTGAATGATCTTCTTTATATTCTTATTTGCTGCTTCTACTGCCCCATTCATCTTTGGTCTATAAGGAGCTGACTTATGATGAGTGATCTGAAATTGTTCACACATCTTCCTCATGTCTTTGTTCTTAAGGTTTGAAGCATTGTCTGTTACTATGGCACTTGGCAAACCGTTGCGACAAATGATATTGTGCTTCAAGAATTTCAAAACGTGGCTACTTGTAATGTTTGCATATGAAGCTGCCTCTACCCACTTGGTGAAATAATCAATTGCTACAAGTATAAACCTGTGTCCATTTGATGCCTTTGGAGAGATCATTCCAATGACATCTATACCCCCCACATAGAGAAAGGCCACGGAGATGTCATACTGTGTAATTCACTTGGGGGTGCATTCTTGTTATCCGCGTACACTTGGCATAAATGACACCTTTTAACATGTATATAGCAATCATGCTCCATAGTCGACCAGTAATATCCCAATCGCAGAATCTTCTTGGCAAGCATATGCCCATTCATATGGAGTCCACACACTCCCCCATGTACCGTTTCAACTAACCTTTTTGACTCGGTCTTTGCAACACATCTAAGTAGTATATCATTGTGTGATCTTTTGTACAACTGCCCACCACTTAGTAAGAACTGTCCTGCCAACCTTTGTATTGTTCTTTTCTCTGTAGAAGTGACATTTTCTGGCAAACTCCGATTTTTTAGGAAGTTCTTAATATCATGAAACCATGGTACTTCTTCTTCTGGGGTTTCTTCTAGAACAATGCAATAAGCTGGTTCATCTCTGACTTCAATTTCTAGTGGTCTAATATCAACACCTTTTGGCATACTGACCATTGAAGCCAATGTTGCTAGAGCATCCGTAAACTGGTTTTTGGCCCTTGGCATATAATTGAAGGAAATTCGAGTAAATTTATTGCTTATTTCTTCCAAATACTGGTGATAGGGGATCAATTTGTGATCCTTGGTTTTCCATTCACCAGTTGTTTGGAAGATGATAAGACTCGAATCCCCATATACGTCAAGTTCCTCTACTTCATGGTCTAAGGCAGCTTGCAACCCAATTATGCATGCTTCATACTCTGCTATATTGTTCGTGCATTGGAACCTTAACTTCACTGCGATCGGGATATGTGCCCCATCTGGCTTGATCAACACAGCCCCTATTCCATTTCCATTCATATTGGCGGCCCCATCAAAAAAACATTTGCCATGAGCTTTCACCTTCTTCCTCTTCAGCAAACAAGATTGCCTCATCAAGGAAGTTTGTCTTTAAGGGTTAGTATTCTGGTAAAGGGTGTGCAGCTAAGTGATCAGCTATGGCTTGACCTTTAATGGTTTTCTGCGTGATATAGGTGAGGTCAAATTCAGAGAGTAACAACTGCCACTTTGCTGTTCTGCCAGTTAAAGCTGGTTTCTCAAATAGATACTTCAAGGGGTCCATTCGGGATATCAATAAGGTGGAATGACTAAGGAAATAATGCCTCAGTCTTTGAGTTGCCCACACTAAAGCACAACAAGTATTTTCTAGAGGGGAATATTTTGCTTCATATTCTGTAAATTTCTTACTCAGGTAGTAAATTGCCCTCTCCTTTCTGCCTGTATCGTCATGCTGTCCTAAGACACACCCCATTGATGTCTCCAAAACTGACAAGTATAGAATTAATGGCCTTCCTGAAGTTGGTGGTACTAGCACAGGTGGATTCAATAAATACTCCTTTATTGTGTCAAAGGCTTCTTGGCAATCATCATTCCAGACTGTCGGATTATTCTTCCTTAGAAGCTTGAAAATTGGTTCACAGATAGCGGTGAGCTGTGCTATGAATCGGCTTATGTACTGAATCCTTCCAAGAAAACCACGAACTTCCTTCTCCGTTCTAGGTGATGGCATTTCAATGATTGCTCTGGCTTTAGCTGGGTCAATCTCAATTCCCTTCCTGCTTACTATAAAGCCCAATAACTTTCTTGATGTAGCCCCAAAGACACATTTTGCAGGGTTAAGCCTTAGACTGTATTTCCTGAGCCGGTCAAACACCTTCTTCAAATTGATCAAGTGGTCTTCTTCACATGATTTGGCTATCATATCATCCACATAAACTTCCATCTCCTTATGGATCATATCATGGAATAAGGCCGTCATGGCCCTCTGGTAGGTTGCCCCTGCTTTCTTAAGCCCAAATGGCATGACAGTGTAGTGGAAGGTACCCCAAGGGGTGATGAAGGCTGTCTTCTCTTGGTCTTCCTTAGCCATCTTAATCTGATTATACCCAGAAAACCCGTCCATGAATGAGAACAGGCTATGTACCGCAGTGTTGTCCACCAATATGTCGATGTGTGGAAGTGGAAAATCATCCTTTGGGCTTGCCTTATTCAAGTCTCTGTAGTCTACGCACATTCTAACCTTTCCATCCTTCTTTGGTACTGGCACTATATTTGCAAGCCATTCGGGGTACGTGGAGACCGCTAAGAATCCGGCTTGGAATTGTTTAACCACTTCATCTTTGACCTTCAATGTCCATTCACGTCTTAACCTTCTCAGTTTCTGTTTAACTGGCTTAGCATCTGGTAGAATAGGTAGCCTATGCACAACCATGTCTGTGTCTAACCCTGGCATATCCCGATACGACCATGCAAATACATCTTCATAGTCGGCTAAGAACCGTATCATTTCTTCCTGCTGTACCTCAGATAGACATACCCCAATCTTCACTATTTTTGGGTCATCTTCGGTCCCTAGGTTTATTGATATGGTCTCTTCAATATTGGGTTGGACCCCCTTTTCATGACGCTCTAATTGATATGTGATTTCCTTTGGAGGGTCGTCTTCTTCATCTTCGATCTCTTCTTCAACCCCCATTAGGTCAAAGTCGAGCTCCAGGTCGAAGTCATACTCATCCTGATCCAATTCCGTTTGCTTATATGGTTCATAAATGATTTGGACCTTTTTGAAAACTTTATCTTTTCTAGAAAAAATTGAAACATCTTTTTGTGTTTTTTGAGAGCCTTCTACAAAATCTTTCCCTGAAGACGAAGGCTCATTAAAACCTTCAGGGGAAGGGCATTCCACTAATGGAGTTTTTTTTTTTGGAAGCCATGTCTGTTTGCCAAACAAACGCGGCTTCAAAAGTAAGAGGAGTTTCCTCCCAATTATTTAGAATAAAAGAATTTGGGGCAGGGATACAAGCCTGCTCCTCAAGCTCAGGGTCCGCATCTGAAATCACCAATACTGGGTGAGTTGCATCGCCTGTTTCTTCTGTAGGGCCAGTCCCAGATGAAACTTCTACTGCAGCCTAGTCAATAAAGGGTAGCTCCTCTGCTACTTCTTCTTGCTTGCCTTCTGTCATGGCAAAGAATGCTCCCACGTCCTCAGAAAAGTCATGCTTCTGTTCTGTATGTGGCCCAGGCCCATCCAATGCTTGTGGAGGTGGAGGTGGAACATATGGTTGCACAGTTGAGGACTTGGGTTTCTGGAATGGGTTGACATTGTAGTATGGGGGTTTGGACTGATCCTCAGGAGGAGACAGCTGAATCATGTGAGAAAGCTTAGGAAAAGTTTCCCTGCTGTGCGGGAATTTTATGTCTTCTATTTCCTGCTGACTTTTCCATTTTCTTGGCTTGGACCCCAACCCTGCTCTGTGAACCATCTTCTTAACCTGTACCGGTTCTATCCTTCCTTGTAGGTTAACCCCTAGACCTTTTCCAGGGTGAAAATGGTATTTTTCCAGCACATTCTTGACCATCTTCTCAGCACAGGTCAACTTTCCTTCTTTTTCCTGATACCCCCCAGGTATGAAATTAACAGTTTCAAATTGGAAAGAGTGAAATGCCATCTTATCAGCAATCATTTCCATGTTAATACAGGGTACATCAGGGGACCACATGGGGGGAACCAAATTTTCGGCTAGGACAGTAATCACCTTTTGCCCTCTAATATATTTGACTCTTTGATGGAGGGTAGATGGTATGGCCCTAGCTGTATGAATCCACGGTCTTCCTAGGAGTAGGTTGAAAGCTGCAGGTATATCCATCACCTCAAATGTGATGTTAAAAATATACAGTCCAATTGTGACCGGCAGTTCAACCTCCCCTAGGGAGTGTGTTTTAGAGCTGTCAAATGCTCTTATGATTCTTCCATTTTGTTTTATTTTGTTTCGCTCCAAATTGAGCTTAACAAAGGTTACTAACGGGCAGACATTGAGAGCCAACCCATTATCAATCAAGACCCGGGCTATCATGCAGCCCTTACTGAGTACAGCTATGTGCAATGGGTCTACATGATGGTACCCCGTTGGGCTGATCTCGGTCTCTGAAAAAGTTATCACATTGTGGGATAAAATTTGACCAACCATCCGGCCTGGTTGGTCTGGTTCAATATTTTTATGCACATGGGCCCCCTGAAGTATCCTTAACAAGGAGTCCCTATGTTTTTCAGAATTTAACAATAGGCCCAGTATTGAGATCTGGGCAGGGACTTTGTTCAACTGCTCGATGACATTGAACTCACTCTTTTTTATTATTTTAATGAGGTCAGCAGCCTCATTATTATTTACCTAAGGGGCATCATTCCCTATCTTGGCCTTTCCTTTATTTTTTTCTTCTTCCTTCTCCTTCTCTGTTTCCTTTTGTTTTTCTTGCACCCCTACACATTTTCCTGACCTCATCATGAGGTTTACTTCTTCCTTGCTTTCAGCTGCAGGGCATGTAGTGGTAAAAGCTTCACTGTAGTTCCATGGTACAGCCGATTCAGAGTAGGAAGGCTTGGGGACATTTATCACCAAGGGAGGAAGTTTAGACTTGGATGCGGGAGTCTGTGTAAATGGAACATTAATAACCAGAGGTGGAAGTTGTTTTGATTGAGGGGTTGTAGAAGTGACTGATGCACTAAGGGGGTCACAGTTTATGACCAATGGTGGTTTAGCTTGAATGGGTGGAGTAAAAGTGGATGGATTGTAATTAATGACCAAAGGTGGCTTGGCGATGTTCATCTGGGCCATGAGGGATGAGACCCGGTCCAAAGATGAGCTAATGTTCTTTGCAGCACTATCATTCCCCTTTGAAATCACATTTACTTATTTGTCTTCATTTCTCCTGTCAAAATATACTTTGACCGTTGTCCCTATGGGAGCAATTAATTGAGATGGGTCAAAGGTTATTTTGTCAGAAGAGATGACTCCTATGACATTAGATGGGCCTGCCCCGTGATGCTGGGGCAGTGGGTTTTGTCCAATATCGGTTCTTGGAGGATTGGGAGCCCCTGTATTGAAAGACAGTGTATTCTGGTCCAGTAAATCCTGAATGGCATGTTTCAAAGGCCAGCACTTGTCAGTAGGGTGCCCAGGTGCACCCATATGGTAATCACAAGTGGTGGAAGGGTCAAAATTTCTCCCCTTGGATGCATTCGGATTAGGTTCTCTTAAGGTGACATATCCTGCTTTCAATAAAGTGGGCAGCAACTGAGAAGGAGTCATGGGAATAGGGGTGAAAACCCTATTTCTCCTTGCTGCAAAATAGGCATCCTTTTCCTCCTTAGTAAAAACCCTTTTTTGGTCTGAAGGTGCTGTTGGAACATTAACCCTCATGGGGGCCGAGGTAGATGGAGCAGGTGGAGTAGGAAAGTGAGCTGGCATGTTGATTTGAATGGGCTTGTTAGGGCCAGATGGTGACTGTACCATGTTTACCTCACCCTCCTTCTTGTTCCCATTCTTTTTTATCCCACTTCTTTTCTTCAGATTAGAGTCTTGCTGACTAACCATGGCAGAGTGGTCAATTATCTTACCTGACCTGATCCCGTCTTCTATTTGGTCAGCCACTTGAACCAAGGCAGCAAAATTAGTGGTGGTCTGACCCACCAGGTGGCTGTAGAATGGTTGACCCAAAGTGTTGATGAAAGTAAAAATCATTTCCTGTTCTAGCATGGGTGGCCTGACCTGGGAGGCCGTCTCCCTCCACCTCTTAGCATATTGCCTTACAGTCTCATCCCTTCCTTTGCTCATTCTCATGACGTCGTACCTATCTGGTACGATCTCTGAATTGAACCGGTATTGAGCCAGGAACGCATCGGCTAGGTCCTTCCATCTTTTGATCTTTCCATGGTCCAGAGTAGTGAACCATCTTAATGCGGTTCCAGTCAGGCTCCTTTGGAAAAGTTGAATCAAGATACCCTCATCCTGCCCGAACTGGCATAGGGCTCCGCAGTATAACTTCAGGTGGCTCATGGGGCAACCAGTGCCATCATACTTGTCCAAGTCTGGGCACTTAAACTTAGCCGGCAGGTTAACATTGGGGTATAGGCACATGTCTTCAAAATTGGTGCCCCCAAAGTTGTTTACCCCTTTGACTTCTCTAAGTTCGTCTTGGATCATTTCTAGCTTATGCATGAACTTTCTTTCAACCTCTTCCCTTATCCTTTCCTTTTCCTTAGCCTTGTTTGATTCAGCTGTCTCATCCCTGGTCAGTATAGGTTCAGGGGTGGGTTCATAGATGGGTTCAGGAATTGGTTGCACCGGAGGTGGAATGTTGACTTGGGGTGGAGGTGCAGGGTTGGATGTGGATGCCTGGTTCTGGGCCTGCATTTGTTGGGCTTGTACGGCCAATATGTTCTCTAACATTCGGGCTAGTCCTGCTACTTGTTCTTGGAGTAGAACAACATCTGGATGAGGAGCATCAGCTTCATCTTCAATGGGATTCATGGCGCGAGCTCTTGATCTGGTTACAGGAGCTATGATTGCAAGTGTATTAGTACCTGGCCACAAGATAAAGGAAAAAATATCAGTGCCCAATTAATCTCATTCACATGCCTAGGAATGCCTATGTACAAGCTGGGTGAACACGAGTTTGGATTTTTTCTTTATTTGCTTCTTTTTTTTTTTTTTTTTTTGAATTGAATTGTTGGAATATTCTAGGGCTTCCAACAGGTCCCACAAAAGAGAGAAAGATCTGAAATTCAAAGGCTTTCAGAGGCCCGGGGGTTTTTGAAAAAGGTCTGAAATTCAAAGGCTTTCAGAGGCCCAGGGATATTTTTGGAAAAGGTCTGAAATTCAAAGGCTTTCAGAGGCCCAAGGATTTTTGATGAAAGTCTGAAATTCAAAGGCTTTCAGAGGCCCAGGGATATTTTGAAAAAAAAAGTCTGAAATTCAAAGGCTTTCAGAGGCCCAAAGATTTGAAATTCAAAGGCTTCCAGAGGCCCAAAAGAAAAAGGTCTGAAATTCAAAGGCTTTCAGAGGCCCAAAAGATCTGAAATTCAAAGGCTTTCAGAGGCCCAAAAGAAAAAGGTCTGAAATTCAAAGGCTTTCAGAGGCCCAAAAGATCTGAAATTCAAAGGCTTTCAGAGGCCCAAAAGAAAAAGGTCTGAAATTCAAAGGCTTTCAGAGGCCCCAAAGATCTGAAATTCAAAGGCTTTCAGAGGCCCAAAAGAAAAAGGTCTAAAATTCAAAGGCTTTCAGAGGCCCAGGATTTTTGAAAAATCTGAAATTCAAAGGCTTTAAGAGGCCTAGGAGTTTTTTGAGAAAAAAAGTCTGAAATTCAAAGGCTTTCAGAGGCCCGAGGATTTTTTGAAAAATTTGAAATTCAAAGGCTTTCAGAGGCCCAGGATTTTTGAAAAATCTGAAATTCAAAGGCTTTCAGAGGCCCAGGAGTTTTTTGAGAAAAAAAGTCTGAAATTCAAAGGCTTTCAGAGGCCCGAGGATTTTTTGAAAAATCTGAAATTCAAAGGCTTTCAGACGCCCAGGATTTTTGAAAAATCTGAAATTCAAAGGCTTTCAAAAGCCCAAGAGTTTTGAAAAGGTCTGAAATTCAAAGGCTTTCAGAAGCCCAAGGAACCTTTCTCTCACATTTTTTTATTCAATTATTTTTTTTTTGAAGCATTTTATTCAAACTTGTTTCCCTTTATCATTATTTAAAGGTTAAAGGAAGATTTTAGTGGGAAAAACAGATTAAAGTTGAATTTTCCGAGAAAACCGTATATTCACCACGGTCCGGCCTTGCCCGTATTCATATTACGAGCAAGCCGTGACCATATGACCAACACGGGCGCGCTCAGCCTGTATAACCAATACGGGCGAGCCCAGCCCGTGTACTAAATGCGGTTTTACGGAGCTCTTTTATATTTTTTCAGTTTTTACATGGTTTGATCACTTTGATTGCTCATTCAAACATACGACCCATTGCAGAGCTTCTAAACTGTCCCAAAGTGGACCTTGGCCTTTTTGCTAAAACACATGTTTAGGAAGGCACATGTACCTTCCAAATTGACACCATGCTCAAGAATTTGGTACCCTTTTTGTTGCTCTTTGTATGAACATTGGGTAGGATTGATTCTAAACAGAGTTAGAAACTCTTCCTATGGGCTGCCCCAATTTTAGAAAACATGCATATTTTGGGACCAATTTTATCCTGAACCAATGGGCATCATGACACCCCTATGACATGAAAATAATGCAAAACAATAGGATTACCTTGTTACCTTGTTTACCTTCAATATGGCATCCGCATTATGCCCTGGTTTGTAAGCCATGCAAACGGCCTTCCCACAATTACAAGCCCATATCCCCACGTAATTGTGTACTTTAGCCAAAAACGTGTAACTCCACCTTCAAGCGTAGGGTTTTGGGTTTTGGCTTAATGGCAACTTAGCACTCAAGCCTAGTGATGACCAGAATCCCAGATCCACGTTAACATCACATCATTAGCTCAAAGTTCTAAGTGAATGTTTTCACTTTCGCTTTCCGAAGTATCGACCTCGTTGCGCCAAGCTACACACATTCGGGTTCAACTTCCTATAGGTTAAGGGTAGGCTGTGTAAAAAAATAAAAGGTGCACAGTGCGTTGTAAAAATAAGGTGCATTCATAACGTCCCAAACCCTTGCCACTCTTTTCGCAGCCATGCATAAACAAACCAAGGCATAATAGGAAAGCATATTTAAAATAAACAAGTAAATAAAGCAATCCTATAGCACCTAAAACATGCTCATAAAAAAATCATCTATCATGCAAACATATGATCATGTTATACACCCAAAATCATCATGGAGATCATGCTGAAAATTAAAACATGCTATCATAAAAATATAGCAAGAAATAAGCATGGTTCAGCAAAACGGACCTCCCCTACGCATGTTTGTAGAAACAATCCTATAAATCAAAATTACGCATGTTTCTACTCCCATGAATTCTTAAGCACTAATTCAGATTTAAAACATACCCAACATGCTTAAGAACACAAAATAGCAAGCAAATCCAAAAATATCAAAAACATGAACTAAAACACCAAAAGGCTCAAATCCACAAGTCCCTAGCAGAGTCGCCAGTTGTGAGACATGGAAAAATCAAAAACCTTTGACTTCCTCAATCATCACATGGGATTGAATTAAATAAAGAGTCGCCACCATTCAATTTAGGTGTGAATGGACACCAAAATATTAAATAAGCACAAAAGGCAATTTTAGGGTAAAAATAACCCTCCTAAAAAAAACAACCAGAGATAGGTAGGGGGATTAAGTTATGAACAGGGGAAGGTGTTAGGCACCCCTATTCATCCACACAAGGTGGTTGCCAAGCATTGTTCATGTTAAAATAAAGGAAAAAAGGCTTGCTATAAAATCAGGAAAAATCACAAAAAAGACAAAAATTGTATGGTTTTTTCATATGAATAGTCTGAATGATCCAGAATCTTCAAATATGATCATACCATTCCTAAGGTTTCATGATCAAAATAAAATTGAGATAAAATCAAATAAAATCAATTTAAAGTGAAAAATCCAAAAATCTAGCTTCAAGCTAAATTCTGGAAATCTAGAAAAATATGATTTTTATAAAATATTTCAAAATTGAACTTGAATAGTCCAGGACATAGATATAGCCCAAATTTCACATTAAATCTGAAAATCAAAACCAAAAATACCCACGTTGATGAAAAACATCAAAAGGGGAGAACTTAGACAGTAGGGTCTTCTCTCAATAATGAAAAACAATTTAAAAACCATATCATGAAACCCTAGAATTTATTTTCAGGCTTCTGGATTCAGATCTACCATATTGATCATGATAGATCCAAGATCCTAGCCTAAAATCGCAAAAATCATGAAAACAGTGCTGCAGGTGCAAAAGTGGCAAAAATCCAAATTTTATAAAAAAAGTGGGGATCTTATACTATAAACATCATGGATTCATGTTATTCATTCGGATTCATCATAAAAACAATTAAACATGATCAGGATATTTAAAACAGCCACATCTCACAGATTTGAGCACATGGGGGTCTACCCTACGGATCCACCTGTTCCCCTTTCCCCTAGTTCTCTCTTCACGTTTCACGGCTAGAGAGACTCTTGAGGTACTTAGAGATAGGTTTGGTTACACAAACACAATCACAGGCCTTATTTTATGAAAAAAACAGATATGAGGTTCTATTCTAGGGATCCACCTGTTCCCTTTTCCCCTAGTTCTCTCTTCACGTTTTACGGCTAGAGAGACTCTTGAGGTACTTAGAGACAAGTTTAGGAATACAAAAACAGATATGGCCTTATTCTACAGCAATAGAGATGATCCTATTACATCTAGAATTGAAGACAGAAAATAAAAAATGAAAAAGGGACTTACCTGGATTGAGCAGGCAAAGCAGCAGGGTCATGGTTGAGGAAAGGCCTTCTATTTATAGGCAAACCCAGGGGCATGGTTGGTCCAAGGTTTGGTAAGATAGAGTTTCAGTTTGAGTTAAATACAAGATCATGCCCATCCATAGCCAACCAAGGTGACTTCAGCTAATAAAATACGTAATTCGCTCATTTAAAGATATATTGGACTAAAGATAAAGCTCGGAAATCGAGAGAAGGATTAAACTCCCACGTGTCTTTAGTGACCGTAAATGATTTACGGTCCAACGGGGACCGTATTGTTACTACGGGCGTGCCTGACCATAGATTGATTTCGGGCGCGACCAGCCCGTGAATGAAATACGGGCAAAGCCAGTTTTGTTAGTTTTTATGCATTTTTGACCTGTTTTAAGCTCTAATTCCATGTTTTTATTATTTCCTCGTTTAGCAGTGCAATTTGGGGTGTCTACAAGTGGGCATAGCGGAGTATGGATCCATAACATCAAGCTAGATAGCCAAGGAGTATTTCCTTTGGTTAGATACTTTTGCTTTATTTACATGCTTTCTTCGCAAGATAGTTTGATTTGAGAGGTCTTCATGTACAATAGGGGCTCATTTCAGATAGAGGCTCTAGTGAGATTATCTTGTATGTGGTGATAAGCGGTTATTCTCATGTTCAGATTTGTTGTTTTCATGCTTGGGTAATACATGCCAATTCCATATTTCTAGATGTATTGTTGCTGATATGTGAGTTCATGTACAATAAGTAAATGTCCAAGACTCCATATTTTGAGTTATATTGTGTTGGTATGAGAGTTGTTTACTGGCTTCGCTCATAAGTCGCAAGGTAGTGTAATGAATGCAAAGTAGTTATTCAAAGACTTATTTACTTCATGAGTCTTAATAATATTATTATGAAATGAATTGTGATTTGGTTTATTAGTTTGGAAATGGTTCTTGAACATTGAGATTGATTTCGTTGATAGTTCACATACAATCATTTAGTTTGCATGTACGTTGAGTATGATAATGGGATATTGTTGTGATTGGTCGGCATTGCTTTCATCAAAGAATTGATGTTATCTTGAGTTGTTATATGGTTGAATTTATTTGTCAAGATTGTATTGTGTATTATTCATTTCTTTTGCAGAGCATGAAAGAATGTTATTTCTATATATAACTGTTTATACATGCATGTACTGGTTACTAAGATATTTGTATCTCATTCCGCGTTTTTGTTTTGTTTTTAGATGATTTACATGAGGACATGTCTGGGGTTAATCATCAAAGAGGAGAGATTCTTGATTTTGTTGCTGAGAAATATTACTATCCATATTAGTTATTTTCTTTCACTTGAGGTTATTTTTAGATGTTTTATTTTAATGGACTTATTATTAGACTTAATTGAGAGAGAGAGAGAGAGAGAGTTTATTTTTACCCCTTTGTTACCAGAATTGGATATTATTTCGCTTTTGATGGTTGAACTCTGTTAGAGACCACGCTTATGATTATTTGATTAATTGAATTTTTATTTCCACACTCTGATTAATTTGGATCTTTTTTTATTAGTTGTCTGGTATTTAGTTGCTTTTGGCCATAGTAGCACTTCAGGTACGGAATTGGTGCATGTTTTGCATAGACCCGAATTCATGGCGTTACAATAACCTACTCACAAGGTAATCCTTTGCTCTGTAAAGATCCTCTAGCTCTAACCCTAAAGCTGTGTCCTCTCCGGAAGTAGCTGAAAACAAAAAAAAAAACCGATATGAGATACAAATATCTCAGCAAGTAGCACACGCATGCTAAAATAAATAAGTCATCTCAATGTAAACCATATCATGATCAAAAAGTATAATCCTCTTCGATACCAAATCATGTTAAACAATGAAATCAAATGTAAAATCCCGAATTTTTAATAAAATTAAAATTTGGATTTTAGGATTGTTAATTTATTTAATTAGTGGAAAAATTTCAGAAAATGGAGGAAGAAATTATTTAGAGTAAAATTTCAAAATTTGACATGAGGAATTACTAAATTTGATAAATTAGATATTTAAGTTTCATAGGTTAGGTTTTTAGTGGTTTGGTGGTATAGTGAGAAAGGTGTAGTTTGGGAATTTCATATGTTAAGTAAATAGGGTCATAAATTAAGGTAAATGATGGTTATAAATATTAGCTGAATATATAATATTAATATGTTAAGATTTTAATTAAGATGGCATGGGAGCTATGCTATTCATTTGCTGTAGTGGCAATGTATTTAATCAAGGGTTAAGAGGTGTTGGTGTAGAGAGGCTACTATGGGTGAGCATTCACCAAATCAAGAAGTGGTTTGAGCACCAACGGAGCCTATAAATAGGCTGCTCATTTTAAGCGTTGGTTCGTTTGTTCATCGGAGGCAAATTGCTGTGAGTTGAGCAGTGGAGAGGAGTTAAATTCTAGAGTGTTTGTCTGAGTGAGGGTGTTTGGAGATCATCGGAGGAGAATTACTTGCTGATTAGGGATCTCAGCAATTGCAAATTTGTGAAGTGCAATCAAATTCTGGTTGCAGATATTAAGGAGATCAGGTAAGTGAATTTTATTGGGATTTAGGGTGCAATTGAGCTATTAAGGGAAGATCGAACTCAGATCTGGTCGTTGAATTGCTCACTTCATAGGTGTTTTGATTAGAGGATTTGGAAGCTAGAAGAATTATTCATCAAAGTAGGTAAGTATCACTGGTTTTACTTCGGATTTGCAATTGAATGCATGCTTTGGAAAGAGTTTTTCTTCTGTAAATTAGAGCAATCGACTGTGTATGTTTTACAAGTTAATCTTTGAATCGAAGCATATTTATGAAGGAAATAAATCCAAATTAGTTCTAGAAGGTTGTGAGAGGTATTACAAGCATGATTAAACTTTAATTTTAGATCAGTCCTAGCTGGAATGGAATTAACAGTGTTTATTTTGGGTTTCGGAAGAATAGAGCATGGTGCGCTGAGTACGGCTGACTGACATGAGGTAAGCGGTACTCAGCCACAGTTATAAAATTTGGATCGGCAAAGTAGCACTGAGTGCGGCTGACCTGCAGGAGGTCAGTGCACTTACCAAAATGCCATGTCAAGTGCGGCTGATCAATTCTAAGCTATTTTCTTCAATATAATTGTTCAAAAACCTATCTAAGAGTTTAATTAAGGGGTTAGCATTAGTTTAAAGGTAATTATAATCTATAGAATTTATACTAATAAATATTGAGAGAATTAAAGTGATTGAAGGTTTGAATTTATGGTGATTACTCATCTGGTTTGGTTACAGCCTAGTGTGGCTGAGTTCCTGGGTTAGTTAATTTCAGTTCTTAAACCTATTTACTATTGTAAGATAGTAAATTCAGTGTTGCCAGGTTGCTGAAGTGAGTATTAGTTAGTGAATTGAAGTAAGTCTAAATGTAAGAAATATTTATAGAACTTAGTAGTGAGTTGTTGATGATTTCTTAAACAACTCAAATTCAGATTTCCATCTATTAGCTCTTATTCTCAGAACTTATTAAGCTTGGTCATGATCTGGAAAGATTAAACAATGAACTTCTACAGCAATTTCAAGTAGGTGAACAAAGAAGCCTTAGCAATGTATATTAAGAAAAGAATTTAGAAAACTTTCATCCAAACTAATAGAAGTATTTGAGTAGAACTTTTGTTGATTTCAGGTATTTTTGTAACCCATGTTTTACTACTAAATTTCAGATTATGATATCATTTAAAATGAGTTTTATCTAATTTTAGTGTGCTTGATAGAATTTATAAAAGAGGTTTTCTTGAGTTATTTGTTTACACAGGTTGGTTTGAATATTGTTCTTTGGTTTTGAAAATACATTTGGAGTTCCATAGAGTATTGTTCTGGTCCTGAGTGACCCATGATAAAGATGATTTGTTAGTAATTGTGCTACCAAAGGTTGGTTTATTGCAAGTTCAATTGTGATTAGACGTAATGGTTTTGAGTTAAGTATTGGTCTAACTTGTCCTGAATCCATAGTCTAAGCTTAGTAATGTGATGTATTAACTTTATTGCTATAATTGCATGATCATAGAGTGTTTCCACGACCAGTGTAGAGCAGCCTGATACCCTGAGTTGGCCGGGTTGTCAATGCCGATACCCAGAGTAAACCGGCATTGGATGATGAAACCCTAAGTAGGTTGTCATTTCAGAGTTTCCGATACCCTGAATAGGCCGGAACTGTGTACATGGAGGTGTGGATGTCGCTCTGGCATGCTGAATTACCCAATTAAAGTGAACTACATGACATTGTCCTATGTGTTTTGGTTTATCGGTATTTGTATCTCCACCCTGGTGTAGAGTAACACCAACACCATGAGTAGTTCGGTGTTGTCAATGTCGATACCCGGAGTAGGCCGACATTGGATGATGATACCTATAATCGGACGTCATTTCAATATCCGATCCTTGGTAGGCGGATATACACATGGATGTGTGGACTTGAGCATGATGTGATTTTATCGATATTGGTAGTTAACTTGATTTGAGATATATCTATTGGACTGTTATGAAAACTCGATTTCATCGAGACATGGTTTTATGATTATATTGGATTTCATGATTATTCGGGTTAGTCGACATTGATATTACAGATTGAACTTATATGCTAGTCTTCATTAGCTATATTATCTTTGTCTGCTAAATTATTGTGGGCTTATTCAAATTAATCGTGTTATCACCATCGTTACCTGCTTATTATTCAATTCATGTTTTATAACTAGGAAAAATGTATTTGTGCATGCATGTGCTGCTTACTGGGATATTCGTATCTCATTCCGTATTGTTTTGTTTTGTTTTGTTTTCAACTGCTCTTGGAGAAGACGATACCTGCGGGTAGTTGCTCGGTTATGTGAGTTTAGAGTTGTATTACTGTATTTATTATATTAGTTTGGGATTGTAGTGCACTTTGATTATTTAGTTATTGTTCATTCATATTTTTCCTTCACTCTGATATATCGATCTTGTGTGAAAAATTAACCTTCGGAGATGAGTTACGGTTTTATTACGTAACCCGAATTTGGGGCGTTACATCAAAGTAGAATCATAAAACATGAGCAGAGTAAAAATTCTATACTATATCATTCGCAATATAAATCTGAATCAAATGAATTATCGATATGAGCTAATGACTTGTAATTCACTTTAGTTGAGAAATAACCATGCCATAGCCAAATTCACACCTTCCATGTAAAATCCGGCCTACTCAAGGTTTCATTTCTGTTCTACACCAGTAATGACAACATTCATGGCTATGCAATTACATCAACAAAGTAAATACACTTCACTACTAAACTTAAGCAATGGATCTAAGGCAAGCTAAGCCTAATAGACATTCAAAACCAAGCATATAAACCAATTTGCTCAAATATATATTCATAGGTGATCATGACCAATCTCACTCCATCATGGAGGATACTAAACTCAAGCCTTCAAGGCAATCGTCAAATAATATATATAAAGAAGAAATCATCTCACTCATGGAGAAAGGTCAAGTTACTCTAATTTGTCAAAATCCAAGAAATAGGCTAAATCTACCCAAATAAGTAGGAAATCATTTTTATACAATTCTAAAGCTCAAAATATGTTCAAAGACAACTTTTACAGGTGTAGAAACCATCCATTCAAGAAAAAGCAATAGGAAGAACCATCTCTCTTGCAATTAAGTTCAAAACCGATTTCGGTAGAACATACCCAAAATCTTCTATAATTTTTATAAAATTATTTGGTCACTGAAAACCACTTCTATAATTTTTGGTCATCGAAAACCAAAATATTCTAATTACCACTTCTATAATTTTATAAAATTATTTGGTCACTGAAAACCACTTCTAAACCCAAATCTTCTAAATACTCAAAATTAGAAAATCTGCATTCGATGCTTGATGTAGTGCTTGAGCATTACATCGGATGTTCCGTTTTGAATACAAATAACACAGGCACTCGATTAAGCACTCAAAGTAGCTAGAGCTCAGACTTTCTAGGTTTACAAACACTAAGTGCTTGAAGGAACACTCGAGCCTCTTTTCGGGCATTGGACTCAATGCTCGAGCTAGCCAAATTCTTGCCAAACTCTCAACTCTTGGGTTTTTTAACAAAATACACTCGCATGTGAGTTGTTCGAGCTAGCGCTCGAATGGCCTCGGGCTCGAAGCAAAACAATAGGACACTTGATTGGGCGCTCGAGCCCAACCCAAAGCGACAGACCAAAATTTCCATATCACGAACTGTTTGCAAAAATTCTGTTCTTTTTTTTTTTTGAAATCTAAACCTTCAATTCATGATTTAATCATTCTAAACACTCTATTAACCTTCTAGATCATTAAATAAACATAACCTAATGATTCAAACAACAATTCAGGATAATCACATATCAGATGAAAGGATTTCAATTCATTTAGCTCAAAACACCCAAAATTCTCGATCAACACAAAATTTTAACCTCTCATTCGATTAATCTGAAAATCAAGTATAATATGATTTGTAAAGGTATTACCTACTTAATTTGAACTTCAATTCAATCTCCAACAGCAATAATCCACCATATCTGAGCTAAATTCAGCTTCTAGATCTGAATTCTTGTTCGCAATGTTTCAGATTTCACACGGCCAATTGAGAGAATTCTTCTCTCTCACTTTGTTCTTCTTCAATCTCTCCAACCCTAGCTTCAAGTCTCCTCTTCTTCTTCTCTGAGATTCCTCTAGAGAATTCCAAATTCGAGCAACCCAAAAACTCACAAGCCAATTCGACCACTTTATATAGTTTAGCTCTTGCCCCGTAAATCCACTTAAACACTTATGATTTGCTGTATGCTCCACCACAAAACACCCTACATTATCACAATAATCATAGGTCAAGTTATGGTGTAATGCCACTCTACCAAGATCCCATATTCAACCATTAAAACTTTAAATAATTAGCTTAACTAAAAACTCATATCCATCATTTGATTTCCATCAAAACTTCCCAATTTAAACTCTCTTTTACTTCTCCCTACAATAATTAAACACATGATTATAAATTTAATTAATAAAATCCAAATTTAATTATCAAACAAAATTTTAGGATTTTATATTCTTAACCAAATCCCTTGAAATTTGATTTGTCAGATTCTTAACTCATAGTTCTAACTAACCTATAGCAGTTTCTTAAAACTTCATATGGTTAATTAAATAATTATAACATTTCAAAGTCATCTTTAACGAAAAACATGTGCAGAGTAGTAACCAATAAAAGTTATTTTAAAAATATTAAATGATAGAATATTACTTAAATTATATTTTCACACAAAACTAAACTTAAAACCACACAACGTTCATGAGATCACATGGCCTAAATCTATCTCTAAACAGGTGTAAAAATTCTGTTTATCTGAAAAATAAGTGAAGAAATCTGGTTTTCTGGGTTTACATGTTCTCTCCAAAACCACTTAAATCTCTTATAGTTTCTATTCAATTAAAGGCTCCAAAATTTCATCAAAACATGATCAAGTCTGACTTAGCACATTCAAAAGCACCATAGGATATTCATAGCACTAAGGCAATAAATTTAAGATGAAGATTATCTCAAGAATTCTGCAAATTCTTTGTTCAAGCCAACATAGATCAGATAAAGCCTCAAGTTATTCAAATGTATCCACAATACCTGAAATATCACATTAAAATCACCACACCAGAACGATATCAATCAAATTGGAAACATATCATAACAATCACTTTAATCCCAATCAATCTCAGATTATGACCTTTTGTCTTTGGGTAAATTAATTTTTAGTGATATTTTTTAAAATAATTAAGATTCAGTCAGCAAAGTTTTGAATTTTAACTTTTAATGAACCTTTATCAAAATAATTAATTTTCAGTGGCATTTCATTATCATAAATCTACTGTTCCAAGAATTCCCTTACATCACTCATCTAAATGACATATATAAGTCACTCACTCAAGGTACAAGTCATTTTATTGACTTATAAAAGCCAATTTATTGATTTGTACAAGTCAATTTATTATTTGTACAAGTTTAAAATAGCTTGTACAAGTCAATTTATTGTTTGTACAAGTCCAAAAAGTGAGTTGTGTAAAGGTACTTTTGAAAGAATTTATTGGTGAAATGTCATTAAAAATTAATTATGTTAATAAAGATTCATTAAAAATTAAAACTCAAACTTTGTTGACTGAATCTTAATTATTTTAAAAAGTATCACTAAATATTTATTTTCCCTTTTTGTCTTTTTTGGGGATTGTATAGTTCCTAATACTTGATTTGAAATCTCAGCAATGTAAACCAAAAACTTTCCTCATCATGTAACCCGAAACCATACAATAATTTGAATTTGGAAGCGCCGCTACTTACTTGGAAATTGCGAACCTCAATGAAATCTCCAAGGAACTGTGGAGAAAAGAACTCCAATTGCAGCAACCAAATATGGGTGTGAGTCTTCCTCTGATCTCTCTCTCTCTATATTTCTCCTTTGTAGCCACACACCAACTTCTCAAAAAAAAAATAAAAAGCAAATTTCTCCCCATCAGGTCCACTTCCTCTTAACCCTATTTTATAAAAAGACTTCCATGTAACACTCCTCTACCGTACATCATCATATAATCCAATGAGATTTAAGTAAGCAATCTAATTACTTTTACCTTTACCAAGTGATATATAATTGTTGGATTTCCAAAAACTTCAAGATCTTAGCCTTCCACCTCATCACCTATACAAATAACTCAAATTAATTAATAAATTTCCTAAAATTCCCAAATTAAAATATTTATAGTATTTACTAAAATCACAGATATTACACTTCTTGCTGAGTTCTACTTACCCAAGTTTTGGGCAACATTTCAAGTAAGCATACCAGTCCAACCGAAGAAAAGAAATTAAAACTTTTCGTTGATCACCACAAATTTTGGGTGTTACATATGATCTGAATTTGAGAGGGGTTTGAAAGACAAGAAGAAAATTTACTAGAAAAATAAAATAGTGGAAAAGGGAATTTGAAACCACTCTGACCAATTCCTTAGGACTTTATTTATATTGTAAGGTTACAGAGGCTAAATTCCTCCTTAGAGAGGCTAAATTCCTCCTTAGAAAAAGTCTCAAAACCTTTATTAATAATGAAACTCCATGATCACACAATACATAAAAAGAAAAGATGGGCTGCATTCACACTTCAATGGGGATACCACCTGACGTGAAGTGAACCTATTATGGAACTAAACCTCTGTCTGTGACATCATCCAGATATAGGTGAGGATGATTAACCGTGCTTTTATAGCAAGGTTCAATGTGCCATACGATTAACGCAGGTTCAAACCCAAAGGAAATCAAAAGATGACTTCAAGATTTATATTCAAGTCTGAAAGTCCATAGGAGCTCCACCATGAAGCTGGTGCAGCACTACAAAAAAAGGCTCTTTAGCCTGCTGCTAAATCCAAAAAGCCCGTCGCTAAATCCCTAACCCAACGACGCCTGTCCACCATTGATTGGTCTGTCGTTGAATCTTTCAGTGGCGGTTGCGCCCGCTGCCAAAACCCATCGATTTTTTTTTCAAAATTCCCCCTACACATTTACCCGCGATTTCTTGCCTTTTTTTCTTTTTTTTGAGAACCCTTGCGCATTGGATTGGGGGGCAACCCCTAACGTACACCCCCTACCCCACCACCCCCTGCCAACAAAAGGCCCTCCTCTTTACCAACACACGTAACCCTCACCGGATTACCCCGATCCAGCTTCAACCCAATTGGAAGAGAACCAAATAAAAATAAAATTATTTTGCAAATTAAAAAAAAAGCATTAATTTGAAACTTTCACCTTCCACTGCAATATTGGTACCAAGCCCCCAAAAAAAAACCTATTTCATGACATTTGATGGTTCAAAATCCATCTCAAAACCTTACGAAAAAAAAAAAAAAAACTGTTCATGACCATGATTTAATGCTTCGAAATCCATCTCCAATCCTTCAAGCTCCACTGCTAAAACAGTGGGTAAAGCTTGTAGATTTCGTACTTGCGGTATAGGTTTGAAGTCTGTTGACACCATAGCTGAAAAAACAACAAAAACCAAGAAAAGAAGCAGTTAATTATTGTACTCAAATACAAGTCCATTTGTATTAACAATGAAAAGATAATGAGGAAAAAAAAAAGGCAAAAAGAAATGAACCAATTTCCATATGTGCATTTATACTCAGCTCATATACCAAGAAAATTTACTTTTAGGGACCAGGTCTTTGAATCTAGGTTTCAATTTTCACCCTTGTTTGTAACGCCCTAGATCCATGTGTTGTTTTTTTTTTACACGAATCAGGACATTACTTGAATGATAACAAAACAATGAAGTACATGGCATAAAAAAAGTTGAAGATAAATCAAAATACACTAAAGAACTTTTTAATTCATTATCAAACTTACAAGAGTTACAAATGAAAATATAAACTAAGAACCAATTCACAATATCAACTCATATTAGGGTCTTAACTAAATACTACCCCTTCACAATCACCCCAAGCTTGTCGGCCTCTCTAAGAATACCTGAAAAAGGAGAAAACTAGAGTGAGATATAAATCTCAACAAGTAGCAATATACGTACTATAAAACAGTCCATAATTTTGTAAATCAAGTAATGAGGTATGCGATTAAACTAGATCAATGATAATAATAATAATACATAAATCATAACAATTAGCAAACCACACCTATGACATCACAGGACTAATAGAATCGTAACAAAATTATATATTACAGACATGTGCCAATATACTAACTAAGGTGTCTAAATAGGTTAAGTCCACATATTCCTCAAAATACCTCTATAAAATCTACTTTACATTCATCGTTTCAAATTACTATTCTTTTATCCAACTTTCATTCTGTCACTTCCTACATCTCATATTACCCTAATTACAAGTTTTACAACTTTAGAATTCCAAGAAAAATCATTAAAAATAAATTTGAACACAAAATCCAAAATTCAGAAAAATCTAACTGTTGTCGCTCGACATCGCGCTCAAGTGGCTTGTTGGGAATTCTTTGCTGAGTCAATTTTTGCTTAGCCACTCGGGATCGCGTTTGAGCCTTCTCTCGAGAGTTGAGTTTCAAGTTCTGTTATTTCTGTTTTTAAATTACATAGGTGAGACGCCTGCAATTGCACTCGAGCTTATGAACGCTCGGGAAAACTTCAGTGTATATTCTGGGTTTTCTGATTTTCCGAAATATAAAATATCTAGTATAGTTTTAGTTGTTCCTAATCATCATATTTTCATTCTAAATCACTTCTAAAACAATCCTAACATGTTCTCATCAATTATACATTGATCTAGAATTTTTTTCTCAATTAATTCTTTTATGATCATTACTTTTCTTGATTTTTCTTAAAATATGTAAAAACAAAACCATCTTAGAAAATTCTCAATTCTTCAAACCAAGATCTAAATCAAAACCAACTAAGATAAAACATCTAAATCATATGGAAAATATGCAATTCCTCCAGTTTTCAAAGTGTTTGCTACTTGCCTCAAGAATTTGAAATCCATCTTCTCATTGAACCCAAAATTATAGCTACGTTTCTGTTATTATCGTGCCACACTAGGGATCTCCAAACATCATTTTCACCGTTCAAATTGAAGAACCATCAGTGAAGAACAAAACCTCCAAATTTGAGGTCAATCCAACAATTGAATCTCTCTAGATCGTTGTTTGCTGGTTGCTGTTTGGAATTTTCTTCGACTCCTCTTTTCTCTAAAGTCTCTTATTTTCTCTCTATTTTTCCAGCTTTTTGCATGAATTTTCTCTCTCATTTTCTCCACGCGGTTGAATTAATGGAGACCCTAAATCTTCCCTAATGCTTTCATTTTATAGAATCTCCCAAATACAAGTCCTAATTGGATTAGGAAACTTTCTAACTAGGATTACTAATTCTATTTGGAAAACTTTCCTATCTTATCTCTCCTAATTTCTCTTTTAAGAATTCCATACAAAAGAAACTCTTAATTTAATCTATTTTCGAGCTAATTTAATTCCTTATTTTAAAATATTACTAAAACACCCCAAAACTCCTCTTATCATCAAATTTAAGGCACCTAATTAAGTATAATTACAATTAGGCCCTTTTCTCATTTTTTTAAGCCATAAATCATGATATTTAAATTCAAATCTAACCCAAATTAAATTTAATTCAATATTTTCAATTCTATTAATTACTTAGTTAATTAATTTATTAATTGGCCTATTAAGAAAAGACTAAAATACCCTTTTCTTTACTTATCTTGAATTTAGACATTGGATCTCTTCAAAAAATGCCCATATTTATTTCTCATAATACTCTTGTCTTTAACATACACTTGAACTAATACTTATCTTCCCCAAACATCCATATTAGATTTACTCTCCCATTTCATCTAAATCAATTCTTCACTTTTCTATAAATTATTATCTATTTATCTAATTACTAATATATCTTTAGATTATAATGTTAATCCTCCAATACCTAAATTAAATCTTTACTTATCAATAAGTTTAGGCTTATTTAATTTATTCTCTAATATTTAGATTTATTTTATTATATTATTGTTATATTCAAAAATTCAAGATTTCACCCTTGTCTTTCCTGATTTCAGCTAACCCTATGAACTAAAGTGAATTGCTATTTAAATTTTTTTTCTACACCTAGAAATATCACTTTTTGGTCTATTTGACAAAGCAATTTGTTATTGCTGCTTCCTAATTTTTTTCCTACTTCCAGAAATTATTTTCTGGTCTTTATATACAACACAATGATAAGGACATAAAGGATACCACTATACAAAAAATAGTGCTAGAATTAAAAATATAAGAAAATGAAGAGTACTACACATAGCTTAAGTTATTAAGTAGATCTAGATTCAAGAGTTCAATGAATCCTACACCTACCACATTGTTTAAAGCCAAAGATTCTAGGCCATTGAATATATAGAACTGAATAGCAATCATTGAAGAACACCAATATTTCATATATACAACCTATACATAACCTAAAAATGAATTAAAATTTTCCTCACAATTATCTTTCTTCTTGCTATATATGTATGCTCACATCTCACATGCACATACAGAAGGTTATAATGGGAAAATCAACAATGCACTATAATCTTAAGGTCTCCACCCACCATGTGCTAGTGTGTGTGTGAGTACACTTATGCTGTTGTTTTCTTTCATGAGCTATATTTGTGATAGTCAGGTATCAGCCATAAGAATTGCAAAGCCATTCAAGACCAAAAAAACTTGATAAAATCAATGGGATGTAACCAGATCCAGTTTCTGTCGACCAAGGTGAAGAGTGATTGATATCGTCACACCAAGAATTATGCGATCTCATGGTGGAAAAAAGTTATTTAAATGTTTAAGCTAAAAACAAGGCATAGAATTTTTCACCAACAAAGACAACACGCATCCATCAGAGATTCAAAGGCTTGCATGCATCACAAAGTCATGGGCAGCCCTGTAAATATGTAATGCTGTAAATAAAGAAATAAAACCCTTCCTCTACTATTTATATTAATCTATAAGAATCCTAAACCAACCCTAATAAGCCCTTTTAATTAGGCTAACCCAAGAGTGGTCTAGTTAAAGTCTAACTCTTAATTAATTCCTAATTTTTCTCCACCTATTTTTCTACCAATACTATACTAATTAAATTTTCTTATTATCTAAACACTCCTTACCGCCTAATTTCGTGCCTAACACTCTCTTAAATCCTAAATATCACCTAAAACCCAAATTAGTTACTTTTCGTCCCAATTGAGACCCGAAATTACCTAATTACCCTTTTTCTATCTTTTAGGTTTTTATTACTTCTATTTAATTTCTAACTTAACTAAATAAATTATTTTCTTTTATTTTTAAATCTTAATTATTATTTAATGATTTATTTCATAATTACCCTCTTCTGAAAATTACCAAAATACCCTTTTAGGCAAATTTCCTTAAAAATTCTTCTTTATCTACCAATTATTAATTATTTGAATTATTAATCTTCTAAATTTTCACTTTTTATTTTTATGTATAGTTTAAGCTCATATTTTCTTTTATTTATTTATTTATTAATTTATTATGTAAAAATTCGGGGTCTCACAGATGGAAGGGGGTAAAGAGAGGTTTCGTATAAGGTAAAGGAGTTAGAGACAAGAAAAGATCACCAATCCTTCAAAATGAGCTACTGGAGCCCTTATATAGCCAAAAATAATGTAACCAAAATTATATTTCGGTTACACTATTTTGGAGTATAGCCGAAATTACATTTCGACTATACTGATTTTATTTGTAACCGAAATATAATTTCGGTTATAAACACATCAAATCAACATGATTTTTTCATAGGGATAAGGTCAGAAAATCTGGGAATCTTATCCTTAAAACCAAAATTTAATTTCGGTTATTTACAGATATTTTCCAGATTTGCCCCTTCTCTCTCCTGTATTCTTGAAATAATGTTGATTCTCTCATTAATGGGAGAATCCAGATTTTTTGATTTTTAATTAATTAAAAGAAGATAATTTGAAAATATTATTATTTCATTCAAGATATTTTGCATTTTTGTCCTTTTGTCCTTCAATTTGCCACGTGGATAGAGTTTCCGCATTTTGGCCCTCAAGGCTATTCGGCTCATTATTGGAGAATTTCAATGTGTCCGTATAAGGTATATGGTTGCAAATTTTCTTTTCTTTCTTTTAGTTGCCTCATGTACTGAATTTCTGCATTTATTTACAGTTTTGCCCTTAGGTTGTTCTGCTCATAACTTCTTCATATGGACTCCGATTCTAGCAAACTCAGTTGCAGTTGCATTAGAACCCTGTCGAGATTTCCTATCCATGAGGACAGAGTGTGGCAGCCAATTCAAGCTTGATCAAAAAGTCAATTTATGTTCCCTATGGTTTGACCTGCTTCAAGGTTTTGCTGTCTTTTAGCACATTTTGATTTGATCAAAATTTGGGTGCTTACAAGTAGGATGTATAAGTCTTTGGGTTTTGTAATCTCGAGAGATATTCTACTCAAAATTTGAAGAAAGAGGACCTTCTTATGTTGGCTTTAGTGATCTTTTTTGAATTAGAAATGCTAGCTGCTAGAAGGTTTGGTCAGGCATGCTATTTGCTGAACCATGTATTCCAATAACAATAACCAGATAGGTAATAGAGAATACACACTCATTTCTTCAATTAAAAAAGCCATTTAATTGCTTTTATTTGATTTTTGTTTCTAAATATGTTTTTAGTTAGTCATTTTTGGAGCTTGGTTAATATCATGCATACAAAGATTATGACTATTCACGTGTTGCTAGCATTCCCCTGCCCTGCAATATAAAATTTAAAATCTTTTGGTAAATGCTTTCTGATATTTTGGTACCTAATACAACATACCCAATTAACAGAGAACTTGTGCCGTTTAATTTGCAATATGTGAGTTTTTTGGTTGAACTTTTAGATGGAATGGAACTATTTTTAAGTGTGAAACGAATTCTCTAAAACCCTTCAAAGTTCAAAACTGTAATTTTATTGAATATTAATATTTAACTGTTAAAAATCAGCAGCTCTAGCATCCCCCTCCCTCCTTTTCTTCCCATTGAAACAAGGGTCACTCTGGTATAATGCTATTTACTTCAGATTTATTGTCTTGATTTTTATTATATTGCCCTAGGTTGCATCTAGTGTAACGCCCCAGATCCGAGTTACATAGAAAAACCCATAACTCATCTCCAGAGGTTAATATTTAACGCAGGATCGCAATATCATAGTGAAGGAAAACATGAATATAAAAATATAACTATAAAATAGAGTGCGCTAAAATAATCCCAAACTGGAATAAACTCACATGACCAAGAACTACCCGCAAGTATAGAGCTCTTCAAGAGTATCTGAAAACAAAACGAAAACAACGAGGTGAGATACGAATATCCCAGTGAGCAGCACATGCATACACAAAACCATTTAGTTCAGTTCTAAAAACATGCCACTGTGCAACACATATACGATGACGATAACACGTCTAATCCGAATAATCTAATAGAATCCCAATAATCCATGTGATATAAAATGCGGAAATCCATCATGTAAATCAAGCAATAACGTCGGTATCAAATCGTGCATATAGCCATAAAATCACGTATAACCCAAATATAAAACGAATCTAGTACCAATCTCATGTCAAACTTGATGAGGGAACCACGCTTGGTCTATGTACCTCATCCCAATACCATATCCGATGAGGGAGCCACACGGGGCCTGTGTTACCTCATCCCAACACAACACTCGATGAGGGAGCCACACGGGGCCTGTGTTACCTCATCCCAACACATCACTCGATGAGGGAGCCAGACGTCCTATGTTACCTCATCCCAACACAACACTCCGGACCAGAATAGAACTCATGGAACACCAAGAGATGTTTAGAACCCAAATAGACAAAACCCACAGTAATTCCTTTCTTTTACTCACCCAAAACAATTTTTACACATTCCATTCAGTACTTTGAAAATCATATAAAACTTAGAACAAACAAACCATAGACTAGAAAACAGCTAATAAACATAGATAGAATAAAATTACTAATTCATGATGTCAAATAGAAATTTACTCCCTACACTCATGTGAACCCCACTTTCTGAGACTCAACAATCCTACCCAACTTTGATTCAAGGACCTCTAAATGTTTTTAAACAAATAAAACAATTCTATTATCCTAATATAGTGTTTGGCAAAGAGGTTGAAGCCTCAAAGTCTCAAAAATTGGCTTGGATTTGTCAGACGCACGTTTCTAAAAATTCTGTTGGGTGCGCTGACCTCTGGCGCTTGGCATGAGGTCAGCACCCACTCGGCGTAAACAAAACAAGGCTCGCACTAACTTAAAATTACGTGGCGCTAGGTTGGCGCAAGATCGGCGAAAACAAAACAATGTCTCGCGCTAACTCAAACCACTTGGCGCTAGGTAGGTGCCAACTCAGCGGACACACCCTGCAACTCGCCACTCTCTATAAATCCCAAAACTCCATGACTGTCCCATTTTCTCACCTCTGTAACGACTTTCCTATACTTATACCATCTTCAAAAGACTATTAGACGTGATTCAAATTTAATCTATCAACATATATATTTTCGCCTCTAAAAGTATTCCAAAGAAAAACCATGTGCGAATCGGTATTTTCCGAGATCATGCATACGGCTAAACCCAATAGATTAAACCCAAAAACATCATATTAAAACGATGCTACTTACATGATAGGAAGAACCCCATGATCGATTACTTGAAATCCTCTTCAGACCTCGCACTGCAACAGCTCCAAAATCACTTCAATGAGCGATCGGTGTTCCAAATCTCGATTCCTGATCGCACCCCAATCCACCTTGCCCTAGTTTCTTGATCGAGAAGAGCAACAGCCGCAACCTCCCCCTCCGAACAAAACGAGCTAAACCTAAACCCCCAAAAATTGCTACTACTTATAGTGGTCGCTTGCGCCCTAAAACCACCTCATGATCTGTTGCGTGCTCACCCACCGCAACATCCTACCTAGGCACCCACCTACTCTCTGATTTAATTTCGCCATGCCACCAAGGCTCACATTAGCCCCTTTCAAATTATAATAAATTTCAACCACACTACTATTAATTTATTTAAAACAATATTTGATGCCCACTTACCTTAATTTAAAGTCTTCATAATTTAGGCTTGGGGAAATTCCGAGATTACCCCACTTGCTCTAACACCAAACCACCAAAATCCAAATCCATGGAAGTCCAATAACCAAAATTTTCCCATTTTAATAATTCATCCTATTTAAATTTTGAAATTTAACTCCAATTAATTTCCCTTTCTCTGTTTCTAAAGTTTTCCACTATTTAAATAAATAAAAACATAAAATCTAATAATTTTTAATGTTATTAAAAATTCAGGATTTTACATCTAGTATCATTGGTGATGAAGAATATTCTTCCTCTTTGATTCGAAGTTCTTTACTTAGGTTCAAGAAGGGATGATAATGAAGGAACACGGGGAAGAGATGGGAGACGGGGCAGATTGGATTTTTTTGTGTTTTTGTGTGTCCTTTTGTGTGTGTGGGTATGTAAGTAAGCATGCCAATGTGGTTGCTTGTACCTGACAGCATATGTGTGTGTACTCTTGAATGAATGGTAAATATGGAAATATAAAAATTGTTTGGTGGCAACAAGAACTTTTAGACTTTGATTTTGATTGACTGAGTTATATGATGTTCTCTTGAAGAACAGAATAAACTGTGTAAATTATCCCTCCTATAAATTAATCTAGTATCTGGGCCCCACCCTTCCTCTTCTGCCTAAGATCCCTTTTCTCAAATTTTTTTAATTGGTTTCATCTTTGTTACTAAAATTAGTTGTGTTTTATCTTATTTTGTTCAGGAATAGGATATCCACTTGCTAAAGAGTTCTTAAAGGCAGGTGACAATGTTATAATTTACTCCAGATCAGGTGAGGTTTTACTGTTTTATGTTTTTAAGTTGTCCCTTTAGCACACACTTTTTGCTTCATTGTTGGGATTTGTGAGCATTTGTGTTCTAATACAAATTTATACTATAATATGAAGTGTTGAATGAGGACTCTAAATCAGATAGCCAAGTTGTAATTACCACCATTTTAATATATGGCAATACGCAAGATCACATATGGATTTATATCCCCTCTAAGGGAAAGGGGAGGGTTATTTTCCTTTTTTTTTTTAACATGTGGTCAACTCTCATCATAAGGCTATCCTAATTACCAATTGTGGGTTTTAACAGTCGAGTGTTTAATTTTTTGTTCTTTCTGGCAGGTGACAATGTTATAATGCATTTTCCAACAAATTAAGTTGTATAATAAAAAAGTTAAATTCAACTACAAGATAAATGCTAGTATTGATAAATGTCCAGTCCCATTCATCATCAATCAAGCTCTAAAAGAAAACAATATCTTCTTCTCTGAATCAAAAAATAGTCCTCCAGATCAAAGCAAAACATATTGAGCTCTACAAGCCTTTCACTTTTTGCATTTTGTCTCTAAAAATTTGCTCATAAGATGGAACTAATGCAAACATATATTAAAAAGGGGAAGGCCATAACAATACCTTTTTTCTATTATCTAACCTAAAACTTCTCTAACTACATAAACACACAATAAGTACTTGGACATTCTACATCACCATCTTCAATCCTGCGGTGTAAAGGTTTGATGAAGATCAATTGGGGTACGACCAAGTTTATGTCAAGAGAGGATTTTATCCATAATTCCTACACAATAGAACACCATCTTCTATATAAAAGTGGAACTTGAATAAACCCAAAAAGCATGAAACAGAGCATTCTTAAGTTGTAAGAAGGAAGATCCTCATCTATATAAAAAAAAAGTAGTACATTAGGAGTGTCAGAATTATGACTACATTTTCTCCATCCCTACTTGTGGGCAGAACAGAATATATTTAAGGAACCATAAATATTTTCCTTGTTAGATGAGCTCATGTCTTGGAGTTATTCCCAGTGGAGTCACTTTTGACAATTGATTACTCGACCTTGGTCCAAGCAAAGCCAACATAAGCATTCCTGTTTTGAGAACATAGCCTATGGTGTTAAAAAGGTTAAATAAATTATACCAATGCTAGCAATATTATGATCATGGAGCTCTTAGCAAGCTTCCTGATATCCCTGGCATCCTGTATTTGACATTCCAGACCTCCATTGATGAGCTTTGAAGCAAGTTCTTGAATTAGGGCTTGTTTTCTCTGGTTCCACGAGTCCTATACCTAACTCCTCATCATCTTACTGCGTCCCATCGCATACCACCCTCCAATCCAATATAATACACGATAACCACACTGGAAATAAAAACAAAAATGGGAGTGTAGATTGAGCGGAGGAAATAGAAAGGAAAGTGGGGTTGTGGATTGTGCACAGGAAAAATGGAGGAAGGAGAGAAACGGATTGTGCAAAGGAAAAATGACGGAAGAGGAAGAAGAGAAACGGGTTTTGCAACTGCTTTTCTGATGCCTCAAAACGAGATTGGGTACGTTTTAGTGGAATAGGTGGAATAGGACTAGAATAATGGACTTGGTGGATTCAAAGGGGTTTTATTGTTTCTTTTTTATTCTTACAATTTTTTAAGATGGTTTTAAACATGTTTTGATCTCTAGAATTGTTCAAATTCACATACAATATATTTTGGCTATTTGATTGGGTATTTGTAATTTATTGAATCTTGTGGACTTCTGAAATATGATGGTGTAAAACCCCAACCCGAATTATATCTTAATTATTAAGCTTAATTATCTAAGGTGGGATTATTAGACTAATTAAGTACTTGTGTTATGAAGATGGGCAAATGTAGATTATACTTAAGGATTTAGGGAAATCAAATTGAACTTTATCAAAGTTATTAAGGTAAGCTTAGTTAGTGCTATGTCTTAATTAAAATTAACTAAGGTATCCTCCAATTAGATCTAGTGAATTGGAAATCAAATTCTGAAAAATGAGAGTTAAGTGTACCTAAAGTATCTTATACAAATACCCAAGGTACTTCTCAAGTGTACCTAAAGTGTCTCCAAGGGATACCTAAAGGTACCACCCAAGTATACCTAGAGTACACCCAAGTATTACCCAAGGTACCACCCAAGTATACTTAGAGTACACCAAAGTATTACCAAAGCTACCCCTTGTATTGCCTAAGGTACCTCACTTGTATTGCCTAAGGTACCTCACATAGATACCTAAAGTATCCCCTAGTATTGCCTAAGGTACCCCACTTGAATACCTAAGGTACCCCCTTGTTTTACCTAAGGTACACCCCCTTGTGTAGCTAAGCTCCCCCTCTTATATAACTAAGGTACCCCTTTTATATAACTAAAGTACCCCCCTTATATAACTAAGGTACCCCCCCCCCCCTTTTGTATAACTAAAGTACCCCCCCCCCCCCCCCTTATATAACTAAGGTACCCCCTTTGTATAACTAATAACTTGAAGAATAACCATAGATTTGCCATTATTTATAGGTTGAAGTGTTCTAGAACCATGTAAAAAGTATTCTTTAATGTTTATGAAGCTATTCCCAAAGCTTTAGAGAAAACCTTCGAAAATCGTAACTATTCGTCAACTATGAAAACCCTGATTTTTGGCTTGGTGCCTGAAGTAGAGTTCGAGCCTCCTTTCAAGCGCCCAACCCATTTTAACACCTAAAACCTAGCGCTTGAAGTACTGCTCAAGCGACAGTTCGAGCGCCCATGTGATAAGAGTCAAGGAGAACACTTAACCATATGTGATCCCAACCAGATGTGACATCCCCGAGCGTTGTAGGATCCCAACCATATGTGACATCCTGGCTGCCTGAGTGGGCGGGTGAATGGGTAATCTCACAAGGCCAACTACATGGAGAGGATGTGCATATGGTTAGGATCCCACAACGCTCGGGGATGTTATAAGTAATCTTGTGATCCCTTACAAAGCAAGAGGCCTTTTAAGGTATAACAAGAGACTAAATCCCCTTGGAACCCTGAAATTAAGCGTGTTCGGGTGAGAGTAGTGCTAGGATGGGTGACCACTGGAAAGTTTTCTTGCGTTATCCCTTGGGAACAAATCCGTGATGACCCATTAGGCCTAGAGCAAACAATATCTTGATGGGTATGGGTCTAGGACATTACAAATGATATCAAAGCCTACCCCGACCGAAAACTGTGCAGGTCTAGCCCAACACAAGGACGCGTTGTCCCATGGTGGGGAATATGTGACATCCTGGCTGCCTGAGTGTGCGGGTGAATAGGTAATCTCACTGGGCGAGCTACCAGGCGAGGATGTGCATATGGTTGGGATCCCACAACGCTCAGAAATGCTATAAGTAGTCTTGAGATCCCCTACTAAGGAAGAGGCGCCTTTTGAGGATAAAACTGTGCGGGCTGAGGTCCAAAGCGGACAATACCTCGCTGGGTTGGGTCATTACAACTCAGCCTGAGTTTTTTTATGCCGAGAGATAAATTTGGCCGCCCGAAGCAGGCTCGAGCAACCATTCAAGCGCCCAAGACAGAAAAATCATATTTTTCCAATTTGAGTTGATTTTCACTACAAAATTGTTTTTCATCAAATCCAACCTATGTACAAGTAAGATTTAGGTATTTAGTAAGTGCTTGCACAGGAAGTAAATTAAAATTCAATAAGTTGACGAGTTTGTGCACATTTTCCTAAATTGGATACTTGAGACACTCTTAGTCCCAAACCATTATAGAATAGGTTTATTTGAATTCCACCACTTGTAACATCTCTCTAAGACCATTCTTAAGGTGTCTCTAAAGACCAATTATAATAAGGAGCTCATATTAAATAATGGTCCATCTTGTCCTTTGATTTAGTACATTTTGAGGTTTAATGAGGATCTTTTCACTTGTAATGATTCTAAGGAATTCTATATAGGTAGCTCTCATTCCAAACTACTTGTAAGAGATTAATTTTTTGAGAACATGTCCCTAGTCAAATTTGAATGTTTGAACTGTGAACTATGATTTGAATCACTTTGTTTTGCATCGGATTTGTGGTTGCGTTTTACTTCACTCAATGTTGCTTTGGTATTTTAAAGAAATGATGTTTTTGAAAGTAAATTTACTAAGTTGTAAACCATGCTAAGATGGTTGAACTGTGGTTGTTGTATGGTTTGGTGGGCTTGGTTGTAGAATGGATCCATGTCTAAGCCAAATAGAGTTGGAATGACTTGTGTGATAAATGTCCAGCATGTGATACATGGATTCTGGGGGTTGTGGACGGCCGTTCACCCTAACTCATGAGGGGCCGGGGGTAGTGAACTTGCTTCCACCTCAGAATGTGCCACAACAACCCGTGAAATCAACTTGATGGTCTAATAGAGATCACTAACTTGCTAACTAGTTGGACTGGGTTGTACTTGCCAACTCATACATGTTTCATGCTTGAGTACTCCGCTTTGGAAGAGCGATCCTAGCTAGATCTTTCCCTATAAGACGTGAGGTGGCGAATTGGACATTTGTGTTAAATCGTTGTTATTTGTTGAGATTTTACGGAGATCGTGATTCGGATTAATCTGATTTTATCTGCTTATGATTTACGATTCCGCAATGGTTTTAACTGAAATATTGTTTATATGAGCATGCTATTTTATTGTTCGAAAATTGCATAAACTGTGCTTATCATGCATTGTGCTACTTACTGGGACATTTGTCTCACGCGTGTTTTGTTTTTATTGGTTGTTTTAGATTCCGCTGGTGAGCTGCATACTAGGGCAGATCTTGAGGGTAGGCTTATGTACAAGCCAGAGCATTTCTACCCATAGTAGGATTCTTTTATGAGATGTTATATTGTGTTCTGGGGAAATGTAAATGTAATGTAAATATTACTTTGGGATTTGTAGACTAGGGAGTTAGTTTTGAGGATCTACTTTGTATATAAATGTTCATGTGGAAAGCAGTGGGACTAAGTTTTTAATTGACTTTTTGAATACTTAGATGTTGTTTTGGAGATTATTGATGAATTCCATGTTTCTTAGTCATGCACTCTGATAATTACCTTGTAATTGCCCAGGATTAACTGTGATAATCAGGTTCTATTGGGCCCATAAGTAGGTCTTGGGGACGGGTTAGTGCCGTGATAGGGCAAACCCTGATCTGGGGTGCTACAAAAACTCTCGAATATATTAATTCCCTATCTTTATTAGTCTTTTTCACACACAAAAAAATGAATATGATGGACTGGAATGATTAAAACATTGATTTAGATGCTCTTCAAATATTTGTATGAGCCTAGTAAATACATATCTCCTTTACATCGTTTAAAAATCTCTTAGCTCAACCTTATACTACTAGTCATTGAATCTCTCTGTGGTCCATCATCCTTTGCAAGGTTGCATTCCTCTCTTCAACCTATTTGCTTAGTTTCATCACCTTGTCTACTCGCTATACAGCCCTATTCATTGGATTTCTCATACCATTACATTCTAACAAACAAGAGTATTTATCACCCCAAACAAAGCCGAAATTCACAAAGTTAAAGGCACGCACTAAACATGTTCATGCAGCACAGTGACATAGTAGAGAACACAACTATTTAACAATCCGCTCAGCATTTGAGCAAATATATCGATCCCAAAACATAAAATCTGGTTGTGGGACCCAGTCATGAATTCTACAACCACGCTCCTCAAGGAGATCTAAAAACAAGAGACTAGACACAAATAATGCAAGATCCTCAAAAATTAGTACTAAGAAAGCATTATTTGCTTTTGTTTCAGGATATTAAGCAAACTGTGATTGATATTGTGAAGATTTTAGAAGAAACAAATTATTTTTCTCCACATGTTTTCCTAGCAAGTATAGTGTTCACTGCTATTTTTCCAGCTTCTTCAATTGGTTGTTTCTGATGTCTGATCAATGTAATCCATGACAACAACTATTTGACTGCACCGAAGTAACAAGCAGGTGGATGCCAATAAACCATCCCACTGTTTCTCTCAATTAATTTTCTCTCTTTATTCCCCAAATTATCCTTATTGTTTTTAGGAACTTCTCTATAAGGGAATTCTTCTTGCAATGTGACTTTCTAATCTCTATTATATCTGTTATCTTTTCTTTTCAATCCCTGTTTAAGAATCAGACAAAATTACACCAAAGGAAAAAAAGCTGAGATTGCAGGTTGTGTTTAGACTGGTTAGGATAAGCAATTTTGGTGATGTTGATCAAGTTCTAACTAAAATAATGAATTACTACATTAGTCGTAAAATTTTTAATGTTCAGTCTCCAATACCTACAAATGCTTCAACCCACTGAAAATACATAATTAAGGTCAGTTTATTATATGACAATCATGAGAAATTATTGCATATCTTTTGCACTTCATTATTCCACCTCACTTTAGTCGCAATTACATTTGAACTATCACCTCCTACTCTTTTGACTACTACCATCATGGGTTGGGAGTTAAAAACCAAGACCATTGATAATATATATCCAAAGGTGAGGCAAAACACAAGTCAACAATGTGGCCTGTATCATGGAAATCACTTAAGAAGTAGCAAACAAAATTATAAAAGATCACTATATATAAAACAACACAAGTTCAGTTTACACATGATGGAAAGGATTTGAAAAAACTATACAACATGAATTTCTCATTACAAGTTTGATTGGTTCGGTGGTGGAACAAAGTGGCAATTTAATCCCAAATTAGTGACTACAACAAAGGCATCTTCATTATGTTTGGCAAGTTGTTCCAGATTTTGTTTAGGAAAAGAGGAAACCCAAAATTTTGGGTTGGGAATAAGGTCCTGGCCCTATTTCTGCCATAGACTCAGGGATGCTAGAACTCCATAAACTAATTTAATGAAAATATAAAAATCAAACATCAAAAGTATAAAAAGTTCTGGCATTGTCCATAAACTAGACCAAAAAATAACAAAAGAGACAGAAAGAGTACATTCATATGCTGACAAAATTCGACCTAGAAGTAAATTAAATTAGTTTCAACAACACATTAAGACCCTACAACAAAGCACCTCTAGACCAAAGAAGATATAAATTTCACAGAACAATCTGCTTGGAAAGGATAGAGAAGCAATAACTGAAGAACACATAAGATCAATTGCGCGCAACCAATTAAGCTGCAAAAATCCCACAACAATATACTTTTGTGCCCTTAGTTAAGTTGATTTCATGAGATGTGTATGTCTGCAATTATAGCCAACTGAGCATAGAAACTTAGAAACAACCAATCTCAATGTCCCATCAAGGATCAAGGAAGATAGATAGTATCGTCCATGTTTTCTTCTACAGATTTATGAATTTTGGAAGAAGAAGAAAGTAAAAAGGGGATTGAGGTTATCTGAAGCTGCTAGGAGAGTCCTCCGATGGTGGTCTGAGAATAGCAAATCAAGAAGAAAAGCAAAGAGGCAAGAAAAAAAGGAAAAAAAACATTACAAACATACCTTTCGATTGACTGAGAATAGCAAGTGTGCAATCTGATTGGTCGAAGGAAGACGTCCGATAGGCACTGAGCATAGGGCTGCAACTTAGTCCGGGTAAACCCGAACCAAAGCGACTTTGGTTCGGTTTTTTGATAGTTCGGTTCGGTTTTGGTCCATAAAAAATTAATCCGAATTAAATCGATTCGGTTTTGGATTAGGTGTTCAATTAAACCGAACCGAACTATAATATTTACCTAAACCGAAATGAAACCTAACCTAATTATTATATATAATATTAAAATTTATTAGTTTACCTTTAAAGTTTAAAAATTTTACAAGCCCACCACTCTCTTATAAGTATCTCACATTCTCATTCACACAATTTGTTCAAACCCTAGAACCCCCGTTCAATCTCTCTCTCTCTCTCTCTCTCGTCTCTTTCCCTCCCTCCCTCCTCGTCTCTCCCTCCTTCCCTCACTCTCGTCTCGCTCCCTCCTTCCCTTTTTCTCTCCTCTCTCCTTCTTCTCTTCTCTCTCTTCCTGTTCATCGGCGACATCATCGGATGCTTCTAGTTCATTTATAATCAAATTTATAGTGGCCATTGATAAGTTTGGTTGCACCATTGACGTCTTCTGACGGAAATCGCTTGGAGCTTTCTCGTGTTGCAGATTACCATCGGTTCTAACGGATTGAGAGAAGCTTTGCAATTCAAGTTTCTAAGGTTTGTGATTTCGACTTTCGAGCTATATTGCATATTCTCAAATCTATTTCGCCTTGAACGGAGAAGATTATAGATGATTTAAAATCTCTATCGAGATTTCTTAAAGTGAGGTCGTCGAAGATCTAGCTTTTAAAATTTTTGTAATAAATATCTCTATTTGGCCGTCGAAGACCTAATTAACGCATTTTGGAATCTCTTTAATCAGGGAAAGGTTCTTCTTCCGCCGCTACTCGGATTTTAGTGGCGATTCAAGCTTTTCTTGACAACCTAAGGCAAGAACTAGGCCTGTATTGCAAACATCCTCAAACACCATTGCAGAAAAATCCATCCGAGATTAAAGGATTGGAGGGAAGAGAAGATGGGGTACTTGTTGAAAAGAAGCTGAGGACCAACGAGCGAGTTTACAATTGTTTCAAACTGAGTGTTTTTGAGTCAAATGGTTGTATTTGTTAGTTGATTTACCTTTTTGAAAAGGTTAAGGTCCAATTTTGTTGATCTTGTATCAAAATAGGGTTTATTGCTTTTCTGGTATTATGTTTAAGGGAAATAGTGGGGTGGGGACGTTTGCTGGTGGGGAAAGAAGGAGACAAGTGTGGGTTTTTCTCTCTCTCTTTTTTTCTTTTTTTTTTTCTTTTCTTTTTTTTTTTTTTTTGCCAGAAATACGGTGTGAAGAGGAAATGAGCAGGTTTAATCCAAACCGAATCGACCTCATGTAATTCGATTCGGCTCGGTTTGGATTTCGGTTATTTTACTTATTTTCAGTTCTGTTTTCGATTTTATGTTTTCGGTTCAGTTCGATTTTGCGTTGATTACATGATGTTTCGGTTTGGTCTTGGGTTGACGTCAACCCGGACCAAACCAAACCAAGTTGCACCCCTAACGGAGCGTATGCAAGAATACATAACAAAAAATGATTCAAATAGAGGCGAGAGTGAGTTGCTTTGTAGTTTCATTTTTTATCGATATAACAAAGAGAAAAAAAACCACAAATGCACCTTTGGAGATGAACCTGTGCGTTTACAGTACCAGCAAATAAAGTGACTCTGATCAAATTGTCTGCTCAAATCAACGATTTGATCCTCTCTTTCTCTCTCAGTTTTGTCCCAATTTTCAAATCTCCCTTTCTCTCTCCCACCAGAATCACAAGTTGCCCTAGAGAGGAGCGAGTGCTTCTCTGGTTTTAAGTTTGATCAAAACGAGAAATATCAGAAGATACTCAGTGAGACCCGGTTTGAAATCATTCAGAAGATAAAGGAAAAGAGAATCCAGCCTTTGAAGTCATCAAAATCTCAATTCCACAAGACTTGAGCTACTCCCATGGAAACCACACACTGAGCTTTCAAACGAAATCAATGAAACTCTGCAAACGACAAGTGCAAAAACTCTAAAAACAGATTTTCTTATCAGGAGATTCTGATGATGAATCTGAAACTCTCAATTCCAAAGAACTCTAACTTTTCGTGCTTGGCCAATTAAAATATTGGAAGATGAGGCTAAAACAAAGAAGAGCTCCTAAATTAATCAGATCGTCAAATTCAACACCGTTGCCAACATTTCTTTGTACCGAGCAGAGCTACTGGACTATAAGCAAAAATCCGCTTCAAGATCATCAAAAATGGATTCAGGAGAGGAAAAGCAGACGAGAAGTTATCGAAGTTTCTGCAATTACTTTTCTTCTCTGTTTTAAGTTTCCAAGCTAGCGCGGGAAATAAAAGACATGCGTGGTGTGTCCTCGAAACTTAACAAGTGCTGCAAATAATTTTTTAATTGAAGAAGATTTTTTTAGTTAACGCCACAAATACTTTTTAAGGATTTTTTTTTATTAATGTAAATGTTAATTTCTTTAACGATGAACATTTAAGTAAGTCACCATATGATATTTACCGCGACGTATATTTGTGTTCGCTGAAAAATTTTTGTCGTGAAAAAATTAATTTTTTGTAGTCAGACATGTTTCCATAAACAAACCCCATCACATTCCCAACAAACGACAAAGAACCATACTGACAAATGTGATTAATACCTCCCTTATCACTCCTTGTAAAGTTTGAAGTAAAGGTATTGAGAATTATCTCTTTTCTTTTTGTTTTTTGTGTACACTCTGTTTACAATTTATAGAAGTTTTCTCTAACTGCAATGCTTTTATGTTGACGACATTAAAGGAGAATTTGATTTCAAAAATAATACTATAATAGATTCTATTTTGACTGCTGTGTTTCCTGGAATTATGCACAAAATCGAGCTTCTTCTTGACTCAATCTGTTTGAAATCTTCTACTTCAATATGCCTGACAATCAAATGTGAATGTAACAAACAAAACTAGCGAAGTATTGTCTGCTTTAGGCCTAAACCCGCACGGTTTTGTCCTCAAAAGGCGTCTCGCTAATTAGAGTATTCTCCTTGACTCTTATACTTACCGGGCATTTATTCATTTCCGATGTGGGATTAGGATATCACAAGGAATCTCGTGGACATGAAGAAATCGAGCTGAAGCAAGTGGTATAGTCAATAAATCAGCTTGTTGGTCATGAAAGGAGATTAAGCAAACTTGAAGTTTCTTTTGCAGCACTCGATCATCAACATGATGTAAGTCGATTTTAATATGTTTTATTCTTGCATGAAAAAACTAGATTAACCATTGGAGTTCGATAGCAGTATTGGACAAGGACTTGTACTCCAATTCGGTGCTGCTGCGAGCTACTGTTATTGGTTGCTTACAACTCTAGATGATAAGATTTTGACAATGGAAAAGACAATTGGCACCGATAGGGCGTCTATGATCTTGATCAAACACTCCCCCAAATTTGCATCTAAGTAGCCTTGCAAGGTGTGTGATGAATTTATGGAGAAGAAGAAACCATAAGAGAAATTATGTTTGAGATATCTCAAGATATGCTTCACTGCTTGTGAGTGAGGTTTCTCTTGGTTGGTGCATGTACTAGCTGGCTTTATGAACAAAAAAGGCTATATGTGGTCTTGTGAAGGCCAGATATTGTAGACTTACTACAGTGCTTCTATAGATTGTTATGTGGCCTACGAACAAGGTAACATCTTGGTCGATCCTTCTGGTTCACCAAACCAAACTGATTAATTCCTTATGACTTTATTTAAATTAGCTACATGCGCATGCAAAGTACTGCACATATGAAGAAAAAGATGAACAAGAGAAGAACGGTTTTACAACTAATTAATAAGTTTTTAAAAGATTGAAATAGTTTTTACTATTATACCCTTTTATTAATAAATCTTCACAATGATGTGTAAGGGCTGTTTTGGAAAGTCTCACATTGTGTCTAGCATGATTCCAAAGGAGCGCCTCGCGTTATATATAGTATAGATAGATTGTATTGTATGGTTATAGAGGCTAAGTTCTTCCTTAAAAAAAGTGTCAACACCTTTATTAATAATGAAAATCCATGATCACACAATACATAAAAAGAAAAGATGGGCTGCAAGCACACTCCGACGGGGATACCACCTGACGTGAAGATTAACACAGGTTCAAACCCAAAAAAAGAAGAAAAAAAAGAAGAGATGATTTCAAATATACATATATTCTAAGGCAGTATGAAAGTCCATAGGAGCTCCACCATGTCGCTGGGGTGCAGGATGACCTAAAAGATTGAATGCTCAAGGCATTACTTGTGGGTGAGCTTTCTGATTATTTCAAAGGGTTGATTGCGAAATAGGTCTGCAGCATGGTTAGTACAATGACTAGAATTGCAGCAACAAATGCCACAAATGTCCAAGGACTGCTGAAATGCGTGTTCCATGCTTCAGCCATCCAGATGTTCTTCTTATTACTGCAATGCTTTTCAATTCCATATATAGCTCCGGAATAAGCTTCAGGATCTGACAACAAGTCTGTTGCTATCTTACTGAATAGATGGGCAACTTCTTCGTCGCTGCCAAGGCGGTTGAGAAGTACGCCCTTGGATCTTAAAACTTTCACATCTTCAACCTCATCAATGAGTGAATCCATGAAACAAATATAGGAGGTGACTGCATAGTCAATACTGGAATCTGGGCATGTTTCATAAGCTATCAAATTTAAGAACTTAGACTTGAAGAAGTCATCAACGACAACTGGAGGAAGTGACAAGCTTCCAAAGATGCGATGTGATTTGAAATGAACATCCTTTAGAGATGATGTACCGCTCTTCTTGCAGCGGACCCCGGCTGTTTCCAGCTCCTTCACAGACCGGAACGTATAATCAACGATGGTGGTATGTTTAGATGAAGTATCCAGGGCAGTCTGTGGAGGGGATGGATGATCATTTCCAACGAGCCCAGTCCACATAAGATCGAGGAGGTGAAGCGGCTTTGCAGCATCAGTTTGTTCTTTAGACTTATCCTTCCCATTCTGATCTTGGGATGAAGATCCATGCTTTCGGCGCCTTCGACGGATACTAAGTTGCGTCCCGATGAACGTTTCTATGTTGTTTTTACCTCGCGTAGTCGTCAGCTGAATCAGTTCGTCGAGAACGATATAGGGAAGCTGGTTCTCTAGCAAGAACAAATCGCGTAATACATAGGCCACATGCTGAATGTTCATATGTATCTCATGGTACTTTCCTGAGAGACAGCAGTCAATGTAATGGAGAAGGAAACAGCCGTCGAGTAGCATCATCCTCGCAAATTCTTCATCACTGAAGTTAGCTGTTGATCCCTCTGCATATTCTGCCCTTGCTTTAGCGAAAGTATCCATTAATTTTTCCTGATCATCAATGTTCGGCTTCCTCAACAACTTCCTCAGAGACAGCGGCTTGAGCATTTCCACCAGCTGAAGCTCAGGTTTTCCATGGTGATAAGGGCCAATTGAAACAACCTTTGGCTCATAGCAATCCTTGTTGGACTGGTTTTCTCGCAGCAGCCGTGGCACGAGTTGTATTTTGGGCTTTTTGATTGCATGTGGTTCCCGCTTTTCCTGCGTTTGGTCACTCCAGATGGAGATGAGCCAGTCTTTGTTACTTTGACTTGAACATGAGATCCCTTCCATGTTGGAACACAGGTGTAATAGGATGTGGCAGTTAATAGTTGCCTGTAGTTATAAATAGTAACTCAAATGGAACCTTGTTGGACTAGCTCGAAAGTTTAGGAGGATTTTACTTTAATTTCCTCAAATGCCAAGCTTGGTATCGCTTATGTATTAAAAGCTAAAGTTGAATGAATGGCATATGGAACCATTATGTTCGACGTGTTCCTTACAAAAGAAACCAAGAATTAAATTTTTAGAAAAAACATGAAATAATGAATAAAGAAAAAGAAAAAGAAACAATGAAAAAAAAATTTATTAGAATCTTATAATTTCCAAATATTTAATAGATATAACAGCAAGAAATGATGACAATTTCTTTTGTGGTAGCCCTTTTTGGTTAGCAAAGAAGACTTCAGCTCTGATTACCTCTATTTTATTCATAAAATTTTGAAGCTAGGCTTATCATTTGATAACAGAAACCGTTTTAATTCCCTTGATAGTTTTTTTTTTTTTTTTGAGTTCATGGCATAATACATAACAAAGTAATTTGAGGTTGAGACAGGCAATATTCTTGCCTCTTTAGATGTCGGAAATCTACGGCGATTTTATGTTAAAGTGTGGAGGAGATCGAAAGAAAGTTATTCGATGTTGAAATAGTCAAAAAACTTCTTCTTCTTCTTTTTTGGGTTATTTGGAATATATATTCATGTACCATATTATCTCCTAAGCCTGTCAAGAAATATTTCAAATATATAATTATATTTCTATCTTATAATTCATTCACATTGCGTAACTTTTCGTATCAAATTCAAATGCATGCACATTTTTCCTACCACTTAATTTTAGATGGTTTTCCAATCCACCTGAGACTTCCAATTTTTTATTCAAAGTTATATCCTAGTATAGACTCCATTTTGTTAGTTTTGTATTGACTTGAGAACTCATAGTGGTGCAAAAATACATTTCATTGTGTGTGTCTTTGTTGTTTGTCTATTAGGAGATACAGACATAGATGGTTGCAAACGGATCTCATCCACTTCCAAACTACATGCGTGCAGTACTACACGTGCACTCCGCTAGTAATTTTTTAATTGAAGACAATTTTTTAGTGAAGGCCACAAATACTTTTTAAGGATTTTTTTTATTAATGTAAATGTTAATTTCTAACGATGAACATTAAAGTAAGTTGCCATATGATATTTACCGTGACATATATTTGTGATTGCTGCAAAATTTGTGTCGCGGAAAATTAATTTTGGTGGTGGGACTTGTTTCCATAGACAAACCCCATCACATTCCCAACAAACAACAGAGAACCATGCTGACAAATGTGATTGATTGAAGTAGAGGTATTGAGGAACTGTTATCTCTTTTCTTTTTGTTTTTTGTGTACACTCTGTTTACAATTTGAAGTTTTCTCTAACTGCAATGCTTTGTTTTTTGTGTACACTCTGTTTACAATTTGAAGTTTTCTCTAACTGCAATGCTTTGACATTGACAACATTAAAGGAGAATATGATTTCAAAAATAATACTATAATAGATTATGTTTTGACTGCTGTGTTTCCTGGAATTATGCACAGGATCAAGCTTCTTCTTGACTCAGTTTGTTTGAAATCTTCTACTTCAATACGCCTAACAATCAAATGGGAATTTAACAACCCAAAGTAGTAAGGTATTGTCCGCTTTAGGCCTAAACACGCATAGTTTTATCTTCAAAAGGCACCTTGCTAGTTAGAGTGTTCTCCTTGACTCTTATACCGTACCGGGCATTTATTCGTTTCCGATGTGGGATTCGGATATCACAAGGAATCTCATGGACATGAAGAAATTTAGCTAAAGCAAGTGGTTTAGTCAATAAATCAGCTAGTTGGTCATGAAAGGAGATTAAGCAAACTTGAAGTTTCTTTTGCAGCAATTGATCATGAACATGATGGAAGTCGATTTTAATATGTTTCATTTTTGCATGAAAAACTAGATTAATCATTGGAGTTCAGTAGCAGTGTTGGACAAGGACTTGTACTCCAATTCGGTACTAGTGCGAGCTACTATTAATTGTTGCTTACAACTCTAGATTATAAGATTTTGACAATGGAAAAGACAATTGGCACCGATGGGGTGTCTATGATCTTGATCAAACACTCCCCAAATTTTCATCTAAGTAGCCTTACAAGGTGCGTGATGAATTTCTGGAGAGGAAGAGACCATAAGAGAAATTACGTTTGAGATATCTCAAGATATGCTCTACTGCCTGTGAGTGAGGTTTCTCTTGGTTGGTGCATATACTGGCTGGCTTTATGAACAAAAAAGGCTATATGTGGTCTTGTGAAGGCCAAATATTGTAGACTTTCTACAGTGCTTCTATAGATAGTTGTGGCCTACGAACAAGGTGACATCTTGGTCGATCCTTTTGGTTCACCAAACCACACTAATTAATTCCTTATGACTTTATTTAAACTAGCTAGGTGCGCATGAAGAGTACTGCACGTATGAAGAAAAAGATGAACGAGAGAGGAACAGTTTTACAACTGATTAATAAGTTTTTAAAAGATTGAAACAGTTTTTACTATTGTACCATTTTATTAATAAATCTTCATAATGATGTGTATAGGGCTGTTTAGAAAAGTTTCACATTGCGCCTGGCACGATTCCCAAGGGGCGCCTCACGTTGTATATAGTATAGATAGATTATATTGTATGGTTACAGAGGCTAAATTCTTCCTTAAAAAAAGTGTCTAACACCTTTATTAATAATGAAATCCATGATCACACACAATACATAAGAAGAAAAGATGGGCTGCAAGCACACTTCGATGGGGATACCACCTGACGTGAAGATTAACGCAGGTTCAAACCCAAAGAAAAAAAAAAAGATGATTTCAAATATACATATATTCTAAGGCAGTATGAAAGTCCATAGGAGCTCCACCATGTTGCTGGGGTGCATGATGACCTAAAAGATTCAATGCTCAAGGCATTACATGTGGGTGAGCTTTCTGATTACTTCAAAGGGTTGATTGCGAAATAGGTCTGCAGCATGGTTAGTACAATGACTAGAATTGCAGCAAAAAATGCCACAAATGTCCAAGGACTGCTGAAATGCGTGTTCCATGCTTCAGCCATCCAGATGTTCTTCTTGTTACTGCAATGCTTTTCAATTCCATCTATAGCTCTGGCATAAACTTGAGGATCTGACAACAAGTCCGTTGCTATCTTATTAAATAGATCGGCGACTTGTTCATCACTGCCGAGGCGGTTGAGAAGTACGCCCTTGGATCTTAAAACTTTCACATCTTCAACCACATCAATGAGTGAATCCATGAAACAAATATAGGAGGTGACTGCATGGTCAATACTGGAATCTGGGCATGTTTCATAAGCTATCAAATTTAAGAACTTAGACTTGAAGAAGTCATCAACGACTACTGGAGGAAGTGACAAGCTTCCAAAGATGCGATGTGATCTGAAATGAACATCCTTTAGAGATGATGTACTGCTCTTCTTACAGCGGACCCCGGCTGTTTCGAGCTCCTTCGCAGACCGGAACGTATACTCAATGTTCGTGGGAGATTCAGATGAAGTACCTGAGGCAGTCTGTGGAGAGGATGGATGATCATTTCCAACGAGCTCAGTCCATAGAAGATCGATGAGGTGAAGTGGCTTTGCATCTTTAGACTGATAAGTATCCTTCCTTTGGCGCTTTCGAGGGATACTAAGTTGTGCCCTGATGAATGCTCCTATGTTCTTACCCGAATGTGGCATAGTCGTCAGCTCAATCAGTCCGTCGAGAACAATATAGGGAAGCTGGTTCTCTAGCAAGAACAAATCCCTTAATACATAGGCCACATGCTGAATGTTCATATGCATCTCATGGTACTTTCCTGAGAGACAGCAGTTAATGTAATGGAGAAGGAAACAGCCGTCGAGTAGCATCATCCTCGCAAATTCTTCGCCACTGAAGTTATCTGTTGATCCCTCTGCATATTCTGCCCTTGCATTAGCGGAAACATCTGCGAAAATATGCATGAAATTGTCCTGCTTAATGTCCTTCTTCCCCAACAACTTCCTCAAAAACAGTGGCTTCAGCATTTCCATCAGCTGAAGCTCAGGTTTTCCATGGTGATAAGGGCCAATTGAAACAACAATTGGCTCATAGCAATCCTTGTTGGACCGGTTTTCTCGCAGCAGCCGTGGCACACGTTGTATTTTGGGCTTTTTGGGTTTTTGTGCTTCCTGTTCTTCCTGCTTTTGATCACTCAAGATGGTGATGAGCCAGTCTTCGTTACTTTGACTTGATGAACTTGACATGTTGGAACACAGGTATAATAGGATGTGGCTGTTAATAGTTACCTGTAATTATAAATAGTAACTAAAATGGAACCTTGTTGGACTAGCTGGAAAGTTTAGGAGGATTTAATTTCCTCAAATGCCAAGCTTGGTATCGCTTTTGTATTAAAAGCTAAAATTGAATGAATGGCATATGGAACCATTATGTTCGACGTGTTCCTTACAAAAGAAACCAAGAATTAAATTTTTAGAAAAAAACATGAAATAATGAATAAAGAAAAAGAAAAAAAAAACAATGAAAAAAAAAATTTATAAGAATCTTATAATTTCCAAATATTTAATAGATATAACAGCTAGAAATGATGACACATTCTTTTGGGGCGGTAATTAACCTATTTAGTTAGCAAAGAAGACTACAGCTCTGATTACCTCTATTTTATTCATAAACTTTTGAAGCTAGGCTTATCATTTGATAACAGAAACCGTTTTAATTCCCTTGATAGTTTTTTTTTTTTTTTTTTGAGTTCATGGCATAATACATAAGATGGGCATGCAAACCTTTCTCCGGTTTAATTCCAATTCCAAAAGGTGAAAAAAACTGGGCAAGTGAGCAGGCTTTTTATAACTAGCAACAATATATAGGCAGATCCCAGAACATTTTGGAGGATCTTACTTTCCTGGACAGCCAAGCTTGTTATTAAAAAAGAGGAAGAGCTTACTTTATTAAACTGCCAAGCATGGTATTAATAGATATAAGTACTGGAATATCTTACTTTACTAAACATTCACTGCGTGTTGGGGATAAAGATGGATTCTGTGTTATCACCTAAAAGAAAAGTAAAAGAGCATTGCTGGCTGGACTGATATCACAGAATAGCATAATCTATGATGGGTATTTTTCTACTTGATTTACAAGTCTCTGTGGATGAGAATCTATGATTATGATGATGATGTCGATGACGACAACAATGGAGTAAAGACTCCTTTTTAAGTAGTGAGAATTGCATTATACAGATAACTCAAGCAGTCTTGTTATATAAAGATGGTTTCTACATTTGTTTCATTGGTTGTTTCTTTGTATGTTATCTTATCGTGTATAAATAAGTCAGTTGTATAAACAACTTCATCATATTGTTTTACAACTTTCTCCTAAATTTTATGTATCTCTATGGTATCAAAGTGAATGGATGTGACAATGAAACCAAGCACGAGGAAGTTGCTTAAGGCCAAAAAATCACCTTGCAAATGTGAAAACCAAATTTCCAAAATCTGAATCAACAAACTGTGCTAGCTAACTCATATTTATTTGGGGCTCCAATACGTTAATAACGTCGAGATAACGGATGAACCAGTAAAGAAAAATTGCTACAGAGACAATGTAATACAGTTTGTGTGGTTGGCTCTACTAGGAGATCATTAAGTATCATTTCAATTTAGAAATTAACTCACTATGGATGAAATGAGGAAGGAGCAAGAGACCAATAAATTTCAGAACCTGTTGATTTTTTATTGCATGACATTACATATTTCAAGAGTTGTGACTGCCTTAGGAATCCGATCGAACTAAAACAAAACAAGAAAAAAAAAACATAAATTTATTATTATACTAGGAGAGTTGTATGTATGTTTCGGAAAATAGTTTTCAAAATTGTCATGTGATGTGAGCCAAGTTGGAGAATGCTGTACATGTCTCTAATTAGGTGACTTGTGGTAGCGAAATGCCACCAGAATGCTGTACATGTCTCTAAAATAACTATTTAATAGGAAATTTCTCAATACCCATAGATGTGATTTTTCTATGGTAAATCATGATCTTTATCTAATCACATTGATGGTGGATGGTTATCTAGGAATTAAAGCTGGATTTTTTTGACTAAAATGAATTCTGTTTTAAAAAAATAAAAGATTAATAAAAACAGTTTCTAAATTTTTTATCACTGGTCTATTTGTCATCTACACTTGTAGGTAAAATATATTTAACTCAGTTGTACAAATAGCTTGATCATATCTCTATTGCTTTTCCAATTTCTTATAGATTTTATACATCTCTATGGTATCGAAGTTTGCTACAGGAAAATTGTTTGAGGCAGTGTAATGTCATCTATGATAGCATAGTGCAATCAGTAAGGAGGGATATCAAAGGATGAAATCCTCTGCACCTTTTTATGAGTCAACTCATTACACTTTGTCCTAAACTCATCCATGCACTTTGAAACGGTTGCTGCCATATATGGAGCATATGAGAGTTAAATACAGTTTTTTCATGCTCCCACGTAGCAACATCTTCCTCAAAGTGCGTACTGCAGTGCAGGGAAAAAGGTTTAAGAGGAATTCAAACGAGGAAAGGAACCATTACCCTCTAATCACACCTCACCCGTGAATTATCGTGTGGTAGACTATTGACCGGAGAAACGAGTCATCGGTTCCCTAATCTCTCTTATCGCATGGTGTAGTATTTTAAGGCCATATAAATCGTCGACACTACGTTGGTTCAATCTCTAGAGAATCCAAAATTGGTGCTTCGTTTTGTTTGTCCAATCTCGAGCTTTGGAGCTCTTTCATTCTTTGTAACAAACTTTCTTTAATTTGAACAGAATGGAACCTCACCACACTTTACTAGGTCTGATAATAGAATCTCACCATTATCAAATAATGAAATCTAACCAATACCGGAGAACAAGAAGAGTATAACCTCAAGACCCAACTCAAGAATTATTCTTATTCCCCCCCAGGTTACATCAGTTATTTATAAACATAGTTCCTATTTGAAATCAAATTCTAATCTTATCTAAATTAATAAAACATAACTAAAACAAATCTGGTCTTATCTTCAATAAACAGATCCTATCTAAAATTGAACACTACCTGTATCTGGACCCAAGGATCAAGTGGGCTCCACGTCTACATCAGGACCATTTCACTCAATGCACGATAAATGCCCACTCAAAGGACTCCTTAACCCTTACCATGTAAATATCCAATTCTTATCCCGTAAAAATCTAGGACCAACCAAAAAGATCCAACGTGAACTACCTTCTGCGTGCAGTAACATGCCACCTCTAAAGAGCAAGGTTTACAGTTTCGGTTTTTTGCCCCCAGCGATGCGTTTCGCTGGGGGAAATCGTTAATTTGTATCGTTGGCGAAACTGACCGAAATTTCGAACCAAACGGTCGGCGTGCCGAGCGAAACGGACCGAAACGGGCGGAACGGACGAAAAATGCAATTTTTTTAACGAAACGGGCGGCGTGCCGGCGAAACGGAGCGGCGTGCCGTCGAAATTTCGCCGAAATCCAAAAAAACATAATTTTTTATTTTTTTTGCCCATTAAAATTTTTCCGGTGTTTCAGCGGCACGCCGCCGAAATGCCGTTCAGTGCCCTGGGCGGCACGCCCAGGCGCCCAGGGCCACCGAAACTTAAAACCTTGCTAAAGAGTAAGTTTGATTAGTTAGAGCTACTTCATGGTACCCCAAACAGATTATCACACGGAATCGTCTGCCATTTCACTGAAGGCACAGATAAGGGCATCATTAATTTGAAACAAGGGTTGGTAAAAGCTTCTAATCAATAGCCAATATTGAAAATTCAGACCTATATAATGTTTACATTGGAATTCACTCAAAAACATGTCTTCCAAATTAATAGTCACGATAAAGCAGCACTTGCAATGTCTCAACTGCTTTATTACTTTACATCCGCACAGACTAATTCATCAACTGAACCTACAATCAGAACAGTGACATCATAAGATTTAACTTGGGGAAAGCTCTTGACTGCGTTTGGTGGCAGCAACAATGGCATTCATCAATATCCCGCGGAATCCACCCTTTTCCAACTCATGAATCCCAGTGATGGTTGTTCCCCCTGGTGATGCAACTTCATCTTTGAGCTGACTTGGACGCTTACCTGTGTTGACGACCATAGACGCAGCTCCAAAAACCTGCAGAAACATGGGTTTAGCTGACCAAATTTAGTTAAGATTCAAATTTCAGGCCAGGGTGCTTCTTCTGATGATTTAATATTCATGCACAACAAATGTTTGCAGCAGGTCAGGTATCATGAACCCTTAACAGGGATGACAATGTTATAGGGAACCAAAATTGAGAAATTGAAGTATAATAATAACACCTAAGATTTGACAAAAAAATTCATGGATATTGATATGTCTCCAACAAAAAAAAAGGTAATCAATTGAAACTAGTTATAGTTTTTAAGTTAATGGTCTATGGCATTTAGCACATTCAATAGCCAGCTAGGGTATCATTACCACGCTGAAGGCTAAACCCCACTAGCAAACCAGTTACGATCATGTAACAGGAAAAGAAATTTCCAGAACTAGCAAAGACAATCAAATGCTCCAAAAGAAAAATTAAAATAAAAGCAAGATAAGAGTTTTAAAAAAGACAATTTTTTAACTAAACTGATATACTCTTGGAACAAAAAAAAATTAACTATTTTAAGGTTTACATAAATAAGTGGCAATGGAAATGAACCACAGATTAATGAGAAATTTTGTTAAGAAATTGGGGACCTTCAAAAAGCCAAATTGAAAATAAAGGACAATTTATTTAACATGATTGTTATATCATTATCATTACTACGACATCAAACATAGCCAAACAGAATATTATGATCTAACAGCTTCACTTCTAACATGTTGAGACTTTCCACGAAGTCATAATGATTTAGAAATAAAAAGAACTTCTGACACATCCCTTCTAAAAGCATTCTGTTCACTATGAGTAAATCGTGTCAGATCACTGAAGAAGACAGAAGAATCAAACTCACAACAATCCAGAAACCACAACCACCACCAACCCCCCACCCAAAAAAAACACACAAAACAATCCAAAAAAGAAAAGAAAAAAAAAGGTATTAAACAAAACTTTTGATACATTCCTAAGGAAAAACATTTAGTAAATAGTAAGTGAATCGTGATGGAGCAATTAAGAAGGCAGACAAATCAACCGAAAACATAATTTGGGATAGCTGTTCCAGGTTACAGGATAAAGAGTTTCAGTCATTCATCCCTGGATATGGATCTCATCACAGTTATGGTTCAATTCTTCTGAGTGAGATGTCTCCATGATGTAGGTGTTACACAGATACGTGCATGGGTTTTAGGTATAGCCGTCAAGAGATGTCTGAAACCTTCACATTTGAAAATCCTGACACATGAATGCATTGACATTAAATTAAAAGAAAATAATACAAGTAAATCGTACTTGTGTTAAAGGAGGATGGTTCCATCAGGTCAACAGCCATTGTAAAAACTTTGCTAAATCTGAATATGACATGAATCTTAAATTAGACTCTTGTACACATGCTAAGGCGTTGTCCAGAAACAGCATGCTACAATTGAGCCCAGTTGCAGTAAAAAATGAGCAAGTGTTAGCTAAGGCATCTTCTGTAACGACATGTTGCAACGCCACTCGGTTGCAGTGGAAAGTGAGCAAAGGTTCTAGTGTCAAGTTGAAAGAATGCCAGCAAAAGAAGCTAATCCAAGGTATTAGGGTTCACTTAGGTACTTAGAATATAGGTATTATAAAATAAAGTAGAGTTTGTAGATACTATGAAGGATAAATATAATGTATTTGCAAGAAACTAAACAGAAAAGAGATAAGGCTGAGGAGGCTAATGAGTATAAACTTTGATGAAGAGGAAAAGGTTATAACAGAAATGGGTTAGGAATAATGGTAGACAAAAATATAAAAAAAAATATTATAATTAGTGATAAGAGAATTAACAATAGAATAATGTTGATTAAGTTAGTCATATGTCAAGAAGCTTTAAACATTATTAGCGCCTATGCACCTCAAGTAGTTTAAATAAAAGTATTATAAATCATTTTTGGAAAGAAATGGAAGAGCTGATACAAGGCACATCTGAAAGCAAAAAAAAAAAAAACAATATTTATAGGAGACTTAAAAGGTTATGTAATAGATGAGAGTAATAGAATTCATGGAAAAAGAGGCTTTGATCAAAAGAATGAAATGGGAGAATCAGTCAAGTTCACAGTGGCTTATGACCTTACTTTATCAAATACCTTTTTTCCAAAAGACAAATGAACATTTGGTGGAGTCCAATTAACATTTTTTTTTTCTCTTTTAAGAGTGACCTAGCTACTTGTAAAGATTGTAAAGTCATTCCAGGCGAGAGTTTAGCTTCACAACGTAGGTTAATAGTTATTGATATTTGTCTTAAGATTTAGGAGAAAGACGAATACATTAAAACAAACCCAAAAATAAAATGGTGGGAATTTAAAGGCAAGAATATGGTAACTTTTAAGAATAAGCTAATGAATGAGGTCAGTTGGGACCGTATGGATGATATGACTAGGATGAGGAATAAGATGTCCAATTGCATCAAAAAAGAAGTCTTAGGAGTACACAAGAAACATGGAGAAACTTGGTGATAGAGTGATGTCCAAGAAGCAGTTAAATAAAACTGACTATTTTAAAACTTGCCCCTGATTGCAATTAATTTCTGGTTAATCTACAGGTGGTGAAGTTGCTTGCTTACATTAGTGATAAGGACCTTTTTGCTGAATTCTATAAAAAAAGCTTGCCTGCAAACTGTTATTCAACATTAGAATAATGATCATCATGAAAGGATATTTTGGCAAAGCTCAAGCAGCAATGTGGCAAACAGTTCATATCAAAGATGGAGAAGATGGTCACAGATTTGACATTAGCAAGGGCGAATCAGACTAACTTTGGAGAATAAAGGAAACTAGTAACGAACTAATTTGATGCCTGAGAGAGAAGCGTCAGAGCTTCGCTTGGATGAAGGATGAGGACTACGATTGACGGTAGAATGGAAATAAAGAGTGGGGAAGATGATGGTGAAAACACATGGACAGCCGTTACAGGAAGACGAAAAAAGAAGATGAAGAATGTAAGCCAGTAGTTTAAAGGTAGCGTCAAGAGAAAGACGCTATGCATGCAACATAAGTTGATCATTTTTGAAGGCTGTGTTGAAGGCAAGAAAGTGAAGTTGCGGACTACAGCAATTCAGGGGAGTTGTTCTAGCTGGCTTGTATTTGAAAATGAGGAAGTGAGCAACCTGTTGAATGTTCTGGACAGGATGGAAGTTAAGGTGAATCAATCTAGACTGCCAGGTTCATTCAGCTCAAAAGAGAGAGACGCTTGTAGAGGAGCGCCAAAACCAGTGAGGGAAATTCCTTCGTATTTCCTATTCCGAGAAAAGTCAAAAAACCAATCATAGTTATTCTACCCATAACAAACCCCAACGCCGGGTCGCTATATGTGGCTAGCACAATCAAGTATGCGATAAACATGGACCCTTACTTGGTAAGGAAGGAGAGGAAATGGGACCTGCTAAATCTGATACAGAAGAATGAAACTCTAGGTTCAGTTCAAAACCATGGGTGCTTCCCTGTTCTTGCCATCTGACCCTGACAAACAGACTGGGGTTTGGCCATATTGTGCCTACAACCTTACTATACCAAATTTGGTCAGAAGTGGTAGAGAAATTGGTGGAAGTTCGTGATCCAAAGAAGGAAAGAGTATTTGCTATCACTAGGCACAAGGCCATCTGCTTAGCAAATTCCAAACATGAAGCCCGGGAAATCATGGAGATAAGGTCAATTAGTAACAGGAATTTCAACCTTTTCTTCCATGGGATGCACTTCAATGGCGGGTCATAGACCAGTCCTTTTCAACAAAGAGGGTGTTTGGGGACAGTAGAAGGCATTCCAATGCACTTGATGGCCGATTCAACATTTATGACAATGGGACGACGACTATGAGAGGCTTGTTGATGATTGGAACCCAAGTATTGCAAAGAATGAAATCGGGAGTATACAACTCAACGTTCGGGAGGAGCATGCAAGGTGCATCCCAAGAATGCTGTGCCTTTGGGATGTTAGCATAGTCTTCAAAACTTATCTAATTATACAAAATACTGGTTCAGTGGGAAAGGAAGTCAGAAGTCCCCATGCAAGGGCGTTGAAGAAGATGATGACGTGGCCTCACCTATGCCACTTGTCTTTATCCCAATTGAAAAGGAGAAGAGTAGTAGGGGGTCTGCTGAACAATAAACCAGGAGCAGGCCTATTAGTAGAATAAAAACTATAGCTGACAGGGCCTCACAGACCATACTGGAAAAAATTCAAACTTCACCACCTAACACCCAGATAGAGTTAAGGAAGAGTGGACCAAGTAACTCTAATTCTTTGGACTAAAATACAGTTGTAAGTAGGCCCCGATATAAAGTCCTTGGGCATTCCCCAAGCTAAAGTTCTGTAGCCAGATCAGCCCACAGTTCATATGGGGCTGAGTCCTGTTCATTGGACCATATCCCAAACCTGATTACCCAGGAGGTCAGCAGCATTTTGAAGCCTCATAATAAGGCAGAATCGAAGATTAAAAACAGACAGTTCACCAGTAGCAGCCCTGTCAACAGCTCAGAGAGCAAAATGTGTATAGGGGAGGAGCAGTCGTCTTCAATCAGACACAACAGTTTTATCCGGCAAAACAATCGAATAAAGAGATGTCCCAGCAAGGCTTGGTTAGATTTGTCGGAGGAGAACAAACCCATTGAGGAGGATCCTAGGGCAGATATCAGCTTGGCTCCATTATTTCTTGACAAGGATGGCGTATCCAGTCTGAAAGATTTTGATGATGAGTGACAAAATTCCACTTAGGTAGCTTACACAAATGGAGGCAGCGGTCAACGTAGTATCTTATCTCCAAAATTGATGGTCCAATCAGATGGTTGCCATCTAGATGGGCCGAAGCTTCAAGCTTTCATCTTACTTATCAGGTTGAGATGAGGGTGGTCAAAGGCAGCCCGAAACCCTCCTTGTCCTCTATAACGCTCTGTCATCATTCCCGAATCTCTGGAAAGCCTCTATTGCCTCCAGTAAGCACATAAGGCTACGTAAGGTTGTATCTTGTCCTTTTTTAGGCTCTGAAACTGCTTGTGTTGTTGATGCCACTGATCTCCCTTGTTCTGCTTCAAATACCTCGAATTACCATATTCCTAGGATGTTAGCCTCGATGGGGATGGTATCCAAATCCCAAGTCAGGAGGTGGCGGAGAAGCATGGCTCCCCTTATAGGTAAGGAACAGCCAGTATAAAGATTTCTCCGTGGAAGGGATGGAGGATTTCTTGTCCTCTTTTCTGGAAGTTAGAGACATAGATGGGCGCAGAGTTTCAGCTAAGGAAGCAGTGGAATGGTTTAAGAAAGTAAGTCCAATAAAAGTCAGGACCAGAAGTCTTTGTCTAGAGAGGTTTTTAAAATCTTGAGTGCTTGGTTCAATACAAGTCCTATAGTCGTATGGCAGGAGGAAGGGAATGGAGACAAGGTGTTTACCATGATTATCCTTGGTTGGAATATCAGGGGCTTGGGTGGCCCCAAGAAGAAGAGAGCTGTAAGGGAGGTTTATATAGCTAAAAAGCTACAAGTCTCATACTTCAAAAAACCAAAAATGAGCCTTTTCTGAGAGATTGATTTCGTATATTTGTTAGAGTAGTAATCGGGACTGGATCTTTAAACCAACCCTGGACAGTTCTGGTGGGTTAGTAAATATTTGGGAACCTGATTTTTTCAGCATATGGGGAGTAGGATTGGCCAGTTTTCAATCTCACTCCTCTTAAGTGTCTAGACTCAAATTTTGAGTGGGTTTTATCTGCAATATATGGGCCATCTAGACCAGCACTTCGGGGGAGTTATTGGGAGGAGCTTGATAGCATCAGGCGAGCTCAAGTCTTTCGTGGTGTTTATTGGGTGAGTTTAACATCATAAAGCATGTGAAGGATAAAAGAGGGTGTTACAAAATTACAAGAAGTACAAAGGATTTTCCAGCTTTATCAATAGGAATGAGTTGGTAGAAATTGTCCTATTGGGTGCAAGATATACATGTCTAACCTCCATGAAAACCCTATTTGTAGTCAATTGGATAGAGCTTTGGTTTCAGCTGATTGGGATGACTATTTCCCCCATGCAGTTTTTCTACTCTCTCTAGAATAACCTTAGATCAGAGCCCATTAATCTTATCCAACAGTCCGCGACCTAAGCTTGGCTGCCCAACATTTAGATTTGCAAACATGTGGTTAAGTGACAAATCATTTAAAAACTGGTGGTGTTGGACCAAATTGTCAGAAGCAAAATCTGGAAGCTTAAGGTTCTCATTTATGTCTTCTTTGAGACTTTCAAAGCAAATATTAGAGTGTGGAATCAGGAAGTCTTTCGTTGTGAATACAAGGAAAAAAGAGTTAATGGTTTTGATTGATAAATTGGATAAATTGAAGGAAGAGAATGGATTGGATCTCTTGAAAGGGATTGTGGCATAGGTTTGAAGGGAACTTTAGAGTATGTAGTGCAGTCAGAGGACATTAATTGGAGGCAAAAGTCCCGTGTGATTTGGCTTAACGAAGGAGATGGGAATACAAAATTCTTTTATAAAGTGGCCAATGGGAGGAGAAAGAAAAATGAAATAACCAAAGTGGTTGTGAATGGAGAAGAGATAGAGAATAAGGACAGTATTTAAAGCTTCACCTCCTTTTATTCTGGTCTCTAAACCTCTAACATGTTTTTAAGATTTTATCATAGTCTTTGGAGAGCCCAAAGTTGTCGGGGGGGAAAAAAAGTTAGGTGCTCAGAACATGCATTTGATGAGTAGGATATAGAAAAGGCAATTGGCTTAATAGGAAAGGATAAAGTCCCTGTCCAAATGGTTTCACAATGGCTTTCTTAGAAGAGTGCTGAGAAGTGGAAGGATTATTCTTTCGGCATAGTAAATAAAGTTATTAATGCCACTTTCCTAGGTTTGATTCCAAAATTCCGAGCTGCAGTGCAACAGAAGTGAAAGACTTTCGTCCTATCTACACTATCTATATAACGCAAGGTGCTCCCTCGGGAATCCACCAAGAAAAATGTGAGACTTCCAAAAAAGCCCTTACACATCAATGTGAAGATTTATTATTAAAAGGATACAATAGTCAAAACTGTCTCAATTTTTAATAAACTTAATAATCAGTTGCCAAAACATTTCCTCTGTCTACCTCTTTCTTCATATGTACAGTATTGCACGTGCACCTGGCTAGTCAATTTAAACACTAGCATATACAAAGTCATTGTGAAAGTGCTCTCCTTAAAAACTGGAGTGGTGATTTGGTCTGTTATTTCTAAGAATCAAAGTGATTTTGTTCAAGGCAAAAAAAATTTTGAGTGTTATGGTGACCAATGAGAGTGTGAATGAGTAAATTAGGTCTCGCAGGCAGGGTCTAGTGTGCAAGTTAGATATGGAAAAGGATCGATTTGAATGACCTTTTTTAGATTCTGTCCTAGGTTGGAAAGGGTTTGGGACCAGATGAAGCAGATGCATAGGAGATTGTATACAAAATGTGCACTTCTCCATTTTAAATGGTGGTTTGGGACCAGCTTTGAAACGTTATCGAGCCTCAAAGTGAATTTGGATATGATTTTCATGTTGGAGATTATTGTAAAGAGGCAAGTGTTAGTAGAATGTGCTCAGGTTATGGGCTGTAAGTTCAAGAGTGGCCTCTCTCATATTTCGGTCTCCCTCAGAAGGCACATTCTGTGGGTAGTTTGTAGGATCCATGGTGGAGAAAACTAAGAGGAAACTCAGCCTTTGGACAAAGAATTATCTGTCCTTAGGGGTTAGGATCAACCTCATTAATGCTTCTTAGTGAATTTTCCCATCTGCTATTTCTCTTACCATAGGATTCTAAACTAGGCCAGTAGGGTATTGGAAAAGTTACATAGAGACTTATTTTTACGGATAGAGGCGAGGCTAGAAAAGATCACTTGGTTAGATGGAGTAAGGTGTGCTGTAGCAAAGATCAAGGGGGCTTGGGATTGGGTAACATCTACCATAAAAATTCAGCCCTTCTAGGGTAGTAGTTGTGGAGCTTTGGGGAGGAACAAGGGCCTTTGTGGCCAAAAAAAATAATAGCAAGCAAGTACGGTGTTCATCATAATGGATGAGAGGCTGATTCTAAGGCCAGTATTGAAGGTACTTGTCAATAGAAAGCCATCTCTGGCGCTTCTTCCTTCTTTCCTCCCTTTCATTAAAACCAAAATTCAGATGGGTTCCTCTATACGCTTTTGGCATGATACTTGGTGGGGAGACAAGGCCCTATTTTTTGGGTCCAACCACCTTTGGAACCATTTGTTTTAGATATTCTGCCTTGGGATTGTTCAGGCTTGAACTGGCATCTCCTCTTTTGGCATAATCTTGATCCAGCTGAAATGCAAGAGCCTGTTACTGTTTAAGGAGCTCAAAAGTGTTTTCCTTGATCCCTCCCAGCCCAAACTCAAATCATGGTCTCTATGTCCTCATGGCTCCTTTACTTTCAGCTCATTTTTCTCTCATTTGAGATATTGTCCCTTGAATGAGTCGGCTCCTTGGTCCCCATCTCTCCTTCAGAGTGCTCCAGCCCTCTAAGAGTGAAAGCTTTCTTGTGGACTGCTCTTCTTAAGGGGATTAGTACCCTTGAAACTTGTGAGTGATGCTCTTCTTAATGGGATTAGTATCCTTGACACTTCCATCCTCGAGAGGTCCTCAAGAGGTCTCAACAAGGAGACCCACTCTCCCATTCCCTCTTTACACTTGTGAGTGATGCCCTCAAACAGTTTCTATCATTGCAGGAGAGCATTGATTTGTCTAAAGGATTTCAAATTGGGTCATAAAAAGGTCCCTATTTCCAATTTACATTTTGCAGATGAGATCATTCTATTTTTCGAGGCATCTATGGACAAAGTGTTTTGGAAAAATACAGTTTTCAGATGACATCATTCAAGGCATCTGAGGCGTTATGAAATGCTCTCTAATATGAAAGTGAATCTTGACAAAAGCCAGCCGTAAGGGATTTATATGTAGAATGGAAAACAATAGAGGGTTGTTATCAAGTTTTGAGGAGCAGCTATTAGCACTGGCCTATTAGGTATCCTGGACTTCCATTGGGTGCATACCCCAATAAGAGTTGCTTTTGGCATCCTGTCCTAGAAAAGACACGTAAGAAACTCGCCACTTGGAAGAGAAACTACCTATCATCAGAGCATCGCATTACCTTGAATAAAGCATCCCGAGCAAACTTTCCAGTCTATTTCTTTTCTCTTTTTAGTGTTCCCATAAAGTTAGTTGGGTTTATAATACACAAACATTTTACGGGAATGAAGAGAGGCTAGAAGGGAGCACCTGGTTCACTGGAGTGTAGTCAGCTCATGCATTGGCAAAGGAGGGATTAGGACTAGCTAACATTCACTTGAAAAGTTCCATCCTCCCAAGGAAATGTTTATGGTAGTTCGAGGAAAAGAAAGACTCTTTGTGGCACAATATTATTGCTAGCAAATATTGAGCACAAAAAGAGGGACAAGAGCTGAACTTCGTTGCAAAATCCAGTTGTGGTAGTTCATGGAAAGGTATTTCTGCCTTTACGGTAAAATCCAGCCCCTAATACGGTTTAGATTCCACCTCAGTTCCTCACTTCATTTTTGGCTAGACTCTTAGTGGGGAAATGTTACACTATTTACCTGTTACACCTTCCTTTTTCAGTACCCATCACATTCCAAATACTTTGGTTTCAGATATACTTGGTCTCCTTCTGGTCTTTACTGGAATCTCCAATTCAAGAGAGGATTACAAATTTTAGAATTGGAGGAACTAGGAAATCTTTTGGAGGACCTCAATGCAGTTATTCTAGACCCCTCCATTCCAGATTCCTGCTAGTGGTCTTTATCCCCTTAATACCATATTCACATCCATCTTACTGCTTTTGCATCTTTGCTCTTCCCAAAAAGTGAGAACCCTCCTTTTTCTCCCCTCTTTGTTTGGAAATCTCCAGCTCCAATCACAATGGAAGCCTTTTTACGGACAGCATTGTATAACAGTATTAACAACCTTGATAACCTCCAGAGAAGACGAAAACTTTAGCTTTGTCACCTGATGTTTGCATATTATGCCTTAAGATGGGGAATTAGTGGACCACATCTTTGCACAATGCAAAGTTGTGGGTTATATCTAGTAATTTCTCCTCAAATGGGTAGGATTGAGTTAGGTATTCCCAAGAAGCTTTCTTGATCTAGCAAAGAATGAAGATTTTCATCCTTTAGAAGGAAAGGGAAGCTTCTGTACCATGCAGCTTTCTTTGCCACTATTTGGAGTGTGTCTAGGGTTCATACCAACGTATTTTTGAAGGAGAGTGTATAGGAAGTCAAGGTTAATAGAGGACATAAGGTCACTCACAGCTTCTTGGTTGTGCTTACGCAAAGAGTCCAGGTTGATGTCCCCTAATGACATTTTGAGATACTAGCATACACTTGCTCTGGATGCGTATTATTTGATAGTTCAGTCCTTTTGAGTGCTAGCCTCTAATTTGTTCTTGTTATTCGGTATCTGTATTTATGTTTTCCTTGTTCTTTTTTATGTTTTCTCTGTATTTTCCTTGTTCTTTTTACGTTTTCTCTGTATTTTCCTCGTTCTTTTTACGTTTTCTCCGTATTATTTGATAGTTCACTCCTTTGAGTGCCCCCTTGGCCCTTGTTTTTGTTCCACTTCTAGTGGAATTTTCCTTTCTTCGTTTTAAAGAGATCAACTGTTAACATCAAAAATAATTAGTACAAAAAGATGGAGAAATTGAAAAGATGTAGAAGATAGGATTAGAGCTAATTTGCTTAAGTGGAGGGGTGTTTCTAGGCTATTGTGTGATAAGCGTATTCCACTTATATTAAAGGGTAACAATCAGACCAGTAATGTTGTTTAATACAGACTGTTGGGCGACAAAGAAACAACATATTCAAAAGTTTAGTGTTACCAAGATGAGAATGTTAGGATGGACGAGTGGCAAAACTAGAAAATACATAATAATAAATGAAGATATTTGGAAGTGATTAGGCGAAGCATGCAGTAGGGCTAGCATAGGTTAATAAGTTTGGACATGTAAAGCAAAGACTTAGAGATTCACCTGTAAGAAGATGTGAGAGGATGCATACTGAAGGGCCTAAGAGATCATGAAAATCAAAAAGGACACAGATAGATTTAATAAAATAAGATTTACATAAACATAAATTAATTGAGGATATGATTTTTGACAGAAGAGGATAGAGAGACAAGATTCGTGTCGCCGGTTCACTTTGGTGGGAACTGTCTTACGATGATAATGATAAAGAATTCTCGTATAGGCATCAGGTAGCTAAGCTTATTTTATCAAGTTGAATCAGTTTCAGTGAGTGCTTATGTAATTACATGTCACCCATCTAATCTTATCTTTCAAACTGTGGAAATATAACTAGTTAAAAAAATTTATAAATCATGTCTCAAAGTCATTTTTTATTTTTTATTTTTCCCTCTGATAGGTATACGAATTTCATTACAGAGAAGGCAGCCAGGTCTAACATAAAATAGAAATTATAAATCAAAGCTAGAAAAAAACAAGCTGAACAAAGGTTACCTAAAGATTACCATCACTGGAAACCACTACAATAAATTGGACCAAAAAAAAAACAGAAAACTAAAGAAGAAGAAACAAGAAAACTATGAAGCTCCTTACAAAGACATGTTAGGGTTGAAGGTAATATGACAACACACCTCCACATTCATCTCTACATCATCCAAGATATGACAATTGCATTCCAACCAAACAACCCCCATCCAAGAAGAAAAGGAATCACCAGCCAGAAAGAGATAATACCCCTTTCAAGGACACCCACTACAAAGAATCGACCAGTTACTGGGAATGCTCCAGCAAGCAATCAGAAAATCCATAACCTCAAAAAATAAAGAAGAAAAATTAATCATTATCCATTAACTTGTCCAGACACAGCTAGTACATGTTTTTCTCTCTGTAATTCAATCTCGACTAGTATATACTGCTCTATAACTGGAAGTCCTCTCTGTTACCAATATGGATTGCCAGATACTTAAAACCATGTGACTACCAATGTACCGTTTATATGAACTTACACAAGCAGCAACGGATAAATTACTAATGCCAGTCCTTCAATCCATACAACAATGCACATAGATTCAAATTTGACCAAATGGCAAACACATATGTCCTAAAAAAAATTCAAATCTATAATACTTTGGAACTTAAAATGAGTGATCAGCACAATAATTAAAAATATCTATCATCTTTCTGCCAGGATGCTGCTGATAAATATTAACGAGTCATTTGACCAGAGCTCATTGAGTTCCTAAAAGAAGCATAGCAGAAACACAGTTCATTCATCTTTCTGCTTGAATGCTTCTAAAAAAAATAAATGATTCATTTTACAAGAGCTCATCGAATTTCCAAAAAGAATCACAGCAGTAACACTGCTCAACAAAAAAGCATAACAGCAAACATTCCTAATTCAATAACTCCATACAATAGTAGTTTAACTTACTGTCTGAGAAGCTAGGTTCAATGCAAGTTCTCGTGGTATGCCAGCAGCAACCCCTCCGTCAGCCATAGCATCTATTGCCAGATATATATAAGCTGGACCACTACCACTGCCAAGTTCCATGTAAAAAGCTTTTTATTATTTGCATTTTATTAAATATCAATTTAATGTACAAATGACCTGTATGTATACACACTAACTCGTACCATATGGATGTCTATGAGCAGATAAACAAACTAACTCATACAATATGAATATCTATAAGCAGGCTAAAACAAGCAACTATATTCGTACATGCGTACACTTAAAAATACTTGCTTTCAAGTCTATGAAATATGCTAAAACATTTGCCTTCAAGTCTATGAAATGTGCTTAAATTTATGTAATGCCGTAAGCCATATACCTCAAGCCAGTGATAGCATCAAACAATTTTTCTTGAGCTCTCCATACCTTGCCAATTGCTCCAAATAGATTGGCAATAAGTTCTCCATCTTCTTCCGTTGCATCTCCTCCCAAGCACATGACTGTTAGAATACAAGCATATTGGAGTATATCAATATCATGTTATATTTTTACTAACCTGACTACAAAGAAGAAGACAACTAGAGATTTTTAACCATAATGGCTAATATACATCGCAGATATGTGTGAAGCTTTTTGGGCCCACCCATTAACCAATCATTAGAAGATACATAGTATTCAATTATGCAAGTGTCAGCATATCCACAAGTATCGATAGTATGCCATCTACATTTGCGTCCAATAAAGTCTTGAAAGATCACCCAAGCTGAGTTTTGCAATAAGTTTCACCCAGCGACAAATTTAACTTTTCAGGCTAATGAAGAACATAACAAAACAAAGAATTTCATGGTAACAGAAAAACAGCAGCAGATAGGGGTCAACACTAGATGTGATGGTAACAGACTCAAGCTACCAGAGTGAGAATACGGGTTCAAGTTTGAGTGCAACTACTGTGCATAAAAATAGCGAAGGTTAGGTCTGCCGTTTGCCAGCCCCTTTGGGGACCCTGCTTCCGGAGGACATAGGCCACACTAGGGCTGGCAATGGGTCAAATACGGACCGGATCTAGCTTGGTCCGCATTCAACCGAAATCTTTTCCAAAAGGATTCGAATTCGAATCCGAATCCGATGAGATCCGAAAAGTTTAGATTCGTATTCGAATTCGAAATCCACTCACAGATTCGAATTCGACTGAAAATTTAATTATAATTTTGTTTTGTTGGCAAAATAATATTGGTCTGAACCAACCGAACGGTTCAGACCAACTAACAATTTAATACCAAATGATGGGGTGTTTTATAGCCTTCGGTTGGGAAGGATTCCTCCTTCCCAACCGATGTGGGACTAAAGAGACACAGTTGGGAAGGATTCTCGTTTGTCTCTTGAGTCCCACATCGGTTGGGAAGGAGGAATCCTTCCCAACCGAAGGCTATAAAACGCCCCTTGGCCTCAAGTGACATGCGGCCGGATCCCATTTGGATTTCGGTCGGATATGGTATGATCCATATTCGAATCCAAAATTAATTGGATATCAAAGGCACAAACCGTATTCAATTCGACGGATAATTTTGTCCAACCGTATTCGACTATTCAGATCGAATATGGGTCGAATTCGGATCACAAGTTCGACCCATTGCCAGCCCTACGCCACACTAGGATCCTTAGAAAACAGCAGCAGATCTACTACATGAGATGTACAATCCTATGTGTAAAATAATAAATGGTAAACATCTGACTTTGGAATCACTCTTTTAGAAGGAATATTACATAATGGTATCGGAGCCAGACCCCGACCAAAAAATGTGGGACCCTAACATTGCCTGGTGCATGTGGGCAAGCTACCATCTGGGCAAGCTCGATTTAGTGGATTGGTAGGCTACTGGGGGGACGTGCAGCCCTTAAGGGGGAGGATTGTGATATCCTAGAATCCAACATTGCTCGAGGAGGAGAAAGTGAAAGTCCATATATATGCTCGTGACCAGTGTTTGACGTTTCAGCACAATTTATGGGGGTGAAACAAATACCCCACCGTTTCACTGGGGTGCCGGCCAAAACCCCAGTGAAACATTGGGGTCACTTAAGTGCAAACATGCTAAAAGGTGAGGTGATGCTTGAGGCGGGCAGACGTGCAAAACCCTTATTTTTTGGGGGGAATCTTCCCCATTCTCCAAATTTCTTCCTTTTTTTCTTATATTTCTTCCCCCTTCTCACTCCAAAACAACTTCCTACCAAGATTGAAGCTGAAAAGAGACATCTCCAACCACATTTGAGCACTTTGGAGGCTTTGAATATTTTCAAATAAAGGTAAATCACGTTTTTTCTTATATTTAGTGTTGTAATTAGCTTAGAATGGTATGATTTTTGGATATGATCTGTAACAACACCCATCGAAGAAATTTTATTTTTTTTACAAAAATTATAATTTTTAAAATTATATTACACAAAAATTCATTTAAAATTAGAAATAAATAAATAAAATTTATATTATATGCCCAAAAATCATGTAATAATTACTATAATACTAGAATACCAATCTAATCAAAATATCTTAGGACTTAAATTAAATTTGGGTATTTAAAAAATTAGTTATTTATTAAACTCGAAAATTAAGAAAAATGTTAAAAAATTTATTAAAATCTGCAAAAAAAATTAGTAAAATTCATGGATTAATTATATATTAAGTGCGGACACCTGATCTATAGATGGGTGTCCACACTTTTATTTTGTAGAAAAGGAATAATTAATTGTTTATTTAATATGAAAAATCATTAAAAAATTTAAAAAATGTTAATTTTTTTTTTTTTAGTTATTATGTATTATCTAGATAATATTTTTATTACTTTCTCACAAATAATGTACCACTAGTTGATTATTTTGATAGTTAATGTATACTAGTGGTGACTTTAAGTGACTTTTTTTATTTTTTTCAAATTGCAATTGACAGGTAATTTAGTGTAGCTACTAGTTAGCGGGTGATGGCATCTGGATCTAGTAGCGCAGGCAATGATGGTGATGATGCTAAGGTGGGAGGGCATAGAATGGATATTAGATCGAATCATTGTACATGGTATGAGGGGAACAAAAATAAGACAGTATGTACTTACTGTCATCATATATTCAAGGGGGGAAGTATATCGAGATTGAAGATGCACCTGGCACATGGCTATAAAGATATTGCAAATTGTCCTAAAGTGCTACCTGAAGTAAAGAAGTAGATACGTGAGCATTTAGAGGGTGGGGCAAAAAGCAAAAAACAAAAGCAGCTGCAGCAAAAGGAGGTGAGACAGAGACTAGCAGGGGTCAGGCGCCCCTTATTTGTCCTAGAGTACCACCTGAAGTAAAGAAACCTGAATTATTGTTTGACAAATTGATTTAATCAATTAGTGGAACCTTGATTCATGGTTTAAAGATGTTCTAGCATGTTTATAAATAGGTTAGAACAATTAATTTTAGGTTAGAGATGAAGAAATAAAATTTACAGAGATTGACTAGCCGCTGTCGTAAAATTGCCAGGGACCGCTAGACTCTACGTTCAAGCGCAAGGGTCAGGCGCCCCTTATTTGTTCTCTTTTTTTTTTAGAATTGTAGAGACCGCTTGAGCGATCTCTCAAGCAATCTGTAGAAAATCAGATTATCCGGATTTTTGTTAAATGAAGGGACGCTCAACATCAGCATTCGAGCGACCTTGTCGAGCGCCCAATCCTAAAATTGCTATTTTGGAGAATTGAGATGTTTGCAACCTTATATTAATTTCTAAGCAAATCCAAAACCTATATAAATAGTGTTTAGGTCTCTAGAAGTGATTTCCAGTGTCTGATTGAATTTATATAATTAATTGTGGAATTTGGGTATGTTCTACTAAAATGGGTCGTGATTTGGGATTTAAGGAGATTGTGATCTTTCTTTTGATTTTAATTGAATTGGATGATTTCTACACTTGTATCAATTGCTTATAAACGTATTTTAACTTCTGAAATTGAAATTGTGATTTTCCATTGATTTGGGCAGATTTAACCTAACTTGATATTTTGGACAGATTTAAGTTAATTGTTCTATCTCATGAATGAGTTGATAAACATGTTGTTTTGGTTATTGAAGATTTGCTTTGAGGGCATGTATCTAAGGTCCTCCATGATAGAATTGATTTGGTCATGATTGGCACAGGATTCTATATTTAGCACATTGGCTTACTTGATGGCTTTGATTTTACCTATTTTGGTCTAACTTGTCTTGGATCCATTGCTTAAGCTTAGTAATGTAATGTGTCGACTTTATTGATGTAATTGCATGGCCATGAATGTTGCCACGACCGGTGTAGAGCAGCACCGAAACCCTAAGTAGGCCACTGTTGTCAATGCCAAAACCCGAAGTAGGTCGGCATTGAATGACGAAACCCTGAGTAGGCCATCATTTCAGAATCCGACCCTGAGTAGGCCGGATTGTGTACATGGAGGTATGGATTTGGCTCTGGCATGTTAATTACCCAATTAAAATGAACTATATACCATTGGCTTATGATGATACTTGATTTATGATTATTTTGGTTGTTACTTGATTATCAATGTTACTGAGATCATATTGGTTTACCTGAATTCTACGTGAGTTGGTATTGACATTACTGTAATTTTATCATGGCATGATTAAGAAATGTGATAAAATATTTTAACATGCATGTGCTACTTGCTGGGATATTTTTATCTCATTATGTTTTGTTTTATTTTCAACTACTCCTAGAGAGGATGATACTGAAAGGTAAATACTTGGGATCCTGTGAGTTCAAATTTGAGATTCAATATTCTATATTGAGTTTGGGTTTTAGTTGGCTCTAATTTTATGGTATATGTGTATTTCACGTTTTCCTTCATTCTTGTGTGAAAAAATTAACCCTTCAAAAACGAGTTACGGATTTATTATGTAACCCAGATCGGGGACGTTACAAATCTTCCTTCTCGAAAATAATAAATTAGGGTTATTTTCAACAATTAAATTCCTGAGGTGAGACTCCTCTTCTTCCCCTGTGATGGTAAAACTCTATTATCAACCCTACCATCGTTCAATGAGACTCCAATCTTTTCAAGATTTACTACAAATATCTATGTTGTCGTCCATAACAAGCTTAAGATAACCTAACCCTATAAATTCAGCTAAGGTCAATTAGGTTGGTTTGGTTTGGTTGTGGGAACACATATACATTTGAATGATACTCTCACAAAATAAGTAAGAAATTACAAAAGAGACAGCTTCACTTAGATGAACATAGTGAATTAATTTGGATAATATTAAAACAATTTAAATTATATTATAGAATTAGACTCTCGTTCTTTTTCACCTAATTAATAGCATATATCATAATGTTGTATATCATATGAATACAGTGTGAAGATAAAGGCTCGCAAGCTCGTGTTTGAGCACTGACACTTGGAACAAAATTGCCAAGGTTAAATCTACTGTCGGTCCAACCTTCTTGAGACCCTGCTCCATCAGGACATACATCATGTCCTAGTCCTTTATATGAAATTATGAATATACGTATTAGTTTTAAAATTCAAGTTGGGTCAGGTTCAACAGCCTCAACCTAGCCCACCAACACCTCCCAAAGATATATAGAATTAGTTAGGCTCAAACTGAGGCCAGTGGTAGTTGCCCCTCTAGACTGAACCATTTGAAAAGGAGGAACAGTAGGATATTCAACAAAAGAGGGAGCATGCTGTTTTAGATCTTATGGCATTGATTCACTTGCATTGACATTTCCACAATGCACTTCCATAAGATATCCATTTTAAATAGGCTTTATAGTTTCTAGTGCTTGGGGTTTTCAATTTTGTCACAGTTTAATGTTTTTGTATTGCTTCACTGGTACGCTTTCTTATTTGCTGGTCCATCCAGTATGCATATCTTGTCCAGAAGGTTTCAACCCCTTTATATTTTCAGTATAACAGAATCTTGTATACAGCTTATCAAAAAAAATAAAAAAGAGAGCCATTAAGATTCAATTCTACTTTCACAAAAGCATATAAAAGAGGCTCAGCAGCCATATCACTGTATTAAGTTTCACTCAAGTTGTTTAACAGAAGCCAAGTTACATACCAAAAACAGAAGTTGAGCAAACATATTATTTCATAAAAAATCAACAGAAAGACAGCTGCATCGAATAGTCAGACTGTACAGTTGGGCTAATTATATAAAAAAGAGAATAAAAAAGTCAATTTACAAAAACATAAACAAAAAAATGAATCAAATACAAGTCAACAAAAATGGTGCTACCTGATGCTGCCTCACCAACAGCAGCAGCAGTATTTGGCATCACCCTAATAAATCGACTGTGACCAACCCATTCCTGAATGAAACATAAGTCATTTATATAATTAAAGCAATAGAAATTAAGAAACCTTAACATAGAATAACACTTAAAGAGTATAATTGACCTTATAGCTTAGTTCACTAATGCAATTTCCAGTACCAGTCAAGTTGGTTCTCTATGAATCAGATCATGCCAGATTACTACTCAAGAAAAAGAAATAAGAGAATATCGGAAAGAAGAAGAAGAAGAAAATGAATATAAGAGAGAGAAGACACACAAGAAAGAAGATGAAAGTACGCCCTTTTTTTTTTTTGATAGTTAATAAAGGCTTCTATTGAAAAACAAGGATAAGGATAACAGATACATGCAGTTCATGAGACAATGGACCAGGAAAAGATGGGAAAAAACACTGCGATAACCCCACTACCAAATGCCCAAATATTAGTGACATTCTATCCATGCAACCTTACTTAATAGCAAGAGCCTTCCGATAAGTAGCTACATCTGCGGCAGACAAACCATCAAACTCCTTTCTAACACTTAACCAAGAAGATGCTAACACAATAGCCTCCTGGTAGCTACCTGAATAGGAATATGGATATCCTCAAAAATTTTGTCATTCCTAGTCTTCCATACACCCCACAGAGTGGAGAAGAAAACTGTCCTAAACATATCACGTATTAAACATGTGAGAGAGGGAAAACACCATTGATAGGCAAAATGGCAAAAATCTCTAGCTAACTCCTGAAATCGTAAGAAACAGGTACACCTTAAGAACCAGGTGTGCCCTCCATTACTAGGATGCTCAAAATCAGGATCATTCAGAAAAGGGAATCCAATGTGGTAAAACATTGGTATACATTCTATTGAACCCTAGTCTAAAATTTCTATTAGATTAGAACTCAAAATAGGAGTGTGGTTCAGCGAACAATTGTATTTTCTTTTCTATGATAAAAAGTGCTGGGACCACTGTACTTTCTCTTTATCTTCTAATATAATTGTCTGTTAGTATCCAAGAGATTTTAATATTCATGACAGAATTTTGATTTTATTTGATTGGTAATTAATTAAATATTAAAAGGATAATTTAGTAATGATACATAGAAACTGAAACAGTATTCATAGATACATAAATACATACATAAACATAAATACATATAGATATGTATACATATATACATACACACACGTGTGTGTGTGTGTGAAAACATCAAGCTATACTGAACCCATTGCTTTCCATAGGCAGAGCTTTAATGAATATTTTAATTATTGAATAGTGCGTAGTTGCACCTAGGGTTCAAATTCAAATCATTAAAATACCAGTGACAAGAAATGATCACTATGGTCAAATAAAGTCTCAAAAGATTCCTAATAAAGATAAAACTTCATCTATTATATTAAAGAGTCTCTGCTAAATTAAAAGAGTGAGGATTTCTTCAAAACCTTTCAAAGGAGTCTTGCAGAAACTAAGGGGCATTGGAGCAAACAATCCTACAGTATTGTCATTGATGACCACCTTTAAAAATAAATTTTAATTTAATAATTTATATATGTGGCTCAACATTTATAGCATCCTAGTATTTCTTAATATTTCAGGAAATTCTTGTAACCTCTTTTATCGTTTTAATATAAAAATGATTAAGCACAAGGCTTGACCTTCATAACTTAGTGCTTAGACCTTGCACTTTGGCAGGACAGACCAGTGATGCTAAAGAAAAGCATTGACCTAATATTTTGAAGTCCTAGCTAATGCTTGGCTATACAGAATCACCTATGCAATCACCTGAAAATCTAGGCGACATCCTAGGCAACAAAGTGATGGCTAATGCAATCATGTAATGACCTAGTTGTGATTTTGGTCTAGTGAAAATCTACCCTAATTAATTACATAATTTTGGAATTTTAATCATTGTTATTTAAGCTTGTAATTTGCTACATAAAGTAATAATATATTAAGTTATTTTTCTGATGAGAGTGACTATATTAAAAATAAATTAGGGGAATGGAGAGACAAGGAGATGTTTAAACGACGACGTCAAGGATACATCAAAGACCAAATGCTAGCAAACCAAACAGCAAGCACGTTGGTTGACTTAGGCACATGAAAAGAAAGAGATATTCATCTCACACACCAACAGTCAGGCTAACCGGATCACATGTGAAACATGCCAAGGGCCTTCCCTACAATTCCTAATCCAATCAAGAACATGTAACCATCCATTCAATTTAAAGATTCCTAGGACCTCTCAACCGTGCTTTCTTCAACCCTGTTGTGATGAGAGCCAGCTACCCAATTCTGGTAATAAGCTCCACTACAAGGGGCCTAGAAAAGGAATGTAAAACCAGTCCATGCTCATTTCTAAAGCTCACTCAAATCCCTGCTGAACCAGAGGTACTTCCTGCAGAGTTAAGCTTGGTGAACCCCACTGGAGGGGTTCCAGCTGAAACATGCTCTTCAAGATGCAGGAGCACCCTCATTAAGCATAGGCCAGTACAACTCAGTTCCAGTCCCCACTGTTAGCCAGTACCTAAGATGATTAAGGAACTGGGCAACTTGGCCTAACTCAGGCAGAGTACCGAGATGGAACCACCCAAGTTGACTTAAGCTTGGGCTGTATGAACTCAGCACCACCTGAGATTATTTGATGAAATCTGAAACCCGAAACCAAAACCATGGTTCAGAAACCATGGGTTTGGTTTCAGAAACCCCATTCAAAACCATGGTTTTTTTGGGTTTCTGAAATCATGGTTTCAGACTTTCAGAAACCAAATCTGAATTGAAACCATGTGTTTTAGAAATCTTAAACAATAGTTTTTAGATTCTAAAAGCTTGGAAGCTATGATTGTCGAAATATGTGAAGATTTGGGAAAAAAAAATATGAGGAGAAGAAGGAAGAAAAAGAAAGAAGAAGAAAAAAGAAGAATAAAGAAAAAGAAAAAGAAGAAGAAGAAGAAAAGGAGAAAGAAGGCAGCACCTGACGTTCTGTTCTGTACCGGTAGTACATAGGTACAAAAAACAAGTTCTTAAACCTTGACCATGAGACTCAATGATCCACCTATTGGATCACCCTCCTCAAGAGACACCAGTAAATTCCTGCTCTGCCCAAGAAATCCCACTAGATAAGGCGAGTATGGTTTAAAATATCATGCCGATATGCTGTATTGACTAATCTAGAAAGGGAAACATATCGAGATACATATTGGATACACTATAAAATGGTGGATAAGCACGAAAAATGATGAATACTTAAAACAAAACCTATTTGGATAAAAATATAAGCTCAAAATACAATAAATAAAAATATTTCTCATATAATAAGCCTACAGAAAGAATATATATTTAAAGTAATTTTCCTTTTTCCCCCTTGTTTTTTAGAATTACTTCCTAACCTCTGTCTCTCTTGCCCACATTCGATGGTTTATCCTTGACTTTTTTTTTTTTTTTTTGAGTAACTGAATCCCATATTCCCCAAATTTCATCTCTTTTCTTATTTTCATTACTATCATAACAGACTTTGATTCTATGCATACTTCTTCTTAATATAATCCATTACAGTAATTAACATGTTCCTTTGGCTTCTATGCACTAAAATAACATGCATTCCCATAAATGCATAGAGGAAACCTTGCTGCATGCTGCATAATTTATGAATTGAGTTAGGATTTCATTATTCATCGACCAAATTTTTAAGTGGATATTATCTTAATCTAAGTTCCTCACATTTAATATACTGATATTTAGCACATTAAGATATGTTGGTAGAAAATTTATATTCAATGTTATTTTTTTTTTTTTTTAAAAAGAGCATATGTTATTCAATTTTCCATGGACTACTAAGGAAGCACATAAAACAAATTACCTTAGAGCTTGTTGTGTAGGTAGCCACCAAATCAAGCAGGCATTTTAACAACTTAGGCAATAATCTATCACCCACATACTTTCATGCTCTAAAACATTGTTTCAATCATGTTAACTCAAATATTGCATTTCCATTTCCATGGAGATATAATAACTGTGTGTTATTGCACTCCTCACATAAAACAATCAACTTTGAAAAATGAGTTGGTTAAATGTAATAACCTTGCCAAAAAGAACTAGTTCAACGATGTTTATATTTATAAGATGGACAGAATACATAAGAGTTTATAGGATGTCTTACTGGCATCTCAAGAATATCTCCTTCAGAATATGACATGGAACAAAAATAAAAAATACATATGTCTCATGTTCTGGAGATTCAAAAAAACAAAGTTGAATTGCAGCTCCTGCATTCTTAAAAATGCTACATTCAGTGAGTATCAAAGAGCTCTGTATCACACAAACCTGTAAACCTTTTAATTTGGTTCCTGCAGCAACTGATACTAGAAGTTTCTTTTTTGAAAGAACTGGCTTCAACTGCAACACAACATCCTTAACTGAAATGTGAAAAACTTCAAGTTATGACTGGATAATAGAAGAACACAAGAATAAGCATAAATTATCAATTCATAACAGTCATAGATGTAGAATTTTAACTTGCACTAGAACAGGAAGCAAGCCCTCCAGTTTAATATCCTGACAATCAGTTAAATTTGTAAAGTAACCTACGGAGAAGAACTAAAACATGGCAACCATATTTACTTCATCTGCAATTCATGCTTTACCTTTTAACATAAAAGACAGATAAATAATATTTCCTGAATGAAAAAAATTGTGTTTCGCATCCAGTTTGATGTTATACACCAGTAAACAACTAAAGAGATTCAAAGCTCTCATAACTTACAGTTTTTATTGCTAAGCTAGCAAGAAGCAAGCATATGAATTGGATAGGACTGACAATGATGATGTCAAAAATGTTTTAAATTGCAATTGCAATGAAAGCAAGCATTCCCTATTTATATCCAAGATATTTCTAGGAACTCTTGGCTTTTACCACAAAGTGTTCCAGAAAAAGCCACTTCTGGCGAATTTTCATATCCTACTAGATTCAAGACCAAGAAAATCATGTGAACAAGCAAAAATCAATGAATCAAAATTTATGAGTTTATCAGTCCTAATAATTTTACTTCCCTAGATAGCCAATTAGGAAAAGGTGGTCTCTATTTCCCAAGAAGCAAATAAATCTCGTGAATCTCGACAAGTGGAAATCGAAGAAGACATGGAACAATTGCAGTCAATCCAGCCTTGAAAAATCCACCAATCTCAAATTAGCACGGATACCTTTTTAATGAAGCATTCTTGAGTAGTTCTGAAAATTTAAGAACCATCTCTTGTCCAAAATATTTTGATTTTTTTTTCCATCACTTTTAGGAAGAAAAAACAACACCACAATAACTTTAGCACAAGGAGACAGTAGCTTAACATTATCATAAAGTAGAATGTTAGATTTCCCAAATCAACAAGTCTAGGAAAGGATCTGAGATGGATTAAAAATTTCAGAAGTAATCAGAATAATCCAACCATTACCAAGTGTCAATATAAAAAATTTAACGGGATATGGCATACAAGGCCTGCATAAGTAAGCAATGTCTAACTTCATAATCAATGTTTGTTTTCCCAATGTAGAATAGCACAAGTAGGCCGGTTGAAATTTGACTAAAAACAATGCCAATCTCTAACAAAGGAGACAAACGAAGTGTTTCTTGCCTTTTGAAACATAACGATAAAGTAGTAATTCAAAACAAGAAAGGAAGTCTAGCATACAAGGCACCAAGAAGAAGGAGGTTCATAACTATCTAATGAAGAAACTAGATTCCAGATTTGGATTACAATTCTGGATCTTAAAATCCAGATTTTAATAGCTGATTTTTAGAACCTAAAATCCTAGTTTAACGTACATTGTATTCTAAAAATTTAATTATGACAACTAAATTATAGAATCTCATTTCGTTGGCCCACTTAATGAAACCAATTTTATATTTTATAAGATAACAATTATATCAACCTATGTATGTATAAGCATGTCATAAGTGTGTTCCACTTAGATTAAAGGGTAATTTTATAAGATATCAATTAGACCGGCTATGTTATATGGTGCAAAATATTGGGTGACAAAGAATCAACATATTCAAAAGATGAGAGTTACCGAGATGAGGATGCTAAAATGTACTTATGGGAAAACTAATAAAAAAAAATAAGAAATGAAGACATTCAAAAGTGGTCAGGCGTAGCATGTATTAGTGATAAAATGGAGGAGAGATGGTTAAGGTGGTTTGGTCATGTAAAGCGAAGACCGAGAGATTCTCCTATAAGAAGGTATGAGAATATGCATAATGAAGGGCCTAAGCGAGTAAGAGGAAGACCTAAAAGACATAGATGAAGCGTATAAAACAAGACTTATAAAACGTAGATTAACAGAAGATATAAATTTTGATAGAGAGGGATGGAGAGACAAGATTCGTGTTGCCGACCCCACCTTGGTGGGAGTTGGCTTATAATGATGATGATGTATTTATGTACGTACGTACGTTATGTATGTATGTATCTCTATATATGTATGTATCTCTATATATAATAATAACAAACGTTCCCATATAATGTACTATAAAATATTTGCTATTTTAGAGCTAGGAACCTAGAATGCCTAATATATGCTTTTTATAAAATACTATATAATTTGCTGTATTTAATATTTATTATTAATATATACTATATTTTATAAAGTATATAAGCATATCCATGTTCTATAATATACGTGATACACTACAAAATATATGACATACATACATGTATGTTTTCAGTTTCGGAGGCACGCCACGTGTCGATATTTTTCCTCTAGCAATGCGTTTCGCTGGAGGAAATCACCAAGGATGTTTCCTTAGCGAGATTTCACGAAGTGTTGTCAAAACACAGTGAAATTTTGCTGCATTTCAACGACGCATTTTTTTTTAGGCAAAAATTTAGCCCAAATCGATCAACGAACTTGCAAAGAAGGGGGATTACAAATCTCTCTCAAATCTTTTGCCAAATCCACCTTATTGAAGCTCAAATCAGTGTCATTCTCATCACTCTACTTGATAGAAGTGATTTGAGAGAGATTTGTGCTGATTTAGAAGAGATTGAAGCGTTCTTAGTAATCTCACGTTTGGTAAGAATTTGGCAAACTCGTTTTTTTCCATTTATATTGATCTAAAGTGCATAAAATAGTTTGATTATTTGATATGTGTTAGTCTAATACCCGATCTACAAATTGCTGTTGGCGTTTTATTTCTTAATTAAAAAAATTATGTTTTTGCATTTTTTATGCGAAAATTGATAGAAATTCGTTTTTCAATTAATTTAAATTGTATAAACCTTGTATAATTTTATGATAATTATGTATAATATATGAGGACACCCGATTTACAAATGGGTATCCCCAGATTAATTTTAATAAAAATTATCATTTTTTTGAATTATTTAATCCGAAAATTAATAAAAAAACGTTTTTTTATTATTTTTAATGCTATAGATTTTATATAATATCATGAATTTTATATATAATATCTAGGGATGCCCAATGTATAGATGGGTGGTGGCGAATATTTTTTTACTAAAAATATTAATTTATTTTATAACATTTAGTCAAAAATCAATATAAAAAGATAAAAATAGATAATTTCTCAAACTAAATTCAAAATTTTAATTTATTTATTATAGAAAAATTACTTTGAAGAATCGGGGTTTATATAGTTTTTTATATTAAAATTTTTCTGGAATTATAAAAAATATTAAAATAAGGTGGAAAATTGAAAAAAAAAATCTAAAAATTAATATGGTTTATAAATTATAATTAATTGGTAATGTTAATATACTAATTTATTATTGATAATCATAATTTTTTTATTGTGCTCTGTTCAGGGGCTCGTCTTTCACTGTATATCACTTTTAGATTTCTGCCTTCTTGGTTAGACTATTAGAAACAGTATGACATTTAGCAGTGGTAGTGAGGGGACCACCCTGGTGGCAGAAGACATGATATTGGCTGGGCCCATGGCACGAGATTTGAGGGAGACAGAAATAAGACTGTCTGTAATTATTGCCACCAAATCATAAAGGGTGGTGGAGTATCACGACTTAAGCAGCATTTGGCGCACAGCTACAAGAATATGGCCAACTGCCCTCTAGTTCCTCCAAAGGTTAAGAGACAGATGAGAGAGCACTTACAATCAGGGAGTATATCTAGGGAGGAGAGAAGATACACACAGGAGGAGATTAGACATAGATTAGCAGAGCCTATCTGAACCCCTACGGCTGAGGATAATGATGATAATATAGTGTACCCTGAGGACATGATGACAGAGGCAGAGAGAGCAACATTCAGAGCCTCAGTGCGAGCATCTTTGCAATCTGAGTTTGAGATGAAAGAGGCTGAGAGGTACGGATTTCACAGGGGTGATACCTCTAGAGGAGATGCAGTTGATGTTGATGCTCCTAGACCTGGGGCTAGGCCTGGGCTCACTCCTTCTCAGAGTATCAGGATGCCCGATTATCCTATGGAGCCTAGTATATTCTATTCATCTGGTGCCAGGAAGAAAAAATTGAGGGATATGTGGGGCAAGGGTAATGTCATGTAGAGGATGAGAAAATTCATATCAAAATTCTTTATCTTCAATCACATTCCAACGAATGCAACAGCAAGTCCACACTTCAAGAATATGGTTGATGTTATCCATGAGTCGGGTCAGGGGATCTTACCTCCTACGCCTCAGGAGATTATGGGTACGTACCTAGACGAAGAGGCAGAGATGAGAGAGTTTATTATATCCTTACGACTACATTGGGACCAGTTTGGAGTTACCATCATGTGTGATAGATGGACAAGTCCTACTAAGCTGTCCATCATCAATTTCATAGTGTATTGTAGAGGCAGGGCGATATTTTTATATCTATTGACGCATCGGACAAGATCAAGGATGCTCCCTATATTGCAGGCCTAATAAAGAGCATGATAGAGGAGGTTGGCAGAGAACACGTGGTTCAGATTGTGATAGATAATGATAGTACATTCAAGAAAGCCAGCCAGACATTAAAGCAGCAGTATAACCTCTATTGGGAACCATGTGCCGCACATTGCATAGACTTGATGCTAGAGGCGATTGGCAAAAGGAGCCATGTGCTTACCCCATTGAGGGATGCATGATCACTCACCACATTTGTGTACAACCACATCTATGTACTTGCAAAGATGAAAGAGATATGTGATAGGGACATAGTTCGGCTAGGGATTACCAAATTCAGCACGAACTATATTGCATTGGATAGTATTTTGAGGCACGGGCAGGGATTGAGATCACCCTTTACCAATGAGGATTGGACGAGCTATACTCAGAGTTGCATGGATATGAGGAGGAGAATAAAGGATATTGTTTTGTCCAGCACTTTTTGGGAGCATGTGCAAGAGTTGATTAATGTACTGGAGGCTATATACCGTGTACTGAGGATAGTTGACACAGATGCCTATCCCACAATAGGATCTATATATCAGTGTATGGCTGTAATGAAATCTCAGATTAAGGCCGTATCACTCTCCTCGTACAAGTGGGTACACAAGATTATTAATGATAGATCGTTCCAGACGCTAGCTCATCCTCTGCATTCAACTGGTATAATTATAATTCTATTTGAATCTTTTATGTTCAATAATGTTTATAATTATATTTTAATTGGACTAATGTTTTTTCTTGTAATCGTCAATGTAGCATATTATTTGAATCCAAGTACCATTATAAGTATAACCTTGGCACCCGCACAGACATCTGCGTTTCGGACCACCAAGTCTTCATGAAGTTAGACCCCCATTCAGATGCAGTTGACAGATTTGGAAACGAGGTAGGACCGTAATTCTTAACTTGACTTATGCATATGAGTTAACTTATGCATATTAGTTCTTACGTCTTAATAGTTATATTAAATACTAAACTCTTTAACACTTTCAAATTCCACTACCAACTGATACTATTTAGAGATGCGATGGGCTCGTTCGGGTTGACCACGACAATTGCATCGAGGACAACAATGATGCCGTGTAAGTGACACTTATTTGTGAATATTAATTATTAAATGATTTTTCTCTATTCTAATTTCTAAATAAATGTTAATATTTTCTATTTGTAAATCCAAGTGAATGGTGGGTGATGTATGGGACAGATGCCCCTATACTAAGAAAGCTAGTATGTCGAGTATTGGCTCAGACAGCATCTTCCTTTGCTTGTGAACAAAATTGAAGTACGTTTGCACTCATACATACAAAGCAGAAGAACTGACTAGATTATCAAATGTTGCAGAAGTTAGTCTTCTACCATTATAACATGAGGCTGAGTACGAGAAACTTAGAGATAGAGCAATGCATTACGACGGTGAAGGATCCTTTGGACGTGTTATTCAGTAATGAAGTTGATGAGGAGGATCCATTCGCAGAGTGGATTAGATGTATTGAGATGGATGAGCCTAATGGTCGTCCTAGCCAATCATTGCGCATGCTGCAGCAGCGATGGGCATTGATGTGGATGCAGCTATGGAGGAGGAATGGGGGGAGGGCAGTGGAGACTCACTAGATAAATCCGTGAGAGTTGTTCCTCCCTCCATTGCTACGACGATGTCAGCCCCAGCCCGTGGATATGTTGAGACATCATCAGAGGAGGAGGATGAGACAGATGAAGAGGATGAGTCTGGATCATCAAATGATGATGACGAAGATGGTGGTACTAGTGGTACTCGTGGTGGTGTTGGCACCAGTGGCCCAGGGTTAAACCCTTTTACTGGAGAGACAGCTTTCCATCATACTACATAGGACACTGACCACAGGTTTGGAGGTCATGGTAAGAGTGAGGCACATTCCTATCAGAAGAGGAAAGGCAAGGAGAGAGCATACAAGGATGCATAATGACTCGTCCTCCATAGCACAATGTTTCGAATCTTTAGATGTTGAAGCATCATCAAGTTCTTATGAAGAGCAGTATCCATCACAGCTACGCCAGGGACATTATCCATTCTACTATCCTCCGCAGCTTGGACTAGCAAATTCATCGGATAGCAGTAGTTAAGATACGGATATCCCAGAGCACACATGCAAACATCTGATCCATTTGGGATCTTTGCAGTGAACTCATATCCGTACGGTTATTATGCTATGCCTATACCTACCGCTACTGGAGCTGTAGCCCCTCCATACGAGCATCCTGGTTATCCTACACCGTCTGCTCCGTCACAACCACAGCCAGAGCCAGATCATTGCTACTACTATTCCGATTTCCCTCTAGTTGGTATCACGGCACATATGACACAGGAAGAGTATGAGCAGCATGTCCGTTCGTATCAGAGAGAGTATAGATTTCATATGGGATAGAAGCGTTACTGCCACTTTATTGGCGAGAGAGCAGGGTTTGAGCCTCGTCATTCATTTCAATACTGATTTGACAGTATGATTGTATGTTTTTTACTCTCTATATTGTTGTTTCAACTTAATTTAAAATTTGGATCCTATTTATCATTTTGATTTAAGCACAGCCCACAGAATCACCCCGATCATTACATTTACATGTCACATTGCATTTGCATGATTTTATAAAGTATATAACTGCTACTTGTAATAATTTAAGTACAATTATACATGCAAATGCAATTATTTTACATATTATTATTGTAAAGCATTCATTTTGGGACTAAACGAGGGGAAAAAATTTCACTCAATTCACTGGAAAATCATTTTCCAGTGAATCGCTCGGTGCCCTGGGCAACACGCCCAGCAGCACCGAAACTCAAAACCTTGTGTATGTTTGTATATATGTCTATATATTTATATATGTTTGTGTGTGTGTGTGTGTGTGTATATATATATATATATACATGCATAAGTATATATAAGAAATATATACATACACACAAATTTTAATAGACTTTTAGCATATATTTTTGTATTTTATAATATTGATATCATAATATAAATTGTATATGTTATAATAAAACATAATATATGATTACTGTTATTATTATTATATTATAGTATATAAGATATTGCAAAGTATGTGATATATTATTGTATATTTGTATTATATCATACGCTACATAAAAAATTCTATAATATTATTCTAGCCAAATCCAATATTTGGATTATAAAAATTCTAGAGTTTAAGCACCTAGAATCCACAAAATTTACTTGTGAATAGATTCTGATTTTGGATTCAGAATCAGACAATAATATGCATGCCATACTATTATGACTTTTTAAAACCAGAATCTGGATTGTAGAATCCCTACCAAATGCCCTCTAGTTCCAAGATCATGGAAGAGTGAAAGCTGAAAACTAGACCAAGAAGCTCCACCCAGCAGTCCATATATTGAGAAACAATTCACTGATCATTGGATTCAAGTAGAACCATCACGCTGAAAAAGATCCAACCAGATCATTGTATAAGCTATGTGATCTAGTTTTTGATATACTATAATGGTCCATGCTTGGAGCAAATTGGAACCCATCTTTCTGTCATGATATATGAATAGGAGAACTATCAGAGTTGGGAGCTTGTTTGAAGAGCTCAATAATGTCGAGTTGCTTCCTGAGATTCCTCATTATTGGATATGGTCCCTTGATTCAACTGTGTTATTCACAACAAAATCCTTTTTCCAGCACATGATTCTTGCTTAGTCCTATCCCTCACTTCCTTTCTCAACTACCTATCTTATTAGGGCCCCAATTCCTCCAACTGTAAGAGAATTCTCTTGGACAGCTCTTTTTGGAAGAATAAATATGATGGATGTTCGACATCGTAAGGCAAAACCACAAGCACTGTCACCTTCTTATTCACCATGGGCAAACTACGAAAATTAGGATGGATCTTTTGCAGGTGTTATCAGTAGCTTCCCAAGAACACTTGTGATCATCAAAATCAGTACATGTTTCCATTCCTTGGCAGGAAATAACTATAGTATTTTGTGTTTCGTCTGGAAATCGATGAATAAGTGTAAATTTGAAGACATACATATCCAGGTTTCCAGCACCCCTGATACTATACTGGCGTCTGTGGCTGCATAGGTACTGTCCAAGGACAAGCTTAAGGGCTTCAGGAAGGGTGATCCTTTGAGAGCATGGTCAACAGTGGCAATGATCCATAATAATGGGATGCTGATATCATCTTCCTGCTATTCTAGATTGGACGGATTGGTGGTAAGAAGATGCAAAAATTGCTGTCTGTAGTTTTTCCAGCCTTGTGACCCATCCCTCATGGGTTGATTGTAACCTCCCTGGGGAGGATTGGCGGTAGGGAGATGTAAAGATTGCTGTTGTGCAGTTTTTGTCTTCTTCTCATCTTACTATCCATCACTCATGGGTAGATTGTAACCCAAATTTTGTTCGTTCTTTATTAATATAATCTCATTTTTTAGTTATCAAAAAAAGACCTATGTGATCATAAGGCAGAACAGAACAAGTATACTTATAAAACTGAAATCAAATAAAAGGATTTCATATCCAATTTTTCAACAGTGAGACAAACATATCATAACAAAAAATCTCCAACCATAATTGAATGCTATGTTAATATATAGAGCATAGAATTTTCCGCCAAACGTTACCATCCTAAAGATACAAAGAGGCTCGCAGAAAATAAAAATGTGGGAACTAAAACTTCAATGGCAAAGGCTGAGAAGCATAGCAATTACCAATCTGAGGCTTAACTGAGAAAATGACAACATCGCTGTTATCCGCTACCTGCTCACAGCAGGAAACAACGTGAAAATTTCATGAAAAATAGTTGTTAAATATAAAAATAAAATAAGAGAAAGAAAATTCGTTTGAATCCCAAGCATTTGACGATTCATTTGGCATTTGGGAGATTCCATGAAAGATAGAAAAATCGCGGATCTATGTATCCTAGCTGCTTAAAAAAGGTAAAAATAAATAGTAAAAGACCAAAGAAAAACTTGGCGAGAACAAAAATATCGAAAACCAAAAATGATGAATATAAAAGAGATCGTTAAACGAATTGCAACGAAATGGAGAGAAGAACCCATCTAAAACGAAACGTCAATCAAACCGAGGCGAATCGATATACCTCCTGATTGTTGTCGAAGACCTTAACACCGAGCGATGAGAAAACATCTCTGCGGACCGAACTAGAGTGAGAAGTTCGAATTCTTGAAGCAGGCAAGACGCCCGATTTCACAACTCCTCTGGCAATACTCTCAGCCATATTCCCAGCTCCTATAAACCCTAATTTGAAGGTATCAGTCGGAATCGGAACCGCCATTGCGCACAGCTTTAAGTGAAACTACTACTCTGCTTGCAAATCCGGAGCTCTCTGGTTGAAACCGAGTAGGGTTTACCAGGCTCGAGCACATGTGATGTAACCGGAGGACTGTTTCGGAGGGAAAAGGGTTCTTTTGTCGTTTCGTAGTTTGAGAAGTTCTTCTACTACTTTTAAGGCGTGTTCGTTGGAATCTGAAATTGTGCTCAAGAATTATAAATTTAAGATGAAATTACAATTATCTCTCTTCTAGTTTCTAACAACTACGCAACCTTCCCTGAGGTTTTGAAATAACATTAACCTCCCTCATCAGATTTCTAAAATGCAATTTAACTATTTCATCCCTTATCAATTTCTTATTTGAAAGAATAAAAACTTAGAATTTAAATAATAAATCAACTATGATTTTTAAATTAATTATTACAACCTTTAAACTTTAAAATATCATTTTTATTATAACAATCTCAAATCTTAAAATTTTTATACCTAAAGAAGTGCAAATTTGTTAAAAAAAATTCAAATTTTAATAAGATCTGTAGAAATGAAGGGGTATGAAATACACAACAAAACTCAAAGGGAAGTTAGTGTCATCTTGAAGGTGCTGCCAGCTTAGGCGATAAAGCCTCAATTTGTCATATCCAAAGCCTACTTCAACCCCCAAACCCCCTTCACTATATTTACCTTCCAAAAAAAAAAAAAAGTTAGTGTCATAGAAATCTCAAGGGAGATTTTGTAGTTTTCAGAAACTAGAAGGGAGCTAAAATGGGTGTTTCGTTTTTCCCAATTGAGTTATAAAAATGCACTAAAAAGAGAAACTATTTTAGATTTTCAAAACTTTAGGCCTTGGTTGGCATTCATTCTAAATCTCATTTTGAAAGATTTGCAAAGAATATGAGTTTGAAGTTTCGTGACCAACTATTCATTCATTTAGAGGTTTGATTAAAAAAGTTTTCATAAATAACGAGCATGTCCTTGTCATATAAAGGAGTTTCTAAAACTGGTTTCACATATATCCTTAATAATTTATATATATTACAAGTATGCCATCGCACTTTTGCAAATCCTATTTTGAAAGTCCAAAAAAAGTGTTAGGATGATTCTTCTTCGTAACGTATAATCTAAAACTCATTCCCCAAATGAAACTAAGGACCTGTTTAACTATTCAACTCATTCCAACCCACCCTAGAACTCCTTACAAATCGTGGAATAAATTCCTAAAAAGAAAGCTAAATGATCCCTTATTTTGCAAAAGTATGGTAGCAAGGGCCCCTTATTTTGCAAAAGTATGTAGCAAACTTGTAATATTTGAAATATATATTTAGAAACTTCATTACATAACAAGTATAGACTTGGTTATTTATGGAAAATCCTTTTAAGTTAGAATAATGGCAAATTTGTAATATTTGTAACCTCTACTAGAATGAAAGTATTGGTTACCAAGGCAATATTTGGTATGGCTTTTAAAAGTTACTTTTCAACTTTTAAGATGGAAAAGCTACAAGAAGGTAAAAAGTCAAAATGTTTGAAAATTAGATAAGATGGAAAAAAAACAACTTTTTAACATTTCAAAAGTATTTTTAATAAAATTTCTTTTTGCTGGTTTTGTCCTGTAATAGGATTTGAGGAGGATGGGACATGACGTGTAGCTTCACATAACAAAAAATGACATTGAAGCATTGCATGATGTCTTGACTTGCTTATGAAAGTGAATTGCTTTTAAAAAGCATTTTAGTTAATGAAGTGTTAGTTTTTAAAAAAAAAATTAGGTGATGTCCTTGCAACGCATTGATTTTATATATTTTTAAGAGAACTCATTTGCTTGTTTTGTCATTTATTCGGATTCGAAGACAAAGGTTAATGATGTGTTGGGTTGTTGCAAAGAAAATTAAATTGAATATTGAAGCATTGAATGATATGTTGGTCTAAGTCATGCTAGTTTGTCTCATAGTGGTTTTTAATTTTGATTTAAATGATGTGTTAGTCAATGCTTCAATAATATTTTGGTTTTGGTTTTGTTCTTTTGACAATATGAATAGGTCGTCCTTGGGGTTTTTACATTGATGACTCTTTAATCCAAATCAATGTTTTTAATAAATTTTATTTATCATCAATATAAATACAATTTTTATCTACGTATTGTCACAATTAAATAACATAATCTTCTTTGGAATAGAGTTAGTTTTATTTGATAGTCTTAAGTTTATATTGATGATAGATTCAATTTATTTTATTATTATCCATTATTCATAAATTATTGATTGTTGATAAATTTCATTTATGGAATGGGCATGTATTCTATGAGTTGAATTATTTGTACAAAATCAAGTAAAGTATTGTTTGCCCAATGGTACAAGCATGGTTCAAAGTATCATATCGACGTGCCATATCGGACGATCCAAAAATAGAAATGTATTGAAGATACACACGGATACGCACTAAAATAATGGATACGGTGGATACATAGAACAAAACCTATCTAGATAGAAAGATAAGTTAAAAATATTTCAAATAAATATGTTTCTAGCATTATAGGGTTACACAAAGAGTATCCATGCATTATAGAAGCAAATAGGCATATTCAAAAATGAATTATAGTTATAATAAAAGCTATAAAAGGCTAGATAAACAAATGAATAAGGTTAGAAAATTCATTCATGTAATGTAAGCAACACACAAGTCATTAACACTTAAAACATCAAAATCAACAATGCATAACTGTCATAACATAACATTCTCCATAATTCATTACATACAAATATTTGGTTCCAAAATCCAAACATACAAAGCTATCCCATGGTCCCCATATTCAATGCCAGAAGGAGTGACGTGCAAATTCATCTTCAGCTTCTTCATAATCGGCCAATGGCACGTTATGCATGCGCTAAACATGTTGACAATAAGAAGCCCAATCCATATAATTTTGATACCATGCCTCATACTCCCTTCTAAATTGCTCATACTGTGCTGAAGTAGGCCCATGGTAACCTCCAACATTTCCACCATAGTGGCCATACTGATCCATCTGCTACCCATAAGACGATGATCCCTCCTAGCCATGCCCATAGCCTATATGCTCATAACCATATCCATAACTTGCCTGATAAGATGATCCCCCTAGCTATAACCATAATCATACGAAGAAGACAACCTCTCCTGATCGTACCCAAAAGATGATGACCTTAACCCTGGATGTGGTCCCCTCCAAATATGCCTGAAAGACCAAAATTAATCAAGTCTATTCTTTGTGTAAGGGCATCTAAACCATGTGAACGTGGCCTCATCACATCATCGTGTCCTGATCCTGGTGCTAAATGGCCCCCACGTCGTCTCTAATGGTGAAGATTATGAATAGAAGGAGGATGTGCCCCATTGCCACTAGCACGATCATACTGCTCCTCAGCCTCCTCTATAATATGAATACTACCACCATAGCCACCACCATAGCCACTACCAATACCACCCTGTGGTAGACCTGGTGGTGATGAAGGACTCTCATGACATCCGACATCATCATCGTCATCATCTCCATCGTTATCATCTCCATCATCATCGTCATCCTTGGCACCATCATCAGGAGGATCACGGCCCACTCCAGTACTATTGTTGCTCACCCTAGCACGACTTCACCCTGCAGCTCTTGTATTTCCTCCTCCCTTATCATCACTAAATCTGTTGACCAAGTTTGTCACATAGCTACTTAATCTGGTAGGCCTCCCCTCATCATCTAATTCATCAAGTACTACCTCCTCTGGATTATCCAACCACTCTGTGAGAAGCTCATTTTCGTCAAAATAAAATATGTGTGCAAGGTCAATCGACCTAAACTCGCCCTCTCCCCTTCTGCTTTGCTTTTGAAGATGTCGTATCTTTAGCCTCATGTTGTAGTGCACAAAAACCAGCTTCTCCAACTTTGCATAATTCAAACGGTTCCGCACTTTAGTGTGGATGAGAGAAAAAGTGCTCCAGTTTCTTTCACATTCACTAAATGAAGTCGTTTGTGATAAAAGTCTTAATGCAATTCTTCTCAAATTTGGTGCACCGGTTCCATACAAGAACCACCACTCAGCTGCAGAAATAACCAAAGAAAGAAAAATGAATCCCTCCCACATAAAAATTATACAATTTACTTGAACAATGAAAATAAGTACTTTCATTGTTTAATTTCTATTACCTGGTTCACATGTAGTCCTTGCCCTAATAGCAGCTAGATCTCTAAAGCCCTACATAGCATCTCTAAATAGTTTTTCCTATTAAAAAAACATTGTTAGTGATTGTCCATTGCAAAAAACAATAAGAAGTAAATTCTTAAAATTCCTAATTCCTAAATCACCTCACTAAGCGTTGTATCAGCACGCTCTGAATCCCTTTCCAATCTCAACATCACCCTTCTGAATGAACTTACTAATTTCGTATCGATTCCAAGATTTTTAGTGTAATGATACGCCAGGTGGAGGTAAAACGCTAATTGAATAAAAAAAATAGTAACTTAATTACTTCATCTTCATAATGTGTAATAATCAAGATAGGAAGTTGACAATTGACAACAAATTTAAGTTTATTACCTCTACGATGGATGTCTTGAATGAGTTGCTTGTTACATCTTTTATCAATAATTGCGTAATACATCTGGTGATGATCAGGAGCAGCTTCAGCAATAGCAAGCTTAGACCTTCTAATAGCTTCAAACAGATAACTCATTGTGGCTTGCTTCTCTCCATCCATAACTTTCAACACCTTCACAATAGGATCATGTATTTTAGCTACCAATCGTCCATTCTTCCAAAAATTGTTACTTAGAACAATATCCTCAACCTTTTTTCAATGACATCTCGTCTAGGTTGACATTCTTGCCATTTATCTGATAGAAAATTTTTTCTCAATCCAACCTTCTCAGACATAATACTATTAATTGCAATAAAATTTGTAGCAAATCTTGTAATGCCAGGCCTAAGCAGCTCCCCTTTGGTGTGTTCTCTCATGAGGCTAAGTACTTAGTTATGATTGTAAATAAAGTTTGTCAATCTCCTTATTTTTTCAATCACACCTTTCACCATCTTTTTCTCACCAAAATCATGGACCATAAGATCAATACAATGTGTCGCACACGAGGTCCGGTACAAATGTTTCTTTTTCTCCATCAACAATTCTCATGCTTTCTTGTATGAAGATTGGTTGTCAGTAACAATCTGCACAATGTATTTCTCACTAATTTCCTCTACAACCTCGTCCATCAATTTGAACAAATACTAATGGTCCTTGATTTTGTCAGAAGCATTAACAGACTTGTGAAAAATTGCTCTTCCATCAGAATAGACCAAAAAGTTAATGATTGATAGCTTGGTAGGCCCAGTCCAACTATCACACATCAAGGTTACACCATAAGTATCCCATTTCTTCATAAATGACTTTATGTAAGTCTGTATCTCATCCACCTCCGCATCCAATATAGGGCATGTGATCTCATATGGAGTGGGACCTTTAATCCCTGGTCCAGCCCTAGCGATCTCATCAATCATCGTCTGATAGTAGGAGTTATTTGCAGCATTTGGCCGGGATATTGCTGTAAATAAACCAGTTATCAATGACTTGCTTTACATTCTTCGCCTATTTTACTGGATGCCAAGCATCCTTCAACCTACTTTGCTTTGCATTTCTATTTCAATATATTGAAGGATCCACCTCCTTTATAGTAGATCCCCTTGACTTCTTTTTTGGCTGCTTTGGCTTCCCAACCATTTTGTCAAAAGCTTCTCTGAAACTTGTACTACGCATCAAACCACCTCCTTGACAACGCCCCCCAAAACTAGCTCTACCTGGCGTGCAACCAATATCTACAGAATCTACACTTCTTCTTCTTCCTCCTTGCTCTCTGTAATGAATGTCTTCAATTCATCTTCTCATTGCTTCATCAACATATTCTCTCTCCTCTCATGTCATAACATCTTCTCGATCATCATCATCATCGGAATCATCATCATCCACATAGATGCCCTTTCCCCTATCCATTCGTGTTGCCCTTCCAGCTAACCTATCTCTCAAATCATCCTTTTCTATGGTAATGTCCTTCTCCTTCCTTGCAGCTCTAAGATGCTCACTCATAGCCCTGGAAACTTCTACAGGACAGTTGCAGCACTTCTTTACATTAGGATTCCCACCAGCAAGATGATGCTTCAATCTAGTAACTCCACCCCCTCTAAGCTCCTTCTAGCAATATTTGCATTTTGTAAGCAATCTATTTCCTTCAATCATCTCTCCGTGTTGCCAACCGATGTCTTGCCCTTTCCGTTGTTGCGTTTTAAGTGTCATATCTACAAAATAATTGAAAATATACCAACAAGCATGTAAATGACATCACCAACCTCTCTTAGGAAAAAAAGGAGGAACCCAAACATCAAATTTAATAAAAATATAATATTTTTTCCCATATTTTTAATTAATATTCTGCAAAAACAATTATTAAAAATAATTTTATTGATGAAAAAGTGCAAGAATCATAGGGGTGATAGATCAGCCCAATGTGCATCTCGTATAAAAACTTAAAGACAAATCGTTAAGTTTTATATAATTTTTTCAAAAAAAAAAGGGATTTCTGTAACTTTTTTTCATATTGCAAAAAATTTTGATTTTTTACTCAAAAACGCTATTTTGATCTATGGATTTCACTTGAAATTGATAGATTCATATAAAATATTGTCAAACCATGTTTAAATATGAAAAAATAATGATTTAGATTGAAAAAATTGAAAATCTAAAATACCTTTCAAAACTGTAGAGGATTTTGATTTCTGTTGCTTGATTCGTGCTTTGAAGTTGTTTTGCAAAAAGTGTAGTATTAATTAGGTCGAAAATAGGTAAATAACAATGGGGTTTCACGGATTTTGGAATGGATTTCTCAGTAAAGAGTTATCTTCAATCTTCTAAAATTCTGTTTTCACGTTTTTTACCCTTCTTATCGACTATATCGAGCAATACAGTTGATAAGAGGTCGATACGACCTATCGGCACGATACATACGCGCGATACAAAATGATATTTGATACCATGGGTACAAGATCTCTTTTGATTTTAGATTGCAAATAATTAACTGCATAATTGTGCTATCTTGGAAGGAACGATTTGTGCATTAAAATTTTATTCCGAAAGGAATAATTTTAATGACACTACTAGTTCATTCATAGAAATTAATATTGGAGAGAACAATTTGTGTGTCAAAAATTTTATTCCCAAAGAAATATTTTTTATGAAAATGAGTGTTTATTTGTAGAATTTAATATTGGAAGGAATACTTGTATGTTAGAATCCTCCCAAAGGTTGGATCTTAGTGATACGATAATTTATCCATTATGATTGAATTCTTATTATTGTTTTTCTTTTATGTATTTAATTCAAAGCATTAATGTAATGAAATTGTAACTCCTTGTAGTAGTTATACCTGTTTTGTTGTATTCTGAGGCTTCTTCTATTCCTATTTTGAATTGGACCAATTTTTTTTTATAAGTAGAAAGGGTTAAATTCACCATAGGAGTCTTTGACCTACACTTATCACTTTTGACTCCAAAACCAACTCCTGTGACTCAGACTAGTAGTAAGGATGAAAAATACCACCTTAAGGCTTGAGAGAGATCAAATAGGTTAAACCTCATATTCATCAAGTTGACTATAGCTTCAAATACTAAGAACTCACTTCGTGGCACTAAAGATGCCAAGATTTTTTTAAATAAATATTGAGGAAAGATTTCGTTTTGTAGACAAGTCATTAGCAGGGACTCTATTAGCTAGACTTATCACCATGAAATATGATGGAGCTAAGGGTATGGAGGAACATATTCTTGAAATGACAAACATTGCTGTCAAACTTGAAACTCTAGGAATGAAAGTAGAGGAGTCCTTTATTATACAATTCATCCTAAACGCATTGCCACCTTAGTATGATCCATTCCAGATGCATTATATGTAAGACCCCGAATTTTTGTATAATAATTAGGGCATAAATAAATAAATAAAAGAAAATTTTCAAAGGAAAACAAACTAGGAGGGTAAAAAGGGTATTTTGGTAAATTTCAAAAGGGCAAATTAATGAATTAAATAATTAAAAAACTAATAGAATTAGAAATAGAAGAATAAAAATTTATTGGGATAGGTTTGAAGTTTAACAGTAATAAATAAAGCGTGAAAGATGGAGAAAGGGCAATTAGGTAATTATGCTTAATTAGGGTCCTTCATTTGGAGAAAAAGCAACTTAATAAAGTGTTTAAGTAATATTTAGTAATAAATATATAATATGCATGAAATTAGTTAGAAGAAGGAGTTTATATAGTAAGGGCTTAAGGGGTAAAGTGATAAAAGAAAAATTAGAAGGGGGAGAAAAAGTAGGAATTAAATTTGAAGGTGTTTAATCCTAATTGAACCTCTCTAGGGTTAGTCTATTTAAAGGAGGACATTAAGGCTAGTCTAGGGTTTCTTTAATTCAAACTTAATATAGGAGAAATGAGAGAAAAATGGGAAGAATTCATGTGAGAAAAATAAGAAAAGAGAGAGAGAATAAGGGAGGAAGTTGCTGCTGCAGAGACCTCCGACCAGCCACCATCAAACTTAAATCGGCCAAAATCCAATCGTTGGATTGACCTCAAATTTGAAGGTTTAGTTCATGACTGGTAGAACTACAATATGAACGGTGGAGATCTGGTTTGGAGAACTCTAAGTGGGTGTGAAAATAGCAGAAGTCGGATATGATTCAGGATTTCGAGAGAAGATGGATTTAGCGTATTAAGGCAAGTAACAATCCCTTGAAAACTGGAGGAACTGCATGGTTTCAGTATTTTGGATTTATTATTGATTGGTTTAATTAGTCGAAAATGAATTTACATGGATTCGTTTGGTTTTATTGATGAGTTTTGTGTTCTTGAAGAAATTCATAAAAGTATCTTGGAATATAGATTTGATTTAGTAGATGATCATAGCATGGCAATTAATTGACACAAATAAATCTAGAGTTCTGTAGGTATGATTTAGAATACAAAGAAATTAATTTAGAACAATTAGATCCTAAGAAATAATCCAAAAATCAGAAAATTGTGAAACCTGTGAAATCTGCTGTAATTGCACTGGCACCTAGGCAACTTGGCTGGGCGGCCTGTATATAATTCTTAGAATTTAGGGATTTTTAGTACAGATTAAGGTATAATAATTTTTCTAGTAATTTAATTATTGTAACGCCTTTATAAGTGTAGCGCTCTAGATCCGGGTCTGCCCTATCACGGCACCAACCCGTCCCTGAAACCTACTTATGGGCCCAATAGAACCTAATTAACACAATTAATCCTGAGCAATTACAAAGTAATCATCAGAGTGCATAAGCTAAAGAAGCATGGAATAAAATTTCCATCCAACAAAATATTCACATGTATTATAGTCTCCAAAATATGGTATCTGTATGAACAAAATACAACTAATGCTCACAAGTTTATAACTCTAAAAAATTTTCATTACATCCCATGTACAATTTTTTTTTTTCAAAACAAAATACTACATCATAAAGAGAACCCTACTATGGGTGGTAGTAGTCCTCTGGCCTGTCCTGAAGCTCACCCTCTATATTTGCCCTAGTATGTGGCTCACCAAGTGGATCCAAGTGGATCTGATAACAAATCCGGTAAAACAAAATGCGTGAGACTTAAAGTCCCAGTAAGTAGCAAACATGCATGAGTAGAGAAACAGTTTATGCAATTTTGTAACATCATGATAATATTCGCAAGTATAAGGGACCAAGTGTAAACCAAAGCAACTCAGTTAGATACAAATGTAATTCCAAGTCAAATATCTCAATTGAGTAACACATGAAATCAAGATCCATAAATACAATCAAATGCTGTAACCATGTCTTGGTAGGACTCGTGGGTTAGCATGTCTCTAAATTAGATTAATGACCACTATCCAAGAACGAAGACAGACGGACAAGGACATTAATACTAACAAGCCAACACCAACACACAGACTAGACTCACAACTCACACCAAACCATTCAAATCAATGAGTAGAACCAATGATCAAACCAAGGCCAAGCGGAGTAATCCCTATGCTGCCCAATGAACCAAGGCCTAACATGTGCTAGGCGGAAGTTCCCATCCACCGCCACCATAAACCAAAAGCCTTATTCAAATCACATATGGGTTTTTCAACCTTGCTATCATCAATCCAATCATTCAAAACGAATGTCAGAGAATCCTCAAAATACATTTTCGGTGAGTGGGATGGTCTTAGGAATCCCAAATAAGTCACCATACCAAAATTTGATGGATTCCGAGATAAAAAGTTTTGGACCTAAAAAAATTCTGTCTTGTTAAAAACGTTGACTTTTCAGGCTCAAATTCTAGTTGTGGTCTATTGAAGGGTATACAAATCTTCTAGAATTTTCTGGGCTTCTGAATCACTCATTTGGATATCAAACTCAAAAAGTGGCATTTTATGAAAATCGGGAAAACTAGAAATTTAGACATAAACTGGAAAGTTGACTTTTTATTGGTTGGAAATTGGGCCTTGGGAGTATTTTTATTGGTTCTAAATGGGAGGTAAAACCTTATTTACATGTAAAGACTTAAGTAAATTGAGCAATAAATACATAGGACATTTACTTAAATGTTTTTCATGTAATAAGGGTGCTGTGCAAGAGGCCTGGGTTGTTTGGAAAAGGGTTAGAGAGAAAAAGGGTGAAGAACTTAAGAACCAGGGTCCACAATTAGCCCCTAAGGGCGATTAGCTTTAACGCTCACACGTTGAGGTTTAAAGTGCATGCAGCCATGTTTAAAACAGGGTCGCATGCGCGTGATAAGGATTAACGTTCGGGCGTTAAGGGAATAGACAAGGCAACGTGCGCGCATCCCCTTTGGACGTTCACGCGCTAAGGTTCTAGATTAATCACCCAGGCTAATCCTGATTCGCGATTAGGATAACAGGGACTGACTTTTTGGGGTTTTGGTTCAGGATTAATTGCCAGGTCGGGTTTTCAACTATTTTTGGCTATTTTCAACCCAAAGCTCATGTAAATCTATTCCAACACTTCCAACATCAAATGAGATGATCATAAAACATCCCAACATGCTTTAACATATTTTCCAAAACAAAGATTCATCCCAAATCCACATAAACACAAATCTAGCACATGAAACTTCATTCAAAACACAAATCTCAAAATCCTAATCAGAAATATGATCAATAGAGTTGGAAATCCTTGGCAAATCAATAGAAAACTAATCAAGAGTATTATACAATCAAAACCTACAAATTTTAGAAGCAAAATAGCAACATGCAAGATCATTTCTTCAAATAAATCAAACCCTAGGAGAGAATACGAATTTTAGTAATTCATTTTATTTGAAAGGGTTTGCTACTTGTTAATGGAGAAGCAAAACTTCTCTTCAAGCTCCCCTCTTCTTCTCCTTCTTTTTCTTCTTCAAGCTTTTCAAGTGAGCTCCCACTCTTCTTCTTGTTCTATACGTCCAAGACAAGATAAATGGGTTTTCAAACACTTAAATTAGAAATTAGGGCATCCTTTTATATGCCGAAGTTTTGGGTCTTTCAAATCTGCCCCTAAACAAAGCTTTTATTCAACTAAAACCCTAGGGTGTACTTAAGGCATACCAGGGGGTACCTTAGTGCCTTGGTATTAAGTGGGGGATACCCTAGTATTAAGTGAGGGTACCTTGGTGTTTCAAGGGGTTTACCTTAGCCACTTCGAGAGGTATGTTTTAGGGATGCTTAGGAGGTGTACCTCAATTAACACAAGGGGTACCTTAGTCATATGAGGGGTACTTTAGTTATTTGAGGATGTTACCTTGATGTTTCAAGGAAATTACCTTAGTCATCCTAAGGGGTGAACTTTAACTAAGCTTAGGGGTGTACCTTAGTTATATTGAGGAGGGGTACTTAACTATAGAAGGGGTATACCTTAGTTAAAATAAAAGGGTACCTTTAAGTAATACAAGAAGGGTGTACCCTAGGTAATATAAGGGGTGTACCTTAGGTATATTGGAGGTACTTTAGTTATATAAAGGAGGTACCTTTAGGTAATACAAGGAGGTGCACCCTAAGTAATATCGGGGATGTACCTTAGTAATTGTAGACACCTGATTTTTGTACCCCAAAAAAATGAAGAAAATGGAAATTTCAATTAAAAAGTCAAACCCTGAGGGGCTGAAATTTGACTTTTTGATCAAAAGAAAATTGGCCATCAAACTTCCTCTCATTGAAAAGAGCATTTCGACACGGTTCCAACGCAATTGAGTTTGCTGGAATCAGGGTCCGGATGAGGAAGTTATGAGCCGGTCAAACTTTTGGGGGAGCGAAAGTTGATTTTTTGCTCGACCCCAGTTCAGCTGCCAAACTTGATCCCAATGGATAGTGGGTTTCGAGCCGATTCCAATGATACCAAATTTGCTGAAATCGGACATCGGACGAAAAAGTTATGGACAGTTGAAGTTTCAAAGAAAGCTACCCATGTGGCAAAACAGCAGCAAAAAAGCAGAATAAAGGAATAAAATAAATAAAATAATTGTCTTTAGAAAATATCTTAATTTTTAATAATATTTTAATAAATATCTTAATTTTTAATAATATTTTAATAAATATCTAAAGATATTTAGAATAAAATAATAATAAATCGGAATAAAATCTTTTAAAAAAATCAAATTTAATAAAAGACTTCAAATCCGGCATTTAAAAAACGTGCGCAACCGCATTTGAAGTGCGGTTTGGTTTGAACCGCACTTTAAATGCGGTTTTGATCTTCTAGAAGGTGGACACATGTCCTGTATGACAACAGCTGGCAAATCCGCGCAGATTCGTACGTTTTTAATGCCAACCGCACTGGAAGTGCGGTTTTTGCATTTTTAGTGTAATTTGGCAAAAACCGCACTTGAAGTGCGGTTGTGACCAAACCGCACTTAAAGTACGGTTCCGGCCAATTTTTGCCTATAAAAGGGGGCCCGCCCCCCATTTGGAGCAAGCTGGTCCCCTTGGCCTTCCCCCCTCTCCTTCCTCGACATTTCTGCATCCAACCCCTGCCCAAGTTCTGCCGGAACCTCACCAGCCCGAAATAATACCCAAAATACCCTTAGGTTGTCAATAAACCTTGCATAATCTCTCTTCCTTCCACTCTTTCAACTTGAAGCTAAGTGAATCCCTTTTCAAACCCATTTCAAAGAAACAAGAGGAGTGCGGAAGCGCTGCCGAAATTACTAGAAGAACCACCACACAAGCAAGTATTGATACTGTAAGCATTCTTGTCACTTTAAGTTGAAATAAGCTAATTTTGGCATCTTTTCAAGTCTTTCCATTACCTTACTTGTTTTTCAGTTTCTTTTATCTTATCTCTAATCTTTTTTGCTGTGTTTGGCATGTCATGAGAGGTCCCACCTAAGGTGGGAATCTATATGCAAAATGGGAGGAAAGTAGAAAATAAACATACACTGTGACATAATCTAAATAAGCATTAATTAATCCACTTTATGGAGGGGTTTGTCCTCCTAAAAATCCATTGTATCCCCACACCTTTTTTCCCATATTCAAAACTAACATGTGCAGGTTTTAAGATGATAAAATACGAAGGTCTATCCTTCTTTGATGGAATTACAAGCGGAAAAGCGGAAAATGGAGATTGAGATCAAACATGGAATGTTTCTGTCAACTTGAAGACGCCGGAAAACTCAACGGAAGTCGTCGGAGACCCCAAGAAGCCAGCCGAACTGTTCCCGGCCGAAATCGGCGCAAGAATGGAAATTCGGGCGAAAACCGTGCTTGTACTGTAGTTTAGACTTGCCTGTATTTAATATACGGGGCAGGCTTGAGCCGTATTATATTTACGGGCTAAGCCCGCCCATACAGAAAATACGGGCAAATTAAAAAATAGCTTAAAATTCATCTTTTTTGGACCCCGGTTGGACCCAATCCGACCCATTTTAACATAATCTGACCCATTGGGCTTCTTGGACTTTTCCAAGCCCATTTTGAGAATGTGGGCCTAAGAGGGCCCACTAAGGCTTCGTGGGCCCTCCAATGAGGCCCACATCCCGTCTGGCCCAACCAAGGCCCATTTGGATAAATGGGCCCAAGGTCACATGATTAAATTGCCAGTGGGCCAAATCCAAGCCCAACGGGCCCTAAAAAACTCAAACCCACTGAATTGTGTAAATATAATTGAATCTTTAAACCACATAGCCAAAATCCAATAAGGGTTACCCAATAACCCGAATTGGGCCTTGGGCTTGACTTTAGCCCAACTTGGATTCCACTGGGCCTTCCAACGGGGCCCATACCAGACCCACTTCACTAATTGATAAAAAGATGAAATCAAATAAAAAGGGGACCCACACCATCAACGGTCTCCACCAGACCAAATAAGTGTGCATACTGGCTTAGGAATTGGGTGAAATTTAAGTTGACTCAAAACCAAGGAGACCCATGAGACTTGTCAATTGACGGGGTGGGCTAGGGTGTCTTCGAACTTCCCTAGACGTAACTGAGAACTTGCTCAGATCTCTAATAAAGCCGCAAACTAGAATAATTAGGCTCGAATAGGTGCCCCTTTTGTGTCTGCCTACACCTCTCAGGCAGTGGTGACTCCAAATCAATCCCGAGGCGAGCATCACTTTGCATGCACCTCGTCGTGCGGCCCAAAATCGGGTGCGCACAGCTTGGCGACTCTGCTGGGGAGCTCTCAGCCCAATTGGACCTTGGTTAGGAAATGAGTCAACATAGGGGATATGAGCAGATTTAGGAAGTACTTTTTATCCAACCTTAGTGAAGTATGGAACTCTTGCAATTACGTGATATTGGGGGATCCTGTCAAAAGGACGAGATAATTGCCTAAGAAAAGTGGAATTTAAGCGGTTCCCTGTGACCCTCCACTTACCTGGGGATCCACCCAGACGTCGTATTGCATGTTGTTTTGCACTCTCACTATAAAAGTGACATTAAGGAACCCTTTATTAGCTCATTATCCGAGAATCACCCAAATAGACACAGCACTTTGCCATACTGCACATACAAGCACTTCACTACACCGTGAATGATCTTTTAACTGCATGGGGTGACACGCACGAGGGGGTCTGCATGAATGATCCGCTTTGAATGATTTGATGAAATGCTGCTCTTCCTCACCAAAACCTAGATCTCTCTTGCAGCCACCCTTCTCAAACAATAAACTTACTTTTGGGATGGTATTAGCCCCACGCTCCCCTGGCTTGCCGGGGAAAGCAGGGTAAACCCATCTCCCCAGGTTTCTGGATTCCTTAGTGCCACTGGCTTCATGCTGTGGTACGCGAGGGTCTAGTACGTGACTCAGACCCTTGTAGGCAAATGTCTCGGGCTGGGTACCCTTTCCCCACCTATTGATTCTAATAAACCGCAGTTTTGTGAATGCAGCATGAATGAGATGCGAATAATTAAAGTGAAGATGAAAAAAATTAATTTGAAATCCAAGAGTCCATCAGGGGCAAATACCCCCACTCTTTTACATCAAATTGAGTAAATCCTAGATCATGGGCTACCTTGGCCCTAATTTAGGAAGCCAACCAAATTCTGATCAGGGGAGCCACCCCAGATCCAAGCATTGAGTCCCGTGAACCATGGGCCTTGACCCATTGAGCCCGCTGGGGACACTCTGAATCCAGGTCAACCTTCAAGATCATCTGCATAAGCATGCTTGATTAACTCATTTAAAAAAAAACCAAAAAAAAAACAAAACAAAAAAATTTTTTTTGGATTGCCTCTAAGTGTACATTAAATTTGCCTTAGGGCAAAAAATGGTTTCAATCCCCTGTGCTTAAACCAAGTTTCAATTGGCTGTGAAACAGCCCAAAATAAGGAAGTGAAAAAAAAGTCAAGGAAAAAGTCTGATTTTTGCCGATGGCCATCGGACAAAGAAAAAAAAAAGAATAAAAAAAAAAATCTTAAAGAAAGTCAGCCAATTGGGAAATCAACTCTTGTAGTTTCCCAAATCCTGATGGAAATCAATACTTTGTGTTCTCACCATCCCAAATCCCTTATCATTCCTTGGAATTCTCCAAACTGATCCTTTGTAAATCAACACTCCGCATTTCCGAAATCAAAATCGGCTCTTGTGGTTTCCGATCCCAGAGATTCTTTCTTTACCTCCAAAATGGCGGTTTTAATCTTTTACCTTGACTTCCGAAATGGCGGTCCAAAACAAAAATCTTTTCTCATGACCTCCGAAGTGGCGGTCCAAAAAAAAAATCTTTTCTCCTTACCTCTGAAGTGGCGGTCCAAAAATCTTTACCTCCGAAGTGCCGATTTGAAAATCATCATTTTCCTTACCTCCGAAGTGGCGGTCAACCTCCGAAGTGGCGGTTGAAGGAAATCATTTTCAGAAATCTTTTTTCCTTACCTCTGAAGTGGCGGTCAACCTCCGAATAACACTAAGGTACCCCTGGTATGCCTTAGGTACACCCTAGGGTTTTAGTTGAATAAAAGCTTGGTTTGGGGGCAGATTTGAAAGACCAAACTTGGGCATATAAAAGCATGCCCTAATTTCTATTCTAAGTGTTTTTGAGAACACTTTCTCTTGTCTGGGTCGTATAGAACAAGAGGGGAAGTGTGGGAGCTTGCTTGAAGCTTCAAGAGGAAGAAGAAGGAGAGAAGAGCTTGAAGAGAAGTTGAGCTTCTCCATTAGCAAGTAAGTAGCAAACCCTTCAAAACAAAATGAATTACTAAAATTTGTATTCTCTCTCTAGGGTTTGATTTATTTGAAAAAATGATCTTGCATGTTGCTATTCGCTTCTAAAATTCATAGGTTTTGATTGTATGATGATCTTGGTTAGTTTTCTATTGATTTGCCATGGGTTTCCAGCTCTATTGATTATGTTTCAGATTAGGGTTTGAGATTTGTGTTTTGAATGAGATTTCATGTGCGAGATTTGTGTTCATGTGGATTTGGGATGTTTTATGATCACCCACTTTGATGTTGGAAAGGTTGAAAATGATTTCTATGAGTTTTGTGTTGAAAATAGTCAAAATATTTCAAAATAAACGATTAATCCTGAAATTTGACGATTAATCCTGAGCCAAAACCCTAAAAACAAGTCTCTGTTATCCTAAATCACGAATCAGGATTAACCTGGGCGATTAATCCAGAGCCTTAGCGCGCGCACTCTAAACCTCAGCGCGCGCACGTCCATTGCCATAGCGCGTGAACGCGCGAACGTCAACCCTCAGCGCGCGCGCTGCCTTGTTTATTTCCTTAACGCGCGCGCGTTGCCTTTGTTTTAACCTCAACGCCTGAACCTTAAGCCTCAACGCCCGAACGTTGCCTTGCCTATTACCTCAACGCCCGCACGTCCAAACCTCAACGTCCGCGCGTTGAACCCTATTTTTGAGAATTCTTCACCCCTTTTTCTCTCCAACCCTTTTCCAAACAACCCAAGCCTTCGGCAGAGCACCCTTATTTCCATGAAAGACATTTAAGTAAATGTCCTATGTATTTATTGCTCAATTTACTTAAGTCTTTACATGTAAATAAGGTTTTACCTCCCATTTGGAACCAATAAAAATACTCCCAAGGCTCAATTCCCAACCAATAAAAGGTCAACTTTCTAGTTTATGCCTAAATTTCCAGTTTTCCTGATTTTAAAAAAAAGCCACTTTTTGAGTTTGATACCCAAACGAGTGATTCAGAAGCCTAGAAAATTCTAGAAGATTTCTTTACTCTCCAATAGACCACAACCAGAATTTGAGCCCGAAATTCCTTGTAGATTTGTTTAGAAAAATTCTACACCGAAAAGTCAACGTTTTTATCTAGACTTGGAATATTTTTGAGGTCCAAAACTTTTCGTCTCGAAATCCATTGATTTTTGGTAGGGTGACCTTATTAGGAATTCTAAGACTATCCCATTCATCAAAAATGTATTTTGAGGATTTCATGGTATTCATTTTGATTGATTTTGAATTTCATGAACTGGGGCAGTGTAGAAGTACTCCGCTTAGCCTTGATTCATCGGGCAGCGTAGAAGTACTCCACTTAGCCTTGATTCATCGAGCAGCGAAGAAGTATTCCACTTGGCTTTGATGCGTCGGCAGTGTAGAAGTACTCCACTTGGCCTTGATTTCGTCAGCAGTGTAAAAGTACTCCATTGGGCCTTGATTCGTCGGTAGTGTTGAAATACTCCGCTTGGCCTTAATCTTGGACAGTGATCATTAATCTGATTTGGACATTTGACTTGGAATTGTTGATTTGATTTCATCAATTACTCGATTGAGATATTTGACTTGGAATGGTTGATTTGATTTCATGAATTACCCGATTGAGATATTTGACTTGGAATTACACTTTATATCTGTTTGAGATGTTTGGTTTACATTTGGTATCTTATACTTGTGAATATTATCATGATGTTACAAAATTGCATAAACTGTTTCTCTGCATGCATGTTTGTTGCTTACTGGGACTTTAAGTCTCATGCGTGTTTTGTTTTCTCGGATTTGTTTTCAGATCCGCTTGGTGAGCCCAGTACCAGGGCAGATATAGAGGGTGAGCTTTAGTTCAGGCCAAAGGACTGCTACCACCCACTGTAGGATTCTTTTATGATGTTGTATTTTGCCTTGGGGATTGTATATGGTATGTAATATCATTTTTGGACTTATACTCTTGGGAGATATCTTTTGTTCATGTATGTATATTTTGGAGAGATCATTGTGAATGGTTAGTTGCCTTAGTTGTATTTTGTTCACATATATATATCATGTTTTGGAGATTATAGTACAGATGATATTTTGATTAGATGGAAATTTTTATTCCATGCTTCTTTAGTCATGCACTCTGATGATTACTTTGTAATTGCCCAGGATTAATTGTGTTAATTTGGTTCTATTGGGCCCATATGTAGGTCTCGGGTACGGGTTGGTGCCGTGATAGGGCAGACCCGGATCTGGGGCGCTACGCCTTGGGTAATACAAGAGGTACTTTAGTGATATTTGGGAGGGTACCTTGGGTATACTTAAGAGTTACTTTAGGTGTTCTTAGGGAATACTTTAGGTACATTTGAGAGGTACCTTGGTTACTCTTAGGAGGTTCTTTAGGTACTCTTAGGAGTTACTTGAGGTACATGTGAGAGGTACCTTGGGTACACTTGGATGGAAATTTGGGTACACTTGGAAGATACTTTAAGTATACTTGGGAGATACTTTGTGGTACACTTAACTCTAATTTTTCAGAATTTGATTTCCAATTCACGGGATCTAATTGAAAGATACCTTAGCCAATTGTAATTAAGACATAATATTAACTAAGCTTACCTTAATAACCTTCATAAAGTTCAATTGATTTCCATAAATCCTCAAGGATAATCCACATCTACCTCATCCTCCTAACACCAATACTTAATTAGTCTAATAGTCACACTTTAGATAATTAAACTAAATAATTAATATATAATCCAGGTCGGGGTTTTACAATAAGGGTCAAATTTAGGTATAGAAATTTACTAAATTTAATTTGGTACCAAAACAAATAAATTGGGTCACTGAATACAAGTGGGTAGATAATGAGTCATGATTTTGGAAACAGTTAATTGGACTAAGTTAAACTTGTTTTCGTGGATTGGAATTGTCTTTTAAACTTCATTATAGGTCTGTGGAATGTGCTGGAATTTGAAAATAACAGACATTATAAAAATTGATACCATAGGTTGTAATTATAGAGACTTGAATCTTAATAAGGGGATAATTAAGGAAATTTTAGGCAAGTCATAAAGTACCTTGCTTGTGCTAAAAAATATGAATATTAATTTTTCTGGAATCTTAATAATTCGTTTTTCTGCTGTGTTTATGTTTATGAATTCTATTTTCGATATTACTTTGAGATTGAGTGTGTTTTCTCGCGAAAAGGTTTGATTTAAGGATTTATTCGAGGTTTTGGGTGTATATCTTTAAAGAGCTTGACTTTGGGATTAATGACTGAATTTATTCTTCTTTCTATTACGGTTGAGTGATACCGCTTCCTGTGGTAGAGTTGATACTAACTTTTACAGCAGAGATGGGTAATCCTCTGTTGTAGATATGTGTAATCCTCTACGGTAAAGATGTGTAATCCTTTATGGTAAAAGTGTGTATTCCTCCTATAGTAGAAGTGTGTGTCCTCCCGTGCTAGAGATGCAATTACTACATGTTTTATTAATTTCTGGTATGTGTCTAGTAGGCATAGTTGAATATGGAGCCATAGAATAAGCTAGATAGCGAATGGGGTATTTATTTTGGGTTGTGTACTCCCATTTGCAAGCGCGCTTCCTTTGCAAGTTAGTTTGCTTTGGAAGGTCCTATGTCTGTAGGGTCATTTTGAGCCTCGTTGGTGATTCTTGTACATGCGGATCAGCGGCCATCTCTACGTATTAATTCAGGGGCTGCATGCTGGTGGTTCATGCCAACTTTATGAGTTCGTACGAAATAAGTCGATGACTACGGCTCTTACTATTAGAATAAGACTCGGGTTTGAGTGTCTTAGTAGCTTCGCCCATAAGACGCATGGTGGCATAGCATTGAAGAGTGTCTTCTCAAAATCTTATCTTTCTTTGTGAGTCCTATGAGGTCACATGTGGTTTTTTTTTATGTTTTACTGCCTCTGATGAAATCGTATTCTTAAATACTTATTTAGCTTCACATGAGTTGTTTTATTTATCGTTAAATTGACATTGTTTTTATTGTCTCCAATTATTGCTTATGTGTTGGGTTATTGTCTTCAAATTTGTTTGAGCTGAATTTATTGCCTTAGCGTTGATTTACCATATACCTCATGACTATTTCTTAAAATAGATTGTTTTTACTGCATGCACTTGCTACTTGCTGAGATGTAAATCTCACTCCTGTTTTCACCTATTTTTTAGGTTGCTTGGAGAGATCGTCAAGATGGGGTAGTGTACTCATGGGTAGAAATGTAATTATCACTATAGGCTGCATCCAAAATAAATAGATTCTTATTGTGAACTTATTTGTTTAAATTGAAATAAAATGCCATGTTCCAATTGCACTCTGATATAAATATTAATTTTAAATTCTGCAATAATTTTAGATTGTTTTGACCCCTTTTTACAGTAACACTTCGGGTTTGGTGGTTGAACAGGATTTGGGGCGTTACAGTAGCACTTCGGATTTGGGTTGGGTGCCTATTTTGCATTGACCTGGGTTCGTGGCGTTACATTATAATTCTATTAAAAAAATGGAATGTGAATGAGTTGCACAACAAAAAATACTAACCTTTACCGACGGTCATTAACCGTTGGTAAATGCAAAAAGACCATTGCTAAAAGCTGCGGGCGGTTCTGACAGTTGTCCACCACTGAAAGGACTGTTGCTGAATCTTTTGACAGTGGTCTCTAATAATTTTAGCAGCGATTTTATGACTGCCACACAATGTTCGTTTTTAAAAAAAAAAAATTTTTAGTAGCGCACACCCCCTGCCCCTGCCCACTGCAACTTGCCCCCTGCCCGTGCCACATGCCCTTGCCCTTCCCCCTCACCCCAACCGCCCTCCTCTCCCTCCTTCCCTCCCTCCCTCCCTCCCTCCCTTGCTCTCGCTCTCTCTCCACACCCACCTACCCCTGCTTATTATAATTTTTTACAAAATATGAAGGCACATTCTGATCCTGTGCACACACAAGCAATACCGGAGAAGATAGGGATACAAATGCTCATATAAAACATCGTAAAGCTTCCATGTATTGACTTGGAAAATAATTCAAGTCTTGATCTCCAACTCATTAATTAGTTCACAAATTGCTGATATGTATAAGATTGAATAACATATGACTTGTAGATACAACATATTACTTGATTGAAATTTTTTTGCAGCTTCTCATTTGTGAAATTAAGCTCAAAACTACAGAGATGAGAAAAGTCATGTGAGATGTACTGCCAAACCCATAACATGTAAGCAATGTCTTCAAAATATAGATTAAATATTTTTTTCTCTAACAAGTTGTTACCTAACCAGTGAAACAAGTGGGAGTATGTTGTCTTTGCTAAACCATTCCTACCAACTTTTGGACTGAGAAGATCAAGACTTCTATTAATAAGTTTCTTCTGGGGTGATCATCACACGTTTACATAAAGCATCTTCCAAGGCCTCAGCACCTGAATAACTGTGCTCACTTAGAACAATACATCACTTTGGTATTCATGAATTTTTCTATTGTTTTCTTTCCTTTACAATGATAAGCATTATTGCCTATTTTTCTTTCATTTCCATCGCCTTCACAAGTTTACTGTTAGCACCTCATTTTTGCATCTCTAGAGATGAAAGAATGAAAATCCTAACTGAAAAAGTCAAGCCCTGAGAGGTCAGAAAGTTGACCTTTTGATTCGGTGCAAATCAGCCACCATGCTTCTTCCCATTGAATATGAAATTCTGACATGATTCTAACGCAATTGAGTTTCCTAAAATCGGAGTCCGGATGAAGAAGTTATGAGCTGGTCAAACATGGGGAGAGTAGAAATTGCCTTTTTGCTCAAGCCAATATAACTGCCCAATTTGATCCTCGAAGATAGAGGATCCTGACACGATTCCTATGCAACTGAGTTTGCCGGAATCGGAGTCCTGGAGAGGAAGATATGAGCAAAACTGGATTTCGGGACGCAATTTTGCACTTCTACTAAAAACCTGAATTTGCTGTCAAACTTTAGTTCAGTGGATAGAGAGTCTCGACCTGGTTCCAATGCCACTAAGTTTGCTAAAATCAGACGTCAGATAAGAAAATTATGGCAAGTCAAAGTTTCAGAAAAAGCTGCCCACATGGCAAAAAGGCAGAAAAAGACGAAACAAATAAAAATGGGGAATAAAATAATCATTTTTATAAAAATATCTTTATTTTTTCATTTTAAATAAATAAAAAATCAAAGAAAATAGGATAAAATCTACAAAAACTCGTTAAAATGGGGAGAAGTTTCAAATCCGCACAATTAAAACGTGCGCGTCTGCATTGTATGTGCAAATGTGTCGTGTCCGCACATACAATGTGGATCCGACCTTATCTGAATCTCCAGCTGGTAGATTTTGTTTGGATTACGCACATGCGAAATTCATCCGCACTTAGTATGTCGACGAAGCGCGTTCGCATAGTGTATGCGGATGAGGCACGTTCGCATACTATTTGCGGATTCGGCCTGTTTTTCTCTATAAATAGGCCCCATAGCCCCCATTGTCCAAGGTTGGCCCCTCCTTCGTCCCCACTTCCTTCTCTTGTAACCAGTAAGCATCTACATTCCCTCCAACCCTCTAACCTCCACAAAAATCCCCATTTTACCCTCTTGGATCACCCTATTCTTTCCATTCTACCATCTTGAGAAGAAGAAAGAGACATTCTTGGGAGTAGAGGGAGGTTTTGAAGTGCTGTCCACATCAAGTGGAGGACCATCACACTCTCTAAAGGAAAAGGTAGTAACAAGGTGAGAATACTTATTGTATTTTTGCTCAATATATTTTATGAAGCTCTTTTCAATCTACTTCATATTGGTTGCCATTAGATCTATTTCTTACCATATTGGTCTCACCGTTTCTTTCCTTTTTGCATGGTATCGGAGTCCCCAAGGTAAGGGGGATTCCTCATACTAAAAGGCGGGAAGGAGAGTTTCTTTTGAAAAGTCAAGAAGGATCCTTTAAGCTTTATTTACTAATTTTGTTTAAAGAGGGGTTTGTCCTCTTGTTGTATCCATATTGTACACCTAACTCTCTTCCGCTCTTTCCTTTCAACTAGGATGAGTTAGTTACTATTTCGTGTGTTTGCTTGCTGTGTGTCTTTCTTATCCATGTCTATATCTATGTGCGAGAGCATCATACAAGCACCTAACCACTCACCTCCATGCACTATTTAGTATGTTTTCTTTTTATATGAGCATGACATAAACATGAGCAGCATCTTTAGAGTATGATTATGATTCCATGTGAACAACAGTGAGTATCATTCTCTAAAGCATGTTTTTACTTCTCATTCGATCAATAATAGGTATCACACACCCACTGTTTTACATGCTTCACTAGTCATCTTCATGCATGTCTATCATCACTAATTGTTTCTTGTGCTAATCTTTGTTTGGATTGAATGTATATGTGAGTTGACTGAATGGAGTTTGATTTAGGCCTTTCGGGCCTTATATCCTGTTCCTCTATGAGAGGAAGGAGGGATCATTTTGATACCAACACAGGGACTTCTAAGGTCCCTGTTTTAAGGTTCTAATGGTTATACAAGAGCAGGGATCCCTTCCATTTTGGAAAACTCCATGGAAGAAGCTTGTTTTTAGCTAAAAATGAAGTTCTAAGCCGCTCTGGGTCTATTCAGAGACCCACTGAAGTTCGCAAATACACCTGGGAAGATGGTGAATGAGACCCCATCGAAGTTTTGGCGTTGTTGGGTTTCCGAGTTGGATTCGCATACACATTGCGGATTGGCCCTGCCCGCACTGTATGTGCAGACAGGGCCTGTCCGCACAGGGTATGCGGACAGACCTAGTGAACTTCCAAATTTCATTTCTTTGGGCCTAGGCCCACCCGATCCGATCTAAATCCGTTTAATAAGGTCCCCTAAGGTCTTTGGGTCAACCCAGACCCTCATTTTGAGACTTGGGCCCACCTGGGCCCAATAAGGTTTTGTGGGCCTTCCAATGGGGCCCACATCTCGACTTGCCCCAAACCAGGGTCCATTTCAAAGATGGGCCCCAAGGCTATTTGGTTAATGCCCTGGGCCACCTCCAAGCTCAATGGGCCTTAAAAATCTTAACCCATTAAAATATATATGCTTAATTAACCTTTAAACCAAACAACCAATCCAATAATCAGGGTTATCCAATGTAACCCTAAATGGGCCTTGGGTTCAATTTGAACCCAAAATGGTAACCAATGGGCCTTCCAACGGGGCCCATATCAAACCCACTTCACTAAGAGATAAAAAGATAAAGTTGAATAAAAATAAGGGGACCCACACCTTTGGTGGTCCCCATTCAGACTTAAACAAACTATGCATGTTTGGCTTAGGAAATAGGGTGAGATAAAGTTGACTCGTACCAGGGAGACCCGAGGGACCCCGTCAAACCGACGGGGGTGGATCAGGGTGTTTTAGGACTTCCTCGAACCGTAATCGAGACCTTAGCTGGAATCTCTAAAAAGCCGTAGACCATTCAAAATCGACCTAAATAGGCACCCTGGTGTCTGCTTGAACCCCATTAGGCAATAGCGACTCCAATTTCTTATTTTACCCTTTAGGAGGCACGCACCGTCCATGCGCCCCGGTGCCCCGTCGTTCCCGACGCGCGCACATTAACAAAGATGCCTACTATGATATCCAAGTAACATTAGTATCCCTACTATCTATGGATCATCTAGATTTTGAAGTAATGGAATGAATTTTGTCTTCAAAATTTCCAGAATGACAAACAAAACAATTTAATTTTTTGCAATAGAAATCTATAGTTTATGAAGAAGTGTTAAAACATACCTTTGATAGTGTAACAATATATAGTTATTAAGATTCTGCACAAAGTAAAGAAGAAGAAACAATTTTAGTATTCAGATCACCTTGAAAGATCAAATCTGTAATTCATTTTCTAGCTCAAGTGGTTGAACTGTCCCATAGGAAGCTAAACCTGTCCATTTTCGTAAGTGTAGTCATAGCAAAACCATAAGCAGAGGGGTTACATTCTAAGAATCAGGGCATAGCATAACATTTCAGAAAATAAAATAGATAAGTCTAATATTCGTGAATAAAAAGAAAGGCTACCCAACCTACCCACTAGAGTGAATTACCAGATCAATTGGAACTTTGGAAAGTTCTGCTCATTAGTAGCTGGAGGATAAATAGAGATTATAAGAAAACAATCCAGAAAAAAGCATAGAAATAAATTTATAATGAAAACTATTAATTACTGAATTTATTTCATCAGTCTTGAATCAGATTTGAGAATATCAGTTTTCAGTTCTTATTAAATCAAAACGTTTAAGGATAGAAATTGAATTTTAACTGATAAATAGTACCAGATATGTTAAAAACGTTCAATTGAAGAATAGAAGAGTGTTGCCATATGATAGAATCATTTGATTTAATTGAATCTTGGAACAATACATTAAAGGGGTACTTCAAATAACGGATCTTAATCACCTGATTTGCAGAAAGGCATAAGAAAAAGCAGCTTTAGCAACCACAGAGCAAAGTAGACATGGTTGATGTTCATGTAAATTACAAACCAGAAAAATTGCGTATGAGTCCGAAACCACTAAATCGCCATCAACTAACACCGATATAAAATGAAGAGGATTTAATTTTTCAAATTTTGAAAATGAGGCAAGACATTGTAAGATATTAAATTGATCAATTACTTCGGGTCTATTACAATATAATAGAAACTATTGACGTAACCTGGGTTGAACTGCTCTCCTTTCTTAAGATCTACTGCCTTGTATTCGTAATGATGCTTGTGCAAGCACAAAAAGGGAAGAAATATCAAAAATAGAAAGGCTAATTTGCATTACGATATTGTTTATCAGTTCGATATTACTTCTATTGATTACCACCAATGACAAAAACAAATCGAATGAAAAAGAATTCAATTACCAAAACTACATAAATAAATTAAAAGATAAAAGCAATTACAATAAGATAGAGAAGAAAAGAATGAATGTGATCAACTTGAATTCACTGATGACCAAATGTTTCAGGTAACGTAGTCGAACCTTCTAAGTTTAGAGCGAAACGGACACGCCATGAACATGAGCTCTGCCAATTAGAATACAACAGAAGCTTTTTCTCCGAAGAAGAAGACGAACTACCAGAGATCTTTTGCATCGGAAATTCAGACATTATATGAACTCAATTGCACTTGCTGAGATTTCCAGAAAGAAACACAACAAATTAGAAATTGAATAATCTACTGAAAGAAGAAAAAAAACGGATTAGAAGCAAATCATTAATAGGGCAATTCGTCTAAAGCAAAATAAACAATCCCAAGCGACTAAATTTTGACGGGTATGCTCATGACATAGAGAGGGACGGAATATGCAAAAACTGAAATGAAACAGACCTTGGAGTTCCATCTTAGAGAGAAGGTGGATCAGAAGTAGCATCCAAAGAAGGGGGAAGATCCTTCTAGCGCTGGAACTTGAGAATGATCGATCTCGGAAGATTGTCATGACGTAATGAGTGATGATTTTTTCTCTTGATCAAAGCAACAAATGAAAAGCAGAACGATAATCCTACTAGATGTCGAGCACGAAGCTCGACATATTCTAGTAGCTTCGTATGTTCAACAATCTCACCTGGAATTTCATAGAACTGAACCTCCATTACCGTGCTTCCTTGCATCAATTGATGAAGAAGTGAATGATCATAGCCAAAAATTGTATGATAATCACCTAAGGATCCAAAAGGAACCGAATCAAATTAACGAATCTATGAAATCAATAGATTTATTCATAAATCGAAACATACCTCGAATTGCAAATATTTGACAATACTTCTAATTTAAACACTAATCTAGAAATCTAAACCCTAGGTTGCTTTCGTCGTAGAGAATGTGAGAAAGAGAGTGAGACTTCTTAGACGAAAGAGAGAGACTGCGAGAGAAGAGTAGAAAGGAATTTGCCGAGAAGAGAGAGGGGAGGGAAGAGATAGAGGCGGTGGGAGACACGAGAAAGAGACGAAGTTTGAAAATGAGAGAGACCGAAGAGACGAGAGAGGTGAAGTCAAGAGAGGTCGGAGAGATATAAAAAAAAGGGGGAAAGGTGGTCATTAAAAGACCGCTGCTAAAAGTTGCTAATCTTCTGCCGCTGAAACACCATTTTTTTTGTAGTGTTGGCTAGTATGATAGTTTAGGAGGAGGCCAGATTGAAACAAGGGTACTTCTTTGCTAACTTTATGACTCAAGAAGCTGGAAAGAAAAATCACCATTATACCGAAAGAAAGAAATGAGCAACACCAAAAAAAAAAAGAACTTGCTAAGGGCAATCAGGCTGAAGTGACTTGCTTTTTTATGTAGGAAGGCTAGGCACATGAAAGCTAAGTGTCCAAAATGAAAGGCTTGGTTTGAAAAGAAGAATTATGCTTATATATGTTTCAAATCAAATCTTGTAAATGTTCCTACTAATATTTGGTGGTTGGACTCTGGTGCTAATGTTCATGTTTCCATAACAATGCAGGGATTCTTTTCAAGTCCCACACCAAATCCTAGTGAGCATTTCATCTTTATGCGAAATGAGAATAAGGTTGAAAATTTAGCCATTGGAACCTTTCATTTGATTTTAAGTTCTGGTCATTGTTTAGACCTCCATGACATTGTTTTTTCACCTTCTGTGAGACAAAATTTGTTATCTTTATCCAAACTTGGTATGAATGGCTACTCCCTTTCATTTGAGAATGGTTGTTTCAATTTATTTAAGAATGCTATTTCTATTTGGTTTAGTTTTCATTCTGATAGCCTTTATCAACTTTGTGTTGATAACACCTTCATTCACAACATTTATACCCAACACTATGAAACATGCATTGGAACTAGAAGGAACATGATTAATAAAAAGTCTTATGACTTGTGGCACAAAAGATTGGGGCATATCTCCAAAGAAAGGCTACAACAAGTAGTAAAAGAAGGAATACTTCCAAATTTATATTTTACTGATCTCAGTATGTGTGTGGATTGCATTAAAGAAAAGCAAACCAAACATACCAAGAAGGGTGCCACAAGAAATAATGAGCTTCTTGAAATAATTCATACAAATATATGTGGATTTTTCTCCACAGAATGTTTTGATGGAGAAAAGCTTTTCATCACCTTCATAGATGATTTTTCAGGATATGGATACATTTATTTACTACATAAGAAGTTTCACATTGTTATAGTCATTAAAATATTTCTCACTGAATTTGAAAGGAAATTAGATAGAAATCTGAAAATCATCAGATCAAATCGAGGTGGTGAATACTATGGTAAGTATAATGATTTGGGCCATAAACCTGGCCTATTTGCCGAACTTCTTGAATAGCGTGGTGTTGTTGCATAAAATACAATGCGTCAGCAGAATGGTGTTGCTGAGAGATGTAATCGAACTTTATTGGACATGGTTAGAAGCATGGTAAGTAATTCTATTTTAACTAAATCATTGTGGAGTGAAGCTCTTAAGACAGTGGTGTATATCTTGAACCATTGTAATGCCCCGAACCCGGGTCAATGCAAAATCGGCACTCAACCTGAATCCGAAGTGCTACGGGCCCAAAGCTACTAAATACCAAACAATTAATTTCCATTTAATTAACAAATAATATCAGAGCGCAGAAGTTTTAACATTAAATAAACCATTAATAAGCGTGGATTAAAGTCATCCAAACCATCTCATCAAAAATATAAATAAAGTTTGGTAATGAAGGAACTATCACTATTACTCTCATAATCATCAAACCATAAAATAACTAATAAAGAAACAATGTCTCAATTAATAACATCAATCTCAAAAGCCTAACTACTCTGAATAATAGTCCTCTAGAAGGAAATCAGTAAACTTGCCCCCAGAAGCAAACCCCACGTCTCTCTTAAGCGTATCAGTTGAAAACAAAACAAAAAAAATAGGAATGAGATACGAATATCCCAGTAGGTAACGACATGCATGAATACACAATTTATACATAGAAGATAGTTACTTTCATGCTTGGTAAAAATAAACGAGATAAGCAAGTTACGATACAATCTTAATAGATTAAACAGTTCTCAAATAAAAACAGTTCAAAAGTATAAACAATTCCATCAGCATAAATTCCTAACACAATAGTGTAATAACAAGATCACCACGAATCCATCACAATCCATCATACAACATTGTAGGACTCGTGAAGACAAGTAGGCCTTTGAAAAGAAACTTTCCATTCACTATGCTGCCATGTGACTTATGAGCGAAGCTACCAAGACCCTAAAACCTGTATATCATTGAGACAAGAGGCGTAATCATTGAATTATTGCACATGAAACTTACAAAGTTTGGCACGTACCACCAACATGCAACACTTGAATCAATACATGGAGATGGCTACTTATCCGCACATACAGGACTCACCAGCGAGGTACGAAATGATTCTACAAACATGTAGACCCCCAATGCAAGCTAACTTGCAAAGAAAGCGCGAGCGCAAATTAGGAGTACCCAAACAAAGAAAAACCTCTTCACTCTCGAGCTTAATCCTATGGATCCACATGCAGCTATATTCACTAGACACCAACAATATCAATTTATCTCAAAAAAAATTGATTTAATAAAAGTGCCTAGTGGCATATAGGGTTTTACAAATCTCATATTCTTTCCAAATATAATGCTATATAACAGTTTCTGGAGTAAAGTTTTTCTAGTAATTTTCAAAAATCATAATACTTTAAAATACATTTTCCTAAGTAAGAATTTTCAATCAAATCGATTCAGATTTCTAAATTACCCAAAATCCCATTTTATTTTCAAGTCAAACAACCCATTTGAAAAACAGACCTAAATTATTCTTCAATTTGGTTTAAATACAAAAATAATTTAAAATAGTTGTAAACACCCTAAATAAATTAATTCAGACATTTAAAATCATTTAGAAATTGTTTTATTTTGGAATAGTGTGTCAAGCGGTGAAAAATCAAAAAATAAGGTTGATTGCTCACCCTTGTCGCTCAGGCGACCTAGGTGGGCCGTGGTTTAATTTGCGATAAAATTTTATTTCAACTGACACTCAGTTGGGTGCCCAGGTGACCCCTTGGGCAACCTACTCGAATACTGATTTTTTTAACGGTCGCTCACCTCATTGCTCAGGCGATGGGTTGGGTGACCTAAACTTACATATTTCTAAGAACACAGGCGAGGTGCTCTTCTAGATCGCTCAGGCGATCGTGCTAAACGCTCGACAAATAATGGCTAATTCGAATTCCAAAGAATTAGTTTTTATGCATCAAAAAGATAATCTACGTATTCAGATCGATTCTAATAACTTCAAAACATATATATCATACTTCTAAATCTTGTAGAATCATATATACATCCTCTTAGATCATGAAGAACGATCAAAACGCAAGAAAACTAAGTAACGGCTAAACGGTGTGCTATCTACCTCTGTTTGATCAGTTCTTTCTTCCTCTTCTTCCCTTGTAGTGCAGAGATGATGTGAAACCCCAAATTTCTATACCATTAGCACATCCTAAACAGAGTAATTTATTGTGTAGGTGAAGTTGGAGAAGCCCAGACTTGAAGCCAGCCAAGTGGCTAAGTCCAGGCTCGTCAGTAATGTGTAAAGGTAAGCAATTCTGAGACTTGTAAATAAATTTAATTATCGAGACGAATAATGGCTAAATGGTGATTGTTGTGTGCAATAGGAGGAGAGTGGCAAAGTTGAAATATCTTGGTGTTGTGAAGGAGAAGGGCAAACTGGACCTCTTGCCATGAGCCATTTGGAGGAGAAAAGTGGTTAAGTGTTAATGAAGAGGGAGTTTTGTCCATTCGTATGAACACCCAACCCCACTCCCATTTTCTTCTCTCCATTTCCTTTTCTCCTCTCCCACTCTCTACTCTCATCTTCTACTTCTCATTCTCCCTTCATCCATTTAGTAGCCAAGTGTGAGAGGAGACCCCTTTTGCTAGAAAGAAAGAAGAAGAAGAAGAACCCAAATTGGTATTTTCATTTGGTGGAGCTTGGATTGTGAAGAACCCTTCAAGAAGCATATCAAGTGCTATTCGTGGGTTGCAATAGGAGCAAGAAGGCTTGTTTAGTTGATTGCTAGAGGTAAGCAACACCACCCTAACCTAGTTTTCTCATTTTCCCATTTTCGTATGGAACATGAATACTTTGGGGTTTGATTACAAATTCGTTTATCCTTGCAAATAGGAGAGATTTTTGTTGGGGGTTTTGTAAGAAATAGGTAACCATGCATGCTAGAGACAGTTTAGAGACCAAAAACCATAGAAAAGAGTGAGATTTGAAAAACCCTAGAAGTTGGGAAAAATCGGATTTTTGCGAATCTGAGAAATCGCAGGACACCCAAACCGCCACTCGAGCGTTCTCTCAGGTGCTCGCATAGCAATTAGTTAGCAGGCGAGGCTGCTTGTTGCCGCTCGAGCGCAAATGCGAGCACCCTGCCTGTGCTTTTTTAGAAATTCAGAACCCGAGAGTTGTCAAAATTGGTTTGGCCAAGCGCTCGAAGCAGGGCTCGAGCGTGCCTTTGAGCGACCTGAACAGTTTTTCTAAAATTTCGGATTTCAGCCCAAATTAAACTGCGGATTGTTTTTATTGGAATCCAACCAATGTACAAGTAGGATTTAGGTGTCTAGGAAGTGTATCAACTGGAATTATCTTAAAATTCCAAATAACAAAGATTTTGAGTACGTTTTCCTAAAATAGGTTTTATAGAGAGTTTACGTTCCAGATTCTTATAGAAGTGGGATAAATTGATTCTACCACTTGGAACACCTTCCAAATGATCCTTGGAAGTAGAAAACCAAAGCCAAAGTCAAGTTGCACATGTTCTAAAGAGTTGGGGGCTTAGGTTGCCAAGTAAGGTATGAAATGCGAGCTTTAACACTAAAAGTGTAATTGTAGTTATTTGATTATCCTTGTAAGCATTCAATTTATTTTAGGGCATTGGCCCACTTGTTTAGCATGACATGATTGATTAGCATGCTATGGGAAGGGCAATGTCCCGTTATTGTTGTATTGTATGGAGGGTAGTGGCCGGGAATTCCATGAGAAATGAAAGAGGGCTTGGCCCAAGATTGACTCGGGTAAGGCCGCAGCCTACCCTTGAGAATTTTACATGCATGGTGCATATTATATTTGTTGTGAAATTGTTGAAATGAACATTCGCATAATGAACCCTTAAGCTATGGATCCATAAACTTAAATTGGATTGTTTGTATATAAATGCCATGACCAAGTGTTATTGTTATTGCATTGTTTATATCATCCCGGCAACAACAACATCGGTGGCTGATGCCCATTTGCTACGGGGAATCGGCAATGGATGCTTGTACGTCAAAGGTAATCGGTATATGGATGCCCACGTCAAGGGTAATCGGTGTGGATGCCTGGCCACCATGTGGAATCGGTGAAGCTAGATGAGGTCATGTGCATTATATACCAACCTAATTAACAAGTGATAAAAATACATGAACGTGTGTTTATTAAATGGATTATATTGTACACCCAAGCACAGATTTGCACCGATTGTATGGCACTGATTTGTGATGATTTCTTATTCTTTCAACTAACCACATGTCATGGTTTCATCGATTAATATCAGCATAAACTGTGTTTTCACCGAGCATGCATGTGTTGCTTACTGAGATATTCGTCTTACAGTTGTTTTATCATCTTATTTTCAGAGCCGTCAACGTCCGGTTTGAAGGACCGGATTGGGGACAAAGGAAAGGATAAGGCACCAGGATATAGAGAGGAAGACTTTTATAGGCCTACTTAGGATGTTACTTTATTTTTGTTGTATTTTTGGATTGTAAACCTTCAAACTGAGAGGAGTGATTAGTCACCTACAAATTTGTAATAGCTAAGTAGTTTTTCTTTTATACAATTACACACTTGATTTGCACAAGCTTGAACTGTATATCTGTAGACACCCCAAATTGCACTAAAAATGAGAAAATAATTGAAAATATTAATTGGGATTTGAAACAGGTCAAAAAAGTGTAAAATCTGGCCAAACTGGTCATGACTGTATTTTGTTTACGGACTGGTCATACCTGCAGTTGATATACGGTCACGGCGTGCCCATATTAATAATACGGGTAGGGCACGACCGTAATATATATACGGGCACGGGGGTCTTTGTGCGAATTTTACCTTTTTGATTTTTGAGCCTTATCTGCACCCAAATATCTCTCTTGGATAAGCGAATTCTCTTATTTATCTGTTCGAATTATCTCATTTATCCTTGTGGATAAAGGATTGGCATGATCTTGTGTTTAACTCAAACTGAAACTCTATCTTTCCAAACCTTGGACCAACCATACCCCTGGGTTTGCCTATAAATAGAGGGCCTTTCCTCAAGCAAAATGCCACGAAATTTTGAAGTCCAAGTGTGCGCGCGTCGAAAACGCGGCACGTGGGAATTCGGAGTCGCCACCGCCTGATGGGGTGCAGGCGGACACCTGGGTGCCTAATCTTGCCTATTAGGGCTTTTTGTCTGCGGCTTGAGATTCTAAGTCTGTTCTCGGTTGTGGTCCGGGGAAGTCCGTAGACACCCTGGTCCACCCCGTCGGATGACGGGTCCCGTGGGTTCCCTGGTTTGAGTCAGCTTACATTAGTCTCACCTGATTCCTAATCCGATATGCGATTTGGTTAAGTCTGGCGGGACCACCTGAGTGGTGTGGGTCCCTTTAGTTGCTTTTATCTTGATTACTTAGGTGATCTGAGTCTGGTTGGGTGGGCCCCGTTGGAAGGCCCACGGTATCCTTGGTGGGCTTAGTCAAGCCCGTGTACCCTTGTGGACCTCAGTCTAGCCTGAGAGGTCCTTTGGGCTTTGGTTAGTTCAATTGATTTTACTTTAAGTTCAGGTTTGAAGATTAAGTGTTTTTCATGCACAAGTGGGCCGGCCCGGTTTGTGGGCCCCTAAGGTGGGCTCACATGGTGTCCAAGTATTTTTTATTGGATTTATCTTTTTAATTTTGCCAAAGTAATTTGGACACTGGGCTTGGGGCCCGCAGTCCAAATCTGGGCTTTGTAAGCCCAAGTTACCGGAAGTTAGGGTTTGTACCCTTCCTTGGTTCGGTTGGTGGGCTTTGGCGGGCCCGGTAGGCCCTTGCCCTTGGTCTCGGCCAAACCACGCAATTCATGTATCAATTTCACAAGTCCGGTTTGGGTGGGCCGCATTGGGTTTGGCCCGCTCGATTCAAATTGTTCGTTTTTACTTAAGTTATTTAATGGCATGCTTTGGTGTTTATTGGGCTGGGTGGGCCCCGTTGGAAGGCCCACTGGAAGTCAAGTCGGACCGGGGGTCCAAGTCCCACATTGGGTTTCCGGGTGACCCGGAAACCCTATTGGTTTATTCGGTTCGAAAATGGCATTCACATCTAGCAATAATCACAGAAAAAAAACACAAGATAGACACTCTGTCAGAGAAAAAAACTGGCTCATTGTGCTGGGTCCAAGGGGAGGTACCCGGGGGCCCTGTGGGCAAAGCGAAGCGGAGCCCACGAGGTGGGGTACCTCCCCGTACCAAGGTACGAGTTGGATGCGTAACGAACAAAGGGGGTGGGGGGTGCGGGGGGCGAAGCCCCCCGTGGTACAGTAAAGGGCATTTTTGGAATTTTTCAAAAATATATCAATTCGGCATGTTTTAGGGGTAGGCGCCTACCTCAGGTAGTAGGCGCGAGGTCGGTGCGAAATGGGCGGACCGAAAACAGCGAAAAAACACAAAAAAAAGAGGTGGGCGCGAGGTTCGCGCGAGCCTCGCCCGAGATGAGCGCGAGCCTCGCGCGAAGGTATGCGCGAGGTTCGCGCGAGCCTCGCGCGAAGGTGCGCGCGAGTTTCGCGCGAACTTCGCGAGATTCGCGCGAGCTTCGCGGATAGTCGATGCTCTCGGTTTTCTTTCAAACTCCATTTCTGAGCTGATTTTGAGATCTGTAACTCATTTTTTAGGCTCTGTAAGCCCTCCCAGGGCTTCGGCCACTCCCTAAAACATACTTAAACTTGCGTTCAAATTAATCTAAACATGCTTCATGCTTCATCCTACAACCCAAAATCTCTTAAAAGAAGAAAAAAAAAACAAACCCGATAAAAAAACTGGTACAGATGCATTAACATCTAAAAAGGGGGGGGGGGGTGATGGGAGCATGCTTACAGGGACACCACAAGGAGCAAGCAGCATACGGCAGGGGTTGGGGGGCATGTTAGCAAATATAACAAGCAATAAAACAACAGGCGGGACAAAACACTAATAAACAGAGATTGCCTATGCAACATGGAAACCTAATTCCTTTTCACCTACGCATGTCCCTAAGCTCGGTGCATGCATGCAGACTTTCGGAGAGAAGGGAAGGAGAAGGGGGGGTTTACAGGGGTACATTAGATGAAGGGAACTTGGGGAACATGCTCCCTTTTCGACGTGAGCAAAACATGCATCTTCCTCTTCCTTACTTTGCGGTCTTCATCGGATGGAAGTGAAAAGAAAGAAAAAACATAGCAAGCTTTCATGGCAATGGTTTCATACCACTGAATAAGACCGGCTTACAAAAGAACATCGCATATTCATATATGTGTAACCCAAAGTAACAGGGATCCTCACCTGGTGGTTCTTGAGTTCTGGAGCCGAATGTGGGAGCCTCCTCGAAATCGGACAGCAGTGGGATCCTCCACTTCACCGCACCAACAGCAGCAAGCTTCCACTTGCTTGGGTGGAAATAGAGCAGAACCAAAGAAGGGTGAGCTTCTTGGGGTTTTATTTTTGGGGGGCAAGCAGGGATCAAGAGAGGGGGGCTTCGGGTGAGGGAAGAAGAGAACAAACCAAAAACCCTTCGCACCCTCAAAAATCCAGAAAAGAAATGTCCGAACCCTTAGCTTTTTTTTTCGAAAAATCTTCCAACCCTCCTGCGCGAAAAGTCGCGCGGCTTATATAGGCAAGAAAAAAAAGGGTATGCGCCCACCTTGGCGCCCAGCTCCAGGTGAGCGCATGCCGCTCGCCACGTCCGCGCGAGCGGCATAATGATGAAAATACATTAAATGCCGCCGCGCGTTTGGTCGGAAAATCCGAATTTTCGGATTTAGTCCCTGGCAAATTTCAATTTAATCCGATATTATTGGATTTTTACAGATTTAGTCCCTGGGATATTTCGTATATTTGGATATTTACGGATTTGATCCCTGAGATATTTTCCTGCGCAACTCGCCACGTGTGCAGCTTTTTGCCACGTGCGCAGATTGCCGGTTTTGCTGCTCGGGAATTTCGTCAGCTCATATTTCCTTCATCCGGACTCCGATCTGGGCAAACTTAGTTTCATTAGAATCGTATCGGAGCCCTCCATCCCATGACCTAGGGGTAGGCCTCCGGATCGGATTTTAGCAGAAAGTCAACTTTTGGCTCTGCTCAAGTTTGACCGCCCGCAGAACCTTCATCCGGACCCCGATTCCTGCAAACTCAGTTGCGTTGGAACCATGTCGAGATTCTCTATCCAATGACCTAGGGGTAGGCCTCCGGATCGGATTTTAGCAGAAAGTCAAGTTTTGGCTCTGCTCAAGTTTGACCGCCCGCAGAACCTTCATCTGGACCCCGATTCCTGCAAACTCAGTTGCGTTGAAACCGTGTCGAGATTCTCTATCCAATGACCTAGGGGTAGGCCTCCGGATCGGATTTTAGCAGAAAGTCAACTTTTGGCTCTGCTCAAGTTTGACCGCCCGCAGAACCTTCATTCGGACCCTGATTCCTGCAAACTCAGTTGCGTTGGAACCGTGTCGAGATTCTCTATCCAATGACCTAGGGGTAGGCCTCCGGATAGGATTTTAGCAGAAAGTCAACTTTTGGCTCTGCTCAAGTTTGACCGCCCGCAGAACCTTCATCCGGACCCCGATTCCTGCAAACTCAGTTGCGTTGGAACCGCGTCGAGATTCTCTATCCAATGGTATAAAGCAAGGTGGCCAAATTTCACTTGATCAAAAGTCAACTTTTCACCCCTTAGGGTTTGACTTTTTAGCCGGGTTTGCATTTGTGGTTTTTTCCTGGGAGCGCAAAAATGAGGTGCTTACACCAAGGAATTCTAAGAAGCTCCAAGAGAAGAGAGGAATCCCTGCTGCCCTGCTTGCTCAATACAGGTAAGTCCCTTTTCCCTTTTATTTTCTGTCTTCAATTCTAGAGATAATAGGATCTTCTCTATTGCTATAGAATAAGGCCATCTTTTTTATCTAGTATTCCTAAACTTGCCTCTAAGTACCTCAAGAGTCTCTCTAGCCGTAAAACGTGAAGAGAGAGCTAGGGGAAAAGAGAACAGGTGGATCCCTAGAATAGAACCCCATATTTGTTTTTCCCCTTTTTTTTCTAGAATAAAGACTTTGATTGTGTTTGTGTAACCAAACCTATCTCCAAGTACCTCAAGAGTCTCTCTAGCCGTAAAACGTGAAGATAGAGCTAGGGGAAAAGAGAACAGGTGGATCCGTAGGGTAGACCCCCATGTGCTCTAATTTGTGAGATGTGGCTGCTTGTGATCATGTTTTAATGGGTTTTATGATGAATCTGAATGAATAACATGAAGCTATGATGTTTATAGCATGAGATCCCCACTTTTTTTATAAAATTTGGATTTTCCACATATTTGCACCTACAGCACTGTTTTCGTGATTTTTGTGGTTTTAGGCTAAGATTTTGGATTTATCATGATCAATATGGTAGATCTGGATCCAGAAGCTTGAAAGTAACTTCTAGGGTTTCATGATGTGTTTTTTAAATTGTTTTTCATTATTGAGAGAAGACCCTACGGTCTAAGTTCTCCCCTTTTGATGTTCTTCATCAACGTGGGTATTTTTTGTTTTGATTTTCAGATTTACTGTGAAATTTGGGCTATATCTATGTCCTGGACTATTCAAGTTTAATTTTGAAATATTTTATAAAAATCATATTTTTCTAGATTTCTAGATTTCTAGAATTTGACTTGAAGCCAGATTTTTGGATTTTTCACTTTAAATTGATTTTATTTGATTTTATCTCAATTTTATTTTGATCATGAAACCCTAGGAATGGTATGATCATATTTGAAAGTTCTGGATCAATCAGACTATTCATATGAAAAAACCATACAATTTTGTGATTTTTGTGATTTTTATAGCAAGCCCTTTTTCTTTGTAAAACATGAACAATACCTGGCAACCACCTTGTGTGGATGAATAAGGGTGCCTAACACCTTCCCCTGTTCATAACCTAATCCCCTACCCAACTCTGGTTCTTTTTTTTAGGAGGGTTATTTTCACCCTAAAATTGCCTTTTGTGCTTATTTAATATTTTGGTGTCCATTCACACCTAAATTGAATGGTGGCGACTCTTTGTTTTATTTAATCCCGCGTGATGATTGAGGGAAGTCATTGGATTCTCTGATTTTTTCCCATGTCTCACAATATCATTTGCACTTGTCTTAGGAAAAAGTTTTTAAAATATCTGCATTTCATTAGGTTGACAAACCAACCTGTGACGACTAGGGACAGGGGGATGCCTTGGAGAGGCATACCTGGTTCAGGGTCGTGATAGATGATCTCTCTCTCTCTCTTCACAGCAACACAAAACTCCTCCTAAGATGCAAAAAAGCTTGATCAACAAACTCCTCTTCTTCTTCTTCTCTTCTCTCTCTCTCGATCTCATTTCCTTCAACCGTCAAAATACAAGACAATACGATTAGTATTCTCTTAAGTATAAAACCCTATTTTAATCCCTCCTGATTCCACGTATCTCACTTCCATCAAATCCTATACTACTAACCAATCAGATCAATTAATAGCCTTACATTAATACTTGTTTATTTCATGATCCAACAGTCAGATTTGCTTCAATCTTTGGATCTCCTCCATCAGTGTGATCACCTATATTTATAATTACAATCCATTAGTAAAATCCCCAATAAAATTCTGATTATTACTTAATTAAAAATTTATGCAAATTTTCGGGGTCTTACAACTATGTACCTAGTAAGTCAATTCCAAAAACTCCTTTTAAGTTGTGGACTGGAAGGGTACCTAGTTTATGACATATGCATGTCTGGAGTTGCCCAGCTAAAGCAAGGCTTTACAAGAAAAGCAATAGGATCCTAGAATGACAAGAAGGTACTTTATTGGTTACCCAAAGAGATTGAAGAGGTATAGGTTTTATTGTCCAACCATAGTCCAAGAATTGTAGAGATTGGAAATGCCAAATTTCTTGAGCTTGGTGAAGCAGTGGGAGTAAAGAATTGAGAGAGGTGATCATTGAAGAAGTACGAGTGGACATTCCCATTCCTGTAGCTTCAGAAAGGATCATAGTTCCACTTATTGATCATTTTAATGATAATATGGAACAAATGAATGTAGATCAATCTCATAATGAGAGGACCACTGATGAACAAGTTGTCGAGACACAAGGACAAGTAGTCTTACGCAAATCTTAGCAAGAATGGAGACCTGCCATTTCATCTAACTATGCAGTGTATCTTTAAGAACATGAATTTTACATTGGAACGAGTAATGATCCAGTGACGTTTTGATAGATTATGGAAAAAAGTGATTCTGATAAATGGATTGATGTCATAAAAGAAGAGTTGAAATCCATGGATCAAAACAATGTCTCGGATCTTGTTGAATTGCCTAAAGGATGCAAAATAGTCGGATGTAAGTGGGTCTTTAAGAGAAAACGCAACAGCAAAGGCAATGTCGAACGATATAAATCCACGCTTGTAGCCGAGGGTTTTATTCAAAAACACGGCATTGATTATAAAGAGACATTTTCTCTTGTATCTAAAAAGGACTCTTTCAAGACTATTATAGCATTTGTGGCTTATTATGATTTAGAGTTACACCAAATGGATGTGAAAACGGCCTTTTTGAATGGAATTGGATGAAGAGGTTTACATGGAGTAGCTTGAAGGCTACTCTGAAAAGGGTAAAGATCATGTGGTCTGTAAGTTGAAAAAGTCTATTTATGGATTTAAACAGGCTTCTCATCAATGATACCATTATTGCCTTTGGATTTAAGGTTAAAGTTCCTTTGAGTAGAAAGAGTTTGGAGGATAATGGTAAGTTTTCTTTGAAGACTCCTCTTAAAATTATTTATAATGATTTATATGACGGGATAGCTTCTAATACTAAAGACATTTGGAAATTGAATTGTACTCCAAGAGTTGAACTTTTTTATGGATTCTAGTTAAAGATAGTACAATGTGTAAAGAAGTTATATGGAAACAAAACAGTTTACCTGGAATGTGGATGGTGCAAATTGGTTGAAGATACTAACCATGTTTTCAAGGAATGCAGATTTCTTGACTCAATTTGGCAATGGGTATACGATACATGGCAGCTAAATAAACTAGGAAGAAATCTAGTTGATTGGCTATTATAGCTAATTGAAATGGATAAGAACAAGGCATCACAAATGGCTTTTATTTTGTGGATTGTGTGGAGAGCAAGGAATAAGATCCATTTTGAGAAGGAGTTTATACCTTCCACGACCGTCCTTACACTGGCTATCAAGTTATATACATAATTTACTAAAGTAAAAATTGATGATAATTTGTTGTTTGCAGGAAATATAACCCCCAAGAGAAGGGATGGATAGCAAATATATTGGTAGGCTCCTTCAATGGGATGGCTAAAGCTAAATTTTGATGGATAATATAATCATGGCAGAGATTATATTGTCAGAGATTATAGAAGATAGCTAGTACCCATGCTATAGTTGACAATATAATCATGGCAGAGGCTATGGCTGTGAGAGTGGGTTTGGCCTTACGCAGGGATATTGGATGTAAGTCACTTCAATTCGAAGAGGACTCTCTGCTTCTTAAACAAGGGATCAAAGAACGATGGAACAAACTGTAGAGAATTTATGTAACTGCTCAAGAGCTTAAAAGGATGTTGAGTGAGGACTTTAATGATGTTGTAATCTCCCATGTTTATCTGGAGGCAAATAGATAAACGGATAGGCTAGCTAATAGGGTTCATGAAGATGGTGACATGGTATTTGAAGGCAGCTCATGTCTTAAGGAGATTCTAGAGATCTTACAGGAGGAAGTTATGTGTAGTTGTACTTAAATTTTTTATAAAATATTATTCATATTATCAATTTGCCAAAAAAGAAAAAAAGACTATAGAGTTCAATAAGGTAAAGATGACACAAAGGTTGTTGTTTGGTCTTCTGCCTATTGAGGAACGGTCACCAGTTCAAATTAAGATGAAAAGAAAAAAAATCAATATGAACCAAAACTAGAATGCCAAAAAGAAGATTAAAGTTGGAGAACTCAACCTTGTTTCTCTTTTATTTGTGATATGATAAAGTTCGTACACATTGGGCGGGCCACAACAATGAGAGGGGTCCTTTAGGTGGAGCAGGATGATCATCATGGTGATCGTGCTCGTTATCATGACTATCATAGCCATCATTTGTGAAATGCGATACAAATGAGAGGGTTTCTGTGGGTAGAGTTGGATGACCAGGTGTTCCTCCCAAATCTAGCCGGACTCGGCATGTGATAGTATGTTGTGTTTAGGTGAGGGTGTGCCAGTACCTTGTAGGTATAAAATGTTGGATTAGGTCTCGACCCTAGGCAATTGTTCCAATCTAAGCTAGAGTTGGCTCGGTTGTACTACAAGCCACATGTAAGAAATAATGATCAGGTGATATGGACAAAGGTTGGGGTTCATCATTTGGTAAAGGTTCTTAAATATCAAACACAGTAAATGTCAGATAAATAGAAAGATAAACTTTGGTCAAAGCCCTGACTGCTAAAAGACGGCTGAGGTATATTCTTTTATTATGTTGAGACTTGTTACAATGGATGTTGGCTGTTGGAAAATGATGGCCTTTTGATAGCGACTAAAGTTAAGTACTTTGATGAACTTAAAGAAAAAAGACAAAGAAAACTAACACTACTATAGTACTGGCCTCCCTTCCCTATTGCCATGGCATTGGTGGACATAGAAGGGTTAAAGGGGTGTTTGTTGATAATGTTGGTTCGGTGTTCGTGCTAGCTATACTACCTGACCATAACCTCAATTACTCTCCTAGCTTGAACAATGTTTATCTAAGTATCGATTACTCTTCCCTTATCGTGGATTTGGTGGAGGTAAGAGATCAGAAGCGGCCACAACAAGCTTGTCGGTGGTAGGGTCTACACTTAGTCTAGGGTAGGTCATATCTTCACATGTTACTATTACAGGAAGTAGTGAATGGGAAATCCTAAAGTACTTTCTTGTTATTGCAGGACAAGTGGCATGAAAGAAGGTTGTTGATCATGGATGATCCAATAATAATCTTAATAAAATATGTTGTGTCAAGTCGGTCCCTGATCTCTTAGTCACTATCATATTTATACTTGCTCTCCTTTGGTTGTTATAACTTCCTAGTTTGACACAACCTCATTAACGATTGAGCCGACGGGTCTGTTTTGGCCAACAATCCCATGTTCACACAATTCGAATTGTTTTGTTCTTTTCAGTCACATGTAAATTACACATGTCATTTTCATATGACATGGACTTTCTACTGCCACGTGGAAGCATCGGGTGTAAACACTAGGATGGCCATCATGACCACCATGATTGGTGAAATGAGATGCAAATGAGAGGATTTCTACGAATGGAGTTGCACGAGCACCATGATGGGATGAAAATGAGAGTGAGAAGAAGAGGAAGGAAAGGAGAGTGTGAGAGAATATAAAAGCCATGGCTACGAAAGGACATCGTGTAATTTGTACTAGCCGGGTGCACGTGCAGTACCACATGTATGAAGAAAGAGGTAGAAGGGGAAGAACAGGATTATTAAGTTTTTAACAAATTGAGTTAGTTTTGACTATTGTACCCTTTTATTAATGAATCTTCACAATGATGCGTAAGGGCTGTTTTGGAAACTTGCTCATTTTGGTTAGTGCGATTCCCAAGGGACAGCCTCGCGTTATATATATTATAGACCATAATGCTAATTGAAACATAAGGTTTTTGAGACAAGAATTGTATGATAATGCAAATATAGTCCTTGGCTAGGTTTCCTTATCTATTTATATTTAATGTTTTATGGTTAAATTACATTAATTTTCTTTCTTTTCACCATATCTCCTAATTCTAAGCTCTTCCTGTTTAAAGTTTCTATATTTTCAAGTAGCTAAATTGATCCTGATTTCTTTGACTAGCTCATTTATTTGTGCTTTCTATTTTAATCCAATAACCCTTGCTAACTTATTGTTGCAATTGGGTGTTGTTGTAATGGGTTATATACGAAGGATGTCCTAGCAAATCCTCACCTAATTATCGCTGCAACCGGGTTCCAGTATAGCAATTTTTCAAAAGAAGACACCCTATGATAGATCTACATAATGTTTCAAGATATATGTCATAAGAGATTAATAGAAATTTGTAGATGTTTCCAACTTAATTTAACTCTTCTCTTTTACTTAGCCTTGGGATTAGCAATGACTAAAAGATAATGCCAATGCAAGGCAAAACTGATAGGGTTTGCAATAATAAAGAATTGTAGGCAAGGACTAGAAGGTTAATAACAGATATTATCAATTTTGAGCCTCATAGCTCTTTTGGCAAGTAGACCTGACAACAATTAGATTGTTTAATTGAAAAACCAGGAATTGTGAAATTTAAAAAATTGTAATTTTATGTGTCAGTCACCAATTGAGCATCTTTTGCTTTATGTTTCAATTTTGGTAGATTCCCCTTTGGTCACACCGAGCTTAAATGCTACTATGAAGCCTTTCTCATTTTCATTAGTTCTCAAGTAATACTAGATTGATGTTGTACATATACACTCCAATGCCCTTGTTGTTGACACTTATCTGTTAGTTAATTCTTCAATCCACCTTCCTTTCATCACTCTTTTCCAAGTAACACTTATATTCTTCTGTTATGTCAAATGATCAAAATGTTACCATGTTTTCTCCTCATAACTCTTTTAAAGCAGGTTGTATGATAAGGTGTAGTTTAAAATCATTTAATTGTTTGTGATTATACGTGGATTAGAATTTGCTTAACATACTCATATGACATGGATTCATGGAAGATGCTTTTAGATATATGATCATGTATCTTAATCTTGAGATTTTGTAGAGATTGTTAATTGTATAATGTTATTCCTTTATGATGTTTGTTCTTATGAAACTATATATACATATGAATTTATTTTGTGTGTTTGTGTTGATGTAAGGTCATGGTTTTAAACTTAATAATGGTCCCTGTTTAGACTGACATATACAGTTGAAACTGGAGCAGAACACACATAACTAAGCAACCTATTTTACCTTTCAGAAAATTCACAAAAAATATTTAAAAATGGTAAATTATATAAAAGGGTAACTTTTTGGACGAGCTATAAAAAATACCTTTGAAAAATCTTTGATGAGAACATGGGAAAATTTTAAAAAATAATCGAAAAGAAGGCAATGTTTAATTTTGCACTATCCTCTCTACCATTGGATTGTTTTCATGTGTTAATGTTGTACTGCAGAATCATCATTGAAGTTTTTTTGTCAACAGCAAAAGAGAAAAGGTAAAAGTAAGACAACCAATGTCTAGTAATCAAGCTCATCGGCAGATGATTTTTCAAAATGAGAATTTGGATATTCTCCATAAAGGTACCATGGCAATATGTCTATGTCGATTATCTTATTGTGTTTCTCTTTATATATAATATTGTCAGAGTTTTTCATTATCGGATTAAGTAAATTCAGCTTTAGGAACAGTTGCTGATGGAAGAACGACAAGTGTTAAGAGAGCACCAAAGAAAGGTGCACTTGGAAACCGAAAAGCCCTAAATGACATTTCAAATTTGTCATCTCTTCATCACGAAGAAGCATCAAGGAAGAAGAATCATCAAAAGGAGGAGTTTAGTATCTTTGAGGAATGGTTTTTGCATGATCATGACAGGTGCGTAGATGCGCAAAGAAAAGAAACGGAATGCAATTTCTTGGATTTAGTTCTTCTAGAACATGGTGAGTATGTCATTATGTCGTATAATTATCTATTATATGAATGTTTTCGTCCTTTGTTTCTGCATTTTCCTGGTGATATTTCTGGATATGATTAGCATGACTACTTGTTTCTGCAGATTCTGTAACTTCCGTGACATCCCCTAAATCTAAACAAAAACAGGTTTGTTAAGTGCTTCACTTTTCTATACTTTTTTCTTTCTTTATAATTTATTGTTGTCAATTATAGCTTTTTCATGGTCATGGATATAGTTATGAGTAATATTAGTCTAACTGGTTTACTGTAGGCTGGTTTGGATGGTCTACCTAAGGGTTTGGAGGCAATAGAAGAACTGCCAATGTCCGAATTCTCTGCTTGGTTGGACTCTCCCGTTCAATTTGACTCTCCAACACCTCCTTCCTCTCCTTTCGCTTGGAAATTTGAGTCTGTTGAATTTGTGCTCAAGCCAGAAATTGATGACTAAATTGAACATTTTTATGTACTCCCTTTAATTGTTCACAGTTTCACTAGTTTGTGTTGAGGCAAGTGTCAAGAAGGGTTAGTAGTAAGATTTGTGGATAATTTTTGTTTGCAATGACTGTTGTATGTTCATGAAGTTTTTATTATTGCAAGATTCGAACAGATTACATAATTTGTTGGTTGGATGGAACCATGCTGTAGTTGTTGAGCATTGAATGAAAAATCTAACAGGTATACACACAACAAAGGCTGCAACAGAAGAATTAACTTGAGAATATGCTTTCGAGAACATAGAGGCCATAACAATACTGAAAAGGAGAACATATTTTGAGTTTAATGAAACATAGGCTGGCTGAAAACTAGAATTGTATTTGAATTTTTGTGCACTGCTATTCCCAAGCATGATGAATTGCAGGGTTGCATCAATTTGGTTGCCAGCATAAGACCTGTGATAAATCTCATAAATATTTGGTTTTAGCTTAATTCTTCCATGCAAGAGGATTTTAACTACTTAAGTCTTACAGATCATATAGATTCTGCACTTGTCTAATTGTATGCGTCTTGTGGACTTGACACTGCACAAAACCAATACTATGAAAGGATATACTTCTATTTTGTAATACAGATAATTGTATTAGCAAAACAAAAGGAACATGTCAACCTCTTTTGAGACTCAACCTTTCCTCCTGGTTTGATTTAGCCAATATTACCTCTCCAATAGCGAGCAAGATTGTTTTGGATTGTATGGACAAATTAACAGAAATACAGAAATCATAGATGATTCTTCTTATCTTCTGATATACTGAGGTTCCTGTAGGAAATGAGGTCAAATCTACGTCAATATAATGCACCCACAACCTGCGCATCAGGCTTAACCTCCAGGCTTTGTGCCTTAACCTTTACATTGGGAAAATTCCTTCTACAAGTCCCTAGATTTTCAGACACCATTGAAGTTGAGAAAAAAAATGAATTTTCCTCAATACTTGAAAAAATACCCTACTTACTCTCAAAACTTCTTCTACTTCTGTCTTCTGTTTAATCCACTCTGAGGACCTATCTCCATTGGGCTTTAGAAAGTTTGGAGAAACTCTTGTTCAGCATGTGTGCAAAAAGATTAGTTTGGCAAGGTCTTGCTTTATTGATCTACCTAAAACATGTCACCTTATGGAGTTATTTGGAGCAACCAATAAAAGCGGGGGAATTAAAACCTGCCCTTGGAAAAACTTTCCCTTATTTGTGTTCCTAACTAAAATACAGTCATGCCACAATATTGATATCACCTTCCTCTTGGAACTGATTCTCAAATGGTTTAATAGTATGCATGCTATTTGGTGTGTATGAGTGACTAATGGCAGAATAAGGATGAAAATCTTCCTGTCTGAAGGCATTATTCTTCCATATACAATTCGATAATACAAGCATGCATACTCTTAAACCACCTCCTCATGGTACTGATTCTCAATTTTAAGCATTAGAATGAGTCACTTGAAACTTTGTGGAGTGATCTTGTTCAGGTATCTGGAGAAAAGATGTCAGATTTTAAGAAATGGGAAGGAACTTGGAACAGATTTATTAGTGTAGCTTGTTTATTTATTATCCATGCATTTTGATTGATGACAATAAGGTCTTTTATATATTAATTTCATTCATGTTCAGGTGCTGCAGTAATCAAATAATGGGCCTTTTGATAGTCATAGCTTGAAAATAAATATTATCTGCTAATCCCTTTCGTATTCGTTATTTCAAAATGGTCATTGGAAACATGAGAATGGAATCATGGACTTGCATTGTTGCTACTTCATTTGGTTTTTGTAAATTGTAGCTGTAGCTTCCCAAATTCCCTTTTCATATATGGATACAAATATCAATGCATATCTCATATACATTGGAGTTGGAAAAATTGATTTTCTTTCCATCCAAATAAACAGTGTCAATAAATATTTGCATGGACACACCTTTTGGAAACTAAATGAATTCTTGTATTTTGAAACTAAAACATATTAGAACACCGTTATTAATTGGAAGCAAAAAATTGTAGTACCCTCCTGGGACCCTGCTCTAACAGAACCTACACAGGGTTATTCTCTTTTTAAATGGTAGAGTAAAAAGCCTTTATCTCTCATATATGTTGTGCTGGTGCCTTTTCACCTGGTCTGGAAATTTAGAGTCCGAATGGAGTAAGCAAAGATAAAGGCAAACAGAACAGCAAATCCAATGGTGGCACATGCAACAATTGGCAGCATGTCATGTTCAAAACCAAAGTAAGAACTCAGAAAGGCCTTCAAAGGAACTTCCTTGTTTCCATATGTTAACATTGACGACGTCAAATCTCCATACTGGGAAGTCACTAGACCATAGAGTGTCCAGGAAACAGGACATGCCCAAGAATACCATCTCCACCATATAGGAATGCTCTGCACACATCAGGTAGTTAGTTGATATCTTTTAACTAGAGCATTGCCAAGAAATAGGTACGTATATACACTTTGCAACTCACAGTTCTTGGGATCAGGAAGCCGGAGAAGAGCATCCATATTCCATAGAATAATGAGGATACTATTGCAGCAAAGGGAGCATTTGGAGTTAAGGCAACAGTCATCATCCCATAGTATGTGTAGTAGAGGAAAGTGATAAACATGAAGAAGAAGAACCACAGGAACTTTGACACAGCCCATTGGAAGCCCATACTGAAGTAGACGATGAGTCCATATATAATGGATTGAACAAAAGTGTAGGGCAGCTCTATGAGCACCTGCACAGTTGGTCATTTTGATGAACTATAATGGACAAGGAGATGCTTTTGTTCATTGAACCCAGAGAATGGTTAATGTATTAGAAAAATGGAAGTTGCTTAAGTTATGGATTACCTGTGCCAAGGCATATGGAAGAGCCGAAAACATTCCTGCTGCCCGTTCTCTATAAAAGACAGTCCTCTCAATGTCCACCACTGGCTGCACCGATGCTGCATTATTGTAACCAAGGAAGATAACTGCGGTAAACATTGCTCCCATGGCATTCAGAATATCTTGTTCATGATCCCTGGTACATCCACAGTGAGCAGATGAGTATTTAATTGGAGATTAAGTACTTATCTCCAATTAACTTACAGAAGATAATTACCTTATGCTGCCCATGTTCCAGAATATGGTTCCAAAGAGTAGAGCACATACAGAGGTAAAGAAAAAGCGTATGGCATTGTATTGTGGGTTCCTCCAATAAGACCAATCTTGCTTCCAAAGACAGGCCCTGGCCTGAACCCAAAAGGGTTGTGAAAATTTTGTCTTGAAATGGAGATCTTCTGATCCTGACAGTGGTCTCTTTAACTCACCTATCACTGCTTTGTTCTTCTGATAGAGAGATGAGTTTAGATAAATTTCAGCAAAATCTGCCCCAATTTGTTTCTCAGAAGCTAGTGAACTAGCCTCCAACATCCATGTTGCTGGATTATATCCCAGAGTGATCTTTGGTACTCCCTCAATTGCTTCAAAGTAGTTGATAAGCTCCTGCGAGTGTTCTCCAAGTGGTCCCGCATAAATAACTCGTCCTCCTCTTTTCATAAGTAAAAGCTGTTGATGAAAAAGATGAGCAGAAAGTTAAGAATGGAAAGCGCACATCAGCTGTTCATAAGACATTACATCTTTCACAACCCAAAAAAAAAAAAAAAAATAAACAGGTAAAGGATGAAGTGAATTTCTATTTTAATTGATTGATTGAGTGGTGAATTTTAAATCTGACCTCGTCAAAGGACTCAAAGATGTCAATGCTGGGCTGATGGATGGTGCACACAACGGTCCTTCCAGTGTCAACTGTGTTACGGACAGTTCGCATCACTATGGCTGCAGCTCGAGCATCGAGACCTGAAGTTGGTTCATCCACGAATATAATGGAAGAATTTTCTACAAGCTCCACTGCAATTGTAAGACGCTTCCTTTGTTCTGTTGAGAGTCCAGTAACACCAGGTATTCCAACTAATGCATTTTTCAGAGTGTTTAGTTCAACCAGAAGCATCACCTCCTTTACAAACATCTGCATGGTGTGTTCAGATTTTCTTTTTAATGAAAAACAGCTAAAACAAGGACATTTAAAGTTGGTTGTAAATATTATCTATGGCTGAAGTGAAATTAACCTCTCTTTTTTGTACATCCACACTGGCAGGCAACCGCAACCAAGCAGAGTAGAGGAGTGACTCATAAACTGTGAGGTTGGGGGAGTGAATGTCATTTTGTTCGCAGTAACCACTAATGCGTGCAAATGTTTCTTGCTTCTCGGGGTAGCCAGAGATGGTAACTGACCCCTCAATGTATCCACCGGTTTTCCTTCCAGCAAGTACATCCAATAAAGTAGTCTTGGCATTCTTTTAAAAAAAAAAACCTGCGTATTGGATTTGGGCGCAACCCCTACGACCCCTCACCCACAAACAAGGTTTACAATTTCGGTCACGGGACCCCCGGCGTTGCATTTCGCTGGGGGAAATCGCTGGGGTTGTGCCCCCAGCGAAATGTATCGAAATGCCGACCGTGCCGAGCGAAATTTCACTCGGCGCGCGTCGGCATTTTTTTTGAAAACGAATTGCGCCAGTCGATTTGGGCGAAATTTCGCCCAAATCGACCTGCACATCAAAAAAGAGGGGAGGACGAAGGGGGTATAGCCGTATGCTTTGGGGGGGGGGGGGGGTATTTTGGCTCGATTTTTGAGTGGATTAGGCAGGGTTTTGGTCGTTTTTCATAATCTAGCAAGATTACACTGCTTTGAGAGAGGATTTTGTGGAGAATCAAGCTTAGTTCATTGCACACGTTGGGGTAAGATCGTTTTTTTTCAAAATTTTTTGATGAAATGCTTGTGGAATGTGTTGAATTTATTATATGTTGAAGCCCGACACCCGATCTACAGATGGGTGTCGGCGTTTTATTTTTTGCACAAAAAAAATATTTTTTGCAATTATTTGTGTCGAAAATGCATATAATTTCTTTTTAATTCATTTAAATTAGATAAATATTGTTGTTGACTTTGATAATTATATATGTTAGATGGGGGCACCCGATCTACAAATGGGTGCCCTCGGATTAATTTTTTAGAAAATTAATTTTTTTATTAATTTTTAAATCCAAAAATTGATATATAATTTATAAAATGAAGAAAAATAGATAAGTTGCCAAATTTAATACATAAAATTGATTTATTTATTATATAATTTTTTATGTATTTTTGATTTTTTTGGAATTAATTAATCCAAAAATTAATTAATTATTAATAAAATTAATAAAAAAGATAAATACTCAAATTCAATTCATAAAATTGATTTAGTTATTGTAGAATGATTTATGTTAAATAATTGGAGTTTATATAATTTTTTATATATTTTTGATTTTTTGGAATTAATTAATCCGAAAATTAATTAATTATTAATAAAATTAATAAAAAAGATAAATACTCAAATTCAATTCATAAAATTGATTTAGTTATTGTAGAATGATTTATGTTAAATAATTGGAGTTTATATAATTTTTTATATATTTTTTATTTTTTGGAATTAATTAATCCGAAAATTAATTAATTATTAATAAAATTAATAAAAAAAGATAAATACTCAAATTCAATTCATAAAATTGATTTAGTTATTGTAGAATGATTTATGTTAAATAATTGGAGTTTATATAATTTTTTATATATTTTTTATTTTTTGGAATTAATTAATCCGAAAATTAATTAGTTATTAATAAAATTAATAAAAAAAGATAAATACTCAAATTAAATTCATTAAATTGATTTAGTTATTGTAGAATGATTTATGTTAAATAATTGGAGTTTATATAATTTATTTATTTATTTTTTATTTTTGGAATTAATTAATCCGGAAATTAATTAGTTATTAATAAAATCAATAAAAAAAGATAAATACGCAAATTAAATTCATTAAATTGATTTAGTTATTGTAGAATGATTTATGTTAAATAATTGGAGTTTATATAATTTTTTTTATATATTTTTGAGTTTTTGGAATTAATTAATCTGAAAATTAGTTAATTATTCATAAAATTAATAAAAAAATATAAGTACGCAAATTAAATTCCTAAAGATAATTTGTTTATTATAGTCTTTATAGAACAATTTATTTTGAAGAATCAGAGTGTTTATAATTTTTTTATATAATTATGATTTTTCGAATTAATTAATCCCAAATTATTCATAAAATTCATAACTAATAATATAGTTTATAAATTATAAATAAGAAATTATAATTAGTTGGTAATGTTAGTATTATCTAATGTGGATTAATATTTATAATTTGTTATTGTGCTCTGTTATTGACTTACTGCGCGTTTGTGCAGGTGTTCAGATTCCAGTGTAGTATTTTTTGGTTAGTCTGTTAGAGACAGTCAGACGGATAGACAGTATGGCATCTGGCAGTGGTAGTGGAGAGGGCAGAGATGCTGGTAGGAGGCTGGATATTGGTTGAGCCCATTGCACGAGATTCGAGGGAGACAGAAATAAGAGGGTCTGCAACTATTGCCACCAAGTCATAAAGGGTGGTGGAGTATCACGGTTGAAGCAGCATTTGGCACACGGCTACAATAACGTGGCCAACTGTCGTCAAATCCCTCCAGAGGTTAAGAAGCTGATGCAACAACACTTGGCATCAGGGAGTGCAGCTAGGGAGGGGAAGAGGCATGCACGGGAGGAGGTTAGACGTAGATTGGCAGAGCCTATCGGACCCTCTATGGCTCCTGATATTGATGACGACGATGATATGGTGTACCCACCCGAGTATGTGACAGAGGGAGAGAGGGCAGCATTCAGAGCCTCAGTGCAAGCATCTGTGCAGTCTGAGTTTGAGAGAGCAGAGGCTGCGACGCGTGGATTTCACAGGGGTGGTACTTCTAGAGGAGATGCAGATGTTGATGCTCCTACTCCTAGTTCTAGACATGGGGCTGGGGCTGGACCTAGCACCAGGATGCCTGATTATCCTATGGAGCCGAGTATGTGGCGTTCATCTGGTGCCAAGCAGAAGAGATTGAAGGAGATGTGGAGCAAGGGCACTGTCAGGGAGAAAATGGGGAAGTTTATATCAAAATTTTTTATCTTCAATCACATTCCAGCGAATGCAGCAGCGAGCCCCCATTTCAAGAACATGGTCGATGTTATCCAGGAGTCGGGTCAGGGAGTCTTGCCTCCTACGCCACAGGAGATTATGGGTACGTACTTGGATCAGGAGGAGGCAGAGATGAGAGAGTTTATTACATCGCTACGACCCCACTGGGAGCAGTTTGGAGTTACGATCATGTGTGATGGATGGACAGGTCCTACTAAACTGTCCATCATCAATTTCATGGTGTATTGTAGAGGCAGGGCAGTGTTCGTGAGATCTGTTGACGCATCACACAATATCAAGGATGCGCCTTATATTACCGGCTTATTAGAGAGCGTGATACAGGAGGTTGGCGTTGAGAACGTCGTTCAGATTGTGACAGACAGTGCCAGTGCGTTCATGAAAGCCGGCAAGACATTACAGCAGCGGTATAACCTGTATTGGGCGCCCTGTGCTGCACATGCCATTGACTTGATACTAGAGGAGATTGGCAAGAGAAGCAATGTGCTGACGACATTGAAGGATGCACGAGCACTCACCACATTTGTGTACAACCATAATTTCGTACTAGCGAAGATGAGAGAGAAATGTGGTGGGGACTTAGTTCGGCCAGGGATTACCAGATTTGGTACGAACTATATTGCATTGGATAGTATTCTGAGCAACAGGCAGGGATTGAGATCTCTATTTACCAGTGACGAATGGACGAGTTGTGCTCAGAGTCGCAAAGAGACCGGGAGGAGAGTAGAAGAGATTGTTTTGTCCAATACTTTTTGGGAGCATGTGCGAGAGTTGATTGCTGTACTGCACCCCATATATCGTATACTGCGGCTGCTTGACACAGATTCCTATCCTACTGTAGGATCCATTTTTAAGTGTATGGCGGTGATGAAAGCTCAGATTAAGGCCGCAGCACCCAAATCACATCAGTGGATACTGAAGATTGTTAAAGACAGATGGATGAAGTCACTAGGTCATCCTTTGCATGCAGCAGGTATAATTACAATTTTATTTAAATCATTTTATGTTGAATCATGTTTATAATTATATTTTAATTATTGTACTGATGTTTTTTCTTGTAATCGTCAATGTAGCGTATTATTTGAATCCCAAATATCATTATAAGGATAATCTTGGCGCACAGCACGATCTCTGCGCTCGTGTCCACGAGGTTTTCATGAAGTTGGACCCCCATTCAGAATCAGTTGGGGATTTTGGAAAGGAGGTAGGGGCCGTAGCATTTAACTTCACTTATGTTATGGATATCACTTTTTCTTAATAGTTATATTAATTATTAAGTATTGACCATTTCAAATTATTCCAATACCAGATCATACAATTTAGAGATGCGATGGGCTCATTCGGGTTGACTACGACGATTGCGTCAAGGGACAAGATGATGCCGTGTAAGTGACAAGGGATTATGAATATTAATATTTTAAATTTCTAATTTCTAAATAATTTTTAATATTTTCTATTTGTAAAACCAGGTGAATGGTGGGCGATGTATGGCACAAGTGCCCCTACACTGAGGAAGTTAGCGTGTCGAATATTGGCTCAGACAGCATCCTCTTCTGCTTGTGAGCGCAATTGGAGTACGTTCGCACTCATACACACGAAGCAGAGGAACCGGCTAGCTTATCAGAGGTTACAGAAGTTGGTCTTCTGCCATTATAACATGAGGCTGAGGACGAAGCAGTTAGAGATAGAGCGCGGCATCGCCGCCGGGACTGTGATTGATCCTTTGGATGTGTTATTCAGTAATGAAGTCGATGACGAGGATCCATTTGCAGAGTGGGTTAGATGTGTTGAGATGGATCAGCCTGATCGTAGTCCTAGCCCAGTCATATCCCAGGCTGCAGCAGAGTTGGGCATCGATGTAGACGCAGCTATGGAGGAGGAGAGGGGGGAGGTTCGCGGAGACTCATTGGATAACCTCATCAGAGTTGTTCCTTCCTCCGCTACTGCGACGACACCAGCCCCAATCTCAGCCCGTAGGCATGTTTCATTGTCAGAGGAGGAGGAGGAGGAGGAGGAGGAGGGGGAGGAGACAGATGAGGAGGAGACTGATGAGGACATTGAGGGGGAGACAGATGATGAGGATGAGTCTGGATCTTCAGATGATGATGATGGAGATGGTGGTGCTAGTCGTGGTTATGATGATTATGGTGGTTATGGTGGTGTTGGCACCAGTAGCCCGGGGTTGAGCCCATTTACTGGAGAGGCGGCTTTACATCATACCACACAGGATACTGACCACGGAGATAGAGATCCTGATGAGAGTGGGGGATATTCCTTTCAGAGGAGGAAAGGCAAGGAGAGACAGCATACAGGGATGCACGATGACTCGTCCTCCGTGGCACAGAGTTTCGGATCTTTAGATCTTGGAGGATCATCGAGTTCTTATGGAGAGCAGTATCCTCACTATCCACCACAGTTGACCCAGGGACACTATCCAGCCTATTATCCTCAGCAGCTTGGGCCAGTAGATTCATCAGATACTAGTAGTTATAGTACATCATACGGATATCCTGGAGCACACATGCAGACATCTGATCCATTTGGAATCTTTCCAGTGAATCCATATCCGCCCGGATATTATCCTATGCCTGTTGTACCTATTGGTATTGGAGTTGCAGCAGTAGCCCCTCCATACGAGCATCCCGGTTATCCTGCACCGTCTCCTCCGTCGCCACCAGAGCAAGAGACGTGCTACTATTATGATGATTTCCCTCCAGTTGGTATCATGGCTCATATGACACAGGAGGAGTATGAGCAACATGTCCGTGCATATAAGAGAGATTACAGATTTCGGATGGGATGGAAGTGCTACTGTCATTTTATTGGCGAGAGATCAGGGTTTGAGCCACCACGTCATTCATTTCATGTCTGATTTGACGGTATGATTATATATTTTTTACTTTATATATTGTTGTTTTAGTTTAATTTAAAATTTGGATCCTCTTTGTTATTTTTTATTTAAAGTTTAAAGTTTAAACATAGCAAACACAGGCATCACCCCGATAGGCCCGATCATTACATTTACATGCCATATTGTGTTTTCATGATTTCTGAGATATAGTATTGATGCTTATGGTAATTTAAGTGCAGTTTTGAAGTATATAACTTATGCTTGTTGAATTGTTGTAAAATTTTTGATTTTTTTGGGGAAAAAAGCAAAGTTTTATGTTTCTGTTGAAATTTCGTTGGCACGCATCGGCGTGCCGACGAAATTTCGACCGATTCGCCAGAAACCGAGGAAAATCTCGTTTTCCGGCGAATCGTCGGCATTTCGTCGGCACGCCGACGAAACGAAATTCAAAACCTTGCCCACAAAGGCCCTCCTCTTTACCAACGCACATAACCCTCACCGGATTACCCCGGACCCGGCTTCAACCCAATTGGAAGAGAACCAAATAAAAATAAAATAAAATTAATTTGCAAATTAAAAAAAAAAGCATTAATTTGAAACTTTTACCTTTCATTGCAATATTGGTACCAAGCGACAAAAAAAAAAAACCTGTTTCATGACATTTGATGGCTCAAAATCCATCTCCAAACCTTACCAAAACAAAAAAAACTGTTCACGACCATGATTTAATGCTTTGAAATCTATCTCCAAACCTTCAAATTCCACCGCTAAAACAGTGGATAAAGCCTGTAGATTTTGTACTTGAGTTACGGGTTTGAAGTCTGTTGACATGCACCATAGCTGCAAAAACCAAGAAAAGAAGCAGTTAATTATTGTACTAAAATACAAGTCCATTTGTATTAACAATGAAAAGATAACTAATGAGGAAAAAAAAAACCATTTGTATTAACAATGAAAAGATAATTAATGAGGAAAAAAAAGGCAAAAAGAAATGAACTAGTTTCCATATGTGCATTTATACTCAGTTCATATACCAAGAAAATTTACTTTTAGGAACCAGGTCTTTGAATCTAGGTTTCAATTTTCACCCTTGTCTTTCCTGATTTCAGCTAACCCTATGAAGTGAAGTGAATTGCTATTTAAAATTTTTTTTTCTACATCTAGAAATATCACTTTTTGGTCTATTTGACGAAGCAATTTGTTATTACTGCTTCCTAATTTTTTCTTACTTCCAGAAATCATTTTCTGGTCTTTATATACAACACAATGATAAGGACATAAAGGATACCACTATACAAAAAACAGTGCTAGAATTAAAAATATAAGAAAATGAAGAGTACTGCACATAGCTTAAGTTATTATGTAGATCTAGATTCAAGAATTCAATGAATCCTACACCTACTGCACTGTTTAGAACCAAAGATTCTAGGCCATTGAATATATAGAATTGAACAGCAGTCACTGAAGAACACCAATACTTCATATGGGATATACAACCTATACATAACCTAAAAATGAATTAAAAATTGGGAAATTGGTTTTTAGTGATAATTTTTTAAAATAATTCAGATTCAGTTAGCCAATTCTTGGTATACCTTTTTAACATAATTGAGAATCAGTGCCATTTACTGTTCATTAGGAGTTTCTTCCGAAAATGTCCTCAAAAGACTTTGAAAACCTTTTCACTCATTTTGTTACAAGTGAAGTTTGCAAGTCCTTTTGAGGGCATTTTCGGAAGAAGCTCTTAATAAATAGTAAAATGACACCAATTCTCATTATATCAAAAAAGTATCACTAAAAACCAATTACCAAAAACTGGCTGACTGAATCTGAATTATTTTGAAAAAAATCACTAAAAACCAATTTTCCCTTATGTTATTTTATTTTTTGTTAGTTTTATTTGTTTATTTACAGTATTACAGATTTACGGGGCTGCCCATGATTACCCCCAACTAACTTTGTGATACATTCAAACCTGTTTGACCAACATGCAAGCCTTTGAATCTCTGATGGATGTGTGTTGTCTTTGTTGGTGAAAATTTCTATGCCTCGTTTTTAGCTTAAACATGTAAATAACTTTTGTCCTCCATGAGATCGCATAATTCTTGGTGTGATCCTATCAATCATTCTTCACCTTCTTGGATGACAGAAACTGGATCTGGTTACATCCCATTGATTCTATCAGGTTTTTTTTTTTGGTCTTGAATGGCTTAGCAATTCTTATGGCTGATACCTGATTATTACAAATATAGCACATGAAAAAAAACACCAGCATAAGTGTACTCACACACACACTAGCACATGGTGGGTGGAGACCTTAAGATTATAGTGCATTGTTGATTTTCCGCGTTTTAACCTTTTGTATGTGCACGTGAGATGTGAGCATACATATATAGCAAGAAAGTTAATTGTGAGGAAATTTTTTAAGGGAAATTGGTTGTTAGTGATGCTTTTTCAAAATAATTCTGATTCAATCACCCAACTTGGTAATTGGTTTTTAGTGATACCTTTTTAACATAATTGAGAATCAATGTCATTTTACTATTCATTAAGAGTTTCTTCTGAAAGTGTCTTCAAAAGACTTTGAAAACCTTTTCACTCGTTTTGTTACAAGTGATGTTTGCAAGTCTTTTTTAGGGCAGTTTCAGAAAAAACTCTTAATAAACAGTAAAATGACACCGATTCACAATTATATAAAAAAATATCACTAAAAACCAATTACCAAGAATTGTCTGACTGAATCTGAATTGTTTTAAAAAACATCACTAAAAACCAATTTCCCCGTAACAGAACCCTAAATGAAAAAAGCAATGTGAAAGTAAATTAAGCTACAAGAATAAGAATGCTTCTAATAAAGCATTAATGAAGACTCATAATCAGCTACAAAAGCAAACTGATTCATAAATGAAGACTCATCAAGAAAGCAATGTGCAAGTGCAACTATCTACTAATCAATTATTTTAAGGATATGGTCGTAGAACAGCTATACCTTCCCATGACATGGTGTTAAGTATACTCGATCAGCTAAGGTTCATTGATCATTGTTAGAGTTTTCCTAAAGAGAATTTTAATTTACTAAATAAAAAATATAGTAAAGCCTAAAGTTAAACTAATAATCTATTAATATCTAATAATAACGATTACTTCGTTTGATCAGCTCCTTGGTTCTGTAGGAGCCTCTTGTCGGCTAAAATGTTTACCAACCTACAAAAAAAGATGCTAAGACATTAGTTGGCTATCAAAGTTTCATCCTAAAGTATCTTTGGACAAACTGTATAAGTAAAAAGAAAAAAATTACCTGTCAGATAAGCTTTGAATAACTTCTTAATCCCCGCCGCTAGAGCACCTCTTTTTTGTAGTGAGGATGACCTAAAAGAATGAATGGTAGCGACGGAGGGCTTAATGATACAGCTGTTGCTGACATGCTTGGATCCATAGTAAACAGACATGCTAATGCTCGGAACGAAGATCAAGGAGGTGAAGTGGCTTTGCAGCATCAGCTTGTTCTTTAGAGTGATAAATATCTTTCCCATTCTGGTCTTGGGATGAAGATCCATGCTTTCAGCGCCTTGGGATACAAAGTTGTTCCCTGATGAAATTTTTTATGTTTTAACGAAAATCTTTATAGAAAAGAAAAACAAGAATTAAATTTATAGAAAAAAAATGAAATAATGAATAATAAAATAAAAAAAACGAAAGCACAGGAACCGAAGGAGAAGAAGCATGTAATAAACCAGGAACCATGAAAAACAAAAAGGAAAAATCATAAGAATCCTATAATTTCAAAATATTTAATAGATATAACAGCAAGAAATGATGGTACTTTCTTTTGGAGTAACCCTTTTTAGTTAGTGAAGAAGACAGCAGCTCTGATTTCGTCTATTTTATTATTAAAACTTTTGACGGCTTATCATTTAATAACAGAAACCCTTTTCATTCCCTTGATAGGTTATATTATATGTGGTGCAAACTCAAGTTTTGAAGGATCTTACTTTCCTGGAGTGAAAAGCTTGTTATTAGAAAAAGAGGAAAGTGCTTACTTTGTTAAACTGCTGTAACGCCCTGGAACCGGATTACGTAGTAAAAACCATAACTCGTTCCCCAAGGGTTACTTTTATACACAGGATCGCTATATCAGAGTAAGGAAAACATGAAATGGCAATCACAAAATCAGAGTCAACTAAAAGTTTCCCCAACTCACTTGAACCAATCATAAACCCGCCTGTATCGTCCTCTCTGAGATCTGAAAACAAAACAAAACAAAAGGAATGAGATATGACTATCTCAGCAAGTAACAATGCATGCTCAAACATATTTAATTTAATTTCTAAAATATGCACGATTAAAATATACTCAACGACTAACCACAAATAAATCGATTAATCCGACTAATTCGGCAAAACAATATCAAATCACATAATAAGATGGGACTCGTGAAATTTGACCGCTTTGTAAGGTTAAGTTCTAGCTCTAAACAGTTCTAGTCCGAGAACCTCTGCCAAAATCTGATACCTCTATAAACTGATTCCAATATATCGTCTCTTGGTGGAAATCACAAGACCTCACCCTCCTCAAGGGTGGAAACGGATATCAATCCAGTCTGAGAACCACTGTCGTAACTGCTGCCAATAATAGACCTCACCCCCTTATGGGGTGGAAATGAAGCTGCTGCAGCACATCCCTCATGGAAGGCCTTTTTATATAGAGAAAATGTGAGACATGGAAAAAATCACCAAAGATGATTTCCCCTCCGTCAACACACGGGCCCTACTTAAAACGTGGGAGTCGCCACCATTCAAAGGTTTAGAGGTGTGAATGGACACCAAAAGATTAAAAATAAGCAAAAAGAGTTAAAAAAAAAGCAAATTCTAGAGTAAAAATAACCCTATTTGAAAATAAAATCCAGAGATGGGTAAGGGGATTAGATTATGAATGGGGGAAGGTGTTAGGCACCCCCATTCACCCACACAAGGTGGTTGCCAAGTGTTGCTCATGCTAAAGAAATAAGAAAGCTTGCTAAAAATCATTAAAAACCTTGAAAAAGGACAAATGTATGATATATTCACATGAAAATCCAAATGAATTCCAGATCCTCTTTTATGTCAATATCATTTCTGGAATATCACAAAAAGGTGGAAATCAAAGTAAAAGTTGCACAAAACCAAGTTAAATCAAATCCGGGGAATTCGGTAAAAAGTAATGCCATTTGTCTTGAAATCATTCAAATCCAATTTTAAATTGAACCAAACCAAATCCATTTGAAAGATTATGGTAAATAATAGTCTCATGCAAAATTTCAATTAAATCCGGTTGAAATTCTAAGAGTTATGCCTCTTTTAAAGTTGCTGCTGGAGATAATTGAAAGTGGTAAGCATGCAAGTTTGGAAAATCACCTAGAAAAATCTGCTCCATAAAATTCCATGAAATTTGGTGTGAATGAAATATGTATGGCAATATTTCAAAGGAAACTAGCCTCATACAAAAATTCATTCGGATATGCCTTGAGTGACTTCCCGAATAAGCCCCGAGGATCACAGATTAACCCAGAAAAGTGCTGTTGAGCAGTTCTGAGTAAATCTGCTACCCACGGCACAATTTAAATCAAACAATTATGAAACCAACTGGATTTAAAAATAGACTCATAAAGGAGTTCCCAGAAACAAAAATCACTCGGATCGGATTTAAAACAAGCAGATGGCGTCCATTCGAAGTGATAGGTTCAACAGTTTGACCTGAACTGACCTCTCAACTTCGGCAGAATGGTGTCCACAATCTACTCCATAGCAATTAATGAAATTTGGTAAGAATAAACTAGACAGCTTCACCTTTCCCATGGTTCTAGAATCACTCCAAAATTCATCCAGACGATGAAGTTATGAGTGTCCGAAGTCGGGGTACAATTGCTGTCAAGTTAAGCCTTTTTTGGAGAAAAACAATTCAAAACCGTGACAAAGTGTGTGCAATTCGTGCAAGATGAATCCAAATTCTTTAAAAACCATTTAAAAACATTCCAGAATTGATTGAGGCCATTTATTTCAGATTTATCACAACGAATGCAATAAATCCTAAATATGAGCCTATCCCGCCAAAATCATGTGCTATGTATGTGTAAGTGCAAAAATCATTCAAGAACAATATAACACATAGCATGCATTCATATTCATCAAAATAGGGTTCTAAAAGCAATCTAGGGTTCCGTTCCATTATCGTTTCCCTTAGTTCTCTCTCCCCGTTAAACACGGTTCTTCAAGATAATCTTGGGGTACTTTGAATATGAAACGGGCTTCACAGATTCAAAAGGCTTATGCAAATAAAGGTTCTAGTACTAGGGTCAATCCCCAGTATCGTTTCTCCTAGATCCTGCCTTCACGTTTTACGGCTAGGGGGAGTCTTGAGATACTTTGAGCCGGGGGAGGGTTTTCACACACATAGAAGAGGCCTTATTCTACAGAAAGGTAGAAGAAGAGATCTAGAATGTAAAAACAGAAAAATAAAGTAGAGGTTTGAGGCTTACCTGGGTTCTGGAAGCAGTCCGGCAGCGGTTCCCTTCTTCACTCGGAGGTCTTGAATCTCCAACTTATGGCCATTTGCTTAAGGAGGAGCCTCCTATTTATAAGCAAAGGTTAGGGTTAGGGTTTGCATGATGGTAGACACAAAATCATGTCTAGAGCTCACCAACCTTAACCCTAAGACCATTTCCGAGATTTCCCCTCATTTAATGAAGGATATGATGGTAAAAAGTGAAATCTCTCGGAAAACCCTAATTTTGAGCAAAACTTATGTATCCGACATATCAGGTCAGATACACGAGTGCCTTAATGTATCCGGCCTATGATGCCGGATACACTAAAGTCTGCTTGTATCCGGCATGTTCCATCGGATACGAAGAAAGACACTTGTATCCGACCTGAGTTGCCGGATACAAGGAAAAAACTCATTTTCTCAAATTTTGTGCTGGCTTTCACGGAGATAATGATTTTTGATGATTATTGATCATTTTGACTGTGCAATTTGGGGTGTCTACAACTGCCCCTCTTTGCTGGAGTTGCGAAGCAATGAGCTGAAAAGATTAGACAAGCCCAAATTGCACTCCTTTAACCATGATTTGCTTGATTCAGTTCAATTTTGTAAAATAATTTTTGGGTGGAGATTTGCCAAAAAAAAAAAAACCCTAACTTTAAGGGGGGCATCTCTCCAAAAGGTCTTAAATTCCACTGAGCTCTCGTGGCTATGAAGTGGATTTTAAGCCCAAAAATAAGATTTTTGAAAACTAATTTTTTCTCAAACCAAGTTAAAAATTGAATGAATATTTTCCTCTTGACCAACACATTTCCCCAAGTTGTCTTAAATTCCACTGAGCTCTTGTGGCTGTGAAGTGGATTTCAAGACAAAATAGGGGTTTTGTGAAAGTAGCAGACTTTGTAGCACCTTTTTTTTTGCTATTTTTTCTTTTTTTTTCTTTCTTTTACAATGTACTGATATATCCCTCCCCCTTTGCAGCTTTGGCTACTTGACCACCTGAGTCAGATTGAAGAGATCAATCGACACTTCTTCCCAATCTTAAAGGTTCCTATATTGATGAGCAACCAGGTGTGTCCTGACATTCCAGGGGGTAAGCACGGCTGGTTTACTTTCTTGGCTACACTCCAGGATGATCAGGTGAAGTGGCCTGATACTTATCAGCCCAATGCAGAGACTATGATCAGCTTCCGAGACCGCAATTTTTTGATTCTGACTGGCTTGAGACATGCGGTGCTTTACCTCCCTTTGCGGGTTTGAAAGAGTAGGAGACTACTCTACAGGTCCTCGATCTACAACAATTTTGATCTTAACAATACGGAAACATACACACAGAATTTATACGAGGAAACCTGAATCCAGATCCAGGAAAAACCTCGAGTCTATATGAGGCGACTAACCGTTAGAATCTCCACTATTAAATGAAAAGCAATTACAAAGCAAAACACACTTAACCTTTACAATTGAACTCACTCAACAGCAATCCACAGCTCGAATCCACGAACTGTAATACAACTTGAATCCACAAGCTGCAATTCACGATCAATCCAGATCGTAACAATCACCTCAGAGCCCACTGAGATGATCCAATGCAATAGGAATCCACCTATGCATCCATCAAGCTCGATCACCAATCCAGGAGATCATACGATCATGTAAAGTTCCGAAATGACGAATAATCCTCAAACTTAAATTCCAGGAGATTTCTCTCTGATCTCCCCCTCACTCGATCACCGACTCTCTAAAGATGAATTGATTGAATCTCGAACACCTCAAGATCCAAATCGAATTGATCAAAAGAAAAAGTCCTTTCTAAAAAATACAGCTCGTCTATTTAAAGAAGAAAAACTCATATCGCATCGAGCGCTGGTGGCGTCGCCTTGCGATCGGGGTAGATGGCTGGAAGCGAACTCAAGTCCCGCTCAAATCCAAATTGACCCAGTTAAGGGCGCGCTGCCAGTGCGCTGCTAGCGGGAGGGAACGCGGCATGTGCACAACTGATTTTTAAATTCTTCAATCTTGCTCTGCACTACCAGCGGCGTGTCGGCGTCATCTTACGACGCAGGTGCGTGTTCTTTACTTTCAAAGCACTGCATGACTCATGCGCTGTCAGCGGCGTATCAGCGTCGCCTTATGACGCAGGTATGCGCTCTTTATTTTCAATGCGCTATTTCACTTATGCGCTGCTAGCGGAGTGGTAGTGGCGTTGTTCCTCGCAAGTGCCTTTACGAAATATTCTTTATTTAGAAAACCTTACATTTCCTTGAGCTACCAGCGAAGTGGTAGCTGTGTGGCAGCATCACCTTCCTCTTTACTAAATTCACAGAACTTACATTTTGATTCTGCACATCTTGAAGATTATTAGAAGATATAATTTGTCAAACATTTACCATATAAGGAGTGTGAGTTTTTACACTTACAATCTCCCCCTTGGCAAATGCCTGACAACAAACTTAAAACAGTGCTTAATATCAAATTCAGATAATATTGATTTCCATTTAAACATTCAAAACACAATGATAAGGGAGAACTCAGAATTTTATTCATTTCCAAAAAAATATACATTGTTCAGAAGATATATATACATTCAACCAAAAAATCTCCCCCTTAAACCAACTTCCAGAAAACACAAAAACAACAAAACAAACAAAACTTGTGATCATCAACCAGCAGCATCATCAACCAGAAGACTCCCCCTTTCTGGGAGGTGGTTTTGGTTCCCAAGTTCTTGAATAATGCCTGTACGCATCTTGGGACCGGGAGTGCAGCCAACACAACTTGTGATCCATCTCCAACTGGGTTCTTCGAATGCTACCCAAAAAATGATCAGCTTCATTTTGCAGCCGTTGCTGCGCAGCAACATCCCTTTGCACCTCTCCACATGCAAAATCTACATCATTTTCAAGCTTATCCAGCTTCTCTTGGGTCTCGGATTTGAACATGCTCATCATGAGCATGTGAGCCCTTACTTCAGAATTGCAGGAGGCTTGCATGGAATTCAACTTGTCCATGATTGCCATAGCATCAGAACTGGACAAGGAGGATTGAGAAGAAGAAGGCTCCGAAGAAGCCAACCGAAAGGGATTCGCTCTTTTGCTTCTGGTAAGGGTGGAGGCATCAATGGGAGGTTTGGGGTGAAGGATCAATTCAACAAGATCAGGTAGGATCCCTTGGTGAATGCACAAGTAAGTGATGAAAATCCCAAATGGAAGAGCAGAAGTCTTGGATTTCAAATTCCTAGACTGGATGATCTGATTGAAGATGATGGAAGGGAGACAGACGCTCTTTCTGTTCCATAGAGCATGAAGGAGTCTTGCTCGAGAGTGATAAATCTCAGAATGATGATCTGAGGGAACAAGAGAAGCACAAATGAACAGATTCAAGATCCTGAGAAGATCTTGGAGAGAGCCATGAGGAAGATAGTTTGGCTTATTTTTTATGGAGGTGGGAGCACCCTGAACAATAAGAGAAGAAATTATTGACTCCATGGGAGGATCAGAGTGAGAGGCTAGAAAGTCAAAGGAAGGAGATTCAACAATGGGCAGTTCCAGAAGAGAGGAGATAAGTTCTTTCGAGAAGTCGAAAGAGATGCCCCGGACATAGGCTTTGACGAAGCCTTGATTTGCAAGATGAAGATGGTGGAGGTTCGAATAGAACTCTCGAACCAGGTCTTAATAAGCAAAACCATTTATCAGAGCAAATTTCTTCCATCCATTGTCTGAAAACAAGGAGAAGAGCGGAGTGTCAGAGAAGGAGTCAAGCTTAATGGCCCTTTCCAAGAGGAGTGGCCTGTGCTTGAAGAAATCATTATAATCAGACAAACCATTTCCAATGAATGGTTCAGATGAAGGTGATGGGGATGGGGGTCTCACCGGTGGAGAAGAGATAACCGGAGAGGTTCTCACTGGTGGAGAAGATGTAGCAAGAGTGGTTCTCACCGGAGGAGAAGAGGTGGAAGGAGAATCAGTCCTAGGCTTTTTCTTGGGAGGCATGATGAAGATACAGGAGTAAAAAAAATAGAAGAGAGAGAACAAACAAACAGAAACAAGCAATGCACGACAAAGCCCTAATGGCAGAACAATCTATCAAACCCTAACTTAAAAGAACGAGAGAAGAACACTGCAATTGGAAGAAGAAAATGAAGAAGCAAGACGAAGATAGTAAAAATTTTTTTTACCTGAACAGTTGACAAGGTGAAGGAAAGGAAGAACGAAGGCAACGAAGCACCACGACGCGAGGAGTGAGGTGAATCGCAGACAAAGGCAAAAAGACAGAGGTAAAAAGTGAAACAGATTTCCCCTTTTTATAGGCAAAAAGATTTTGCCGCTAGCGTGCATCCAGCGACGCTTAACATGGCAGGTGCCAAAGCACGAAAGAAAGGAGAGTGCTATCAGCACGCTTCTAGCGACGTAGAAGGTGCACATGCACAATCAAGAAAAAATACCATCACAAGGCAAAAATTTATAAAAAGAGTTTGAACTATTCTTCATGAAAAATTCATACATCTAAACACAAAGCTAAGATTTTAACTGAACTAAAAATCATCCAGATAATCAACTTTTATTCAATCCAAGAAGTAATCATCACAAAACTGATTTTGAAGAACCTATCAAGGTTAATTCAGATGTGATACATTTCATATCTATGGCAAAAATTTCCTTCATGGTTTCTCATACTATAAATTTTCTTCAAGATATTGAGCACACATGCATATCAATGAATCAATGCTTGTGTAGTGTGTGAAATACATTTTTGACTTTTACACTTTATACATATGGAAGGCTATTTTAGTGTAATCATACTTGGAAAGTATAGACATACCCCAAACTTCATTTTGGTGGCTTTCGCACATCAGAGATAGGTAGCCTTTTCTGATCTCTTTTTCTTTTCTTTTTGTAGAAGGCATTGACCCTTAAAAAACCTGAGTTTACAGTTCATTCCAAGAATATACCTTCTTTCTCTTTTTCTTTTTGAGAATTACAGTGGCTTTCACTCTAATCTCTATGGCAACCATTTCCAAAACTTTTCTTTTCATAAAGGTGATAGCCTATAGATCCCAAGCTTCAACACACAATAAACTTTAATACACAAAGGTGTTTAAGACAAAATTGATAGTTGATTACAAGACATTTCTATCAATATGCATAGACTCAAGCTTCCTGAATTAAGATTTTAGTATTAAGAACACATAAGTTCATTTTGAACAGACATGTAAATCATTTTACATCTAAATTAACTCAAAACAGAACCTGATTTTCAGTTTTGAGAGCATACTCCTAGGGATTTCCTAAGAGTTTCAAATCTGTTCTGATCTAAAGGTTTAGTGAAAATATCAGCCAACTGTTTTTCAGTAGATATATATTCAATCATAACAGTTTTGTCTTCAATTAACTCTCTTATAAAGTGATGCCTGATGTCTATATGTTTAGTCCTTGAGTGTTGAACAGGATTTTTGGAAATATTTATGGCACTTTGATTGTCACAGAAGAGAATCATTTGATCCTGATCTAAACCATAATCAGATAGCATTTGTTTCATCCAAATTAGTTGAGTACAGCTGCTACCTGCAGCAATGTACTCTGCTTCAGCTGTACTCAGTGAAATTAAGTTTTGCTTTTTGCTTAACCAAGCAATGAGGTTATTACCCATATAAAAGCAACCACCAGAGGTGCTTTTTCTATCATCCATACACCCAGCCCAATCAGCATCAATATATCCAGTAAGATATGGGTTTGTTTCTTTGGAGAACCAAATTCCCAGATCAACAGTTCCATTTACATACTTTATAATCCTTTTCACAGCATTTAGATGAGATTCTTTAGGATTAGCCTGATATCTTGCACAAACTCCAACACTAAAACTTATATCAGGTCTACTTGCTGTTAAGTTCAGAAGACTTCCAATCATCCCTCTGTACAAGGTAGGATCTATATCCTTCCCAGATTCATCTTTTCCAAGCTTTAAGCTAGTACTCATAGGAGTCCTAGCATGTTTTGCATGAATTAAACTGAATCTCTTGACTAGATTTCTTGCATATTTTGCTTGAGAGATAAAAATCCCTTATTTAGATTGATAAATCTGAAGTCCTAAGAAAAAATTCAGTTCACCCATCATACTCATCTCAAATTCACTCTTCATTAAGTCTCCAAAGGAATGAGCATGAGTTTCAGAAGTAGATCCAAACACTATATCATCAACATAGATTTGAGCAATCAAAATATGCTTGGACTCTCTTTGAATAAAGAGAGTTTTATCCACATTTCCTCTCATAAATCCAGATTCAAGTAAGAAGGAGGTGAGTCTCTCATACCAAGCTCTAGGAGCTTGTTTGAGTCCATACAAGGCCTTGTTCAGCTTATAAACATGTTTAGGATAATTTGAGTCCTCAAATCCTTTAGGTTGCTCTACATAAACCTCTTCATTCAGATATTCATTCAAGAATGCACTCTTAACATACATTTGAAATAGTTTAAACTTCAAATAGCATGCAATAGACAAAAGCAATCTGATTGACTCTAACCTAGCTACAGGAGCAAAGGTTACATCAAAATCTATTCCTTCTACTTGGGTGTATCCCTGAGCAACAAGCCTAGCTTTATTTCTGGTTACAACCCCATTCTCATCATATTTGTTCTTAAAAATCCATTTGGTTCCTATCACATTCAGATTAGAGGGTCTTTCAACCAATTCCTATACATTATTTCTAGTAAATTGGTTTAGTTCTTCATGCATAGCATTTAACCAAGAGTCATCCAACAAGGCATCTTTATAAGATTTTGGCTCAAATTGAGATAAATAAGAAGAAAATCTTACCTCATTATGTAATTGATGTCTTGTTCTTACTCCATCTGAAATATTTCCAACAACTTGCTCAGTTGGGTGGTCTTTGAGAGTTTTTGTCAGAGGAACAACTTCATTGCTTGAGGAAGCATCTCTGATTTCATCCTCTTCATCTACAACCTGCAAAAATTCACAGTCAATTCCTTCATCACCTATTAACACATTAATAGACTCCATTACAACAGATTTTTGCAAGTTAAAAACTCTGTATGCTCTACTTGAAGAGGAATACCCTAGAAAAATTCCTTCATCACTTCTAGAATCAAATTTTCCTAGATTTTCTCTATCCCTTAGGATATAACATTTACTTCCAAAAACTCTAAAATATTTCAAGTTTGGCTGTTTTCCTTTCCAAATTTCATAAGGAGTTTGTTTCCACCCAGATCTGACATATACTCTGTTACTTATATAACAGGCAGTATTTATTGCTTCAGCCCAGAATTTTGTTGACACTTTCTTGGCTATCATCATGGTTCTAGCCATTTCTTGCAAAACTCTATTCTTCCTTTCCACAACTCCATTTTGTTGTGGGGTCTTAGGAGCAGAAAATTCATGTTTAATTCCTTGTTCTTCACAAAACTTGGAAAACATCTGATTTTCAAATTCTGTCCCATGATCAAATATTATTCTAACAATCCTCCCTATTTGCAAGTTCTTTTCAACTTGAATTTGACAGCACAATTGTTTAAAGCAATCAAAACATTCAGATTTTCTCTTAGAAAATTTACCTAGGTGTATCTACTGTAGTCATCTACAGCAACAAAGATATACCTCTTTCCTCCAAGACTTTCAGTCTTTGTAGGTCCCATCAAGTCCATATGAATCAGTTCTAATGGTCTAGAGGTTCCTACAATGTTGGTTTTCTTGTGTGTGGCTTTGATTTGCTTTCCTTGATTGCAAGGACCACACATTCCTTTCTTTTTATTGTTCCCAAACTTGGGAATTCCTCTAACCAATTCAGACTTAGAGATTTTTGACAAATCTCTATAGTTAATGTGACCAAGTCTTCTATTCCACAAATCAATTTCATTGCATATAGAGGATTTTAAAGAGCTTTCATTGTTTCCAATGATTCCATAACAATTGTCACTTGTTCTTACACCTATAAGAACTGTTCTACCAGAATTATCCAAAATTTTACATTCTTTTCTGGTAAAGTTGACAAACAATCTTGAATCACATAACTGGCTAATACTAATTAAGTTTGCCTTCAAACCAGATACAAATAACACATTCTTTAGACAAACTCCATTAGGACCAGTTACTGTTCCTTTACCTTTGACTTGAGAAGTGCTTCCATCACCAAATGTTACACTTCCATCAAAATATTCTTCAAAGGTACTAAACATAGACTTATGTCCACACATATGTCTTGAACAACCACTATCCAAGTACCACATGTTGACATCATGAACTTTCAAAGCTATATGAACCACATTTGCAACTAAGAAGTCTTTTCTAACCCAAATCTGTTTTTCATGTGTTTTCTGAGAAGTACCTTCATCAACAACTTGAGATTTTTAAGGAAGTTTCTTTGACAGATTTGTAACTTCCTTATTTAATGATTCAATCAATTTTAACAAGGAATCAAATCTGTTATGTAAATCCAAGGACTGACTTTGATTTACTTTCCTCTTACTGTCAAAATATCCCTTGGGAAAACCATGCAAAACATGACAATTTGGTCTTATATGACATCTTTTATTACAATGATGGCACACAGGTATGAACCTATATTCAGAAGAATCAAAATTTCCAGATTTGACAGTATTTCTAAACTGTACAGATTTAGATTTTGAAGATTTTGAAGATTTACCTGTTGAGCTTACTTCTCCAGCAGAAATTTTCTGTGAAAATTCCTTATTTTGATTACTTACATCAAGCTTTTCAATCATTCTCTTTTCAGCAGAATTTGAGCTTTCAGTAACTTCCTTTGAAGTTGATTCCTCATCAACTTTTTCTTTTCCTTTTTGTCTATTTGTTGGAGCAAAGATAATCTCTCTCATTTCTGAATTTTTCTGAACTGAGTTTCTTGTAAATCCAATTCCATGCTTATTTCCAGCTCTTCTTTGATTTTTCCAAATCTCTTCAATTTGATGATTTCCTGCAGAAAAATTTGAAGCATTAGATTTAATTGAATTTGACAATTTCTCAAGTTCAATAACTTTACCTTGAAGTGCAGAAATCTGAACTTCCTTTTCTTTTAATTTTTCAGTTTTTTCAGTCAAAGAAGTTACCAGAAAATTTTCTTTGACATGTCTTTCAAGTATCTTCTTGTTTATTGAATCTATTTCTGCAAAAGCTTTATTTTTCTCTGTTTCTGACTCCTTCAATTTTTTACTCAGTTTCTTGACTTTCTTCTGAGCTCTATTGAATTCCTTATATAGCTGACTGTAGGCTTCTTGTAATTCTTCTTCATCATCTGATAAACTTTCTTTATTATCTCCTACAATGTCAGAGATTGAACTACCAGAAGAAGATGAGTAAAAGGAATTGAAATCAGTAAAATTAGCAGAAATATCCTCATCTGATTGTGAAGAATTATCAGTATTACTGTCATCCCAAGTAACCTGATAATTTGTCTTTTTCTTTTTATCCTTTGAGGGACATGTGCGCACCGGATTTCGGTCGCACGACGAGGCACACGCGTAACGACGATGCGTGCCTCGGGGTTTGGTTTGGAGTCGCCACTGCCTGATGGGGTGCAGGCAGACACCCGGGTGCCTAAGTTCTTCTTCTAAGGCTTTTGGTCTGCGGCTTTGAGATTCTAAGTAGGGGCTCGGTTGCGGTCTGGGGAAGTCCGTAGACACCCCAGTCCACCCCGTCAAGTGACGGGTCCCATAGGTTTCCCTGGTTTGAGTCAACTTTGGTCTCTCACTCACCCGATTCCTATTCCAGCATGCAATTTTGATTAAGTCTGGCGGGACCGCCAAAGTGGTGTGGGTCCCTTTACTTGATTTTATCTTTTTAATTAAGATGATCTGGGCCTGGTGGGGTGGGCCCCGTTGGAAGGCCCACGGTATCCCTTGGTGGGCCAAGTGTGGCCCTTTGGACTTTGGTTCAATTTGAATTGATTTTCTTTTGGAGTTCAAGTTGATTTAGTTAAGTGGATTTCATGCCAAAAAGTGGGCCGGGATTGCTTTGTGGGCCCTTGAGTGGACCCCACAATTGGTTGCCAAGTGATTTTGATTTTATCTTTCTTATCTGTGCCAACATGGGCCAAGTACTGGGCTTGGGGCCCTTTACCTGGGCTTGGGCTTGAAAGCCCAAGGCTTCCTGACTTAGGGTTTGGAAACCCTAAGTTGGTCGGGTTCATGGGCTTAGTGGGCCCGATAGGCCCTACCCGTGGTCTCGGCCAAACCACATCCTACTTTAATCATGCATGGCCCAATTAGGGCTTGGGTGGGCCTCAATTGGTCTGGCCCACTCAAATCTCTTATTTATCTTATTTAAGCATGAATGGGTTGGTCGGGCTTGGTGGGCCCCGTTGGAAGGCCCACCGGAAATCAATTTGGACGGGGTTGGTCCATGGCCCATGTTGGGTTTCCGGGTGACCCACCCGGAAACCCTATTGGTTCATCCGGTTCGGTTTGGAAATAAAGCCCACATTCAGCAATAATCACATAAGAAAATGCACAAAATTGACACCCTATCAACCACCTGGCGCTCACCTCCTGAGGTGAGCGCCAGGTGGGCGCCAGAACCGGGCGAAATTTTGACCTGGCGCTCACCCGATACCAGGTGAGCGCGAGCTGGGCGGGAGGTGAGCGCGAGATGGGCGCGAGGTGGGCGCCAGAATTTCACTTGGTTTTTAGTGGGCGCGAGCTGAGCGCCAGGTGGGCGCCAGCTCGGCGGGAAGTGAGGTGAAAGGGGCGCCCACCTCCTAGGTGAGCGCCAGGTGGGCGCCAGATGGGCGGCAGCTCACTGCAATTTTCAACTCTCTGTTTTTTTTAGATCTCCATCTCTGGCCGATTTTTTTCGGTCTGTAACTGTTCCACTAGCCTCCTAACATGCCCAGAACACTTCCCAACTAGTTTTGGATTTAATCTAAACACATTTTTATGAAAATCAAACCTCCTTGTAAACCTGCAAATCCGAACACCTAAACACTAACAGAACATGCAAGGAAGGGGACTGGGGGCTTTATGGGATACAACAGAGAGGGAGAACTCGTGGGGGAACATGCCCCCCCTTCGAATCAATCAGACAAGTAATAGCGGTGAAAAACAAAAATGCTGGAAAACAGGATATCGCAATGAACTTATTTATTTTGTACAGGAGTTCGTCGGGAACATTACCTGGATGTTTCAACACCTATCCGACGTGGGTGGAGCCTCCTTGTGCGAGCAGCCACCGGAGCAACACCTCTCCACGCCCACGGCAAGATCTCCTTAGGGTTTGATGAGGAAGAAGAGGAAGAGAGGGAATGGGGTCGGAGGGGCTTCTGTCAGAGGGTGGAGGCCAGGAGAGGTATGCCGAGAGGGTTTTGAGCAATGAGGAGTGAGGAAGAAGGCTCGAGCAAAGGTAGCCGACACCCAGAAACCTCCAACCCGAGAGCTGCCAAGCAAAAATGCCGAACACTTAGCTTTTTTCGAAAAATCTTCCAACCCCCTGCGCGAGATTCCGCGCGGCTTATATAAGGGAAAATCAAAGGGGCGCCCACTTGCTTGCCACATTGGCTCGAGCGACCGCATGATGAGAAATCATTAAATGCGGCCGCTCGTTTGTCTAAAGAATCGAAAAATCAAGATTTAGCCCCCGGTAATTTTTGATTTAATCCGATATTCTCGGATTTTCACGGATTTAGTCCCTGGGATATTTCGTATGTTTGGATATTTATGGATTTAATCCCCGAGATATTTTCCTGCGCAACTCGCCACGTGTGCAGCTTTTTGCCACGTGCGCAGATTGCTGGTTTTGCTGCCCGGGAATTTCGTCAGCTCATATTTTCTTCATCCGGGCTCCGATCTGGGCAAACTTAGTTTCATTAGAATCGTATCGGAGCCCTCCATCCCATGACCTAGGGGTAGGCCTCCGGATCGGATTTTAGCAGAAAGTCAACTTTTGGCTCCGCGCAAGTTTGACCGCCTGCAAAACCTTCATCCGGACCCCGATTCCCGCAAACTCAGTTGCGTTGGAACCGTGTCGAGATTCTCTATCCAATGATATGAGGCTAAGCACTTGGCACGGAATTCGAGGAAAAGTCAACTTTCGGCTCTCCCATAAGTTTGACTGCCCGCCGAACCTTCATCCGGACTCCGATTCTAGCAAACTCAGTTGCGTTAGACTCGTGTCGGGATTCTCTATCCATTGATATAAAGGAAGGTGGCCAAATATCACTTAATCAAAAAGTCAACTTTTTGTCCCCCCGAGGTTTGACTTTTTGCCAGGGTTTTCATTTTCAGCAATTCCAGGGGTGCAAAAATAAGGTGCTTACAGGACATTCAGAAGCAACATGTCCAAATCCTCTACATTTATAGCATTGAACTTCATTGTTCTGAGAAAATTTCTTCTCCTTTCTTAGATCAGAAATTTTCTTATCAGATCTTCTATTAGATCTGTCCATGGATAATAAAGGATTAGATTGTCTCTTTTTAAACATTCTCTTGAACTTTTTAGCTAAGAGAACTAATTCATCCAAATCTACTTCAGAATCATCTGATTCTTCATTATTTACAGATTTTAGAGCTATTCCTTTACTCCTTTTAGGAATATTCAGATCTAGCTCATAAGTCTGTAAAGATCCTACAAGATCTTCAATTCTCATGGTATCCACATCTTTTGCCTCTAGAATGGCAGTAACTTTTGGTGTGAATTTTTCAGGCAAAGATCTCAAGATCTTTCTAACAACCTTGGATGTAGAGATCTTTTCTCCAAGGTTAAAGCTCGAATTAACAATATCCGAAAGTCTAGCATAAAATTCATCAAAGGATTCATCATCTTTCATGTATAGAGTTTCGAAAGATGTTGTAAGTCTTTGAAGTCTAGACAGCTTGACAACTGAGGTTCCTTCATGAGTGACCTCAAGAATGTCCCAAGCTTCCTTACCTACTTCACATGAGGAAATTCGCCTAAATTCCTCAACACTTACAACACAAAATAAGGCATTCATTGCCTTGTTGTTCCATCCACATAAATCAGATTCAGCTTTACTCCACTGATCATGAGGTTTAGGCATCACAACACCTCCTTCTGTTGTGATTTCTGGTGGATGATAACCATTACATACCGAGAGCCAGACACGCTCATCGATAGATTTCAGGTAAGCTCTCATCCTTGCTTTCTAGTAAGGATAATTGTTACCTTCGAATAATGGAGGTCTAGAGGCAGATCCTCCTTCTTTTCCAAAGTCCATGTTATAGATCTAGATCTCACTTTGTATAACAATTCAAAGTGAATAGGCTTTGATACCAATTGAAAGAGTAGGAGACTATTCTACAGGTCCTCGATCTACAACAATTTTGATCTTAACAATACGGAAACACACACACAGAATTTATACGAGGAAACCTGAATCCAGATCCAGGAAAAACCTCGAGTCTATATGAGGCGACTAACCCTTAGAATCTCCACTATTAAATGAAAAGCAATTACAAAGGAAAATACACTTAACCTTTACAATTGAACTCACTCAACAGCAATCCACAGCTCGAATCCACGAACTGTAACACAACTTGAATCCACAAGCTGCAATTCACGATCAATCCAGATCGTAACAATCACCTCAGAGCCCACTGAGATGATCCAATGCAATAGGAATCCACCTATGCATCCATCAAGCTCGATCACCAATCCAGGAGATCATACGATCATGTGAAGTTCCGAAATGAAGAATAATCCTCAAACTTCAATTCCAGGAGATTTCTCTCTGATCTCCCCCTCACTCGATCACCGACTCTCTAAAGATGAATTGATTGAATCTCGAACACCTCAAGATCCAAATCGAATTGATCAAAAGAAAAAGTCCTTTCTAAAAAATACAGCTCGTCTATTTAAAGAAGAAAAACTCAGATTGCATCGAGCGCTGGTGGCGTCGCCTTGCGATCGGGGTAGACGGCTGGAAGCGAACTCAAGTCCCGCTCAAATCCAAATTGACCCAGTTAAGGGCGCGCTGCTAGCGGGAGGGAACGCGGCATGTACACAACTGATTTTTAGATTCTTCAATCTTGCTCTGCACTACCAGCGACGTGTCGGCGTCGTCTTACGACGCAGGTGCGCGTTCTTTACTTTCAAAGCACTGCATGACTCATGCGCTGTCAGCGGCGTATCAGCGTCGCCTTACGATGCAAGTGTGCGCTCTTTATTTTCAATGCGCTATTTCACTTATGCGCTGCCAGCGGAGTGGTAGTGGCATTGTTCCTCGCAAGTGCCTTTACGAAATATTCTTTATTTAGAAAACCTTACATTTCCTTGAGCTAGCAGCGAAGTGGTAGCTGTGTGGCAGCATCACCTTCCTCTTTACTAAATTCACAGAACTTACATTTTGATTCTGCACATCTTGAAGATTATTAGAAGATATAATTTGTCAAACATTTGCCATATAAGGAGTGTGAATTTTCACACTTACAGGGTTCTTCGTCAGTTCAGAGCGACCCAGGGGATTATAATCCCAAGTGGGAACGACGACCATCTTGGGCCACTTTCACCAGCTACCATGAAGCTGAATGCTTGGTTGATGAGGGAGTGGTCCTATGTTCGCTTTATGCGGAGCCCAGTCTTCTCAGAGTACCATGTGAAGGACTATCTCTTCTGGATCAAGGAGCAGATACAGAGTTAGGCCCCAGTACCCGAAGATCCTCCTGCAGTCTTGGCTCCTACTTATGAGGACATCCTGGAGTCTGAGAGAGCTTCTCACAAGCGACTTCAGCAGATATGGGTACAAGAGGCCCAGGAGCTCAGGATACGGGGCGTTTATCTGGAGAGGCAGCTTGAGGAGCAGATATCCCACCGCACTGCCATGGAGGAGAAACTAGAGGAGCAGAGGCAGACCCGTCGCTTTGAGGTCCGGATGATACGGTAGAAGTACCAGGATACTTTAGCCAGCCTCAGGAGTATGCGGATTAGACAGGCCCTTTTAGATGAGGTCATTTCCTTCTTGAGTGATCCCGCTGCGGAGGGGGCTTCTGGAGTCATTGCAGCTCGGATTCGGGAGCTTGAGGAGCGGCTAGGAGACAGAGACTAGCCTTATTTCTTGCACATTTTTTTCTTTTTTTTTCATATCTTTGTACGAAAGCAAACTCCAATAGTGGAAAGACAAAGGATTTAATTCAAAATAAAATTTTTATATTATTGGCCTCAGAATGCTCAGATGCTTGTAAAAACAAAGGTTTTATGAAAAGTATTTGATTTATCATCACTGGCTAAGGTATAGTTTTTCTCTTTATATATATATATATATATATTTATTTATTTTATTATTTTTTTTGAAATTAGGTCCATGCACTTAATCACCCATAATTAAAGGAATTAAAACCAGGTTAAATAATGAAAAGGGTAGTCCAAAAATAATGAGGGATCAAAACCGTCCATCTTAGGACCTTTAGAGTCATCCCCAAATGCTAAAACTAACCCCATTCTGCTCATGCCGATTTTGCTTCAAGCTTAGATCTCCATGATCAACTCAACCTCTGGTTTTTCTCTTCCTTTTTTTTTCTTTTTTCCTTTTGCCAATATTGCCCCTAGCGCCAGTTACGGTTTTCACTAGGGCTGGCTTCTGCATTCCGTCATCACTAATCTTACACTAACATTTGAATGAACAAACTAAGATCACCGAGGGCTTAAAAATAGGATGAAACAAAGGCTAAGTTTGGTTTATGAAAGAAAGGGTATTAAAGGCCCAAAAATTTTCAAATGTGGAAATAGGTCAACCGGACTTACAGTCATGATGAATTTAACCCTTTTTCCCAAATTACATTCTTTCCACCTTTTTTTTTTCCACACTTGGCTTTCATTTGCCATTTTTCATTGCTTTTCTATCTTTTTTTTCTTTTTTTTCCTTAATTTTGCCTCAATTGGCTTCGCCCCAGTATAAGACTGTAAATCCGGTTTGGGTTTATCAAAGAAACGAACCGGCTCAACTTGGCTAGACTAGGGATTAAAATTTTGAAGGAAATAAAGAAAAATGGCCTCGGATCATTTCCTAGAAATATTCACTCAAGGAAAATACCTTTTTACTGCATCAAAGTTAATTGGCTCAGGAAAATCTGTTCCATCCATTTCTGCTAAGATGAGTGCACCCCAGACAGGACCTTCTTGACGACATATGGCCCTTCCCAATTCGGCTTGAACTTACCACGAGGATCTTCCAAAAATGGTAAGATTTTCTTTAGCACTAAGTTTCCTTCTTGGAAAGTTCTGGGCTTCACCTTCTTATTGTAGGCCTGGGCCATTCTCCTCTGGTACAACTGTCCATGACAAAGTGCTTTCAATCGTTTCTCTTCTATCAGGTTGAGTTGATCATATCTTGACTGTATCCATTCGGCTTCTTCCAATTCCGCTTCCATGAGCACTCTAAGTGATGGGATCTCTACTTCCACTGGCAAAACTGCTTCCATCCCATAGACTAGGGAATACGGGGTTGCCCCAGTTGAAGTCCGGATTGAGACTCTGTAGGCACGTAGAGCAAGTGGTAGCATTTCATGCCAATCCTTGTAACTTACTACCATCTTCTGAATGATTTTCTTTATATTTTTATTTGCTGCTTCTACTACCCCGTTCATCTTTGGCCTGTACGGAGCTGACTTGTGGTGGGTGATCTGAAACTGCTCACACATCTTCTTCATGTCTTTGTTCTTAATATTTGAAGCATTGTCTGATACTATAGCACTTAGCAGTCCATAGCGACAAATAATATTGTGCTTCAAAAACTTAATAACATGGTTGCTTGTGATATTTGCATATGAAGCTGCCTCCACCCACTTGGTAAAATAATCAATTGCTACCAAGATGAATCTGTGTCCGCTCGATGCCTTAGGTGAAATCATGCCGATGACATCTATGCCCCACATAGAAAAGGGCCACGGTTATGTCATGTTGTGCAACTCACTTGGGGGTGCATGCTTGTTATCTGCATAGATCTGGCATTGATGACACCTCTTGACATGTATACAGCAATCATGTTCCATGGTTGACCAGTAGTAGTCCAACCGCAAGATCTTCTTTGCCAGCATGTGTCCACTTATATGGGGTCCACAAACTCCTCCATGTACAGTCTCAATCAACCTTTTTAACTCAGCCTTAGCAACACATCTAAGCAGAATATCGTTATGTGACCTCTTGTACAACTGTCCCCCACTTAGCAGAAACTGACCAGCCAATCTCTGTATTGTCCTCTTCTCAGTAGAAGTGGCATTTTCTGGCAAACTCCGATTGTTCAAGAAATTTTTGATGTCTTGAAATCATGGTGCTTCTTCTTCTGGTGCTCCCTCTAGAACGAGACAATAAGCCGGTTCATCTCGGACCTCAATTTCCAGTGGTCTGATGTCTACCCCTTCTGGCATGCTGACCATTGAAGACAATGTTGCTAAAGCATCCGCAAATTGATTCTTGGCCCTTGGCATATAGTTGAAGGAAATTCGAGTGAAATTTGTGCTTATTTCTTCCAAATACTGGTGATAGGGGATCAATTTGTGATCTTTGGTTTTCCACTCACCAGTTGTTTGGAAGATGATAAGACTCGAATCCCCGTATATGTCAAGCTCCTCCACTTCATGATCTATGGCGGCTTGCAACCCAATTATGCATGCTTCATATTCTGCGATATTATTGGTGCATTGGAATCTCAGCTTCACTGCGATCGGGATGTGTGAACCATCTGGTTTGACCAAGACTGCCCCTATTCCGTCCCCATTCATGTTGGCGGCCCCATCGAAGAACATCTACCAAGAACTCTCACTTTCCTCCTCTTCAGTATACAGAATTGCCTCATCTGGAAAGTTGGTCTTCAAAGGTTGGTATTCTGGCAAAGGATGTGCAGCCAGGTGATCAGCTATGGCTTGACCCTTGATCGCCTTCTGAGTGATGTACGTGAGGTCAAATTCGGACAGTAGTAGTTGCCACTTTGCCGTTCTGCCAGTCAATGCCGGTTTCTCAAACAAATACTTCAGAGGATCCATCCGGGATATTAATAGTGTGGAGTGACTAAGGAAGTAATGCCTTAGCCTCTGAGTTGCCCATACTAGAGCACAACAAGTCTTTTCCAATGGTGAGTACTTGGCTTCATATTCTGTAAATTTTTTACTCAGATAGTAAATGGCCATTTTTTTTCTACCAGTCTCATCATACTGCCCCAAGACACATCCCATCGACGTTTCCAACACTGACAAGTACAGGATCAGTGGTCTTCCTGGAGTTGGTGGCACTAGCACAGGCGGGTTCAGCAAATATTCCTTGATCGTATCAAATGCCTATTGGCAATCCTCATTCCAGACCGTCGGGTTATCTTTCCTCAGAAGTTTGAAAATTGGTTCACAGATAGCAGTGAATTGTGCTATGAACCGGCTTATGTACTGAATTCTTCTGAGAAAACCACGAACCTCCTTCTCAGTTCTGGGTGATGGCATTTCAATTATGGCCTTGGCTTTAGCCGGGTCAATTTCAATTCCTCTTCTGCTCACTATAAATCCCAGCAACTTCCCTGATGTAGCCCCAAAGACGCACTTATCCGGGTTAAGCCGTAGACTGTACTTCCTGAGCCGATCAAACATCTTCTTCAGATTGATCAAGTGGTCATCCTCTTTGCATGATTTGGCAATCATATCGTCCACATAGACCTCCATCTCCTTGTGGATCATGTCATGGAATAGTTCTGTCATGGCCCGCTAGTATGTTGCCCCGGCATTCTTGAGTCCAAACTGCATGACCGTATAGTGGAATGTGCCCCAAGGTGTGATGAATGCTATTTTCTCTTGATCTTCCTTAGCCATTTTGATCTGATTGTATCCAGAGAACCCATCCATGAAGGAAAATAGGCTATGTACCGCAGTATTATCGACCAGAATGTCGATGTGTGGAAGCGGAAAATCGTCCTTCGGGCTTGCCTTATTCAAGTCTCTATAGTCCACGCACATTTTGACTTTCCCGTCCTTCTTTAGTACCGGCACTATGTTTGCGAGCCATTCAGGGTACGTAGAGACTGCAAGAAGTCCGGCTTGGAATTGCTTGACCACTTTGTCCTTGACCTTCAAGGTCCATTCAGGTTTCAATCTTCTCAGCTTCTGCTTAATTGGCTTAACCCCTGGCAAAATTGGCAACTTGTGCACCACCATGTCAGTGTCCAACCCCGGCATGTCCCGATACGACCAAGCGAACACATCCTTGTAATCTGCCAAGAGCTGTGACATTTCATTTTGTTGCACATCAGACAAGCATGCCCCGATTTTCACAATTTTTGGGTCATCTTCGGTCCCAAGATTTATGGATATGGTCTCCTCAATATTAGGTTGGACCCCATTTTCATGACGTTCCAATCGATATTCAATTTCTTTTGGAAAGTCTTCTTCTTCGACCTCAGTCTCTTCTTCGATCCCCATGAGATCAAAGTCGAGCTCAAGGTCGAAGTCATATTCAATCTGGTCCAATTCGGTTTGATTATAGGGTTCATAAGTGGTTTGGACCTTTTTGAAAAATTTAAATTTCCTAGAAAAAATAGAAAAATCTTTTTGGGTTTTTTGTGAGCCTTCTAAACATAATCCCCTTGAAGACGAAGGCCCATTAAAACCTTCAGGGAAATGGCAATCCACTATTGGAGTTTTTTTTTGGAAGCCGGGTCAGTTTCCCAAAAAAACGCTGCTTCAAAGGAAAGGGGAGTTTCCTCCCAATTGTTCAATATAAAATTTTCAAGAGTAAGGGAAATTGTGCAAGCCTGCTCCTCAAGCCCGGAATCCGACGCCATCATCATCGGGTGAGTACTGCCCTTTTCTACTACGGGGCCCAGTCCAGAAATGACCTCCTCTGGAATCTTCACTGCGGCCCAGTCAATGAATGGTAGCTCCTTGTCACCACCAGTCTTTTTGCCTTCAGTCATGGCGAAGAAAGCCCCAACATCTTCAGAATAGTCCACCTGCTGTTTGGGCTGTGGCCCAAGCCCGCCCAAAGTTCCAAGCATAGGAGATGGGTTATAGGGTTGCAGGGTTGGAACAGAAGGCTTTCGGAATGGGTTGATGTTGTGGTATGGAGGCTTGGATTGGTCCATAAGAGGAGACAGTTGGATTATACATGAGGGTTTTGGGAAATTCTCCCTTAAATGAGGGAAATTTCTTCTGCTTCTTCTCTCTCCTTCTTCATACTTCTGTCTCATCCAGCCTCTGGGCTTGAAGCCCAATCCTGCTTTAGGAACCAGCTTCTTTGCTTTTACTGGCTCCACCTTTCCTTGCAAGTTTACTCCCAGGCCTTTTCCTGGATGAAAGTGGTATTTTTCCATCACTTTCTTCACCATTTCTTCAGCAGTAGTCCCCTTCTTTTCTTTTTTTCTCACACCCCCCAGGTATGAAATTAACCGTCTCAAACTGAAACGAGTGCAACGCAATCTTGTCAACAATTAAATCCACATTTATTAAGGGTACATCAGGTGACACAATGGGAGGCACCAAGTTTTCAGCTAGGACTGTTATCACCCTTTGCCCTCTTATGTATTTCACCCTTTGGTGGAGCGTGGATGGTATTGCGCTAGCCGAATGTATCCACGGCCTCCCTAGGAGCAGATTGAAGGCTGCGAGTATATCCATCACCTCAAATGTGATGTTGAAGATATTCGGCCCAATTGTGACCGGCAGTTCAATCTCCCCTAGGGAGTGGGTCTTGGAGCTATCAAAAGCCCTCACTATCCTCCCATTTTGTTTGATCTTTGATTGATCCAGACCCAGCTTAACAAAAGTGATTAACGGGCAGACGTTTAATGCCGACCCGTTGTCAATCAAAACCCGTGCCACCATGCTGCCCTTACAAAGCACTGTGATGTGCAAAGGGTCAACATGATAACACCCACCTGGGCTGATCTCACCCTCAAAGAAACTTATCACATTAAGTGACAAGATTTGACCAACCATTTTGCCTAGCTGGTCTGGATCAATGGTCTGGGATACATGTGCACTTTGTAGCACCCTTAACAATGCATCCCTGTGCTTTTCAGAATTTAGCAAAAGGCCCAATATTGAAATCTAGGCCGGGACCTTGTTTAACTGATCCACAAGATTGAATTCACTTTTCTTTATTATTTTTATGAGGTTTGATGCCTCATTTTCTGCACCCTGGGGGGTGTCTTCTCCTATTTTTGTTTTTCCTTTTTGTTTTCTTTTTTTTTCTGTTTCTTTTTTCTCTTTCTCCACCTCTATCTCTTTTTCTTTCTCTTCACCCCCTGCACATCTCCCCGACCCCGTCATGAGGTTCAACTCCTCCTGGTTCTGGTTCCTAACCACTGGAACCGTAGCCGTGATTCCCTCGCTGTAATTCCATGGTACAGCGGCCTCAGAATAGGCTAGTTTAGGAACATTAACCACCAATGGCTGGAGTTTGGACCGGGATGTATGGGCCGGTTTAGGGATGTTGCAGGATGGCTGAACATTTACAACCAAGGGCAGGAGTTTGGATTTTGTGGGGACAGAAGAGGTGCTGGAAGTAGTGGTGGGGTCAAGGTTGATGACCAAAGGAGCCTTTGATGGCTTGGATGGTGAACAAGTGGGTGGACTGCAATTGAAGACCAATGGAGGCCTTGTAGTGTTTATCTGGGCCATAAGAGAGGAGACCCGGTTCAAAGAGGAGCTAATGTCCTCAACAGCATGATTGTTTTTCTGGGAGACCATATTGATCTCCTCTTCTTCTTTTTCTTGGAAAAAATGGACCTTGACCGTAGTCCCTACGGGAGCTATAAGTTGAGATGGGTCAAAGGCCCTTCTCGTGGTGGATATGGCAGTGATGTAGTTGGATGGGCCTGCCCCATTGTGGTAAGGCAGAGGGTTCTGCCCAATATCATTCCCCGACGGGGCGGGTGCAGCAGTGTTGAAAACCAGGGCCTTCTGATCCAACAGGTCCTGGACCGCATGCTTTAGAACCCAGCAAGCATCTGTAGAGTGCCCTGGTGCACCCATATGGAAGTCACAAGTGACTGCCGGATCGAAATTCCTCCCCTTTGTGGCATTCGGGTTGGGCTCTTTCAGAGTCAAATATTCCCCTTTCAGCAGGGTTGGCAGCAGTTGGGACAGAGATACCGGGAGAGGCGTGAAAACCCTGTTCCTTCTTGTTGCTAACCAGGCCTCCTTCTCTTCCTTAGTAAAAGCCCTCCTCTGATTTGCTAGCACGGAGGGGGAGAAGTTGATATTAAGCGGGGTCTGGTACGACTGTTGGGCCTGTTGGGGTGCAGAGATGTTCACATGGAGTCTTTTCTTGGCGGGAGGAGCTTGTACCAGGTTCACTTCTCCTTCTTTCCGAGCCTCGGTCTTTTTGAATCCCGTTCCCTTCTTTTGTGTTATGGAGGCAGAGGAATCAGATTGCCCAGTAAGAGTGGAATAATCTATTAGCCTTCCTAACCTGACCCCTTCCTCGATCTGGTCTGCCACCTATACCAGGGCTGCAAAATTGGTGGTGATCTAGCCCACCAGACGGTTGTAGAAGGGCTGCCCCAGTGTGCCCACAAAAGTTGAGATCATCTCAGGTTTCAGCATGGGTGGTCTAAGCTGGGAGGCAGCCTCTCTCCACCTCTTGGCGTACTGCCTTACAGACTCTTCTTTCCTCTTGCTCATCCTCATCATGTCGTACCAGTCTGGCACGATCTCAGAGTTGAATTTGTACTGGTCTAAGAAGGCATCAGCCAAGTCCTTCCACCTTCTAATCCTGCCATGGTCCACGGTGGCAAACCACCTCAAGGCTGACCCTGTCAAGCTCCTCTGAAAGAGTTGGATCAGTATGCCGTCATCCCGACCAAATTGGCACAAAGCCCCACAGTACAGTTTCAAGTAGCTCATTGGGCAGCCCGTGCCATCGTATTTGTCGAAGTCCGGGCACTTGAATTTGGCCGGTAGGCATACATCTAGGTACATGCACAGATCATCAAAGGTGGTGCCTCCGTAACTATTTCCCCTCTTCACTTCTTTCAGTTCCTCCTGAATTCTTTCAATCTTATGCAAGAGTTTTCTTTCCATCTCCTCCCGGGCTTTTTCCTTCTCTATTTCTTTCTCAAATTCCACCGTGTTTTCCCTTATTAGGATAGGTTTAGGGACCGGTTCAGAAACGGGCTCAAGCATGGGTTGAGCCGGAGGCGGAATGTAGGCCTGAGGTGGTGGTGCTTGATGGGATGTTGATGCTTGGTTTTGGGCCTGGGCCTGTTGGGCCTGAGCCGCCAGTAAGTCCCCCAGCATCTTGGCCAAACCAGCCACTTGCTCCTGTAGCTGAGCAAAGTCCTGAGCAGGTACGGTGGCTTGGGCTTGATTTTCTTCAGTATTCATGGTGCGGGCTTTGGATCTGGTTACAGGAGCAATGGCTGCAAGTGCACCTGGGTAAGAAAAATCAAAGGAACATGTTAGCTTCCATTTAACTTGAGTCACACCCTTATACATGTAGACAAGTAGGTTAGGTGAACACAAGTCCAGCTTTATTTGTTTTTTTATTATGTATATTTTTGTTTTTTTTTTGTGTTGGAATATTTTAGGGCTTCCAAGGGTCCCACAAATTTTTATTTGATTGGTATGAAAAAGACCAACCAAGGGTTTTATGGAATATTCTAGGGCTTCCAAAGGTCCCACAAAATTTTGATTTGATTGGTACGAAAAAAACCAACGAAGGGTTTTATGGAATATTCTAGGGCTTCCAAAGGTCCCACAAATTTTTGATTTGATTGGTACGAAAAAGACCAACCAAGGGTTTTATGGAATATTCTAGGGCTTCCAAGGGTCCCACAAATTTTTGATTTGATTGGTACGAAAAAGACCAACCAAGGATTTTATGGAATATTTTAGGGCTTCCAAAGGTCCCATAAATTTTTGATTTGATTGGTACGAAAAAGACCAACCAAAGGTTTTATGGAATATTCTAGGGCTTCCAAAGGTCCCACAAATTTTTTAGTTGATTGGTACGAAAAAGACCAACCAAAAGTTTTATGGAATATTTTAGGGCTTCCAAAGGTTCCATAAATTTTTGATTTGATTGGTACGAAAAAGACCAACCAAGAGTTTTATGGAATATTCTAGGGCTTCCAAAGGTCCCACAAATTTTTGAGTTGATTGGTACGAAAAAGACCAACCAAAAGTTTTAAGGAATATTGTAGGGCTTCCAAAGGTCCCACAAATTTTTGATTTGATTGTTACGAAAAAGACCAACCAAGGGTTTTATGGAATATTTTAGGGGTTCCAAAGGTCCCACAAATTTTTGATTTGATTGGTATGAAAAAGACCAACCAAAGGTTTTATGGAATATTCTAGGGCTTCCAAAGGTCCCACAAATTTTTGAGTTGATTGGTACGAAAAAGACCAACCAAAAGTTTTATGGAATATTTTAGGGCTTCCAAAGGTTCCATAAATTTTTGATTTGATTGGTACGAAAAAGACCGACCAAGGCTTTTTTTTCTTTTTATGAAATTTGCTGAATTTTCTCAATTTTCAAGTTCAAAAGCTTGATTGACACATGTTGGAATTGAATTGATATCAAAAAATATGACACCTTAGCTTGCTCTTTAAGTTTCAAAATTAGGTTAAATCCTAAAAGAATATTATTATTTTTTTTATTATTATTATTTTTTGAAACATTTTTATATTCTCTTTAGGGTGCCTAAGGATTATCCACAGTGTTTAGGCATTTTATTCTGAAAATTCGGGCTGAAAAAACCAATTTGTACATTTTCTGTATGTATCTGGCATGAAATGTCGGATAAGGCTATGGCTTATTGTATCCGATAACAATGACCGGATACACGCATAAGCCTTTGTAACTGATAATATGTGCCGGATATGAATAAAACTCTGTTTAACCGACCTGAGTTGCCGGTTAATGCCGAGATGGCCCTTTTTGACTTATTTTTTCACCAGATTATGTTATTTTCATTCCCACTTGATGTTCACCTTGACTTGGCCTTTAAAACTTGCCCCAAATTGGGCTTTGACATCATTCTTGCTAAAATTCACAAATTCATGAGGGTACTTGTCCTTCCAAAGCTATGCACCAATTCTTATATTTTGTACACTTGGTTGCCTCCTACATGGACTTTGGGTAAGATGACTATCAAATTGAGTTGGAAACTCATCCTATAGGTTACACCAACCTTAGGCTATATACATTTTTGGGAAAAATTTCATCCCAAGCATATGGACACCATGGCTTTTAATTTACATGAACATAAAAAGAACATGGCTTTACTTTGCCACCTTGTATTACCTTCAATATGATATTCATATTATACCTTGGCCTGTAAAACATGCAAACGGCCTTCCCACATTTACACCCAATTCCCCAAACGCAATTGTGTACTTTTAGCTGAAAACGTGTTTCTCCACCTTCAAGCGTATGGTTTTTGGGTTTTGGCTTAATTGGCAACTTAGAACTCAAGTCTAGTGATGCCCGGAATCGAATCACAGATCCCATTGTCATCACATCATTGATTCAAATTCTAAGGTGAATGTTTTCACTTTCGCTTTCCGAAGTAACGACCTCGGTGCGCCAAGCTACACACATTCGGGTTCAACTTCCTATAGATAATGGGTAGGCTGTGCAAAGTGTTTATAGTGCTCAAGTGCATTTTGAATTTTGAGGTACATTCACAACGTCCCAGTCCCTTGCCACTCTTTTTCGTAGCCATGCATACAATTCCAAGCCAAGGCATATACAATCATCATATTGGAAGCAAAATACAAGCCAATCAAGATGGTAAACAACCAAACATGCTCATGACCAAAAGTGACACCCAAAACATGTTATTGTACAAACCAATTAAAACATGGAAAGCATGCTTGAAACCCCAAAAGTATTACCCAAATTTCCAGATTTTCATGCTTTTTCTCATGCTCAAAGTGTACCATTTCTATCCAAATTGAAGCTTAAAAATTCAGCAACTACTTGACATGGTGTAAGAAAGGTTTTGATGGTTGAAACATGCTTGAAAACCCTCACAATGGATACTGAATTTCCAGATTTTTTTTTTTTTTTTTTGCTTTCATGCTCAAAGTGTATCACTTATACCCCAAATTAATGCCTAAAAATTCAGCAACTACTTGACATGGTATAAGAAGGGTTTTGATGGTAAAAACATGCTTAAAAACCCCCAACATATACACTAAATTTCCAGATTTCATGTTCTTCATTTGGATGCTCAAATTACATTGTTTTATACCCAAATTTAAGCTTAAAACTCAGCAACTAACAATATGATACAAAAAGCTTTTAGCTTGGGAAACATATGCTTGAAAATCCCAAAAATTCCCACCAAGCATTTCAGAATTTCTGCTCATTGTTTTCATGCTCAAATCATGTCATCCCATACACCCAAATCAAAAGCATGGCATAAAACAAACATTAAGCACAAAAAAGCATTATTCATGGGAAACATGCTTGAATACCCAAAATTAACACAAAATTTCCAGATTTCAAATATTGTTTTTTTCAACTCATGGCATTGAAACCCCAAAATAACACATGCTATCACATAATATAGCCAAGTCATATCACAATATGGGTTTTTCTTTAAACAAAAATCAAACAACATGCCCGTGCCTTTATCCATGTGAATTTTCTAATCATACAAATCAGAATTGAGATTCAATATTCACAAGTAAAGTAAACAAAATAGCAAGCATTCAAAAGTAAAGAAAAAGCATGAACAGATACACAAAATGACTTAAATCCAGCAGTTCCCCGGTGGAGTCGCCAGTTGTGAGACATGGAAAAAATCACCAAAGATGATTTCCCCTCCGTCAACACACGGGCCCTACTTAAAACGTGGGAGTCGCCACCATTCAAAGGTTTAGAGGTGTGAATGGACACCAAAAGATTAAAAATAAGCAAAAAGAGTTAAAAAAAAAAAAGCAAATTCTAGAGTAAAAATAACCCTATTTGAAAATAAAATCCAGAGATGGGTAAGGGGATTAGATTATGAACGGGGGAAGGTGTTAGGCACCCCCATTCACTCACACAATGTGGTTGCCAAGTGTTGCTCATGCTAAAAAAATAAGAAAGCTTGCTAAAAATCATTAAAAACCTTGAAAAAGGACAAATGTATGATATCTTCACATGAAAATCCAAATGAATTCCAGATCCTCTTTTATGTCAATATCATTTCTGGAATATCACAAAAAGGTGGAAATCAAAGTAAAAGTTGCCCAAAACCAAGTTGAATCAAATCCGGGGAATTCGATAAAAAATAATGCCATTTGTCTTGAAATCATTCAAATCCAATTTTAAATTGAACCAAACCAAATCCATTTGAAAGATTATGGTAAATAATAGTCTCATGCAAAATTTCAATTAAATCCGGTTGAAATTCTAAGAGTTATGCCTCTTTTAAAGTTGCTGCTGGAGATAATTGAAAGTGGTAAGCATGCAAGTTTGGAAAATCACCTAGAAAAATCTGCTCCATAAAAATCCATGAAATTTGGTGTGAATGAAGTATGTATGGTAATCTTTCAAAGGAAACTAGCCTCATATAAAAATTCATTTGGATATGCCTTGGGTGACTTCCCGAATAGGCCCCGAGGATCACAGATTAACCTAGAAAAGTGCTGTTGAGCAATTCTGAGTAAATCTGCTACCCACGGCACAATTTAAATCACAAAATTATGAAACCAACTGGATTTAAAAATAGACTCATAAAGGAGTTCCCAGAAACAAAAATCACTCGGATCGGATTTAAAACAAGCAGATGGCGCCCATTCGAAGTGATAGGTTCAACAGTTTGACCTGAACTGACCTCTCAACTTCAGAAGAATGGTGTCAATAATCTGCTTCATAGAAATTAATGAAATTTTGTAGGCCTAAACTAGATAGCCTCACCTTTCCCATGGTTCTAGAATCACTCCAAAATTCATCCGGATGATGAAGTTATGAGTGTCCGAAGTTAGGGTACAGTTGCCGTCAAGTTAAGCCTTTTTTGGAGAAAAACAAATCAAAACTGTGACAAAGTGTGTGCAATTCGTGCAAGATGAATCCAAATTCTTTAAAAACCATTTAAAAACATTCCAGAATTGATTGAGGCCATTTATTTCAGATTTATCACAACGAATGCAATAAATCCTAAATATGAGCCTATCCCGCCAAAATCATGTGCTATGTATGTGTAAGTGCAAAAATCATTCAAGAACAATATAACACATAGCATGCATTCATATTCATCAAAATAGGGTTCTAAAAGCAACCTAGGGTTCCGTTCCATTATCGTTTCCCTTAGTTCTCTCTCCCTGTTAAACACGGTTCTTCAAGATAATCTTGGGGTACTTTGAATATGAAACGGGCTTCACAGATTCAAAAGGCTTATGCAAATAAAGGTTTTAGCACTAGGGTCAATCCCCAGTCTCGTTTCTCCTAGATCTCGCCTTCACGTTTTACGGCTAGGGGGAGTCTTGAGATACTTTGAGCCGGGGAAGGGTTTTCACACACATAGAAGAGGCCTTATTCTACAGAAAGGTAGAAGAAGAGATCTAGATCTAGAATGTAAAAACAGAAAAATAAAGTAGAGGTTTGAGGCTTACCTGGGTTCTGGAAGCAGTCCGGCAGCGGTTCCCTTCTTCACTCAGAGGTCTTGAATCTCCAACTTATAGCCATTTGCTTAAGGAGGAGCCTCCTATTTATAGGCAAAGGTTAGGGTTAGGGTTTGCATGATGGTAGACACAAAATCATGTCTAGAGCCCACCAACCTTAACCCTAAGGCTATTTCCGAGATTTCCCCTCATTTAATGAAAGACATGATGGTAAAAGTGAAATCTCTCGGAAAACCCTAATTTTGAGCAAAACTTATGTACCCGACATATCAGGTCGGATACATGAGTGCCTTAATGTATCCGGCCTATGATGCCGGATACACTGAAGTCTGCTTGTATCCGGCATGTTCCATCGGATACGAAGAAAGACACTTGTATCCGACCTGAGTTGCCGGATACAAGGAAAAACTCATTTTCTCAAATTTTGTGCTGGCTTCCATGGAGATAATGATTTTTGATGATTATTGATCATTTTGACTGTGCAATTTGGGGTGTCTACAGGAAACAAGTAAAATAAATCCCTCTTAGTTCGCAGCACTTCCCTCATGGAAGGCCTCTTTACATAAAGGAAATGCATGAAGGAAGCTAGACTTTAGCCAAACAAATTAGACAAACTTCACTTACTAGCTAAATTATGGATCCATAACGTGCTATGCCCTAAATAGTTTAAATAATTAAACCAACCATTAAAGCAAAGACTTCGATTCAAACCAAAATATTTCAACATGCAAACCATTATACAACTAAGTGCAAGCAACATATTCATGGCCACTCAGGGCCAACTTACTCCCTCATGGAGTGTCCCAAAATATTTCTCATGAAAATCTCAAGAATAAACCAAAGTGCCTTAACAATTTAAACACGAAATCCATTTTATCCAAAACTGTCCATATTTGCTAAAAACTAACTCAAGTCAAATCAAAATAATGCTCAAGCTAATGGAGTCATTAACACTACCAAATTTGGCTCAACAATCCACTAGAATTCTCAACAATGGAAATCTCCATAATTTGACACAACCGGTAAAAGATTTTTATAAATTAACCAAAATTAGAAACTAGAAATCTTTTGAAGAAAACATAACCAATTTCTAATCAGGTCACAAATAGAGAACATCAAATTTAATAATATTATAATCAGGTTAAGAACTCTCCGATTAGCAAAATTTCTTTTACATATTTCCAACATAATCTCTCCTTCAAATTTATGGTCAAATTTACTTTTCTTAGGGTTCTATTAGTTCTGAAAACCTTGTTTAGAACTTGAACAAATCAATTTAAGCAACTAAGAGAATGGACATAATCTGAAATATTAAAAGGTATAAAGGTTTACTTAAATTCCAAATCTGCCACATATGCATTAGTACTATTCAATCCCCAAAACTGAATCAATTTTAGACCAAATCCTCTAAAATATTGTTAGTTAGTTTCCTCACTCACCCTATTACATCACCTAATAACAGTTTCTTACAACACTACTATGGTTAGAAAATTATGTCCAAACAAACTAGACTTTCCAGAAAAATCTATGCAGATAGGTGCACAAAAAAAAATATTTTAAATTACCAAACAGTGAACTTATATTAAATATATATTTTTAAATGGATCTAGACCCAAAACCCTACAATGCTCATGAAGACCATCTTACCCAAATCCGTCGTTTGATACCTACAAAAATTCACTTTTGTGGAAAATTGGGTGCAGTCCCAAAACAGACATTTCCGCAACCTCTAAACTTAGAATTCAAAATTCACATGGACTGATCTAAAATTTCTTATTCAAACTTTTTCTAGCTTAATTCTAATCCTCTAAATAGTGTTTTGGCATAGGTTTGGATTTAATTGAATTGCTCAAACAATTTATACGGAATATACACTCCAGTTCAACTCAAAACAGACATTTCAGCAACCTCTAAACATGGAACTTAAAATTCATATGGAATGATCTAATTCACATTCAAACTATTTCTAGCATATTTCTAATCCTCTAAATAGTGTTCTTACACAGATTTGAATTTAATTGAATTGATCAAACAATTTCTACAGAAATATACACTCCAGTTCCACCCAAAATAGACATTTTAGCAATCTCTAAACTTAAACTCTCCAAGATGTAAAAATACCTTAAAATCTAGTCTCTTATTAATCTGGGTATTTCCAGAATATAAAACAAGCCTAAATCCTTCTTAAAATATAATCTATTTATTTTCTATTGAATTTTAATCATAACTATATCAATTCTGTGTTTTCTGACCTAGTGAGAAACAAATCCCCATAACTCATTCATTTCTAAACAAAATAACATGAAATCTGGTTTGTTAGACTTATAACTCAATACACTAAAATAACCTATAGCAGTTTTGCAAAATTCCTTTTGGTTAATTAATTATAAGTTTTCAAAATCACTTTTAATTCAAAATCTGTACAGACCAACAGCTGTAATAATTCGATTAACATTACTAAATCATAGGTTTTTACCCCAGAATATATTTTTCAGTGAAAATAGAGAAATAATGGAACAACTTTTATTCAGAAACTGAAACCTAAATATATCTCCAAATTAGTCTAAAAATTCCATCTTTCTGAAAATTTCTGCAGAATCTGGGTTTTAATAGATTCTATCAATTTCGTTCAATTCAAAACTAAATTTCAGGATGTCCACAAAACACACAAAAATCATGACATTTGAAAGGGCTACTTGCCTTATATTTGCTGGCCTCCCAACTTCAATAACCCAGCAATGAACTCAATTATTCACCATGGTCAAAACCCCTTCAAAATCTGATCTGGACGTCTGGAGCACTCTACCACTTGAGTTTTGCTGCAGAAAATTCTTCCAAAAGACTCCAAACGAATTTTGGCTCTCCCCCTTATGCTGCTCCTCTTTTCTCCAGCAACAAGGACTCCAAGAGTCCTTTCTCCAGCAGCAATAATTTCAATAGACCTTTCCCTAGTATCTAGAACTCCAAGAGTCAAGACTTTTAGTTTAATGCTCCAGCAGTTTTTAGAATCCCAAGGATCTAAGTCTAACTCTCCAGCAACCTTTAGAAACCCAAAGGTCTAACTCTCCAGCAACCTAACTCTTCAACTTCTTCATGATCCGGTGCAACTCCACTCCACCAATTGCCTACACCTATAGCCTATCGACCCTTGGTTATTTGATTTACAATCCTAACCAACAACACACTTATATTATTATTTGTTTCCAGTTCTAAATTTTTCTCATAATATTTATTTAATATTGAAACTAAAATATAACATCACTTACCCTTAATTCATATAAACCAAATTTTCCAAAGTTCCCAAATTACCCTTGCTTGACAATCCAACAATAATTTCCAGCAATTTCTCATATCTATTTATTTATAGTTATCCCATCCGGTTCGACCAAGATTCCCCGGTTTAACTCCTTGATCTCCTTCCTCTATGAAATTTTAATTAGCCTTAAATTAATTACCAAACTAATAATTTTTAATTTCATTAAAAATTTGGGATTTTACAACTGCCAAGCTTGGCATTAATGGATAAGTACTGGAATATCTTACTTTACTAAACTTCCAAGATTGGTATTAGGTTTAAGGAAGATCTTAATTGTGACATACACCAGTTCAATCCCAGTATCTTATGGATTAAACCATAGAATTACTAGAATTGGTACGTCGGGCGACAAGTAAATTCGGGTCTTAATTAAAATTTAAGACAATAAATCCGAATTCACTCATCTATGAACACTACCAATCATCTAATACCAATAGATAATCCATGCTCATCAAGTATATCAGAGTGCAATAAATCAATAATGATAAAGCGGAAGACTTAATATAATATCAATCTCAAATCATAATCTCAGAATGTAAAATCACTGAACATGAAATATAATCAAGTACAATGAATAAAAATTGATAACTGCTATACCTCTAAATCTAGATCTACACGAAACCAACTGCTAACACTCTGGAATCTGCACAGTCTATATATAATAAACTAAATGAGATCGGAGATCCCAGTAAGCCATCATATGATAAATTAAATACACATGCAGATATAACTCAAATCATAATACATCACAAGTAATCAAGTGCAAGTGAGACAAACCCGTACCCCACTAAATAATATGAATTCACAGCAAGATTCAGAAGAATTACAATAATCATCAACTGGAATATATAAATCAAGTTATAACTTAGAACCAAACCAATTCGATTAATCCGATAAACCATATCATATTATATCACAAGGCTAATCAAAATAATGTCCAACCAAAACTATAATATTCAGACTGGGATGCACAGTCCTTGGATCACAAGATCACCACACACACACATTTCGGGTAAATCCCTTCTACCGGGAAGTACCAATCACATCGCTTACACTGCCAGGAGGAATCAAACGTCTCGACTGGCTCTGTCAGGAGGAATCACATCTCGACTGACTCACATCACAAAATAAACAAAACATGCTGGGAGGAATCCTCAACTCAACCAGCTTCGTCACTCCAATCAGTACGACTCCCTCTACTCCCATACTAATGAGCCCTCACACACTCAAGTTTTAATTATCTTTTTAAGCATCCACACAAACTACTCAATATCCAAAACATAATAAGAATCTCTCTTGAGATCAAATAGGGAAATTCATTTTTCTACCTTACATACCGGTAAAGTGCTAACCCCCTATTGATAAGTTAAACTTATCGCAGGGTAAAACAAATTTAATTAGGGTGCAATATACACAAATCAAAACTATGAATACTCATATGTGTGTCATTCTATTCAAATATGCATATTTTTCTCAAAATAATAATATTATAATATAAATGCAATTTAAGAATCATGCTAGTGGAATTCACATGAAATATTTAATAACAAGGATAAACATCATTGTTTGAAACTTGCTATACATATATAATCGATGAAATCCAATTTAGGACCCTCTGATGCAAATAAATAAATCAAACAGAAATTGACCAAAATTCTCTTTCATGCAATATGTTAAATTTCACTTAAATTACAATTTTTCTCTTTACTTTTATTAAATTGACCTTCTCTTATTTTTAAAGTAATTTATAAATCCTAAAAATCACTTTTAAACACTTTTTCTTTGAATTTTAATTTCTCTCAAAATGTGACTAAAATGTAATTATTTATTGGGGTTCGAACTTATTTGTTGAATTTACCTAAAATATGAACTGAAACTTAATTTTTCGTGTATTATACACAAATTTAATAATAACTATCACATTATATATTAAAAATTAAATACTTATTCCACATACAACTGTTTTTACATTAGTATATAGATTTTGTACCGAAATTTAACATCTTATCATACGTTACAGTACTGTTCATCATTTCCTGTGATTATGTGGCTTACTTTGAGGATTTTTATAGATAGATCCAGGAACCCTATTACCCTGAAATCAGTTCCTACGTATTCTAGATCTAGTAAACAAATTTTGGAGCTATTAATCTGAGATTTATTATACATATGCATAAATTTGAAGACAACTAAATACCCCCCAAAAACCATCTGCAACTGTTATGGAAAACCCAGAACAGAGCATACGTACGTATGTGATTTCAAACTTCAACAAAGCCTCAAATAAATCAACTAAAACCAAATGAGTACAATACATAGACATTCAACAAGCAAATTGCCTACTTTAAATCAAATTAAATTGATGACTTACTTTCTTTAGTGCATAGCATTCAAGTACTGTCTATGTAAGACCCTGAGTTTTGGTAAGTTTTATTGTTTGTTTATTTATTTATTCTTATATATAACTGTGTTCTATTAGGTGATTTTGTGGTTTGAGGGCTTAGCCCATACTCGTATGTACAGGCGTTATATAGCCATTTTTCTGAAGAAAAAAAAGTCGTATTATTATCATTATTATTATTATTGTAAAGTTGTGTGCTTATTAACGTAAGTGGATGCGGAGCATGTAGTATTTCCGGTGGGCGAGCATGCATAGGATCAAGGGGTTAAAAGGGTTGATCGAGCGGCATATGTATCTCGCAAGGTAATGTACAAATAGGGAAAGTAGGGTTTTAGGTTTAAGAGAATACGCTTATGTACTTACGGAAATATTGTTGTTAGTCTAATACTCAGGAGCTCAGGAGAATCTGCTGGAGAGTGTGGCGACTAGGGTTCTGTGCTCGTGAAGAACAAGTATCGCGAGGGGTAAGAGAAGGGTTTCGGAGTTGAAGTTGAGTGGGTTCTTTCTCCCTGTTCGAGACGAATTGGTTGGGTAGTTTCTGTGTTCGCGTGCGTGGCCGGAGTGGTGATCGGCCGGGGTTTTGCTATATTTTGGAATAAGCGCATTCAGGTGAGTAGCACTGATTTACAACTGGGTTTTGTATTTGATGTTTTCGTGAGCTTATTCTGATGCATGGTTTGTATATTAAGTGACGTATGAGTTTTCGGGTTTTTCTGGTTTTCTGGAAATGACATGAACAGAGTCTCCGGACTGAATTTTATCTTTAAAAATAAAAGTGTTTAGATTAAATCCAAATATGGTTGGGAAGTCTTCTGGGAGTATTAGGAGTGTAGTAGAACAATTACAGAGGTAAACAAACCGGCCAGTCATGTAGATCTTGAAATAACAAAGAAATGAAAATCACAGGGGGTATCCGCTCACCTCGCGCTCACCGGCGCTCACCTAAGAGGTAGGCGCCCCGTTAAAGACTACCCACCGCCGAGCTCACGCCCGTCTGGCGCTCAACTCGCGCTCAGTAGAAAACCCTGCGCTCATCTCGCGCGAATCTCGCGCCCACCTCACGCCCGTCTCGCGCTCAGCTCACGCTCACCTAGCGTCGAGTGAGCGGTAAGTCCATTTATAACTGTTTTCTTACCGCCGACCGGCGCTCAGCTCGCGCCCACTTCAGGAAGTGAGCGCACACCCTATTTTGCTTACTGAAATGGAAATTCTGATTTAAGCAAGAGTATTTGCGTTACTTAAGGGTTAAACCACTTCACTATTCACTTGGTTGGGAACCTTGGAAACTATTTTGCCTATGAAATTATTAGAGGAAAAATTAGTGAACCTCTTAAGAGCTTTCAAGTTGAGTTTAGGTTACTTATGAGTATTGTGCCGGATACCAAACCACTAAGAGTTACCAGTTACTTTTCCTTGTTTTATACACTGTTTTGATTGAGAAGTTATTCTATTTCTGGTTTCACTTGTTGGAAACTTTAAATGTATTGAAAAGATTTCCTTGGTATGAATGCTTGAGTTTTATTTTCAAATGGCATGTGTTACGAAAATGAGAAAAATACTGAAGTACTTGAGGTACTGCTTGGTCCAGAGGGACAGGTGATGAATTGTGATGAGTTTTGCATGATGTGGAATGAATGGTTTTACTTTGATATTGGAATTGAGATTAAACGATGTTTTACTGTTTTGGTCTAGCTTGTCCTGGATCCAGATGTTTAAGCTTATTAATGTGATGTTATTGTTGGTTGTTGGAATTGCATGGCCTTGTGTGTTGCCACAACCGGTGTAGAGCAGCCAGAAACCCTGAGTAGGCCTGGTTGTCAATGCAGAAACCCGGGGAGTAGGCCTGCATTGGATGACGAAACCCTGAGTAGGCCGTCATTTCAGAGTATCCGAAACCCTGAGTAGGCCGGAACTGTGTACATGGAGGTGTGGAGTGTCTACTTGGCATGCTTAATTTATCAACTAAACGATAGTCATGACATTGACCAATCAATGTGTTATCGTACTTAACTGAGATGTGATTTGTTTGATTTGAACTTGGGAAATTGATGTTGGTTGTTTAACCATATTGTAGTGTTTGTCGATGCATAGTTTTAAATTGTGATCAACTATTTCTGCATGCATGTGCTACTCGCTGAGATATTCGTATCTCACTCCGTTGTTTGTCTTGTTTGTTTTTCAGATACTCGTGGTGAGGCGATTACTGGGGTAGATCCTGCTGAGGCTTATAGGGAGGAGGAGTATTATTACCTTCCTTAGACTAGTAGGTTATCTGTTCTGAATTTGAGAACTTTGAATTAACTGAGATGTATTAAAGTTTAATTGGGGTTGAACCATACGATTTTAGTCCAGTTTAAACATTACAATTTTACATAAATGGAAATGTGCACTCTGTCAGGTTATAGCTATATGATTATCCAGCGATCATAAATTGATTAACGATCCTTGCCTAACCTCCGTGAGACGTGTTATATCTTTATTGAACAACACGGATCCGGGGCGTTACAGTCTATACTATAGTAGAAATCGACATTTTTGTAAAATCCAAAAGCAGATGGTGATTAACTTTATTTAGTTCAGAATAGATGGTGATTAACATTATTGTAAGCCAGAAATTTTACTAATTTGTAATACTACAGAAATTAACATTGTTGTACTAAACCAAAATAGATGGTGACTTACTGTTTTTGCAGATTCCGAAACTGTTATTGAAACTACTGCTGTAATTCACCTTCTACAGCAACTCTCCCTTATCCTCCAAGTTACTCCTACTGCCATTGACTCCACACATTGAAAAAGAAAAATAAGAATGGAAGAGGAGGGTAGGAACAGAGAAGAAAGAGGAGGGAAAGGCAGATGGATGGAGTCGATTCTGATTTCGCACCACGTATGAAGTGCGTGTCATTTACCATCTGCTCTTCTACAGAATTCGACAACACTTTACGGGATTAGCTCAAACCTCATGATCCGGTGCTAAGCCGCCCATCTGATCCCATGCAATACACCTTTATAATCTGACCCCTGATCCTATGCTTTGCCAAACGCGAACACCCTACACCTAAGGATAGAAAGACACGAGAGAAGACGGTTGTTTTGTGAAGGCACTAAAGTCCTACTCCCCAACACCCCTCACAAATACTCCACCAATCCCTAAGAAGACCCCTAAATTGCACAAGCTTAATTATAAGACCAAAAATTATAATTTTTATATCAATACTTAGTACATTAGTAGCACAAAATAATTTAATACTTTTCATCCAATAAAATACCAAGTTAGTCCTTAAATTAGCAACCATACGTATAATTACATAAATTAAGGAAGAAAACCTTGAATTCAAATTAACCCTAATAAATCGTCAAATAAATACATGATAATTATTATAAAATCATTACTATAATTAATCTCACGTTTAAAACATGAGAGATAAATTACAAATAGGCCAATTAATCTAATTAATTAATATATTCTATTGCAATTAATTCAATAAATTCCTAGATAATTAATAGAAAATTCCAAAATAATTTCAAGTCATCGTAAACATAGCAAAACACAAGAATCTCTAGAAATGGGATGTTACATTAATTATTTAACTAAACTGCCATGGATGGTCTTACATATATAAGAGAAGGATCTTCCTATCTTGACCTACCAAGCTTGAAGGCCAGATTGTTATGTAGGAGGAGGGTATGAACAAAAAAGGCCATATGTGGTCTTGTGAAGGCCAGATTGTTATGTGGCCTACGAACAAGGTAACATCAATTGGTCGATACTTTTGGTTTACCAAACCACATAACAATCTATAGAAAAAGATGCACAGTAGTGCACATGCAGAGTAGTGCACAATCGAAGAAAAAGATGAACCAGAGAGTAACGGTTTTACAACTGATTAATAATTTTTTAAAAGATTGAGACAGTTTTTACTATAGTACCCTTTTATTAATAAATCTTCACAATGATGCCTAAGTGCTATAGATAGGTTGTATTGTATGATTAAGGAGGCTAAATTCTTCCTTAAAAAACATGTCAACGCCTTTATTAATAATGAAACTCCATGATCACACAATGCATAAAAAGAAAAGATAGGCTACATGCACACTTCAACGAGGTAACCTGATGTAAAGTGAACTTATTATTGAACTAAACCCATGTCTGTGACATCATCCAGATAATTTTATAACAAGGTTCAATGTACAATATGATTAATGCAGGTTCAAAGCAAAAGAAAATCAAAAGATGATTTCAAATATTTATTCTAAGGTGGTATGAAAGTCCATAGGAGCTCCACCATGTAGATGGGTCCAGGATGACCTAAAAGAATGAATGCTCATGGCATTACATGTGGGAGCTTTCTCATTACTTCAAAGGCTTGATTGTGAAGTAGGTCTGCAGCAGGGTTGGTGCGATGAAAAAAATTGCAGCAAGAAATGCCACTAAGGCCCAACGACTGTTGAAATATGTGTTCCGCGACAATGGGAAATGCCTCCATGCTTCAACCATCCAGATGTTCATCTTGTTACTGCAATGCTTTTCAATTCCATAAATAGTTTCGGCATAAGCTTGAAGATCTAACGGCAAGTCCGTCGTTATCTTATTGAATAGATTGACGACTTGTTCGTCGCTGCCGAGGCGGTTGTGAATTACGCCCTTAGATCTTAAAACTTTCACATCTTCAGCCCCAACAATGAGTGAATGCATGAAACAAAAATAGGAGGTGACTGCATCGTCAATACTGGAATCTGGGCATGTTTCATAAGCTATCAAATTTAAGAACTTAGGCTTAAAGAACTCATCAACGACTACTGTAGGAAGTGACAACCTTGCAAAGATGCAAAGTGATCTGAAATGAACATCCTTTAGAGATGATGTACCGCTCGTCTTGCAGGGGACCCCGGCTTCTTCGAGCTCCTTCGCAGACCGGAACCTATACTCAATGTTCGTGGGAAATTCAGATGAAGTACCATTTCCAACGAGCTCAGTCCATAGAAGATCGAGGAGGTGAAGTGGCTTTTCATCTTTAGACTGATAAGTATCCTTCCTTTGGCGCTTTCGAGGGATACTAAGTTGTGCCCTGATGAATGCTCCTATTTTGTATCTACCCGAATCTGGCGTAGTCGTCTGCTTAATCAGTTCGTCGAGAACAATATAGGGAAGCTGGTTCTCTAGCAAGAACAAATCCCTTAATACATAGGCCACATGCTGAATGTTCATATGCATCTCATGGTACTTACCTGAGAGACAGCAGTTAATGTAATGGAGAAGGAAACAGCCGTCAAGTAGCATCATCCTCGCAAATTCTTCGTCATTGAACTTAGCTGTTGATCCCTCTGCATATTCTGCCCTTGCTTTAGTGGAAACATTTGCCAAAGTATCCATGAAATTGTCCAGATCAATGTTCATCCCGAACAACTTCCTCAGAGACAGCGGCTTGAGCATTTCCACCAGCTGAAGCTCGGGTTTTCCATGGTGATAAGGGCCAATTGAAACAACAATTGGCTCATAGCAATCCTTGTTGGGCTGGTTTTCTCGCAGCCACCGTGGCACGAGTTGTATTTTGGGCTTTTTGAGTGCATGTGTTTCCCGCTTTTCCTGCATTTGGTCACTCAAGATGGAGATGAGCCAGTTTTTGTTACTTTGACTTGATGAACTTGACATGTTGGTGATGAGCCAATCTTTGTTACTTTGACTTGAACTTGAGATCCCTTCCATGTCGGAACACAGTTGTAATAGGATGTGGCAGTTAATAGTTACCTGTAATTATAAATAGTAACTAAAATGGAACCTTGTTGGACTAGCTGGAAAGTTTAGGAGGATTTTACTTTAATTTCCTCAAATGCCAAGCTTGGTATCGCTTATGTATTAAAAGCTAAAGTTGAATGAATGGCATATGGAACCATTATGTTCGACGTGTTCCTTACAAAAGAAACCAAGAATTAAATTTTTAGAAAAAACATGAAATAATGAATAAAGAAAAAGAAACAGTGAAAAAAAAATTTATAAGAATCTTATAATTTCCAAATATTTAATAGATATAACAGCAAGAAATGATGACACTTAATTTCTTTTGTGGTAGCCCTTTTTAGTTAGCAAAGAAGACTACAGCTCTGATTACCTCTATTTTATTCATAAACTTTTGAAGCTAGGCTTATCATTTGATAACAGAAACCGTTTTAATTCCCTTGATAGTTTTTTTTTTGAGTTCATGGCATAATACATAAGATGGGTATGCAAACCTTTCTCCAGTTTAATTCCAATTCCAAAAGGTGAAAAAAACTGGGCAAGTGAGCAGGCTTTTTATAAACTAGCAACAATAGGCAGATCCCAGAACATTTTGGAGGATCATACTTTCCTGGACAGCCAAGCTTGTTATTAAAAAACAGAGGAAGAGCTTACTTTATTAAACTGCCAAGCATGGTATTAATAGATATAAGTACTGGAATATCTTACTTTACTAAACATTCACTGCGTGTTGGGGATAAAGATGGATTCTGTGTTATCACCTAAAAGAAAAGTAAAAGAGAATTGCTGGCTGGATGAGAATCTATGATGGGTATTTTTCTACTTGATTTACAAGTCTCTGTGGATGAGAATCTATGATTATGATGATGATGTCGACGACGACAACAATGGAGTAAAGACTCCTTTTTAAGTAATGAGAATTGCATTATACAGATAACTCAAGCAGTCTTGTTATATATATATATATAAAGATGGTTTCTACATTTGTTTCATTGGTTGTTTCTTTGTATGTTATCTTATCATGTATAAATAAGTCAGTTGTATAAACAACTTCATCATATTGTTTTACAACTTTCTCCTAAATTTTATGTATCTCTATGGTATCAAAGTTGGCTATAAGAAAACCCTAGTTCCACACGTCAATGGACGTGACAATGAAACCAAGCACGAGGAACTTGCTTAAGGCCAAAAATCACCTTGCAAATGTGAAAACCAAATTTCCAAAATCTGAATCAACAAAACTGTGCTAGCTAACTCACATTTATTTAGGGCTCCCATACATTAATAATGTCGAGATAACGGATGAACCAGTAATGAAAAATTGCTAGAGAGACAATGTAATACAGTTTGTGTGGTTGGCTCTACTTAAAGAGTACATGTTTAGAATTCTGCAGGGTTCATATATAGTGATCTATGATGCCCTAATTCTGCAGGCTTCATTGTGCGCTAGGAGATCATTAAGTATCATTTCAATTTAGAAATTAACTCACTATGGATGAAATGAGGAAGGAGCAAGAGACCAATAATTTTCAGAAGCCTATTGATTTTTTATTGCATGACATTACATATTTCAAGAGTTGTGATTGCCTTAGGAATCCCAACTAAAACAAAAAAAAAAAAAAAACATAAATTTATTATTACTAGGAGAGTTGTATGTACGTTTCGGAAAATATTTATCAAAATTGTCGTGTGATGTGAGCCAAGTTGGAGAATGTTGTACATGTCTCTAAGTAGGTGACTTGTGGTAGCAAAATGCCACCAGAATGCTAGCTCAGGTGTTCTTTTTTTTTTCTCTCTCTAAAATAACTATTTAATAGGAAATTTCTCAATACCCATAGATGTGATTTTTCTATGGTAAATCATGATTTTTAACTAAAATGAATTCTGTTCTAATAAAATAAAAGATTAATAAAAACAGTTCCTACAGTTTTTTATCACTGGTGTACTTGTCATCTACACTTGTAGGTAAAAATATTAAACTCAGTTGTACAAATAGCTTGATCATATTTCTATTGCTTTTCCAATTTCTTATAAATTTTATACATCTCTATGGCATCGAAGTTTGCTACAGGAAAACCCAAGTGCTAGATGTGAAAGGCTAGGATTGAACAATGACCATACCTGAGGAAATTGTTTAAAGCAGTCTAATATCATCTGTGATAGCATAGTGCAATCAGTGAGGAGGGAGAACGAAGGATGAAATCCTCTGCACCTTTTTATGAGTTAACACATTACACTTTGTCCTAAACTCATCCATGCACTTTGAAACGGTTGCTGCCATATATGGAGCATATGAGAGTTACAGTTTTTCTATGCTTCCACGTAGCATCATCTTCCTCAAAGTGCATACTGCAGTGCAGGGGAAAACTTCGGAGGAAGTCAAACCATCAAAGGAACCACTACCCTCTAATCACACCTTTACCCGTGAATTATCATGTGACATACTAGTGACCAGAAAAACGAGTCACCAGTTCCCTAATCCCTTTTCGTATGGTGTAATATTTAATTCCATATAAGTCTCCTTGTTAATTTTTTTTTTTTACAATAACTAAAATTATGGCTTTAATGAAATCATTTTTCATTGAAAGTCCCTTCTCCCAGTGTTTCCATAAGCTGGAGCCTATGCTGGAAGATCTACTGGTCAAATGATGAAGGCTGTGTACTTTAGAATGCAACATCATTAATTTATTACAAATTTTACATTTACTTCTGATTATATGCATTCTTGTTTGAAAAGCATTACCAAACGGCCTCGAAGCCCATCGATTAATTTCAATGATTATGAAGAAAGCGTTTTACAATTTGGATAAGAAAAAAAAAACCAAACAACTCTAGAAACTAAATCAAACTTAATATATTTTTGCTATCCAATCACATGTCCATCTTCTAAATACCCTTTGGTTAACACTTTATACCTTCCTATGATTTTCTACACTACATTGGTTCAATCTAGGGCTATAAACGAGCCGAGCCAAGCTGAGTTGAGCTTTGTACAGCTCAATTCAAGCTTATAAAACTTGAGCAAGGCTCAGGCTCAAGCTCGTTGGAAAATTTTAGGCTTAAGCTCATTAGAAATTCTTGAGCTCAGGCTCGGTTTACAAAAGCTCAGCTCTACGCTCACAAAAGACCTAACTCAATAAAATTAGCTTTAATTTGTGCTTTGTTTTTATATGTATAAAGGAAAATAATATCGATCTACATTGTAAAATCAATAAATATTTATTGTAAAAAATTATTTAAAAAATCAAAAGTAGTCATAAATATATAAAGTGCCAAATCTTAATACATCACATGGGGGCAAAGAAATTCAAAAATCGAAAAAAATGGATGATTGAAAAAAAGAGTCAATAGACAATAACTAAAAATTAAAAATAAAATAATCTAAAGCTTCTTATCCATAGTCATTGTGCCCTTTCTCTACCAAATATTAAGAATTAATAGAATCCAAAAGCTACTTTAGAATCGAGGAAATAAACCACTCTTATCAACACTATCAAAAAATTTCAAATTCCTCCCCACCAATAACAGAATGTGCCATCCTCCATTCTAATGAATCAAGGAAATCTTTAAAATTTTAGCTTTATTTTTAATTTGATAAGTTCTTAACTAGTTAACTATAGAATAATTTTTTTAGTTAATATTTCCTACTTATATATTAACACATTTTAAATATTAAACTATATATATAACCAAGCCGAGCCCACCCAAGCGCGACTCAAGCAAGTCAATAAATTAACAAGGTGCTTTTTAAGCTCAGGCTTGACTCACGAACTTAAAAAATAGAGCTCAAGCTCGGCTTGTTGACAGCCTAGTTCTTTTTTTTTTTTGGTTATAAAAGTTCAGTAAAGCAGTTACAGTGTGGTGGAGATGGTCGATCTTACAGTGGACCCTCCAATGAAATCCAAATGAAGAAGAGTAGATATGAAGACAGGGGGAAAGTTAACCCAGAAGAAGGGGTAATCTTCTGACGCAAAGTTGGCGAGTGCATCAGCTACCTTGTTTGCCTCCCTATAAATGTGCTTGATCATCCAGGTGTGGAAGTTGTTGCACAGGAGTTGCGATTCTTCAATAATGCTAATAACCGACCAAGGAATGACTTGGGAATAGTTGCTCATGAAACCCACAATATTGGCAGAATCACTTTCGAACTCCACTTTGGCTAACTTGAGATTGACAGCTAGCTTGATGCCTTCCAGTAACCCGAAAGCTTCCGCGACTAAGGCCGATGAGCTCCCCAGAAATTGAGCAATGGCAGCCTTGAATTCTCCGTCTGGTCCTCTACATACTACCCCACACGCCGCTCTACCATTTGCGCCTCTTGAAGAGCCATCCACATTAATCTTGTAGTTTCCTGCAACCGGCCTCATCCATCTTACAGCTATGTCCTCCCTTGTGGGGTTTGAGCTCCTTTTCCTTTGGCAATTCTCATATTCAACCTGCAGAGCGTTGAGACGACTAAGAGTTAGGTTAATGTTTGGAACCATTCCTTCAAAGATTACCTGATTTCGGGTTAACCAAGTAGCCCATCCAATATTCGCCCATGCCGCCAGTTGAAGGGGTTGAAGAGAAAATTTATTGAGAATGGAGAACCACCAGTCTTTGATACTGGTTTGGGTCTCAATGTTGTCAAGTCTGATTCCCTGCATTGCAAAGGTTAGAGCTCTAGAAAAATGACAGTCGGCCATAAGGTGAAGGCATGTTTCCTCTACATTGTGACATAACACGCAATCTTGAGCAGGAGCACCCAATCTAGTTCTTAGCAAGTCACTTGAAGTGATCCCATTTTGGATCATCTTCCAAACAAAGAAGCGGATTTTTTGGGGACAAGGAATTTTCCAGATTACCTTCCAAAGCCTGTTTGTTACCAAAGAATCCCTGTCAGTTAGCAAATTGTAAGCAATAGACACAGAGAATAAACCATTAGAACCTGCCTTCCAAATGGGAATATTAGGAGCTTTGTTATATTTCGGGTGAATGCCTCTTATAAAGTTGACCACATCATAATTCCAGATCTTGTTAGAGTATTGATGTTCCACATGTTGGAGTTAGGAATGAGTAGATCAGACACCGTAGTGATATGGTTCATCTGAGAGAGGTTGGGGCGCTTATGTAGGTTATCTGGACCAGGAATCCAGCTTGTATCGTGGATAGGGATGGAGGCTCCACTGCCAACTATCCAACTCATGCCCTTCCTGATGAGGTCTTTAGAGCGGCTCGGGTGTTTCTAGATCGGGGAGTCTCTACTCTTAGAAGCACTTTCGAGAAATTCCCTCTCATTGAAGTACTTAGTCTTGAAAAATTCAATCCAAAACCTCTTCTCACTACTCATCAGGTCCCAGCCCTTCTTAGCAAGGAGGGCTTCATTAAAAAGCCTGAGATTCTTAACATTAAGACCCCCTGCATCTTTGGGTTTGCATATTTTGTCCCAGGCAATGGTGTGCATAGGCTTGTCCTTGTTGGGTTGAGACCAAAGGAAAGTCATAGCTTCTTTATCAATGTGATCCAAGGCTTTCCTAGGGAGAGAGGTACAAGACATTAGGTGTAGGGGCATACCCATGATAACAGAGTTTATTAGAGTAACTTTCCCTGCTTGGGTGAGGATTTTTTATTTCCAAGAAGCTAATCTCCTACTGATCCTATCAATGATTTCATGGTAAAGGGCATAGGAAGTTCTACCTTCAGGAAGGGGGAGACCAAGATATTTATTGAATTTGGTGGAAATTTTGGTGCCAAATATCCTACTGATATTTCCCCTGGCTCTACCAATGACACAAGGGCTAGTAATTAGTTCAAATTTTCCCAAGTTTATTTCATGACCAGATAAAGAGCAGAAATCGGAAATAATCTTTTGGAAGTTCATACCTTCGATCTGTGTTGCTTTTCCAAACACGAGCAGATCATCCGCAAACATTAGGTGAGAAATTTCAGGGGATCGGCTGCTGATTTTAACCCCTCTGATAGAGTTGTTGTTCTCAGCATCAATTAGAGCTTTGGATAGAATTTTCTGAGTAAGGATAAAGAGGTAGGGGGACAGAGGGTCCCCCTGGCTAATGCCTCTTCCAGGTTTAATGCAGCCAACCAGGTTACCATTGACTAGGATTGAGTAAGAGATAGAAGTTACACATTTCATAACAAGGAAAGTCCAATGGTGACAGAACCCCGCAGCAAGGAGAGCTTTGTGAATCAGGTCCCAGCTAAGCCTATCATTGGCTTTGGAAAGGTCAATTTTTAAAGCAAAGTCTCCATTTTTCCTTTTTTTCCCCCTATGTGGTGAAAGATCTCTTGGGCAAGAATAATGTTATCGTGAATAGATCTTTTGGCCAAGAAGGCACTCTGGTTAGGGGCAATGATATTGTTCATCAGGGGTCTTATACGATTGACCATGAGTCTTGCTATAATTTTGTAGGAGAAGTTGCAAAGACTAATAGGTCTGTAGTCACAGGTTCTACTGGGGTTGTCAGATTTAGGAATCAGGGCTATGAGGGTGTCGTTCATACCTTTGTCAAGGAGCCCACTGATGAAGAATTCCTTTACCACTTTGCAGATGCCAAGTCCCACAATGTCCCAATAGTTGAGGAAGAACAAGCCTTGGAATCCATCGTGTCCCGTGCCCCATGCCTTTGACTATTTCCAGGATCTTAGAATCAGTTACTAGACAAGTGATATTGTTGTTGTCTTACGCAATAACTCTAGAGTCAAATGTGTAGTGATCCTACAAAACCCTGTTAGTGCGACCTTCATGAAACATATTAGTAAAATAATCAATGAAGCTTTGTTCAATACTCTCTTGGGTGTTGTGAATTTCATGATTCTCATCTTTGACACTAATAATTCTGTTTCTCTGTCTACGATTCAAGGTGGAGACATGAAAGAATTTTGTGTTCTGGTCCCCCTCTCTTAACCAGCTAATTCTAGACTTTTGAGCCCATAGAATCTCCTGTTGGTTGAGGACATGACAATATTCCAATCTTATGCTTTTTTCCTTAACTACCAGCCCAGGATCGTGGCCTTTTTCCAATTGAGATTGAATGTCCCTAAGGATAGAGAAGAGTCTATCGGCCTTAGAGAATAGCCTATTCCATTGAGTGAGCTTCTTTCCCTGTAGACACCCCAAATTGCACAGTCAAAATGATCAATAATCATCAAAAATCTTTATCTCCTTGAAAGCCAACACAAAATTTGAGAAAAAGTGTTTTTTACTTGTATTCGGTAACTCAGGCCGGATACAAGTACTCTTCTTTATATCCGATGGAAAATACCGGATACAAGAAAGCTTTAGTGTATCCAGTATTATATGCCGGATACCTTAAGGCCCTTGTGTATCCGGCCTGATGTGCCGGATACATAAGTTTTGCTCAAAATTAGGGTTTTCCGAGAGATTTCACTTTTTACCATCATGTCCCACATTAAATGAGGGGAAATCTTGGAAATGGCCTTAGGGTTAAGGTTGGTGGGCTCTAGACATTATTTTGTGTCTACCATTACACCAACCCTAACCCTAGCCTTTGCCTATAAATAGGAGGCTCCTCCTTAAGCAAATGGCCGATAAGTTGGAGATCCAAGAGCTCCGAGTGAAAAAGGGAACCGCCGCCGGATTGCTTCCAGAACCCCAGGTAAGCCTCAAACCTCTTCTTTATTTTCTGTATTTACATTCCTAGATCTAGATCTCTTCTTCTACCTTTCTGTAGAATAAGGCCTTCTATGTGTATGAAAACCCTTCCCTGGCTCAAAGTATCTCAAGACTCCTCCTAACCGTAAAACGTGAAGGCGGGATCTAGGAGAAACGAGACTAGGGATTGACCCTAGTGCTATAACCTATCTTGCATAAGCCTTTTGAATGATTGAAAACCGTTTCATATTCAAAGTACCTCAAGATTATCTTGAAGAACCGTGTTTAACGGGGAGAGAGAACTAAGGGAAACGATAATGGAACGGAACCCTAGGTTGTTTTAGAACCTTATTTTGATGAAGATGAATGCATGCTATGTTGCTATATTGTTCTTGTATGATTTTTCACACTTGCACATACATAGCACGATTTTAGCGGGATAGGCTCACATTTCGGGTTTATTGCATTTATTGTGATAAATCTGAAATAAATAGCCCCAATCAATTCTGGAATGTCTTTAAATGATTTTTAAAGGATTTGTATTCATCTTGCACGAATTGCACACACTTGGTCACAGTTTTGAATTGTTTTTCTCCAAATAAAGCCTAACTTGACAGCAACTGTACCCCGACTTCGGACACTCATAACTTCATCGTCCGGATGAATTTTGGAGTGATTCTAGAACCATGGGAAAGGTGAGACTGTCTAGTTTATGCCTACCAAATTTCATTAATTTCTATCAAGTGTATTTTTGACACCTCTCTGTCGAAGTTGATTGGACAGTTCAGGTTTAAATACGGAACTTGTCACTTCGACGGAGCGCTAGGTGTTCGTTTTAAATCCGATCCGAGTGATTTTTATTTCTGGGCCCTCCTTTATGAGTATATTTTCAAATCCAGTTGTTTTCATAATTTTTTGATTCTATTTGTATTATTGGTAACAGATTTACCCAGAGCTGCTCATCAGTACTTTTCTGGGTAAATCTGTGATCTTCAGGGCCTGTTCGGGAGACCACCCAAGGCACATATGAATGAATTTTTGTATGAGGCTAGTTTCGTTCGAAATATGGCCATACAGACTTCAATCACACCAAATTTCGTGGATTTTTATGGAGTGGATTTTTCTAGGTGATTTTCCAAACTTGCATGCTTATCACTTTCGATTTTCCCCAGCAGCAACTTTAAAGGAGCATAACTCCTAGGATTTCAACTGGATCTACTTGAAATTTTGCATGAGTCTCTTATTTACCATGATCTTTCAAATGGATTTGGTTTGATTCAATTTAAAATTGATTTTGAATGATTTCAAGACAAATGGCATTACTATTCACCTAATTTTCCGGATTTAACTCAACTTGGTTTTGTGCAACTTTTGCTTTGGATTTCCATTTTTGTTGATATTCCAGAAGTGATATTGACATAAAGAGGATCTAGAATCCATTTGGATTCCTCATGTGAAAATATCACACATTGGATTAATTCTTTTCCAATGTTTTTAATGATTTTTAGCAAGCTTTCTTATCTTTTTTGCATGAACAAACACTTGGCAACCACCTTGTGTGGGTGAATGGGGGTGCCTAACACCTTCCCCCATTCATAATCTAATCCTCTTACCCACCTCTGGATTTGATTTTCAAGTAGAGTTATTTTTACTCTAGAATTTGCCTTTTAGCTATTTTTGCATATTTTTGAACTTTTTGGTGTCCATTCACACCCCAAAATTCTGAATGGTGGCGACTCTCCCAATTTTGCGTTGAGCCCGTGTGCTGACGGAGGGGAAATCATCCCGGTGATTTTTCCCATGTCTCACATTCCCAGATATCTGAATTTGTCACTTAAGGTTTGGTGACGGGTAGTGATCTAGGAGGCATTCCAAGCTTGGTCAATGATACCTTTGCAGGATTCCTCTTCCATCCAAAAGAATTCAAAGCGAAAGGGTTTTTGATTGATATGGGGGGGAGGGTTGGATCTAATGAATGCGGGACTGTGGTCTGAACCTAGAATGGGTTCTTGGGAGATGGTGGTGTCAGGAAATTTTAAGAACCATTCGGGGTTGCAAAAAGCCCTGTCCAGTCTTTCCTTAATCCTGCCATGCCCCTCCCGGCCATTATCCCAAGTAAATTTGAGCCCTTTAGGTGAGAGTTCCATGAGATGGGAGTCAAAGATGAGATCTCTTAAAAGATTTGCTTGAGCAGTGTTGAAATTCTTACCACCTTGTTTCTCATTCAGGTTCATTACCACATTGAAGTCTCCCAGGAGCAACCAGGGGGTTACTTGAGAATCAGCAATTGCTCGAAGCAGGCTCCACTGTTGACGTTGAATAGCTGTAGTGTGACTTGCATGGATGAAGGTAATGTTTGCTTCCCTTCTGGTTCCGTTGTTGACAACCAAGTGGATCACCTAGGCATCCTGAGAAACCACTTCAACCGTTAATGTGTTATCCCAAAGAGTCCATAAGCCTCCCGAGAGACCTCTGGACACGACCCAATGATAGTTGTCGTAACCAAATCTCCTAATAATCCTTTCAGATTTTATGTCCGAAGCCATACTTTCCGAAAGGAGTATTAGGTTGGGCTTTAAGTTTCTCTTCAGAAACTTAAGGTAATTCTTTGTCGAGGGTTGCCCAATCCCTCGACAATTCCAAGCGAGAATGTTCATGGGGGGTAAAGGAAGTCTTCCCCTTTAGCAGACAATTCTACTATTCGAATGCGTGAACTTGACGAGGATTCTCCTTTGTAAATGATGAGATTGCTGTGCTGATCGTTCTGAAAATCCGATCTTCTTCTTTTGCTTGACTGAGACACCTCCCTCCCTATCCCATTGGGAGCGGAGGCTTTGCTGTTGCTTGTTCCTTTGACAGAGGTGGCGACTCCCGTGGTAGAAGTGGATAGTCTGCGTCTGGCTCTAGGTGCTTTCCGAAAAGGATTAATAGAGGACATTTTATCATAAATGAGTTTTAAAGTGAGATGAGGGAACTGGGCCTCCATAGGGAACGAAGTAGGCGGGTTAAGGCTATGGGCTCCAAAAGAGAAAATGTTTAACAAAGGAGATGGGTTGCTAATTGGGTTTGGAACCCAAAAAGAATTTTGAATGTGGGTTGGGCTTATATCAAACTGGGTAAAAGACGTGGGGCAGGGAGCAGGGACTGCAGATCGGGTAGGATGGGTCGAGTGAAGATCGAACCAGGTATCCCCAACGGCAGAATCGGGAAGCTTCCAGTGCATGCTCTCCGAGGGCGAACTTCCCGAGGCCTACACAGAGACACTGAGCGGCAGGGTGCTCGAGGTGCCAGACGCACGTCTCGCCTCATCCAAGTTAGGGGTTTGATAGCGAGTCGACTCGTTCACTGAGTCACGACCTCTCGAGGTGGGGGGATTTCTCTGCAACGAATTTCTCCTCCGCTGAGGAGAGGCGAAGATTGATGGGTTGTATTGCCTGGTCTCAGAAATGGCATCCTCGGATAAAGACTTAGCCAGGAACGGGTTAGGGCATTCAACAATAGCATGATCAAGACAACCGCATAAGTAGCAAATGGGGGGAAGGAACTCAAATCTAAAATCAAGCCATACCTTGCTCCCATCTTCTAATTCCAAATACATACCTGCAGGCATACGCTTAGAAGTCGGGATGGTGATCCGGACCAAAGGGAATCTGTCGACTGCATCGCCATTGATGTCAATCTCCCAAATCTTGCCAAAATTTGTGATCATCTTCTCTATGATGAAGCTCTCTTTGTATTTAAGCGGAAGGTTATGAATTTGCATCCACAGGGTGAGGGAGACAATAGAGATGGTGGCCGCTTCTTGATCATTATCAATCTCCACGAACCGCATCAGGTTGCCATTAATGGTCCACGGCTGAGCTGACACGATAGTATCTCTGTCTTGGTTGCTTTTAAACCCAAAGAGGAACCTTGACTCAGAGATTTGGGTCAGGGAAGTGTTGGTAACAGATTTCCACACTCTGAGAGCAAAGTTTCAAAGGGTGTTGATGTGGATATGGGTAGACGGAATGTCGCACACAAGCAAGGATCCCCATTTCTGGTGGACTCTGTCAATGTCAGCAGCAGAGGGTTTAAAGGTTAAGGTAGATCAGGGAGGGATCACAAGGTTTTTTAACTTATTTGAGAGGTCTTCCATGGGGGGCCGAGGGGGGACCACAGCGAACACATGACCAAAGCACGAAGAAACAAAGCTGAAGAGAAAGCCAAAGCCAAAAGCACCAGCACGGAAAAACAGAACCCCAGGTTGCAGATTCAAAACCGAAACAGGAGAAATAACGAGAAAGAGGAGAAGGATGGGAAGGACACAAGCAACAGCAAGCCTCCAAATCAGGGATGGGAGGGGGATGCGGGTCGATTAGCCTTCCATTACAGCATCTACCTGCAAGCTCTCACAAAACCCAAAGCATGGAGAATCACAAAACCCTTTCCTTTTTCCACTTTGCAGGAGAAAGACGATGAGATGGACCACCCTGTCAAGTGTCTGCCAAGACACAGAGATAGAGATACACAGCCTAGTTCAATCTCTAGGAAATCCACAATTGATCCTAGGTGTTTATTTTTTCAATCTCGATCTTTGGAGCTCTTTCATTCAATGTAACAAACTTCCTTCAATTTGAAGGAATCATCTCACTCAATGAACAGATCGATAACTAACCAATTCCCGTAAAAAAACTATCTTTTATGTATAGTGCTACTTCATGGTGCCACGAATAGATTTATCACACGGAATCCCCCGTGTCATTTCACTCAAGGCACAGATAAGAGCCTCATTAATTTGAAACAAGGGTTGATAAAAGCTTCTCATCAATAGCCAATATTGAAAATTCAGATCTATTAAATATTACGTAATTCAGATCTATAAAAATATTTACGATGGAATTCGCTCAAAATGTCTTCCAAATTAATAGTCACGATAAAGAAGTTGCTATGTCTCTAAACTTATTTCTTTACATCCGCACAGACTAATTCATCAACTGAACCTACAATCAGAACAGTGGGATCATAAGATTTAACTTGTGGAAAGCTCTCGACTGCGTTTGGTGGCAGCAACAATGGCGTTCATCAATATCCCACGGAATCCACCCTTTTCCAACTCATGAATCCCAGCGATCGTTGTTCCCCCGGGTGATGCAACTTCATCTTTGAGCTGACTTGGACGCTTCCCTGTGTTGACGACCATAGATGCGGCTCCAAAAACCTGCAGAAACATGGGTTTAGCTGACCAAATTTTGTTAAGATTCAAATTTCAGGCCAGGGTGCTTCTGATGATTTAATATTCATGCACAACAAATGTTTGCAGCAGCTCAGGTATCATGAACCCTTAACAGGGATGACAATTTTATAGAGAACCAAAATTGTCAAATTGAAGTATCATAACAACATCTAAGATTTGACCAAAAAAATTCATGGATATAATATGTCTCCAACAAAAAGGGAAATCAATTGAAACTAGCGATAGGTTTTAAGTTCAGTGTCTTCAGCCTTTAGCACATACAATATCCAGCTGGGGTATCATTACCATATTGAAGGCTAAATCCCAGTAGCAAACCAGTTACAATCTTGTAACAGGAAAAGAAATTTCCAGAACTAGCAAAGACAATCGAATGCTCCAAAGAAAAATTAAAATAAAAGCAAGACAAGAGTTTTTAAAAAGGCAAAATTTTTTAACTAAACTAATATACTCTTGGAACAATAAAATAGTAACTATTTTAAGGTTTACATAAATAAGTTTGCATTAGAAAAATTCAATGGCAATGGAAATGAACCACAGATTATTGAGAAATTTTGTTAAGAAAATGGGAACCTTCAGAAAGCCAAATTGAAATAAAGGACAATTTATTTAACATGATTTTTATATCATTATCATCACTACCACATCAAACCTGGCGAAACAGAATACAATGATCTAACAGCTTCACTTCTATCATGGTGAGACATTCAGTTCTGACACATTCCTACAAAGGCATTCAGTTCACTATGAGTAAATCGTGTTAGATCACTGAAGAAGGCAGAAGAATCAACTTAAGACAATTAGAAAACATGTGGCTAGACGAAGCATCATTCATAGCGAAGGTAGAATTGTGGTGGAAGGGATTCAATATATCTGGAAACCCAACCTACAGATTTCACAAGAAACTCAAAAGCATTAAAGAAAAATATCAAATGATGGAACAGGGAAGAATTTGGAAAAGTTGATGCCAAAATGGCCGAGGCATTGGAGGAGATTCAACAACTGGATAAAAATGAAGCAGCCGAAGACCTCCATCACAGCAATTGGATTAAAAGAGAAGAACTCAAAATCCAATTCAAAAATTTGGTTAAACTTCAAGAGATAAGCTGGAGGCAAAATTCCCAAGTGTTATGGCTAAAGGAGGGCGACAAAAAATATGAAATTCTTCCACAAAATGGCAAATGTCAGACATCGGTCAAACTTCATTAGTAGAATTGAGATTTAAGATGAACTCATTGAAGATGAAAAGCAAAAGGCAACTGTAATCACTGATTATTTCCTTGAAGTTATTCGCTGAAGAAGAATCATATCGGCCAAAGCTATATGGTTTACACTTCAATATGTTAACATAAGAGGATAGAGATGGCTTGGAAAAAGTGGTAGCAGAAGAGGAAATAAAAGAGGCCGTAAACACCTCGGATGGAGACAAGGCCCCCAATCTGGACGGTTTTTCCATCACTTTTTACAAGCGGTGCTAGCCAACTATCAAATCAGGCAAAGTTGAAGCTATATCTGATTTTTTTACTAAAGGGAGATTCGAGAAATACATCAATGCTACATTTGTTTCCTTAATCCCAAGGAAAGAAGGTCAACTAGAGTGGGTGACTTCATGTAACGACCCAACCCAGAGAGGTATTATCCACTTTGGGCCTAAGCCCGCACGGTTTTGTCCCCAAAAAGCGCCTCGCTAAGTTAAGTGTTCTTCCTGACTCATATACCTTACCGAGATTTCATCCGTTTCCGATGTGGGATCGGGATGTCACACTTCAGGCCGATAAGTCTAATAAGTAGCTTATACAAAATCATTGCAACATTGATGGCCCTCAGGTTAAGCAATGTGATTATGAAGTTAATCTCCCCATTCCAAAGTTCTTACATAGGTGGAAGGCAAATTCAAGATGGGGTATTGGTAGCAAGTGAATACCTAGATTCGTATTTAAGAATCAAAGGCAAATTGGTAATGTGCAAACTAGATCTGCAGAAGGCTTATGACCATGTCAACTAGAGATTCCTAGAATATCTACTTGGTGGCATGGGTTTTGGGGTTCGTTGGCGTTAATAGGTGTATTTTTGTATTTATACAGTTTCAATGTCTATATTAGTAAATGGAACTGCTGCTGGCTTATTCAGAACTTCGCAGGGCCTACGTCAAGGTGACCCCCTATCCCTGTTTCTCTTCATCATAGTCATGGAAGCTCTAAGTCGGTTAATGAAAAAAGCCACTGAGAATAATCTGATAACTGGTGCTTCTGTGCGGGAGGGTGGCGTGAAAATATCTCATCTTCTATTTGCAGATGACACATTAGCGTTCTGCAGTCCTTCACAAGAGCAACTGATGATTTTAAGATCCATTCTTGTATGCTTTAAGGCCGTCTCGGGACTAAAAGTAAACCTGGCTACTAGTGTACTTTTTGGGATTGATCAAGACATCGATGTTGAGCAGTTAAATTCAGCCATGTGTTGCAAAACGGGCAGTATTCCTACCACTTAATTAGGTTTTCCCCTAGGCTCCTCATACAAAATGACTTCAGCATGGGAACCATTAGTAGATCGCATGAAGAGGAAATTAGCTGCATGGAAGATTGGCTATCTATCAAAAGGTAGAAAGATTACATTACTGAAAAGCTGTTTGTCCAACTGCCCCACCAATCTGCTATCCTTACTAAGAATTCCTTCCTCCATCACGGCAAGAATCAAAGCCATGCAAAGGGAATTCCTTTGGAAAGTCATGGAAGAGGAAAATAAATATCACTTAGTCAAATAGGAGGTCGTGTGCAGATAAAATGAAGGTGGTTTAGGCATCAGATCCTTAATCACCTTCAATAGAGCTCTACTTCATAAATGGTTTTGGAGGTACGGAACTGAAGTTAACAGCCTGTGGAAACAAATCATTATAGATAAGTATGGATGTGATTCAGGGAAGTGGTTTCCTTCTCCCTCCAATCAAGCTCTTGGAACAAGTCTATGGAGACCCATTCTAAAAGATTTAAAGTACTTTAACAAAGGAATTAAATCCTCTGCAGGATCAGGTCGGAAAATCAGCTTCTGGAATGATGAATGGATTGAGAGTGGCCAGTTTAAAATGCAAATTTCCAGGCATTTATAACATTTGCATATTCAAAGAAGCGAAAATCAGTGACATTTTAGGCCAAAGTGACCAAACGATTCAATGGAACATCCAATTTTGGAGGGATCCTCAAGATTGGGAAATGGAAGAGCTGTGCCAACTCTTAAAATTGTTGCAAGAAATCAGATCACATCAAGGGGAAGACAAGATGCAATGGAAAGAAAACAAAACAGGTTTGTTTACAGTCAATTCTTATTTCAACCACATCAGCTTTGTTGGACAACAGCTCCAAGCATCCATCATAATCTGGCACAGCCATATTCCATCAAAATTGGCCTTCTTTATGTGGACAGCTGCACTTGACAAGATTTTAACAATTGAACACTTGAAGAGTATAGGTTGGACAATCCCCAACAGATATTCACTTTGCCAGGAAATGGAGGAATCAGTCAATCACATTCTATTGCATTGCAAAGTGGCCGACAGCTTATGGAACTCGATCACTTTAAGGTTTGGAGTCATGTGGGCTCAACCACACACAGTTCAGCAAGCTCTAACAGCTTGGGGATGGAAAAGAAACAAGGGCAAGACGAATCTGGTATGGAATTCATGCCCAGCAGCAATCATGTGGGTGCTATGGGGTGAAAGAAACCGTAGGATTTTTAGAGAAACAAAATCAGTGATAAAACTGAATAAAGCAGTATTACGCCTCATCTTCAATTGGGTCTCCATTCAACCAAGCTTCTCAAATATGTCGTTAGAGGAATTTACAAATTGTAATTCTTTCTTGGAGCTTTGACAGGGTCCCAGTTAGCACCCCTAATTTTGAGGATTTTTACTCCCTTTCCAATGTGGTGTGGTTGTGGTTGATACACTCTTCGTGTACACCACCCCATTGTACCAACCTTTTTATACTTTTATAATAATATCATATTTACCTGTAAAAAAAATTAGAAACAGGCTTCTGGTTGGAGAATAGAGCTCTAATCAATATTTCCATAAATATGGATATGTAAAAGCTTCACTTTTTAAATCGCTCCTTAAAACTCATAACGATCCAGAAACCACAACAACCCCCCCCCCCCCCAAAAAAAAAAAAACAAACAACACACTAAACACTCCAAAGAAGAAAAGAAAAAGGGGGAGGAGAAAGAGAATTAAACAAAACTTTTGATGCATTCGTAAGAAAAAACATAATTTGGGACAGCTGTTCCAGGTTACAGGATAAAGAGTTTCTGTCATTCATCCCCGGATATGGGTCTCATCACAGTTATGATTCAATTCTTCTAAGTGAGATGTCTCCATGATGGAGGAGTTACACAGACCCGAGCATGGGTGTCAGGTAGAGCTGTCAAGCAGTGTCTGAGACCTTCACATTTGAAAATCCTAACACCTGACAAGAGATGTCTGAAACCTTCACATTTGAAAATCCTGACACATGAATGCATTGACATTAAATTAAAAGAAAAAAATACAAGTAAATCATACTTGTGTTAAAGAAGGATGGTTGGATCAGGTCAAAAGCCGGTGTAAGAACTTTTGCTAAATCTAAATATGACATGAATCTTAAATTAGACTCTTGTAAACATGATAGGGCATCATCCAGAAACAACATGCTACAATTGAGCCCAGTTGCAGTGAGAAATGAGCAAGTGTTAGCTAAGGCATCCTCCGTAACGACATGTTGCAACGCCACTCAGTTGCAGTGGGAAGTGAGCAAAGGTTCTCGTGTCAAGTTGAAAAAACGCGAGTAAAGAAGCTAATCCAAGGTATTAGGGTTCACTTAGGTACTTAGAATATAGGTATTATAACAGGGAATCAAATAGAGTTCGTAGATACTATAAAGGATAAATATAATGTATTTGCAAGAAACTAATGGAAAAGATATAAGGCTGAGGAGGTTAATGAGTATAAACTTTGATGCATAGAAAAAGGACATAACAATAATGGGGTAGGAATAATGGTAGACAAAAATATGAAAAATAATATTGTTATTGATAAAAGAATTAGCGATAGAATAATGTTGATTAAGTTAGTCATATGTCAAGAAGTTTTAAACATTAGCACCTATTCACCTCAAGTAGTTTAAATAAAAGTATTATAAATCATTTTTAGAAAGAAATGGATGAGTTGATAGTTGATACGAGGCAAATCTGAAATCAAAAAATTATTTATGAGAGGAGACTTAAAAGGTTATGCGATAGATGAGAGTAATAGAATTCATGGAAAAAGAGGCTTTTATCAAAGGAATGAAATGGGAGAATCAGTCCTTGAGTTCGCAGTAGCTTATGACCTTGATTTATCAAATACCTTTTTCCAAAAGAGAATTGAACATTTGGTGACTTTTAAGATTAGATCAAAATTAGAGTCAAATTGGCAAAAAAATTTTTCCCTCTTTAAGAGTGACCTAGTTACTTGTAAAGATTGTAAAGTTATTCCAGGCACTAGTTTAGCTTTTACAAAATAGGTTAATAGTGATTGATATTTATCTTAAGATATAGAAGAAAGACAAATACACTAAAATAAACCCAAAACTAAAATGGTGGGAGTTGAAAGCCAAGAATTTAGTAACTTTCAAGAATAAGCTAATGAATGAGGTCAATTGGGACCGTATGGATGATCCGACTACAATGTGGAATAAAATGTCCAATTGCATCAAAATAATTTGGTAATATTCCATCTCATACAGAAACTTAGTGATAGAGTGATGTTGTCTAAGAAGCTGTTAAAGAGAAATGACTCTATTTTAAAACTTGTCCCTGATTGCAATTAATTTCTGATTAATCTATAAGTGGTGAAGTGGCTTGCTTACGTTAGTGATAAGGACCTTATAGCTGAATTCTATAAAAAAAAAAACCTTGCCCACAGACTGTTATTCAACAACAGAATAATGATTATTGTGAAAGGAGTACTTTGACAAAGCTCAATCAGCAATGGGGCAAACAGTTCATATCAAAGATGGAGAGGATGGTCACAGATTTGACATTAGCAAGGGAGAATCAGACCAACTTGGAGGGAATAAAGGAAACTAGTAATGAACTAATGTGACGCCAAAGAGAGACATGTCAGAGCTTCACTTGGGTGAAGGATGAGGGCTACAATTGACAATAGAATGGATATAAAGAATGCGGAAGATGACGGTGAAAACACATGGACAGTGGTTACAGGAAGACGAAAAGAGAAGAAGAATGAAAGCCAGTAGTTTAAAGGTAGCATCAAGAGAAAAACGATACACATGCAACATAAGTAGATCATTTTTGAAGGCTATGTTGAAGGGAAGAAAGTGAAGTTGCGGATTACAGTAAGTCAGGGGAGTCATTCTAGCTGGCTTATCTTTGAAAATGAGAAGTGAGCAACCTATTGAATATTCTATTTGTAAAGAGGCAAGAGTTAGTAGAATGTGCTCAGGTTATGGGTTGTAAGTTCAAGCGTGGCCTCTCTCATATCTCAGTCTCCCTCAAGGGGCACACCCTGGTGGGTAGTTTTTAGGATCCATGGTGGAAAAAACTAAGAGGAAACTCAGCCTTTGGACAAAGAATTATCTGTCCTTAGGGATTAGGATCACCCCGATTAATTCCTATTTAATGAACCTTCCAATCTGCTTCTTCTCTATCCTTAGGATTCTAAAATAGGCGAGTAGGTATTGGAGAATAGAGATTTTTTTACGCATGGAGGCGGGGCTAGAAAAGATCAGTTGGTTGGATGGAGTAAGGTGTGCAGTAACAAAGACCAAGGGAACTTGGGATTTGGTAACATCTACCATAAGAATTCAGCCCTTTTATGGTAGTAGTTGTGGAGCTTTGGGGAGGAGCAAGGGTCTTTGTGGCAAAAAATAATAGCCAGCAAGTACAGTGTTCATCATAATCGATGAGAAGCTGATTCTAAGGCCAGTATTCAAGGTACTTGTCAGTAGAAAGCCATCTCGGGCGCTTCTTCCTCTTCTTTCCTCCCTTTCATTAAAACCAAAATTCAGATGGGTTCCTCTGTATGTTTTTCGCATGACCCTTGGTGGGGTGACAAACCCCTATCTCATGCCTTTTCTAGATTTTTTTGGGTCCAATTACTTTTGGAACCATTTGTTTTTGGATATGCTGCTTTGGGATTGTTCAGACTTGAACTGGCATCTCCTCTTTTGGCGTAATCTTCATCCAGCTGAAATGCAAGAGCTAGATACTTTGTTTGAGGAGCTCAAAAGTGTTTTCCTTGATCCCTCCCAGCCCACTCTCAAATCTCGTTCTCTATGTCCTCATGGCTCCTTTACTTTCCGCTCATTTTTCTCTTATTTGAGCTATTGTCCCTCGAATGAGTCAGTTCCTTGGTCCCCATCTCTCCTTCAGAGTGCTCCAGCCGTCAAGAGTCAAAGCTTTCTTGTGGACTGCTCCTGCTCTTCTCAATGGGATTAGTACCCTTGACACTTCCATGCTCAAGACATCTCAGCCTAGGAGACCCACTCTCCCCTTCCCTCTTTACACTTGTGAGTGATGCCCTCAACCAGTTTCTGTCATTGCGGGAGAGCATTGGTTTGTTTAAAGGATTTCAAATTGGGTCATAAAAAGGTCCCTATTTCCAATTTACAGTTTGCAGTTGCAGATGAGATTATTCTAGTTCTAGAGCCGTCTAGGGATCAAGTGTATTGGATTAGGCACATTCTCAGGTGTTATGAAATGCTCTCTAATATGAAAGTGAATCTTGACGAAAGCCAGCTGTAAGGGATATACATGTAGAATGGTAAACATTAGAGGATTATTATCAATTTTTGAGGTGCAGTTATTAGTATTGGCCTATTAGGTATCCTGGACTTTCATTGGGTGCATACCCCCTAAGAGGTGTTATTGGTATTCACTCCTAGAAAAGACTCTTAAGAAACTAATCACTTGGAAGAGAAACTACCTATCATTAGAGCGTCACATTACCTTGAATAAAGCATCCCGAGCAAACTTTCCAGTCTATTTCTTTTCTCTTTTTAGCGTTCCCAGAAAGGTAGTTGGGGTTATAAAAAAAATACACAGAAACTCCTTATGGGAAGGAAGAGAGGCTAGAAAGGACCACCTGGTTCACTGGAGTGTAGTCAGCTCATGCATTGGCAAAGGGGGATTAGGAATAGTTAATATTCACTTGAAAAGTTCCACCCTCCCAAGAAAATGTTTATAGTGGTTTGAGGAAGAGAAAGACTCTTTGTGGCACAATATTATTGCTAGCAAATATTGAGCAAAAAAGAGGGACAAGAGCTGAACTTCATTGTAAAATCCAGTTGTGCTAGCTCATGGAAAGGTATTTCTGCCTTACAGTATAATCCAGCCCCTAATACGGTTTAGATTCCGCTTCAGTTCCTCGCTTCATTTTTGGCTAGACTCTTCGTGGGGAAACGTCACACTATCTACCCGCTACCGCTACACCTTGCTTTTCAGTACCCATCTCATTCTAAAGACTTTGGTTTCAGATATCCTTAATTGGCCTCCTTCTGGTCTTAATTGGAATCTCCAATTCAAGAAAGGATTAAAAATTTTAGAATTGGAGGAACTAGGCAATCTTTTCGAGGACCTCAATGCAGTTATTCTAGACCCCTCCATTCCAGACTCCTGCCAGTGGTCCTTATCCCCTAATAGCAAATTCACATCCAGCTCACTGTTTTTGCATCTTTGCACTTCCCACAAGGTGAGGACCCTCATTTTTCTCCACTCTTCGTTTGGAAATCACCAGCTCCCATCAAAGTGGAAGCCTTTTTATGGACAGCATTGTATAACAGTATTAACACCCTTGATAACCTCCAAAGAAGAACGAAAACTTTAGCTTTGCCACCTAATGTGTGCATATTATGTCTTAAGTATGGGGAATCAGTGGACTACATCTTTGCACAATGCGAAGTTGTGGGTTATATCTAGTCATGTCTCCTCGGGGCAGGATTGAGTTAGGTATTCCCAAGAAGCTTTCTTGATCTAGCAAAGCAATGAAGATTTTCATGCTATAGAAGGAAAGGGAAGCTTCTGTACTATGCAGCTTCCTTTGCCAATATTTGGAGTGTGTCTAGGGTGCATAACCAATGTATCTTTCAAGGAGAGTGTATAAGGAAGTCAAGGTTAATAAAGGACTGTTACGTGCCTAACCGTTGCTCCAAAAGCCCCAAGGCTTATGGAGACTTCATTGGTTAAGCACTTTAACATTTAGGACAGTAACATTCCACCACGCTTCCGCAGCCAACGTCCACGGCGGCTCACTCTATCGACATTGACCCGGTGGTAGCCCTTTCCCTCTTCGCGGCTTCATTCATCTATCAGTATTCAATGACTTAGCACTATGCCCATACATAATACCAAGGTATTTTAATCCAGCCTATAGGTCGCCCCCTCCGAGACTCAAACCGGTGACATGGTGGTTGGCTCTGATACCATTTGTTACATGCCTAACCGTTACTCCAAAAGCCCCAAGGCTTATGGAGACTTCATTGGTTAAGCACTTAACATTTAGGACTGTAACATTCCACCATGCTACGTTAAGTGCTTAACCAACGAAGTCTCCATAAGCCTTGGGGCTTTTGGAGCAACGGTTAGGCACATAACAAATGGTATCAAAGCCAACCACCACGTCCCGGGTTCGAGTCTCAGAGGGGGCGACCTATAGACTGGATTAAAATAACTTGGTATTATGTATGGGCATAGTGCTAAGTCATTGAATACTGATAGATGAGTGAAGCCACCAAGAGAGAAAGGGCCATCACCGGGTCAGTGTCAATAGAGTGGGCCGCCGTGAATGTTGGCTGCGGAAGTGTGGTGCAATGTTATGGTCCTAAGTGTTAAGTGCTTAACCAACGAAGTCTCCATAAGCCTTGGGGCTTTTGGAGCAATGGTTAGGCACGTAACAAGGACATAAGGTTGCTCATAAATTCTTGGTTGTGCTTACGCAAAGAGTTCAGGATGATGTCCCCTAATGACATTTTGGGATACTAGCGTACACTTTCCCTGGATGCGTATTATTCGATAGTTCAGTCCTTTGAGTGGTAGCCTCTAATTTGTTCTTGTTCTTTGGTATCTGTATTTCTTTTTTACCTTGATTTCTTTTTACATTTTCTTTGTATTTTCGCTTGCTCTTTTTCTCTCTATATATTCTTGTGCCCCTTGGCTCTTGTTTTGTTCCACTTCTAGAGGAATTTTCCTTTCTTTATTTTAATGATATCAACTGTTAATCATCAAAAAAATAATTAGTACAAAAAGATAGAGAAATTGAAAAGATGCAGAAGATAGGATTAGAGATGGTTTGCTTAAGTGGAGGGGTGCTTCTAGGCTATTGTTTTATAAGCTAATTCCACTTATATTAAAGTGTATGGTTTATAAGATAACAATCAGACCAGAAATGTTGTTAAATACAGAATGTTGGGCGACAAAGAAACAACATATTCAGAAGTTAAGTGTAACTGAGATGAGGATGTTAAGATGGACGAGAGGCAAAAGTAGAGGATGCAGAGTAATAAATGAAGATATTTGGAAGTGTTTAGGCATAACATGCATTAGGGCTATAATTGAGGAGCATAGGTTAATAAGTTTGGACATGTCAAGCGAAGACTTAGAGATTCACCTGTAAGAAGGCGTGAGAGGATGCACACTCAAGGGCCTAAGAGATCATGAAAATCTAAAAGGACACGGGTAGAGTTAATAAAATAATATTTACATAAACATAAATTAATTGAAGATATGGTTTTTGATAGAAGAGGACAGAGAGACAAGATTCATGTTGCTGGTGAACTGTCTCATGATGATAAAGATTAAGATTTTTCATATAGGCATCAGGTAGCTAAGCTTATTTTATTAAGTTGAATCAGTTTCAGTGAGTGCTTAAATGTCACCCATCTAATCTTATCTTTCAAACTGTGGAAATATAACTAGTTAAAAATTTATAAATCATGTCTCAAAGTCATTTTTTTTAAAAAAAATTTTCTCTCTGATAGGTACAAGAATCTCATTTCAGAGAAAGTAGCCAGGTCTAACATAAAATAGAAACTATAAATCAAAGCTAGCAAAAAACAAGCTGAACAAAGGTCACCTAAAGATTTCCATCACTGAAAACCACTACAATAAACTGGACCAAAAAAAAAAACATAAAACTGAAGAAGAAACAAAGAAAACTATGAAGCTCCTTACAAACACATGCTAGGGTCGAAGGTAATATGACAACACACCTCCACATCCTCCAAGATATGACAATTGCATTCCAACCAAACAACCCCCATCCAAGAAAAAAATGTAACACCAGCCAGCAAAGAGATAATACCCCTTTCAAGGACACCCACTAAAAGAATCAACCAGTTACTGGGAATACCCCAGCAAGCCATCAGCAAATCCATAACCTCAAAAATAAAGAAGAAAAATTAATCATTATTCATTAACTTGTCCAGACATAGCTAGTACATGTTTTTCTCTCTGTAATTCAATCTCGACTAGTATATACTGCTCTATAACCGGAAGTCCTCTCTGTTACCAATATGGATTGTCAGATACTTAAAACCATGTCAATACCTTTTTTATGAACTAACACAAGCAGAAACGGATAAGTTACTAATGCTGATCCTTCAATACATGCAACAATGCACATCATATTTGACCAAATGGCAAACATATATGTCCTCAAAAACAAATTCTAATTTATAATATTTTTGGAACTTGTGTGATCGGAACAAGAATTAAAAATATCCATCATCTTTCTGCAAGAATGCTGCTGACAAATATGAATAAGTCATTTGACAAGAGTTCATTGAGTTCCTAAAAGAAGCATGGTAGAAACACAGTTTGTTCATCTTTCTACTTGAATGCTTCTAAAAAAAATGAGTCATTTTACAAGAGCTCATCAATTCCAAAAAGAATCACAGCAGAAACACAGTTCAACAAAGAAGCATAACAGAAACCATTCCTAATTCAATAACGAACTCCATACAAGAGTAGTTTAACTTACTGTCTGAGAAGCAAGGTTCAATGCAAGTTCTCGTGGTATGCCAGCAGCAACCCCTCCATCAGCCATAGCATCTATTGCCAGATATATATAAGCTGGGCCACTACCACTGCCAAGTTACATGTAAAACGCTCTTTATTATGATAGACTGTGTTTTATTAAATCTCAATTAATGTACAAATGACCTGTATGCATACACACTAACTCGTACCATATGAATGTCTATGAGCAGATTAACAAACTAACTCGTACCATATGAATGTCTATAAGAAGACTAAAATAAGCAATATATTCATACATACATACACTTAAAAATACTTGCTTTCAAGTCTATGAAATATGCTAAAAATACTTGCCTTCAAGTCTTTGAAATATGCTTAAATTTATGTAATGCCATAAGCCACATACCTCAAGCCAGTGATAGCATCAAACAATTTTTCTTGAGCTCTCCATACCTTGCCAATTGCTCCAAATAGATTGGCAATAAGTTCTCCATCTTCTTCTGTTGCATCTCCTCCCAAGCACATGACTTAGAATAGAAGCATATCAGAGTATATCAATATCTTGTGATATTTTTACTAACCTGACTAAAAAGAATACAACTAGAGATTTTTAACCATAACGGCTAATGTAAATTGCAGATATGTGTGAAACCTTTTGGGGCCCACCCATTAGCCAATCACTAGAAGATACTTAACATTCAATTATGCAACTTTCAGCATATCCACCAGTAAAGCAAGTATGCCATCTACATTTGTGTACAAGAAAGACTTGAAATATCACCCAAGCTGAGTTGTGCAATAGGTTTCATCCAGCAACAAATTTAACTTTTCAGGAAAATGAAGAAAATACCAAAAAAAGAATTTCAGGGAAACAGAAAAACAGCAGCAGATAGGGGTCAACACTAGATGTGATGGTAACAGACTCAATCTACCAGAGTGAGATACAGGTTCAAGTTTGAGTGCAACTAATATGCATAAAAATAGCAAAGGTTAGGTTTGTTGCCTACCAGCCCCTCAAGGGACTGTGCTTCCGGAGGACCTACGCCACACTATGATCCTTAGAAAACAGCAGCAGATCTACTGCATGAAATGTACCATCCTATGTGTAAAATAATAAATGGTAACATCTAACCTTGTGGTAACATCTAACCTTGGAATCTTTCTTTTAGAAGGAATATTACAGAATGGTATCAGAGCCAGACCTCGACCGAAAATTGTGGGACCTTGAAATTGCCTGGTGCATGTAGGCAGGCTACCATGTGGGTGAGCTCGATTTAATGGACCGATAGGCTACTGGAAGGGGCATGCAGCCCTTAAGGGGGGGTGGATTGTGATATCCTAGAATCCCACATTGCTCGGGGAGGGGAAAGTAAAAGTCCATATAAATGCTTGTGACCCCATCAAGTAACATGGCTTTTGGGGTAAAATCTAGGAACAAAATCATGAGGCCAGTGGGCCAAAATGGAAAATATCATTGCAGGTGGGATCAGGGTGTTACATCAGTTTTCTCCAAGATGTGTTTTTGGACCCCTTCCTTGGCTGATAGACATATCTGGACCCCATACAATGCCGGTCTTTGCCCATGTAAATCCTTCTTGTCTATCAACGAAGGGGAAGAAGTTCCTAGCTCTATACCCACCCTTGGTTTCCTCTGCAGATCCCATGGTGAGACCACAAATCACCTCTTGTATGGCCATCTACCAGTTAGATGTGGCAGCACTATCTCTTATCAGTTATAGTTAGGCCATGCTAGAGTCCCTTAGTTGTTTTGTTTATAGTGACAGCTCCATATATTACAGAGGAGAGGACATGTAAATTACACCTTTCTTTTCAAGGCCATAGTTAGGCATATGCTGCATATCTGGAAAGAAATGAATAGGAGGATATTTCATGATAGGATCTCTTCTATGGCAACAGTTATTCACAATATCAAGATTCAGGATCTCAGTTGCTTCCTGGGGATCAATTCATCCAAACATTAAGGGGCCATCCTTGTCGGATATCATGAGAAGTTGGCAAGATATTTGCTTCTCCCATCCACCTGTGACTCTGATCACAGTTGCTTGGTCTTCATCAAACATGGTAACCTCAAACTTAATTTTTATGGGGTTCTCCACAGGGAATCCAAGACCAGTGAGTATAGGAGGAATATACAGGAATGCTTATGGTGAACATTGTCCACACTCACTGGGCCTATGGGAGAGGAAGTATGCATTTTCGCAAAGTTACTTGCTTGGTTAAAGGGGTTGCAGATAGCCAGAAAGGAAGTTTTTATGGCATTACTGTAGAGGGAGATTGTGCCACCATCATTCATTGGATGAATAATATTGAGCAACGGTCTTTCAGATTGATGTGATGCACTTAGTCCCACAGGCAAGATCTTTGGCGCTAGATCTTTGGCCCTAGAATGAACACATTGTCCAATAAAGTGCCTAGATCAGCCAATTCACTTGCTGATCAACTGGAAACATTGGGAGCAGGAAGGATGGATACGTTTGTCAGTATGTCCCCCCAGCAAACAATTAGTTATGGGGCTTAATCAAATGGGGCCGGGGTTGTTATTTGTGAGTATTGGGCACTTGGGAGAGGAATTGAATGAACAACTCTTTACTTGATAGTTTGTTGAGGTTGACGTAGTCCAGATGTTAAGGAAAATCTGCTGTACTGTTTATTCTCATCTTCTAATGAAATTCTTCACTTCATTCCTCTCAAAAAATAATAAATGGTTAACAGAAACTATATTATCTTACTTAAAATAATTTATGTTTCATTTTCGAAGACAGTTTAACGTACTCTGTTATTTCATTTCAATTAATTGATTCAGGATCCACATCAGCCAAGGTTCTTTATCCTTAAAGTGACGCATTCTAGATTTTGTCTTGATTTGATATCTTTTTTTTGTCTTGACACACTAAGCAAAGCCCATGGGCCAAAATCCAAGACAAAGTTGCAGTATAATAGTAATCTTTTTATTGAGATCAGTCCTAAACTAGGATAAGGTAGAAATAGAGATTAGATCATTTATAATTATATTTTCTTTTTCGTTTTTTATCATTATCATTTCTTAGTTTTTATTAGGAGTAGATTTTGATCACAAGTAAAACTATTTCTATAAGGGAGGTATGTAATCTTCCTTTTCGAAAATAATAAATTAGGGTTATTTTCAACAATTATATTCAAATTAAATACCTGAGGTGAGACTCCTCTTCTTCCCCCAGATGGTAAAACTCTATTATCAACCCAACTATAGTTCAATGAGACTCCAATCTTTTCAAGATCGACTGCAAAGATCTATGATGTCTTGCATAATAAGCTTAATACAACCTAACCCTATAAATTCAGCTAAGGTCAAGTAAGTTGGTTTGGTTTGGTATGGTTGTAGGAATGCATATAAATTTGAATGATGCTCCCACAAAATAAAAGAACTTACTAAAGAGACAGCTTCACTTAGATGAACATAGTGAATTAATTTGGATAATATTAAAACAATTTAAATCATATTATAGAATTACACTCTATTTCTTTTCACCAAATTAATAGCTTATATCATAATTTTGTATATCATATGAATACAGTGTGAAGATACAGGCTCGAAGGCTCGTGTTTGAGCACTGACACTTTGCACAAAAATTCCAAGGTTAAATCTACTGTCAGTCCAACCCTCTTGAGACCCTGCTCCAACATGACATACACCGTGTTCTAGTCCTTTTATATGAAATTATGAATATGCGTATTAGTTTTCAAATTCAAGTTGGGTCAGGTTCAATAGCCTCAACCTAGCCCACCAACACCTCCCAAAGATAGATAGAATTAGTCAGGCTCAAGCTGAGGCCAGCGATTGTTGCACCTATAGATGGAACCATGAAAAGGAGGAATAGGAGGATATTCAACAAAAGATGAAGCATGCTGTTTTAGATCTATGGCATTCATTCACTTGCATCAAAACTTCCATAAGATATCCATTTAAGTAGGCTTTCTAGTTTCTAGTATTTGGGGTTTTCAATTTTGTCACAGTTTAATGTTATGTATTGCTTCACTGGTATGCTTTCTTACTTGCTGGCCATCCAGTATGCATCTCTTGTACAGAAGTTTCAACCCCTTTATATTTCAGTATAACAGAATCTTGTATTCAGCTTGTAAAAAAAAATTATATTGATTTTTCAAAAAGAGAGCCATTAAGATTCAAGTCTACCTTCACAAAAGCATATAAAAGAGGCTCAGCAGCCATATCACTGTATTAAGTTTAACTCAGAGAGTGGCAACTTCCAAACAGGTGCAACATTTGTAAGGAAGAGGAAGAAAATGTGGCTCATCTACTTGTTCATTGTAAAGGTGCCAGGAGATTGTGGAATATGTGATACATCAGATATTGGAAGTACCTTGGGTACAGCCAGAAAACTTTAGTAGCGTCCTGGAAGCATGGGGTTGGAGGAGTGGAAAGACTTGTATTGGTATGGAATATAGCTCCTGCAGCCATTTCTTGGGTCTTATGGGGTGAAAGAAATCAGAGCATCTTCAAGGATATGGAAAGGAGTTGGTCCTTGTTGGAACATGACATGCTAAGGATTATGTATAGGTGGATGTCGGTTCAACCTTCTATGGCTAGTACCATATTGGATGACTTCTTGGAGCATAATACATTTTCAGATTTGGGGGCAGCTGAGTAGTGTGAATTTTCCTTTTGTGGCTGGTTTAATCCAGGCCCCTTCTCTTATTTAGGTACACAATTTGTGTATTATGTAATCCCCTCATTCTTTTTCTCTTTTATATATAATTTCACTTGATTACCAATCAAAAAGTTTCACTCAGATTGTTTAACAAAAGCCAAGTTACATACCAAAGACAGAAGTTGAGCAAACATATTATAACATAAACAGAAACACAGTTGCATGGAATAGTCAGACTGTACACTTGGGCTAATTATAGAAACAACGGGCATAAAAAAGTCAATTTAGAAAAACATAAACAAACAAACAAATCAAATACAAGTCAAGAAAATGCTGCTACCTGATGCTGCCTCACCAACAGCAGCAGCAGTATTTGGCATCACCCTAATAAATCGACCATGACCAACCCATTCCTGAATGAAACATAAGTCATTTATGGTATAATAAAAGCAATAGAAAGTAAGAAAGCTTAACATGAAATAACACTTAAGAGCATAATTGACCTTATAGCTTAGTTCACTAATGCAATTTCCAGTACCAGTCAGGTTGGTTCTCTATGAATCAGATCATACCAGATTACTACTCAAGAAAAAGAAATAAGAGAATATCGGAAAGAAGAAGAAGAAGAAGAATACAAGAGAGGAAAATAAGAGAGAGAAGACAAAGGTACACCTTTTCTTTTTTTTTATAGTTAATAAAGGCTTCTATTGAAAAACAAGGAAAAAGATAACGGATACATGCAGTCCATGAAACAATGGAACTGGAAAAAGATAGAAAAAACACTGCTATAACCCCACTACCAAATGCCCAAACAGTAGTCACATTCCATGCACGCAACCTTACTTAATAGCAAGAGCCTTCCAATGAGTAGCTACATCTGCAGCGGACAAACCATCAAATTCCATTCTAAAACTCAACCAAGAAGATGCTAACACTATAGCCTCCTCATGCGCTACCTGAATAGGAACATGGATATCCCCAAAAAATTGTCATTCCTAGTCTTCCATACACCCCATAGAGTGGAGAAGAAAACTGTCCTAAACATCTCACATACTAAACATGTGTGAGAGAGGGAAAAACGCCATTGATAGGCAAACTGGCAAACATCTCTAGGCATTGCCCAACTAACTCCTGCCATCATAAGGAACAGGTACACCTTAAGAACTAGGTGTGCCCTCCATTACTAGGATGCTCAAAATCAGGATCATTCAGTAAAGAGAATCCAATGTGGTAAAACGGTATACATTCATGACAGAATTTTGATTTTATTTGATTGGTAATTATTTAAATATTAAAAGGACTATTTAGTAATGATATATAGAAAATGAAACAGTATTGATAGATACATAAATACATACATACACGTGTGTGTGTGGAAGCATTCAGTGTTTGACGTTTCAGCGGCACCTAAATTTCGCATTTCGCCCCCTTTCCGACATGAAACAGGGGGGCAAAACAAGCTTCCCCAGATTTCACTGAGGTGCCGGCGAAATACAACGAAATTTCGCTAGCGTGCCAGCGAAATCACGAGCAGAAGCTGATTTTGGGAAAAATCTTCCCCAAACCTCAAATTTTTTAAAATTTTTCTCAAATATCTTCTCCTTTTCTTACTCCAAATCAAGTTCCAACATGAATTAAAGCTAAAAACACTGATCTCCACCAACATTTGAGTACTTTGGAGCTTTGAAGGTTTTGAAACAAAGGTAAATGACGTTTTCCCCCTATTTAGTGTTGTAATTAGATTAAAATGTTATGATTTTTGGATATGATCTATAACAACACCCGATCTATTGATGGGTGTTGTTACTTTTTCTTTTTTTTTTACAAAAATTATAATTTTTAAAATTATTTTGCACGAAAATTCGTTTAAAATTAGAAATAAATAAATAAAATTCATATTATATGCTCAAAAATCATGTAATAATTACTATAATACCAGAATACCAATCTAATCAAAATATCTTAGGACTTAAATTAAATTTGGGTATTTAAAAAATTACTTACAGAGGTCAGTACGTAGGACGCATGTCGTAGAGGTGATATGTTCATATGCTTGAGAGACGACAACAGTAGCATTTCCAGCCTCCTAAACACCCCACTTCTTCTTGATCTTGGTAGTTTGTACTTTGTTTTTACTTTGAAATTTGTACGACTTCGTACTTTGTAGTTTGTAGTTTATAACTTTGTAGTTATACTCTTGTCTTTTGTATTTTGCATTGTGTATGTATGACTATGAGTCTATGACTTTGTTTACACTTTGTAGTGTGGTCAAATAGTTAATATTTAATAGTTGTGCTTGTATTTGTCCATAAATTAGAGATCTATGCTTCCTTATTCTTTCTATGTTTACATATAAATTGTATAAAATCATGTGTGATATGTTTTTTTTTCCCTATTTTAGTCTGTTTTTTTACATTTCGCAGGTTTTCACTGGTGTGCCACCGGCATGCCACCAATGTGCCGCCAATTTCACCAAAATTGTTTTTTTCCCCATTTCGCTGATATTCGCTGGGGTGCCGCAGTTTTTTCGTTTCATGCCCCTGGCGGCACCGAAAAGGCAATCCTTGGAAGCATCAAGCTATACTTAATCCATTGCTTTGCATAGGCAGAGCTTTAATAAATATTTTAATTATTGCATAGTACAAATAGAAAATGAAACAGTATTGATACATACATAAATATATACATATACATAAGTACATATAGATACATATACTTATATACATACATACACATGTGTGTGTGTGTGTGTGGAAGCATCAAGCTATACTTAACCCATTGCTTTGCATAGGCAGAGCTTTAATAAATGTTTTAATTATTGCATGGTACGTAGTTGCACCTAGGGTTCAAATTCAAATCATTAAAATACCAGTGACAAGATATGATCATTCAAGGTCAAATAAAGTCTCAAACAGTTCCTAATAAAGATAAAACTTCACCTATTATATTAAAGAGTCTCTACTATATCAAAAGAGTGAGGATTTCTTCAAAACCTTTCAAAGGAGTCTTGCAGACACTAACAGGAATTGGAGCAAACAACCATACAGTATTGTTATTGATGACCCCCCTTTAAAAATAATTTTTAATTTAATCATTTATATATTTGGCTCAACATATATAGCAACCTAGTATTTCTTAATATTTCAGAAAATTCTTGTAACCTCTTTTATTTTTTTTAATGTAAAAATGATTGAGCACAAGGCTTAACCTTCATAATTTGGTGCTTAGACCTTGCCCTTTGGCAGGACAGACCAGTGCTGTTAAAGAAAAGCATTGACCTGATTTTTTTAAGTCCTAGCTAATGCTTGCCCATGCAGAATCACCTATGCAATCACCTGAAAATCTATGCAACATCCTAGGTAACAAAGTGAATGCTAATGCAATCATGTGATGACCTAGTTGTGATTTTGGGCTAGTGAACATCTACCCTAATCAATTACATAATTTTGGAATTTTAATCATTGTTATTTAAGCGTGTAACTTGTTACATAAAGTAATAATATATTAAGTAATTTTTCTGATGACAGTGACTATATTAAAAATAAAGTAGAGGAATGAAAAGACAAGGAGATGTTTAAACAACAACGTCAAGGATACATCAAAGACCAAATGCAAAACACAACCAACTTAAAAAAAATGCCACAAAACAACAAATTCCTCCCACAGCACTCCCTAGCAAACCAAACAGCAAGTGCATTGGCCAACTTAGGCACATGAAACGAATGAGATATTAATCTCACACACCAACAGTCCGGATCAGATGTGAAACATGCCAAGGGCCTTCCCTACAATTCCTAATCCAATCAAGAACATGTAACAATCCAGTTCAATTGGAAGATTCCTAGGACCTCTCGACTGTGCTCTCTTCAACCCGGTGATAAGAGCCAGCTACTCGATTCTGGGAATAAATTTCACTACAAGGGGCCAAGAAGAGGAATGTACAACCAGTTCATGCTCATTTCTAAAGACCATCAAATCCCTGCTGAACCAGAGGTACTTCCTGCAGAGTTCAGCTTGGTGAACCCCGGTTCCAGCTCAAACATGCTCTTCTAGATGCAGGAGCACCGTCCTTAATCATAGGCCAGTACAACTCAGTTCCAGCCCCCACCATTGTGATATAAATCACCGGTACCTAAGATGATTAATGATCCAGGCGACTTGGCCTGTCTCACGCAGAGTACCGAGATGGAACCAGCACCACTTGAAAAATCTGAAACCCGGAACGAAACCATGGTTCAGAAACCATGGGTTTGGTTACAGAAACCACATTTGAAACCATGGTTTTGGGTTTTTGAAATCATGGTTTCAGTCTTTCAGAAACCAAATCTGAACCCATGATCTGAAATCAACCATGCCTAAATCCATGTTTCAGAAACCACCGCTTAAAACCATGGTTTCGTTTTTGATATTTTTAGATTCTAAAAGCATGGCAGCTATGGTAGTCGAAATATGATAATTTGGAAGAAGAAGGAAGAAAAAGAAAGAAGAGGAAGAAACAAGAAGAATATAGAAAAAGAAAAAGAAGAAGAAGAAAAGGAGGAGGAAGGAGGCACCTGACGTTACTGTCCTGTACCGGTGGTACGTAGGTACAAAAAACAAGTTTTTAAACCTTTACCATGACCCTCGTTGATCCACCAATTGGATCACCCTCCTCAAGAGACACCGGTACATTCCTGCTCTGCCCAAGAAATCCCACTAGATAAGGTGAGTATGGTTTAAAATATCATGCCGATGTGCTGTATCAACTAATCTAAAAAGAGAAACATATTGAGATACATATCAGATATGCATGGATAAGCATGAAAATTGATGAATACTTAAAACAGAACCTATTTGGATAAAAAAATATTAGCTAAAAATACGATAAATAAATATATTTCTTGTATAATAAACCTAAAAAAGAATATATATTTAAAGTAATTTCCCTTTTTTTCCCCTTGTTTTTTATAATTGCTTCCTAACCTCCGTCTCTCTTGCCCACATTTGATAGTTATTTATTGACTTTATTTTTTTTATTTTTTTATGAGTAACTGAATCTCATATTTCCCCAAATTTCATCTCTTCTATTATTTTCATTACTATCATAACAGACTCTGATTCTATGCATACTTCTTCTCAATATAATGCATTATCAGTAATTTTTTTTTTTTTGATGAATAATGAAACTTTCATTAGATCAAAAGGAGAGAGAGGAGCACCTCACAAGGAGTGAGAACACCCCAAAATACATGATAAAACCACAAAAAACCAAAAATAGAAGACTCTAAGGGTCCTTCATCATAATAAATTACATCAAAAAACCATCACCAAAGCAAAACTTTACTAAACTACCCCAAACTACATATCGATGAATGTCGTTCATTTCCTGATGATGTCCATAGATGTGTATGAGTCAAAATCCTTCTGCCCTGAAGCCCAAAAAGCAGATAACGATAACACCTGGTCTACCACACTAGACCTTCTCACCTTCTCGTCTTCAAAAATACACCTACTCTACACCCTCCATAATGTCCATAACATTGCAAAAAAACATCCCCTATAAAGCTTTCTCCCTAACCTACTAAATCCCAAAAATCTCCACTAAAAAGCTAACTCACGTATGGTATAAGGAAGTACCCAAGAAACATTTCCCAAATACAATAAATGCCTCCATACGTGATCAGCAACAGAGCATCTAAGCAGGAGATGATCCACCGATTCAGCCTCCTTCATACAGATCGGGCATACCTGGGGAGACAAAGCTATATGAGGCTGGCGATGCTGTAATACATCCAGTGTGTTAATCTTATAGTGCAAAACAGTCCAGACAAAAACTTTAACTTTAGAAGGAATGGCAGCTTTCCACAAAAAGGAGATGGGAAAGGCCACAGGAGGGATATTTGCTGATTTTGCCAAATGAGTGAAAAAGGAAGCAACAGTAAAACTATTACCAGAGTTAAGAGTCCAACCCCGCGTATCTGAAATGAATGAATGGGATAATGATACCTCATTGAGATTATTCAAAAGATTTGCCAACTCATCTAATTCTGCAGGACGAAGGTCACGTTTAAAATTCAGATTCCACTCGACTCCGTGAGATGATGGAGAAAGAATCTCACAAACCAAAGGATCAGGCAACACACAAACTCTATAAAGCCTAGGGTATAAAGAAGAAAGAACCTGACCCTTCCACCAAATATCAGACGAAAACCTGATGAGATTACCTGCACGCAATTTCAATTGAACGAAAGGGAAGAACGCTTCAGCAAGACGTAAGACTGCATTCCATGGACCATGCCTCCGACTTCGACCACCCGTTTTCACCTCCAATCCATTATGATGAATCCCATTAAAGTTTGCCACAACCTCATGCCATAATGTCTCCCTTTCCTCCCCAAACCGCCAACGCCACTTTCCAAGTAATGCCTTATTCCGGGAACCGAGATTTCCTAATGATAAGCCTCCATCGTTCTTATGACGACCCACCACTCTCCAATTCACAAGATAAAACCTTTTTTTCTCTCTCCCTTCCCACAAAAAATCATGATGGATTTTTTCAATTCTGCTTAACACTTTAGCTGGAGCCCTGAACAAAGACAAATAATAAGTCGGGATATTCTCTAAAGTTTTTAATTAGCGTAAGACGACCTCCAATAGACAAAAACTGTCTTTTCCAATTACCCACTCTCCTAGACACCCTATCCACTACCGGATCCCAAAAGCTAAGTAAGTTTGGTCTCCCACCCAACGGAAGGCCTAAATATTTCATAGGCAGACTTTGAAATTTACAACCGATACGAGACACAAATGCATCCATCCTTTCGTCCCCAATGTTAATACCCGCTATACTACATTTTGACATTCACAGTCAACCCTGACATAATCTCAAAAACTTTCAAAACACATTGACACCAAAAAACATTCTCCATTTTGGCTTCTAATAGTAATAGAGTGTCATCTGCGAATTGTAAGTGAGAGATCTGATTTCCACTTCTGCCAATAACGAAACCTTTAATTTTATCCATTTTCTCGCCCCAAATAAATAACCTACTTAACATCACTCACCAAAGTGAACAGGAAAGGCGACAAGGGATCACCTTGCCTAAGCCCACGACTTGACCGAAAAAAACCTCTAACCTGACCATTAAGAAGCAACGAAAACAAGATCCATCTTCGCCAACGATCTCCAAAACCTTTCCAACTTAACACTGAATCAATAAAACTCCACTCAACCTTATCATATGCTTTATCCAGATCAATTTTCCATATCAATCCCTGTTCCCCAAACCTCTTCTTGTCCTCCACACATTCGTTAGCAATAAGTACAGTGTCCAAAATTTGTCTGCCCCCTACAAATGCACTTTGATTTCTCGTAACAATCCCATCCATCACCTCCTTCAATCTCAAGGATAACACCTTGGCGACAATTTTGTAAAGACTGGTGGTAAGACTTATTGGCCTGAAATCCTTTATTTCCTCCATCCCCGTACATTTGGGAATAAGACAAATAAAAGTTGCATTCACTGCCTTATTTATACCTCCACTATTATAAAATTCCTCAAACACCAGCATCAGATCTTCTTTGACATTTGTCCAACACTCTTGAAAGAAAGCTATGGAAAAACCGTCTAGCCCTGGAGCCTTATCCCTACCCAAATCTTTTATTGCTGCGTAGATTTCCTCTAAAACAAAAGGTTTCTCCAGTGTTTCTCATTGACTTGCTTCCAACTTAGGACCCTCTAAATCCTTTAAATCAAAATTAAAAAGAGACTCAGATGAATAAAGCCTAGAAAAATGATTGATCAATTAACATGTTCATTTGACTTCTATGCACTAAAATAACATGTATTCCCACAAACGCATACAGGAAACCTTGCTTCATACTGCATGATTTACTAATTGAGTTAGGTTTTCATAATTCATCCACCAAATTTTTAAGTGGATATCATCTTAATCTAAGTTCCTCACATTTATTATATTGATAATTATCAAATTAGGATATGTTGGTACAAATGTTATTTAAAAAAAAACAGCATATCTTATTCAATTTTCCATAGACTAAAGAATCACATAAAACAAATTAACTTAGAGCATGTTGTGTAGGTAGCCACCAAATCAAGCAGGCATTTTTAGCAACTTAGGCAATAATAAATCACCCACATACTTTCACGCTTTAAAACATTGTTTCAATCATGTTAACTTAAATATAGTCTTAGTGATATATGAGATTTTAATCAAACATTGTGTCTAATAATTGGGGTCCGAACGAAGTGATGGTAGATGATATGGTATTTCCATTCCCATGGAGATATAATAACGGTATGTTATTCCGCTCCTTACATAAAACAATCAACTTTGAAAAATGAGTTGGTTAAATGTAATAACCTTGCCAAAAAGAACTAGTTCAACGATGTTTATAATTTATAAGATGGACAGAATACGTAACTAAAGAGTTTATAGGATGCCTTCCTGGCATCTCAAGAATATCTCCTTCAGAATATGACATGGAACAAAAGAAATACACATCCCTCATGTTCTGGAGTTTCAAAAAAAACAAAGTTGAATTGCAGTTCCTGTATTCTTAAAAATGCTACATTCAGTAAGAATCAAAGAGCTCTGTATCACACAAACCTGTAAATCTTTTAATTTAATTCCTGCAGCAACTGATACTAGAAGTTTCTTTTTTGAAAGAACTGGCTTCAAATGCAACACGACATCCTTAACTGAAATGTGAAAAACTCCAATTTATGACTGGATACTAGGAGAACACAATAATGAGCATAAATTATTATTCATAACAGTCATAGATGAGGAATTTTAACTTGCACTAGAACAGGAAGCAAGACCCAAAGTTTATTATCCTGATAATCAGTTAAATTTTTAAAGTAAACTACAGAGAAGAACTAAAAAATGACAACCATATGTACTTCATCTGTAATTCATGCTTTACCTTTTAACTTAAAAGACATAAAGAATATTTCCCGAATGAAAAAAATTGTGTTTCACATCCATATTTGACGTGATACACCAGTAAATAACTAAAGAGATTCAAAGCTCTCATAACTTAAGTTTTTATTACTGACAATGATGATGTCCAAAAAGTTTTAAATTGCAATGAAAGCAAGCATTTCCTTTTTATATTCAAGATATTTCTAGGAAATCTTGGCTTTTACCACAAAGTGTTCCAGAATAAGCCACTTCTAGCCAATTTTCATATCCTGCTAGATTCAAGACCAAGAAAATCATGTGAACAAGCAAAACCCAACAAATCAAAATTTTATGCGTTTATCAGTCATACAAATTTTACTTCCCTAGATAGCCAATTAGGAAAAGGTGGTCTCTATTTCCCAAGTTGCAAATAAATCTCGTAAATCTCAACAAGTGGCAATGGAATAAGACATGGAACAATTGCAGTCAGTCCAGCCTTACAAACTCTCGAAAGATCTCTCAATCCCAAATTAGACAGGCATTGATACCTTTTTAATCAAGCATGCTTGAGTTGTTTTGAAAATTTAAGAACCATCTCTTGTCCAAGAATATTTTAATTTTTTCTTCCCAAATTAGACAGCTCCTCCTTTCGTGGAAAAGTAATAAGGGGAATTCATGTGTTCAGGTATTATGGAGATTGACTCCAAGGGCTGTTCTGTGGGCTATTTGGAAGGAACGGAACAACAGAATTTTTGTGGATAAAGAAAGATCTCCGACAGCTATGTTCAAATATTCACTCAGCCTACTCCTCCATTGGGCATCTGCTATGGAGTCATGCAAGGGTCTAAATATAGAAGAAATTCTGAACTGTGATAACTTTCGTGTCCTCTAGTAGTTTATTTTAGGTGGTGTGATTGGTACACTCTTGGTGTACAGCTGTGTACCTTTTTTTATTTAGCTTTTTAATTAATATATTATCTATTACCGATCAAAAAAAACTTTTAGGAAGAAAAAAAAACGCCACTAACTTCAGCACAAAGGAGACAATAGCTTAACATTATCATAAAGTAGAATGTTAGATTTCCCACATCAACAAGTCTAGGAAAGGATCTAAGATGGATTAACAATTTTAAAAGTAATCAGAATAATACAACCATTACCAAGTGTACATATAAAAAATTTAACGGGATATGGAATACAAGGCCTGCATAAGTAAGCAATGTCTAACTTCATAATCAATGTTTGTTTTCCCAATGTACAACAGTACAAATGGGCCGGTCAAAATTTGACTAAAAACAATGCCAATCTCTATGAAAGGAAACAAAGTGTTTCTTGCCTGAACGATAATGATAAAGTAGTAAGGCAAAACAAGAAAGGAAGTCTAGCATACAAGGCACCAAGAAGGAGAAGGTTCATAGCTATCTAATGAAGAATCTAGATTCTAGATTTGGATTATAATTCTGGATCCTAAAATCCAGATTTTAATAGCTGATCTTTAGAACCTAAAATCCTAGTTGCATACGTTGGATTCTAAACATTTAATTATGACAACTAAATTATAGAATCTCATTTGGTTGACCCAACTAACGAAACAGATTTTATAATTTATAAGTTAACAATTATATAAACGTATGTATGTATAAGCGTGTGATAAGCGTGTTAAACTTAAATTAAAGGATAAGTTTTATAAGACAGCAATTAGACCAGCTATGTTGTATGGTGCAGAATGCTGGGCGACAAACAATCAACATGTTCAAAAGATGAGTATTATCGAGATGAGGATGTTTAAGATAGACTAATGGAAAAACTAAGAAAGACAAAATAAGAAATGAAAACATGCAAAAGTTGTTAGGCACAATGTTTTCAATTAAAATCGCTTTTTTTCAGCTAGCGGCACCTTTCGCAAGTGAAATGCCGTTAGCTTGTTTCGTTACTGGCACATCGAAAAGCCTTTTTTTTTTAATTTTTTTTCACGCGCACGTGCGATTCGAAACAGATGCTTTAAAGTGAGGTGCCGACAGTAATGTAGAAAACCCTTTGTTCATGCGATTTCTTCCTCAAATCTCCTCTGTTTGCTATGAAATCTGTCCTAAACTTCTTCAAATCTCAACATCTTCATTTTAGAAGCAGGCTAGACACAATTTGGAGTTCGATTGGAAGTTCTACGACATTTGTGTTCGATCATAAAGAAGGTAAACATGTTTTTCTTCTACTTTATAGGCTTAAAGGTATTAGATTGAGTTAATTTTTGGATATGTCATGCATCGGCACCCGATCTATCGATAGGTGTCGCCACCTATAAATTTTTTTATGAAAATTAATTTTTTTAATTATTTGTCACGAAAATTAATTAAAAATAGGGAAAATATAACAAAATACAACAAATAATATTATAAATTAGTAAAAATTACTATGAATGCCACATATAATTATTTGTATGAAAATTAATTTTTTTAAATTATTTGTCACAAAAATTAATTAAAAATAGGGAAAAAATTACAACAAATAATGTTATAAATTAGTAAAAATTACTATGAATGCCACCTATAATTATTTGTATGAAAATCAATTGTTTTTAATTATTTGTCACGAATATTAATTAAAAATAGGGAAAACATATAAAAATACAACAAATAATGTTATAAACTAATCTAAATTTATTTAAAAATCTGAAAAAATATATAAGAATAACAATAAGAAATTATGTTTATGATGCCTTATTAATTTGTTTTGTAATGTATCTAATATTATAAGTTTGTTTTGTAACTAAGCTGTTGTTGGTATTTTATTTGTTCGTTGTGCAGGTGATTGTTGATTGTTGGTGATTGTTACTTAGTGTATTGATCCATATGACTTTTGGTTCTGGCACTAGCAGTGGAGGTGATCAGCAGAGTTGTAGGCAGCTAGATATTGGCTAGAACCACTGTAAGAAAGTAGATGGAAAAAGAAATAAAACGGAATGCAATTATTGTGGCCAGCAATTTAAAGGTAGTGGGATTTCACGCCTGAAACAACACTTAGCACATGGCTACAAGAACGTAGTAAACTGTCCAAGAGTACCTCTAGAAATGAAAAAGCAAATGAGAGAGCATCTACATGTAGGGATGACTGGCCGCCAGAAGAAAAGGGCCATAGAGCATGAGATCAGACGCAGACTAGGGGAGCCTATACGACCACTTGCTGAGGGTGAGGATTCAGACGATGACATTGTCTACCCCACTAATATGGTGACTGAGGCAGAGAGGGCCGCATATCGAGCCAATGTTCGAGAATCTTTATAAGATGAGTACAAGAGGAGGGAGAGCCACAGATTAGGCTTTGAAATGAGTGGTTACTTTGGAGGTGACCATGCTACTGGTGCTGGAGGTTCAGGGCATAGGGCTGAGCCTGACTTAGAGCAGACACAGAGTATGAGGATGCCGGACTACCCTACAAAGCCCTCCTTATATCGTTCTTTTGGATCAAGACAGAAAAAACTTTAGGATGTTTGGAGCAAGGGATCACTGAAGTAGAGAATGGGAAAGTACATATCAAAGTTTTTCATCTGTAATCATATCCCAACAAATGCAGCAACATCTCCCAACTTCAAGAACATGGTTGACACTATTCAGGAGACGGGTCCAGGAGTCTAGCCGCCTACACTCTGTGATATTATGGGCAGATATTTGGATGAGGAAGAGAGGGAGATGAGAGATTTTATTGCATCCCTACAACCTCATTGGGAGCAGTTCGGGGTGACTATTATGTGTGATGGTTGGACAAGTCCTACTAGACTGTCCATCATCAACTTCATGGTATACTGTAGAGGCAAGATAGTATTCTTGAAGTTGATGGACGCATCATATAAAATCAAGAATACGAACTATATAACAGGACTACTTGAGAGGGTCATAGCTGATGTCAGTGCACAGTATATGGTCTAGGTTGTCACAGATAATGGAATTAACTACAAGAAGGCTGGGAAGATGCTACAGCAGAAGTATAGTATATATTGGACACCGTGTTTGCATCGACTTGATGTTGGAGTCGATTGCACAAAGGAGCACTGTAGTCAGTGTTTTACGAGATGACCGAGCCCTGACGACATTTGTCTACAACCACAACTTCGTACTGGCAAAGATGAGAAAGATATGTGGTAGAAACATAGTTCGGCCGGGTATTACCAAATTCGGCATGAACTACATTACCAAAGATAGTCTTTTGAAGCACCGGACAGGATTGAGGACACTTTTTACTAGTGAGGATTGGTCTAATTGCTCTCATAGCAGCACAGCGGCAAGCAGGAGAGTTGAGGACATTGTATTGTCTAGTTCATTTTGGGATGATGTCCGAGATGTCGTGGGATATTTGGAGCCTATATACCGTGTATTAAGGATTGTTAATACGGATGCCTATCCCACGATAGGGTCCATATATGAGTACATGAGAGTCATGAAAACCCAAATTAAGGATGCAGCTCCTCAGTCGTACAAATGGGTACACAAGATTGTTGATGCAAAATAGACCAAGACTTTGGTGCATCCCTTACATTTAGCTGATAAGTATGAATAAATTTATGTTATTTTACATTTATATAATAGTTTGTCAATTGTCAGTATACTAAAATTTTCCACTGATACAGCATACTATCTGAACCCCAAGCATCACTGCAAGCACCAACTTCGCACGCATCCTAAGTTGTGTAGCGCAGTGCACCAAGTATTTGTAAAGTTGGACCCTAATTCGGATGCAGCTAGCCAGTTCGGAAATGAGGTAGGATTAAGAATAGGATACTTATTAAATATAAGTCCACATTGTAATGACATTTTATTAAATAATAAATACTAACATTTAAGTTTGGTTTTTGCAGTTGATACCATTTAGAGATGCGTTAGGGTCATTTGGATCGATCATGGCGATTGCGTCGAGGGACAAAATGAAGCCGTGTATGTAACTTCATAACAAATAATGTCATTAGTCTTTAACTTTATGCACTTCTATTTTGATATTTTCTGATAAACTATTATTCTTTTTCATATCACAGGTGAATGGTGAGCGATGTAGGGTACGATGCACCTACTTTGGCCAAGTTAGCTGCTAGGGTCCTAGCTCAGACGACGTCTTCTTCTACGTGTGAGCGGAATTGAAGAACATTTGCTCCTATTCATACGAAGCAGAAGAACAAATTGGCATACGAAAGATTACAAAAGCTCATGATATGCCATTATAATATGAAGCTACAGACGAAGCAATTAGAGATTGAGCAACGTACTCCGCTCATCAAGGATCCTCTAGAGGTATTATTTAGCAATGAGATTGACGAGGAGGATCCATTTTCAAAGTGGGTTAGATGTACTGCTGAGATGAACCAGCCAAATGATGGACCTAGCCCAATCATCGCCCTTTTAGCTACAGATATGGGCATAGATGTCAATACTGTCATGGAGGAGGAGAGGGGAAGAAAGCGGAGACTCATTGGATCGATTGCTTAGGGTTGTTCCCCCCTCAACTTCAGCAGCCCTTGCCCCTGCCCCTGCCCCAGCCTCATCCTCGCGAGCATATGATGATGATGATGATGATGATGATGATGGTGATAGTAATGAGTCAGACGACGACGACGATAGAGGAGATGATGATGCCCAGGGCGGTGTTATCGAGCGATAGTGCCTCAGGTTTGAATCCGTTCACTGGAGAGGCAGGGTACGATCATGCCACGCAGGACCGAAACCATGGGGTTAGGAGGGGCACCAGTACGAGTGTGACACCGATACAAACATTTCAGAGGAGGGACAAAGGAAAGCAGCAGCAACGACGAGTCTTCTATAGCTCAGAGTTTTGGATCACTGGACGTTGGATCCAGTTCCTCTTATGGGGACCACTATCCACATCAGGGCTATGGACATTACTGCTCATATTATTATCGTCAGCATCTTAGCCCAGCAGAGTTGTCAGACACCAGTAGCTATGAGTCCTATCGATATCCTGACTTACAGCATATGCAGACTGCTAAATCTTTTGGGATATTTCCAGTGAACCCATATCCATATGAATACTACGCTGCGCCGAGTAGAGTGATGCCCGTTGGATACGGCATTATTGTTTATCCTCCACCACCATCGGCACCGCTTCAACCAGAGCCAGAGTCAAATATAGAGCCAAATAGCTTGTGCAGTTATTATCCTGACTTCCCTCCTGTTGGTATTATTAGACACGTCTCAAAAACAGTATGAATACCAGGTTAGGTTGTTCAAGAAAGAGTACATGTATCAAATGTCATGGAAGCAATTTTGCTACTACATCGGGGAGTAAGCAGGGTTTGAGCCTCCCATGTTTCAGTCGGGCGTCACTCCTTCCATTCTTGATGGTATGATTATTGTATTTTACTATGTATAAATTGAATGCTATGTTTGTTATTGTTTGAATCATTATTAGTTGTCAACTTGTCAGTTGCCACTTGCCCTTTAGTTTTATATTACTACGAGTCTATGAGCATGCATAATATTAGTATACTATTAACATTAATTTAGTGATTATTTGGCATATTTGCACATGTGCTTATGTTATTCATGTATTATAAACTTCTAATCATCTTATTTATCATTTTTTATGAATAATATTTGATTTTAAGCAATAAAACCAAAAAAATTAATTTCTGTCAAAATTTCGGCGGCACGCAAATTTCATCGCGTGCCATTTTTTTCAGGTAGCACCACTGATATTGAAAACCTTGGTTAGGCATAGCATTAGTTAGAAATAAAATGGAGGAGAGCGGGTTAAAATAGTTTGGTCATATTAAGTGGAGACCAAAAGATGCACCTTTAAGAAGGTATGAGAGTATGCATATTGAAGGGCCTAAGCAAGTAAGAGAAAGACCTTGAAGATGTAATTTTCAACAGAACAGGATGGAGAGACAAGATTCGTGTCGCCGACCCCACTTTGGTTGGAACTAGCTTATGGTGATGATAATATATGTATGTAAGTATAATAATAACAGACATGCCTATGTAATGTAATATAACATATTTGCTGTTTTAGAGCTAGGAACCTAGAATGCCTAATATATACTATATTATAAAGTACTATATAATTTACTATATTTAATATCTATTATAATATATATTTCTATTACATTCTTCTATATATTAATAATATATAGGATATTTTATTAAATATATAAGCATATACATGTTTTATATTATACGTGATACACTAAAAAATATACAGTAACTTTTGTGGATTCTAAGTGCTTAACTCTAGAATTTCTAAAATCCAAATATTGGATTTCGCTAAAATAATATTATATAATTTTTTATGCAGCGTATAATATAATACAAATATACAATAATATATCCCATATTTAGCAATATCTTATATACTATAATATAATAATAATAGCAATTATATATTACGTTTTATTATAACATATACAATTTATAGTATGATATTATTATTATAAAATACAAAAAAAAATGCTAAAAGTCTATTAGAATGTGTGTGTGTATGTATGTATGTATATATTTATTATATGTATGTACGTATATATATATATATATACACACACATATATAAATATACACACACACAGACAAACACATATAAATATACGAACACACATAAAGACATACATACATACATACATACATACATCTATATATATATATATATATATATATAGATTCTGATTTTGGATTCAGAATCTGACAATAAAATGCATACCATAATATTATGAGTTTTTTAAACCATATTCTACAGAATCTGGATTGTAGAATCCCTACCACATGCCTTCTAGTCCCAAGATCGTGGAAGAGTGAAAGCTGAAAACTAGATCGACAAGCTCCACCCAGCAGTCTATATATTGAGAAACAATTCACTGATCATAGGATAATCAAGTAGAACCATCACACTGGAAAAGAACCAACCAGATCATTGTATAAGCTATGTGATCTAGTTTGTGATATACTATCATGGTCCATCCTTGGGCAAATTGGAATGCATCTTTCTGTCGTGATATATGAATAGGAGAACCATCAGAGTTGGGAGCATTGTTTGAAAAGCTCAAGAATGTCAAGTTGCTTCCTGAGATTCCTGATTATTGGGTATGGTCCCTTGATTCAACTGTGTTATTCACAACAAAACCTTTTTTACAAACACATGCTTCTTGCTCAGTCCTATCCTTCACTTAATTTCTCAATTACCTATCTTAGGAAAGCCCAGTTCCTCAAACTGTCCCTCTTGGACAGCTCTTTTGGGTAGAATACATATGATGTATGTTCTACATCGTAAAATGAGAACCCGAGCACTATCACATTCTTATTCACCGCAGGTATACTAGGAAATTTAGGATGGATCTTTTGCAGGTTTTATCAGTAGCTTCCCAAGAACCCTTGGGATCACCAAAATCAGTAGAGGTTTCCATTCCTTGGCAGGAAAGGACTATACTATTTTGTGTTTCATTTGGAAATCAATGAATAAGTGTATATTTGAAGACGTACATACCCAGGTTTCTAGCACTCATGATACTATACTGGTGTCTGTACCTTTATTGGTAGTGTCCAAGGACAAGCTTAAGGGCTTAGGGAAGGTTGATTGATCTTTTGAGAGCATGGTCAACTGTGGCAACAATCCATAATAAGGGGATGCTGGTATAATCTTCCTGCCATTCTAGATTGGATGGATTGGTAGTAAGAAGATGCAAAAATTACTGTTGTGCAGTTTTTCCAGCTTTGCTACCCATTCCTCATGGGTTGATTGTAACCTCCCTGGAGAGGATCAGCAGTAGGGAGATGTATAGATTACTGTTGTGCAGTTTTTGTCTTTCTTCTCATCTTACTACCCATCACTCATGGGTAGATTGTATCCCAAATTGTGTTTGTTCTTTATTAATATAATCTCCTTTCTTAGTTATCACAAAAGACCTATGTGATCAAAAGGCAAAATAGAACAAGTGTACTAATACAACTGAAATCAAATATAAGGATTTCATATCCAATTTTTCAACAGTGAGACAAACATATCATAACAAAAAATCTGCAACCATAATTGAATGCTATGTTAATATAAAGATTATAGAATTTTCCGCAAAAAGTTACCATAAAGAATAAAGATACAAAGAGGCTCGCAGAAAATAAAAATGTGGGAACTAAAACTTCAATGGCAAAGGCTGAGATGCATAGCAATTACCAATCTGAGGCTTAACTGAGAAAATGACAACATCGCTGTTATCCGCTACCTGCTCGCAGCAGGAAACAACGTGAAAATTTCATGAAAAATAGTTGTTAAATATAAAAATAAAATAAGAGAAAGAAAATTCGTTTGAATCCCAAGCATTTGACGATTCATTTGACATCTGGGAGATTCCATGAAAGATAGGAAAATCGGGGATCTATGTATCCCAGCTGCTTAAAAAAGGTAAAAATAAATAGTAAAAGATCAAAGAAAAACTTGGCGAGAACAAAAATATCGAAAACAAAAAATGATGAATATAAAAGAGATCGTTATACGAATTGCAACGAAATGGAGAGAAGAACCCATCTAAAACGAAAAGTCAATCAAACCGAGGCGAATCGAGATACCTCCTGATTGTTGTCGAAGACCTTAACGCCAAGCGATGAAAAAACATCTCTGCGGACCAAACTAGAGTGAGAAGTTCGAATTCTTGAAGCAGGCAAGACGCCCGATTTCACAACTCCTCTGGCAATACTCTCAGCCATATTCCCAGCTCCTATAAACCCTAATTTGAATGTATCAGTCGGAATCGGAACCGCCATTGCGCAGAGCTTTAGGTGAAACTACTACTCTGCTTGCAAATCCAGAGATCTCTGGTTGAAACCGAGTAGGGTTTACCAGGCTCAAGCACATGTAACCGGAGGACCGTTTTCGGAGGGAAAAGGGTACATTTGTCGTTTCGTAGCTTCAGAGGTTCTTCCAATTGGGAAAATTATGAAAAAGTGATGCTTTACAGCGCTTATTAGAAAAACATGCCACAAAGATGTCTAATTATAAAAACATGCCACTTTTGAGAAATAATTATGGAGAAGGGCCATTCTACATTTACCCATTTTTGAATGCCCAAAATACCCCTGAATAAAAGGGGGGAAAGAGAGGGAACTCCTCGCTGTTTCTCTCTTCTCTTCTGTGAAGAATACCAGGGATCGACGAATAGCTGACCCCATTTTCTTCCTCTCTTCGCTGGTGAATCTCCTCCGCTCACGTTTTCTCTCTCTCCACCGACAAAGTGCATGTTCCCCATTTTCCTTCTCCAAAGAACCCAAATTTGGACCCTATGGCGTCGATGAACGACCCCTGCAATATCTCCCCCTTTTCTTCCTCTCTTTTGCTGCCGACGAACGACCCTTGCCTTTCCCTCTCCTTCCGCATTCTCCTTCCCCATTTCCCTGTTCATCTCCCTCTCTCTGCCCCTCCGCCGGCGACCAACCATTCGGTTTGCCCTCTCCTCCCCTATTCTGTTCGCCCTCTCCTCCTCCACTCTGTTTGCTCTTTTTCTCCCCCTCCCTTGTTCATTCTACCTCTTTAATCAAAACCCCTTGCAATTTTTCACACATTGAGCCATCCACCAGTGTTGCTGCCGTGGGGAGTGTTGGTGTCGGCGACGTTGTGGAGAGGTAAAGTTGTTTGTGAAGTGAACACAGCAAATATCAAATTATAACCCCAAATCACTGCCCAGGAACTCTAAACTCAGTAAATCAAAAATCATCAGTTTTGCCGTTTGTTTTCTTGAGCTCTTTGTTGTCTTGGTTATCTTCCTTGTAATTCTTGCTTCTTGATTGAAATTCTATGCATCTAAGTCTTGAGTTTTGAAGCAACTACATTAATTGCATAAAAATTTTTTCGATTGAAACCAATAATTACAGTACAAGTAATGGATGATGTGTGGGCACTCCACAAAAGAATATCCCATTTTCTTGTCATTCAAGTTTAAAATCATATTTTGTGTGTGAATGTTATGTGCCTTAGGCATGGATTCTGCACGGGATCATGAGCGCCCAGATGATGTCACTGACGTGGCAAGTGATATAGATCCGATAAGGCATTCCATTGCATTCTTTCTTTTATTTTGCAGATTCTTCTATACATATGCTTTCATCAATATGTTTTCATTGTCGTAGGTGTTACGAGTTCATATTGTTCGTATGATCGGATTTGCATGTGACTTCACACGTCATTGTACTGCCTTTGCAGCCTCTTTAAGCCCCTCCTAGCCACATCCACCTCCAGATGTCGAGCCAAACCATCCTCGTTGTGATGATGTGCCTTCTCCACCATCTCCAGATGCCGAGCCGGACCATCCTTGTTGTGATGATGTGCCTCCTTTCTATCCTCCAAATGCTGATGGCACGACTCCTTTTGTTGGAAGTCTACCACGCGATGGACCCTGCGACTACATCTGACGGTCCAAGTACTATGCAGTCCCATTCCAGAGGTAGAGGAAAGCGAATAAAACACATTGGACACAAATTGCGGTCACCTTTCGTCGGGGAGCATAGATTTCCCCCATTAAAGGAAGCAGAGTCATCGGCGTGGATGTATGCCATGACAAAGGGGTCGTCGATGTAAGTATATATCTTCTGTGATTGACACTAATTAAGAAATTTACACCATTCAATATTGGGTTCATTGTTGGTTGTTTTTTTTTTTTTTTTTTTTGCCTTACAAGTGGAAATGATGCAGGGAAAAACTTGTTGATTTCGGTGTTTACTATGCGACTCGACACGAGCTAGCTGCTCTTTTTGCACGACGAAGGGTTACCGACCTGGTAAGTTTTTTGTATTAAAAATTGTATCATTTGTTTTAGGTTACAATGGTACTTGGATTACTTTTCTCACTAAAGTGATTGTTGAATAGGTTATTCACATGTATGTGATTGCCCTTGTCAAATCTATGCGGGAACATGCATCAACTAGCCGTCGTTACTATATTTCACCCTACACATGTGTACGTATACAGGATTATACATTAAGACGCTTATAATAAATAATTATCAATGCATATGGAGTACTGTAGAAGACTAATATATTATACTTGTGACTTACAGGATTCGATCCTAAAAGGAACTTTGAGTGTAGAAGATGGTATACAAAGGCATTTTACACGAGATGTTCTAGGATTTAGTTTGCTTTGATGTCATATGATATGATAAACTTCAAATATTTTATTACTCTCTCGTAGATAATAATCAACGCCTTGTATACCTTGTATTGTCATTTGATAGGTTTTCCTACCGATCTTGAAAAGGGCCCATTGGTTCCTTGTTGTCTTGAACATGAAGGAGAAGCGGGTCGAAGTGCTAGACTCGCTACCGAAGAATCGGCCTAATGATTATCATGCTGTATCAGTGAAATTGGTATGCAAAGAATTATATAGTGTCAATGTATTATATAGTTTGATCTTGAATGGTACAATTGTCATTGCAAACAAAGTTTTTTGTTGCTATCTTTGAGGAACTTAAACCTGGTTGTGACAAGAGAGTGAAGGAGTGGCCACTCCAACCTGTGTCCGTGCCCTGTCAAGGTAGTAGGTAAGTTCCCATCTTCTACACTCATATGTTACCATAAGTTACATGAGCATACATGTGATATTGGATAATGCCCTTACGTTGCTTACTTGGTTATCTCGATTGACTCCCAATAACACACGTATTTTCCAGTTATTTGCCATGTCTACCTTGTTTTGATGCCTTCCATTTGTTGTGTAGTGATGATTATGGTTTATTTGTAATGAAGTTCATGGAATATTGGGATGGGCAGCAATTGTCAACTAGGTTTGGGCAAGCAAGTATATATTTTCGTATGCAACTTGATGTGGTTAAGACTTACACATTTTTTTATAGCAAGTGTTTCATTTAAATTGTAACAAGAAAATATTGGACACTTTCGGAAGCAATTGGTAGCATACCTGATGCTCCACCCTGCAAACGAAATCAAGTACCGTACTAATTTACATTCCTTCTCAGGTTCTATTGGAGAAGGTAATGCTATAATGGCAGAATTATGCACTCCTGTCACTAAAATGAGCGAAGCTGGATCCTCTGACTTTTCATCTTTGAAGGTAGAGGGAAATTCTTTTCTATGATACTGTAGATCTGTAACAATGATGACTACTCTTGGAATGTGATGTACAGGTTGATTTGGTTGGCTTTTGGTTAATTTGATGAATATTTCTCTCCTCCATGTGCTAAGATCAGTTAATGTCTTGGCATATTAACCAAAAATTTGGTTGTTAGGGAACTCCATTCACTACAACTTGACGTTGGATATGTTGGCTTATTCTGACTGGGCTTTCTTTGTGATTCTATTTTGCTTTTCTTAATGAATGAAGCTTGAGACATTCATGTAGTTATTTCGTACTCCTTGTCTTATCAAACTATGTCATCTAATTTTCATGGCTGTTTGTGTCAATTTATTCATCAATTTAACACGAAGATTTTGATATTTTAATCATGTTAAAGCCAAGAATGATTCAGCTTGTTACGCTCGAGTCCCTCGTATGCTATGCTCGAGTCCCATGTATCCTACGCTCGAGTTCCTCATTTGCTATGCTCGAGTCCCATGTCCATAAAATACCTTGAGTCCCATATTGATGCACTTGAGTCCTACGTAAAATAGCTCGAGTCCCACGTATCCTTAGCTCGAGTCCCGCATATTCTAAGCTCGAGTCCCACGTATCCTTAGCTCGAGTCCCACGTAAAATAGCTCGAGTCCCACGTATCCTTACCTCGAGTCCCATCAATCCTTAGCTCGAGTCCGTAGTAACATGGGTCAAGTCCCATCATACATCAAGTACACTCCAGTCCTTAGTAAAAATGGGTCAAGTCCCATCATACGTCAAGTACGCTCACATCCCCTAATACAACCAATGTGTTTCACGTGGGCCTGACTTCCGAATTGTGTATAAATACAATTGTTTCAAGGGAGTCAAGTGTGCGCTTCACGCTTTGCGAAGGAAGAATGGAAGTTACGCCAAAGGCTACTGATCCTGACGCTCGAGTCCCATGTCCATGCGGGAAAGGGATGCTTAAAAGAAAACTCTCACACACCTCGCGTAATTCAGGGCGCTATTTTTTCACTTGTCCATCGTCTGTAAGTATGCACTTTACAAATCTGGCCATTCAACTATTATAAGACTGTCTACATTGAATGCATTATTTCTTACAGGGCAATGGTGGAAATGGATGTAGGTATTTTGTTTGGTGCGATGAGTTATTTCTGTGCGAATGTGGGAGGGAACCATGCCGTGTGTTAACCGCAAAAACTCCAACAAACAAAGGGAGAAGATTTTACCGGTGTCCTTTTGAAGTATGTGTGGAGTTGTATAGCATTCGAATACATTCCTCGGCCATGTGTCCTATTTTGCAAAATAGGGACTTCCTAATTGAGCTTCATGTCATTGTATTTTCAGGGCGAACAAAGCTGCCATTTCTTCTCCTGGTTGAACAGAGGTGGAGTAGAAAAGGGTGAATTGTCGAATTCAAGCGATGCAGAAAACATTGAACAAGGCAGCCAAAAGCATGGGAAGTAGAACGAGCAGTACTACAAGAAGAGCGTGACCATACGAGACAAATGTCTGACATATACTGTGAGTTGCTTCACGACATTGACAAAGTTAAACTGGACGAATGAGTTGGTTTACCGGTGATTAAGATGAATGTTTGGTGGAGTTATCGTTGTGTTTTGGTTAAAAAGTACTACTAATATTACACTTATGTCTTTTAATTGCAATACTGTAGTGTTTGGTGGAGTTCCCACCTTGAATGCAAAATATCCTCCTGCATTCACCTGCACTTCTTCATCACACCCAAACATCCCTCTTAGGATCCTAACTCATGAAGAACAATGATAGTGTTCCATCATTTGGTAGACCACATGCAACAATGAGTTCCCTGGAATAAACCAATTTGCATTACAAATTGTTAAAAAATATGACCATATGCTTAACCACATTGGAAGGCTTCCAACATTCAATGTAGATCCAGTACCCATCACATGTTAAGGTTTACCCACATTCACAAAATGAAAACAACAGATCCACGAAAACAAAATAAAAAATACTCATTCAATCAATCAAAAACATGAAATTTGCATTGAATGTCGGCCATGTGTCCTTTCTCTTGGCCGTTCTTCTTAGATCTCTTCAATCTCTCCATCATCTCCTTTCTTCCAATATGCCACCAACTTCACCAATGCTCCGATGCTTTTGATGAAATCGCATTACTTGTCGCATTGAACAATTGACCTCAAATATTGATGCATGCCTGCATGAAATGTATGTACAACTTTTTATCCCTTGGAAGAATGATGTACTCCTTCAACTGTGTCAATATGTCTTCCACGGTGTACTCTCTCTGCCAATTGGCCAGCATCCCAAACTTCTTGCCTTCTACCTGTGGACTCAGAACTTGCCAGCCAATGCAAAGTTTCAAGAAAAAAAAGAACCAAGGAGCACATAGAAAAGAAATCCAGAAAACTAGTGCCCATGATGATAATAAAAGTACATCTAACATCTAGTGCTAAGAACCAAGATCAGTATCTCCTTCTTGGCCAATTGATGTACTTTTACTCTCATGCAAAAAACACAAAATAATTGATGGACTTTTATAAGTGTGGCCCATCCCAATTGAGTTAGAATCATAGATTTGCAACCAGCCAGCCTTGCAGAGACCTTATCATTCAGCTCATTACAATCTTTTACTAATGGCTTTCTATGTAACACTAGAATGCCCAAGTACCTAATATGATCATTGGAATTACTAATATTGAACATATGCCGAATAGCTATCTACTGTTGTTTATTGAAATCCTTACATAATAAAATAGAAGACTTCTAAAAATTGATTTCTTACCCAAATTCTGCACAAAACTTGAAATTAAGTCTACACTAACGTCTATTCAAGAAGCATCGGCGCAAATGTATGATAGTGCTCTGTCACAAAAAGAAACTTTTCTACAGCAGGAATATGATCGATTGCTCACTCAACTTGCAGCCGAAGCTAATTTCTAATAATCAAAGCCACATCATTAGCCAGGTACCTTCTCCTATGGAAATATAGAAAGTGGTTAGTAAAATGCCTCCCTATAAATGCCCAAGCCGTGATGGTTTTCTGGGAATCTTCAATTAGAATTTCTGGAATATCAATTGATCAAAGGTTACTCAGCAAAAGGTTCACATTGGTTTCTTCATCATTAAGGTTCACAGTGATGATAAAAAAGTTCAGTTTTTATCTTAGATGTGAAGCCAATGCATACAAATAATTGACAAAATTGATTTACATTTGTGTGAATCAGGAGGTTTTTTATGTGCTTCAGATTTGTGTGACCCAATAGCATAACATTTCAAGCCAAGCTTTTAGTGATCTAAATCTAAATTAAGAGAATCCCTTAGCCCACTAAAAAAAACAAAGCATGAGCCAATACAACCAAACGAAAAAATAAAATGGATTTACACATGTCCCTTACATGAGTCCGCACATTGATCTCTTTTCTTCCTCATTTTGCAGCTGCACCTGCATTTACAGATTTCACATTGTCTTAAGTAAGCATAAAGTACAAAGAAGAAACAATAACAGCAAGCACATGTTAAGTATTTATACAATTCTATTGCAAGTCTGGAATCTACAAGACTTGGTTTTCGGAAACAGGTCCAGGGCGAGTCATACCATCTTGTCCACCCATTTGGGATACATAAGCGATGGCCATCTCGTACTTGTCCTGCATCATGCGCAACGATGCACGCGTGCGATCCAATGCTTATTGGGATACCTAACAATAAAGTATTCATAATTTAGAACATTGTAAAACATATCAACAACGCCGATGACTCACATAGGGAGTGACAAGTCTTACCGGATCAATCCCTGGAATAGGTCCTTCATCAACATCTCTAACTCTTTCCTCAGCACGCACCGTGAGTGGCACCACCTGCATCGATTACACTATATTAATAACCCATCCATAGTAGACCATGTAGAAATTGAATGGGCATAGAAAATTATGTTTTACCTCCCCATTGCCATAGCCGCCCGCTAATTTTTCAGCCTTCTCCCGTGACTTCACATGATCGTCGTCCCACCACCCCAGACATGGTGTTGGACGACTTGATTCAATATCACCAAGCCATACAACTTCATAGTAGAAAAGCTGAAACGTTAAGAAAAATCAAGGACACCATGATGTTTTCAACATATACTTGTCGCATTGAACCAATACAACCAAACACAAAAACAAATCAGGGACGAACATACCTGTAAAAATAGGAGGCATCCACCAATGTTGGATTTTTTCTTCTCTCGATATATCACAATTTCTTTAAACAACACATCAAGTACAAAGCAGCCCAATTGTACTGCCCAGCCCTACTAATATTAGCTATGACATGCAGAAAATGAAGCTTCACATGCGAGTTTGAACCTGGGCATAACAGAGATCCCACAAGAAATAGTACAAATGCCTATTGGAAGGCATGACCAGACCCTAGAGTGCCCAGTCTAGACTCTATATCATTTAGTGCTATACCATGCCTATCAAAAGTAAAGCTTGCACGAAGCTGGGCAAGCTGCTCACTGGGACCATCTATGACAACCGCGAGGCCTTCGCTCCTAAGGCCCAAGATGGTACTTATAGTGGCAGGGGTAATGGGGACAATTGAGGGACCAATCCTCAAACTACGACTTTGTACATCGATGTGGTCCACTAACCAAGTGCAAAGCTTCACACAAAGTGATGTATAGCGCATCTGGAGAAGAGAACCAAATCCTATCTCAACAACTACACGTCGCTGGTCCTCGTCAAGCGAAGTCACAAAATGCACAAATCGCTTTGGGGAGCATCTTGTTCCCAAAGCGGCCTACACTTAGATAAACGTGTGTTAGTATAACGCAAGTGCAAACAAAACATTGATAATGTTCAAGAAATCATATTATACCTTTCCTCGTATTTTTCCTGTTGGAGGAGGAGCCTCTGCCAACCACTTTGTCATTCGTTCATTGTATATGTCTTTATACTTCTGCTTTGCAGTATCATCCATCGCTTTCCATAGGCCTTGTGCCTCTTGTGTGATCTACAAAATAGTGATGCGACGGCATTTGTTATGATTGAAACTGTATACATTATCAACTGATATAAAGTGCTTTAACCAACTCACGGTAGTGACATTTATGGAAGACCTACTAGCCCGGCACGTTTGAAGGTACTCATTCCTATAAGAAGTAAGTGTGCGCACCTAAACCTCGCCTAGATCGCACACCGGGCGCACTTTTCGTGCGTGCCTCGGGACATTCAGAGTCGCCACTGCCTGAGAGGTGCAGGTAGACACGGTTTTGCCCTATCCGGGTCTAAGTCTGGTCTGCGGCTTATTAGAGATCTAATTAAGTCCTCGGTTACGTCCGGGGAAGCCTTAAGACACCCCGGCCCGCCCTGTCAGTTTGACGGGTCCCTCGGGTCTCCCTGGTTTTTGAGTCAATTTCACCCTTTTCCTAGACCAGCATGCTACCTTGTTAGGTCTGGCGGGGCCCTCTGGAGGTGTGGGTCCCTTTTTATTTGATTTTACCTTTTTATTTATTTAAGTGGAGTGGGTCGGACCCGGGTCCTGTTGAAAGACCCGTGGGTTGCCATGGTTGGGCCATGGGCCCAGTTGGGTTATTGGGTAACCCATTTGGTTATTTACTTGAACTATTTACAGATGCAATGGGCTTAGTGGGCTTGGATTTGGCCCATTAGCCAAGGGTCAAAGGGCCTGGGCCTGTTTATTGAAAACAGGCCTGGTATAGGCCAGTCAAAGGTGGACCACTCATGTGGGCCAAAAGGAGGTCTTGGTGGGCCCATTTGGGCCCATGGTCCAAAAATGGGCTTAAGATAGCCCAAGTTGTTAAAAGGGCCGGTTCAGGTTGGAATAGATCCAACCAGGCCGAAAAATTACATTTTTTATATTACTTTTACATTAGCCCGTATTTTCTAGACGGTCCCCCGTCGCCCGTAGATGAAATCTGGTTTGCCTTGCCCGTGAAGCAAACACGGTCCAGACTGGACCGTTCTGAGTTTACGGGCGCCTCCAGCTTTGCATATTTGGTGCCGGCTCTTCCTAGGATCAGTTCCGTGGCCTTCTCAGGTGTTCCAGAGACCTCTGTTAGGCTTCTGGGTTCCTTCAAGATGCTGCATTGGCTTCATTAGGCTTTCAAAGCCACTTTTCTTCTCTTTTCATATTCTTTGGGTCTTGTGCTTCTTTCCCCTTTTTTATTTGTTCAACCAACCACAATCCTCATTCAAGAGAGGGGAGGGGATATTACAAAGATTCATGCATCTTCAAGTCATGTTAAAGAACAAAGTGGATCATTAAGTTTGTTGATTAAAGTATCCTTTAGACACTTTCTTCCTCTCTTTTCTGTAATGACCCACTCTTTATTATCATCTTCTCATGATACTCAAAAACAGCAAGTGAGTTAGTAGCACAGTAAAAAAATTGTTAAAGAGAGACAATTCACATGTATATATATTGAAAAAGAAGATGTTAAAAGGGTTACCACAATGTTATTTCTTTAATTTGACGATGTAGTGGTTTTCGGAAGATTCCGGCAGCGCTTCCGCGTTCTCCAAATTTTGTTAGGATGAAATGGGAAGAGCTTGGTTAAGGTGGATGGGTTTAAGACCAAATTGAAGAGGATTTGGGCATGGTTTTGGGGTAGTTTAGGAGTATAGGGGTAATTTGGGGATTAAAAAAGGTTTAGGTTTTGGGATGGTGGAATTCGGGCAGGGTTTTGGGTATGGAGAGCTCCTGGAAGAAGAGAGTTTCAGCCAGGAAGAAGGCTTGTTGAAATGAGGGGGGTGGCCTCTCTATTTATAGGCAAAATTTTCGTGCCCGTATTTGAAATACGGGCATGCCTTGCCCGTACTTAAAGTACGGGCGTGCCTTGCCCGTAATTCAAATACGGGCAAAAAACGCACATTTGTAAATCTCGCAAAATCGGCCGTACGGGACGCGTGTCTCGCCGTACAGCGACGCGTGTCTTCTTCCAGAAGCTTGCCCATATTTGAAATACGGGCATGCTCTGCCCGTAATTGAAATACGGTCCAGTGTCTTTGATTTCAAACCGGCTCGGAACCACCTATCCATTGGGATCAAGTTTTGTAGTTGAATTGGGGTCGAGCAAAAAGTCAACTTTTCGCTCCCCAAAAGTTTGACCAGCTCATATCTTTTTCATCTGGACTCCGATTCCAGCAAATCCAGTTGCGTTGGAATCGTGTCGAAATGCTCTTTTCACTGAGATGAAATTTGATGGCCAAATTTACTTGAATCAAAAAGTCAAATTTTGACCTCCTCAGGGTTTGACTTTTAGTTTGACTTTTCATTTTTCTTTATTTTGGGGGTGCAAAAATCAGGTGCTAACAGTAAGCATAACATTAGAAATCCCCCAACTTCGGGTTTGGAGAGTAAAAAAACAATGCTTTATGCATTATACTTCATCACCTAAATATGAGGAACACGTTGGTAGGACGCGATGGGCAACTAGAAGAACTAGCTCCCACGACATTCTTCCTGTTCTTACCCATTTTTTAGCTGCAACTAACTAAATTGAGGCTCACGAATAATAAAACCAGAGAAGGTTAGTATTAATTACATGCCTTGTAAGATTACAAACACAAACACTCATAGTAAGGCAACATTACAACTATCCAAAGTCATAATAAACACAACAAAATGTTTCACAATGCCACTTAAAAACAACCAACAACAAAGTAAATATGTTTCATAACCAACATGTTTCACAATGTTACTAACACTACTATGTGGCAAAACACTTTTTCATAAAACAGTAATTAAAATAATCGTGGGGTTCATCAAATGTTGCCACATACTACGACCCCCACCAGAACACATCGAGTCAACCTGCAAATTAGACGTCGATAAGTCGAAGTTAATTACAACAAGAACTTAGATGCATGAATAGATGTAAGGTGGACTACAGCAACCTGCACATTAAACCATGCCAGTCTCTATATTGTTTCTCTGCAACTTGCTCGGTTGTGTCCAACACCCTTGCATCTGGAACAATGAACCTGTCACTTGTCTTGAAATTGCGATTCAATGCGCTTCTGCTTACGGCGCCCTAGATGTCTTGTTGTCTTCGGTGGGAACGAGATAGATGGGATTTCACTTGAATCTGCTATGGACACCACGTCAATGTCTTGAACCATGGGGAAGTCAAGTGTTGGCATAGCATGCATCAATTCGTCGTATATCAACCCTTGCGTTGCCTTGTGGTAGCATAGGTCGACAAAGTCATACACATTGAGTCTTACCAAGTTCAGGACGGCACATAAGTGTGCACAAGGAATGCCCACCATCTGCCACTGTTTGCACGTACACTCACGACGGGTTAAATGCACCATAATATGTCTCATCACCTCTAACTTCATATTCGTGTTGCCCACATTGAATGACACCTAGCCCCAATGCTCTAGTGAGATTCTCCTGAATCTTGGCATCAATTCGACCACCGACATTGGACGTCCACGTGTCAATACAACTTTTCTTCCTCACCAATAGCTCTGTTAGCTTCACTCGATGTGCATCAATAAACCGCATTACAGGCAATTTCCTTTTTTCCACCATCCAAGCATTGAATGACTCCGCTAAATTTGAATTCAGCTTATCCCACCGTTTCATAGGGAACAATGAATTAGCCCAATGTTCAGGTCCATTTCTCCTCACCCAGTTAGCTAGGTCAGGTGCATATTCATGCATGGCAGCCAATGCCTTATCGTAGTCCTGAGGGAGCCTTGCGTAAGCAATATCATCAAGTAACCGTAAGGCAAATTTCTTTCCCTCCCTCAAATGAAAGGATCCGACGAATTTACTAAAGTTTTCCTTCAGATGGCGAAGACAATGAGAGTGGTTCCTAGCGCCAAAGGTAGCACTTACTACAATTATAATGCTTTGATTTCTATCACTTACAATGACTAAATCCTCCATGCTACCTATGGATGACTTAAGAAGTTGTAGAAACCACATCCAATCCTCATTATTCTCAACACTAACAATTGCAAAGGCAACTGGAAACATGCCGTTATCAGCAACGAGGGATGTAGCAGAAAGCAAAGTGCCCTGGTATGGCCGGCTAAGATGACTTCCATCAATAAACAGCAGTGGTCTGCAACCGACCGCAAATCCCCTCAACGAACAACCATAAGTAATAAACAATTGCTTAAATTTTCCATCTACAGTTGCTGACCAACTGGCCACTGTGCCAGGATTAGTCTCTTGCAGTCGTTCACACATCCATGGGATGAACTTATAAGACTCCTCCACATTACCATATATCCTCTGTTTCGCCTTTTTCTTGCTCCTCCAACATTGATGATATGTCAATGGCATTGCATGATCATGATAAAAGTTCTTGCCAATTTGTCGTGGCAAGTAACTTGGAGTGTTCCTAATTGTCTTCTCAATCTCGATTGAAAGCCACTTCGTTCTCACAAACGGTTTCATAGACAATTGGTCTTGGGCTGAGTGTCTATGCTCCTTCTCAAACTTCATCACCCTCATAAAACTCGTATCCCTCACACGTCTTGCAGTTACTTTCCAAGGACAATCCGTGCTTGCACAACAGACACTAATGTATGATGGACAATTTTTTTCATCACATATTCAAACCTGTTAGCAATGGCATGCTTGTACACTGCTTCTCTAAACTCCTCAGGGGTCTTAAATATCTGGTCGACCTCAGTAATTGCATCCTGCCATAGGCTAGATACAAGCGGACCTCTGCTGAATTCAGCGCAACTTTCAAGAGGCGGACTCTCCCGATCCTCTACTTCATCGTCATTGCATGGAAGTACAGAGTGACCACTTAAAGGTACACACGTCCTGAAATTATAAAATATATGACTATCACTACAGGAAATATAACGGAAACGTAATCCCATGTACGGTTAATGAAAATTACCTCCGACAAGTGTCTCGTTCTTTTGATGATCCTTCATCATCATAGACATAAATGTTGGTGGCACCCTCGTTGTAGTGAAATAGATACGATAACACATCTTGATCAGTGAGTGCCAGTAGAATGCTCTTGTCAAACTTGACTGAGTACTTCATACTTACACTCACCGGGGATATATTCAATAACCGACAAACCGCTTCAACTACCTCAGTATAATTCATGTTGTTATTTAGATCCATACCCTTACTACGTCCCCCACTATACCCCAATGACCCATCTTCCTTGATGATTACTTGTCCTCCAATGTGATAAAAAAAAGAATAGAATCGTTGTTGACATTGGGCACTGTCCACCGAATTGAATTCAATTCTTCATATCAAAATATTATGGAAAAAATCTAATTTGAAATATTACAACATACTAAAATAAATATGGCTCACAAGACAAGAATACATAGATAGATCAGGTATATCAGTCAATTCCCCTGAAATTAATTGAAGATAGATGTTGGGGAACACTTTATACTAAAAAAAAATTGTAAATGAAAAAAAAAAGGTAATGCTTTAGACTAACACCATGGTCTGACCTTCACAGTAGTTAGGATGCATTCACCTGGAGGCACCTTGGCACCTTTGCCTTCATTTACAAAGATTACATCTTCAAAATACTTCAAGAAGACTCAGAATGTCAAAAATATACTTCAGAAGCACTTCTATTCCAATATAATTAACACTTAATGGATCTCTTCTTATCCTAATAACCACCAATCAATATATCCTGATTATGGGAATGCCTACTAAAACTCAACATTAACCAAAACCTAGTGAATCAATAATCGAAGAAGGCAATTGACACAAGTTTTTTCTACCAAAGCAACACTAACCACCGTCTACATTAAGACAACCCACAAAAATCTCCACAACAACAACGATTAGAACTTCTTAACATCATGTACAAACTACAATGACCAAATAATTCACTGACAAATGAACAAAAAAAATTGAGACCTGTGAGCTTCTCATTAAATTGCCCATTTCAACTGAGACCTATGAGCTTCTCATTAAAGCAGTCACAGAGTAGAACACAGAAACACCCTTAAACAGAAGATTTCTAAACACCCAATGTCATCACTCCTTCCATGAGTTTCCTTCTTATGTTTTGGTGATTTCTCAGAGTGCATAAGCGCTTCGATCTCATCTTTTGCCCTTTCAATTAAATTGGGTGCTTTTACATCTTTTTCTATCAGAAAAAAATCAAATGAGATAACTACAACTTTCGGGTTCCAATCTTCAATAAAGCAATAAACGAACCCAAAGTCTGATCAAAAAGAAAATTTTTCCCAGAAGAAATTGGGGAAAAAAAGGAACCTCAACAAACCAAAAGGTAACTGAGGGTTTTAAGGCTTAAGTAACACAGGAGGAGGAAAAATTCTCGTAAAGATCAAGAGCACGAAATTAGAGCATTAACCGAAACAGAGAAAAGAAATGTTAAAAGGAACAAAGAACACAAAGCATAGCCAACAGTTGATTGGCCTAAAATCCCCAACAATTCATTTATACCATTAAGGGAACCCCATAGATTTTCATCATAAATTTGTTGTCCCAAAAACCCTTCCATTCGTGTACAAGTCATGCATTTACAGATTTCAACAATGTCGTTAACAACTTATTTGTGTGCCAAGGAAGAGAATGAACAATACCTCAAAATGGTACTGCAAGCTGGACAACGACGGCGAGCTAGGGGACGGCGGCGACCTAGGGCACGACGGTGGCAAGCTATGTCATGACGACGGCGAGCTATGGGGCTTGCAAGCTGGAGACGAACCAGCACAATGGATATTCCCTCCCCTTCCATTGGTGTAATGAGAGACGGAGAGATTGATGGAAAGCTTTCTGTCACCGGCAATGGTGCCTCTACATCTGGTTCGTTGAAGAAGGAGAGGGATTTTGGGGAAGAAGGAGTGGGATTTTGGGGGAAGGAGAGGGAAATCACGTGTTTCCCTCTCTTGCCCCCTATTTTAATGAAGGGCATTCTTGCCATTTTTCAAAAACCAAATGTGCAATGACCCTTCATCCCAATTAAGGCTATAAAGCGGCATGTTTTTATAATTTCCCAACTTAGTGGCACGTTTTTATAATAATGGTTGTAAAGTAGCACTTTTTCATAATTTTCCCTCCAAATTTTAAGGCGTGTTTGCAAAAGAATTTCGGTTGGAATCTAAATTCTGAAATTGGGCTATAGAATTATAAATTTAAGATTAAATTATAGTTATCTCCCTTCTAGTTCTCACAACTACGCAACCTCCCCTAATGTTTTTGAAATGACATTAATCTCCCTCATCAGATTTCTAAAATGCAATTTGACTATCTCATCCCTTATCAGTTTCTTATTTGAAAGAATAAAAACTTTAAATTTAAATAATAAATCAACTATGAATTTTAAATTAATTATTACAACCTTTAAACTCTAAAATATCATTTTTATTATAAAAAATCTCAAATCTTAAAATTTTTGTACTTAAAGAATTGGAAATTTGTTAAAAAAAATTCAAATGCAAATTTGTTAAAAAAATTCAAATTTTAATAACGCCTGTACAAATGAAGGGGTATGAAATACAATACAAAACTCAAGGGGAAGTTCGTGTCATCTTGAAGGTGCTGCCAGCTTAGGCAGTAAAGCCTCAGTTTGTCATATCCAAGGCCTAGGATCAAATCCTGCCTTCAACCCCCAGACCCCCTTCACTATACTTACCTTCCAAAAAAAAAAAGAAGTTAGTGTCATCTTAGAAATCTCAAGGGAGATTTTGTAGTTTTCAAAAACTAGAAGGGAGCTAACAAAATGGGTGTTTGGTTTTTCCCATTTGAGTTATAAAAATGCACTAAAAAGAGAAACTATTTTAGATTTTGAAAACTTTAGGCCTTGGTTGGCATTCATTCTAAATCTGAGTTTGAAAGATTTGCAGAGAATATGAGTTTGAAGTTTGGTGACCAACTATTCATTCATTTAGAGGTTTAATTAAAAAAGTTTTCATAAATAACAAGCATGTCCTTGTCATGTAAAGGAGTTTCTAAAACCAGTTTCACATATATCCTTAAGAATTTATATATATTACAAGTATGCCATCGCACTTTTGCAAATCCCATTTTGAAAGTCCAAAAAAAGTGTTGGGATGATTCTTCTTTGTAACGTATAATCTAAAACTCATTCCCCAAATGAAACTAAAGACCCGTTTAACCACTCAACGGATTCCAACCCACCCTAGAACTCCTTACAAATCGTGGAATAAATTCCCAAAAAGAAAGCTAAATGACTCCTTATTTTGCAAAAGTATGGTAGGAAACTTGTAATATTTGAAAAATATATTTAGAAATTTGTTTTAGAGACTTCATTACATAACAAGGATAGACTTAGTTATTTATGGAAAATCCTTTTAAGTTAGAATAATGGCAAATTTGTAATATTTGTAACCTCTACTAGAATGAAAGTAGGGTTACCAAGGCACTATTTGGTATGGCTTTTAAAAGTTACTTTTCAACTTTTAAAAGTAAAAAAAAAAAAGTTAACCTACAATGAAAAAAGCTAGTTTGGTATTTAAAGTAACCTACAAGAAGGTAAAAAGTCAAAATGTTTGAAAATTTGATAAGATGGAATAAAAAAACAACTTTTTAACATTTCAAAAGTATTTTTAAATAAAATTTCTTTTTGCTGGTTTTGTCCTGTAATAGGATTTGAGGAGGATGGGCATGACGTGTTAGCTTCACATAACAAAAAAGGACATTGAAGCATTGCATGATTGACTTGCTTCTGAAAGTGAATTGCTTTTAAAAAGCATTCTAGTTAATGACGTGTTAGTTGTTTTTTTAATTTTTTTTTTGGTGATTTCCTTGCAAAGTTGCAATGCATTGATTTTATATATTTTTCAGAGAACTCATTTGCTCGTTTTGTCATTTAGTCGGATTCGAAGACAAAGGTTAATGAGGTGTTGGGTTGTAGCAAAGAAAATTAAATTGAACATTGAAGCATTGAATGATGTGTTGGTCTAAGTCATGCTCGTTTGTCTTATGGTGGTTTTTAATTTTGATTTAAATGATGTGTTGGTCAATGCTTCAATAATATTTTGGTTTTGGTTTAAAAAAATTTTGGTTTTGTTCTTTTGACAAGATGAATAGGTCGTCCTTGGGGTTTTCACATTGATGACTCTTTAACCCAAATCAATGTTTTTAATAAATTTTATTTATCATCAATATAAATACAATTTTTATCTATATGTTGTCACAATTAAATAACATAATCTTCTTTGGAATAGAGTTAGTTTTATTTGATAGTCTTAAGTTCATATTAATGATAGATTCAATTTATTTTATTATTATCCATTATTCATAAATTATTGATTGTTGATAAATTTCATTTATGGAATGGGCATGTATTCTATGAGGTGAATTATTTGTACAAAATCAAGTAAAGTATTGTTTGCCCAATTGTACAAACATAGTTCAAAGTATCATATCGACGTGCCGTATTGGACAATCCAAAAATGAAAATGTATCGAGGATACGCACTAAAATGGTGGATACATAGAACAAAACCTATCTAGATATATAGAAAGATAAGTTAAAAATATTTCAAATAAACATGTTTCTAGCATTATAGGGCTACACAAAGAGTATCCATACATTATAGAAGCAAATAGGCATATTCGAAAATGAATGATAATTATAGTAAAAACTATAAAAGGCTAGATAAACCAATGAATAAGTTTAGAAAATTCATTCATGTAATGTAAGCAACACACTAAGTCATTAACACTTAAAACATCAAAATTAACAATACATAACTGTCATAACATAACATTCCTCATAATTCATTACATACAAATATTTGATTCCAAAATCCAAACATGCAAAGCTACTCCATGGTCCCCATCTTCAATGCCAGAAGGAGTGACGTACAGGTTCATCTTCAGCTTCTTCATAATCGGCCAATGGCACGTTATGCATGCGCTGAACATGTTGACAATAAGAAGCCAATCCATATAATTTTGATACCATGCCTCATACTCCCTTCTAAATTGCTCATACTATGCTGAAGTAGGCCCATGGTAACCTCCAACATTTCCACCATAGTGACCATACTGATCCATCTGCTGCCCATAAGATGATGATCCCTCCTAGCCATGCCCATAGCCTATATGCTCATAACCATATCCATAACTAAGTTGATAAGATAATCCCCCTGGCCATAACCATAATAATACGAAGAAGACGACCTCTCCTGATCGTACCCAAAAGATGATGACCTCAACCTTGGATGTGGTCCACCTCCAAATATGCCTGAAAGACCAACATTAATCAAGTCTATTCCTTGTGTAATAGCATCTAAACCATGTCCACGTGGCCTCATCACATCATCGTGTCTTGATCCTGGTACTGGATGGTCCCCACGTCGTCTCCAATGGTGAAGATTATGAACAGAAAGAGGATGTGCCCCATGGCCATTACCACGATCATACTGCTACTCTTGCTCCTTAGCCTCCTCTGTAATATGAATACCACCGCCATAGCCACTACCAGTACCACCCTGTGGTGGACTTTGTGGTGATGAAGGACTCTCACGACATCCAACATCATCATCGTCATCATCTCCATCATCGTCGTCGTCGTCGTCGTCCTCGGCACCATCATCAGGAGGATCACGGCCCACTCCAGTACTACTTTTGCTCATCCCAGCACGACTTCTCCCTGCAGCTCCTGTATTTCCTCCTCCCTCATCATCACTAAATCTGTTGACAAAGTTTGTCACATAGCTACTTGGTCTGGTAGGCCTCCCCTCATCATCTAATTCATCAAGCACTACCTCCTCTATATTATCCAACCACTTCGTGAGAAGCTCATCTTCATCAAAATAAATATGTGTGTAAGGTCAATCGGCCTAAACTCACCCTCTCCCCTTCTGCTTTGCTTTTGAAGATGTCGTATCTTTAGCCTGATGTTGTAGTGCACAAAAACCAGCTTCTCCAACTTTGCATAATTGAAACGGTTTTGCACTTTAGTGTGGATGAGAGAAAATTGCTCCAGTTTCTTTCACATCCACTGGATGAAGTTGTTTGTGATAAAAGTCTTAATGCAATTCTTCTCAAATTTGGTGCATCGGTTCCATACAAGAACCACCACTCAACTGCAGAAATAACCAAAAAAAGAAAAATGAATCCCTCCCACATAAAAATTATACAATTTACTTGAACAATGAAAATAAGTACTTTCATTGTTTAATTTCTATTACCTGGCTCACATGTAGTTATTGCCCTAATAGCAGCTGGATCTCCAAAGCCCTACATAGCATCTCTAAATAGTTTTTCCTATTAAAAAAAACATTGTTAGTGATTGTCCATTACAAAAAACAATAAGAAGTCAATTCTTAAAATTCCTAATTCCTAAATCACCTCACTAAGCGCTGTATCGGCTCGCTCTGGATCCCTTTCCAATCTCAACATCACCCTTCTAAATGAACTTACTAATTCCGTATCAATTCCAAGATTTTCAGTGTAATGATACGCCGGGTGGAGGTAAAATGCTGAATGAATAAAAAAATTTAGTAACTTAATTGCTTCATCTTCATAATGTGTAATAATCAAGATAGGAAGTTGACAATTGACAACAAATTTACGTTTATTACCTACACGATGGATGTCTTGAATGAGTTGCTTGTTACATCTTTTATCAATAATTGCACAATACATCTGGTGATGATCAGGAGCAGCTTCAGCAATAGCAAGCTTAGACCTTCTAATAGCTTCATACAGATAACCCATTGTGGCTTGCTTCTCTCTATCCATAACTTTCAACACCTTCGCAATAGGATCATGTATTTTAGCTACCAATCGTCCATTCTTCCAAAAATTGTTACTTAGAACAATATCCTCAACCTTTTTTCCAATAACATCCCGTCTAGGTCGACATTCTTGCCACTTATCTGATAAAAACATTCTTCTCAATCCAGCCTTCTTAGACATAATACTATTAATTGCAATAAAATTTGTGGCAAATCTTGTAATGCCGGCCTAAGCAAGTCCCCTTTGGTGTGTTCTCTCATGAGGCTAAGTACCCAGTTGTGATTATAAATAAAGTTTGTTAATCTCCTTGTTTTTTTAATCACACCTTTCACCATCTTTTTCTCACCAAAATCATGGAACATAAGATCAATATAATGTGCCGCACACGGGGTCTAGTACAGATATTTCTTTTTCTCCATCAACAACTCTCCTGCTTTCTTGTATGAAGATTGGTTGTCAGTAACAATCTACACAATGTATTTTTCACCAATCTCCTCTATAACCTCGTCCATCAATTTGAACAAATACTAATGGTCCTTGATTTTATCATAAGCATTAACAGACTTGTGAAAAATTGTTCTTCCATCAGAATAGACCAAAAAGTTAATGATTGATAGCCTAGTAGGTCTGTATCTCATCCATCTCCGTATCCAATATAGGGCTTGTGATCTCATATGGAGTGGAACCTTTAATCCCTGGTCCAGCCCTAGCGATCTCATCAATCATCGTCTGATAGTAGGAGTTATTTACAGCATTTGGAGGGATAATAAACCACCTACCAATCGCTTGCTTTACATTCTTCGCCCATTTTCCTGGATGCCAAGCATCCTTCAACCTACTTTGCTTTGCATTTCTATTTCGATATATTGAAGGATCCACCTCCTCTATAGTAGATCCCCTTGACTTCTTTCTTAGCTGCTTTGGCCTCCCAACCATTTTGTCAAAAGCTTCTCTGACACTTGTACTGCGCTTCAAATCACCTCCTTGACGACGCCCCCAAAACTAGCTTTACCTGGCATGCAACCAATATCTACAGAATCCACACTTCTTCTTCTTCCTCCTTGCTCTCTGTAATGAATGTCTTCAATTGATCTTCTCATTGCTTCATCAACATGTTCTCTCTCCTCTTGTGTCATAACATCTTCTCGATCATCATCATCATCCACACAGATGCACTTACCCCTATCCATCTGTGCTGCCCTCTCAGCTAACCTATCTCTCAAAGCATCCCTCTCTATGGTAATGTCCTCTTCCTTCCTTGCAGCTCTAAGATGCTCACTCATAGCCCTGGAAACTTCTACAGGACAGTTGTAGCACTTTTTTACATTAGGATTCCCACCAGCAAGATGATACTTCAATCTAGTAACTCCACCCCTTCTAAGTTCCTTCTGACAATATTTGCATTTTGTAATCAATCTATTTCCTTCAATCATCTCTCCGTATTGCCAACTGATGTCTTGCCCTTTCCGTTGTTGCGTTTTAGGTGCCATATCTACAAAATAATTGAAATTATACCAACAAGCATGTAAATGGCATCACCAACCTCTCTTAGGAAAAAAAAAAAGTGGAACCTAAACATCAAATTTAATAAAAAATATAATATTTTTTCCCATATTTTTAATTAATATTCTGCAAAAAAAATTATTAAAAATAATTTTATTGATGAAAAAGTGCAAGAATCATAGGGGTGATAGATCAGCCCTATCTGCATCTCATATAAAAAATTGAAAACAAACCGTTAAGTTTTATATAATTTTTTCAAAAAAAAAGGGATTTCCGTAACTTTTTTTCATATTGCAAAAAATTTTGATTTTTTATTCAAAAACACTATTTCGATCTATGGATTTCACTTGAAATTGATAGATTCATACAAAACATTGTCAAACCATGCTTAAATATGAAAAAATAATGATTTAGATTGAAAAAATTGAAAATCTAAAATACCTTTCAAAACTATAGACGATTTTGATTTTTGTTACTTGATTTGTTCTTTGAAGTTGTTTTGCAAAAATTGTAGTACTAATTTGGTCGAAAATAGGTAGATTGCAAAAATTGTAGTACGGATTTTGGAATGGGTTTTTCAGTAAAGAGTTATCTTCAATCTTCTAAAATTCCGTTTTCACGTTTTTTACCCTTCTTATCGATTGTATCGAGTGATATAGTCGATAAGAGGTTGATACAACCTGTCGGCACGATACACGATATGTACGCGCAATACGAAACGATATTTGAAACCATGGGTACAAGATCTCATTTTATTTTAGATTGCAAATAATTAACTACATAATTATGCTATCTTGGAAGGAATGATTTGTGCATTAAAATTTTATTCCAAAAGGAATAATTTTAATGACACTGCTAGTTCATTCATAGAAATTAATATTGGAGAGAACAATTTGTGTGTCAAAATTTTATTCCTAAAGGAATATTTTTTAATGACACTGTGTTTATCTGCAGAATTTAATATTATAAGGAATACTTGTATGTTAGAATCCTCCCAAAGGTTGGATCTTAGTGATACGATAATTTATCCATTATGATTGAATTCTAATTATTTTTTTTCTTTTATGTGTTTAATTCAAAGCATTAATGTAATGAAATTGTAACTCCTTGCAGTAGTTATACCCGTTTTGTTGTATTCTAAGGCTTCTTCTATTCCTATTCTGAATTGGACCAATTTTTTTTGTATAGGTAGAAAGGGTTAAATTCACCATAGGAGTCTTTGACCTAGACTTATCACTTTTGACTCCAAAACCAACTCCTGTGACTTAGATTAGTAGTAAGGATGAAAAATACCACCTTAAGGCTTGGGAGAGATCAAATAGGTTAAACCTCATATTCATCAAGTTGACTATAGCTTTAAATACTGAGAACTCACTTCCTGGCACTAAAGATGCTGAGACTTTTTTAAATAAATGTTGAGGAAAGATTTCGTTTTGTAGACAAGTCATTAAAAGGGACTTTATTAGCTACACTTATCACCATGAAATATGATGGAGCTAAGGGTATGGAGGAACATATTCTTGAAATGACAAACATTGCTGCCAAACTTGAAACTCTAGGAATGAAAGTAGAGGAGTCCTTTATTATACAATTCATCCTAAACACATTGCCACCTTAGTATGATCCATTCCAGTTGCATTATATGTAAGACCCCGAATTTTTGTATAATAATTAGGGCATAAATAAATAAATAAAAGAAAATTTTCGAAGGAAAACAACCTAGGAGGGTAAAAAGGGTATTTTGGTAAATTTTAAAAGGGCAAATTTATGAATTAAATAATTAAATAACTAATAGAATTAGAAATAGAAGAATAAAAATTTATTGGGTTAGGTTTGAAGTTTAATAGTAATAAATAAAGCGTAAAAGATAGAGAAAGGGCAATTAGGTAATTATGATTAATTAGTATCCTTCATTTGAAGAAAAAGCAACTTAATAGGGTGTTTAGGTAATATTCAGTAATAAATATATAATATGCATGAAATTAGTTAGAAAAAAGAGTTTAGATAGTAAGGGGTAAAGTGCTAAAAGAAAAATTAGAAGGGGGAGAAAAAGTTGGAATTAAATTAGAAGGTGTTTAATCCTAATTGAACCTCTCTAGGGTTAGTCTATTTAAAGGAGGACATTAGGGCTAGTCTAGGGTTTCTTTAATTCAAAGTTAGTAGAGGAGAAATGAGAGAAAAAGGGGAAGAATTCGTGTGAAGAAAAATAAGAAAAGAGAGGGAAGAAGGGAGGAAGTTGCTGCTGCAGAGACCTCCGACCAGCAAGAATCAAACTTAGATCGGGGAAAATCCAACCGTCGGATCGATCTCAAATTCGGAGGTTTTGTGCATGACTGGTAAAACTACAATTTGAACGGTGGAGATCTGGTTTGGAGAACTCTAAGTGGGTGCGAAAAATATCAGAAGTCGGATTTGATTCGGGATTTCGAGAGAAGATGGATTTAGCATATTGAGGCAAGTAGCAATCCCTTGAAAACTGGAGGAACTACATGGTTTCAGTATTTTTGATTTATTATTGTTCGGTTTGATTAGTCAAAAATGAATTTACATGGATTCGTTTGGTTTTATTGATGAGTTTTGTGTTCTTGAAGAAATTCATAAAAGTATCTTGGAATAAAGATTTGATTTAGTAGATGATCATAGAATGACAATTAATTGATACAAATAAATTTAGAGTTCTGTAGGTATGATTTATAATACAAAGAAATTAATTTAGAACAATTAGATCCGAAGAAATAATCCAAAAATCAGTAAATTATGAAAGCTGTGAAATCTGCCGTAATTGCACTGGCGCCTAGCAGGTCGTCTAGGCGACTTGGCTGGGCGGCCTGTATATAATTCTCAAAATTTAGGGATTTTAGTACAAGGTGTAATAATTTTTCTAGTAATTTAATTATTGTAACACCTTTATAAGGGTAAAATTCAAGTATAGAAATTTACTAAATTTAATTTGGTACCAAAACGAATAAATTGGGTCAATGAATACAAGTGGGTAGATAATGAGTCATGATTTTGGAAATGGGGATTTGGACTAAGTTAAACTAGTTTTCATGGATTGGAATTGTCTTTTAAACTTCATTATAGGTCTGTGGAATGTGCTGGAATTGGAAAATAACAGACATTATAAAAATTGATACAATAGGTTGTAATTATAGAGACTTGAACCTTAATAAGGGGATAATTAAGGAAATTTTAGGCAAGTCATAAAGTACCTTGCTTGTGCTAAAAAATATGAATATTAATTTGTTTGGAATTTTAATAATTATGTTTTCCGCTGTGTTTATGCTTATGAATTCTATTTTGGATATTACTTTGAGGTTGAGTGTGTTTTCTTGCAAAAAGGTTTGATTTAAGGATTTATTCAAGGTTTTAGGTGTATATCTTTAAAGAGCTTGACTTTGAGATTAGTGACTGAATTTATTCTTCTTTCTATTACGGTTGAGTGACACTGCTTCCTGTGGTTGAGTTGATACTAACTTTTACGGCAGAGATGGATAATCCTCTATTGTAGAGATGTGTAATCCTCTACGGTAAAGATGTGTAATCCTTTACGGTAAAAGTGTGTATTCCTCCTACAGTAGAAGTGTGTTTTCTCCCGTGTTAAAGATGCAATTACTACGTGTTTTATTAATTTCTGGTATATGTCTAGCAAGCATAGCTGAATATGGATCCATAGAATCAGCTAGATAGCGAAGAAGTATTTATTTTGGGTTGTGTTGTAAAATCCCGAATTGTTAATAACATTAAAAATATTAGATTTTTGTTGTTAATTAGTTTAATTAATGGAAAATCTTAGAAATAGAGAAAAGGGAATTATTTAGAGAAAAATACTTAAAAGAAAGTAATATAGGAAAAATTCTTAAAAGGGGCAAATCCATTAATTTAGTTTCGTTAGTGGGGTTGGTGGTTTGATATTGTAGCAAGCAAGGGTATATTGGGGATTCGAGACATTAGGCATGGAAGCGAGATAAATTAAAGTTAGTAATGTGCCGATTTTAATTAGAATTATTATGCTGTTTGAGTTCAGTCGTTTTAAATAAAAATAATTATATATGTGGGTGATTAGGTGGAGAATCAATTCAGTAGATCAAAGGGTTGGGAAAGATGCGCATGTAGGGAGATGCGTGGGCGAGCAAGCAGCGAACCATGAGTTGGGTACGACGAGTATAAATACTCACCGTATTTCAGAGCGTAGGTTTTGGCACACTTTGAACTCGAGGGAAATTGTGGTTGGAGTTTTAGGGATTTTGGAGAAGAGCAGATGTGTGGTTTCCTGCCTATCAGCGAGTGTTCAGAAACCATCTTACGAACAGAGAAGAAACTGGGTGGAGATCGATATTTGAACTTTCGGTTCTAGGAGTTGCAATTGAAGGGATTTGAGCGTATAACAGGTAAGTAGCACTGGTTTTTCTTTCGATTTTTGTACCAAATGCATGAGCTTAATCGAGATTTGTAAAACCCCAGTTTTTAGTAAGAATTTAATTAAAAGATTAACTAGTAGATGTAATTTAAATAAATTGTGAGTAGAGATTTCAGCCATTAGGTAGCAACGAATAGGTTGAATTTTTATTAAGTGAATATTAAATTTAAAAAGTTGTAGTGGTTAGAAATTATAAGTAAATATTTAATGTTATCCTCAACTTCAGGGGAGGGTAAATATGAAATTTCAAGGGTTAAGTTAAGGTGAGTATAAATAAATTAGGTCAAGGGTAGGGTTCCGCGAAGCCTATAAATAGATTACTAGGTTGAGAATTTTGGGTGGAGAGAAAGAAGCCGAAGGCTGAGTTAGATGAGAATAAAAACCTAGAGGCTACCTTGGACCTGGGTCATCAGCCGTTATATTTTTCCGGAGGAGATTATCAACAGATTGGAAGCTAGAAGAAAAGTCTTCAATAACAGGTGAGTAGCATCGTTTTAATCCGGTGTTTTGGTTTTGATCTCTAAGTTTAGCCGTGAAGCATGGTTTCTGAATAACATAGTCTTCGAGCGTGGATTTTTGGTGAGTTTAGAGTCGTGATATAACGTTTGTTTAGATTAAATTCGAATCATGTTTAAACGTGTTCTGGGGATGGTAGGAACATAGAAAAGTTGTTACAGAGGGCAAAAACTTGGTCAGTCATGGAGTTCTAGAGATAACAGAGAGTCGAAAATCGGGAGTTGGGTTCGCCGAGTTGCCGCCGACTTATCTACTTCAGCGGTAGCTAAGTGCGAGTACGGTTTTGGTTCCGCCGAGTTGGCGCCGATCTTGCGCCAAGTGTTTTAAGTCGGCGCGAGTGATTTTTGGGTTACCGCTGAGTTGGGGCTGACCTTGCGCCAAGCGCCAGAGGTCAGCGCACCCAATAAAATTCTAGATTGAGTGTGACTGACCCATCTAAACCAAATTTTGAGACTTTGAGGCTTCAACCTCTTATCCAAATATTAGAATAGGATAATAAAAATTATTTTGTTGGCTTAAAAACATCCAAAGGTCTTTTAGTCAAGTTGGTAGGATGGTTAGGTCTCCGAAAGTGAAGTTCTAATAACTGTGGGGAGTCCAATTTCTATATTGACACCATGATGTAGTAAATTTTATTCTATCCATGTTATAGCTATTTTCCAGTATATTGGATTTGTTGATTTGAGTTTACATGTTTTCCAAGTATTGGTCGTAATTGAAAATTTATCTTGGTGTGAGTAAATGGATTTTACTATCAGTGGGACATGTGCTTTGGGTTGAAATATTTACTGAGATATCATTAGTTGCTGTTATGGTCCGGAGTGACTTGTGTTGAGCTGTATTGTGTTATACATGATGATGGAAATGTTTGGTTTAATGTGATGTCAGTGTTGAGTTTATGCGATGGTTTTTCTGTTTTGGTTTAGCTTGTCCTGGATCCTTACTTAAGCTTAGTAATGTGATGGTATTGTTTGTTGGTGTAATTGCATGGCCTTGTGTGTTGCCACGACCGGTGTAGAGCATCCAGAAACCCTGAGTAGGCCTGGTTGTAAATGCCGAAACCCTGAGTAGGCCGGCATTGGATGACGAAACCCTGAGTAGGCCGTCATTTCAGAGTATCCGAAACCCTGAGTTGGCCGGAACTGTGTACATAGAGGTGTGGAGGTCTACTTGGCATGTTAATTAACCAATTAAACAATGGGCATAACATTGACCTTTCATTGATTAATTGGCATTGTAGTTATTGTTGTGGAAATTGTGATTCGAACTTGGGATCTACAATTCTGAATTACCTTTATCGATTTATTGTGTTCGTTATTTATCGTGGCATGTTTTAATAGCCGATGATAATTATTTCCGCAAGCATATGCTACTCGCTGAGATATTCGTATCTCATTCCGTCGTTTTTATGTTGTTTTTCAAATACTCTTGGAGAGCTCGATACTTGCGGGTAGATAATTAGTCGTGTGAGTTATTTCAGTTGGGTTTTATTTTAGCACATCCTTTTATATAGTTTTATATTCATGTTTTCCTTCACTCTGATGTTGCGATCCTGTGTTACATATTAACCTCTGGAGACGAGTTATGGGTTTTCTACGTAACTCGGATCTGGGGCGTTACAAGATTTGAGTGTAATTGTATTATCATTGACCGAGAATTGTTTTACGAGTAAATTTGGATTTGAAGCATGATCTTAGTAGAAATAATTTCGATTTGGTTTTAAATGACTGATAGAGATGTATGGAGTATGGATTAGCTGTTGTAGAGGGTTAATTTTAGGTCAGTCTTGGTTAGATTGAAATAACAGTGAGCAAAAACATGTATCGGGAAATCAAGGGGGTATCCACTGGGCTGCTGCCAACCTTTTTCCCCTTAGCGGCAACTTGGCGCATATCGATTTTTGGGTCCGCTGACCTGGTTCCAACTGAGCCGAAGTCAGCGCACCCTCTCTTTTCCAGGGAATGTGTGAATGCCCATTTTGAACCCATTTTTTATACTTTGAGGCTTAAACCCTTAGCCAAAAACTAGATTAGTATGTTAGAAGTATTTTAATCTGCCCCAAACATTCGGAGATCTTTGGGTAAATTAGTGGTGGGTTTTATGAGTTTCCAAAGTGATATTCGAAGGACTGTTGTAGTCTTATTACTGTTCTTGATACCTGAGTTAGTATTATAGTTCTATCCACGCTTTACCAATATTTTTTTGGTTTGTGAACATGGTTTAACTTGAGTTTTAATGGATTGCAAGGTGTCGAACCGGATTATAAAAATTGTCTTTGTGTGAGTAAATGATTATATTATTGGTATGGATTTGTGTTTTTGGGTTAGAATGTTTACTGAAGTTCCATGAGTATGTTTCTGGTCCGGAGTGACCTGTGCTGAGATGTATTGTATTATACATGACGATGGCAATGGTTGGTCTAATATGTTGATAGTGGTGAGTTTATGCGATTGTTTTCTATTTTGAGTTTAGCTTCACCTGGATCCAGAGTCTAAGCTTAGTAATGTGATGTATATGCTTTGTTGATATAATGGCATGGCCATGGAGTGTTGCCACGACCGGCGTAGAGCAACCAGAAACCCTGAGTAGGCTTGGTTGTCAATGCCGATACCTGGAGTAGGCCGGCATTGGATGACGAAACCCTGAGTAGGCCGTCAGCCGAAACTGTGTACATGGAGGTGTGGATGTCGCTCTGGCATGTTGATTAACCAATCTAAGTAACTACATGACATTGACCAATGTTGGTATTTGATTTTGTTTGACATAATATGTTTTATTCGCTGGTTTATTGGTGTGGAATAGCCCAGGATAAAATACTCTATTGGTGCGGAGTAGCCCATGATAAAATACTCTATTGGTGCGGAGTAGCCCATGATAAACACTCCAGTATTTCGAAACCTTAGGTGGTTTGAAAAATTATGATTTCATCGATGTATGGTTACCTGGTTATATGTGATTTCATGGCTATATTCAAGCTTTGATACCGATGTTATTAATTGGGTTTTTATAATGGTTTTCAGTGTTTCTATCGATTGAATTGTTGCAATGTTGTCGGATTACTCGAATTAGATATGTTATCGTCACTGTATATGTTTTGTAACCGTGGCATGTTTTAGAACTAAACTAAATGGTTTTGTGCATGGATGTACTGCTCACTGTGATATTCGTATCTCATTCCGTATTGTTTTGTTTTGTTTTCAGCTGCTCCTGGAGAGGATACTTGCGGGTAGTTACTTGGTCATGTGAGTTTATTTCAGTTTGGGTTTATTTTAGCGCACTCTGTTATATAGTTATTGTTGTATTCATGTTTTTCCTTCACTCTGATATTGCGATCCTGTGTTATATGTTAACCTTCGGAGATGAGTTATGGTTTTTCTCTACGTAACTCGGATTCGGGGCGTTACATGTGTACTCCCATTTGCGAACGCATTTCCTTTGCAAGTTAGTTTGCTCTGGAAGGTCCCATATCTGTAGGGTCATTTCGAGCCTTGCTGGTGATTCCTATACATGAGAATCAGCGGCCATCTCCATGTATTGATTTAGGGGCTGCATGCTGGTGGTTCATGCCAATTTTATGAGTTCGTGCGCAATAAGTCGATGACTACGACTCTTACTATTAGAATAAAATGCAATGTTCCAATTGCGCTCTAAATAAATAGATTCTTATTGTGAACTTATTTGTTTAAATTGAAATAAAATGTCATGTTCCAATTACACTCTGATATAAATATTAATTTTAAATTCCGCAATAATTTTAGATTGTTTTGACCCCATTTTACAATAACACTTCGGGTTTGGTGGTTGAACTGGATTTGGGGCGTTACAGTAGTACTTCGGATTCGGGTTGGGTGCCTCTTTTGTATTGACCCGGATTCGGGGCATTACATTATAATTCTATTAAAAAAATGGAATGTGAATGAGTTGCACAACAAAAATACTAACCTTTACCGACGGTCAATGACCACCGTAAATGCAAAAAGACTGTCGCTAGAAGCTACAGTTCCGACAGTTGTCCGCCGTTTGAAAGGACCGTCACTGAATCTTTTGACAGCGGCCTCTAATAATTTTAGCAGCGGTTTTATGACCACCACACAATGTTGCGTTTTTTAAAAAAAATTTTTTATTAGTGCACACCCCCTGCCCCTGCTCCCTGCCCACTGTGACCTGCCCCCTGCCCGTGCCACATGCCCCCTGCCCTTCCCCCTCACCCCAACCGCCCTCCTCTCCCTCCCTCCCTCGCTCTTGCTCTCTCTCTCTCTCTCTCTCTCTCTCTCTCTCCACACCCACCTACCCCTGCTTATTAAAAATTTTACAAAATATGAAGGCACATTTTGATCCTGCGCACACAAGCAATACTAGAGAAGATGGGGATACAAATGCTCATATAAAACATCGTAAAGCTTCCATGTATTGACTTGGAAACTAATTCAGGTCTTGATCTCCAACTCATTAATTATTTCACAAATTGCTGATATGTATAAGATCGAATAACATATGACTTGTAGATACAACAGATTACTTGATTGAAATTTTGTTGCAGCTTCTCATTTGTGAAATTAAGCTCAAAATTGCAGAGATGAGAAAAGTCATGTGAGATGTACTGCCCAACCCATAAGATGTAAGCAATGTCTTCAAAATATAGATTAAATATTTTTTTTCTCTAACAAGTTGTTACCTTACCAGTGAAACAAGTGGGAGTATGTTGTCTTTGCTAAACTATTCCTACCAACTTTTGGACTGAGAGGATCAAGACTTCTCTTAATAAGTTTCTTCTGGGGTGATCATCACACGTTTACATAAAGCATCTTCCAAGGCCTCCACACCTAAATAACTATGCTCACTTAGAACAATACTTCACTTTAGTATTCATGAAATTTTCTATTGTTTTCTTTCCTTTACAATGATAAGCATTATTGCCTATCTTTCTTTCATTTCCATCGCCTTTACAAGTTTACAAAGATGCCTACTATGATATCCAAGTAACATTAGTATCCCTACTACCTATGGATCATCTAGATTATGAAGTAATGGAATGAATTTTGTCTTCAAAATTTCCAAAATGACAAACAAAACAATTTAATTTTTTGCAATAGAAATTTGTAGTTTATGAAGAAGTGTTAAAACATACCTTTGACAGTGTAACAATATATAGTTATTAAGATTTTGCACAAAGTAAAGAAGAAGAAACAATTTCAGTTTTCAGATCACCTTGAACGATCAAATTTGTAATTCATTTTCTAGCTCAAGTGGTTGAACTGTCCCATAGGATGCTAAACCTGTCCATTTTCTTAAGTGTAGTCATAGCAAAACCATAAGCAGAGGAATTACATTCTAAGAATCAGGGCATAGCATAACGTTTTAGAAAATAAAATAGATAAGTCTAATATTCATGAATAAAAAGAAAGGCTACCCAACCTACCCACCAGAGTGAATTACCAGATCAATCGGAACTTTGGAAAGTTCTGCTCATTAGTAGCGGGAGGATAAATAGAGATTATAAAAAAACAATCCAGAAAAAAGCATAGAAATAAATTTATAATGAAAACTATTAATTATTGAATTTATTTCATCAGTCTTGAATCAGATTTGAGAATATCAGTTTTCAGTTCTTATTAAATCAAAACATTTAAGGATAGAAATTGAATTTTAACTGATAAATAGTACTAGTCTGTTAAAAATGTTCAATTTAAGAATAGAAGAGTGTTGCCATCTGATAGAATCATTCGATTTAATTGAATCTTGGAACAATACATTAAAGGGGTACTTCAAATAACGAATCTTAATCACCTGATTTGCAGAAGGGCATAAGAAAAAACAGCTTTAGCAACCAGAGAGTAGAGTAGACATGGTTGATGTTCATGTAAATTACTAACCAGAAAAATTGTGTATGAATCCGAAACCACTAAATCGCCATCAACTAACACCGATATAAAATGAAGAGGATTTAATTTCTCAAAATTTTAAAATGAGGTAAGACATTGTAAGGTATTAAATTGATCAATTACTTCGGGTCTATTACAATATAATAGAAACTACTGACGTAACTTGGGCTGAACTGCTCTCCTTTCTTAAGATCTAATGCCTTGTATTCGTAATGAAGCCTGCACAAGCACAAAAAGGGAAGAAATATTTAAAATAGAAAGGCTAATTTGCATTACGCTATTGTTTGTCAGTTCGATATTACTTCTATTTATTACCACCAAATGAAGAAAAAAATCTAATAAAAAAGAATTCAATTACCAAAACTACATAAATAAATTAAAAGATAAAAGCAATTACAATAAGACAGAGCAGAAAAGAACGAATGTGATCAACTTGAATTCACTGATGACCAAATGTTTCAGGTAACATAGCCGAACCTTTTAAGTTTAGAGCGAAACGGACACACCATGAACATGAGCTCTGCCAATTAGAATACAACAAAAGCTTTGTCTCTGAAGAAGAAGACGAACTACCACAGATCTTCTGCATCGGAAATTCAGACATTATATGAACTCAATTGCACTTGCCGAGATTTCCAGAAAGAAAAAACAAATTAGAAATTGAATAATCTATTGAAAGAAGAAAAAAAAACGGATCAGAAGCAAATCATTAACAGGGCAATTTGTCTAAAGCAAAATAAACAATCCCAAGCGACTAAATTTTGACGAGTATGCTCGTGACACAGAGAGGGACAGAATATGCAAAAACTGAAATGAAACAGACCTTGGAGTTCCATCTTAGAGAGAAGGTGGATCAGAAGTAGCATCCAAAGAAGGGGGAAGATCCTTCTAGGGCTGGAACTTGAGAATGATCGATCTCGGAAGATTGCCGTGAAAACGTAACGAGTGATGATCTTTTCTCTTGAGCAAAGCAACAAATGAAAAGCAGAGCGATAATCCTACCAGATGTCGAGCACGAAGCTCAACATATTCCAGCAGCTTTGTATGTTCAACAATCTCACCTGGAATTTCATAGAACTGAACCTCCATTACCGTGCTTCCTTGTTCAAGATAGATGCATCAATCGATGAAGAAGTGAATGATTGTAGCCAAAAATCATTTGATAATCACCTAAGGATCCAAAAGGAACCTAAAGAATCAAATTAACAAATCTATGAAATCAATTGATTTATTCATAAATCGAAACATACCTCGAATTGCAAATATTTGACAATACTTCCAATTTAAACACTTATCTAGAAATCTAAACCCTAGGTTGCTTTCGTTGTAGAGAACGTGAGAAAGAGAGTGAGACTGCTTAGACGAGAGAGAGAGATTGCGAAAGAAGAGTGGAAAGGAATTTGCTTAGAAAAGAGAGGGGAGGGAAGAGATAGAGGTGGTGGAAGACACGAGAAAGAGACGAAGTTACAGAATGAGAGAGACCGAAGAGACGAGAGAGGTGAAGTCAAGAGAGGTCGGGGAGATATAAAAAAAAAGGGGAAATATATAACTTTTAGTGGCTGTCATTAAAAGACCGCTGCTAAAAGTTGCTAATCTCCCGCCGCTGAAACCCCATTTTTTTGTAGTGTTGGCTAGTATGATAATTTAGGAGGAGGCTAGTGTAATGCCCCAAACCTGGGTCAATGCAAACCGGCACCTGACCCAAATCCAATTCGCTACTGTAACAACCCGAATCCAGCTCAACAACCGAATTCGAGGTGCTATTGGTCCATATCATATAATCATCAATAATTAACCAGACTAAAGAATTAAATAAATCATTTATTAATAAACTATCAAAGTGCGGAACATCAATGTGCGGAAGTGTAGTCTAATATCTTCATAAAAAGAATCCAATAAAACATCCAATCCAAATAATCATTTAAGTCTGGTAATAATCAAAGGTTCTAATCTCTCAATCTCTTAGATACATCAACCAAATAAATAAATAACTGTCAAAGAAACTAAACATAATCCTCTCTCCTCGACCTCAGATCAAATCGGGATAATAGTAATCCTTTGGCGAATAGTCCACAAGATTACTCTGGTAATCACCACTATGATCCCCCTCTCGAGTATCAGCTGAAAAGTAACATAAGGAAGTAGGGTGAGATATGAATATCTCAGTAGACAACACATGCATGCTATAAACAGTTCATAATCAATAAAATAGATTTTTATGCTCGAATAAGCAGTCTCGAGTAAACAGGCTCGTATAAACATTCATATCCATCATGGAATACAAATCAGCATGTAAAACAGTTTAAGTATTTGTGAACAGATAAAGTATATCAATATCATGATTCAGGAATCAATAATAGAATCCAATATAAAATCCGGGATGTACTAAATAGTCACATCCAACCATAACATCCAATAAATGCATCCTGCATGTGAACAACATCAGAAATAAGTGTTTGTGATCTCAGTATCATTGTAGGACTCACAAAGAAAGATACACATTTGAGATGACTCTTATCCATATGCTATACCACCGTGCGGCTTATGGGCGATGCTACTAATGATACTTAAACCCGTGAAGATCACCTTAGATAAGAGCCGTAGTCATCGACTTATTGCACACGAACTCAACCAAGTTGGCAAGTACCACCAGCATGCAGCACCGGAATCAATACATGAAGATGGTCGCTTATCCCCATGTACAGGGAATCACCAGCGAATCACCAGGGTATCCCTCCAGACATAGGATCCTCCAGAGCAAACCAACTTGCAAAGGAAGCGCGATCGCAACAGGGAGTAACTCAACCCAAATGAAAATATCCCTTAGCTATCTAGCCAAAACTATGGATCCATAACTAGCTATGCCCACTAGATACCAACAATCCCTAAGGACTAATATTTCTGTAAGTAATAGTGCCTAGCGGCATATAATGGTTATATATGTAATTTCTTTCCTTATTGGGTTAACTGTATTCAAAATCTGATCTGGAAATCCTGTATATCATATTTTGGTTAACAGTATAAATTTACATGTCACTTAATTAATTAACTCAAGTTTACAAATTCAGTTCTTCCAAAACTTAGGTTTCTTGCTATTTACAAAGCTTGGCAACTAATTACCCTAAATACCTTCCTATTTTTATTCTTTTGTAAAACAGGGAATTGATAATTTATTTTGGTCTTAAAACATCTTATTTAAAGGTTAAAATTTGTTAAAAATAGTTTAGAATTGAATCAGGGGTTAAAAATACGAAAATCTGCATTTTCTGCACAAAGCGCTCATGACCGCCTAGGATCGCTCAGGCGGTCTAGGGTAGGCGGTAGTTCAAATTCGATCGCCGACGATATGTCAGTAGGTGGTCTCGGGCAGTCTACATATTTCAACGAACACCTGGGAGTGCCGAGGATCGCTGAGCACAATAAGCTCGGGGGTCTCCCAAAAACGAACATACAGTGTTTCAAAATCCAATTTTTCATGTCCAAGATGATTCTAAGATATTTATAAGGTTGTTATCAAACTAAATACATGATTATACAACACAAAAACATGCAATAGGGATTAAACTAATTGTGAATATAAAACAAGCGTTAAAAGCAGTGCTGCCTACCTCCTGCGATCGTTTTCTTCCTTTCTCTTCTGAACAACGACGAACACTATCACAAAGCAATGTTCAGAAGACCAAAATCAACCTACTCTCTCCCTTTTCGTTCTTCTTCTTCTCCTTTTCTTCTCCTTCCAGTCGCTCTTGGTCGCGCGACTTCTCTCTTGCGGCTGATCAATACAACTCAATACGATACGTATTCCAAACGTATACCTTAGGGTATCTAACAAGTATTTATATCCTCTGATCTCACGCACAACAACTAAATATACATCGCCCAATCAAAATACATCCAAATTAAAATATCGATCATACCTCTATATCTCGCAATCAGATGGTCGGATTTGCGCCCAACTCTAGATCTCCACTAATTATGATATCACCTACATTAATAACATATTTCCATCAATAATAATCCTCAAGAATATTAATTATTATTTTATTTTAATATTTAGATAAATTCGGGGTCTTACAGCCAAATTGAAACAAGGGTACTTCTTTGCTAACTTTATGACTTAAGAAGTTGGAAAGAAAAATTACCATTATACCAAAAGAAAGAAATGAGCAACACCAACAAAAAAAAGAACCTGCTAAGGGCAATCTGGTTGAAGTGACTTGCTTTTTTATGTAGGAAGGCTAGACATATGAAAGCTAAGTGTCCAAAACGAAAGGCTTGGTTTGAAAAGAAGAATTATGCTTATATATGTTTTAAATCAAATCTTGTAAATGTTCCTACTAATATTTGGTGGTTGGACTCTGGTGCTAATGTTCATGTTTCCAGAACAATGCAAGGATTCTTTTCAAGCCCCACACCAAATCCTAGTGAGCATTTCATCTTTATGCAAAATGAGAATAAGGTTGAAAATTTAGCCATTGGAACCTTTCATTTGATTTTAAGTTTTGGTCATTGTTTAGACCTCCATGACATTGTTTTTTCACCTTCTGTGAGACGAAATTTGTTATCTTTATCCAAACTTGGTATGAATGGCTACTCCATTTCATTTGAGAATGGTTGTTTCAATTTATTTAAGAATGCTATTTCTATTGGTTTCGGTTTTCATTCTGATGGCCTTTATCGGCTTTGTGTTGATAACACCTTCATTTAAGATGTTTATACCCAACACCATGAAACATGTATTGGAACTAGAAGGAACATGATTAATAAAAAGTCTTATGACTTGTGGCACAAAAGATTGGGGCGTATCTCCAAAGAAAGGCTACAAGGATTAGTAAAAGAAGGAATACTTCCAAATTTATATTTTATTGATCTCAGTATGTGTGTGGTTTGCATTAAAGGAAAGCAAACCAAACATACCAAGACGGGTGCCACAAGAAATAATGAGCTTCTTGAAATAATTCATACAGATATATGTGGATTTTTCTCCACAGAATGTTTTGATGGAGAAAAAGCTTTTCATCACCTTCATAGATGATTTTTCATGTTATGGATACATTTATTTACTACATAAGAAGTTTCACACTGTTATAGTCATTAAAATATTTCTCACTGAAGTTGAAAGGCAATTAGATAGAAATGTGAAAATCATCATATCAAATTGAGGTGGTGAATACTATGGTAATTATGATGATTTGGGCCATAAACCTGGCCTATTCGCCGAACTTCTTGAATAGCGTGGTGTTGTTGCATAAAATACAATGCGTTAGCAGAATGGTGTTGCTAAGAGACGTAATCGAACCTTATTGGACATAGTTAGTAATTCTATCTTAACTAAATCATTGTGGAGTAAAGCTCTTAAGACAGTGGTGTATATCTTGAACCATTGTAACACCTCGAACCCGGGTCAATGCAAAACCAGCACTCAACCCGAATCCAAAGTGCTACGGGCCCAAAGCTACTAAATACCAGACAATTAATTTCTATTTAATTAATAAATAATATCAGAGTGCGGAAGTCTTAACATTAAATAAACCATTAATAAGCATGGATTAAAGTCATCCAAACCATCTCATAAAAAATATAAATCAAAGTCTAGTAATGAAGGTTCTATCACTCTCACTCTCATAATCATCAAACCATAAAATAACTAATAAATAAACAATGTCTCAATTAATAACATCAGTTTCAAAAACCTAACTACTCTGAATAATAGTCCTCTGGAAGGAAATCAGCAAACTCGCCCCCAGAAGCAAACCCCACGTCATTCTCACGCGTATCAGCTGAAAACAAAACAAAACAAATAGGAATGAGATACAAATATCCCAGTAGGTAACTGTGCGCACCTGATTTCGGTCGTACGACGAGGCGCACGCAAAATGATGCATGCCTCGGGATTGTTTGGAGTCGCCACTGCCTGATGGGGTGCAGGCAGACACCTGGGTGCCTAAGTTCTTCTACTAAGGCTTGGTCTGCGGCTTGAGATTCTAAGTAGGTTCTCGGTTGCGGTCTGGGGAAGTCCGTAGACACCCCAGTCCACCCCGTCAAGTGACGGGTCCCATAGGATTCCCTAGTTTTGAGTCAATTCAGTTGGTCTCTCACTCACCCGATTCCTAATCCAGCATTCAATTTTGGTTTAAGTCTGGCGGGACCGCCAAAGTGGTGTGGGTCCCTTTACTTGATTTTATCTTTTTAGTTAAAATGATGTGAGTCTAATTGGGCGGGCCCCGTTGGAAGGCTCGCGGATTCCTTGGTGGGCTTGGTTGAGCCCCCGTGTCCCTTGGTGGGCCTCGGTCTAGCCTGAGAGGCCCTTTGGGCTTGGTTCAAATGAATTGATTTTTATTTGAAGTTTAAGTTTGATTATTTAAGTGGATTTCATGCCAAAGCGGGCTGGGATTGCTTTGTGGGCCCTTGAGCGGGCCACACAGTTGGTTGCCAAGTTTGTTGAGTTATCTTGCTTAATCCATGCCAAAATGGGCCAAGCATTGGGCTTTGGGCCCTTTACCTGGGCTTGGGCTTGAAAGCCCAAGACTTCTTGAGTTAGGGTTTTGAAATCCTAACCTTGGTTGGTTAATGGGCTTGGTGGGCCCGATAGGCCCTGCCCTTTGCCTCGGCCAAACCATGCCTAAATCTAAACATCATGCTTCTAAAATGGGCTTTGGTGGGCCTCAATGGGTTTGGCCCACTCAATTAATTTAATTGTCTTCATTTAGCAAAAAATGGGTTTGTCGGGCTTGGTGGGCCCCATTGGAAGGCCCACCGGAAATCAATTTGGATCGGGTCGGTCCGAGGCCCACCTTGGGTTTCCGGGTGACCCGGAAACCCTTCTGGTTCATTTGGTTCGGTCAAACCAAGCACAAAAATTAGGCTGAAGCGCACAAAATGGCAAAAATAACATTCTGGCAGTGTAGCCGACCTAAGATGCCGGTTACACACAGGGTTTTGTGTATCCGGCATCTTTAGCCGGTTACACATGGGTTTCAGTTGATCCGGTTTGAGTTGCCGGATCAACCCACAGAAGCCTTTTTCTCGGATTTTTGCATTGGGGTTGGTTTTTTAGGCTCCTTGGGGTGTTTCAGGGATTGTGTGGGCTCCTGTGTGAGCCCACAGTGGTTCGGAGAAGAGCCACCTTGCTTCTTCTTTGAGGTTTTGAAAATCAACAAGAAGGGAAAAGGTTAGGGATTACCTTCTCCTTTTTCTTAGCCAATTCAATGAATAAACAAAGACTCAAACATCACTATTTTGGTTCCTTTTTATTGGAAACCAATCATTAACATACATAGAATAAAATCAAGCAACATAGGGCTTCAATAAGCATGCTTTAAGTCAAAACCAAACTTGATAATAAGACACACCATTAAGAGCTGAAAAACAGGTTTTATATGCATGCAAACTACACTAAACAGTAACATATATAAAGCACCTAGATATGCTTCTAATGTGTGAAAGTATAAACATACTTGTAGGATATGTACAAAGCCAAAAGAGAATGATTTCTTATGGTCGAAAACAGCAGCTTGGATTTTGTAGACACCCCAAATTGCACTAAAAATGAGAAAATAATTGAAAATATTAATTGGGATTTGAAACAGGTCAAAAAAGTATAAAATCTGGCCAAAATGGTCATGACCGTATTTTGTTTACGGACTGGTCATACCTGCAGTTGATATACGGTCACAGCGTGCCCGTATTAATAATACGGGCAGGGCGCGACCGTAATATATATACGAGCACGGGGGTCTTTGTGTGAATTTTACCTTTTTGATTTTTGAGCCTTATCTGCACCCAAATATCTCTCTTGGATAAGCGAATTCTCTTATTTATCTGTTCGAATTATCTCATTTATCCTTGTGGATAAAGGATTGGCATGATCTTGTGTTTAACTCAAACTGAAACTCTATCTTGCCAAACCTTAGACCAACCATACCCCTGTGTTTGCCTATAAATAGAGGGCCTTTCCTCAAGCAAAAGGCCACGAAATTTTGAAGAATCAAGAGCTCCAAGAGAAGAAGAGGAACCCCTGCTGCTCTGCTTGCTCAATCCAGGTAAGTCCCTTTTCCCTTTTATTTTATGTCTTCAATTCTAGAAGTAATAGGATCATCTCTATTGCTGTAGAATAAAGCCATCTTTTGTATCTAGTATTCCTAAACTTGTCTCGAAGTACCTCAAGAGTCTCTCTAGCCGTAAAACGTGAAGAGAGAGCTAAGGGAAAAGAGAACAGGTGGATCTCTAGAATAGAACCCCATATCTGTTTTTTTTCATAGAATAAGGCCTGTGATTGTGTTTGTATACCCAAACCTATCTCTAAGTACCTCAAGAGTCTCTCTAGCCGTAAAACGTGAAGAGAGAACTAGGGGAAAAGAGAACAGGTGGATCGTAGGGTAGACCCCCATGTGCTCAAATCTGTGAGATGTGGCTATTTTGAATATCCTGATCATGTTTAATTGTTTTTATGATGAATCTGAATGAATCACATGAATCTATGATGTTTATAGCATGAGATCCCCACTTTTTGATAAAATTTGGATTTTCCACATATTTGCACCTACAGCACTGTTTTCGTGATTTTTGTGGTTTTTGGCTATGATCTTGGATCTATCATGATCAATATGGTAGATCTGGATCCAGAAGCCTGAAAGTAAATTCTAGGGTTTCATGATGTGGTTTTGGAGTCCTTTTTCCTTTTTGAGAGAAGACCCTACGGTTTAAATTCTCCCCTTTTGATGTTCTTCATCAACGTGGGTATTTTTGGTTTTGATTTTCACATTTAATGTGAAATTTGGGCTATATCTATGTCCTGGACTATTCAAGTTCAATTTTGAAATATTTTATAAAAATCATATTTTTCTAGATTTCTAGAATTTAGCTTGAAGCCAGATTTTTGAAGATTTCACTTTAAATTGGTTTTATTTGATTTTATCTTAATTTTGTTTTGATCATGAAACCCTAGGAATGGTATGATCATATTTGAAAGTTCTGGATCAATCAGACTATTCATATGAAAAAACCATACAATTTTGTCTTTTTGTGATTTTTCCTGATTTTTATAGCAAGCTTTTTCCTTTAATTTAACATGAACAATGCCTGGCAACCACCTTGTGTGGATGAATAGGGGTGCCTAACACCTTCCCCTGTTCATAACCTAATCCTCTTACCCATCTCTGGTTGTTTTTTTAGGAGGGTTATTTTTTCCCTAAAATTGCCTTTTGTGCTTATTTAATATTTTGGTGTCCATTCACACCTAAATTGAATGGTGGCGACTCTTTGTTTAATTTAATCCCGTGTGATGATTGAGAGAAGTCAAAAGGGATTTTTGATTTTTTTCCATGTCTCACAGATTTACAAAAAAAAAGTGATGAAACATAAGTAAAACGGTAAAAAAAACTATTCTCATAATCTCAAAATGATGACATACATGTTTTAAATGATAGATGATTTCATGCACACCAAAAATAATGATGAAACCTTGTACAAATAAGAAAGGAAAAGAGAACTCAACATGCATCATACACAATCCATAACATGATCACATCCATGTAACATATTCATTTAGCCTAAAAAAATGTCTAAAGAAAGGATAAAGAAGAGGGATTACATAGAGGGATACATTGGATTAGAACAAGGGGAAACATGCTCCCTTGTAAATAAATAACAACAATATTAAAATCAAACAAACAATGATTTTAGGACACTCGAAATCATGCACACATCTTTGATTCGGATACGAATACTACCCATAACAAAAATCATATCACATGATTAAAATCCTATTGCTTCAAATGGATCAATATTTACATATGTGAAAGAAAATGACCTAAGGGAGCTCACCTTGGGCTTGAAATCTAGGTTGAAGCTGTGTGGAGCCTCCTTGGAGCTAGGACCAAGGCTGGAACCTCTCTTGGCACCACCAACAGCAAGCTTTCCCCCTTTGCTTGAGTGAGAGTGGAGAGGAAGAAGTGATGAGAGAAAAAGAAGCTCAAGGTGGGGTGTTCTTGGGGTTATGGGCAAGCAAGCAAGGGCTTAGAGGAGAGGGGAGAAGGAAGGAGAGGGGAGAAGAAAGGTGAGAGCCCTCAACAAGAATGAGCCGACCATGAGAAAGGGTGCTAGGGTTGCCTTTTATATGCCTTGACTAAAAATCAATTACTTTTGCACTCTATCACCAAAGCCTTAACCTTTTCAATTCATGCCCCTTTTTTAAACAAAAGCCATGATTGCTTCAAGACTTAGCCTCCAAGTAAACTTAGAGGCCAAGCTTGCTTGAACGAATTCTCCACATGGGAGAATTCGTCCAATCATATTTTTTCATTTTCCTTTTTCTTTATTTAATTCATATTGTACTTTTATTATTATTTTATTAAGATTTTTGTTTTAGGTTTGGATGCACATGCATCTTTTAATTTTCTTTTCTTTTTCTTTTATTTTAAATACTTTAATTAGATTTTTAGCAAAAATATTATTTTTTAATTCAAAACCTTTTACTTTGCTGCTCTTTCTTCACTATTTGCCACGTGTGCAGATTTTCAGAAACTTTAACCGCCCACAACTCGCTCGTCTGATATCCGATTTTAGCAAACTTAGTGGCGTTGGAATCAATGCGACATTCCTTATCCACTGAACTTCAGTTTAGCAGCAAATTCGAGTTTTTTAGCAGAAGTGTCGGGTCGCGTCCTGGAGCCAACTTTGCTCATATTTCCTTATCCGGGACTCCGATTCCAGCAAACTCAGTTGCGTTGGAATTGTGTCGAGATGCTATTTCTGCTGGTATCAAATGGGGTAGCTGATCTGGGGTTTAGCAGAAAGTCAATTTCTGCTTTTCTCAGATTTGACCAGTCCATAACTTCTTCATTTGGACTCCGATTTGAGAAAACTCTGTTCCATTAGAATCGTATCGGAATCCTCTTTCCAATGGTGGGAAGTATGGTGACTGATTTGCACTAGATAAAAAAGGTCAATTTTTGACTTTCTCAAGTTTGACTTTCTCAAGTTTGACTTTTCAATTAAAATTTCATTTTCTGCATTTTGGGAGGTGCAAAAATGAGGTGCTTACAGTAACAACATGCATGAATAAACTGTTTATACATAAAAGATAGTTACTTTCATTCTTGGTAAAAATAAACGAGATAAGCAAGTTATGATACAATCTCAACAGATTAAACAGTTCTCAAATAAAAACAGTTCAAAAGTATAAATAATTCCATCAACATAAATTCCCAACGTAATAGTGTAATAACAAGATCACCATGAATCCATCACAATCTATCATACAACATTGCAGGGCTCGTGAAGACAAGTAGGCCTTTGAAAAGAAACTCTCCATTCACTATGTCGCCATGCGACTTATGAGCGAGGCTACTAAGACCCTCAAACCCGTATATCACTGAGACAAGAGGTGTAGTTATCGACTTATTGCACATGAAACTTACGAAGTTTGGCACGTAACACCAGCATGCAGCACCTGAATCAATACATGGAGATGGCTACTTATCCGCACATACAGGACTCACCAGCGAGGCTGGAAATGACCCTACAGACATGGTAACCCCCAATGCAAACTAACTTGTAAAGGGAGCGCAAGCGCAAATTAAGAGTACCCAAACAAATAAAAACCTCTTCACTCTCAAGCTTAAACTTATGGATCCACATGCAGCTATACCCATGTAACGCCCCGGATCCGTGTTGTTCAATAAAGATATAACACGTCTCACGGGGTGTTAGGTATGGGCCCACGACTTTTGTGATCGCTGGATAATCACCCGAGTTATACCATATCAGAGTGCACAGACAATTTATCAACTAGGAAGCTCAAAAGAAAGTATTTGATTATAGTCAATCAATCCGCCATCAATCCACTTTATTAAATTTTCCAAACCAACAAGGCAATATTCCCGATCCAAAAAGAACATACTAGTCTATGGGATGTAGTAATAATCCTCCCCCCTATAAGTGTCTGTCGGATCTACCCCAGTAGGCGCCTCACCACGAGTATCTGAAAACAAAACAAAAACAAATGGGATGAGATACGAATATCCCTGCGAGTAGCATATGCCTGCAGAAATAGTTATCATTAGTTATAAAGATGCCACGATGAATAACAAGCACAATTAAGTCAATAGAGACTATCCCGAAGTTTGTAATCCAAAACCCCAATAATAGTTTCCAACAAAAGTCCTACAACAATACCGATTAATCATCGAATGGTCAATGTCATGCCTATTGCTTTAATTGGTTAATTGACATGCCAAGGAGACATCCACACCTCCATGTACACAGTTCCGGCCTACTCAGGGTTTCGGAACTCTGAAATGATGGCCTACTCAGGGTTTCGTCATCCAATGTCGGCCTACTCCCCGGGTTTCGGCATTGACAACCAGGCCTACTCAGGGTTCCTGGCTGCTCTACACCGGTCGTGGCAATACACAAGGCCATGCAATTACACCAATAAACAATACCATCACATTACTAAGCTTAATCAAGGATCCAGGTTAAGCTAAACCAAAAACAGAATACCAAATACATAATTCACCACTGGCAACACAAATAAACCAACCTTTGTCCTCATCATGTATAACACAATTTAAACTCATCACAGGTCACTCTGGACAAGAATAGTAACTCATGAAATTGCAGAAGATATTCTAACACAAAACACAAATCCAAACCGATAGTATAATCCTTTACTCACACAAAGACAATTTTTGTGTTCATAAATCCGACTCAGCACTTGGCAATCCGCAAAAACCTAGGTTAAACAAGTTCACAAACTGGAAATTAACTATAAAACATGGATAAACAAAATCACTAACTCGTGGTATCAAGAATAGCAAATTAGACTACCAACAACCCTTCAAACTGTACCTTTGGGAACTCATAAATCATACCAATAATTGACCGAATAATCTCCGAAGGTTTTGAGCATTTTAAAATACTTCTAGCATCCTAATCTAGATTCTAGCTAAGAGGTTTAAGCATTAAAGTACAAGAAATGAGCTCAAATTGGTCAGCCGCACTTCACTTGAAAAATTCGTGGGTGCGCTGACCTCGAGCCAGTAGGCGCCAGGTCAGTGCCAGGTTGGCGGACCCAGAAATCTCTATGTGCTGAGCTGCCACCGAGTGGAAACAGTTGGCGGCAACCCTAGTGGATGCTCCCCTGTTTTCTCGGTAATATTTTTACTCACTGTTAACTTAATCTAGCTATGACTGTCTTGATTTCAAGCCTCCAAAATAGTTGTTCTATGCTTCTACCACCTTCAATAGAAGTTTAAACTCAAATCGAAATTAATCCTAACACATTTCATGTTATGCCTCGAAAATCTCTTCGAAAAAATAAATCCGAATCTAACAATTTCCACAATAATGCATTTCGGCTATTCTCAGGCAATCAAATCCAATACACGGAGTAAAACGATGCTACTCACCTGATATATGCTCAAATCCCTGCAACTACAACTCCTGGAACCGAAAGTTCAGATATCGATTTCTGCCCAATTTCTTCTCTGATCGAAAAATGTTTTCTGCAGATCACTAGCACTCCGATTAGATCTGATTCATAGGTTGATCCTCCTATGATTGCCTTATGAAATATAGATCCACTCATACTAACCTGAACACTCACTGATCGGCAGGAAGCTCAGACGAAACCTTAGAAGTCGCTAAACCGAGCAGCTTCACTTAGCCTGTGATTCAGTTCTTCCTTCACTTCACACTCTGATCGGTAGCAAAACCACACTTCTGCTCTTCTCCAATAGCCCTAGAAATCCAGCCGGAATTTCCTCAAGCTCAAGGTGTGCGAAAACCTAAGCACCGAAATTCACTGAGTATTTATACTCGCCCTATTTTTTTTTTTTTTGCACTCAACCAACTAAACTCATGGTTCGCTGTATGCTCGCCCACGCATCTCCCTACATGCGCAGCTTTCCCAGCCATTTGATCTACCGAATTGATTCTACACCTAATCACCCACATTAATATATATATTTTATTTTAAAACGACTGAATTCAAACAGAATAATAATCCTAATTATTATCAGCACATTACTAACCTGAATTTATCTTGTTTCCACGCTTAATGTCTTGAATTGTAATGCTCCGGATTCAAGTTACGTAGATAAAATCGTAACTTATCTCCGAAGGTTAATGTATAACCCAGGATAGCAATACCAAAGTGAAAGAAAACATGAGTAAAACAATAACTGGAATAATCAGAGTGCACTATAACCCAAGCTCAAAAATACAATACCATAACCAATGCTAACTCACAAGAACCAAGCATATACCCGCTAGTGTCGTCCTTACCAGAAATCTGAAAACAAAACAAAATAAAACGCAATGAGATACGAATATCCCAGTAAGCAGCACATGCATGCTCAAATACAGTTTATCAGTCCTAAAATATGATACAGTTTTAAATCATGCAACAGTAGCGATAACACCTCAGTTCCGAATAATCCGAGTAATTCAACAGTAATCCATAAATCAGTATGAGCTACAAGAATAATCCAGTTAAACAAACATATATGTAACTTCAAATCAATAGTTGATAAGTCCCAGCAGGACTCATGAAATAAGACTATCTTTAACTAGGTAATGCCAGTGTTCACTATGCCACCTCCCGGCTTAGGTGCGATATGCTGAGTACACGATCATCGTCTTATTGCGGGAGAACCCACCCAGTACAGTGATGGGTTGGCATGTACTAATCCAGTCACAGTTCGAGTACACGATAAAATGAGGGATAGCCGCAGCCAGCCGAGTACACGATCAGGCCTCATTGAGTACACAGTGGAAACGCGTGCGTGAACAAAGTATTACAACTAGTAAAGAACAATCCCTTCCACTAACTAGCTCCTAACATAGATCCATATCGAGCTATGCCCACTAGACTCTAAAACCAAAACCAACCGTGAAATCTAGCAAGCACAACTCATCTCAATCTCAATCATATCATCCCGAGTACACGGGGCATCTCTGAGTACACAGAGGTATCAACATCCTATGTACATGGGGCATCCCCGAGTACACGGAGGTATCAAAACTACCCAAGTACATGGGCATCACAACTGTCTCTCCAAGTACATGGAGGAAAACCAATTCCAAACCAAAAAACCAATCATTCATATTCAATTTAAAATTCTCTTTCCGTAAAATCCGCATTAAACCGGTGCAATGTAAAAATTTCATAATCATGACAATCTCGTCAAATCCGAGGTGAAATCCAGTGCTAATACTTCAAGGTTCAACCGTATTCACGAAATCAGAATTTATAGACACATCTTTATTCCAATAATAAGTTTTACAAGCTCCTTTCATTTATTTCCATAAAATCCCTTTGAGAGACCTTTATGTAAAAGTGATGTTTCTAAGTTAAACCGACATTTTCGGGTGTTAAAACCAGGGTTTACATACTGGTATTAGGTTCATACTTGAATTAATGCTTTTTGTTCTCCAACAGTAGCTTACCCTATAGGTAATATCCTTTTAGTTCTAAATTTAGTAAAATTGTCTATTTCGGCTAAACCGGTAATTCGAATGTTAGAGACCAGAATTTAACTCCATTATTGAATTCAGTCTTGCATTACTTATTTTATGCCCAAACAGTAGCTTTCTTATAGAAGCTATACCTAATTTCCTCTATTTAATACAAATCTTCTATGCAACCCCTTAACAAGTCTAATTCATTTCAAATTGTTTTGCTAATTTCCACTTCTAACTTAACTCAACTATTTTAGTTTTTCTTTACTTTTCTTCAAAAGATTCCCAATTAAAATCTGAACCTTACTAGAAAGTTTCATATAAATTTTTACTTTAGATTTTCAATGCCTTAGAACCTTATATCCTATATCACCTATTTGCCAATTCTTATAAGATGAAAACCCTTCTTTATACTTCGGTTTCAGCACCACCTTCTTCACTCTTATTCCCTTAGATTCCCTCTACTTAAGTCTAGGTATAACCTGCACAATAAATGAATTTACTATAGTTCACTTACGTAAATTCATTCCCCTAAGAACACAACACCATTACTTACCATATTCTGATTTCATTAGATGTAACCTTGAGTATGCTACTATTTCAGCACCTTCATTTCATCCATTTATTCATCTACAACTAGCTCATTTCTTACTCTCTCTATTTTAGTGAGCCATACACCAAGTGCATGAGCTGCAGAAATATTCAGCACCTAAAAGTTTACTCAAAACCTCCACCTAACAGTTGCTGATTTTCACCATATTACCTGAAAAGTTGTACCCAGATTCAGCCTTAGCTGCTTCCCAAAGGTTCCTTAATACCACTGAGTTATTCCCTAATTATTTCCCCATAATTAGGAGTTAAAAACAGTTCATAAGGTACTGAACCAATGCTGCCCTCAATCACAGCAGCAACTGGTACTCACAACAAAATTCAGATCTTAGAACTCATGACTCTTTCGGCTGCCAGATTTAATTCATTCCATAACTGCTATTACAGAAGTTTCATATGCATGACAGCACATACCATTGACCTCAATTTCCTAATTCCCCTTAATATAGCTACTACAAGTTCTGTTATAAAAGAATTTTAAGAGAGCTAAAAGAGAGTTAAAAGAGAGTTACATCTTTCATATTGGTTTTACTCAACAGCCGCTAGAAATGGTGAGGATTATAAACTCAGATTGTTGGTTTAAACAATGATAAACTACCATGAAACTCAGCACCAACTTCTGATTTTTTTTTATTCTTTATTAACAGACCTCACAACAATTCCCCTATTCTAAAGTATTCTTTTCCATTAAAAATCCAGCAACAATAATCTAGTAAGTTTCCTAAGAATCCCCAAGTACATTAAACAACCAATACATATGGGCTGCAATTAGGCTAAATAACAGCACCCAGAACATTGGCAATGGACTGATCACCATTCAGCCATGCTTAATTAGACCTGGGCGGCAGCAACCCATTTCAGCACCATTCCATGCCACAATCACAAGTTCTTTAAGAAACTGATCTAAAACTTCACTCAGTTTACTTCTAGCATATTCTTAAGTCTCCACTTTATACATTTAACTTATTTTGGGGTTTCATTAAGTCATTCAGACCAAATGCAAACAGCAGCCACTCATATCCATTCATAAAAAAAACTATTCATGCCTAGGCCTCCATGACAAACCAGAAACAGGGGAGACTAGTTACACACTCCAATTCAATAGCACATCTCACTTTGAATTTATTTAAACCACAACCATTCATGCACTTACCAGTGGACGTCCCTGCCATTACCAAACAGAAAATTTCAGCAACTCCAAACGTACACTCAACTTGTTTATTCCAATTAACTCAATCAAAAACTAAGATTTGAAATGCTACTCACATGGAAATCATGTTTATGAATTTCTGGACATGGATGTTTGCTGAACTAAAATCTGAGGTAATATTTCTAAGGTCACACTCGTGCTACCACTGTAGATCTGAAATTCAATTCAACTTCTACTGCATACAACTCTTCACAAAACAAAGGTTTTACTTACAAATTCCTCCAGAAAATTTATGAGTATTCACTTTAAAATTTTACTCTACTTTAGATTTAATTAGTCATTCAGCAATTTACACAAACACAGCACCTCATAATCCTTCGATCAAACTGATTTACTTAATCTAAAAATTCCATGCTTCAAATCCAAACATACGAAATCCAGAAGAGGAAAACTGCTACTTACATGCAGATCAATTTCGAGCTTCCACAATAAACCAATCTACGAACAGATTTTCAGATTTCTTCTCTCGCTCCCTCCTATTTTCTCTATTTCCTGCAGAGACGACTAAACTACTCAGATCTGCCCAGATCTGAGACCTAATTCGAAATAGTATTAACTTATAAGCTAAAATACTACAAATCTATGATAACTTACCTCCAACTTGATCTGAATTTGCAGAATTCAGATTACTCTTGAGGAATTGAAGTTCTGCAGCAGCTCTCTTCTATACCAATAAGCAGAGCTTCACAACCAGATCACTTCTCTTGGTGAACACCTCAGCAACCAGATTTAAATCTCCTCAAACCCTAGGTTCTGATCTCTTTTCTCTCTGAGATCTCTGATTTTGCTTGATCAAAACTCAGCAAAAACCAGCGAGCTTGTTTACACTGGATTTTATACTTGCCGCTCAACCAAACTTTTAATTCATGATTTGCTGCGGTGCCATACTACCAAAATTCCTATACCAGCAACTCAATTAGAGTTAAAATCAATTATCTTTGCCACCTCATCCGAGCATAATCAACTAATTGAAATTTCTGGAAATTCCTCATACCTTATTACTTAAATAGCCCGACCAGCACAAGCCACTTTTCCGATTTAAATCAATAACCTCCCTTTTTTGCAAAATTAATTAGTTAACATAAATTTAATCACTAAAATATTAATTTTAAAATTTTCCAGAAAATTGGGGATTTTACATGAATCCCCAATATACCCCTGCTTTACAAATCTCTGAAAATTTCACCCATATAGACTTATTAATTCTCATAAACAACAATCATGTAAAAATTTTGGGGTTTTACACTAGACACCAACAATATCAATTTATCTCAAATGAACTTGATTTAATAAAAGTGCCTAGTGGCATATAGGGTTTTCCAAATCTCATACTCTTTCCAAATATAATGCTATATAGCAGTTTTTGGAGTAAAGTTTTTCTAGTAATTTCCAGAAATCATAATACATTAAAATACATTTTCCTAAGTAAGAATTTTCAATCAAATCGATTCAGATTTCTAAATAATCCAAAATCCCATTTTATTTTCAAGTAAAACAACCCATTTGCAAAACAGACCTAAATTATTCTTCAATTTGGTTTAAATACAAAAATCATTTAAAATAGTTGTAAACACTCTAAATAAATTAATTCAGACATTTAAAATCATTTAAAAATAGTTTTATTTTGGATAGTGTGTCAATCGGTGAAAAATTAGAAAATAAGGTTGATCACTCACCCTTGTCGCTCCAGTGACCTAGGTGGGCGGTGGTTTAATTTGCGATAAAAATTTATTTCAACTAATGCTCAGCTGGGCGCCCAGGCGACCTACTTGAATACTAATTTTTTTAATGGTCACTCACCTCATCGCTTAGGCGATGGGTTGGGCGACCTACACTTACGTATTTCTAAAAACACAGGCGAGGCGCTCTTCTAGATCACTCAGGCGATCGTGCTGAATGCTCGACAAACAGCGACTAATTCGAATTCCAAAGAATCAGTTTTTATGCATCAAAACGATAATCTATGTATTCAGATCGATTCTAATAACTTCAAAGCACATATATCATACTTCTAAATCATGTAGAATCATATATACATCCTCTCATATCATGAAGAACGATCAAAACGGAAGAAAACTAAGTAACGGCTAAATGGTGTGCTACCTACCTTTGTTCGATCAGTTCTTTCTTCCTCTTCTTCCCTCATAGTGCAGAGATGATCTCTCTCTCTCTTCACAGCAACACAAAGCTCCTCCTAAGATGCAGAAAAGCTTGATCAACAAACTCCTCCTCTTCTTCTTCTCTTCTCTCTCTTTCGGTCTCATTTCCTTCAGCCGTCAAAATACAAGACAATACGATTAATATTCTCTTAAGTATAAATCCCTATTTTAATCCCTCTTTGTAAGTGTGAAAACTCACACTCCTTATATGGCAAATGTTTGAAAAATTATATCTTCTAATAATCTTCAAGATGTGCAGAATCAAAATGTAAGTTCTGTGAATTTAGTAAAGAGGAAGGTGATGCTGCCACACTGCTACCACTTCGCTGGTAGCTCAAGGAAATGTAAGGTTTTCTAAATAAAGAACATTTCGTGAAGGCACTTGCGAGGAACAACGCCGCTACCACGCCGCTGGTAGCGCATAAGTGAAATAGCGCTTTGAAAGTAAAGAACACGCACCTGCGTCGTAAGGCGACGCCGACACGTCGCTGGTAGCGCAGAGCAAGATTGAAGAATCTAAATATCAGTTGTGCACATGCCGCATTCCCTCCCGCTAGCAGCGCGCTGGCAGCGCGCCCTTAACTGGGTCAATTTGGATTTGAGCGGGACTTGAGTTCGCTTCCAGCCGTCTACCCCGATCGCAAGGCGACGCCACCAGCGCTCAATGCGATCTGAGTTTTCTTCTTTAAATAGACGAGCTGTATTTTTTTGGAAGGACTTTTTCTTTTGATCAATTCGATTTGGATCTTGAGGTATTCGAGATTCAATCAATTCATCTTTAGAGAGTCGGTGATCGAGTGAGGGGGAGATCTGAGAGAGATCTCCTGGAATTGAAGGTTGAGGATTCTTCTTCATTTCGGAACTTCACATGATCGTATGATCTCCTGGATTGGTGATCGAGCTTGATGGATGCATAGGTGGATTCCTATTGCATTGGATCATCTCAGTGGACTCTGAGGTGATTGTTACGATCTGGATTGATCGTGAATTGCAGCTTGCGGATTCAAGTTGTGTTACAGTTCGTGGATTCGAGCTGTGGATCTGGATTGATCGTGAATTGCAGCTTGCGGATTCAAGTTGTGTTACAGTTCGTGGATTCGAGCTGTGGATCTTGATTGATCGTGAATTGCAGCTTGCGGATTCAAGTTGTGTTACAGTTCGTGGATTCGAGCTGTGGATCTGGATTGATCGTGAATTGTAGCTTGTGGATTCAAGTTGTGTTACAGTTCGTGGATTCGAGCTGTGGATTGCTGTTGAGTGAGTTCAATTGTAAAGGTTAAGTGTGTTTTCCTTTGTAATTGATTTTCATTTAATAGTGGAGATTCTAAGGGTTAGTCGCCTCATATAGACTCGAGGTTTTTCCTAGATCTGGATTCAGGTTTCCTCGTATAAATTCTGTGTGTATGTTTCCGTATTGTTAAGATCATAATTGTTGTAGATCAAGGACCTGTAGAGTAGTCTCCTACTCTTTCACTCTTGATTCCACGTATCTCACTTCCATCAAATCCTATACTACTAACCAATCAGATCAATTAACAGCCTTACATTAATACTTACTTGTTTATTTCATGATCCAACGGTCAGATTTGCTTCAATCTTTGGATCTCCTCCATTAGTGTGATCACCTATATTTATAATTACAATCCATCAGTAAAATCCCCAATAAAATTCTGATTATTATTTAATTAAAAATTTCTGCAAATTTTCAGGGTCTTACAACCATGTACCTAGTAAGTCAATTCCAAAAACTCCTTTTAAGTTGTGGACTGGAAGGGTACCAAGTTTATGAGATATGCATGTCTGGAGTTGCCCAGTTAAAGCAAGGCTTTACAAGAAAAGTAATAGGATCCTAGAACGACAAGTAGGAACTTTATTGGTTACCCAAAGAGATCGAAGAGGTATAGGTTTTATTGTCCAACCATAGTCCAAGAATTGTAGAGATTGGAAATGCCAAATTTCTTGAGCTTGGTGAAGCAATGGGAGTAAAGAATTGAGAGAGGTGATCATTGAAGAAGTACGAGTGGACTTTCCCATTCCTGTAGCTTCAGAAAGGATCATAGTTCCACTAATTGATCATTCTAATGATAATATGGAACAAATGAATGTAGATCAATCTCATAATGAGAGGACCACTGATAAGTAGTCTTACGCAAATCTCAGCAAGAATGGCAACCTGCCATTTCATCTAACTATGCAGTGTATCTTCAAGAACATGAATTTTACATTGGAACAAGTAATGATCCAGTGACGTTTTCATAGATTATGGAAAAAAGTGATCTGATAAATGGATTGATGCCATAAAAAAAGAGTTGAAATCCATGGATCAAAACAATATCTCGAATCTTGTTGAATTGCCTAAAGGATGCAAAATAGTCGGATGTAAGTGGGTCTTTAATAGAAAATGCAACAGCAAAGGCAATGTCGAACGATATAAATCCAGGCTTGTAGCCAAGGGTTTTATTCAAAAACATAGCATTGATTATAAAGAGACATTTTCTCCTGTATCTAAAAAGGACTCTTTCAAGACTATTATAGCATTTGTGGCTTATTATGATTTAGAGTTACACCAAATGGATGTAAAAACAGCCTTTTTGAGTGGAATTGGATGAAGAGGTCTACATGGAGTAGCTTGAAGGCTACTTTGAAAAGGCTAAAGATCATGTGGTTTGTAAGCTGAAAAAGTCTATTTATGGATTTAAACAGGCTTCTCATCAATGATACCATTATTGCCTTTGGATTTAAGGTTAAAGTTCCTTTGAGTAGAAAGAGTAAGGAGGATAGCTTTTGTTGGGGATTTAGCCCCAATGGTAAGTTTTCTTTGAAGACTCCTCTTAAAAATTCTTTATAAAGATTTATATGACGGGATAGCTTCAAATACTAAAGACATTTGGAAATTTAATTGTACTCCAAGAGTTAAACTTTTTATATGGATTCTAGTTAAAGATAGTATAATGTGTAAAGAAGTTGTATGGAAACAAAACAGGAATGTGGATGGTGCAAATTGGTTGAAGATACTAACCATGTTTTCAAGGAATGCAGATTTCTTGATTCAATTTGGCAATGGTATATGATACATGGCAGCTAAATAAACTAGGAAGAAATCTAGTTAATTGGCTATTATATCTAATTGAAATGGATAAGAACAAGGCATCACAAATGGCTTTTATTTTGTGGATTGTGTGGAGAGCAAGGAATAAGATCCATTTTGAGAAGGAGTTTATACCTTCCACGACCGTCCTTACACAGACTATCAAGTTATATACATAATTTACTAAAGTAAAAATTGATGATAATTTGTTGTTTGCAGGAAATATAACCCCCAAGAGAAGGGATGGATAGCAAATATATTGGCAGGCTCCTTCAATGGGATGGCTAAAGCTAAATTTTGATGGATAATATAATCATGGCAGAGATTATATTGTCAGAGATTAAAGAAGATACCTAGTACCCATGCTATAGTTGACAATATAATCATGGCAGACGCTATGGCTTTGAGAGTGGGTTTGGCCTTATGCAGGGATATTGGATGCAAGTCACTTCAATTCAAAGAGGACTCTTTGCTTCTTAAACAAGGGATCAAAGAACAATGGAACAAACCGTAGAGAATTTATGTAATTGCTCAAGAGCTTAAAAGGATGTTGAGTGAGGACTTTAATGATGTTGTAATCTCCCATGTTTATCTGGAGGCAAATAGATAAATTGATAGGCTAGCTAATAGGGTTCATGAAGATGGTGACATGGTATTTGAAGGCAGCTCATGTCTTAAGGAGATTCTAGAGATCTTACAGGAGGAAGTTATGTGTAGCTGTACTTAAATTTTTTATAAAATATTATTCATATTATCAATTTGCCAAAAAAAGAAAAAAAGACTATAGAGTTCAATAAGGTAAAGATGACAGAAAGGTTGTTGTTTGGTCTTTTGCCTATTGAGGAATGGTCACCAGTTCAAATTAAGATGAAAAGAAAAAAAATCAATATGAACCAAAACTAGAACGCCAAAAAGAAGATTAAAGTTGGAGAACTCAACCTTGTTTCTCTTTTATTTGTGATATGATAAAGTTCGTACACATTGGGTGGGCCACAGCAATGAGAGGGGTCCTCTAGGTGGAACGGGATGATCATCATTGTGATCGTGCTCGTTATCATGACTATCATAGCCATCATTTGTGAAATGTGATACAAATGAGAGGGTTTCTGTGGGTAGAGTTGGATGATTAGGTGTAAAACCCCAGTTTTAGTAAGAAATTTTTTTAAGGATTAACTAATCAGCTTAATTGATTTTGTGAGTAGAGATCTTGGGCTATAGAGTAGCAAGGGTAATTTGAAGTTTTAAATTAAGTATGTAGGTACGTAACATATAATTGTGGTGATTAAAGTCTTAAATCCAAATTAATATCATTCTAAAACGTTAATGGAGGGTAAATATGAAATTTCGAAGGTTAGGACTAGAAATAAATAAATTAGGTTAAGGGTCTGCGAAGCCTATAAATAGATTGCTAGGTTAACAAAAATTCGGGTGGGGAAAAGAAGCCAGAGGCCGAGCTCAGATGAATTGGTTTTGGATGCTACCTTGGACCTGGGGTCATCTCATCGGCCGTTAGATCTCTTTTCCGGAGGTGGTTATCAAAAGATTGGAAGCTAGAAGAAAAATCCTCAATAACATGTGAGTATCATCGTTTTAATCTGTGTTTTGGATTTTGATCTTGGAGATTAGCCGAATTGCATGTTTATGGAATATCTTAGTTTCGTACTTGGGTCTTCGATGAGATTTGAGGCGTGATTTTGGAGTGCGTTAGATTAATTTCGTTTTGCATTGGATCATCTATTTGGGGTGGTAGAAGTATAGGAAAATTGTTACAGAGGTTTAAAACTTGGTCAGTCATGGAGTTTTTGCAATTATAGAGAGTCATAAAACAAAAGGGGTATCCGCCGAGCTGCCACCAACCTTCTGGCTCTCAGTGGCATCTCAGCACAAGAGGATTTTCGGTTCCGCCGAGTTGGCGCCAACCTGGCTCCAAGCAATAGAGGTCAACGCACCCTCAAATTTTCCAGGGGTCGTGCAACTGACCTATTTGAACCAAAATTTGGCACTTTAATGTTTACACACTTTCTCCAGAAGTCTGTTTAGGTGGCTAGAGACATTCTTATCTGTTTCAAACTCGCGAAGATCATTGAGTCAGATTTTGGTGGAATTTATAAGTCTTCGGAAGTGATGTTTGAAATCAAATTCCTATGTTAATATCATGAGTTAGTAATCTTTATTTTATTCATGTTTTATAATTGTTTTCAGCATATGGTTTTGTTTGGTCTGAGTTGATATAGTTTTCAAAGTACTGAACAGAATGTGTAAAAGAATTGTATTACTGGTGGGATTTGTCTGTTTGGGTTTTAAATAGCTATTGGTGTTCCATGAGTTCTGTTCTGGTCCGGAGTGACCTTTGATGAGTGGTATTGAGTTATACATGATGGTGACCAGTGTTATTTTATTGCTTTTGAAATGTTGAGTTTTATGCGTTGTTAATCGGTTTTGGTTTAGCTTCACCTGGATCCTTGTTAAGCTTAGTAATGTGATGGTATTGATTGTTGGTGTAATTGTATGGCTTTGTGTGTTGCCACGACCGGTGTAGAGCAGTCAGAAACCCTGAGTAGGCCGGCATTGGATGACGAAACCCTGAGTAGGCCGTCATTTCAGAGTTCCGAAACCCTGAGTAGGCCGGAACTGTGTACATGGAGGTGTGGAGGTCTACTTGGCATGTTAATTAACTGATTAAACAATAGGCATGACATGGACCTTTTCATTGTTTAATCGGCATTATAGTTATTGTTGTGGAAATTGTGATAGGAACTTGGATCTAAAATTCTGAATTATCTTTTTCGAGTTATTGGTGTTTGTTAATTTTCGTGGCATATGTTATAACTGATGATAACTATTTCTGAATGCATATGCTACTCGCTGAGATATTTGTATCTCATTCCGTCGTTTTCATTTTGTTTCAGATACTCTTGGAGAGCTCGGTAATTGCGGGTAGTTACTTAAACATGTGAATTTATTTAAGTTGGGTTTTTGTTATACTTTAGCACTCTGTTATATAGTTAGATTTTTATATTCATGTTTTCCTTCACTCTGATATTGCGATTCTGTGTTACATATTAACCTCTGGAGATGAGTTATGGGGTTTTCTACGTAACTCGGATCCGGGGCGTTACATCAGGTGTTCCTCCCAAATCTAGCCGGGCTCGGCATGTGATAGTATGTTGTGTTTATGTGCAGGTGTGCTAGTACCTTGCAGGTATAAAATGTCGGATTAGGTCTCGACCCTAGGCAATTGTTCCAATTTGAGCTAGAGTCGGCTTGGTTGTACTACAAGCCACATGTAAGAAATAATGATCAGGTGATATGGGCAAAGGTTGGGGTTTGTCATTCGGTAAAGGTTCTTAAATATCAAACACAGTAAATGTCAGATAAATAGAAATATAAACTTTGGTTAAAGCCCCGGCCGCTAAAAGATGGCTGAGGTATATTCTTTTATTATGTTGAGACTTGTTACAATGGATGTTGGCTGTTGGAAAATGATGGCTTTTTGATAGCGACTAAAGTTAAGTACTTTGATGAACTTAAAGAAAAAGACAAAAAGAAAACTAACACTACTATAATACTGGCCTCCCTTCCCTATTGCCATGGCATTGGTGGACATAGAAGGGTTAAAGGGGTGTTTGTTGATAATGTTGGTTCGGGGTTCGTGCTAGCTGTACTACCTGACCATAACTTCAGTTACTCTCCTAGCTTGAACAATGTTTATCTAAGTATCGGCTGCTCTTCCCTCGTCATGGATTTGGTGGAGGTAAGAGATAAGAGGCGGCCGCAACAAGCTTGTCGATGGCAGGGTCTACACTTAGTCTAGGGCAGGTCGTATCTTCATATGTTACTACGACAGGAAGTAGTGAACGGGAAATCCTAAGCTACTTTCTTGCTATTGCAGGACAAGTGGCATGAAAGAAGGCTGTTGATCACGGATGATCCAACAATAATCTTAATAAAATATGTTGTGTCGAGCTAGTCCCTGATCTATTAGTCATTATCATATTTATACTTGCTCTCCTTTGGTTGTTATAACTTCCTAGTTGGACACAACCTCGTTGACGATTGAGCTGCTGGGTCTGTTTTGGCCAACAATCCCACGTTCGCACGATTCGAAATTTTTTGTTCTTTTCAGTCACATGTAAATTACACATGTCATTTTCATATGACATGGACTTTCTACTGCCATGTGGAAGCATCGGGTGTAAACACTAGGATGGCCATCATGACCACCATGATTGGTGAAATGAGATGCAAATGAGAGGATTTCTACGAATGGAGTTGCACGAGCACCATGATGGGATGAAAATGAGAGTGAGAAGAAGAGGAAGGAAAGGAGAGTGTGAGAGAATATAGAAGCCATGGCTATGAAAGGACACCGTGTAATTTGTACTAGCCAGGTGCACGTGCAGTCCCACATGTATGAAGAAAGAGGTAGAAGGGGAAGAAAAGGATTATTAAGTTTTTAAAAAATTGAGTTAGTTTTGACTATTGTACCTTTTTATTAACGAATCTTTACAATGATGCGTAAGGGCTGTTTTGGAAACTTGCTCATTTTGGTTGGTGCGATTCCCAAGGGACTGCCTCGCGTTATATATATTATATACCATAATGCTAATCGGAAAACGAATTGAAACATAAGGCCCCGATTGGTTCAATGAATTGGAATTGGAATTAAGAATTATAATTCCAATTCTAATTCATCAAGAATTGGAATTTGGTAGAATTGAAATTATTATGATTGGATGGCAAGAGAATTGAAATTTGGAATTACAATTCCATGAAGAATTGATTTAAAATCCAATTCCACTGATTGGATGAACTTATGAAGAATTGATTTGTATCATTCCCATGTTAATAATAACATAAATGACTGATTATCATGACATTTAATTCCAATAATCCATTCTCTGCAACCAAAACCAAAACAACACTACTGGGTTTTAATAATATTTTTGTCTTAATCAAGTCCTCCATATAAGACCAGACGATTATTATCAACTCGATAGGTCAAAGCAAGTGGAAACAAAAGAGAGAGAAATATAGAAGACAGAGAGAGAGGAAACAAAAGAGATAGAGAGACGAGAGAGAGAGAGAGAGAGAGAGAGAGAGAGAGAGAGAGAGGAGAGAAGAAGGGAGAAGATACGTACTAGTCCCTGCACACCAGCGAGGAAGAGGAGAACAAGATTTGGTAGCTTCGCAACACTAGCGAGGAAGAGGAGAATGAGATTTGGTAGTTTCTTTATCGATAGAGCTGGCAAAGGGTCGGTTTGGGTCGGGTTCAGAGTTGGGTCATAATCAGGTTGGGGTTAATTGGGTCGGGTTCGGGTTAACTAAATTAAGGCGGGTTGGAAAACCCTCCAACCCGCCAATAAACGGGTTCAACCCACCAACCCGTTTATTATTATTTGTTATTTTTATTTTTCAAAAAATATGATTAAAATAGGGTTGGGGGTTAATTGGATCGGATTGTACCGTGTTTGGGTCGGGTTGGGGTTAATCGGGTCGAGACATGACACTTTTGCCGATTTTTTTTTTAAAAAAATGGGTTACTCGTCGAGTTGCGGGGTCATAATCGGGTTGACCCGATTACTGGCGGGTTGGGGAAACACCAACCCATTTAATATACGGGTCAACCCAAACCCGTTTAACTCGTGTCGGGTTGGGTCGCATTTTGCTAACTCTATTTGTCGGGCATATATCGTGCTTCTAATTCTCTACCTTGTATCCCCAATTCTTCTCGATTTAGTAGGGAATTAGGTAACTTCAAAAATAGCCTATAAGCTAATTCTATGGAATTGGGCCTTAATTCCAATTTCAAATTCCAAATATTTAACCAATCAAAAGAATTGGAATTGGGAACCCAATTCCAATTCTTACCCCAATTCCAACCCCTGATTCCGCGAACCAATCGGGCCCTAAGGGTTTTGAGACAAGAATTGTATGATAATGCAAATACAGTCCTTGGCTAGGTTTCTATGAATTTCCAAATATAAGTATACAATGTAAGTACAAATGTCAAAGAGACTCGTAGAACAACATCGTCAAAGCACCCAATTAAAATTTTATTCTAAAAGAAACAAAACGGAAAAATTAATTTTTAATGGTATTTTATCAAACTATTTAAGATTTAGTCGGCAAAGTTTTGAGTTTTAACTTTTAGTACACTTTTATCAAAATAATTAATTTTTAGTGCCATTTCACTATTACAAATCAATTATTCCAAGAATGCCCTTACATCACTTATCCAAATGGCTTGTACAAGTCACTCATTCATGGTACAAGTCATTTTATTACTTGTACAAGTCAAAAATGGTTTGTACAAGTCAATTTATTGTTTGTACAAGTCTCGGAAATAAGTTGTATCAGGGTATTTTTGGAAGAATTTATCCATAACATTGAAATGATACTAAAAATTAATTATTTTAATAAAGGTATATTAAAAGTTAAAACTCAAAACTTTGTCGACTAAATCTTAAATATTTTGATAAAGTACCACTAAAAATTAAATTTCCCAAACAAAACAGCTAGCTCAAATTTCTATTTAATTTTTATCCTTGTTTTTTTATACACATGGCTCGATCCAATGGATGCTCCATATAAAAATGCATATATGAGCTCCACAAGATCTCAATTTAAAATCACTCCATTTGAAGCAATTTATTGATGCAAATTAGCTTCTCGCATGTCTTCAACCGTGCATCGGATTTGTCATATACACTTCGTTTGTACCCAATTTCTCATACACCCATGCACCCATTCATTATGACTAGCAAGATGCACGTACAATTTTTGCACATGTGTAAGAACAGAGGGGGAGAGGGAGAACGTGGGTGAGGACAGTTTTTAAAACTGATTGTAAGTTTTGCCCATTGTACCCTTAATTAATAAATCTTCTTAATAGATGTGTAAGGGCTATTTTGGAAGGCTGTACAATTTATTTGGCACGCTTTCCAAGGGGCCTATTCCTATTATATATAGCATAGATTAGTGCATTCAATCCAAAGAGATAAATGATTTTTTTTTAAATGGGATGCATCGATCACAATTGGTTGGTGCAAGGTGCACGCTAAATTGGATGTGCACGATTTCTGGGGTCCAATCCTCTCTCTAGGGAGGTACCTTCGGCTTACATTGGGGTACCTTCGACTTATATTGGGGTACCTTAGGCTTAGAAAGGGGTACTTTAGGTTAATTTTGGTGACTGCATATGGCTTATCATGAGGGGTACCTTAGTCTTATGTGGGAGTACCTTAGACTTACATAAGGGCACCTTGGGTTTATAGTGGGGTACCTTAAACTTATTTTGGAAGGTACCTACCACGATTTAGGGAGGTAGTTTCAGGTTATAGTGGGTAGTTGAGGTACTCCGTGATTGACAGAGGTACTCCATTGTTAGGCCGAAGGTACCTCCATGAAAATGATCGGATACCCTCATGTTTGCCTGATGTACAACAGTATTTGACAGAGGTACCCAATTGTTTGCCTGAGGTATTCCATATTTGATAGCCTTCATTTAATTTGATCAAACGTTTGGACCGTTGGATTGCGCTTCACAGAGGATCCTCTGTGAATGCTTTACAGGGGATCCGCTTCATAGAGGATCTGTTTCCGATTTCTAGCGGCTTACGAAGGAACATAAATTTGAAGTAGGCTATTAGCAAAATTTTTTTTTTCTAATCGGCTGCAGCCTTATAAAAGAGTCTCCGTAAAGTTATGAGCCGCGCCAGTTCTCAGATTTGAAATCCCAAAACGTCTATATTCTCTCTCTCTTGGGTCCTTTTCTTTCTGCAACATCATCCCTTTCTTAGATCACGTTAGCTCCAACTCCGATCATCCTTTTGTTCGTCGAGCGTCTTCTCTGGCCACCGATAAGGTTCTTCTGCTCTTTTCTTTATTTGTCGTCTAACTACCTATTCAACGTTTTTAATCACAAGAATACGATCTGGGTTGAATAAATTATCTGTCACAACGAGAATACCAAGTTTAGAGAGGAAGCAATGTAAGATTTACAATTTGAATCAGCCATCTGTTAATTGCATCATTATTGGTTGATTTCATCCCTTGGGATATGTTGGATCGAAATGAAAAGCAGTGGGTCTTGATTGATTTGTTGGTGCTCGAACTGTGTTGTGTTGGATTCAATGGATTAAAGTATTTCAAATACTTGTGGTTTTGCTGTTCTATCAAACAATTGGGGTTTTTGACTATTTGAAGCCTGGGACATTGGATTGATTTTTTGAGTGGCTCTTTGTGTGAGCCTTTAAAAGTTTTTTTTTGTTGCCTAATCTGAATATTGTCATTCCATTATTAAGTTTCCTTTTCGAATTGGATTTTTAACCTAATATTTCAATTTAATTGGTCATTTCACCTCATTTCTTATAGGGTCGTTTCTAAATCTCATGTTTGCTCTTTTATCAATTTATTTTTAAAAACTACTAATTTTCCCCTTTTGGGTTTTTTCATCGACTTGTTTGATGAATCAAGACTTTATCTTGAAATACTTTTTTCTATCTTTGCTAAATTTTAACTCATAATTTGGTTCTTATTTGTTCCACCCTTGACTGTTATTAAATTTTCAACTCTATTACGGAATAAAATATTTAATAATGCAAGGCATAGGTCATTGTAAACTTTAGGACCTCTCCTACCACATTCTTAGGTCCAAAGTTTTGTTTGCCATGTGTTCTACCATGTCCTCCACTTTTATATCCAACATGACTATTTAGATCCCTACCCATAAATTCTTTTGAAATTATAAATTTATAATTCCTTGAATAAAACCATATATTTCTTCACAAAATTGATTTCTAATGTTTTTGGCTAATACTATTTGAGGTGCATAGGCACTGATGATGTTAAGAATTTCTTGTACAAAACAAGTGAACTACCATTAACTTATTTCCAAATCTTCTAACACCTATGACATCACTCTTTATGTCTTTTTATACTGTAATTCCTACATCTTTCTGTTAAATTTCTGTTATTCATCAGCCTTATCTATTTATATGTAATGTTTTATGGTTAAATTACATTAATTTTCTTTCTTTTCACCATATCTCCTAATTCTAAGCTCTTCCTGTTTAAAGTTTCTATATTTTCAAGTAGCTAAATTGATCCTGATTTCTTTGACTAGCTTATTTATTTGTGTTTTCTATTTTAATCCAATAACCCTTGCTAACTTATTGTTGCAATTGGGTGTTGTTGTAATGGGTTATATACGAAGGATTTCCTAGCAAATCCTCACCTAATTATCGCTGCAACCAGGTTCCAGTATAGCAATTTTTCAAAAGAAGACGCCCTATGATAGATCTAGATAATGTTTCAAGATATATGTCATAAGAGATTAATAGAAATTTTGTAGATGTTTCCAACTTAATGTAACTCTTCTCTTTTACTTAGCCTTGGGATTAGCAATGACTAAAAGATAATGCCAATGCAAGACAAAACTGATAGGGTTTGCAATAATAAAGAATTGTAGGCAAGAACTAGGAGGTTAATAACAGATATTATCAATTTTGTGCCTCATAGCTCTTTTGGCAAGTAGACCCGACAACAATTAGATTGTTTAATTGAAAAACCAGGAATTGTGAAATTTAAAAAATTGTAATTTTATGTGTCAGTCACCAATTGAGCATCTTTTGCTTTATGTTTCAATTTTGGTAGATTCCCCTTTGGTCACTCCGAGCTTAAATGCTACTATGAAGCCTTTCTCATTTTCATTAGTTCTCAAGTAATACTAGATTGATGTTGTACATATACACTCCAATGCCCTTGTTGTTGACACTTATCTGTTAGTTAATTCTTCAATCCACCTTCCTTTCATCACTCTTTTCCAAGTAACACTTATATTCTTCTGTTATGTCAAATGATCAAAATGTTACCATGTTTTCTCCTCATAACTCTTTTGAAGCAGGTTGTATGATAAGGTGCAGTTTAACATCATTTAATTGTTTGTGATTATACGTGGATTAGAATTTGCTTACCATACTCATATTTCATGGATTCATGGAAGATGCTTTTAGATATATGATCATGTATCTTAATCTTGAGATTTTGTAGAGTTTATTAATTGTATAATGTTATTCCTTTATGATGTTTGTTCTTATGAAACTATATATACATATGAATTTATTTTGTGTGTTTGTGTTGATGTAAGGTCATGGTTTTAAACTTAATAATGGTCCCTGTTTAGACTGACATATACAGTTGAAACTGGAGCAGAACACACATAACTAAGCAACCTATTTTACCTTTCAGAAAATTCACAAAAAATATTTTAAAAATGGTAAATTATATAAAAGGGTAACTTTTTGGACGAGCTATAAAAAGTACCTTTGAAAAATCTTTGATGAGAACATGGGAAAATTTTAAAAAATAATCGAAAAGAAGGCAATGTTTAATTTTGCACTATCCTCTCTACCATTGGATTGTTTTCATGTGTTAATGTTGTACTGCAGAATCATCATTGAAGTTTTTTTGTCAACAGCAAAAGAGAAAAGGTAAAAGTAAGACAACCAATGTCTAGTAATCAAGCTCATCAGCAGATGATTTTTCAAAATGAGAATTTGGATATTCTCCATAAAGGTACCATGGCAATATGTCTATGTCGATTATCTTATTGTGTTTCTCTTTATATATAATATTGTCAGAGTTTTTCATTATCGGATTAAGTAAATTCAGCTTTAGGAACAGTTGCTGATGGAAGAACGACAAGTGTTAAGAGAGCACCAAAGAAAGGTGCACTTGGAAACCGAAAAGCCCTAAATGACATTTCAAATTTGTCATCTCTTCATCACGAAGAAGCATCAAGGAAGAAGAATCATCAAAAGGAGGAGTTTAGTATCTTTGAGGAATGGTTTTTGCATGATCATGACAGGTGCGTAGATGCGCAAAGAAAAGAAACGGAATGCAATTTCTTGGATTTAGTTCTTCTAGAACATGGTGAGTATGTCATTATGTCGTATAATTATCTATTATATGAATGTTTTCGTCCTTTGTTTCTGCATTTTCCTGGTGATATTTCTGGATATGATTAGCATGACTACTTGTTTCTGCAGATTCTGTAACTTCTGTGGCATCCCCTAAATCTAAACAAAAACAGGTTTGTTAAGTGCTTCACTTTTCTATCCTTTTTTCTTTCTTTATAATTTATTGTTGTCAATTATAGCTTTTTCATGGTCATGGATATAGTTATGAGTAATATTAGTCTAACTGGTTTACTGTAGGCTGGTTTGGATGGTCTACCTAAGGGTTTGGAGGCAATAGAAGAACTGCCAATGTCCGAATTCTCTGCTTGGTTGGACTCTCCCGTTCAATTTGACTCTCCAACACCTCCTTCCTCTCCTTTCGCTTGGAAATTTGAGTCTGTTGAATTTGTGCTCAAGCCAGAAATTGATGACTAAATTGAACATTTTTATGTACTCCCTTTAATTGTTCACAGTTTCACTAGTTTGTGTTGAGGCAAGTGTCAAGAAGGGTTAGTAGTAAGATTTGTGGATAATTTTTGTTTGCAATGACTGTTGTATGTTCATGAAGTTTTTATTATTGCAAGATTCGAACAGATTACATAATTTGTTGGTTGGATGGAACCATGCTGTAGTTGTTGAGCATTGAATGAAAAATCTAACAGGTATACACACAACAAAGGCTGCAACAGAAGAATTAACTTGAGAATATGCTTTCGAGAACATAGAGGCCATAACAATACTGAAAAGGAGAACATATTTTGAGTTTAATGAAACATAGGCCGGCTGAAAACTAGAATTGTATTTGAATTTTTGTGCACTGCTATTCCCAAGCATGATGAATTGCAGGGTTGCATCAATTTGGTTGCCAGCATAAGACCTGTGATAAATCTCATAAATATTTGGTTTTAGCTTAATTCTTCCATGCAAGAGGATTTTAACTACTTAAGTCTTACAGATCATATAGATTCTGTACTTGTCTAATTGTATGCGTCTTGTGGACTTGACACTGCACAAAACCAATACTATGAAAGGATATACTTCTATTTTGTAATACAGATAATTGTATTAGCAAAACAAAAGGAACATGTCAACCTCTTTTGAGACTCAACCTTTCCTCCTGGTTTGATTTAGCCAATATTACCTCTCCAATAGCGAGCAAGATTGTTTTGGATTGTATGGACAAATTAATAGAAATACAGAAATCATAGATGATTCTTCTTATCTTCTGATATACTGAGGTTCCTGTAGGAAATGAGGTCAAATCTACGTCAATATAATGCACCCACATCCTGCGCATCAGGCTTAACCTCCAGGCTTTGTGCCTTAACCTTTACATCGGGAAAATTCCTTCTACAAGTCCCTAGATTTTCAGACACCATTGAAGTTGAGAAGAAATAATGAATTTTCCTCAATACTTGGAAAAATACCCTACTTACTCTCAAAACTGCTTCTACTTCTGTCTTCTGTTTAATCCACTCTGAGGCCCTATCTCCATTGGGCTTTAGAAAGTTTGGAGAAACTCTTGTTCAGCATGTGTGCAAAAAGATTAGTTTGGCAAGGTCTTGCTTTATTGATCTACCTAAAACATGTCACCTTATAGAGTTATTTGGAGCAACCAATAAAAGCGGGGGAATTAAAACCTGCCCTTGGAAAAACTATCCCTTATTTGTGTTCCTAACTAAAATACAGTCATGCCACAATATTGATATCACCTTCCTCTTGGAACTGATTCTCAAATGGTTTAATAGTATGCATGCTATTTGGTGTGTATGAGTGACTAATGGCAGAATAAGGATGAAAATCTTCCTGTCTGAAGGCATTATTCTTCCATATACAATTCGATAATACAAGCATGCATACTCTTAAACCACCTCCTCATGGTACTGATTCTCAATTTTAAGCATTAGAATGAGTCACTTGAAACTTTGTGGAGTGATCTTGTTCAGGTATCTGGAGAAAAGATGTCAGATTTTAAGAAATGGGAAGGAACTTGGAACAGATTTATTAGTGTAGCTTGTTTATTTATTATCCATGCATTTTGATTGATGACAATAGGTCTTTTTTATATTAATTTCATTCATGTTCAGGTGCTGCAGTAATCAAATAATGGGCCTTTTGATAGTCATAGCTTGAAAATAAATATTATCTGCTAATCCCTTTCGTATTCATTATTTCAAAATGGTCATTGGAAACATGAGAATGGAATCATGGACTTGCATTGTTGCTACTTCATTTGGTTTTTGTAAATTGTAGCTGTAGCTTCCCAAATTCCCTTTTCATATATGGATACAAATATCAATGCATATCTCATATACATTGGAGTTGGAAAAATTGATTTTCTTTCCATCCAAATAAACAGTGTCAATAAATATTTGCATGGACACACCTTTTGGAAACTAAATGAATTCTTGTATTTTGAAACTAAAACATATTAGAACACCGTTATTAATTGGAAGCAAAAAATTGTAGTACCCTCCTGGGACCCTGCTCTAACAGAACCTACACAGGGTTATTCTCTTTTTAAATGGTAGAGTAAAAAGCCTTTATCTCTCATATATGTTGTGCTGGTGCCTTTTCACCTGGTCTGGAAATTTAGAGTCCGAATGGAGTAAGCAAAGATAAAGGCAAACAGAACAGCAAATCCAATGGTGGCACATGCAACAATTGGCAGCATGTCATGTTCAAAACCAAAGTAAGAACTCAGAAAGGCCTTCAAAGGAACTTCCTTGTTTCCATATGTTAACATTGACGACGTCAAATCTCCATACTGGGAAGTCACTAGACCATAGAGTGTCCAGGAAACAGGACATGCCCAAGAATACCATCTCCACCATATAGGAATGCTCTGCACACATCAGGTAGTTAGTTGATATCTTTTAACTAGAGCATTGCCAAGAAATAGGTACGTATATACACTTTGCAACTCACAGTTCTTGGGATCAGGAAGCCGGAGAAGAGCATCCATATTCCATAGAATAATGAGGATACTATTGCAGCAAAGGGAGCATTTGGAGTTAAGGCAACAGTCATCATCCCATAGTATGTGTAGTAGAGGAAAGTGATAAACATGAAGAAGAAGAACCACAGGAACTTTGACACAGCCCATTGGAAGCCCATACTGAAGTAGACGATGAGTCCATATATAATGGATTGAACAAAAGTGTAGGGCAGCTCTATGAGCACCTGCACAGTTGGTTATTTTGATGAACTATAATGGACAAGAGATGCTTTTGTTCATTGAACCCAGAGAATGGTTAAATGTATTAGAAAAATGGAAGTTGCTTAAGTTATGGATTACCTGTGCCAAGGCATATGGAAGAGCCGAAAACATTCCTGCTGCCCGTTCTCTATAAAATACAGTCCTCTCAATGTCCACCACTGGCTGCACCGATGCTGCATTATTGTAACCAAGGAAGATAACTGCGGTAAACATTGCTCCCATGGCATTCAGAATATCTTGTTCATGATCCCTGGTACATCCACAGTGAGCAGATGAGTATTTAATTGGAGATTAAGTACTTATCTCCAATTAACTTAAAGAAGATAATTACCTTATGCTGCCCATGTTCCAGAATATGGTTCCAAAGAGTAGAGCACATACAGAGGTAAAGAAAAAGCGTATGGCATTGTATTGTGGGTTCCTCCAATAAGACCAATCTTGCTTCCAAAGACAGGCCCTGGCCTGAACCCAAAAGGGTTGTGAAAATTTTGTCTTGAAATGGAGATCTTCTGATCCTGACAGTGGTCTCTTTAACTCACCTATCACTGCTTTGTTCTTCTGATAGAGAGATGAGTTTAGATAAATTTCAGCAAAATCTGCCCCAATTTGTTTCTCAGAAGCTAGTGAACTAGCCTCCAACATCCATGTTGCTGGATTATATCCCAGAGTGATCTTTGGTACTCCCTCAATTGCTTCAAAGTAGTTGATAAGCTCCTGCGAGTGTTCTCCAAGTGGTCCCGCATAAATAACTCGTCCTCCTCTTTTCATAAGTAAAAGCTGTTGATGAAAAAGATGAGCAGAAAGTTAAGAATGGAAAGCGCACATCAGCTGTTCATAAGACATTACATCTTTCACAACCCAAAAAAAAAAAAAAAATAAACAGGTAAAGGATGAAGTGAATTTCTATTTTAATTGATTGATTGAGTGGTGAATTTTAAATCTGACCTCGTCAAAGGACTCAAAGATGTCAATGCTGGGCTGATGGATGGTGCACACAACGGTCCTTCCAGTGTCAACTGTGTTACGGACAGTTCGCATCACTATGGCTGCAGCTCGAGCATCGAGACCTGAAGTTGGTTCATCCATGAATATAATGGAAGGATTTGCTACAAGCTCCACTGCAATTGTAAGACGCTTCCTTTGTTCTGTTGAGAGTCCAGTAACACCAGGTATTCCAACTAATGCATTCTTCAGAGTGTTTAGTTCAACCAGAAGCATCACCTCCTTTACAAACATCTGCATGGTGTGTTCAGATTTTCTCTTTAATGAAAAACAGCTAAAACAAGGACATTTAAAGTTGGTTGTAAATATTATCTATGGCTGAAGTGAAATTAACCTCTCTTTTTTGTACATCCACACTGGCAGGCAACCGCAACCAAGCAGAGTAGAGGAGTGACTCATAAACTGTGAGGTTGGGGGAGTGAATGTCATTTTGTTCGCAGTAACCACTAATGCGTGCAAATGTTTCTTGCTTCTTGGGGTAGCCAGAGATGGTAATTGACCCCTCAATGTATCCACCAGTTTTCCTTCCAGCAAGGACATCCAATAAAGTAGTCTTCCCAGCACCACTCACACCCATCAAACAAGTTAAAACACCTGGTCTGAAAGAGCCACTAACTCCATGAAGAAGCTGAAGCCGCTCATCTGAAATTCCATGCTGTTTCATTTGCTGTACAAGCATAACATCCAACAGGTGAATTGATGTGTTAGCTTCCTTATGAACTGTTCTTTTATTGAATGCTTTTTGTTGTAAATGCTAGTTGACATGGTTGAAATTGTGGATAGGTTTCCATTCAAGATTGCTTACCGAAGGCATATCAACATAATAGTTCACATTGTCGAATGCCATGGCTAGAGGTTTAAATGGCAGAACCATCCCTTTATCGTTGGCCACACTGATTTTATCTGAAAGGCAAATGAACATAACTTGAATTTAGAATGTAAGTTGTATTTTACAATATATTTTATGCCAGTTTTTATTAATCTGAAATGAAAATTCCTTTTTTGTCTCAACAAATTCTTTACCAGAGTCCTCAGCATTTTGATTAGGTTGCCCTTTAATTATGTTGTGATCTCCGTTGGTGGTTCCATCTGTGTCTGTTACAGAAGCTTGAGGCTTACCGAGAGCTGAAGAAAACAGAAGCAGGAAGGGATTAGGAGGGGAATGTCAACCAAATAAATGAACTAGCAGAAGCATTAAAGGGCCTCTCTACTCACGATTCAGGTATGCCAATGCTAAAGTGTAAAGGATGTTGAAGAGAATGTTGTAAGCAACAAGGACTCCATTTCCTATCCAGTACCACTTCTCCTCTGTGAGCATTCCCCTAAGCTTGAGAAGCACTTGACCTCCCTAAAAAATACGCTAGATTTGATTTAATAATATCTACATTAATCTGCATATTTTTCATAAAATCTTTAGATCAAAGCATACCTCGTTCCATCTACTTGCAAGGAATTCGTTTATGCCGATTGCATTCTGAGCATATGTTAGAGGAGACATCCAGTATCCCCAAAGCCACCACTTATGTATATGCTCTGTGATTTTTGTTCAAAGGAATCTTAGTACCCCATAAATAGTAAAACAGCATTCTTTTGTTGGATGAAGTGTTTCTGTAGAATTGAGAATGGGTTGATTTGCGAACCTTGACTTACTACAAAACCACCTAGAACAAAAATGACCAGCATAGCAAATGCTCCAAATGTGATTGCAATGACCTTGGTCCGTCCCAATGCAGCAATGAAACGGAATAGAGAAATTGACATTTGATGCAGGTTGAACAATAGAAGCAATTGACGAAAAAATCTGAAATTGGTTGCAATAGAATTGGTCAGAGACTTAGAAGAACCAGAAGGAAACTAATTGCTGAGAGGAATGGAAGCACACCTTTGCGGATTTGGTGCCAGTCCAACTGTGTAATATGTAAGGAACACCCAGATGGAAGATTCAATTAATGACACAGGAATCCTAGTGATAAATGTGGAAAGTGAATATGCCCATGCTGGGAAGAACAAGGCATCCCTCTGCTTGTAGAACACTGGTAATCTAATAAGTGTCATCTGTAACTCAGCAAGACCATTGAACATGTTCATCACCAGTCCAAAGAATAGAAAACCTATATACTTTAATCCATCTTCAGGAGAGTTGTGATCCAACTCTGTTCGCAGGAAAACTGTCATTGCTACCATTGCAACAATTGAGATCTGCATTTAAAAGGAAGGGAAAAGAAGCTTCAGTTTATTGAATAAGCTCCTGGGTTGAAGAGTAACGGGTACTGAGTTCTATCTCTTACTTGTATGGCCTTGAATATATAGATGAACGCACTTCTCTTAATTAAAAGAATTTCTCTATCAAAACAGGCTTTAAATAGCTCCTTCTTTGATAGTCCATACTTCTTTTTTACTAGAGCTGCTGGATGGCATTTGGACTTGTCATAAGCAACTGCAAGATCGGAGCAGAGATCTTTCCCCACATGGAATGACCTAAATGCTTGTGAGAATTCTTCAATTGCTACGTAATGGTATGACTGTTTCTTGTCAAACCAATACTGTTCTTGATCCTTCCTTGATATCACCTATTTGCCATGAATTCTTTTTAATTTAGTTTTCAGTACTGAAAGGATGAAAGAATATCATGGTTTAAAGCCATGGAGATTTGTGTATTAAGGAAACAAACCTCTTGAAGGAAATCTGCGACACCCTTTCTCTCAGGACATCTAAAGCCCATAGTCTCAAAAAATTCAAGAATGGAATCTTGAGGGCCATGGTATACTGTCTGTCCTTCACTGATGAGAACGATATCGTCGAAGAGATCAAATGTTTCTGGTGCAGGTTGGAGAAGGGAGATTACCATGGTGGATTGGAAGACATGAATTATATGCTTCAGGGACTTGATGATCTGGTAGGTTGTAGAGCTGTCTAGCCCCGTCGAGATTTCGTCCATGAAAAGAGCTGTGGAAGGACCCACTATCATCTCACCTGTGGTAACTCTTTTCTTCTGTCCTCCTGAAATCCCTCTCCTCAAGTCATCTCCCACAATTGTATCAGCACATACATCCAACCCAAGCATCTGCACATTCAAGTATATTCATCATCATTACAACTAACTCTAGCAATCTATGTTTTTATGCATACACATATCAACTATATTACTAACCTTCAGGGTATAATCTGTTAGAATGCTTGATATCTGACCTTCAGCTGCTGCTGCCTGAAAAAGAAGGGGAAATAATGAATCAATCTTAACCGAATCTAATTTTGCATGTCAGACTCTTCTACTTAAGTTCCATTTCATTGCTCTTGTATTATTTTTTTTACCTTCATGAAGAAGTCAATATCCGGGTCTGGTTTTATTGATTGATATTTCTCCCTCCGTGCAAGTTCAGCAAGAATATCTGCAAAGATTTGTTTTGCAGAATGATGAAGATGTTTCCCTCGTACAAGAATGAATACCCAAAAAAAAAAAAAAAAGGAAGGATGCAAGGTACCATATCTATGCCCAACCCCTTGACATCGAGCTGAGAAATCCAGTGTTTCCCTCACTGTCATGTTTCCAATGTGCAAATCATGCTGACTGATGTAGGCCGACGTCCTCTGTGGAATGAATTCCTTCATAGTGTGTCCATTGTATGTAACTTTTCCTGAGACCTTGTCACCATAAATAAAACATATATTACTACAATAGCATTTAATTCTTCAAGTTTTTAGGTGTGTTCTTACAGGTGTTAATTTCTATGCATATTTTACATACAGAGAAGGAAATCCCAAAATTTTGTTTCCTTTTTGGGGCAAGATGCTACCTTTAGATCCTTATCTAGCTTTCCAGTGAGAGCTAACAAGAGAGTAGTCTTCCCAGAACCAGGAGGGCCAAGCAAGAGAGTCAGTCTGAGAATGTGAAACCAATGATTGTTATCATAAAACAGCTACTCAGAAGTCTCAAAGAACTAAATTGAAGCAGTTCAGGTATCCTCACCTTCCCGGCTTGATTATACCACTTGCATCATTGAGAATTCTTACTGGCTTTTTCTTGTTCTTGGACAACATAAAAGAGCTCAAAATACTCTGCCAAGTCAATTTCAGACAGATTAAACCACATAAAGACAGACACAAAAGAATTGTTTCATCTCTTAACTCACCTCAATCATATTCAGGGTTGAGTTCACTATTGTTGGCAATGCTCTTCCACCCACATGCACCTCTGTACTGACATTGAGATTCTCATACCGGACCTCAACTTCTGGCAAAGTGATTCCCACTCTGTCAATCCGTTCCCGTAGCTTTTGCACAAAGAACTTGTTATCATGGTCAACAATGGGAACAAGTCTGTCAACGAGCTCTTGGCGAGCCTCGAGACTGATTTTACGGACATCCACCTGGCCATGTGTATGATGCTCGCTTTTACTCTGGCCTAGATTTATAAGAGAAACTTTAAGCCTGTCATAGGTGGGGAGCTTCTCCAATGCAGCCCATTTGAGGTCATCCTCGTCGTCGTTACTCCTCCTAACACTTGCAGATGCTGCGAAGATGCTTTCGTTTCCCTCAAACATCTTCTTGCTTGCAGACTGAAGGCTCATGGAGCTCCTCCGTTCAAGCACCTCAGCCACCCTCACTGATCCAGCCATATCAGTTAGTGAAATCTCAAGAAGAGTGCTCCAACGGACAAGAGACTCAGATGAAGAGCTTGAGAAGAAAGAATAGCTGTGCCTGTATTTATTGCAGAAGGATCCTCTATATATATGTATGGAAGCATACACAGCAAATTAAATTGGCATTTCAAACAAAGGAGAGTATCTCATACCCTTTGGTTTTTGTTTGTCTTAGTACCATTTCTGTGTATCTTTGTTTCTGTCATCTTAGAAACAAAACTTTTGCATGATTCAACATTGTATATTTCATCCATATATAATACTGATCTTTATATGTAATTCAATGCCATTTTATAATGTGAACCACTATAAGACATGATGTGCTCAAACTGTAAAATTTCATATTCTCACTTTTGGAAGGCCAAAAACTGATGGCAAAGTTGATCCATTAATGAATGTTGATGCTGGTGCTCTTTTGACATGGGGTCCACTGATTGGATGGTCCAGATTGGTTGAGGTCAGCTTCACAGGTATGATGGGTATCTAAATATTTCTTTTATTTTTTTATGGGTGCCCTTGGAATTGTTATTAGAATATGAGAAAACATATATTCCATATCATGTTCTTATGTTGCAATGCTAGTTCTTGTCTTATTCCCTCTAGTTTGAAAGCTTTTCACTCCCACTCTAACCCCCTTCTCCTCTCTACTGTCTCAAATTCATGTGATCATACAAATAAAAACATCTACAGAGAGAAGGGGGAAAAAAAACTCTAAGCCAAAGACAAAAAAGAGGATATTGCCCTCCTAATCTTTCTTTAATTGTTCTTTGGTGATTAATCCTAAGAGCATTTTGAAATTATAAAGAATTCTCTTCTGTTTTGTTTCTGGAGAAACCTATAAAAATGATATTTAACTCAACTTAGCTCCATGGATGTACAGTAAGCAATATAGACACGTACCCAAGTGGGGGTTAATCAAGGAAATCCATCCCTCGCTTGTGGATTTGTGACTTAGTGCTGGTATCTTGATTCTATAAGGTCCAAATTGAAGGAAGATGGCCGAGGACAAAATTGGGTATAGTTAGCAAGAATGTGAGCATTGACTGGTTTCAAATATATGTAAGTAGAATCCAAAGAGATGCACTACAAGACAATCGGAAAAACCTAGTGTTACTCTTAGCTGTATTTTTCACTTCGGAAATAAAATCTACCTGACCGTAAATTCAAATTGATTGTCTTTTAGATAAGATGCACTATGGGATTCAACAGAAAACTTGATCACGTTGGACCATTGATTTTGCTACATAATGAGTTGTTTTTACCGGTGGTAGAAAACCGCCAGTAAATATAAGATTGCCGCTAATAAAACTTTTATTTATTTATTTATGCATTTTTTTTGGTATGGAAGGAGGGAGGAAGGGGATTACCAACGTGGCGACCCCTTTGGGCTTTGGTCATAGTGGCTTCCTCCCCGCTGCGGAATTTTTGGATTGAGCTATAGCTACCACACATCCCCGTCTTAGTCCAGGCGAATGGATTGTTATCGTAGTACCACAAAAGTGCAACAGATCCTGCAGGCGGAATTGGTTCAATACTTAAGACTAACCCTTTGCATGCAGGGGTATTTGATCCTAGGACCTCCACCTCCAAACCACATGGAAGTAACCCACAATACCATTGGGCCACCACTTCCGTGGTCAGTAGTAAAACTTTTATCAAGATAAAGGCTCCCGCATTAAAATAGCTAGCCACAAATAGTTGTACTAATTTAAATCCTGCTATCGCTAAAAGAAGCCTGTTATGAGCAACCGCCGAACAACTGGCACAGAGAGAGAGAGAGAATTTTAAAGAGATAAATGTGGATAGAGAAAGAAAGTTAAGGAGAGAGAAATGCAAATAAAAAATTAGGACATTGTGCATTCAAAGAGAATTAAAGAGAGATAAGAAGCAAGTGAGAAAGTAAAAAGGACAAAGGTAATTAGAGTCAGTGGTGTAGCCAGGATTTTTATTTAGGGTGGGTGGGATAAATCTTTGAACTAAAACGATCTTGATCAAAATAAGTGTAGTTTTCCTTTGATTGATCAAAATAAATAGTTGATGCAACTAAAAGAAGAAGAAAAAACTACAAGTGCACCTGAGTATTCTTCCTAGTTGAACCTAAAGCTTTTCTCTATTTTTCTAATTTATTTTCTATGACTATTGAATAGATATGGAGAATTGGAGAATGTTTAGGCAAGGATCAAACAGTACACAGCACCATCAAACTCATATAAGCTTGTTGTTCCATAATTAAGAGACGGCTTAGACAAATCAATTGTCAGAATTCAAATAGTGGATGGGCAATTTAGAAATTTAAAAATTTTAGAGGGCGCAAAATTTATTCATATAAGTAGCCTTATGAAGTTTTTGTAATTTTAGGGTGGGCGACTGCTCACCCTAGTCACTATGTAGCTCCGCGCCCTCTGATTAGAGTCAGGTGACATTGTGAAGAGAGAGAAAAACATAAGTTGAAGAAGAAGAGAAAATGACACCGAAAAGTAGACTTGGCAAAATGCGACCCAACCCGAGTTAAATGGGGTTGGGTTGACCCGTTTATTAATTGGGTTGGGGTTTCCCCAACCTACTAGTAATTGGGGCAACTTGATTTTTAAAAAGCGACAAAAGTGCCCCGATCCAATTAACCACCAACCCGAACCTGGCACAATCTGATCCAATTAACCCCATAACCCTATTTTAATCATATTTGTTGAAAAATAAAAAAAATAATAATTAACGGGTTGGGGGTTTTCCAACCCGCCTTAATTCAGTCCAACCCGAACCCGACCCGATCAACTTACAACCCGGTTATGACCTGACCCAACCCGACCCGTTGACATATATAGAAAAGACTTTTATTAGTGGTAGGCATTACCGGTAAAAGTCAAATCAAATAATATGCTGATTTACCAATAACGGGAAATTTATATTTTTTGAATAATTATCAGCGGTTGTGACATGTCATTATTTAATATTTCCTTGTAGTAAAAGACCGCCGGTAACAAATTATTTTAATAGTTTTTATTTTTATTTTTTCACAAGTGTTATGATTTTACTGCTGGTAAAAAAATTTTTTTTTTTTGGGTGAGATACTGCTGGTAAAAAAAAAAAGGATGCTATCGCTATTAGAAGTGTGTTTATGGCGCAAACTTAGCCTGCCTTTTTCTCACATTTCTAGAGTTTTATCGGCCTCTTCTCACTGCCAAGCCTCTATCCACGGACTGCCTTCATTAAGGCTTCTTCACCGAACTTAAATAAGGCTTTTTCCCACCGCCTCATTACCAAAAAAAAAAAAAAAAAAAGGCTTTTCCACCGACCTAGTAATACTATGAATAGAGCTTTAGTATCTCATTGTAGCATAACCCCAATGGTATTCATGTGTAGTTTTGTGTGGGTGTGAGAAGTGTGTGTTATGTTTTTAAGACGTAGTTTCAACTATTTGTAGTGGGTGCATCCCCTTCTCAAAAATTTGGTATTGGCACTTGGCGTTCAAGGACTTGTTTAGAGACGTCATCAGTACGGAGATTCTGCTCGTGCACAATCTAAGACCGTGAAACTTGGTGGTTTGGGACCATGTTCTTGGTGGTTGATAATCTTGTCTGGAAGTGCCATCAGAGAGGAGATTCTGTTCGTGCACAGCTTGGGAATGTGAAACTTGGTGGTCTGGGATCATGCTTTTGTAGATGTACATTAGAAGGTACACTATTTACGATTGTGGATTTCCAGTTTATTGGTGCTATAGAGAAGCTCAACAATCAGAATTATAGAACATGGCAAACATACATGGAGTCATATTTGCAAATTGCAAGGCCAAGATTTCTGGGAGATCGTTGGCGGTAGCAAAAGTACATCACCTTCTGAAGAGAATGTCGAAGGACTCCAAAAATGGTGAATTAAAGCAGGCAAGGCTATGTTTGCTATTAAGACAACTATGGAGAAGGAAATGCTAAAGGCATATCAGGCATGCCATAACACCAAAGGAACCTTGGAGATATTTGATACGCCTTTTTCAAAGAAGAACGACATGTGGTTCAACTTCTTGAAGGTTAGCTAATGTTGATGATACAGAATGATCTCACAATCAATTAGTATTTTACAAAGGCAAAGTTATTCTGTTGCGAAATCTCTGAGTTAGATCTTTCAGCTAAAATTCATAAGCAATGTATTAGAAGAATTATTATTCATGGGTTAAAACCTGAGAATAGAGGTTTTATCAGTTCACGGTTGGCCATCACAACCCTCATTAGAGGAGTTACAAAATTTATTGGCTAATCAAGAAACTTTGTCTAAGTAGATAGAGGGAGTTTTAATAAATAGCAAAGAAGAGGCACTCTTTACTGGTAAAATGAGAGGCCAACCCAAAGGACAAGGAGCATTTGAGTCAATGAAAGATATTAAAAGAAGAGGCCAATATAAGAGCGATGCTCAATTCGAGCCACCGAATAGCAAGATAAAAAGGAGGGACATTTTAAAATTATTCAACAAAGGAACAATAAATGTTTAAATTGTGGCAAGAAAGGCCACTGTGCAAGAGATTGTCGACTGAGAAAGCAATTAGCTGAAGGAAACTTTTTTTTTTTTGGGTAGTCAATTAGCTGAAGGAAACTTGGTGACATCAAATAATCACCAAGATATAAAGACTGCAAATACTCAGATAGAGAAAACAGCCTTTGTTGTGCACTAGACAGGAAGGGTCAATTATGAGAAAGATTGCATCATAGACTTGGGATACTTTAATGGAGAAAAGGAGAAGTTACTTAACGTAAAAGAGTATAAAGCTAGCAGAATGATGGTAACTCCTAACAACTCAAGTTTGTCAATCACTCATATTGGCAATACGAATATTATGCCACGCTTCAACCCCTTTGAAGTGTAGCTAGAAATTGTCTATCATGTGCTTAGAATGAAGAAAATCTACTATCTGTATATCAGCTCACGGTTTCAGGCAACTGAAGATGTTAAAGTATACAAAAGCCTGAAGCCTTTCGATGCATTGCTTCTAGAAGGATGAAAGATGGAATCCATTTATGCCATGTAAGCAAAGTCTATGTATGTGGACAAGACAAGGAGGAATGACACAGTAGACTTGTGGCATGCACGCTTAGGGCATATGGGCTATAACAAGTTAAAAGTTATGATGAATCAGTCTCTTCTTAAGGGTCTTCCTAAGCTAGAAATCCGAGGAACCATTGTTTGTCCTAAATGCCAATACGGTAAGGCACACCAGCTACCCTATGAGGAGTCAATGTTCAAGGCAAAGGAGCCATTGGAACTTATTCTCTTAGATGTATTTGGAAGAGTAATGCAACCATCTATCAACGAGATGCATTATATGGTTACATTCATTGACGACTTCTCAAGGTACATTTGGATTTACTGCTTAAAAGTAAAATCTAAAACTTTTGCAAAATTTAAGGAGTTTAAAGAAGAAGTAGAAGGCAAGATTGGTATAAAGATAAAGTTTTTATGTACAGATAACGGGGGGAGAGTACACCTCCAACGAATTTGAGAGTTATCTACGAGAGCACAGGATACGTAGATAGTTGACATGTCCAAACACCCCACAACATGATGGGGTAGTCGAGAGAAAGAATAGATATCTTGCTGAAATTTGTCGAAGTATGCTATACACTAAAAAGGTGCTAGGAAAATTTTGGGCCAAATGCATGAAGACGACAACTCACATTATCAACAGGCTTCCCTAAGCAAGGCTCAGATTTATTTCACTATTTCAAAAATTATGGAATATTAAACCAACAGTAGGCCACTTTTGAGTATTTGGCTTCGTATGTTATGTGTTCGTGCCTAGTTACTTATGAAGTAAGTTTGACAAGAAAGCCATCCGGTGCATCTTCGTAGGCTGTGATAGTCAAAGGAAATGATGGAGGTGTGGGGTCTCACAATTGGTCGCTGCTACACATCGAGGAATGTGGTCTTTGATGAAGCATCTTTATGGTGATCACCTCAAGCAGCCACACTACCAGATACTGTGGATATAAAAAATGAAGTGCAAGATAACATGAAGGAGCCAAAATATAGTCAACAAAGCGGCACAGAAGCTATGGGGAAACAAGTACCTTTGATCAGTGAAGGAGAAGAAGAGTTCGATTTACCTGAGGATAGAGTAGAAGTCCGTGGAAGATTGATATACACAATACAAAAAATGAAGAATTAGAGGAAGCAAGCACACAACTGGAACTCAGGAGGTTGACTAGAAAATGAAGGCAATCAAGATCAAGTTTAAAAATAAAAAAATTTCAACAACTTGGTATGAATATAAGATTGAGAAGAACTGGTGTTGAGAGGAACAATTAAAAGGTCACAACCACCAAGCCTCTCTCCACTGATTGTCTTCACCGATGAAGTAAGGCTTCTTCATTGACTTAATAACACTATAAATAGGGCCTTAGTCTCTCATTGTAACATAACCCCAATGGTATTTATGTATTGCCTTTATGTGGGTGTGAGAAGTGTTTGTTATGTTGTAACTACATCTTAAATAGTTTCAATTATCTGTTATTGGTGCACCTCCTCAGCAGTGATAGGATTACCACAAATAAAAAACTTCGTAGCAACAACATTTTACCGTCGGTAAAAGCCTTTTCTTTGGCGGGAAGCTCTTGCTAAATTATTACCTTTGGTAAAAAGAAACTCTTGCATTAGATTTTTGCAGGAAAAAACTTGTGCCATATTTTACCAGTGTGAATAGTTATTATCTCGGTAAAAGGCCTTTTACATCTTACCGCGAGTTGGGCTGATCATTGGCGGGGCTTGGGCTGGCTTGGGTCGGGCAAGATGTCACGCATAATTAATATGCTCTTTGTCCAAGCCTACCTAGTTGTGACTTAATGACCAAGCCCGTTCAATGAGCACACTTAAATGCTCAAGCCCAACCAAACCCGCGCAATAATAATTACTTTGATATCTAATTTTATACTTCGGTAAAAACAATAATCTTTTCTTTTTATAAAAATTTTAAAAAAATGTTGTGAAGAAGTTCCACTTGCCAACAAAAAGTATCACGATTTTGAAGAAGAGATGAAAGAGTGAAGACTTACGGAGTAAATATGAATAGGTTAGGGTAAAAAAAAGGAAAGCATTGATTAAATAGTAAAAACTAAAAACCAATTAAATAGTTAAACTTCAGGCTGGGCAGCCCGACATTTCTTATTTTGTGGCCAAGCCCGTCCAAGTTTGTTTGGGCTTTTAAAAATGAATCCTAGCCTGGCCCTTTGGTTAACAAGACAATTGCATGACCTAGCCCATCTATAAACAGGCTAGTCACCTCGGGCGGGCAGTTCACCCAACCCATGAACACCCTTAACCGCGGGTAAGAGTTTGCCTTCTATTCTCTTGCATTTTTTGGTGTTTATCAGGGATAATGCCTAACTTCTTTATGTTACACGGACTCTTCCATTCATTGTAAAATAACCACTTCAATATAACATGACATGATTATATGTTTTAAAACCATGTTGAATATTTCATAGCCAAACTTCTCATTTACTCACTACACACTATGCACAAAATACTTGGCTAGGTCCATGAAACATAAATCGGAACCCTTTTTTTAAATGACTATATTGCCAAAATAGTGTGCTTTCTTCTCTTTCCTTTCAATCTTCATTATAAGATTACATTTAGGATTAAGGTAAAGTAGCTGGGTTGATATGTTGAACTAGCGTATGTAACCTAGATAGAAAGTTGAACTTCCATGCATTAACATTATTGAAACAAATGGAAAAAATATACCTAAGGAATTTGCTTACAAGCTTTCCAGATTACATCATATTGAACATGAACGTATTGGGTTTTAAGTTTTGGATACTTCTTGCTGCAGCACACAATGCAAGGTGAGTGGGATGCAGTCACGTGCAGCATACAACATCTCATGACTATGGTTTTTTCATGTTAAAAGTATAAAATAATTTTTCAAGATGAAAAAATACCAGCCGTGAGATGAGTCACTGACTCGGGTTATCACTAATTGCACACGTGATCACACATTGCAAATACAGAGGATGTGAACCAATGAATAATCAAACAAGCTTGGTTACGTTGCCAAACTCTTGTTTTCTTACCGAAACTCATTCCAAGCCGTGGAATAATTTTTTAAAATGAATGCTTATATGTGAGAGAAGATCTTTTTATTTTGAGTGTTACAGCAGATCTTACCGCTTGAATAAGATGATATAAGTTCTAATTAAGTATTGATTGGTACGATTTGATTTGGATTTAAAATTTACAGAAAAAACAAAAAGTTTAAAATTTACAACCTTTCTACATTATCTGGTGGACCCGAGCCGTATACTCTGATCAAGCTTTGGCGGTCTCCATGGGCACGCTTGGCTTGTGTGCTCTCACCCTGTTTTAAATTTTATAGATTGTCAGTCAGTCCTCGTTCCTTTCCAATCTCGACTAACAAAACTTCGTCGTCAATAATTGAAAGCAAGAAGCGTTCGCGACTTTTGATTCCTGTTTCGTCTTCTCCAAATCCTAGTGGCAATTGCCATGGAAGCTAAAATTGGGAAGTTCTTTCAATCGGTATGCTCCTTTTGAGCGGCGAATATGTTGTCATTGTGTAGACACCCCAAAATTGCACGATTTTTGGTAAATCATGAAGGAGAGAAATATCTTATTGGAATTTTCAATTCTTAACATTGGGTTTGAGATACTTAACCCATTTGAATCCAAAACCGTAAAGGAAAATGCCCGAATTCAATCTTTTGTGCAAAGTCAAACTTTTTCCGGTTGAATTTTGACCCCAGAAAATCAAATATTTTTTAAAGCAAGATTTCAAGATAATTTTTCCCGGTAATAAGGTTTTTAGCCATGTTATTGTATAAAAGAATTTTTTGAGATTTTAAATCTTGACGAATACCTTGGTTTGAACATGTTGAATCTTTTTATCGGACCTGAAAAACCGGAATTTAGCCTGGAACTGGAAAGTTGACTTTTTATTCACTTGGAATTTGGTTCTGGAACTATTTTTAATGGATTCAAATTTTGGGGGGGGGGGGGGGGGGGGGTTTACTTATTTACATGTAATATCTTAAGTAAATGGAGATTAAAAAATACGAGGACATTTACTTAAACGATATTACACGTAAATAAGTATTGCCTGTGTTAAAATTCGGATAAAAGCTTCTTTTTTTTGTATCTGACAGATAATGTCGAATACAAAGAGAATTGCTTGTATCCAATCTGAGTTGTCGGATACAAGGTTTTTGCTCAAAATTAGGGTTTTCTGAGAGTTTTCACCTTTTACCATCATATCCTTCATTTAAGGAGTGGAAATCTCGGAAATAGCCTTAGGGTTAAGTGTGGGGGATTCTAGACATCATTTTGTGTCTACCATTAGGGTTCCCCCTAATGCTAGCCTTTGCTTATAAATAGGAGGCTCCTCCTTAAGCAAATGGCCAATAACTTTTGCCAAGAATTTTGGCCAAGAAATTGGAGATTGAAGAGCTTCGAGTGAAGAAGGGAACCGTTGCCGTATTGCTTCCAAAAGCCCAGGTAAGCCTCAAACCTCTCTTTATTTTTCTGTTCTTACATTCTAGGTCTAGTTCTCTTCTTCTACCTTTCTGTAGAATAAGGCCTATTCTATGTGTATGAAAACCATTCATCTACTCAAAGTACCTCGAGACTCCCCCTAGTCGTAAAACGTGAAGGCGGGCTCTAGGGGAAACGAGACTGATGATTGATCCTAGTGTTAGAACCTTGTTGAGTAAGCCTTTTGATTCTATGAAAACCGTTTCATATTCAAAGTACCCTAAGATTATCTCGAAGAACCGTTAAACGAGGAGAGAGAACTAAGGGAAACGAGAATGGAACGGAACCCTAGGTTGTTCTAGAACCCCATTTGATTGATATGAATGCATGCTATATGTTGTTATATTATTGAAGAATGGATTTTTACACATGCACATATAACACTTGTTTTGTCGGATTCGGCTTATATTTCGGATTTATTGCATTCATTGTGATAGATTTGGAATAAATAGCCTCAAACAATTCTGGGATATTTCTTGTTGGTTTGCAACATGGTTTCAAGCAAGTTTTGTTGAGTATTGAAGGCCTCTAGGTCCAACCTCTCGGTTTTGGGCATTTTTGCTCACTTTTGGGGTTTTTGGCATATCCTTTTCAATTGGAGAGGATTGTGAGCCAAACTTGTGCCCCATTTCTTCCTAGAGGTTCTTAAATATCTTTTTAAAATGATTTTGATTTATCTTGCACGGATTCCACACACCTTATCACTATTTTGAGTTGATTTTCTTTAAAAAGACTTAACTTGACAACAGCTGTACCTCAACTTCGGACATTCGTAACTTCATCGTCCGGATGAATTTTGGAGTGATTCTAGAGCCACGGGAAAGGTGAGGCTGTCTAGTTTATACCTGCAAAATTTCATTAATTTTTATCTAGTGGATGTTTGACACCTCTCTGTCGAAGTTGATAGGTTAGTTCAGGTCTGATTGTAGAACCTGTCACTTCGACTGAGCGTCATGTGTTCATTTTAAGTCCGATTCGAGTGATTCTTGTTTCTGAGTTTTTCTTTGGAAGTCTAATTTCAAATCCAGTTGTTTTCATAATTTTTTGACTCCATTTATGTCGTGGGTAACAGATTTACTCAGAACTATTTAACAACACTTTTCTGGGTAAATCTGTGATCTTCGGGGCCTGTTTAGGAAGTCACCCAAGGCATGTCCGAATGGAATTTTGTATGAGGCTAGTTTCATTTGAAAGATGACCATACATACTTCATTCACACCAAATTTTATGGATTTATATGGAGCCAATTTTTCTAAGTAATTTTCCAAACTCCCACTTGTCACTTTTAACTATCTCCAGCAGCAGATTTCAAAGGGGAATAACTCATAGGATTTTAACTGGAATTGATTGAAAATTTGCATGAGTCTTATATTTATCATAATCTTTCAAATGGATTTGGTTTGATTCAATCTAAATTAGACTTGAATGATTTCAAGACAAATGGCTCAATCTTTTACCGAATTTTCCGGATTTGACTCAACTTGGTTTTGTGCAATTTTTGCTTTGAGTTCCATCTATTGGTGATATTCCGGAAGTGATATTGATATAAAAGAGGATCTGGAATTCATTTGGATTTCTCATGTGGAAATATTACATATTTGTTTAATCCTTTTCCAAGGTTTTGATGATTTTAGCAAGCTTTCTCATTTTTTTAGCATGAACAACACTTGGCAACCACCGTGTGTGGGTGAATGGGGGTGCCTAGCACCTTCTCCTATTCATAATCTAATCCCCTTACCTATCTCTGGATTTGATTTTCAAGTAGAGTTATTTTTACTCTAGTATTTGCCTTTTAGCTCTTTTTGCTTATTTTTGAATCTTTTGGTGCCCATTCACATCCCAAAAATTGGATGGTGGCGACTCTCCCATTTTTACGTTGAGCCCGTGTGCTGACGGAGGGGAATCATCCCAGTGATTTTTCCATGTCTCACACATTGCAAGTGTTATGGACTCTATGGATCAATCTGAGATCGTTTTCTTATAGTAGAAAGTTAGGATTTATTCTTTTAATTTATTTGTTTTTGTTGATTTGATTCGTGTGTTTGATTGCTAAATTTTCCTTTTCAAATTCTTATCAATAAATTGAAATTTTTTTAATTTTTTTCTTTTTTGGATAAATAATCTGTTTCGGAAGTATGAATTCTCTTTGATTGTTGGATTTTTCCAAGTTCTTATTCTCCCATCCACCTTTATATACAAGAAATTTTTAGACCCTTTGTGAATGCTTTTTCCTACCCTAAATGACTCAGCCTATGAATTTGAAGTTTAACAGAATCGAATTTCCCCGCTTTAATGTTCTCAATTGCAAGCTGTATACACAAATTTTGCGTTTGAAATCAAACGGATCAGATGTGCCAAAACAAATAAATTTATATTTTTTATTAAAAATAATGTAGGGTACAGATCTCTGTGATTCCTTTGATTCTTTTCTTCACAAATCTTCGATTTGAGGGCTAAAATAGCTTGATCCCAAATCGGTCTTCGACCTTCCTTGGCGAACTTTACGAAAGGCAGACAAAGTGGTAGATCTGGTGGATTCCACGTGTAGATCTGTGATGGATTTGGTGAGAAGTCTTCGGCTTGTAGGCTTGTTGAAGGTCTTGGAAAACTTCAATATTTGACGTAGATCTCTGGGCTGTAGAGCGTGTCAGAGACAGAATGTTTGAATCTTCAGATCTTGAATGCAATTTTTAGTCTTCAAGTCTTCAATTCTTCAAGGCTTGTTGGATCTTCAGAACAGCAGCACTTCAATTCTTCAGTGATTTAGATCTTCAGAACAGCAGAGCTTCAGTTCTTCAGAGCTTCAGTCTTCAAAGTAGCAGAAATTTGATTCTTTTCTTCTGTAGACTTCATGTGTTCTCAATGAAGAGAGAACCCCCCTATTTATAGATGTTGGGAGGATAGAGCTCTCTAGATTTAAAACTCTTGAGAGAGTTATCACAAGTTGTAGATAATGCTCTATTTGTTTGAAGAATTATCAATATTTAAAGATAATTCATCTAAAAACTCTTAAGAGAATTATCACAAGCTGTAGATAATTCTCTCCTTTTTTGAAGAATTATCAATATTTAAAGATAATTCATTTATTTTGATGATTATCAAATAATAATTCTTCATGGGCCCACAAGCAATTTATTAGCCATTTTAGAGATAAAACTATATTTATTTATTTAAATAATTTTATCTCTAAGTGGGGTCCACACTTTGGTGAGATTTTGCCATGTGGCATCTCAAATTTTCTCTTCCTACACAAGCATCTCCGGCGATTTCGTATACAGCTTAGGAAAATACTGGTCTATCAATGCTCTGCATTATTAATTGAGGCTTGCCTCAGAATGGGAATCTATCCACTGATCCAGCAAATCACATTTCCACCTTCCTGTATCAAAATCAATAGCATCTCCTACCCTTACAAATAGGACATCCTTGCGTTTTTGGTGTCCATAGTTTGAAGTTTATCATGTTTGGGATCCATGGGTCTCTCCAGAAATAAATATTAGCACCCTAGGAACTACCACAATCAACTTATAAAGAATGCTTTTGTTTTGGAAATGCTTTTCATGATCTATAGATCTTCCCCATCAGCTCGTTCTCCGCTAGGCATCTTAGGCAAACCTGCCTAGTTAACCCAAGGACAATCTGTGAGTGAAAGGTTAAATCGTGTATTTGGCTCCCTGAGCCACCACTTCATTTGCCCTTCCCTGTCTTAGTGAGACGCCTAACCCAAGTCAAAAAGACAAGGACTTGGGGTACCGTAGAGGAAGAAAATGAAGTTTGTATGGAAAGGAAATACAAACTGCTTTAAGATGGTTGATGTATGTTATACAAAGAAGACATAAATGATAATGGAAAGGCGAAAGATTCTGTTTAGTTTTCTAGTTTTAAATAGAATATCACAGCAATTAGGGAGCAATATAAGTTTGGAAGAATGTAGGTTTATTTATTTTACCTGGAAGCTAGAGGAAAATCACTGCAATTATGGAGCAAAATTTGAATAGCATAAACACAAAAATAACAAACATGACCAAGCTTTCTGACTAAGCAAGTAGGATCAGATAACTGGTGGTTCAAATAGCAGAAGAGATACATTACTTAATACTCAAACACAGTGAAACACCTTGATATATGATTGGATTGTCAAAGTCTTTGGAACCAAATTATATATCAAGATCCATTAATTGTGATAAATAAATTGACTGAACTGCTTGAGAGAACCGTCGCCTGCAAGCAATGAGTTCCTGAGATATACGCTGCATGGTTGGTCGGGCTCTCGGTTTGGAACGTAAGCATGTTAGTGCTAGCATTATCACGTGAACCACTTCTTGTGCAACCGACTCATCTACAGGAGGTGATAGTCGTGGGTCTAACACATCCTTTACCTGTATAGTTTTTGTGACAGAGGATGACAATGAAGAGAGCAGTTCTCTTGGATGCCTTCCCATTATTATTTCTAGCACCACAACTCCAAAGCTGTAAACATCACATTTCTCTGTCACAGCCATTGTATAGGCAAGCTCTGCATATACACATGAAAGTAGAAGGTTACATGGTGGTTCAATTAATCAAAATAGAAGTTTGTAATTTACCTGGAGCAATATATCCAAAAGTGCCTACAGTTATTGTTCGATTTGATGAATCAGGATATAGCAGTCTGGCTGTGCCAAAGTCTGAGATGCAAGCCTCAAGTCTCGAGTCTAGTAGAATATTGTTGCTTGATATGTCTCGATGAATTATTGTTGGGGTGCAATCATGATGCAAGTAGGACAAAGCATGAGCCACCACTTTAACCACGTTTACCCTCTTTGTCCAATCTAACTCCTTGGCTTCTATCTCATTGCTTAACATGCAAAATAAGCTTCCTCTGTCCATGTATTCATAAACCAGAAACATGCATCTTTGGTGGGTACAATAACCATGAAGTTTCACAATATTCCGATGTTTTATTTCTGTCAATACACGTATCTCATTTCGAAAACTTCTGTCATTGCCAATTTCCTGACCTTCAGAATTGTGCAATTTCTTTAAGGCTACACATTTTCCAGAAGGCAGATGTGCTTTGTAAACACTTCCAGAAGCCCCAGTCCCTATGCAATATTTGATGTCAAAGTCCTCTGTTGCCTCAATAATATCTTCATATGCAATCCTCCCATCATAGTTCCATATGGAAAGCAGATCTCCATTTTTTGTTGCCCTTTCTTGTCTATGAATATTTTTTTCCTTCACCCATTGATTCAGAAAGAGAATTCCAACAACTACCAAAGCAAGTAACATAGCGCTACCTAGGGAAACAATTACACAGATTATGTTTCTGCCCTCTTTCTTCTTTTCTAGTTCAAAAGAAGTAGGAGATGTGCTAATGGCTGTATGAGTGGGCTCACAGGGTGGCAACCCACAGATCTTTGCACATAAACCTTTGTTGTTGCTAAATGCCTCTGGTAGAACTTGACTGCATCCTGGGATATAAGGAACACGACCCTCCAAGTAATTGTGTGATAAACTGAAAGATGACAAGCTCTGCATCTCACTCAGATCAGGTGGAATGTTTCCTGAGAGCTTATTATGGGAGAGATCAAGGTTCGTTAATGTTGCCAGCAGTCCAAGCTCTTGTGGTATCTTTCCGGAAAGTGCATTATGACTAAGATCTAGAGACTTGAGGGCTGTAAGGTTTCCAATAAGTGATGGAATGCTTCCATTTAAATAATTTTTGCTCAATATCAAGTGTGACAATTGGTTGCAATTTATAATTTGCTGAGGGATTGGACCGGTTAGTTGGTTTCTGGAGAGGGATAGGATCTTGAGGTTGGATAGCATTCCCAACTGCCTTGGTATACCTCCAACAAGATGGTTTGAGGAAAGGTCAAGGGTTTGTAGTTGAGTTAACTCACCAAACTCAGCTGGTATGATACCCTTGATGTTGTTCTCTTGAACTGCAAGAAACACCAAATATTGACATTTACCCCAGTAAGGTGAGAGCTCCCCATAGAAAGAGTTGTTGCTGAAATCAATATGAATGAGGTTATGGCATACTACAAAGGCATCTGTAATATCTTCTCTGAAGTAGTTATTTTCAAGCCGAATTGTCTCCAATCTTGTGCAGTCACTCAAACTCTCCAGGATAGGACCTGTGAAATTGTTTCCACCCGCAATGAAATCTGTCAATGATCCACCTTGGCACATTTGCTTTAGTGACCCGCTGAAGGAATTTCTTTCCAAATTTAGTACAACCAAGGATGGTAGAGTAGCTACGGCTGGAGGTACTGGACCGGATAAATGATTAGTAGAAAGATCTAATACCTGTAGCCTGGTGCAGTTCCCTATAACCGGAGGGATTCGACCCATAAGCATGTTTGTGCTCATCTTCAGCTGAACCAGATTTCTCATATATCCTATAACCGAAGGTATTTCACCACTGAAACGATTTGCAGACAAAGATAGCTTAGTCAGGTTGTGTAGATTCTGTAGAACACCAAAGATGGAAGAAATATTACCCTTGAGATTGTTTTTGGTTAGGTTCAACTCAACCAGATTTTCAAGATTCCCTATATCTGAAGGAACCGAACCAGAGAAATTATTTTCGGCCAGGCATAGAAGGTTGAGGTTGGTCAACTTACCAATTTCTGACGGGATTTCCCCTCCTAGCTTATTAACATGTAGCTTAAGAGATGTGATTTTGTTCCAGTTGCTGAACAAAAGCGGATCTAATCCACCTGTTACATAATTGTATGAAATGTCGAGCTCCACCAAGTTGGTGAGTTCAACAAGTGAAAGAGGAAGTTCACCAGAAAGATGGTTATTCGACAGCACAAGGTGGGTGAGGTTTGAAAGAGTACCAATTTGGTCAGGAATAGGCCCATTGAGATGATTGGATCTGAAATCAATCTGAACAAGGTCTGGAAAAGAGGAGAAGCTAAAATTGTGAATCCCACCTGCCAAGTAAGCATGTGTTAGTTTTATTTCACTAACCCTTCCAGCTATATTGCAAGTTACCCCAGACCAATTGCATGGGCTTGGACTTGCCATAGAATCCCATGAATCAAGGGCATGCCTGCCAAATGAATAATAAGAAGTAAGATGGGATTTCCAGTCAAGAAGAGCCTGTGCTTCTGTTGATGTTTGAGATGTTGTAGCAGCAATCCTTGGGGAAAGTATGATAGCCCAGAAAATAACTCTGACCCAAAATCCAGTAGAGGAAGCCATGTAACCGGAGGTGGTGATGGTGCTTTTTCTTTTGATCTATACGCTCAGGAGTTCCTCATTTTATTGTCATACATTGTAGAACTAGAGTCATTGATTATTCTGTGCATCCATTGACTCAAGTCACTGAAGCCCTCGCAGAACCACAGGAGACTGAGTCGTTTATGTTCTATACTTTTTTTGAGTCAATGTCTTTAATTTGTTCTCTCTTTCAAGCCAATCTCAACATGTGGATGAGGTTGCAACCCATCCTTTCTGATTATTAGATTGTTACAAGGCAAGAATGACAATTCCAGCCTGCCTCTCTCTCTCTCTCTCTTTCTTTCTCTCTCTCTCTACATACACATTGCACATTCACACTTAAGATCAGTGATATGTAAATGACTAAGTAAAAAAGGGGTAGTTAAAGACTGATGCAGATTCTTTTCTGCCCTATCAAAAGATATAGCAAAAGAATAACTAGACAAAGGCCTATTAAGGAATGGGAAACGAATTAAGTGGATTTGTGTTGTCGTCACTAAAATGACTTTTAGAACTTACAGTCAAAAAAAAATTGGCCATTTTATAGATTCCTTCCAGACACGTAGAAGCTTTGTAAACCGCGTGGAATCTTTGTAAAAATCCCAAGGGACGTAGATTGATTCAACCGGTCTATGACGAGAAGGAAAGGGATCACAGCAAGATATTTTGAGATTCTGTGGTCTGAATGCATTTGTCTCTTCATTGGACAGTTGCATTGAAATGAGTAGCAAATCAATAGGTCTGAATGCATTTGTTTTGTGTTTTAATTAAGTTTGGTTTTGTTATGGCTTGAAATGATGCTAGAAACAAGGCTGATCGTGTTCCTTCTTCGACTGTGCTTCATGCGTCGGGTCCGGATGCTGCTGTCTCCAACTTGGGTTATGGAGCATAGTGGAGTGCTGTCTGGGGCCAGCAGGTCGAGCCATGCTTTATCTTGTGGGCTTGGGCTGTCCAAGCAAAGCAATGGCTTTTATTCTCAGAAGGGTCTGACGAGTCTCCCGAATCAAGCTGGACCTGCTCTTGGTTTCAAGCAAGCCCCTTTTACATTCTCGGCCACATGCTGCCCATCTCAAGCTGCTAACGGCCCATCCTTTAACCTGCTCCTAACTGATTTTTTCAAGAATGATATGCTGGTTAAAGACATGGATAGCTCACTGCAATTCTCAGCGTTACCACATTTGAGTCTAATGGAAAAAGCAGGGAAAACTTCTCCTAACCATTCATCCAAGGGATCCCGTCATCATCGGAAGGCTTTACTGATCAAACCTCTGGTAGACAAGGAAGACACGGATTATCTCTCACTCAGGGAAGCATCTAACCCGCCTAAGAAAAGGAAGTCTTCAGATTCTACTTCTTCTACTTCTGGGTTTTCCGCTTCTGCGAGTTGCTCGGATTCAAGCACCAAGAAATGAAGACCATCTTTTGGAACTGCCACGGTCTCGGTCAGACTGTGACGCAGCAGCACTTAAGAGACCAAGTTTTGTCTCACTGTCCGGATTTAATCCTTCTATCCGAAACTTTTGCAAAAAATACTTTGGTTGTCAAGATTGCCAGAAATCTTGGTTTTGTAAATTACTTTTGTGTTCCTTCTATGAACCGCAGTGAAGGGATTATTGTTATGTGGTTACCAGAATATGATATTTCTGTTGTCTCACATTGTGAGTGGATGATCCTTTTGCAAGTCAGTTATAAGGGAAAAACTTGGTTGGTCCTATTTGTTCATGCCAATTCTAATATCTCTCGTCAAAAGGAGCAATGGGATACTATCGTGAATATGGCTCGACAGTTTTTTCTTCCTTGGATTCTCCTTGGAGATTTTAACGCCCTGTTACACCCATTAGAAAAACGTGGAGGCTCTCACCTTATTCCCAGACAAGTGAATAACTTTCGGGATATGATCAATGCATGTTTTCTTTCGGAGATTAATATGAAAGGAGCTCAATTCACCTGGTCCAATGGCCAACAAGGTCTCCGTCGCATCTCAGAAAAAATTGATCGTGTTTTTGCCTCTACAGATATTTTTGACATGTTTCATCAACCTACTGTCTTTGCTCAACCGATTATAGCTTCCGATCATTGCCCGGTGATACTAAATCTGATGCACAATAACAAAAGGGGAGCAAGACCATTCCGATTCGAAGCCTTTTGGGTGCAAGAAGAGTCATGTTATCAGACCATTGAAGAATCCTGGAGAAATTCATGACACCAAGGTACAGCTATCTCAATGCAACAAAGACTGAGGTGTGTGAAGAATGATTTAAAACAGTGGAACAGAAATACTGTGGAAAATATTCACACGAAGAAATGGGAGTTGAAGGATAGGATTACAATAATCCAAGAAGAATTGTCGAACCAATTCTCTGCTGCACTATTTGCTGAGGAAACGAAGCTTCAACTAGAATATGCAAAAATCCTTAAACAGCAAGAAAGTTTTTGGGCTCAAAAATCTCGAGTCCATTGGTTGAAAGAAGGGGACCAAAACACAAGTTTTTTCCATAAGACTACATTGATCAGAAGGCAAAAAAATTTCATTTATTCCTTGAAGGATGTGGATAATAGGGAAATTACAGGAAATCAATAGCTGGAAAAAATGGTGGTGAGGCACTTTCAAGAGAGCCTTGTGGCTGAACAGGTCTGGTCTGATTTTGAGCTCCCTGGCCTAATTCCAAATAAGATCACACCTGAGCACAATTCCACCATTGCTCAAGCTCCTACCTCCTTAGAAATTTCGAATGTGGTCGAGTCAATGGAACCATTGAAGGTGCCTGGACCCGATGGGTTCCAAGGTATTTTCTACAAAACTTATTGGTCTATAATTGGAGAGGAAGTAGTCCACACTGTTCAGAATTTTTTCAGCAATGGTATAATGCCAGAAGGTTTGAATCACACATTCATAACTCTCATCCCTAAATCTCTTCATCCCCGGTCCATCAAAGATTTTCGTCCTATAAGCCTTTGCAATTTCCTATACAAAATCATATCAAAAATTCTTGTCAATAGAATTAGGCCTCTCTTAACCCAGATTATATCACCTTACCAAACAGCTTTTGTCCCAAACCGGTCGATCAGAGATAACATCTTGATCAACCATGAGATGGCGCATTGTTTGCAGAAGAAGAAAAAAAGGTGTTCCAGGCATCCTATATCTAAAGCAAAATCTGGAAAGGGACTATTTGCATTAAAGCTGGACTTCTCCAAGGCGTATGACCGGTTAAGTTGGCAGTTTTTAGAGACAGTGCTAAGTGGTCATGGGTTCCAACCAAGTGTGATCAAGCTGATTTTGACTTGTGTCAAAACAGTATCTTATAGTGTGCTCTTCAATGGAAAGCCTGTAGGAAATTTTTCTGCTTCTTGTGGTATTCGTCAGGGGGATCCCTTATCTCCGTATTTGTTCATCTTATGCCAACAAGTTTTGTCATTGGCGATTATTCGTGCTGAAAATGATAGAAGGTTGAGGGGAATAGCAATTAAAAAAGGTGGACTGGCCATTTCTCATCTCATGTATGCGGATGACGTGTACATATATGGGCACACTCATGCAAGTGAAGTTCATGTCATTGCGAGACTGTTACACAAGTACTACATGGAGTCGGGACAAGCGGTAAACAAAGAGAAGTCTTCTTTGCATTTCAGTTACTACACGGGCTATCAAGATCGCATTCAGGTGTGTCAAATTCTGGGTATTTCGGCTCCAAAGGAACACGACAAGTACCTTGGATTACCAGTTATGGGGAGGAAGCCCAAGGCCAAGGACTGTGATGAGTTGCTGTCCAAGATCGCTACTCGTCTGAATGGTTGGAAGGCCTTGCTCCTGTCTCAAATGGGTCGGGTAATTTTAATTCAAGTTGTTATAAGTGCCCAACCCTCACACTTTATGAGCTGTTTTTCGCTTCCACAGGAGTCATTAAATAAGTTATATAAGCTGGCCAGGGAGTTCTTATGGAGGAAAAGAAATGATCGATAGGCCATCCACACTATTTGCTGGGACACGATCACATTACCATGGAGAAATGGAGGATTGAACATCAAAAGTATGCCGCACATGAATAAAGCCTTCATCTTGAAATTGGCATGGAACCTAGTATCTGGACATTCAAGTATATGGACTTCTCTCATGAAAGACACATTTTCCAAACAACTCCTTTCTCGATGCAGAGTTCAGGCGGTCCCAATCCTATGGCTGGAGGCAATTGAGCTCCATGGTAGAACAAGTTCAGAGGGGCTGTTTTTGGTCTATCGCCAAGGGATGTGACATTCATATTCTTAAAGACATTTGGATTCAAGGAACAAACCAGCAGTTGACAGTTCATAAGAACCAGGATCAATTCAACTTCACAAAGGTTAGTCAACTAATGCAACCAAATTCCACAGATTGGAACATTCCTCTTCTCTCAACTTTTTGGAACTTGGAAACAGTACAAGCAATCATTAATACAAAAGTGGGTGCTGGAGGTGCAGCAGACAGTCCAAATTGGATGGGTACAACAATGGGAAACTTCTTTGTAGCTTCGGGTTACAGATTTCAGTTGGGTCATCTAATAGAGGAAAGTAATCAAGTTTGGCTCAAGTGTTGGCACCTCAATGTGCCAGGTCAGATTAAACTTTTTTTATGGAAGTGTTTACATGGTGGGACTCCCTACTGCTGAATTTCTGAACTCGAGAATTTGGGGTATCAACACGACTTGTTGTCTGTGTCAGGATCAAGAGGAGACACTTGAACATATTGTGCGCACCCCGATTTCGGGCCGCACGTACGAGGTGCATGAAAAAGTGATGCTCGCCTCGGGACTGTTTTGGAGTCGCCACTGCCTGAGAGGTGCAGGCAGACACAAAAGGGCACCTATCCGGGCCTAATTTTCTGGTCTGTGGCTTTATTAGAGATCTGAGTAAGTTCTCGGTTACGTCTAGGGAAGCCCGAAGACACCCTAGCCCGCCCCGTCGATTGACAGGTCCCGTGGGTCTCCTTGGTCTGAGTCAACTTAGTTTTCACCCAATTCCTAAGCCAGCATGCACACTTATTTGGTCTGGTGGGGACCGTTGATGGTGTGGGTCCCCTTTTTATTTGATTTTATCTTTTTATTAAGTTTAATGAAGTGGGTCTGGTATGAGCCCTGTTAGAAGGCCCAGAGGAATCCATGTTGGGCTTAAGTTAAGCCCATGGCCCAATTTGGGTTATTGGGTAACCCTTATTGGATTTTGGCTGTTTGATTTGAAGGTTTACTGAATATTCACACAATTAGTGAGTTTAAGTTTTTATTAGGGCCCATTGGGCTTGGATTTGACCCAAGGGCAATTCAATCAAGTGGCCTTAGCCCATTTGTCAAAACAGGCTTTGGTTGGGCCAGACGGGATGTGGGCCTCATTGGAGGGCCCACGTAGCCTTGGTGGGCCCACTTAAGCCCACAGTCTCAAAATGGGCTTGGAAAAGTCCAAAAAGCCCAATTGGTTTAGATTATACTAAAATGGGTCGGATTAGGTCCAACCGGGTCGGAAAAATGGTTTTTTAAGTTACTTATCGAGTGACCGTATTTAATTCACGGTCTAGTCAGAACCGTAATTTTAATACGGTTCAGGCTGGACCGTAGATTAACTACAAGCAAGCTTGAACCGCTCTGAGTATACGGTTTTCATCCAAACTTGCATTTTTGTGCCAATTTCGACCGGAATCAGTTCCGTGGTCTTCTTGGGATGTCCGATGCCTTCCGTTGAGATTCCAGGTTCTTCAAATGCTACATTTTCTTCATTTGGCCTAGAAGGCCATTCTCTTCTTCTTCCTTTTGATATTCCGGAAGCAATAAGACCTCCTCTTGATTGCTTGTAGCCAAATTCAAGAATGGAAAAAGGGGTTTACAGGGGATTAGGGAATCTCAAAGGAGCCAAATTCTACCTTTCCAAAGAACCAAAATAAGTTACTAAATTAGTTAATTAAGGTGTCCTTAAAGCACTTTCTCTTTTTTTTCATGATATCCCTCCCCCCCCCCCCCCCCCCCCCCCCCCCCTTTGAACTTAGCATCTCTCAATACTAAAAAAGACAACAAATTGATTAGTAACACCAAGAACAAAATTTAAAAGGGAAATTTGAAGAGAAATTGAAAGTAATCACATTAAACTTGTATTGATTCAAAAATTAAACATACTTACCACAATATGATTTACAGGTTATGGTTCCTCCAGTAAATTGGGCAGCGCTTTCGCGTCCTCAAAAAATTCTTAAGTTGGGTGTGCGCTGTGAAATCGCACGGCGGGGCGCACGTGTCGGGTGCGTGCCTCCTAAAAGATGGAATACCGGAGTCGCCACTGCCTGAGAGGTGCAGGCAGACACAAGGTAACCTAACCGGGTCTATTTTGGTCTGCGGCTTGAGATTCTGGCTAAGTGCTCGGTTACGGTCTGGGGAAGTCCGAAGACACCCCTGTCCGCCCCGCCGGTTCAGCGGGTCCCTTGGGTCACCCTAATTTTGAGTCAACTATATTCACCCTTGTCCTATTCCAGCATATATCAGATTAAGTCTGTTGGGACTTTCTTTAGGTGTAAGTCCTTTTACTTATTTTTTTTGTATTTTAGTCATTTATGTGAAGTGGGTCGGGTATGGACCCTGTTGGAAGACCCATGGGTAGAAAAGTAGGGCTTGAGCCCATGGCCCAGTAGGGTTATTGGGTAACCCTTGTTGGATTTGGTTGATTTGATTTTGGATTAATTTAATCATACAAATTAGATGGGTTTAAGATTTTTAAGGCCCAATGGGTTTGGAGTGACCCATGGGTAATTTATCCGAATGACCCATAACCCATTTATGAGAAATGGGTTTTGGTATGAGCCAAGCCCATAGTAGGCTCTATTGAAAAGCCCATAATTCTTATTTGGGTCAAAGATGGACCAAAATCTTTTAAAATACATTTGGGCCAACCCATAGGCCCACTGGGATTAATTAATTGAGTTGGATTGCTTGCCGGCTCCTTCCCATCGTTGCTGTCTTCTGTAGACTCCAGAGTACACAATCACTCTTTCGGATACTTATTTTAAGTTCGATCTTCTCTCTTTTATCAAACCATCTATACTCACTCAAAAGTCAACTAACGATTAAAAAGTATAAAAAGTAATGAATCGAAAACACATAAAAAAAAAAAGTAATGAATCAACCCATTTGTACTTACATCGGGTTCACCATCTTTTAAAGAATCAAAACACATAAAAAAGTAATGAATTAAAAAAACCTCATGATGAATTTGAATAAAAAAAAACCTTTGTACGTATATAAAAAATTTATTTGAAACAGATCCATGAAACCCCATAAGTAAAACTTCACGTGTGAAGCTCATCCCTAAAAAAAAAACACTCCTTGAAATCTTAAGTAGTAAAGTTTTTTTTCTTTACACCAAATTTTAATAAAAAGCATTTTTTTTACAAGAGTTTACACCAATATTTATATAAGGTGATAAAAGAGTGACAAGAAAAATTTCAAACCTTACTAGAAAAAAAAAACATTTTATGTGTGTGTTGTGCCGTTTTATAAGAATGATATGCTTTTCATGCAAGATATCAAAAAAACAAGTTACCTACAAGATACACATGTATGCAAGTGATTATCAAACAATATCTAATAAAAGAAAGGAAAGGGGGAACAAGAAATTAAGGGGTACAAAGGATGTCACAAATGAGAGGACAAACCCCTCTCTTAAATAGCAAATAAATCCATAAAGGGAGATAAACTACTTTAAATGAACAACTTTGTTCTCCTCTCCTCTATTTCGTACGGAGGTTTCCCCCTTCCTTATCAAGGGGGTCTCATATGGCATGTAAATAAGGAACAAAAAGAAAGTTAGATGAAGATAATAGTAAACAAAGTTTAAGACAAACAAAAATATATCTAAGGGGAAAGTCTTTATTTAAATATATAAAAAGTGACATACAACAAGTAATCTTACCGTAGTTTTACCTAAGTGATGATCTTCAATATGTAGTAGAAAAGTCTCTTTCTTGTTTCCTAGTAAGAGACCAACTCCTCCTTCTTTAACTTCAAGAGTATGAAAGGAAAGAAAAAGTGGAGAATGAAAGATTGAAAAGGATAAAAAATTAGGTGAAAAAGAGTGTTGGAGGGGTTACTGATTATAGGATGAACAGAGGGATGGAAAGAGAGACTATTTGGAAGAAAAAGGTGTCCTCGGAAAGGAAAGGCCGGGTCCTTTTTATAGGTAACAATATTAATATTAAAACTGACTAAACTTTAAATACTTGTTATTTTATAACTAATATTAAAAAATACTATGATTTCATGTTTTTTTTTTAAAGATGGTCATGATGATTATTCTCCTCAATTATTCTTACCCAAGAGATATCACACAGCTCATAAGACACGTATATCCCATATGCATGAATTCAAATTTTTTATTAATTTCTTTTTTCTTTTCTTTTTCATTTATTTAAATTATTTAGATATTCTTTGATATTATATTATTTTAATGAGAGATTTTTTTGGTTTTGACGCACATGCGTCCTTTATCTTTTTTTATTATTTTCTTTTATATTTAAATTATATACTTTAATTAGATTTTCAATAAAAATATTATTTTTTAATTCAAAACATTTTACTTTATTGCTCTTTCTTCAGTATTTGCCACGTGTGCAGATTTTCCCAAGATTTTGACTACTCATAACTCTTTCATCTGGTGCCCGATTTTAGCAAAATTAGTGGCATTGGAATCAACTCGAGACGCTTTATCTATTGAGCTAGAATTTAGCAGCAAAGTTGGGCTTTTTAGCAAAAGTGCAAAGTTGCGTCCCGGAGCCAATTTTGTTCATATATCTCTATCCGGGACTCCGATTCCAGTAAACTCAGTTGCGTTGGAATTGTTTTGATGTGCTCTTTCTGCTGGTATGAAATTGAGCTGCTAATTAGGAGTTTAGCAGAAAGCCAACTTCTGCTATTTCCAAGTTTGACCGGCCCATAACTTCCTTATCCGGACTCCGATTCTAGCAAATTCAGTTGCGTTAGGATCGTGTCGGAAATCTCTATCCGCCGGTATAAAATTGAACTGTTGATTCAGCTTTTAGCAAAAAGTCAAAACTGCCCTCTGGGAATCGATTTTGCTCATAATTTCTTATCCGAGACCCTGATTCCAGCAAACTTGGTTGCGTTGGAATCGTGTCGAAGTGCTCTCTCTGTTGGGGCCAGATCAGACAATTGATCTGGGTTTTAGCAGAAAGTTGATTTCTGCTATTCCCAGTTTTGACCAGCTCATAACTTCTTCATTTGGACTCCGATTTGGACAATCTAGGTGCCGTTGGAATCGTATCGGAATCCTCTATCCAATGATATGAAGTTTGGTGGTCAATTCATTCCAGATCAAAAAGTCAACTTTTGACCCTTCTGGGTTTGACTTTTTCAATTAGAGTTCTCATTTTCGGCATTTTCAGTACGCAAAAATGAGGTGCTGACATTGGGTTTAAAAGGAATTCGGTAGGCGGTTACGTTCAAAGGAGGATTAGAGGAGGTTTGGACATAGTTTCGATGGGACAGGGGTATTTTGGGAACAAAAAGGGTTTAGGGGTGGCTGCAACTGGGCAGAGGTTGGCCGTGGAAAACATGAGAGGGGAAGAGGGAGGAGGCCTGGAGGCTCAGCTTGTTCAAATGAGGGGGGTGGCCTCTCTATTTATAGGCAAAATTTTCGTGCCCATATTTGAACTACGGGCATGCCTTGCCCGTACTTCAAGTACGGGCGTGCCTTGCCCGTACTTCAAGTACGGGCGAAAAACGCACATTTTCAAATCCCGCAAAATCGGCCGTACGGGACGCGTGTCCCGCCGTACAGAGACACGCGTCCCCTTCTAGAAGCTTGCCCGTATTTGAAATACGGGCATGCCTCGCCCGTACTTCAAATACGGTCCAGCACGTTTTTAAAATGCTGGATTTCAAATGCTTTATTAAATTTGACTTATTTAAAGATTTTTATCCGATTTTTTGATTATTTTATTATAAAAACGAGATTCTTTTATTAAAATATTATTATTAAAAAATAAAGATATTTTTATTAAATGATTATTTTATTTATTTAACTCATTTATTCTGCTTTTTGCTGCTGTTTTGCCACATGGGCAGCTTTATTTGAAATTTCAACTGCCCATAACTTTTCCGTTCGATGTCCGATTTCAGCAAATTTGGTGTCGTTGGAATCAGCTCGGAACACACTATCCACTGGGATTAAGTTTGGCAGCTGAATTGGGGTCGAACAAAAAGTCAACTTTTGCTTCCCCAAAAGTTTGACCGGCTCATAACTTCCTCATCCGGACTCCGATTCTGGCAAACTCAGTTGCGTTAGAACCGTGTCGAAATGCTCTTTTCAATGAGAGGAAGTTTGATGGCCAATTCTCTTTGAATTAAAAAGTCAATTTTCAGGCCCCTCAGGGTTTGACTTTTTAATTGAAATTTCCATTTTCTTCATTTTTGGGGTGCAAAAATCAGGTGTCTACACATATCTGGTTGAAGTGTCCATACTCTAGAGCTGTTTGGTTCAAATCTATTGGCGGGAATGCCCAAATGAATGGCCCTCAAAACTCCTTTTTTAAGTGGTTTGAGTATATGACTTCAATTAGAACTCAAAATAGTGATTTCATACTCACCGACTTTCTCACAGATGCTGTTAATGTGGGTTGGACAATCTGGAACAGGAGGAATGAGGCATTATTTGAGAAGAAATTCATGTCTATAGAAGCAACTTGTAATTTGGTGGTACAAAGGCAAGCTGATTCGTTGGTCATCAAGAAGAAGTTTGTTGCTCAAGCAAGAAGATCTCATAGACTGGTTAGTTGGACCCACCCCTCACATCCTTTCACAAAAATAAATTTTGATGGTGCTTGGCGAAAATCAACCCAGAAGGCGGCTATTGGAGGTGTATGTTGTGACTCTTGTGGGAAATTTGTGGCTGCCTTTGCGTCTACTATAGTGGCAGATTCAGCTATACAAGCGGAGGTTGCAGCTGCTTTTGAAGCAATTAAACTAGCGGTGGTGCTTGATCTTTCTCATGTTGTTCTGGAGGGAGATTCCCAGTCTATTATTCAACTTCTTGCTGGTTCAAGCTCAAATTATCCTTGGTGAATTCATGTCATCCTAATTGGTCTGAAAGAGGTTTGCAATAGGATCCCGGTTCTTCATTTCTCTCACTGCCTTAGAGAAGGGAATCAAGTAGCAGATTTGCTTGCAAGCTTTGCAATTGACAAGTTCCATTGTGTTTGGATTACAAAACCCCCTGAAGCTATCTGTATGGCTTTATTGGCGGATGCCCAAAATGTAAATTTTTCCAGAAATGCTTAATACAATGTTGCTGTGTTCTCCACCAAAAAAAAAAAAAAATGAAAACCGTCTGGTTCATGGTTGGTTTCCATTAAACCAAATGAAGCCTGAAATTGAATCAAATTAAGGTGAATATTTATAAACTGAAACCAAAGTTAAAATTAAATATAGGTATGTAAATTCTATGCCTGTATATAGTCTCGTGTCAGTTAGGAAAAATTATGCAAATGTAGTAGTAGAAATTTGAAAAAAAAAAAAGAAGAAGCTAAAACTCCCTTGCTGGCTACCCGAGAAAAACCTTAAAAGAATCCCTTGTTTGCTTCTTCTCCTTTCTTTTCAATGTATTGCCTCTTTTTTTTGTGTGGTTGTTACTTTTTATTTTTTTTTCTCTATCTAAGCTGTTTTCTTTTATTCTTTTTAGTAAGAGACTAATCTCTGGCATATGCCTGGGTAGGCCCTCATCATGGGTTGAAACCTACCCAACAAATCTCCCTCTCTAGGCTATGAAGAAGGAACACCAACCTTGACGCTTTACCTTTTATATGGAGCCTGTCCAGCCAACTTTTTATAGAATCTATGGTTTTCTGCCCTTAGGTAGCTTAATCTATATCTACATTATATATAACGAAAATAGGCCCTTGGGAAACGCGCCAGCAACTATGTTTCCAATAAGCCCTTACCCTTCGTTGTAAAGGTGCCATTAATATAAGGTTAAAATATTCAAAATTCTGTCTATTCATTTAAAATGAGGACAGTAACAAAACTGTTCTTTCCTTCTATGTGCCGTATTGCATGTGCACCCCAATAAACTTAAAAGAATTTTGTGCGATTAACTCAGTGTATAGGTACCTATACTTAGGGTTGTTTATTGGCCTAGCTTGGCATGGCACGGGCACGTTTAGCCCGTGCCTGGTGGGTTGCGGGCTAGGCACGGCACGGCCCACTTGGGAGATGGGCCATGATGTGCTTGGCTGGTAACCCAATACCCTAGGCATGGCCCAGCCTATGGCTAAGGTGGGTTGTGCTGTGTCGGGCCGGAGCATGCGGGCTACATAATAAAGTTATGAAAAAATTCAGAAAAATAAAAAAAAAGGAAAAAAAATAAAAATACAGAAAATTCTAAAAAAATAATTTATTATTGACACATATTTCTTAAATTTATTATTCACACACCTTTCTTAAATATATTTTATTATGCACATTTCTTAAATTCAAAAAAAGGGTAAAAAACCCACAAAAGGCAAAAACCCCCATTTTTTTTAATGGCCGACACGGTATGCCATGCTTAAAATATATCGTACCATGCGGACGGGCCCAATGCCCGATACCCTAGGCACGGCACGGTCCGCTAATAGGTGTCGGGCCGTGCCAGCCTGACCTGATAAGCAATCCTATTTATACATGGTCCGTGTAATATTAGTACCGTTACTCCCTCAACATTTAAAATATTTTTTAAATAAACCCAAGTTTCAAACCTTTGTTTTCATTAAAACCATGGTCTTTAACGGTCGATGTTCTGTGCTAAACCTTTTGATTCGAGGTTTTTCTCTAAACTTCTCATGGATGAGTTAAGTTATCTCTGTGCTCGACACGTTCTTATGTTTGTGTACCATTTCTGTCATCAGCCATCTAACCTGTTTAGTCCCCCTTTTAATATAGCAATAGATATACCAAAGTAATACAAATAACATGTTTGTGTGTATGCCTGAATTATGTGGTTTTGGCTACTTGGCAAGCCCCATTTCTCCAGAGCCACCATGAACCAATTCAGACTTACATATTAAGCTTCAAATACAAAATTTTCCATATCAAGTTTCAAATATTTTTAAAAAGCTTAAAATATAAAAATAGGTCAAAATATTGTCTTTTATCTAATCCAGGGGGATGATTTGGATTGGCTTAGGCACACCTTGATACGGCATATTCTGGTCTTTCACAACAGGAAACTAACAGCTATTTACATCAACAACGTTGAGTAGCCATTTGACAAAGAAAATTTTAGCACTTGCAAGCTAAAACTGGTAGAGCTTATGTACACGATATCAAAACACAATCAGATGCAAGAATGGTTTTACAAACCGCAAGCAAAGTTCCCATTACATTCAATTTTAAAGGGGTAATTAAAAGTGATAAAAGGTTGCTTGAATTACCTGAAAATTAAAAAGAAAAAAGGGGTAAAAACTAAAAAGCCTTTGAGAAAATACTGAGATTGGATGGTTAGAAACCATCAGGGTCTTGCACCAAGCAAGGTCATTAAGAAGTTCTGGTAGTCTCCTGATGTGTCACCAATTACTGCATCGTCAAGGCTGGTTTTGTTCACTTTGAAGTACTCTTCTTTTATCTTCATCATATCGATTTCAGCCCGAGATACAATGCATCTGGTTAGTGAATCTTCATCTGTTCCAAGTCCCATCACAGAGGCTCTCACAATCTTGGGTTTAAGAAACAAAAAACAGATTAGTATTAGCAGAAACTTCCAAGAAACTGTACATGAAATTTGTGTGAAACAATTCAAATCACCTCTGCAAAGTGTTTCTCTGGGGCTTCAATGCACCAAACCACCACTTTCAAGATATATTCTAGCTCACCATTGCCGCAGCTCTTAATATCCTGTCAAGGGGTTTTTAAAGTTAGCCATGAGCAAACCTGAAAGTTCACTTGTGGATTCTCTGTAGAGCCTGTACCTGATCAATGGGAATGCCATAGTTCTCTCTGTAACACTCAAATGTTGCTCTGAGCTGAAACACATTTCGTGTGCTAAGTATCAACATTACCTGCTCATGATCTAACTGCTTCAGTTTCACGGCATCGTGAAGCTGAGCTGCTTCTGCGTCTGCAATGGCTTCATCCACCACCTCTCTGTCATACCTATAGGAGCTCACTAAGCTCACCAGAAGCTGCACAACACCACATAATGAGGAAATGTGAGATTGACCCAACTCACTAACTAGGGGATAGAACTCAAGTTAATGAATTCAATCAGTACAAACAACACTACAGGAAACCAAATTGATCTGTAATTGGTTGGAAGAATTAGGATGGATCAGTTTATCTAGGATTTCGATGAAGATGGCTTACCTTGCTAAGTGGTGGATTCACATGGGATGCGATATCTTCTTCAAGGGAGCAGTTGAAGAGAGAACAGTAGGCTTGTCTTACTGCCATCAGATGGTTCGGAGATGAGGCGCATGCTATCTCGATAATCACCTGAAGGTTATCAATGTGTCTCTTCTCCAAAGCCTCCTTTGCCAGTTTTGCATCCCTTTCAGGAGGATCCAAAGTCCACAAGATCACTGCTCTCTGCTCTCATTAGAATTCAATGTTATAATATGCTAAAATGTATTCTTGGGACACAAGATTAGGCCAGATCTTGGCCAGATACTTGCTTACCCTTTTTTCATAAAGACCTTCAAAGCTATTTCAAATAAGGAAAAAAGAAAGAAAGATTAAAAACAAAAACACTAGGTGCGAAAGCCCCTTAATCTTTGATTACTTGCGTATCTGACTAGAAATTTTTTTTCTCAAACGCCCTTATCTTGATTACTTGTGTGTGTGTGTATACACATATATACTCACAATTAAACAACCATCAGTTGAATGACAATTAGTGGATGGGTAATATTTTTTACATTTCTGAAGGAATTTTGAGAAGAACAAAAAGTTAGGCCATAAATAACAGTAGTAGTATAAATGCGTATAACATTTTTGTTAGTATATAAGTACATATATAATTATAATTCTTTGCTTTATAATACAGACACTACCCACATACATACACATATATACACACACAACCTTTGGTAAAGAAAGGATTATGCTTAGGAAAAGGAAGCAAAATTAGGGAAAAATCTTTAAAATCCCTCAGAAATAACTATTTCTTAAAATTTTAGTTATGAAGGAATTTGAATGTCAATTAAATTTTTAGTGATAAAAATACATACCAATAGATCTATTGTGTCTAACACTGTCAATTTCTAACATTTGAATGAGTCCAATGATCTATTTTGTCTAACACTGCCAATTTCTAACATTTGAATGACTCAAATGCATTAACCATGTACAATATTATCAAAATGATCCTCAAAATAAAATAACCTCTGAAGGATTAAGTTATCTTAAAGGGCACTTTTATTCACCTAAAAAAAAGAAAAAGAAAAATAAGGGGCATTTTAGTCCGTAAAGAATGAAATATTAACGGTCACTTTGTTAATAAAAAGGGCCAATCGGGAAAAAAAATTAGTCCATGAGTTTTCTGCAAATATATTTATTTTTAAGTGTGTTCAAGATATTTTCTAAAAAAATTACCAAAAAATAAAGGAAAAATTTTGGAGGAAAAAAAAAATTAAAAAGACAAGAGAACATAGAAAGATTAATGGAAAATAAAAGGGAAAAGAAGAAGAAACCTAATTTTTTTTAAAGAAGAATAATGGGAGATTAATGGAAAAAAGGGAGGGAAAGGAAGAAGAGAACTAATTTGGTGAAGAAGAACAAGTACCCCGAAATCACCGGAGAGCTCGGATTCGAGAGAATCAAGGAGAGACTCATTGTAGAGCTCTTGATAAGTGTCTCTGATCTTCCTGCGTTGGCTTGCATTCCGGTGACCCAGTACCTGTATGACGGCGTTCTCGTCGGTTCCCCATCCTGCAACGCAACCGCAACATATCATCATCATCGTCATCATGCTCATTCCATTCCCCTCAGAATTAACTGGAAAAAAAGAATCCCAAAACCTCCAGAAACCAAGAATCCGCGAACCCCAGAAAAATTAAATTATAAATGAAAAATAAGATAACACAAATGAGATAATCTAAGGCCAGAGAGAGAGAGAGAGAGAGAGACCTTGGAAAGCTTTTCTGAGTCTCTCACAGTCTTGGCTCGGAGAAGGAACAACCTGTGGGACTCTGAGGGTGCCCATTATGGATTCACAAATTTCACTGAAACAGTGAAAGCTAAAGCAGAAATTCAGATTTTGACACAGATTTCACTGAAACAATGAAGCTAAAACAGAAAATCAGATTTTCAAGAACAATTGAATGTATAATGGAGATCCTTGTATGATCGAAGGTGGAATACAGTGATTATTACCAAAAAAGATATATAAAACTGTACGAGCCGTTCTCGAACCTGGATCTCTCCGTCGTCTGTTCCTCTCGTCTCAAAATTACCTCTTTCTCTGCTCAAATAAAGGAGATGTAACGTATTTTCCGTTTTTACTAAATTAGCCCTTCTTCTTATTTGAAAGTCTTAATTGTCCTTTCTTCGGTTTTTTCGGGTTAATGTTAACTATTGGTCTCATAAGAGAGAGAGACACGTTGCATTCTAACGTATTTTCCTTTTTTTTTTTTTGCAAAAATAAAAATTTGGAACAAGCATTACATGTACTTATGTGTGCACTTTGAGGGCGATTTGCATCCTCGACAGAGTAAGCTGTATACACCCCCTCACATTTAGTTGGGGGTCCCACCATTCACTTGGGGGGCCCACCGTTCAATGTGAGGGGTTGTGTATAGCTTATGCTGTACACGATGCCCGTTCCTTTGAGGGAGATGTTGCCATTGATACATTTGTGATTTTGTGTTGTTCAAAAAACTATAATTTTAAAATATTCTGCCTAGCAGCATTTCTTTCAAAGTGCATGAATGGGTGTAGAAGAAAAATGGCATATTTGTCGCAGGTCTTGCTATAGATCCTACAGCTTGCATGAGATATTGTCACGAGCAACATCTTATGACCACTATTTTCTCAATGTGAAAAGTATTTTCACATTAAATATTGAGAAAACACAAAGGTTGTGAGATGCTGCATGTAGGAGGATGTAAGATATCTGCGGCACAGATCCTGTTATAGACAATTTCACTTCATGGTAAAGACAGAGGATGTCTAGATAAATGCTTATATTTATCATAAATACCAAACGTTATAGTGATAATACAAAAGTTCTAAATCTTCGTCAGACATTTTAACTCATACTTTTAAGTTTTTTTGTTAAAAGCATGGTAAGATATCCATATTGAAGGTGATTTCATATTAGCGGTGAAGTCTTGGAATGCCATTTTCTTTCATTTACTCTATGACACCTTAATAAATACACTTTTTGTTAGGGATGGGAACGGGCGGGTTTTTGGTGAACCCGAACCCACCCCCAAAGGGGTTTAGCTAATACCAAACCCTAACTCGCTAGGGTGGGTTGAGGATTGAACTAGTTGTTTTAAAACATGGGAAATTTTTCTTAATAATAAATTATATATATATATGATGTTCAATTTAAAAAATATAAAAATAATATTTTAATATAATAAGGTTGTGTTCTAGCAGGGTCAGGCTAGGTTGGGCGAAACCTAGCTAACTTAACCATTAGGGGCGGGGTGGAGCGGTGTAGTTTACCCATTTAACCCGTCCCATTGTCATCTCTACTTTTTGTCATATCAAAGTTTCAACCTAAAGATAAGATCACAAAAAAATATCCTATGAGATAAAAGACAAGTATATTATAATGGGGATTATTGTTATTAAATTGTTAGTTATATTGCATTCTCATACGTCATTTCAATGGTTAATTAGTAGCTACCTGCTAAGTCAGCTAACAAAATAAATACAAATTGATAGTGGGTCAGGCTCTTGGTAGTATGAGCTGTGAATGTCCACGTCAAGGGGAACCTTAGCACTGACAACTAATGTGACATATTATGTTTCCCACATGTTGATGTTATGTTTCCACCTTGACCATCTTGTGTGGACATTATATTTATAGCATTTATAACTTATTAATTAACATGTGTTTCACGTGTATATCATAATCAATAGTGTTTCTTCTCATCGTTTTTATCACTTCCTCGGGATGAAATCGTCTACCGCATGAGGATGTGGCAGACAATCCTCATGTGGAAATGTCTATTCACATTTCTATAGTGGAAATGTTTGTTCATATTTCATATCATAATCTATAGTGGAAATGTCTGTTCACATTTCTCAATGTGAACAGACTAAATTTCCACATTGAGAAAACAAGAGCCATGAGATGCTCCACGTGGAAGCATCTCACGGTGGCGGCACTGTCTGCCGCATCCTCATGCGGTAGACGATTTCAACCCCACAATCCTCAAGTGGAAATGTCTATTCACATTTCTATAGTGGAAATGTTTGTTCATATTTCATATCATAATCTATAGTGGAAATGTCTGTTCACATTTCTCAATGTGAACAGACTACATTTCCACATTGAGAAAACAAGAGCCGTGAGATGCTCCATGTGGAAGCATCTCACGGTGGCGGCACTGTCTGCCGCATCCTCATGCGGTAGACGATTTCAACCCCACTTCCTCTTTCTAGGACAAAGGCAATAATACCTTTTAATTTCTATCTTTGGGCAAGGTTCTTTTATAGATTTATGCGTGGGAAATCCTTGTATAATTGCAGAGTATGTGATCCCCCTTCTATTGTAAGTGTTAAAGAATAAAGCAATGCAATAAGACTTGAAATCTGCTGGAGCACTTGGCTGAAAGATATGTTGGTCCAACGGTGAAATACATGTCCACATAGGTGCATGAAGCCTACGCGTACACAACTTCCACCGTTGGACCAGTAGATGTTCTAGCGTGAGGGACCAGCTGATATGGTCTCATGCAATAAGCAACCACACTAATGGTGTGGGTTCGAGTGACAGCAAATAGCTTGCTACTTGCAAGGTAAGGTTGTATACATTTAACCTTGTGCAGTGATGGAAGCCTCGTGTACTAGGCTAGCCCTTTAATAAGCAACCACATTATTATACAAACAAATCAAAATATAAAAATTTGTGTAAAAACCCTTATCGAAGAAAATCTATGGAATAGCAGTAGAAATCTTTTGGAGAAACTAAGGGGATGTTTGGTTGGGATTGTGGATTGATTATGGATTATGGAATGTAATCCAGATTTTCATTGTTGATTTTCATAATCTAGAATCTTATTTGGATACCATGGATTTTAGAATTTTTGATGTTCTCTAATTTAGAATGCCGCCAAGTGCTGCATAAGAATCAGTAAATTAAAAAACCACCCAAAATAATAACAGAGCAACCTCAGTTAATTAAATGCAAATTAGACCAATGATAATAAAATTTGGATCTAATCAAATATAACTTTTTCTTATATATTCAACATCATCAAACATACTTAAAATTTAAAAAATAAATAAATAAGTAAGAAAATCAAACATAGAACATGGTGTTTCACAAATAAATGACATGACTCGCATGCAATGGATACACGATATATATCATAGAGATGAGATCTTCTATTAGGATGGATTTTTAATTTGAAGGCTTATCGGTTACTCATCCAGACTCTTAATTACATTCTATTTTAAAGGTTACTAATGGTAGCCAAATTAAATAATGGAATAAAAAAGTAAGTTTATCTACAAAGCATGCACTCGTAACGTGTACCACGTGAACCTTTTTTTTTTTTTTTTTTTGGGTAACGGTGTACCACGTGAACGTTTTGTTTTTTTCTTGGGTAACGGTGTACCACGTGAACGTTGATGGTTTAGATTTGTCACATCTTAATTAAGAAATGTAATTGGTCACAATTTCAAATTGATAGTTACGCACACCTAGAAAGGTACAATGGTGTCATTTTGCCTTGCATTTTTAATAATTTGCAAAAATGAACCTTAATTTTAAAAGAAAAAAAAATTGTAATAAGGCAAATAATATTATGTGCAACTAATACATGCCTATTATGATAAACATTTTACTTTGTTGATAGTTTTAGCCTTTGTTGTCCGTGTCTTAGTTCCACCAAAAACTATTTAATGAAAACATTTTGAAAATTGGTTACATAATTTACTAAACTAATCATTTTACTTTTGCTTGCTACTCTATGTCAAGCAGATAAATGTTGCTTAATTCCAATCTATAGTAATCTATACTATTACAAAACAGAACCCTTGAGATTTTCAACTAATATTGATACCCAAGTTGTTTCTCAATTCTAATTTTATTTACTTTTATATCCCAATTAATTGCTTACGTATATGTAACTGCCTGCTATTGTCCAAAATTCCCTTAACTTTACTTCTATTTATTTTTATCTCACAATTAGGCATCGTTTGGTAATACTTTTCGAAAGTATTTTTTTGCTTTTGAAAGCAAAATATTGCTTTTAAAAACAAATTGCTGTTTGGTTTTACACACAAGAGGCAATTTATTAGAAGAAAAAAAACAATTTTATTGCCTTATATGGGAAGCACAAATATGTTGCTTCTCACTTTAACAAAAAAAAAATGATTTATATATTGTTTCCAAATCCTCGATAGTAGCGTGGTCTTCTTTTTCTCTAACGACCTCCTCAATATCTCGCTCAACTGTAGAGCAACTTTTATGCTACTGCAATTTCCAAACATGTTTTTTTTTACTTCTTAGCAGCAAAACAAAAGTTTGCTAAACAATTTTGCTTCAAGAAAAGATATTTCGAAAAGCATAAATTTGTTTTTTTGCTTTCTTGCTTTTAAAAGCATAAAAAGCAAAGGCGTTACCAAAACAAAGGCTTAATTGGTTACACATATATAATTACTTAAAAATGCTCAAAATGTGCGTGACTTTTCCCTAATAATTTAAGGAATACCGTAATCTCTTACTCTCTAACCAAGGATTGGTTTCCGTGAGGGCGCCACCTGCTCTGGTGGTAAGGACCATACTGTTAATAGCACAGGTCATGAGTTCCATTCACACCCTCATCAAGTGTGCGTGAATCCTGATTATGTGCCGGTCCTCCTATCGCCCAATCTGATTCATGCCCCTAAAAAAAAAAAACCAAGGATTGGTTGCCTCATGAATGAAGTAAGCTGTCCTGAAATTTGAACGAAGAGTAACAGATACCTATAAAGTGAGCTGTGGTGAAAAGGATATAGAAAAAGAAGGAAGAAAATAAATAGAAATTGATAGTGTGTCAGGCTTGTGCATACTCCAAGAGAATGACTTCTTTCAGGTCATAGAAAAAGAAGGAAGAAAATAAATAGAAATTGATAGTGGGTCAGGCTTGTGTATACTCCAAGAGAATGACTTCTTTCAGGTCATATAGAAAAAGAAGGAAGAAAATAAATATAAATTGATAGTGGGTCAGGCTTGTGTATACTCCAAGAGAATGACTTCTTTCAGGTCATATAGAAAACAAAGGAAGAAAATAAATATAAATTGATAGTGGGTCAGGCTTGTGTATACTCCAAGATAATTATTAATTAGGTCATAGAAAAAGAAGGAAGAAAATAAATATAAATTGACAGTGGGTCAGGCTTGTGTATATTCCAAGAGAATGACTTCTCGATCAGTATGAGCCATAATGTACTTCTAAATGTGGCCAAAAGTAGTATTAATTAGCATGTGTTTCACATGTATATAGTACTGGTTTTCCCATCATCTTATCATTCCCTCTCTCTAAAATGAAAGAGACTTTATATCGTGATAATGCCTTTTTCTTTAGGTCAAGTGTAAATGAATGACGCCATGACAAAACAGATCCATGTCTATAATATCGTTCACATTTTAGGTCAAATTACTTTTGAGAAAATTCCATAGAGTAGTAGAAATCTATCCAAGAAAATTAAGAATCAATAAATTACAAAAATTTCCTCAATAATAATTTTCATTATCTTAAATTTTTTTTTGGGTAAAAGGCCAAGAAATTTATTAATTGGATGAATATTATTTTTGCATTAGTGCGACTAGAGCAAATTTTATTTGTGAAGATGCATAGATATCTAGAAGCATTTAAATAAATCTAATAAAGTTATAATACATAGTCTAACAATCATTACATTAAAAATATAATTTGTAAAAGGGAAAATTATGGAAAAGGATCACTTTTCGTCCATAATTATAAAAACATGCCACTAAGATCCCAAATTACAGAAAAAGGGCCACTTTTGTCGATAATTGACTTGAAGGGTCACTTCTAAAAAATAATTAAAAAATAGTGTCATTTTATTATAAACAGGCCGCGCTCAAGTCCACGTATGATGCGTTTGTATCCCACGTAGAATATGCTTGTCTCCCATGTAAGATGAGCTTGTGTCCCATGTAATAAGCTTGAGTCTTATGTATAATGAGCTTGTGTCCCAAGAAAATGATCTTCAAATTTAATTATTTTTGAAAAGTGACCCTATAATTTAATTTTGATGGACTTTTTTATAAATATCAACAAAAATAGCCCTTTTCTGTAATTTGAGATCTTAGTGGCATGTTTTTATAATTATGGAGGAAAGTTGACCCTTGTCCATAATTTTCATAGTACAACTTTATACTCATATTAATTATATATTGCATAGCAAATAAGCCACTTGTATAATCATGACAATATGATTGATTCTTAAAATTAAGAGAACTACATTCTTCATAAAAAAATAATTTAATGATTTAGGTCACAAAATATTAAGCTAATGTGATTGATTAGCCAAGTGTAATTGCTAACATAATAAAATAGAATATAAAATGGAGTATAAGAGACAAAAATCAGGAAAAAAAAACCTTCAAAGTTAAATGTGTATCCAAAGGGCCGCTGGTTTGAGTTCAGGTTGATCTGTTTTCGAACAAGTTAATAAAACCCAAACCCAAATCCAACTCAATTAATAAATAGATCAATCCAAACCCGTTTAATCGATTTGGGTGCATACGGATTGATGAGTTGGTTCAGAAATTTTGAGTTCTATATGAATGATAAATATAATAATTTTTTCAATACATGAGCTTAATTTTGAGGATATATATGTGACTTCCAAAATCATGTAAAATGATAAATGACACCAAATTTGTTTGTACATTTGCCACATAATTTGCATATCTGTAAGAATTTCTTATATAATCTTCACTTTTTGATACTAAACTTTCATGAATCCAGTGATTCACAGACAAGAGACATGAATCACATGCAACGGATACAGCATATCCGAAAGATCTTATATTATAATGGATTTTCAATTTTAGTAAGCGTATCCGTTACCTGTCAAAAAGTCTTAAAGCACTATTTTAAAGGTCCATAATGGCAGCCAAAATAATGGAATAAAAAAACCGATAAAGAATTACAGAACTGTTTTAAGCCATTATTATATACACTTGCAACGTTTTACCACGCCGAACGTTAAAAACTCCTTTGAAGGCTGAAGCCTGGAGCGTTACATCGTGAGATGTCAGTGTGGCTGGTGGACGGACCTTATAGAACGACAGGTAGGACAGTGGGCCCCACACATCCAATTCTTTCTTTTTCAAGTGAATTATTAAACATCTTCGTAACCGTCAAAATCCCCAAACTGCCCCTTTATTTTTTATTGACTAAACTGCCCTCTCGTCTCCATATAAAGACGCCATCGAAGAGAAAAAGCACTGGCATATTTCCTCCTTGCTTCTCTCTCTCTCTCTATCTCTCTCCATCGGAATGGCTCTTCTCGAGGAGTGCGAAGCTCTCACAAAGGCTTTCTCAGGTTCTATCTCATTTTTTTTCTCTTGTTTCTATTATTTGGTTTGAATTTTTAGGTTTTTTTTTTAATTTTTTTAATTTTCTTTAAAATATCCTTTGGGTCGCATTATTCATCTGTGATTTTTTTTTATATGGAAATTCTTTTTTTTTTTTTTTTGAATTTGAAGGAGTTGGGGTTGATGAGAAGTCGATTATATCAATACTGGGGAAATGGCAGCCAGAGGAAATAAAATCGTACAGGAAGGGATGCTCATTGTTCTTCTCAGAGGATGACCGTCTCTTTGAGAAATGGGGTGGAGACTTGGTCGAATTTCTTCACCATGAATTCCTGCGCTTTAAGGTCTGTGTCTGTCTCCATGTTTTCCTCATTTTTTCTTTCTTTTATGAGTGAATAAAGGTGTTGTGGGCACAGGAAAATTACCGCTAATTTTAAAGCTGAATGGCTGAAAAGTATAATTTTATACCGAAAGGACTCGAGTATAGTTTTAATGACGAAATGGTCCTTGTCGAAGGCTCACAAAAGACAATTTTACCCCTGTAGAATCGCTAGATTCCCAGGTTATATCTCCTTGGTTGGTTCACACAAACCCTACCAAAAACCGGTTTAAAATGGAACCGACCCCTTTTAAAATTTGAAAATAAACTAACTTAAAATAACTTGGAAAGAGTCTTTAAAATATGTGTAAACAAACTACCGGTTTCTTGGTTGGAGAGTTTGTGTGAACCAACAAGTTGATAAATGTCGGGCATGTGGGGGTTTTACAGGGGCAAAATCGTCTTTATGAGTTCTCTGACATGTGTAGAGGGCTATTCCATTATTAGTTTTAAAAAGCTATACTCCTTTCTTTAGGATAAAAATTTATAATGTTTATGTATATTGTATATCATGAATAAGGGCTACTTTTGGCCCTAATTTATAAAAAAACAGCCTATGAAAAAACTTATTTAAAAAAAAAAAGATCACTTATTTAAAGAAAAAAAAGAAACAATCACGATTAGCCCATGTAAATATGATATGCTCGTGTCCCTGGTAGGTTGCGCCCTTCTTATAAATATAGGCAAAAAAATAACCCTTTGAAGCACAAAAGTCACCTTATTTCATAAATTTCCTTTAAAAAAAAGGGTCCTCAGTAATTTTTCCTTAACTCTTTCTTGGGATATTATTTGCTGATTTATGCTTCCTTGCTGTTAATTAAAATAAACCCCAGAATGCTGTGGTGCTTTGGACAATGCATCCATGGGAAAGAGATGCTCGCCTGTTAAACGATGCCTTGACGAGGGGCCCACAGTCCTACAATGTCTTGATTGAGATTGCATGTACTAGATCGTCTGAAGAGCTGTTGGGAGCAAGGAGGGCCTATCACTCTCTCTTTGATCGCTCCATTGAGGAAGACGTCGCTTTCTACGTCGAAGACGGCAGAAGAAAGGTAAAGCAGCCTGTCCATGCTGATTAATGCCTGTACATGACTTGCACAGTAGTAAAGTTCCTACTGGGCTGGACTTGGACTAATTTGATAAGCCATGGATTTGAACACCCATGAAACCTGCACGGTTTCAAGTTTCAGGCCCATGCCCAATAGCTTACAATGATCAGACAGCATCTCTAATGGGGTTTCTGTGCATTTCACAGCTTTTGGTAGGACTTGTGAGCTCTTACAGGTATGAAGGATCACGGGTGAACGATGAAACTGCGAAATCTGAAGCACTGATACTATGTAATGCAATTAAGAACGCCGATAAGAAGCATCCCGTCGAGGATGATGAGGTAGTAAGGATTCTAACAACAAGAAGCAAGCCACATCTCAGAGCCATTTTCAGCTACTACAAGGAGATCTGCAGCAAGCCTATCGACAAGGTACATTAACATCTAATCCTCTGTGACACAGCATGTTCATGTTCATGTTCAGTATAACCATTAGCTTAACTTAATAATGCGCGTAAATGGTGACTGTGTTAGGAGCTGGAGGATGACCTGAGCTTGAAAGAAACAGTTCAATGCCTTTTTACTCCACAGACTTATTTCATTAAGGTGATTGTGAACTATTTGAACAGATTACAAAGATGTTATACTTCTAGTATGGCTTCATAAGCTTATTCTTTTGGGGTCTGTTTTGATTTATCTTCAGGTACTGGACATGGCACTGAAGAGAGAGGCAGATGAGAATGTTAAAGAAGCCCTGACTCGAGTAATCGTAACCCGAGCTGATGTCGATATGAAGAAGATCAAAGAAGAGTACCATAAGCTACATGGGGTTCACCTCTCTCATAAAATTCAAGATATTGCTCATGGGAACTACCAGGAGTTCCTGCTCACATTGCTTGCTAGAGGAGATCAATAATTCAAAATTATGAAAGAAAGAAAACAATGCAGAGGGATGCTATATAAATTCTATTCTGATGTTATGCCTTCCTGAGTTTATTTTTCAGTTTGATTAGGTACTTAGCTTTTATATTTATGTGATAGTGGGAGAGCACTCCTGGTGTTTGAGGAAAGATTTAATCTCACTCCATCTGTTGAGCTTTGTCCCTGGTGGTTCCTTGTGCTTGTGAATTTCAGCACTTGAATTTTAATTCCATTGAGCTATTTGATCATGTTTTTTGGTATCTGGGCTTCATAAGACAGATAGATCAACTTAATAGCCCCCTTAAGCTGTTTTATCTCTTAAAATTCCTTAAAATTAGTGCTTCTAGAGGGGGAAAAAACAACAAAGAAACGGTGCTAATTCTCCATCTGGCCCCTACTTGTGCTTTTATATTTATGTGTTCGATGCTACCATATGTACATACTCAATAGTGCAAGACTGTTCTAATAAATAAAAAGTAGTCAATTAAGCTAAAGACAAAGAAAATCATTCTAAATTTCAAATGTTCTGATTGAGAAAGTTGCAGAAATGCTCTCCTGTCCATAAAAGTTGCTGAAGATTGTCTCTTGGCTGCATAAACAGATCTTCAACAGAACCAATTTGAATTGATAGTCACGCACACCTAGAAAGGTACAATGGAGTCATTTTGCCTTGCATGTTTAATAATTTGCAAAAATGAACCTTAATTTTAAAAGAAAAAAAAAATTGTAACAAGGCAAATAATATTATGTGCAACAAATACATGCCTATTATGATAAACATTTTACTTTGTTGATAGTTTTAGCCTTCGTTGTACGTGTCTTAGTTCCACCAAAAACTATTTAATGAAAACATTTTGAAAATTGGCTACATAATTTACTAAACTGATCATTTTACTTTTGCTTGCTACTCTATGTCAAGTAGATAAATGTTGCTTAATTCCAATCTATAGTAGTCTATACTATTATAAAACAGAACCTTTGAGATTTTCGACTAATATTGATACCCAAGTTGTTTCTCAATTCTAATTTTATTTACTTTTATATCCCAATTAATTGCTTACGTATATGTAACTGCCTGCTATTGTCCAAAATTCCCTTAACTTTACTTCTATTTATTTTTATCTCACAATTAGGCATCGTTTGGTAATACTTTTCGAAAGTACTTTTTTGCTTTTGAAAGCAAAAAATTGCTTTTAAAAACAAAAATGCTATTTGGTTTTACACACAAGAGGCAATTTATTAGAAGAAAAAAAACAATTTTATTGCCTTATATGGGAAGCACAAATATGTTGCTTCTCACTTTAACAAAAATTTTTTTTTTTGATTTATTGCTTCCAAATCCTCGATTGTAGCGTGGTCTTCTTTTTCTCTAACGATCTCTTCAATATCTCGCTCAATTGTATAGCAATTTCTATGCTACTGTAGTTACCAAACATGCTTTTTTGCTTCTTAGCAGCAAAGCAAAAGTTTGATTCTTAGCAGCAAAGCAAAAGTTTGCTAAACAGTTTTGCTTCAAGAAAAGATCTTTCGAAAAGCATAAAATTGTTTTTTTGCTTTCTTGATTTTAAAAGCAAAAAAGTAAAGGTGTTACTGTGTAAAAGTTAAAAGTAAAGATAGAGAAGAAGAAGAAGCTTCTAGAAGAGAAGAAGAGAAAGGCTGATGAAACAGATTTACTTCCCTGAGCTGTAAATTAGTTATAACAATAGAACATTTAGAGCATTCTTTTGTTAGAGTTAGTTACAGCAATTCTAGAATATTCTTTATGTTAGAACAATTCTTTACAATCTTGTATATATAGGTGGGCTAATGTACAGAACACACAAGACATTCAATACAATTTTGCTTTCATTTTCTCAGAAGTTTTGTTATGGTATCGTAGCACTCTTAGCAGAGACTCTCTTGGTGTTTTTCTTTTCTTCCTCATTTTACCTTCCATTACAATTCTTCCTTGTAATGTCGACTTCAACTGATCCTGTTAATTCTACGACTGCAACCAGGGATGATCATCCCTCTAGTCCCTATTATCTTCATCATGGTGAGATTCCAGGTACTGTTCTTGTTTCCCAGCTCCTTGTTTCTGGGGAGAATTATCATACATGGAGTCGCTCAATGCTCATTGCTCTGGAAGCCAAAAACAAATTAGGCTTCATCAATGGTTCAATTCCTCGACCTCCTTCCACTGATTCTCTATTTGGTTCTTGGTGTCGATGTAACACCATGGTTTTCTCTTGGATTATCAATGATGTTTCTAAGGAGATTGCTGCCAGTGTAATCTACATATCAGATGCTAAGGATGTTTGGACTGATCTTCGTGATCGATTTTCTTAGGCCAATGGCCCTCGTATTTTTTAGCTCCAGAAGCAGATTTAATCTCTTTCTCAAGGCTTTGATTCTGTAAGTGCCTACTTCACAGTCTTTAAGGGCCTTTGGGATGAATTGAATAACTATAAACCATTACCTACATGTTCTTGTGGCTGTCACTGTGGAGCATTGGGTCTTGTTGCTGAATCTCATCAATCTGAGTTTGTCATGCAATTTCTCATGGGATTGAATGAATCTTTTGCCCAAGTATGTGCACAGATCCTCTTATCTGTTCCCTTACCTCCCATTAACAAGGTTTTCTCATTGGTTTTGCAAGATGAACGCTAGAGAGGTATCCCCAATGTACCTCCTATTGATTCTGTTGCTCTTCTTGCTAAACAACCATTTGGTAAGCCTCCCTCCTCTTCTCGTGGCAAGGACCAGGTTACTTTAGGGCTAGGAAGAATAAGACGCCATCACGAGCAGCAGGTTACCTTAGGGTTAGGAAGAAGAAGACGCCATCACGAGCAGGTTACTTTAGGGCTAGGAAGAAGCAACCCCGTTTCCTCTCCACCAAATGGTCATTCGAATCGCGACATGCGTCCCCCCACTTTTCCTCTCTCCTTAGCGAATGGCAACGGCCATTTGCTGAGGATCCGTTAGAAGGCCCGTTAGTTTTCGGCCGTCTCAACTCTCCGTTAGTAAGAGGCATGCGCCCGTCGTTCGAACGAGAACGTAAGAAATTGAAATTTCGGAAATATTCAAAACTCCCTCCTTCGTCATTTCCCCTTCCTGTTGCGCGTGTGGAACGACTAAACTTTTGTGATTTCCCCTGCTGTGAGACATGGGAAAAAATCAATTTAAATGATTTCCTCAATCATCACACGGGATCAAATAAAACAAAGAGTCGCCACCATTCAATTTAGGTGTGAATGGACACCAAAATATTAAATAAGCACAAAAGGCAATTTTAGGGCAAAATATCCCTCCTAAAAAAACAACCAGAGATGGGTAAGGGGATTAAGTTATGAACAGGGGAAGGTGTTAGGCACCCCTATTCATCCACACAAGGTGGTTGCCAGGCATTGTTCATGTTAAATTAAAGGAAAAAAAATGCTTGCTATAAAAATCACGAAAAATAAAAAAAAGCAAAAAATATATGGTTTTTTCATATGAATAGTCTGATTGATCCAGAACTATCAAATATGATCATACCATTCCTAGGATTTCATGATCAACACAAAATTGAGATAAAATCAATTTAAAGTGAAAAATCCAAAAATCTGGCTTCAAGTCAAAATTCTAGAAATCTGGAAAAATATGATTTTTATAAAATATTTCACAATTTAACTTGAACAGTCCAGGACATAGATAAAGCCCAAATTCCACATTAAATTAGAAAATAAAAACCAAAAATACCCACGTTGATGAAGAACACCAAAAGGGGAGAATTTAGACCGTAGGGTCTTCTCTCAATAATGAAAAACAATTTAAAAACCACATCATGAAACCCTAGAATTTATTTTCAGGCTTCTAGATTCAGATCTATCATATTGATCATGATAAATCCAAGATCTTAGCCTAAAACCACAAAAATCACGAAAACAGTGATGTAGGTGCAAAAGTGGCAAAAATCCAAATTTTATCAAAAAGTGGGGATCTCATGCTATAAACATCATAGATTCATGTTATTCATTCAGATATATCATAAAAAGCATTAAAACATGATCAGGATATTCAAAATAGCCACATCTCACAAATTAGAGCACATGGGGGTCTACCCTACGGATCCACCTGTTCTCTTTTCCCCTAGTTCTCTCTTCACGTTTTACGGTTAGAGAGACTCTTGAGGTACTTGGAGATAGGTTTGGTTACACAAACACAATCATAGGCCTTATTCCATGAAAAAAAGAAAAAAACAGATATGGGGTTCTATTCTAGGGATCCACCTGTTCCCCTTTCCCCTAGTTCTCTCTTCACGTTTTATGGCTAGAGAGACTCTTGAGGTACTTAGAGACAAGTTTAGGAATACAAAAACAGATATGGCCTTATTCTATAGCAATAGAGATGATCCTATTACTTCTAGAATTGAAGACAGAAAATAAAAAGGGATAGGGGACTTACCTGGATTGAGCAGGCAGAGCAGCAGGGATTCCTTTCCTTCTCTTGGAGCTTTTGATTCTTCAAAATTTCGTGGTCCTTAGCTTGAGAATCTCACCTCTATTTATAGGCAAGCACAGGGGCATGGTTGGTCCAAAAGGATATAGCCTGGTCTTTAAGATAGAGTGAAATACAGAGATAATGCACATCCATAGCCAACTAAGGTGGCTTCAGCGAATAAAAGACGTAATTCGCTCATTTAAAGATATATTGGACTAAAGATAAAGCTCAGAAATCGAGAGAAGGACAAAACTCGCACGTGTCTTTAGTGACCGTAAATGTACTACGGTCCAACAGTGACCGTATTTTCACTACGGGCGCACCTGACCGTAGAGAATTTTCGGGCGCGACGGGTCCGTGAAGGAAATACGGGCAAAGCTTGTTTTGTCAGTTTTTATGCATTTTTGACTTGTTTTAAGCTCTAATTCCATGTTTTTATTATTTTCTCATTTGGCAGTGCAATTTGGGGTGTCTACAGCTGCCCCCTCTTTGCTGGTAATTTGAACCAATTACAAGCATAGAGCAAAAAGACCCACTAATTGCACTTTCTGAGATTTTTGTCTAATCAATTGCACTTTGCAAGGATTAAATGGATGATTTTTGAAAAAATAATTGATTGTGGAAGATTTGCTAAGAAGTCCCTCAGCTTAAGGGCCAAATCCTCCTCTCTCCTCTCACTGAGCACTTGTGGGCTATGAAGTGAGATTTGAGACAAAATTTTTAAACAAAAGTGGGTAAGGTGGTAATCCTTGCAACTTACAACTAATACAAACACTAATCTTTTGAAAAATGTGGAGAAAATGATAAAATATGCACTTTTTGGCTTCGCCCGTATTTGGCTTATGGACCAATGCTAACCGTAGATTGTTCACGGGCGGACGGGACCGTATTACTTTCACGGTCATCTGAAGCCCGTATTGAGTTTACGAATTTTATGATCTTCTTAAGCTCGCGACTGCGGCTTTTTTCATTTCTGCTCGTATTCCAAGCCCTAACTTCTTGCGACTGTAGTTTTCTCTGCGGTCTTCCTTCTTCTTTCAATCCCTGACGAATACTGTTCTTCTCCGGCGAGCTTCTCATTTTTCCGGCGATTCTCACTGTTCTCCGGCAACTCTCTCGTGCGACCACTGCTCTCCATTAATTTCGACGACTGTTCCCATTGCCGCGACTGTGATCAAGTCTTTGGCGTGCTTCACCCTTCCTCAATCGACTGTGGACACTCCTTGAAGTTTCGGTAGTGTAAGAACTCCTCATTTGATTGCCGATTTTCCTCTATCTCGACTGAATCCAGTAAGTGGCCGCAATCCCCAACCATTTTGCAATTTGAGCTGCTGATTATTCTATACCATGCTCATTGTATTCCATGCTCATTGCTTGCTCTTGATTGATATGAATTCCTCATGAATTGCTAGTTTATATTCAATCCATGCCCAATTTTTGCATCCTCAGTTTATGCTAAACAGTGATATATCTAGACGAATCTGGTTCATGCACTAGCCTCTTGAGTGACCGAAATTCTCCTTATTTCTCAATTTCTTGTTATTTTGCTCTTGACTTCTGTTTCCACACTTAAGTAACAATTTCTGTTTCCACACTTAAGTAACCATCTGAATCATGCTGAGATTTCCTACCTGTATTGAGAATCCCATTGCTGGTATTACTATGCTTTGCACAATTTCTCAATCCTTGACATTTTTGCTCTTGATAGAACCACATGCTTGCTTTGTCTGTGGGAAACAAGTCTTCAAATTTTGTCTAATTCTTGACTGATTTTCTGCAATTTTATTCTTGAGCTGAATGAATGCTTGCTTGCTAATATGAAGACTTGTTACTTGCATTGATGCTTTTGTACCAATCAACACTTTTATATAAATCTCTCAATTTCTATGTTTTGATTTGGCAATTTTCCCTGATTTATTTAATCTCCCTTAATCTTCTGCTTCTTTGGCTTGATAATCAGCATAAACCACTTGACTTTGAATGGTGCTTTTAAAAACCAGATACTTAAATGTCACTCTACTGATCTTGAACATTTAGCTTGAAATGATCACTCTTGAACTGACTTATGGTTTCTCCATGAATCTTTAGATTTTCACTTGAATAAGCTTAGATTTGTAAGCTTTAAACTTTGATTCCAGCCATTTTAACATGCTCTGAAGGCCCTGAAATTAATCAAGATATCACAATTAGGGATTATAAAATTTTAACCCTTAATACACCCTTTTTCTCCTTTTTTTTTCAGTCATATAAAAATAATATACAAGTAGCCTTAACTCCTTGTATATAATTTTTATATATTTTCTTAATTGAAACAAAGACAATAAAAAGATGTAATAATTTTCTCAAGATATCTTTGAAGAAAGAAACTCCTTTAGTTGACTTTTGATTGAGAGCTCTTTCCCTCATTCTTCATTTTCCTTTTTCCTACAAACCAATTAAACATTGTTAGAATGAAAATTAAGCAATCAAAGTTTTTAACAAGAATAATTAACTAACTCCCTGGTTTGAACCGTAGATGGCCCGTCTTCGATCAGCTTCCCGGGATCCTGCAGATGAGCCTTCCTCTTCGAGGGTTAGGCGTGATCCTGCTGATGTGGCCTCGTCTTCGAGGGCCGAGAGGGATTCAGATTCAGATGTCCCTGACCTCCCTTCTGGGGATTCGCGTGAGGCGACCCCAGAGGTATACTCTAACCTTTCTGAAATTTCATATCCTTTCCCGAAATACATCTTCCTGATTCTTTCCTCCCTTTAATTATTTTCTTTTAGCCGGCTGTTGAGGCTTCTGGCAGAGATAGGAGCCGTAGCAGGCGCAGAGCTGGAGGCAGAGATGGAGGCCATGATGAGGGCCGTAGAGGAGGCCACAGAGGGGGCCGTGGCAGAGATGAGGCCAGGACCAGGGTTGAGATCCCTAAGGAGGTGGCTGCCCAGATTAGGGATACCGATCTTTTGCATGGCTTGAGGACTCATCCCTCAGCGTGTATTAGGGCGGACATCCCTTTGGAGTATCCTATGTCCCATTATAGAGGGAGCTGGGCCAGTTTTATTAGGTTCTTGGGAGCATGCAGTTCAGCCTACCGTCGGGAGCTAGGCTTATATGGCTTCGGCCTGTTTATCACTATTCCGGATGTGCGACTGGATCGGGCCCTTATTGCTGCATTGCTCGAGAGATTCTTCCCGGAGACGCTGAGCTTCCACTTCCCAGATATTGAGATCGGGATTAGGCCTTCTGACTTCACCCTTATCACCGGGATTAGGATGACCGGTGATATTGTTCCCGAGATGGTGATGCCAGATGCAGAGGAGGTGGCCTCTTATCTTGGATATGTAATTCTTCCTCCTGAGGCCTGGGATAGAGGGAGAGCTAGATTGTCTCTGACATGGTTGAGAGAGACTTTCTTGAGGAGGCGACTAGGACAGCTGGTTGCTGGTGATCCTGTCTTCCCCTTCGCTTTCAGATTTATCTTCTCGTACATGATGGGATCCTGCTTCTTCCCAGAGGACACGACTTCAGTTAGTCCTCATTTTCTGAGTCTTCTGGGAGATCTGCAGCGGGCGAGGAGATATGCATGGGGCCCGCTCATTTTTTGTACTATTTTGGCCGGTCTGCGCCGATCGGTGAGCGGCCTCTCTACTTCCAGAGGGGCTGGAGTCGGGTGCAGGTTCTTCTGGCCCTTTTTGCAGGTGAATCTTATTTCCCTTCTTTTTCTCTTTCTTTCTCTCTTTCTCTTTTTCTCTTTTTCTATTCCTCTGACTCTTTTCTTATTTTTGCAGTTTTTTGCTAGGGTTTATATACCCTATTTCCGCCCTACCTCTACGATGCTTGAGGAGACGTATCCCATGGCACGTAGATGGTGTCATGTAGAGCACGACTCTGAAAAGAGTCGTCCTAGGTCCGCCCGGGCCCACTTGGACAGGCTGTATCGGTCTGAGGTAATCTACTTTAATTCCTCTTCTTTCTTCTTTTCTTTCCTTTCTGAATCATATATCTAATATCCCACTCTGTTTTTCAGCTATTTATCCCCAGGATGGAGGACATTCATGAGGTGCTGGCCCTGCATGCAGCCAGAGATGATGCATTTGTCCCTGACCAGAGACGACAGAGATACCAGTTCTTTATTGGTCAGATGGGCAGCATCTGGTACTGCGGCGAGCGCTTCTTCTTTCAGCATATAGGAGAGCCGCGGATTCCTGCCATCCCGCCAGATACTACTCCTTCCTACCTTCCTATGCCTGTTGATCCTGCCCAGTTCCTAGATTGGACTGAGGCAGAGACTTTACTGGAAGAGGGTGACTATGATGCCTGGTTCAGGCGAGCTTTTGTTGGGTGCCTCATGCCACCTATGCCTGTCCGTGGTGGAGTCACTGAGATTAGAGGGGTAGTAATTAGGGCCTACGACACTACGGTATGCCTTCTTCCTTTTCACCTTTCTATTTTCATTTCATCTGAACTTAGCATTTTTCCGACTTTTTTCTTTTCTATTTCAGGAGGCCCAGTTGGCAGAGATCCGGTCTCGATATGCTGATCTAGAGCGCCAGCGAGATGCTGCGATTGCCAAGCGGGATGCCCTCTATATCACCATTTCAGACCTCCGGGGGCAGCTAGCCAGAGCACAGGGCCAGGAAGGTCCATCTAATGCACAGGACCAGGCGGGTCCATCTTATACTCAGGTTAACTTCTTCTTTTATTTCCATTCCTGCTCTTGTATTTGTTTGTCTTGTTCTGACTGAATTTTTCTCTTAGTTTCAGGAGGACACAGCCGGCCCTTCTTCACCTGCTTCACCTGTGCCTATGCATTTCCGGGATGAGGTATTTTCTGTGGCACGGGTGGAGTTCGTGACTTCTCCCAGTCCAGTAAAGGTTCCTGCAGCAGAGCCCGAGGTAGAGGCTGATATTGTACCTGCTACTGAGGATGTGCCAGAGTCTGCCCCAGTAGCTGAGACTGCTCCTGCTGCATCTGCTGATGTAGATATGGATTCGGCTATGGACGCTGCCATGGTTGAGCCTACCGTGGAGGCTGTGGTGATGGAGGAGGCTACAGCTGATCCTGTAGAGCCCAGTCCTGATGCTGATGTACCTGGGACCTCTGCTCCTGCTAGTCCTGCTATGGAGGATGCCGAGGAGACGCATGCTGCTGTTGATACGTCAGCGGAGTCTTCCTGTACTGATTCTGATGTAGATACTTCAGGGTACGTCCCTCCTGATCATCCCACTGCTGGCCTTGTGCCTTTATATATGTGGCATGATATTCAGTCTGTTTTGAGCAGGATGACGCATAGCACAGCCCGCAATGTTGTGCGGCATGTCTTTGAGCGCAGGCGATCTTCAGGCCGTGGTCGAGGCAGAGGACGAGGCCGTGGCCGTAGGGGCGGACCTGCATAGACATTAGATTAGGATTCTTCCATGTACATTTGTATTTTTTGGTAAAAGTGATGTAAACATTCATATATATATAAAAGAAGTTTGATTTATTTCCATTTGTGTTCTTTTCTTCTTTATTTTCAGTATTTATTACATGATGAATGTTAAAACAGGGACAGGTGAAGCTTAGGGAAACAAAGAAATTAAAACTTCCCATTTTTTTGCATTTTTTCGAAGGAACCGTACTTAGACGACGAGCAAGCCGTGCTCGTAAAGTTACTACGGGCGCACTCTGCCCGTGAAGTGTTCACGGTCAAGGGTGTCCGTAGTTCCTATACGGGCGAGCTTTGCCCGTAGTATAATTACGGAATTTACTGCCTTACGATATTTTCTATATAAACTCATAGGGAACGTCATTGTGACACTTTTATTAGTTGAAAAACTCCCTGAGCACGTCTTTTCTCGCTTTCCTTGGCTTCTTTGGCGCTTCCATGGCTTCCCCTACGCCGCTTTCTCCTGCCGTTGAATCTCCTCCTGCAAGACAACCTGTTAGATCAAAACCTCCTAATCTTACCAGGTACAATATTGTGGATTCCTTCTATGATAGATGGGTTAACTCCATGACCCTTGATGAGGAGATTCGTTGGGATTCCATCCACTTAGGGCACATCCTACACCTCCCTAAAATTCCCTTTAAGTGGGAAATCATTGAAGCTTTGATTGGCCACTCGGTACCTGAGCTGAATCTCTTCCGTTTTGATGACAAAGAGATGACTCCCACCATAGAAGAAATTGAAGCCATCCTTGGCCTAAGATTTTCTGAAAAAGTTGTGAACCCACCCCTAAAGCTTAGTTATAAAAAAGAGGCTTCCACTTTCTTGGGTATAGGGAAGAAGGAAGGGGAGTTTCCTCCCAATTATTCAGAATAAAAGAATCTGGGGCAGGGATACAAGCCTGCTCCTTAAGCTCAGGGTCTGTATCAGAGATCACCAGTACTGGGTGAGTTGCGTTGCATGTTTCTTCTGTAGGGCCAGTTCCAGATGGAACTTCTACTGCAGCCCAATCAATAAAAGGTAGCTCCTCTACTTCTTCTTGCTTGCCTTCTGTCATGGCAAAAAATGCTCCAATGTCCTCTGAAAAATCCTGCTCCTGTTCTGCCTGTGGCCCAGGCCCACCAGATGCTTGTGGAGGTGGAGGTGGAACGTATGGTTGTATTGTTGAGGGTTTGGGTTTCTGGAATGGGTTGATATTGTAGTATGGAGGTTTGGACTGATCCTCAGGAGGAGACAGTTGAATCATGTGAGAAAGCTTTGAAAAGTTTCCCTGATATGAGGGAATTTCATAGTTTCTATCTGCCCCTGTCTTCTCCATTTCCTTGGCTTGGACCCCAACCCTGCTCTGTGAACCATCTTCTTGACCTTTACCGGTTCTATCCTTCCTTGCAGGTTAACCCCCAGACCTTTTCCTGGGTGAAAATGGTACTTTTCTAGCACATTTTTGACCATCTTCTCAGCACAGGTCAATTTTCCTTCTTTTTCCTGATACCCCCAAGGTATATAATTCACAGCTTCAAATTGAAAAGAGTGAAATGTCAACTTGTCTGCAGTCATTTCCATGTTAATACAGGGTACATCAGGGGACCACATGGGAGGAACCAAATTTTCGGCTATGATAGTAATCACCTTTTGCCCTCTGATATATTTGACTCTTTGGTGGAGGGTAGATGGTATAGCCCTAGCCGTATGAATCCACGGCCTTCCTAGGAGTAGGTTGAAGGCTGCAGGTATATCCATCACTTCAAATGTGATGTTGAAAATATATGGTCCAATTGTGACCGGCAGTTCAACCTCCCCTAGGGAGTGTGTTTTAGAGCTGTCAAATGCTCTTATGATTCTTCCATTTTGCTTTATTTTGTTTCGCTCCAGATTGAGCTTAACAAAGGTTATCAATGGGCAGACATTGAGAGCCGACCCATTATCGATCAAGACTCGGGCTATCATGTAGCCCTTACTGAGTACAGCTATGTGCAATGGGTCCACATGATGGTACCCCGCTGGGCTGATCTCGGTCTCTGAAAAAGTTATCACATTGTGGGATAAAATTTGACCAACCATCCGGCCTAGTTGGTCTGGTTCAATATTTTTAGGCACATGGGCCCCCTGGAGTATCCTTAATAAGGAGTCCCTATGTCTTTCAGAATTTAACAATAGGCCCAGTATTGAGATCTGGGCAGGGACTTTATTTAACTGCTCAACAACATTGAACTCACTCTTTTTTATGATCTTCATGAGGTCAGCAGCCTCACTGTTAGTTACCTGAGGGGCATTTTCCCTTACCTTGGCCTTTCCTTTATTTTTTTCTTCTTCCTTCTCCTTCTCTGTTTCTTTTTGTTTTTCTTCCACCCCTACACATTTTCCTGACCTCATCATGAGGTTTACTTCTTCCTTGCTTTCAGCTGCAGGGCATGTAGTGGTAAAAGCTTCACTGTAGTTCCATGGTACAGCCGATTCAGAGTAGGAAGGCTTGGGGACATTTATCACCAAGGGAGGAAGTTTAGACTTGGATGCGGAAGTCTGGGTAAATGGGACATTAATAACCAGAGGTGGAAGTTGTTTTGATTGAGGGGTTGTAGAAGTGACTGATGCACTAAGGGGGTCACAGTTTATGACCAATGGTGGTTTAGCTTGAATGGGTGGAGTAAAAGTGGATGGATTGTAATTAATGACCAAAGGTGGCTTGGCGATGTTCATCTGGGCCATGAGGGATGAGACCCGGTCCAAAGATGAGCTAATGTTCTTTGCAGCACTATCATTCCCCTTTGAAATCACATTTACTTCTTTGTCTTCATTTCTCCTGTCAAAATATACTTTGACTGTTGTCCCTATGGGAGCAATTAATTGAGATGGGTCAAAGGTTATTTTGTCAGAAGAGATGACTCCTATGACATTAGATGGGCCTGCCCCGTGATGCTGGGGCAGTGGGTTTTGTCCAATATCGGTTCTTGGAGGATTGGGAGCCCCTGTATTGAAAGACAGGGTATTCTGGTCTAGTAAATCCTGAATAGCGTGTTTCAAAGGCCAGCACTTGTCTGTAGGGTGCCCAGGTGCACCCATATGGTAATCACAAGTGGTGGAAGGGTCAAAATTTCTCCCCTTGGATGCATTCGGATTAGGTTCTCTTAGAGTGATATACCCTGCTTTCAATAAAGTGGGCATCAATTGAGAAAGAGTCATTGGAATAGGGGTGAAAACCCTATTTCTCCTTGCTGCAAAATAGGCATCCTTTTCATCCTTAGTAAAAACCCTTTTTTGGTCTGAAGGTGTTGTTGGAACATTAACCCTCATGGGGGCCTGGGTAGATGGAGCAGGTGGAGTAGGAAAATGGGCAGGTATGTTGATTTGTATGGGCTGGTTAGGGCCAGATGGTGGCTGTACCATGTTTACCTCACCCTCCTTCTTGTTCCCATTCTTCTTTATCCCGCCTCCTTTCTTTAGGTTGGGGTCCTGCTGGCTAACCATAGCGGAGTGGTCAATTATTTTACTTGATCTTATTCCGTCCTCAATTCGGTCAGCCACTTGAACCAAAGCTGCAAAATTAGTGGTGGTCTGATCCACCAGGTGGCTGTAGAATGGTTGATCCAAAGTGCTGATGAAAGTAGAAATCATTTCCTGTTCTAGCATGGGTGGCCTGACCTGGGAGGCCGTCTCCCTCCACCTCTTGGCATATTGCCTTACAGTCTCATCCCTTCCTTTGCTCATTCTCATGACGTCGTACCTGTCTGGCATAATTTCTGAATTGAACCGGTATTGAGCCAGGAAGGCATCGGCTAGGTCCTTCCATCTTTTGAACTTTCCATGGTCCAGAGTGGCGAACCATCTTAATGCGGTTCCAGTCAGGCTCCTTTGGAAAAGTTGGATCAAGATACCCTCATCCTGCCCGAACTGGCATAGGGCACCGCAATACAACTTTAGGTGGCTCATGGGGCACCCAGTGCCATCATATTTGTCCAAGTCTGGGCACTTAAACTTAGCCGGCAGGTTAACATTGGGGTATAGGCACAGGTCTTCAAAATTGGTGCCTCCAAAGTTGTTTACCCCTTTGACTTCCCTTAGTTCATCTTGGATCATTTCTAGCTTATGCATGAACTTTCTTTCAACCTCTTCCCTTATCCTTAGCCTTGTTTGACTCAGCTGTCTCATCCCTGGTCAGTATAGGTTCAGGGGTAGGTTCATAGACGGGTTCAGGAGTTGGTTGCACGGAAGGTGGAATGTTGACTTGGGGTGGAGGTGCAGGGTTGGATGTGGATGCCTGGTTCTGGGCCTGCATTTGTTGGGCCTGCACTTGTTGGGCCTGTACTGACAGTATGTTCTCTAGCATTCGGGCTAATCCTGCCACTTGTTCTTGGAGTAGAACAACATCTGGATGAGGAGCATCAGCTTCATCTTCAATGGGATTCATGGCGCGAGCTCTTGATCTGGTTACAGGAGCTATGATTGCAAGTGTATTAGTACCTGGAAATAAGATAAATGAAAAAATATCAGTGCCCAATTAATCTCATTCACTTGCCTAGGAATGCCTATGTGCGAGCTGGGTGAACACGAGTTTGGATTTTTTCTTTATTTGCTTCTTTTTTCTTTTTTTTTTCTTTTTTTTTTTTGAACTGAATTGTTGGAATATTCTAGGGCTTCGAACAGGTCCCACAAAAGAGAGAAAGATCTTGAAATTCAAAGGCTTTCAGAGGCCCAGGGATATTTTGAGAAAAGGTCTGAAATTCAAAGGCTTTCAGAGGCCCGAGGATTTTTTATGAAAGTCTGAAATTCACAGGCTTTCAGAGGCCCAGGGGTATTTTGAGAAAAAGTCTGAAATTCAAAGGCTTTCAGAGGCCCAAAGGAAAAAAGGTCCGAAATTCAAAAGCTTTCAGAGGCCCAAAAGTTCTGAAATTCAAAGGCTTTCAGAGGCCCAAAAGAAAAAGGTCTGAAATTCAAAGGCTTTCAGATACCCAAGAGTTCTGAAATTCAAAGGCTTTCAGAGGTCCAAAAGAAAAAGGTCTGAAATTCAAAGGCTTTCAGAGGCCCGAAGATCTGAAATTGAAAGGCTTTCAGAGGCCCAGGATTTTTGAAAAATCTGAAATTCAAAGGCTTTCAGAGGCCCAAAAGTTCTAAAATTCAAAGGCTTTCAGAGGCCCAAAAGAAAAAGGTCTGAAATTCAAAGGCTTTCAGATACCCAAGAGTTCTGAAATTCAAAGGCTTTCAGAGGCCCAAAAGAAAAAGGTCTGAAATTCAAAGGCTTTCAGAGGCCCGAAGATCTGAAATTGAAAGGCTTTCAGAGGCCCAGGTGTGCGCACCTAAAACCGGATCCTAGATCGCACACCGGGCGCATTTTCAGTGCGTGCCTCGGGATTTTCGGAGTCGCCACTGCCTGAGAGTGCAGGCAGACACGGTTTTGCCCTAATCGGGTCTAAGTCTGGTCTGCGGCTTTTCAGAGTTCTAGTTAAGTCCTTGGTTACGATCCGGGGAAGTCCTAAAGACACCCCGGTCCGCCCCGTCGGTTTGACGGGTCTCTCGGGTCTCCCTGGTTTTTTGAGTCAAATTCACCCTTTTCCTAGACCAGCATGTTGCTTTGTTAGGTCTGGCGGGCCCGCTGGAGGTATGGGTCCCTTTTTATTTGATTTTATCTTTTTATTTATTTACGTGATGTGGGTCGGACCCAGGTCCCGTTGGAAGACCCGTGGGCTGCCAAGGTTGGGCCTTAGGCCCAGTTGGGTTATTGGGTAACCCATTTGGTTATTTTATTTATTTACATATTTCATGGGTTGAATGGGCTTGGATTTGGCCCATTAGCCAAGAGTCAAGTGGCCTTGGGCCTGTTTATTGAAAACAGGCCTGTTATTGGCCAGTCAAAAGTGGGCCCCACTAATGGGCCAAAGGGGTCTTGATGGGCCTATCTAGGCCCAAAGTCCAAAAATGGGCTTAAGGTAGCCCAAGTGGCTTAAGGGAATGGTTTAGACCGAATCAGGTCCAACCGAACCAAGAAATTACACTTTTACATTATTTTTGCATTTGCCCGTTTTTTCTCTACGGTCCAACTTGACCGTGAATGGATTCCGGTCCCCCTTGTCCGTGAATCAGGTACGGTCCAGGCTGGACCGGCCTGAGTTTACGGACGCGACCCAGTTTGCATGTTTGCTGCAGATTCCGATCTGGATCATCTCCGTGGCTTTCTTGGGACCCCCAGTGGCTTCTGTGGGTTTCTTCAACTCATCCAGATGCTTCATTTGGCTTCATTTGGCCTAAAAGAACTCCTTCTTCTTTCTTCTTTTTCAATATGAATGCCGGCATCCTTCTGGATTGCCCATGATCATTTTGTGAAGATGGGAAATGGGGAATCATAGGGAACCCATTGGTCTTCAAGAAGGGTTCAATCTTTTCACATTAAGAACTTAAAAAGAAAGGTTATTTACTTAGATTAATTGAAGTGTTCTTTAGGCACTTCCTTTCTTTCTTCCTTGTAATGATCCATTTCATAATACCATATCCTCATGATACTCAAAACAACAATCAAGTTAGTAACATAAGAAGGTGTTTAAAAGAAACTTAGAAGCAAAATAGAAATGAAGAATTTATAAAATCCAACATACTTACAATATGTTCTTTAGTTAATGATGAATTCTCCGGTGAATTTGGCAGCGCTTCCGCGTCCTCCAAATTTTGTTAGGATGAACTGGGAAGAGCTTGGTTAAGGTGGATGGGTTCAAGGCCAATTTGAAGTTGATTTGGGCATGGTTTTGGGTAATCTTAGAGCATAGGGGTAGTTTGGGCATAAAAAGGGCTTTGGTTTTGGGATGGTGGCAATTGGGCAAGGATTGGTCGTGGGCAGCTCCAGGATGGAGAGGGTCATGGCCAGGGAAGGAGGCTTGTCCCAAATGAGGGGGGTGGCCTCTCTATTTATAGGCAAAAATCCCGTGCCCGTATTTGAAGTACGGGCATGCCTTGCCCGTACTTCAAGTACGGGCGTGCCTTGCCCGTAATTCAAGTACGGGCGAAAAACGAATATTTACAATTATCGCAGATTCGGCCGTACGGGACGCGTGTTCCGCCGTACAGCGACGCGTGTTTCCTTCTAGAAGCGTGCCCGTACTTTAAATACGGGCATGCTTTGCCCGTAATGCAAATACGGTCCCGCACGTTTTAAAAATGTGTGGATTTCAAACCTTTATTCAACTTGGTTTTTTGCAAGATTTATATTCGATTTTATGATTATTTTATTATATAAACGAGATTCCTTTTATTAAAATATTACTAAACACTCTTATCTTATTTATTTTATTGGTTTAGTCCACTTTTGCTGCTTTTTTGCCACATGGGCAGTTTTTCTGAAACTTCAACTGCTCATAACTTCTTCATCCGGTGTCCGATTTCAACAAACTTAGTGTCGTTGGAATCAGCTCGGAACCACCTATCCATTGGGATCAAGTTTGGCAGCTGAATTGGGGTCGAGCAAAAAGTCAATTTTTCGCTCCCCAAAAGTTTGACCGACTCATTCTCATCTGGACTCCGATTCCAGCAAATTCAGTTGCGTTGGAATCGTGTCGAAATGCTCTTTCCTATGATATGAAGTTTGATGGCCAAGTTTACTTGAATCAAAAAGTCAATTTTTGACCCCGTCAGGGTTTGACCGAAAGTTTGACTTTTGATTTTTCTTTATTTTTGGGGTGCAAAAATCAGGTGTCTACAGCTGCCCCTCTTTGCTGGAGTCACCTTAGGGGATGAACGGCAAAGAAGAAAAAGAACCTTATTTTTGCACCTTGCATTTTTGTCGACATGGTCGACGAGCTCAATCATTGAATTTGTTTTTAGTGAAAGGGAAGTGTCAGATGTCTGGTATCACTTCCTGGTTTTGGAATCCCTATACCCTCTTTCGGGTTTGAATAGGGCTGTTCCTTAGTTTTTTGAAAAGAAAGATAAGATTAGATTTGAGCTCATCAGCCTGTTGATGCAAGGCACTTAACAATGTTCTTGTCTTCTTGTTTGTTCCATTAGTGACTTCAATTTTTTCAGTTTTTTTTTTTTTTTTTTTTTTTTTTTTTTTTTTTTTTTTTTAAAGAGAGGCCAAGGTATGGGTTTGGGAGTGTAGGTGGGAGGACGGGAGGAAGCTTTTGCGCTGCTGTCCATCATCTCGGAGACCACACACACCTATTCTAGCCTATGCTATTTACAAAAGTGAGAATCAAAATTTACAAGAAGGGGCGAATTGGCCCATTATTGCTCTTCCTTGTTGCTTCTCCTTGCCAGGTTCTTTGTCTTGTCAAGGCATTAGAGCTTCTTTTCCATTCAAGGGTTACTCCACTGGGGATCTGGTGGGAGTATGATCTGTCTAGATGACTCACTGGGGATTATTGTGATGTCTCTCTTTCCTTTTGAATTTTTGATGGAGGGTCTGAGGATCTTGACGATCTTCTTTCTTCTAAGCTCCGCTGGGGATGAAAGGGAAGAAGCTTCTGCTGGGGAATGAAGGATCAAAGTATCCACTTCATGTTCATTTTGCATCCTTCTTCCTTCTTTGAACCTGTACAAGGAACAAAACGTCAGTGCTTGTTCTACTAGGGATATGCAGATTCGGTTTATTCTAAGCCTTTTACTCATCACAATCAAAAATGGCTGTTGATCAAGGTAATAAACCTTCCTTCACAGGTTAGCAGCACAGTTGGGGAAATCTCAAGAGTAGTTAAGCAGAATAATTATAGAAAAACACAGATGTGGTAGTGTGTGTTTGTGCCTGCAATCATCATGAAAGTCAATCCTTAAGTCAGACATTGATTAGAGTGCTTGGTATTTTTAGCCTTGTCATCATAGGCCTTGGTGAAGTGTTGACCCAAACACAGTCTGCTAATCTGGGCCCTTCAGGTCACTTAGCTGTCTCCACTCAGTGCACTGTTCATCCTGTTTCTGTTTTTGCCGCATTTCTCTTTCTAATCAAGGCATGACCAGCTCTCTTTTTTTTTTTTTTTGAACCACGACTGACCCTTTTTGCACACAACGCCCTTTTTGGGTTTTCACCATGTCTGGTCCTTTCAGAGAGAATCCAATTCTGTCATTACCAGAAAACGCAGATTTGACTGTTTTGCTCAAGATCATTCACTTTGGGATCCGAGAGGTCTTCAAGATGGGACGAAATGTAGGCTAGGCGGGGGTTTTGAAAGAAAGATAAGTGGCCCAAGAAGGCTGTGATTTTATAGGTCTGAACAGTGCTCCTTTTATTGTTGGGGCTTACATCCTGGCTTATTTCTTTGGTGTGGGGTTCATATTTTCCCCATCTTACTTTGTACTTGTTTTTCCACAACTCTTTTCTTTTCTTGATTTTCTTCGCAATTGCTTTTTTGCTTTTTTTTTTTTTTTCGGGGCCAGGAATGCCCATTTTGATGCGAAGGAACACCTGTACTAGGTTTGAAAAAGAGATTTTCAGGCCCAAAAGTATCTAACTAGGGGAGAATTTTTGGGTATTTGGGGAGATTTACAGGCTTGGGGGATAGTGAAGGATGGCCTCTCTTCATTTCCCAATTGGAACGATTTCAAGGGTAATACAGTTTGACTGTATCTGCATTTATTGGCTCAGGAAAAATAGTTCCGTCCGTCTCTTGTAGGATTAGTGCTCCTCTGGACAGAACTTTGTGTACTATAAAAGGTCCTTCATAGTTTGGCTTAAATTTCCCTCTATTGTCTTCTTGGTGAGGGAATATCTTTTTCATAACAATGTTTCCCACCTTGAAGTGTCGTGGTATCATTTTCTTGTTGTAAGCTCGTGCTATTCTTTGCTGGTAGAGCTGTCCGTGGCACAAAGCCTTAATCCTTTTCTCATCAAGCAACTGCAACTGGTCAAACCTTGATTCTTCCCATTCAATGTCATCAACCTCTGCTTCTTTCAGGATTCTGAGCGAAGGGATCCGTACTTCTATGGGAAGGACTGCCTCCATTCCATATACAAGAGAAAAAGGAGTTGCTCCGATTGAGACCCTGATTGAGGTTCGGTATGCATGCAAAGCGTATGGCAACTTCTCATGCCAGTCTCTGTAGGTGACTACCATCTTTTCCAATATCCTCTTCAGATTTTTATTGGCAGCCTCTACTGCTCCATTCATCTTGGGCCGATATGCCGTAGAGTTTAAATGCCTGATCTTCAAATCTTCGCACATCTTGTCCATGTCCTTGTTATTCAGATTCTTGGCATTGTCTGTGATCAGTGCTTCAGGCACACCGTAGCGACAGACAATATTATTTCTGATGAATTTCAGTACATGGGACCCTTTGACCTCTGCAAAGGACATGGCCTCTACCCACTTGGTAAAATAATCTATTGCAACCAAGATGAATCGGTGCCCATTTGATGCCTTCGGATGGATCTCTCCAATCATATCAATTCCCCAGATGGCGAAGGGCCAAGGAGAAGTCATTGAGTACAAAGTGTTAGGCGGTGCATGAATATTGTCAGCATAAACTTGGCATAACTGGCACTTCCTTACATGGATATGGCAATCATGTTCCATAGTCAACCAGTAATAGCCCATTCTCAAGATTTTTCTGGCTAGCATGTGCCCGCTCATATGTGCGCCACATTGTCCCCCATGGACTTCATCAATCAGCTGTTGTGCCTCTTCTTCTGTTACGCATAGCAGCAATGAATCATTGTAGGACTTTTTGTATAGCTTGTCCCCACTAAGGAATAATTGTCCTTCCAGCTTCTGAATCGTGCGCCTCTCAGACGCTGTGGCATTCTCTGGCAAAGTCCTGTTTCTCAGGTATTTCATTATGTCTGTATACCAGGGTTCCCCTTTTGGTTTGCTCCTTTCAACATTAAAACAGTAGACAGGAGAATGCCGCACCTCTATCTCCAATGGTTGTACCCAAGTATCGCCAGTGATGGTTGCCATAGATGCCAGTGTTGCCAGGGCATCTGCAAACTGATTCCTGTCTCGTGGCATATAATCAAATGTCACGTTTTTGAACTGTCCTTCCAATTCCTTAATCAGTTCCTGATATAGCACCAACTTTGGATCCTTAGTCCGCCAATCCCCCATTACTTGGTAGATGATTAGACAGGAATCACCATAAACTTTTAACTCTTGGACATTCATTTCAATTGTGGCTCGCAAGCCTAACACACATGCTTCATATTCCGCCATGTTGTTAGTGCAATCGAACAAGAGTTTTGCTGCTATCGGATGATGGACTCCTTCTGGGGAAATGATTACTGCTCCAATCCCTTTCCCATTGATGTTGACGGCTCCGTCGAAGAACATTTGCCATCCGGTTTCCTTTTCTACTGATTGGGTACACATAATTTCATCATTCGGCAACCCGGTGAGAAGTGGTTGATAATCGGGCACAGGGTGTTCTGCCAGGTGATCTGCTACTGCCTGTCCCTTTATTGCCTTTCTTGTGGTGTAGACAATGTCATACTGAGATAAGATAACCTGCCACTTGGCTATCCTTCCAGTGGAGATTGGCTTTTCAAAAATGTACTTCAAGGGATCTGCATCTGAGATCAAAAAGACAGTATGACTGAGGAGATAGTGCCGGAGCTTCTGAGCTGCCCATACCAACGCGCCACAGGTCTTCTCAAGCAATGTATATCTCACTTCATAATTAGTGAACTTCTTGCTTAGATAATAAATTGCTTGCTCCTTTCTTCTTGTATTATCATGCTGCCCTAGGACGCATCCAGCCGCTGTTTCTGTGACTGACAAATACATGATCAGCGGTCGTCCTGGTACAGGGGGGACCAAAGTTGGCGGACTCATTAAATAAGCCTTGATTTTGTCAAACGCTTCTTGGCAATCTTCATTCCAGACCACTGGGTTATCTTTCTTTAGCAATTTGAATATTGGTTCGCACACAGGAGTCATCTGTGCTATGAACCGACTGATGTACTGTAATCTGCCAAGGAAACCTCTTACTTCTTTCTCTGTGGATGGGGGAGGCATCTCCAGAATTGCTTTCACTTTGACTGGGTCCACTTCAATTCCTCGTTTCCCAACGATGAATCCAAGTAGCTTCCCTGAAGTAACTCCGAATACACACTTATTCGGGTTCAGCCTGAGCTTGCATTCCCTGAGCCTGTCAAACACTCTTCCAAGGTTCACCAAATGATTTTCCTCTTCTTTTGACTTTGCAATCATGTCATCCACATATACTTCCATTTCTTTGTGCATCAGATCGTGGAAGAGCAAAGTCATCGCTCTTTGGTATGTAGCACCTGCATTCTTCAAACCAAAGGGCATTACCTTGTAACAGTACGTGCCCCAGTGTGTAATAAATGAAGTCTTCTCCATGTCTTCAGGTGCCATCCTTATCTGATTGTACCCGGAGAATCCATCCATAAAAGAGAACATGGAATGAGTTGCAGTATTATCAACTAGTATATCAATGTGTGGCAGTGGGAAGTCATCTTTCGGGCTTGCCTTGTTCAGATCCCTGTAATCAACACACATCCTGACCCTTCCATCTTTCTTGGGGACTGGCACAATGTTTGCTAACCATTCTGGGTAATCTGTAACTTTCAAGAACCCAGCTTTTAACTGCTTGGCGACTTCTTCCTTGATCTTTAAGGCCCATTCTGGTTTCATGCGTCTGAGTTTTTGCTTCACCGGTGTGGCCTCAGACTTTACAGGTAACCGATGCACAACTAAATCTGTGTCTAACCCAGGCATATCCTCATATGACCATGCAAACACATCAATGTAGGATTTTAGAAAATCAGTTATCTGTGTCTTCTGTAATAATGTCAGCTTTTTACCAACTTGAAGAATCCTTGGCTGTGCTGTGTCACCTATGTTGATAGGTTCAGTTTCCTCAATGTTCGCCTGGAGACCTTTTTCATGTCTGTCCAAGGCAAATTGGATTTCAGGTGGGGTCTCCCATGATTCATCATTATCCTCAAGTTCAAAAGAATCACTGGGGATAATTTCTGAATCATCGGGTTGTGATGAGCAAATGTCGTTATTTGATTCCTGCTCGACACTTTGGATTTCTTTTTGTTCTTTTTGTTTTTGTTTGATTTTGGCAGCCTGATTATCTATCTCGTGCTCTGAATTTTTCGGGTGTGCGTCGAGATTGATACTAAGGTTGCGATTTCGAGTTTGCTTACTTGCAGAATTATTCACAGAAGCAGAAAAATAATCAGAAGATTTCACACATTTATTAAAAAGTGCAGCAATATCTACAGAGGGAATTTCAGAAGTGGAAGAAACTCCCTGTGGTAGTTCGGCTTTGCGAGTGGCAAGTGGCGTCGAACTCCAATTCTGTAATGCGTGCTTGTCCTTGGTTACTGCGGTCACCGCATTCACCTTTCCGGTCTGTATCATGCTGATGCTGCTGTCAGAAGAGATGCAGATGGGGTCATTAGCTGTGCCCTTCTTTGGCTGATTCTGACTCGAATCCTCTGATGATACACTGATCCATACCCCGCGGCGGATGACAGTCCCTGGTACCAGAATAGTGACTTCGTGGGGTGGTTCCACCTTAGGCAGTGTCTTGGTTACAGATTTTCCTGATGAGTCATCCCTCCTACTGGAAGAATATTCGTCAGGGGCCCAGTTACCATAAGTTTCATGGTAAGCCAGCTCAGTAGGCAGTCCCAGCACTTGGGGCATATTCTGGAACATCTGACCCAGACCATCCCTTGTACTTGGGTGTATAATGCAGATAGGAGGTGGGGGAGACCTTTGCCTTAGAGTGGGTTCTCCTGAACTATCTTGGCTTTCCATCATGTAGATGTAGTGAGCTGGTTCTTCTTCTTCAGCCTCAGTTGGTGGTGCCTCAACATTATCTAATGGGTAGGCAAATGCTTCTTCTGGGATAGCTGGTTTTTCAGTGTCAACTGACTGCCAAGAGAATAGAGCAGACAGTTCTTCCATCAGCCCACTGAGAGCCTCTGAGTTCTCTTCTGTAACTGTCTCCTGGGGCAAGGGAGGTTCATCCCATAACCTTTGTAGATAATTAGCTTCCGCTTGCTCAGCTGAATCATTGAACTCATCGCCCCATCCCTGGGGGACTATATTCTGAATGGCCTGCTCAGCTTCCCTCTCCATATTGGCAAAGTGATGGTATAACTGGCCCTGTACAAAAATGGGCCAGTGTGGGTCTCTTCTTTCTGCTTGAGCCCTCTTCCGTTCAGCTTTCCTACCAAATAGCCTGGCATAGTCTTCAGGTTCAGGAACAAACCCCAGTCCAAAGCCCACAGAGTTGTCACATGGCTGGATTGCAGACTTGATGCCTTGCTTGTATTTGCCTAAACCTTCTCCTACTCGGAGGCCCCAGTCGGCGCATTCAGCAGCACCGAACATGCTCTTCCTTTTCCTTCTGCGGGACAAGTCTGATTGTAGGGGAGTAGAAATGCGGTTTATCTGGACCATTTCAATGGCTTGGAAGTTCAGGGAAGTAGGCAGCTCATAATCAATCACGGGCACCCCTCCTTGTTCAAATTCTCTGTGATTTTCTGCGTGCACCGTGATCAATTGATTTCCCGAAATAAATCGGATCATTCGATGTAAGGTGGACGGGACTGCCCCTGCTTGATGTAACCAAGGTCTTCCAATCAGCAGATTAAAGGAGGCATTGATGTCCATCAACTCAAAGGTGATAAAGAAGGTCCTTTCAGCAATTGTAATTTCCAGAGTAACTTCTCCAAGGGAATCCTTTTTGGCATTGTCAAACCCACGGACATTGTTGGAGCTAGGTTTGATCAACTCAGCGTTCAGCTGCAGACTGTAGAAGGTCCTGACTGGGCAGATATTCAGGGCTGATCCGTTATCGATCATGACCCGTCTCACCATCAAGTCGGAGCACCTTACAGTGATAAACAGAGGCTCTGTATGATTATAACCTTCAGGGGGCAAGTCTGCTGAGGAAAAGGAGATTGCTTCTGGCGTAGCAATTATAGACATTACTGTCTCCAGCTGCTCAGGGCTGATGTCGTCAGGCACATGAGTATCACCTAGTATTTTCATGAGCACGTCTTTATGCTTGTCTGAATCCAACAAGAGACGCATAATGGATATTTGGGCTGGTGTCTTATTCAACTGCTGCACTAGATCATACTCCGGAGTGAAGGCACTATAGTAGAGCTTTTCAATCTCTTCTTCTGGGGCCTTCCCTTTCTTCTTATGGGTCTGTGGCAATTCAGTAGCCACATCCTTCCCTTTTTCTTTCCTTATTTTTTCTTCACTAGTCTCTCCCTCTGGTGCAGGTGGAGGGTTAGGGTTGATATATCGACCAGAACGGGTGATCCAATCGACTTCTCTTTCTGTGGAAGTGATGGTAGAATCATGATACATGGGTAGGAATTGGTAAGGTGGAGGCACAGCGGAGTAGGTTGGGTCAAGGTGAAGGTGGTGTAAGTTGAGGGTAGGTGGTTCTAGTAGGAAGTCCACAGGCTCATTGAATGGGTTCATCATTTCGAAGATGTTTAGTGGGGGTGAGTTTGGGACAGGTGGAGGATAGAAAGGCTCTGGTTCGGGACAGTTGAAATGCACCAGAGGGAACCCCAAGAAGATTTCTTCGTCATCCTCTCCATTAATGACGCATACTTGCTGTTTTACTATCTCTTCTTGGAGGTATATCCTGACAATTTGCCCCGGTCGCCCAATCAACATAGAAGGATCAAACTGTACTTCATTGCTCTGGTCACTGATGACCTGATGTACTGTTCCGCTGCCAGAAGCCTTATTATGGTCTGGGAGAGGATTGGTAGTTGTGCCAGTAGGTGGAGTAGGTGCTGCTGGTGCTGGGGGATCTACAGAGATCTTCTTGCTGTCTATCAGATCTTGTATGTCATGCCTCAAATCCCAGCATCGATTTGTTGAATGCCCGGGAGCTCCAGAATGATATTCGCATTTTTCTGCTGTATTATAACTTCGTGAGTTGATCATTCTGGGGTTAGGAGGCTTGATTTGAAGGTACCCCTTCTTCAGCAGTGTAGCCAATAGTTCCGCAGGTGCATAAGGCAGCGGGGTAAAAACCCTCTTCATTCTTGCCTCTGTTTCTTCTCTGGTTCTTCTCATGGGTTGCCCCTGGCCTTCAGGCCTCTGAGAAATGTGGTAAAGCTGCGTTGGCTGTACATAATTAACAGCCTGAGTTTCCTGCCTCCTAGGCTCTTGCCCCTGATTTCTGTTAATCTGTCCTGCTGCAGCCCTTCTCTGTGTAGGGCCCTGGCCACTACCATCTATCTTACCAGCCCTTACAGCATCTTCAATTCTATCTGCTGTCAGAATCAAGTCATTGAAGTTAGAAGTACTCTACCCCAGTAGCAGGGAAAAGAATGGCTGTCCAAGTGATGCAATGAACAAGGAGGTCATCTCCTGTTCAAGTAGTGGGGGTTGGACTAGGGTTGCCAATTCTTTCCACCTCTTGGCATATTCTCTAACCGACTCCTGATTCTTCTTTGTCAGCCTCTGCAGCTCTGCCCTGGTTTGTACAATCTGACTGTTCAAACGGTACTGCTGAATGAATGCTGCGGCCAAATCATTCCAAGTCTTGATCTTGGTTTTGTCCAGACTCAAAAACCAAGTGTATGCTGCCCCAGTCAGTGACCTCTGGAAAAATTGTATCATAATTTTTTCATCTTTAGCATATTGACACATATCTCCAGAGTAAGACCTGAGGTGGTTTAACGGACATCCGGTGCCATCAAACTGATGCAAGTCAGGGCATTTGAATTTCGGTGGAAGTTGAACATCGGAGAAAAAGCAGAGGCTGTCTAAAGTAGCCTCCATGGGGACCGCACTGGGTCGTAGGCTTTTCAGCTCTTCACGCAAAGCATCTACCTCTGACTTAGTGGCTGCCATCTTTTCATCAAACTGGGCCTGCTGTGTTCTATACCAATCCTCCTCTTCTTGTCCCAGTTGGGCAGGCGCAATAATCTGTGGAAGAGGCACAGCTTGCGGAGGTGGAGGTGGTACCAACGGAGCTGGGTACGCAGGGTATGGTGGTGGAGCATCCATCTGTGGTGGAACAATTGGTTGCTGCAGAGTCACTGTTGCAGCAGGGGGAGCCATCCTGAGTTCTCTTAATTCTGTCATTAATTCTTGAATAATAGTCCCCATGCTGTCTATCCTCTGTTGCAGATCAGTCACTGTCTGTGCCTGGCTGGACTCTGCCTGGTCCTGCCCTGGCGAGGTCTGTTCCCTTGACTGTTCCATTTCAAGCCTTTTCTTGGATCTTAAGAGGTACGGGCTTCGGAAAGCAATCTTGGTACCTGCTTGAAACAGCAATTAATTAGTGCAATTTTTACATGGTTTATGTAGTCAAATTACCAATTTAAACGATTACAGATCTATTTTAACTATCCTAAGATAGTTGGGAAAGAGAACCCAAATGAATTTAAAGATTGATTTATTTGAGTTACTTTGAGAATGGCTGGGAATCTAGAACCTAATCTATTTTAACCAAACGGCTGGGGAAGAGAACCCGGGTTAGACTGGTCTGTTTTAGCCAAACGGCTGGGGGAGAGAACCCTGGTTTAGATGGGTCTGTTTTAGCCAAACGGCTGGGGGAGAGAACCCTAAGCTGATCTGTTTTAACCAAATGGTTGGGAAAGAGAACCCGGTTTAGACTGGTCTGTTTTAGCCAAACGGCTGGGGAAGAGAACCCGATTTAGATTGGTCTATTTTAGCCAAACGGCTGGGAAAGGGAACCCTAAATTTAAAAGGTTGGTTTGAGCTCAGTATCACGAGGTTGGACTATGTTAAGTCTCCGCAGGGGATGAGCTAAACAGCAACATCCAGGTGTACCTTAACCAATTTTCAGTTTAATCTCTGATGGTTTTAGCACCTGACTTCAGCTAGTAGTTCCCGGGCGTGTCTTAGCTAGTCGTTGGTTTAATCACCATTGACTTTGACGCCTTACAACGGGGAAGGCTATGCCAGGACGATCCTCCACCAATTTTCTGGTTTAAACACCAGTGGCTTCAGTGCCCTAAGAGTTCGGCTAGGGATACCCGAGCGTACCTTAGTCGTTAGCTTAGTTGCTTGACCTTGGTGCCACACAACGGGGTATGCTATGCCAGGACGATCCTCTGCCAATTTTCTGGTTTAATTACCAGTGGCTTCAGTGCCCTAAGAGTTCGGCTAGGGATACCCGAGCGTACCTTAGTCGTTAGCTTAGTTGCTTGACCTTGGTGCCACACAACGGGGTATGCTATGCCAGGACGATCCTCTGCCAATTTTCTGGTTTAATTACCATTGGCTTCAGTGCCCTATAGGCCGACCGTGTGATCCTTTTAAATCAGACGGGTGTGATCTGAGCTCAAGGGATAGGGTGTTCTTTATTCAGAACCCTGGGGTTTTAAAACTTAAGTTTGAAACTTGAAGGTTTGAGAGTTGACAAGGACGGGGTGTTCTTTACTCAGAACCCCTGGATTTTAAAGATTCTTTTGGCAAGTTCTTTATTCAGATTGCCTGAAAGTTTTTTAGAGTTGATGGTAAATATGGGGTGTTCTTTATTTAGAACCCTTTAGTTTAAAGATTAAAAGAATTTGGCGAGTTCTTTACTCAGATCGCCTTTTGAATTGGGTGTTGCTTTTAAAGATTTAAACAATTTGGCGAGGTCTTTACTTAGATCGCCTGAAAATTTTGAATTGGGTGTTCTTTATTCAGAACCCTTTGCTTTTAAAGATTTAAATAATTTGGCGAGTTCTTTACTTAGATCGCCTGAAAATTTTGAATTGGGTGTTCTTTATTCAGAACCCTTTGCTTTTAAAGATTTAAACAATTTGGCGAGTTCTTTACTTAGATCGCCTGAAAATTTTGAATTGGGTGTTCTTTATTTAGAACCCTTAAAGATTTAAGACTTAAATTTGGAATTGATAATTTCTGAATATGGGGAGGTTGGTAAGAGCTGGGTGTTCTTTATTCAGAACCCTTGAGTTTAAGAATTTGGCGAGTTCTTTACTCAGGTCGCCTCAGAGTTCTGAAGTTGATGGATTGGGGCCAAATTGAAAAAGGAATTGGGGGGATGTCTTAATTGACTTTATTAATTCTTCACCAAATTCTTCATGGAAAAAGAAGTACAATGCCAAAATTCAGAACAAGCAATTACATGATTAAACAAAACAAACCCAGAGTCTAGCTAGGTTGGTCATCATCAAAATGAGAGGACACGTCTTGCCTTTTCAAGGCACGCAGAAGTTTATTCCGCAGACGTCGGTCCTCTTTTGCGCGTCTGCGCATGGTGTCAAGCTGCTGTTGAAGGGCCTCATTGGCCTGCTTGTTTTTACGCTCGGAATCCACGTATGCACGGTGGATCCGAGAATGAGATTCCCGCAGTTCGGCCACCCTATCCCTGTATGTGTCAGGGGGCGGAACTGGGATATCGTCAGAGGTGACGATATGAGGAGGTGGGCTGTCTAGGCCAGTTTCTCGAGCAATCCATTGTTCGTAATTACGAACATCGGATGCAGTGAAAATGTCCTCTTGGAGTATGTGCACGTGTTGCCATTCCTTCACCAATTTTTTCTTCAATTCCCATGTAAGTGGGCCAGTTAATCCTTCCGCCTCATCCTTGATCGGTATTCCCTGAGACTTCCCAAACTGTCTCAAAATTCGAACCGGATAGTATGGCATGGCATGGGTCAAGCCTATCAAGGCTAGGCAATGTCTTTTCTTGAAAGCTATGACGGGGGTATATGTCTGGTCAAATGTGCCTCCCCATCTTATATCCGTTTCTCCTTTCAGTTGGAGAAAGTGGTCAAACCAGTCCTCTCTGGAGGGTAAGTCTGGTCTAATCTCTCTTCGGGCCATCAATGTGACATTGTCACGAACGTACCCATAACGTGGGCTGATAGGTTCAGCAACCATCAGGTGATCTTGGAGCCAAATGTGTAGGAGAGGAGCGCACCCCTGAAACCTCCTAGTTCCGTTCTTGGTCATGGTCAAGGCATGATACAGCTGAGCAAGGATTAATGGTGCAATCCGGAATTTCACTTGGAGTTGGTCCACAATTTCCATGAGGGCCAAATTAATGGTGTCTCCCCCAGTAGGAAAGAAGAGTTGTGACAGAATCACGAGGGTGAAGGTGTCCCACCAAACACGGGGTCTTTCCTGCTTTTTGTCCCTTATCTTTTCAGCAAGGAAGGTTTTAGAGACCCGCGTGAATGCTTGGTCACCTCCTAAGGTCTGGAATTCTCCTCTTGGTAGGCCAAAGAAAGTACAATCTTCATTCTTGTAGCTATCTTTAAGACTTGGCCTAGCTGGTTCTCCATGGTCACGAAATCGGAGGAATAGTTCAAATTCCTCAATTGTGGGTGTCAACTCATTAGTTCCAAACCTAAAGAGTGAAAGTTAGGGATCCCAGAAAGGTAGGGCCGCCTGAATCATGTCCCAATTAATGGGCACATTTAATAGGGATAGAGTTTGTCCCATATGGTATTTCTGTTCCCATTTAATTTGCTCATCTCCTTGCAATTGCCTTGTCCAAGAACGGATCCAAGGGGTATCAAAGACACACTTCTCTATCCTAGGGAAGCGAACTCTCTCAGTCGAGGATGAAGATGCCATGCCGACTATCCGATTGAAATTCCAAGTCAATTTAGGGTTTTCCACCAAAAACTCTAAATTAGTCTAAGGCATGCAACAAAATATGCAAAAATTTAAATCAATGCCTAAGCAGTTTATGCAATCAAAAATCAAATCCAAGCATTCAAGTTATGGGGTTTTAAAGGTTATGTCCTTTAAATGTTTGGAAAACACATTCAGGTCTTAGCCGGCCTTTTCTTTCATCTGCCCCTAGTGTCGGACTGAATACAATATTTACAACTTGCCTTCGAGGGCGAAATTTACAAGAATAAATCTGAAAAGAGAATCACCTTTAGGGTTGTTGAGAACCCAAAAGGAGGGTACAAATTTGCCCTTCGGCAGGTGGGCTGAAATCCTATCTCTAGGGTTTTTCTGCCTCTGTTCTGACCCATTTCTGTCTGATCTGGCCGGCTTTCGACTGAACCAAGACCGACTTGAATGCACGGATTAAATCGAGTTAATTTCCTTAGATTAGGGTTGAGACCGACACAGGCGGGGGTTTATGCCCCAGATTAATTTTGCCCCTATTTGTTCATTCATGTCCATGCTCATATCAGGGTTTATCAGAAGTAATAGGTGGGGAAGGATACCCAGCCCAAGGCACCTGCCTTCAAGGGTCTGAGCCAAGTACTAGACCCTTCGCGTACCATGGCAAGAAACCAATGGCGCTTGAAGAATCTAGAAACCTGGGGAGATGGGTTTACCCTGCTTTCCTCGGCAAGCCACGGGAGCGTAGGGCTAATACCATCCCAAAAGAAAGTTTCTCGATTGAAGAAGGGTGGCTGCTAGAGAGATCTAGGTTTTGGTTGAGAAGAGCATTCACATGTTGTAGACATCATTCAGTTCGGATCATCCATGCAGACTCCCTCGTGCATGTCACCCCATGCAGTTAAAAAAAATTCATTCACGGTGTAGTGAGGTGCTTGTGTGTGCAGTGGGGCCAAGTGCTGTGTCTAATCGGGTGATTCTCGGATAGTAGGCTTGATTAAGGGTTCCTTATTGTCACTTTTATAGTGAGAATACAGAACAGTATGCAATACAATGTTTGGGTGGAACCCCAGGTAAGTGGAGGGTCACAGGGAACCGCTTAAATTCCACTTTCCTTAGGCAATTATCTCGTGGAGTCGCCAAGCTGTGCGCACCTAAACCTGGCCTAGATCGCACACCGGGCGCATTTTCAGTGCGTGCCTCGGGATTTTCGGAGTCGCCACTGCCTGAGAGTGCAGGCAGACACGGTTTTGCCCTAATCGGGTCTAAGTCTGGTCTGCGGCTTTTCAGAGTTCTAGTTAAGTCCTCGGTTACGATCCGGGGAAGTCCTAAAGACACCCCGGTCCGCCCCGTCGGTTTGACGGGTCTCTCGGGTCTCCCTGGTTTTTTGAGTCAAATTCACCCTTTTCCTAGACCAGCATGTTGCTTTGTTAGGTCTGGCGGGCCCGCTGGAGGTATGGGTCCCTTTTTATTTGATTTTATCTTTTTATTTATTTACGTGATGTGGGTCGGACCCAGGTCCCGTTGGAAGACCCGTGGGCTGCCAAGGTTGGGCCTTAGGCCCAGTTGGGTTATTGGGTAACCCATTTGGTTATTTTATTTATTTACATATTTCATGGGTTGAATGGGCTTGGATTTGGCCCATTAGCCAAGAGTCAAGTGGCCTTGGGCCTGTTTATTGAAAACAGGCCTGTTATTGGCCAGTCAAAAGTGGGCCCCACTAATGGGCCAAAGGGGTCTTGATGGGCCTATCTAGGCCCAAAGTCCAAAAATGGGCTTAAGGTAGCCCAAGTGGCTTAAGGGAATGGTTTAGACCGAATCAGGTCCAACCGAACCAAGAAATTACACTTTTACATTATTTTTGCATTTGCCCGTTTTTTCTCTACGGTCCAACTTGACCGTGAATGGATTCCGGTCCCCCTTGTCCGTGAATCAGGTACGGTCCAGGCTGGACCGGCCTGAGTTTACGGACGCGACCCAGTTTGCATGTTTGCTGCAGATTCCGATCTGGATCATCTCCGTGGCTTTCTTGGGACCCCCAGTGGCTTCTGTGGGTTTCTTCAACTCATCCAGATGCTTCATTTGGCTTCATTTGGCCTAAAAGAACTCCTTCTTCTTTCTTCTTTTTCAATATGAATGCCGGCATCCTTCTGGATTGCCCATGATCATTTTGTGAAGATGGGAAATGGGGAATCATAGGGAACCCATTGGTCTTCAAGAAGGGTTCAATCTTTTCACATTAAGAACTTAAAAAGAAAGGTTATTTACTTAGATTAATTGAAGTGTTCTTTAGGCACTTCCTTTCTTTCTTCCTTGTAATGATCCATTTCATAATACCATATCCTCATGATACTCAAAACAACAATCAAGTTAGTAACATAAGAAGGTGTTTAAAAGAAACTTAGAAGCAAAATAGAAATGAAGAATTTATAAAATCCAACATACTTACAATATGTTCTTTAGTTAATGATGAATTCTCCGGTGAATTTGGCAGCGCTTCCGCATCCTCCAAATTTTGTTAGGATGAACTGGGAAGAGCTTGGTTAAGGTGGATGGGTTCAAGGCCAATTTGAAGTTGATTTGGGCATGGTTTTGGGTAATCTTAGAGCATAGGGGTAGTTTGGGCATAAAAAGGGCTTTGGTTTTGGGATGGTGGCAATTGGGCAAGGATTGGTCGTGGGCAGCTCCAGGATGGAGAGGGTCATGGCCAGGGAAGGAGGCTTGTCCCAAATGAGGGGGGTGGCCTCTCTATTTATAGGCAAAAATTCCGTGCCCGTATTTGAAGTACGGGCATGCCTTGCCCGTACTTCAAGTACGGGCGTGCCTTGCCCGTAATTCAAGTACGGGCGAAAAACGAATATTTACAATTATCGCAGATTCGGCCGTACGGGACGCGTGTTCCGCCGTACAGCGACGCGTGTTTCCTTCTAGAAGCGTGCCCGTACTTTAAATACGGGCATGCTTTGCCCGTAATGCAAATACGGTCCCGCACGTTTTAAAAATGTGTGGATTTCAAACCTTTATTCAACTTGGTTTTTTGCAAGATTTATATTCGATTTTATGATTATTTTATTATATAAACGAGATTCCTTTTATTAAAATATTACTAAACACTCTTATCTTATTTATTTTATTGGTTTAGTCCACTTTTGCTGCTTTTTTGCCACATGGGCAGTTTTTCTGAAACTTCAACTGCTCATAACTTCTTCATCCGGTGTCCGATTTCAACAAACTTAGTGTCGTTGGAATCAGCTCGGAACCACCTATCCATTGGGATCAAGTTTGGCAGCTGAATTGGGGTCGAGCAAAAAGTCAATTTTTCGCTCCCCAAAAGTTTGACCGACTCATTCTCATCTGGACTCCGATTCCAGCAAATTCAGTTGCGTTGGAATCGTGTCGAAATGCTCTTTCCTATGATATGAAGTTTGATGGCCAAGTTTACTTGAATCAAAAAGTCAATTTTTGACCCCGTCAGGGTTTGACCGAAAGTTTGACTTTTGATTTTCTTTATTTTTGGGGTGCAAAAATCAGGTGTCTACACCAGGATTTTTGAAAAATCTGAAATTCAAAGGCTTTCAGAGGCCCAAGAGTTTTTTGAGAAAAAAAGTCTGAAATTCAAAGGCTTTTAGAGGCCCGAGGATTTTTTTTTTGAAAAATCTGAAATTCAAAGGCTTTCAGAGGCCCAGGATTTTTTGAAAAATCTGAAATTCGAAGGCTTTCAGAAGCCCAAGAGTTTGAAAAAGTCTAAAATTCAAAGGCTTTCAGAAGCCCAAGGAGCCTTTCTCTCACATTTTTTTTTCAATTATTTTATTTTTTTGAAGCATTTTATTCAAACTTGTTTCCCTTTATCATTATTTAAAGGTTAAAGGAAGATTTTAGTGGGAAAAACTGATTAAAGTTGAATACTCCGAGAAAATCGTATACACAGTACGGTCCAGCCCTGCCCGTTTTCAAATTACGGGCAAGCCGTGACCGTATGGAAGACACGGGCGAGCCTAGCCCGTATAACCAATACGGGCAAGCCCAGCCCGTGTACTAAATGCGGTTTTACGGAACTCTGTTATATTTTTCCAGTTTTTAAATGGTTTGATCACTTTAATTGCTCATCCAAACATACGGTTCACCCAATGCAGGGCTTCTAAACTGTCCCAAAGTGGACCTTGGCCTTTTTGCTAAAACACATGCTTAGGAGGGCACATGTACCCTCTGAATTGACACCATACTCAAGAATTCGGTACCCTTTTGTTGCATCTTGTATGTACATAGGGTAGGATTGATTCTAAACAGAGTTAGAGACTCTTCCTATGGGCTGCACCAATTTTAAAAACATGCATATTTTGGGACCAATTTTATCCCAAACCAATGGGCACCGTGACACCCATATGACATGAAAATATTGCAACACAATAGGATTACCTTGTTACCTTGTTTACCTTCAATATGACATCCGCATTATGCCCTGGTTTGTAAGCCATGCACACGGCCTTCCCACAATCATACAAACCCATATTCCCACGTAATTGTGTACTTTAGCAAAAAACGTGTAACTCCACCTTCAAGCGTAGGGGTTTTGGGTTTTGGCTTAATGGCAACTTAGCACTCAAGCCTAGTGATGACCAGAATCCCAGATCCACGTTATCATCACATCATTAGCTCAAAGTTCTAAGGTGAATGTTTTCACTTTCGCTTTCCGAAGTATCGACCTCGTTGCGCCAAGCTACACACATTCGGGTTCAACTTCCTATAGGTTAAGGGTAGGCTGTGTAAAAATAAAAGGTGCACAGTGCATTGTAAAAATAGGGTGCATTCACAACGTCCCAAACCCTAGCCACTCTTTTCGCAGCCATGCATAAGCAAACCAAGGCATAATAGGAAAGCATATTTAAAATAAACAAGTAAATAAAGCAATCCTAAAACATGCTCATAAAAAAAATCATCTATCATGCAAACATATGATCATGTTATACACCCAAAATCATCATGGAGATCATGCTGAAAATTAAAACATGCTATCATAAAAATATAGCAAGAAATAAGCATGGTTCAGCAAAATGGACCTCCCCTATGCATGTTTGTAGAAATAATCCTATAAATCAAAATTAAGCATGTTTCTACCCCCATGAATTCTTAAGCAATAATTCAGATTTAAAATATACTCAATATGCTTAAGAACACAAAATAGCAAGCAAATAAAAAATCAAAAACATAAACAAACACCAAAAGGCTCAAATCCAAACGTCCCCAGCAGAGTCGCCAGTTGTGAGACATAGGAAAAAATCAATTTAAATGATTTCCTCAATCATCACACGAGATCAAATAAAACAAAGAGTCGCCACCATTCAATTTAGGTGTGAATGGACACCAAAATATTAAATAAGCACAAAAGGCAATTTTAGGGCAAAATATCCCTCATAAAAAAACAACCAGAGATGGGTAAGGGAATTAAGTTATGAACAGGGGAAGGTGTTAGGCGCCCCTATTCATCCACACAAGGTGGTTGCTAGGCATTTTTCATGTTAAATTAAAGGGAAAAAAATGCTTGCTATAAAAATCACGAAAAATAAAAAAAAAGCAAAAAATATATGGTTTTTTCATATGAATAGTCTGATTGATCCAGAACTATCAAATATGATCATACCATTCCTAGGGTTTCATGATCAACACAAAATTGAGATAAAATCAAATAAAATCAATTTAAAGTGAAAAATCCAAAAATCTGGCTTCAAGTCAAAATTCTAGAAATCTGGAAAAATATGATTTTTATAAAATATTTCACAATTTAACTTGAACAGTCCAAGACATAGATAAAGCCCAAATTTCACATTAAATCAGAAAATAAAAATAAAAAATACCCACGTTGATGAAGAACACCAAAAGGGGAGAATTTAGACCGTAGGGTCTTCTCTCAATAATGAAAAACAATTTAAAAACCACATCATGAAACCCTAGAATTTATTTTCAGGCTTCTAGATTCAGATCTATCATATTGATCATGATAAATCCAAGATCTTAGCCTAAAACCACAAAAATCACGAAAACAGTGCTGTAGGTGCAAAAGTGGCAAAAATCCAAATTTTATCAAAAAGTGGGGATCTCATGCTATAGACATCATAGATTCATGTTATTCATTCAGATATATCATAAAAAGCATTAAAACATGATCAGGATATTCAAAATAGCCACATCTCACAAATTAGAGCACATGGGGGTCTACCCTACGGATCCACCTGTTCTCTTTTCCCCTAGTTCTCTCTTCACGTTTTACGGTTAGAGAGACTCTTGAGGTACTTGGAGATAGGTTTGGTTACACAAACATAATCATAGGCTTTATTCCATGAAAAAAAGAAAAAAACAGATATGGGGTTCTATTCTAGGGATCCACCTGTTCCCCTTTCCCCTAGTTCTCTCTTCACGTTTTACGGCTAGAGAGACTCTTGAGGTACTTAGAGACAAGTTTAGGAATACAAAAACAGATATGGCCTTATTCTACAGCAATAGAGATGATCCTATTACTTCTAGAATTGAAGACAGAAAATAAAAAGGGATAGGGGACTTACCTGGATTGAGCAGGCAGAGCAGCAGGGATTCCTTTCCTTCTCTTGGAGCTTTTGATTCTTCAAAATTTCGTGGTCCTTAGCTTGAGAATCTCACCTCTATTTATAGGCAAGCACAGGGGCATGGTTGGTCCAGAAGGATATAGCCTGGTCTTTAAGATAGAGTGAAATACAGAGATAATGCACATCCATAGCCAACCAAGGTGGCTTCAGCGAATAAAAGACGTAATTCGCTCATTTAAAGATATATTGGACTAAAGATAAAGCTCGGAAATCGAGAGAAGGACAAAACTCGCACGTGTCTTTAGTGACCGTAAATGTACTACGGTCCAACGGTGACCGTATTTTCACTACGGGCGCGCCTGACCGTAGAGAATTTTCGGGCGCGACGGGCCCATGAAGGAAATACGGGCAAAGCCTGTTTTGTCAGTTTTATGCATTTTTGACTTGTTTTAAGCTCTAATTCCATGTTTTTATTATTTTCTCATTTGGCAGTGCAATTTGGGGTGTCTACACCTGCCATTCGTTGGAGAAGAGAATGGTTGATTTGTTCCGTTGATTGCGCCAACTGTAAATCTCGGTTAGTACATTGCGTTCAGGTTGATTAATTGTGCGACACTGTAGATTCAGGTGCTTGTTCTTCCCCATTTGGTTTCCATCAACCTCGCAATGCATCTAAATTTTGCATTTTGTGTATCTTCCCTTAGGAAGCTTAAATTTCGTGAAGGAGTTCGTACCTAACGTCTTGAGGAACTGCCGGCATTTTGGGAGCTAACGACTTGAAGGAGTTCCTTCAGAATCGAGTTGTGCGAATGGTGAAGGTCTAAATATTTTTGAAAAATACTTGGAATTAGATTTGCTTCTTAATGTGATAAATGTATGTGGGATACAATGAAATGCATGGAATGAGTTATTTTCTTTTTCATTATCAAATAATCTTCAAGTGACATTGTGTTTCTTGGTTTTTTTTTTAGCAAGAAAATGAGAATATTATTTAATTGAAACAACTTGGTCAAAAGATCTCCCACGACCATCATCAAAAAGGAGATTGCTCAAAAACAACGCATCTGGCACTTGATTTCCTTCTTTGTAGATGTGTAAGAACTTCACAGTCATGAAACAAGAACACAAGTTGTTAATTTCTAGCACAATAACTCTAATACTCCATGGAATCAGCATAGTCTGATTGTTAAGGATTGTAATAAAACAAGAAGACATTGTGTTTCTAGTTAGTTGCTAACAGTTGGGTGGGGCAACGTAATGGCCTAAAGTTATCAAGTTTGAAGCAATTTTGATTATGAATTGGTTTGAAGAAAGATTTTTAGTTGTCTTAATTTTTATTTTTTATCAGACTTGTGCAATCTCCATACCCATATGGAACAGATTCTTTGTTTGGTGAAACCAAATAATTACTCTTGGAATCCCTGTCCCTAAAAAAAGGGTAAAGAATAAAAATAAGAAGAAGAGGAAAAGAAGATTAAGTAATGGGTAAAGTGGTCTCCTTGGATTATTTACAAGATTGGTGTTGGTCTGTGCTAGAATACAGCCATTGCATTTCGACATTTGACTTCCCAAAGAAAGGAAAAAAAGAAGAAGAAGAACTATTTTGGAGTCATCTAACATACATGAATCGTGCTTTGTGGATTGTTTGTAGTCCCATATTGGTGGTTTTACAGCCTCTTTGGGTCTACATGCTTAAAGTGGAAGTGGTTTCAAGTTTAACCTCATTGGTGTTCACTTTTGACTGAAATTGCAAAGATCGTGTTTGTAATTGACTTGTTCTTACTTCATGTTATATTGTTGTAGGAATTTTAGTTTAAGGTTGAAGTTTAGATTTTTATTGTTTTCAGGTTCAATTAAATATTTAATTAAATTTTGATTTCGATTTCTTACGTTCTCATTCGAGGAGGGAGGGAGTTTTGAATATTTCCAAAATTTCGATTGAGATTATATTGTTGTAGTAATTGACTGAGATTGAAGTTTACAGGAAGGGGAAATGACGAAGGAGGGAGTTTCCAATATTTCTGAAATTTCGATTTCTTACGTTCTCGTTCGAACGACGCATGCCTCTTAGTAGCAGAGAGTTGAGATGGCCAAAAACTAACAGCCTCAGCTAACGGCCGTTGCCGTTCGCTGAGGAGAGAGGAAAAGCGGGGGGATGCATGTCGCACGTTGGTCGTTCGAATGGTTCGGTGGAGAGGAAACGAGTTGAGGAAGAAGAAGACACCATCACGAGAAGGTTACCTTAGGGTTAGGAAGAAGAAGAAGCCATCATTACTCTTTACGATTGAAAGCAATGAGTTTCATTCACACCCTCATGAAATGTGTGTGAGTCCTGGCTATGTGTCATTCCTCCTATCCCCCAACCCGATTCATACCCAAAAAAAAGAAAAAACCAAGGATTGGTTGCCTCATGACTCAATATGGCCTAATTATTTTTAAATTAATCATAATGTATATTTGAATGATGAATAGCAGATATACATATGAAGTAAGCTGTCTTGAAATTTGAACGGAGATCAGCAGATACCTATAAAGTAAGCTGTCCTGAAAAGGATATAGAAAAAGAAGAAAGAAAATAGATAAAAATTGATAGTGGGTCAGGCTTGTGTAGACTCCCAGAGAATCACTTCTCGATCAATATGAGCTGTAATGTACTTTTAAATGGGGCCAAAAGACACCTGGCAAGTTCATACATAAAGTAGGTATTAATTAGCATGTGTTTCATACTAGCTTGAATAGCTTGAAGCAGTAGCTTTTGTATCACTGATTTCATCTAATGAAGATAGAGCCTAGTTCTGATTTCCATCAAAAAAAAAAAAACATCATCTTATCCCTCCTTTCTAGAATAAAAGAGACTTTATATCGTGATAATGCCTTTTTCTTTAGGTCGAGTGGAAATGAATGACGCAATGCAACAAGCAAAAGACACCATGACAAAACTCCTTTTGAGAAAATTCCATACAGTAGTAGAAATCTATCCAAGAAAACTAAGAATCAATAAATTACAAAAATCTCCTCAATAATAATTTTCATTAGCTTAATTTTTTTGGGTAAAAGGCCAAGAAATTTATTAATTAGATGAATATTATACTTGCATTACTACGACTAGAGCAAATTTTATTTGTGAAGATGCATAGATATCTAGAAGCATTTAAATAAATCTAATAAAATTATAATACTTAGTCTAACAATCATTATATTAAAAATATAATTTGTAAAATTCATAGTACAACTTTATACTCATTTTAACTATATATTGCATAACAAATAAGCCACTTGTATAATCATGACAATATGATTAATTCTTAAAATTAAGAGAACTACATTCTTCATAAAAAAAATAATTTAATGATTCAGGTCACAAAATATGGGTTGAAATCGTTTGCCGCCACTTAGTGCAGCAGACCATGCAGCTGCGTTAGATGCTGCCACGTGCAGCATCTAACGGCAGTTGCTTTTCACAAATTTAAATGTGAAACAACTGTCTTTCGCATTTAAAATTGTGAAAAGTAGCTGTTGTTAGATGCTGCACGTGGCAGCATCTAACACAGCTGCATGGTCTGCCGCACCTAAGTGGCTGCAGGCGATTTCATCCCACAAAATATTAAGCTAATGTGATTGATTAGCTAAGTGTACTTGCCAACATAATAAAATAGAATATAAAATGGGGTATAAGAGATAAAAATCAGGGAAAAAAAAAACCCTACAAAGTTAAATGGGTATCCAAAGGGCCGTTGGTTTGAGTTCAAGTTGATCTGTTTTTGAAAAAGTTAAGAAAACCTAAACCCAAATCCAACTCAATTAATAAATAGATCAATCCAAACCCGTTTAATCGATTTGGGTGCATATGGATTGATGAGTTGGTTCAGAAATTCGAGCTTTGAATGACAAATACAATAATTTTTTTAGTACAATGAGCTTAATTTTGAGGGATATATTTGACTTCCAAAATCATGCAAAATGATAAATGACACCAAATTTGTTTGTACATTTGCCACATAATTCGCATATCTGTAAGAATTTCTTATATAATCTTTACTTTTTGAAACTAAACATTGATGAATATAGTGTTTAACAAACAAGAGACATGGATCACATGCAACGAATTCAGCATATTCGAAAGATCTTATATTATAATGGATTTTCAATTTGAAAACGTATGCGTTACTGTTCCTCCGAACTTGGGCCGGGTTGGACACGTGACGATGGTGATGATGTGTCTTTGCGCGGGCGTGCCAGTATCAATTGATACAAAGATTTCGGGTCGGGTCCTGATCCCAAGCACCTATTCCGAACCTAAACTGGAGTCGGTTTAGTTGTACTGCAAGTTACCTGTAATATAACGAGTTAGGCGATAAAGTGAAGACTAGGGGTTCGGTCTTCGTTTGGGTTCTTATAAGTGATTGAAAGAAAAAGCAATTAATGGCATGACACTTTATTATAAAATCGGCCGATGAAACCTGACCGTAGATTACAACAGATAATCCTCAAACATAAACAGAAAAGAAAGCCACTGAAATTAACAGGACCGACCTTTCCTGTCCTTATAGTCATGGATGGAGTATAAGGGGAGAAGTTAGGGGGCGGCTGTTAACACGGTAAACTCGGGGGTTCACCTAGAATTGCTATTTAACCGAAAGTACATAAGTCACCTGGCTTGATCAAAGTCGGTCTCGGGACCGGCTGCTCGGAATCCTGTAGCCGTAATCAGAGTACAAGATCGCGAGTCAGGGGCGGCCTCAACCTACTTGCCGGTGGCTGGATTCTGACATTAATCGGAGTAAACAGGGGCCTAGAGTGTCACTGCGGTTGGAAGCAGTGAGAGAAGTCCTAATTTATCCTTTTTGCTACAGTTTGGGGTGTAGGAGACGGGATAAGGATCACGGATGATCAAATTAGCATTATGATAACCGATTGCGGTTTTTTTATGGAGGTTGTTCTCGAGTTCTTCGAATTTGTGCCTTTTATAGCCAGTCCTTGACGGTTGCTCAACGTCCCATTCTTGCACGATCTTCATGGAGGTTAATCATCTGTAGTTTTCTGTTCGTGAGAAATAACTTCTCGGCCACGATCTCACTTCCCTGATAGTGGTCGGTCATTCTCTAATGGTTGATTCCTTGTTGATGGTGACATGATCCTTTGAAACTATGAAGACAGCTATCATATGTGCCTATGTAAGATCCTGGATTTTTTTAGGAATTTTAATTAAGATTAAATGGAGATTAAAGGCTTTAATGAGGGTAATTAAATAAAAATTTAAAAGACTTAATTAGTTTGGGTTGGTTCAATTGGATCGGTTCATTTAAAAGTATTATATAAATTGAAATGGTTTATTTAAGTTGGTAGTTTAAAAGGGTTTGATTAGTTTAGGGGTTCAATGGGGTTTGGGTTAGTTTAATTGAATTGGTTCAATTGGTTCAATGGTTTAAACTAAAAGAAAAAAAGGAAAACTCAAGTAATGGACGACTTGGGCATTTGGGGGTTTTTATTTTTGTGCTTAGGTCGTCAAGGGTTTGAGGAGAAGAACAAAAATGCAGCAAGGAAAAGGGAATCGTGGAGGAAGAAGGAAGGAGGGAGAAGAGAAAAGAAGAAGAAGAAGAAGAAGAAGAAAAGAAGAAGAGGGAAAGAAGAAGAGGAACAGGGGGCGTCCTTGGTTGCTGTTGGGAGTTAAAACAAAAAAAAAGGGGAAAAACGAGTGGAGGAGGAGAAAAGAGAAGAAGGAAGAAGAAGGAGGAAGAAGAGAAGAAGAAGAAGAAGAAGGAGGAAGAAGAGAAGAAGAAGAAGAAGGAGAAAGGAAGAAGAAGGAGAAGAGGATTGGGCGTGTGGATTCTGTGAAATCAGGTAAGTAGCATTTTAATCGATTCTCGTTTGTTATTTTTCTGATTCCTGTTTCTGTTTCTGTTTTGATTGATTCCTATAGATTACTGTTGGGTTCTGTTTCGATCAATTTCTGTTTTGAGCAATTACTGTTGGGTTTCGATTGGTTTCTGTTGAAAAAGATTTCTGTTTGGTTTCTGTTGGAAAAGATTTCTGTTGGGTTTCGATTGGTTTCTGTTGGAAAAGATTGCTGTTGGGTTTCAATTGGTTTCTGTTGGAAAATATTTCTGTTTGGTTTTGGTTGGAAAAGATTTCTGTTTGGTTTCTGTTGGAAAAGATTTTTGTTGGGTTCCAATGGGTTTATGTTGGAAAAGATTTCTGTTGGGTTTCTTTTGAGCATGAGTTGAAGTTGGAGTTTGTTTGTTGTTGCAATGAAAAGCCCAAAACAAAGCAGTCGTGTGACTGTCTGCTTGGGTTCGTGTGGCTTCACCAACATGTCGCCAAATGCACCAATTTTATTTATCAGATAAGATTATTTTGGGATGTTTTCCTGGATGTTGTGGTTTGTTAAGAAATTGAATAAGCAGATTATTTTGTTGTGTTGTAATCTTGTTCACTAGTTATTAATTGTGATGATTGGTAAACTAGTAAACACCTTACCTTATGATTTTCTCGATTTCATGTGGTTAAGTGGGGTTGTTTATGGTAAACTAGGTTCAGATTGTTGTATTTGTTTCAGAGTTGGAATTTAGGTTTAGATTCATCTATGGTTTCTTAGTTGCGATGAGAGATGTAAATGAGGTTCAGATTTTAACTTAGGTGCAGAATTTTATTTTTCGGATTATGGTTTCTTATTGCTGGAAAGTTATAGTGGTTCCATAAGTAAAGAATAGTCTTATTCTTATTTGAGAGTTAGGAGGGTTAAAGCATGGTTAGGATTGTTAGGGAGTATTATTTTAGTCCTCATATGCTGCGGTATATGAAGTATTCTTGTGATTATATAAATCAGAAAAATTCAATCATGCAAAAGGGAATACAATTTGGCACTTTATAGAGGTTTTATCTAAATTTAGGTTTTGAAGGTTTGGTATGGACTTGGAAAGGATTATTAGAAGTCCAATCTTTATAAAAGCTATGGGAATGAAAAGTTTAATCATAAGTAATGTTAGTTTTGGGTTGAGGGAAATCTGAGTTTGTTGCATAGCAACAATTTGGAGTTAAATCATAGCAGCCCTTTTGTTTGGCTGTCTTAAAATTATGAAGATTTCGGTGGCTTGCGAAGGTTAGAAATCTTTGTGTAAAAATTTATATTAGTAGTCTAAAATTTAGTTTAGGGTATTTGTAGTTGAATGGAATTGGTTTGGGACCAATCGGAACTCATGATATTGCAAGAAAAATTCAGAAAAATAGATGATTTCCGTCTATTAGAATTCGCGGCTGTTTTAAACCACCTGTAGTAAAATGGCCGTAAGTTCCTGTAGAAAACTCCGAATGGCGTACCGTTTGTTGCGTCGGAAACTAGACTTATAGGGCTTTTTGATGATGTATAGTACACATACAAATTCCTTATAGATTAAATCAGGTGAAATATTCAATTAACTAGTTAAACTCAGTTCTGTTGAGTAAACAGCAACTGCAAACCAACCGTGGATAATTTGTATCAGTATTATCCGAACATGAAATTGATCTATTTCTAACTTGTGTTCGAAGGTGATTTATAAAAGGAATTGAGATTGTAATTGGAAATTGAAGCTGAGGTTTCTTGTTCGTTGAGAAAGGCAATGAGCCTATGGCATCTCGAAAGGCAGAATGGCCTAGGGATTTAAGGGCAAGTGAACAGCGAGGTTTACTTGGATTGAGTTTTACTTGGGCAGTTGATTTCTTACAGGTTTTGTTAGTCAAATATTTGCATGGTTAATTGTTGTACGAGTCTAGGCCGCATAGAGTTGGTCGTGGTACAGTTCCTCTAGCTTGTGTGTTAGTGATGGCTTGTCGCGTCAATACCCCGGGCCACTTGCGTACCACCGTGTAGGATCGGTGAGGCCTTCGTGTGGGATCAATGAGCTGCAGTGTGCCAGCCCATGCGTGGGTGCTCCACTCGTATGATGACCGTGCGGCTTCGAAGGCGAGTAATGAGGTGGCAAACCGGCTAAGGGTGTTTGACCCGATTTACAGACACGCTAATCCATGAGTTTTGTACATACACTTTATGCTGACATTGTAGTTTAGTTTACTCTGATTTTATCTGCTCATTACTAGTATTGTGTAAATGATAATGAATTGCTTCTTCGCATGATTTGCATAGAGATTTATCGTATGATATGTTAGCATGCTATTTCATTAGCTTAAAGTTGTATAAACAGTTTTATATCATGCATGTGCTACTTACTGGGACATTAGTCTCACCCGTGTTTTGGATTTATCGGTTTTGTTTTAGATTTTGCTGGTAAGCCGCATACTGGAGCAAAGTATCAAGGGGGATCTGGAGTATAGGCCGAAGATCACTATTCCGGCTAGAGATAGAGAAGGCAATATCTTCTTTGGATAGTTGTAAAACTATTGTTTTGGATATTGTACATTGTGTATGTTGTAAACAAGAGAGAGAAAGAAAGAAAGTGAAAACCTTAGTGAATTTTATTTTAAATCTGTAGATGTGGGATGGTTTAGTTTTTGGAATGATGTATGTTGTATATATATTTTCTTGTGTTTATCAGGTATTGGTTTGAGGGCTTAGCCCATTCTTGTAAATACAGGCGTTATATAGCCGTTTTTCCGAAAATTCTAGGATTATATTTAACTTAGGTTTACATTTGTCTTGATTTGAGAGTTGTGTTAATGTAATGCATTTTGTATTCAGTTTAGTGATGTAGTTGTTTTTTTGTGCGGTCGAATGTTGTTCATTTCATGTTCTCTTTCATTCTGATATATCGATCTTGGTTGAAAAAGTTAACCCTTGGAGATGAGTTACGGTTATGCTACGTAACTCGGATCCTGGGCGTTACAGCCTATGTGGCTTCGGCTGAGTATCTGGCCTATGTGTAAGCTACGTGGCATATTTGACTAGGTAAGGCCATGTGGATTATGACGTGGCCTTTTCCCATTCGTCGGTCTATAGAGGGTGTAAACAGTTACTTGTCAAAAGCCTTAAACAATATTTTAAAGGTCAATAATGGAATAAAAAACCGATAAAGAGTGACAAAACGGTTTTAAGCCATTATTTAAAGTTTATAAAGAAAGCATGCATTTGCAGCGTTTTCACCACGCGAACGTTAAGCTCCTTGGAAGCGTTACGTCATGAGATGTCACGGTGGCCGGTGGACGGAACTTATTGAACAATAGGTAAGACAGTGGGCCCCACTGTGGGGTGCTTAACGGGTCGGCCCAGCACGGCCCGGGCCTGTTTAGCGTGTTCTCGGTGGGCCACGACACCCTGGCATGGTCGAGTCCGCGGCACGCTTAGGGCTGGCTTGTGCTGTGCCGAACCGGGCATGGTGGCCTAATGGGCCAGGGTCCTTTTTAAAAAAAAAACAAAGAAAAATTGGAAAAATTAGTAAAAAATAAAAAAAAATCTGAAAATTATGTTTATTATTCACAAAATTGTCTTATACATATTGGGATAGATTTTGCTCAAAAAATGTAAATAAATTAATTATTATAAGTAAAGTACAAGTTACTTACCTCTTGAACCATGCCAAGATGAGGAATTGCAAAAGTATTACTTGTGTCTATTACCGCTTGATTGTCCAAGCAGTAATCGACGCAAGTAACACTTTTGCAATTCCTATATAGACGTAAAGTCATTAAACATGACTCTAACTCTTTAAGAAGAAAATGAAGGAAATAAAAAAAAAAAATTTCATAACTTTCTTAGAGATTTGCCAATGGTCGACCTAGAAACACCCCCATGTGAGCACTCTGTCGAGTTTGTCGACCATTGACCAAGTCACTAAATAGGACCCTAAGAAAGTAAAAAGAGATTGTGAAAGAGGTGTGGTTTGGAGTGGGAAGGATTAGGCCTATTTATAGAAAACCAAAAGTAACTTTTTATCACCTCTACCCTCCAATATGACTGTTATTTGGCAGTTGGAAGGGTGAAAATGATCATTTAGAGTCAATTACAAGCATACCCCCTAAGCAGGCATGCGTGCTTGCCGTTGTGCCCACCCGCGTCAAGCGCGGGCAGTGCCGCCCGCATGCCAAACGGGCCGCGGGCCCTTATACATGGACACAGCATGGCTCCTTGAGTGGGCCGTGCCATGCCGGCCCAATAAGCACCCCTAGCCCCACACGTTAATTATTACACAAGCTATGTGGCATGGGCAAAAAGGTTTAATAATTGCTTAAAGGATAGGAAAACAAAATACATTAATTGCGGGTGTACATCAAAGTGTTGAGGCATAAGAGAAAATCTTCATTTCCCATTAAGTTCCCACTTTGAAGGGGCAAAAAAATTTCGTTAAATCGTTGTCCCTTACAGTAAAAGTTTCATTTACAGTTCTGCAAAAAGAAATGTTTGGGATATGCAAAAATTCCGCAATTTGAGGATGTAATATTTCTTATAAAATTGAAAATTAAAATCTTATTATATAAAATTGAAAATTAAAATCTTATTATAAGACATACAACTGCAGAATTAGACATGTAGAGGAGACCTATAACCAAGTCATTAATTCTCACAAGGCTTCTTCAAGATAAACTCATCGAAGGCTTCCAAATGGCATCAAAATGATTCCCACCATCTTCTTCATCTGAATCAAGAATTACGACAGGCTCGTTATTGTGATTCTTAAAGCTGCTAGGCACATGATATGTTTTGCTGTGCCCCATGAAATTAGGAAGTGAAATAAAACAGAATAAGATGAACCCATGAAACACATCACTTGATCAAAACATTGAGTACATAAACTGCACATAAACATATGTACGTTGAAAATACCTAAAATGGAAAATTACAAAGACTACACACATATTGTCGACCAATTCAAATCTCATTGCATGATGCCATAGTGGAAGGGGAAGAGAGGAGGGACGGAGGGAGGCAAGAGAGAGAGAGAGAGAGAGAGAGAGAGAGAGAGAGAGAGAGAGAGAGAGAGACTCTGGTGCCGGCAAAGAGAGATATTATCTGTTTGGTAATAGAAACTAATTTCTAAAAAGGTAGCAGAGCATCGGAGGGGGTTTCAAAGTGTAGTATTTGATAGACGTTACAGTTCCCATTTAAAAAATAATAATAATAGTAATAATTTGCAATTGAAGAGTAGAAGAACAAAACTTGCAAAACATAAATTTCACACATAAATTTCTCCTTGCACTTACCAGCCTCTGTTCTCACTCCAGTAGCAAAGGAATGTGACCCCTCAATTTTAGACTCAGTGAGCTTGGAGAATACAAAACATCGGGCTGAAATTTTGAGTTCAAGAACTTACAGCGGCGGATTGAAACATAGAAGAAACTTTGAAGGATAGAAACGTTAGAGAGAGAAAAAGAGGACGGAGGGGCTTTGCAATGTGGACCAAATACCAGAATCTAAACAAAAATACCTATTCATATCATCACAAAGATTAAAACTTTGAACAGCAGAAAAAACTTTAAAAAGCAGAAGTGTTTGAGAGCAGAAAAAAGGGATGGATAGAGAGAGGGAGGACGAAGGGGCTTACTTGGTACCGGAGAAATTGCAACTATCTGGAGTGCAGGGTGTGGTGTCGTGTTTGAAGGCCTAAAAGGCGGTGTTTCGAAAGCTTCTGTCATAACAGGGACCATCTTGTTGGATGGGAGAACAATCGGTTACTCTTGGTCCACATGCCCAATCCAGAGCAGATTGCAAAGCCCGGTTCTAAGCGTTGTTCTTCGCCACACACCACAGCTCTATTAGGACGACACTTCCTCCACCTTTATTCTTTGCCTTGTTATTGAGGAGAACGGCCAATTTCAAATCGGTAGAGAGTGCTAAAAGGTTGCAAAACATTAGAGGAGGGGTTTCAAAGCGTCGGAGATGTTACAGTTCCAAAAAAAACGAATTCATTATTTCGTGAGATGGAGAGAAATGACAAAAAGGATAAGCGACCCCTCAATTCCAGACCCATGAGTTCGGAGAAGACGAAGCGCCGGACGAAAACGCTAGAGAGAGAATACGGATTGGCAGTTCTAAGGCTTTCAATGGCAGAGAGAAGAGAGAAAAGATTAGAGAGGGAGAGGCACAGACAGAGAGAAGCATCACGAAGCTTGGGAAGAGGAAGGATCAGAGGATCGGACATCCAAAGTTGTCCGAGGCTGCCACGTCAGTCCCAAAGCACGTGAACCTGCCACGTTAGATGTCACTCTTGCAGGATGCATAGAAAGCGAACTGTCACTCTTGATTCCCTTAATATAATAGACTAGGTATGGGCGGCGGGCCTGGCGGGCCGCGGCATGCCAGGCCCGTTTGCCCCATTACCCCAGCCCGGCACGGCACGTGCCGGGCCGGTGGGCCGCCGCCGGGCCGGTGGGCCAGTATTAAACTAAATTTTTTTTAAAAAATAAATAAATAATTCAAAAAAATCACCAAAAAATCCAAAAAAATCATTAAAAAATTCTGAAAAATATTTTTATTATTCACAAAATTGTTTTACACATATTTGGATAGATTTTGCTCAAAAAAAATATAAATTACATCCATTAAAGACTTAAAGTAGTCTAATTAAAACTATGGACTTAACAAATATATTTAATTGGAGATTTTATAACAGTTTTTTGGGTTTATTTATACTTAGTTATTTTCTTAGCTTTAAATGACTATATAAGAGTTTCAACAATCATGTGGTATCCTTAATGTTTAGGTAAAATATTTTAATTATGATACTATTGTTGCAAGAAGTTGATCTGTCCTAGTGGTTTAAGAGACAGATTTTCAGTCCCTTGGACAAGGTTCGAATCTTGTTATGGACAATTTTTGGCTATTTAAGCTAGTTGGGCCGTTGGAGCGTGCCCAGCGGGCCCACAGGCAGGCCAGCCCGTCTGGGCGCGCGGGCCAGCCCGCCTAGGCACGCGCGGCCCGAGCCGTGTGCGGGCCCGAGCCGGCACACGAGCCCGCGTGCCGCGTGCCCTGGCGGGCCGTGCCCAAATGGGCAGCGAGGCCAGGACCCCCAGCCCGGCACGGCCCGTGTACTGCATGCTACAGTGCACGTGCCGTGCCGGGCCGGCCCGTTGGCATGCCTGGGCCGGAACGACCCGTTGCTCATCCCTATAATAGACTAGCAATGTGGCTCGTGCATTGCACGTGCAATAGGTTTGAAAAAACCATAATTAGTTGCAAATTAAAAAATTTAAAAGCAAGAATCTGCAGACAAATAAAGAATGAGATTTCATAATGTATGGTTATACTGAACAATACCTGCAAAGGGTTTAATGAAAAAAAAAAAGAAAAAGAGAACTCGAAGTATTGTCAATAACCCATCTCTCCATCGATCAATGCTCGAGCTCGCGGCATAGAGCATAGGCATACAGACTCGATGGCCACAGCCGTTCACCTTCATGGGTCGATCTTTCGAGGTTTTGCAAGGGATAGCGGTTTGGGTTTTCAAAGAATCAGGTTGAGCAACCGAAACCGAAGGGGTCAATGGGAGAGAGAAGATGAGAGTGGGAGGAATGAGAGGGGAGAAGGGGAGGGGGTCGATTTGGTTCTAAGGTTTTCAATGGGAGAGAGAAGAGAGAGGGAGGGAAAGGGAGGGTGAATAGGATTGAGGGACTAATAGAAATAGAAAGTGGAGAGGGACGATTAAGGAGGGTTCTCGAACCCCCTCGACAGTAGAGGAACTTTCTGATAGAGAGAGAAGGCGGAGAGGGACAGTTCAGGAGGGGGTTTGAAGGTTTAGGAGGGTTCTCGAACCCCTCGACAATAGCTTCTTGGGGAGAACAGTAGAGGAACTATCTAATAGAGAGAGAAGGTGGAGAGGGACAGTTCAAGAGGGGGTTCAAAGGTTAGGAGGGTTCTCGATCCCCTCGACAATAGCTTTTTGGGGAGAACGGAGTTTTTTTTTTTATTTCTTAATTATTAAATGATTAAATTACTTTAAAACTGAAAACCGGAAGGAGTAAAGAATTGTTTTTGCTTATACTTGATTTGGAATTATTATAAAAATTAAATGACTAAACCTAAATTACTTTCAAAAACCGAAAAAAGAAAGGTCAAAATTACTTTAAAAATTAAATGACTAAATCTAAATTACTTTAAAACTGAAAACCGATTGTTTTTGCTTATATCTGATTTGGAATTATTATAGAAATTAAATTCCTAATCTAAATTACTTTAAAAAACCGAGCCTGCCACATCAGCAGCCACCTCTGCTTCCGTTATTTATTTATTTATTTATTAAATGAATAAATCTAAATTACTTTAAAACTGAAACCGATTGTTTTTGCTTATACCTGATTTGGAATTATTATAAAAATTAAATGACTAAATCTAAATTATTTTAAAAAACTGAAAAAAGAAAAAGTCAAAATTGCGGCAGGTTCGGACGCCCGAGCCTACCACATCAACAGCCACCCCTGCTTCCCTTCATATATACTAGCATTGGAACCCGTGCGTAGCATGGGAAATTAGTTGTGTTAAAGACAGTACAATAGGGGAGCTGTAAAAGGAGTTTATCATAATTATATTGTGATAAATGACAAAAATAGCTATCAATATCATAAGAATGATACAAACGACGAAACAGACCCTATAAAAAGCCAATCTTAATTTTAAGTATGGTTAATCTTTTTATAAATAATTTTAAGTATGATTAATCTAAAGCATGTAGATATAAAGAAGCAAATATATTCAACCAAAATTGTGTTCACACAAAAAAGGAAAATGCTTGTTAACTAAAGTCTTAGAAAATAACAACGACAATTGTGTTCACTCTTCCTTAAAGATATGTATAGGTAAACCTAAAAAAGATTGCAAACTCAAGATGTGAAAACACACTATAGAACTCTCTATAAGTTTCATCACATATTTCTTGAATACCTATCCAAAATGTCTCTCGTTACCTATCTTGAATGATAATGTTTCATACTCTTCCTTAATGTCTGCCTTCTCAAGCCATTGTACAGATGCCCAAGGTCTGTTCAGCACCATATATCCCTGAGATTGAAAAATCAGATACACAGTGAGCAAGTTATTCTTTCTAGTCATAATCAAGATCAAATGAGAAGCAAGGAATTTGAATATCAACCTCACTGTTTGAATCAATTTCCCTCAAAAAAAAAAATATTTTCTACATAAGTTGAATCTGCTATCGTATTTAAGGAAAGAAAACCGAAATAAATTGAAGAGTTCAATTGGGTAATCATATCCTTCGAGTGTGACCATGGTCAAATGTGAACGAAATTATGGGTGATACAAATGAAGAATATTTGAGACTCTATCAATCCAAGCACACAAAATAAAATAAAATAAAAAGAAGAAAGAAATAATTTGAGAATAGAAATTACCAAAAAAGAAAAAACCAAGTAAGATTAAATGCGTAAATGGAAACGGAAATGAAGAACCCTGACATAGTGGTTTTGTATGACTAATAACATACAACATTTTTTTGTTCTAGTTTTGTATGATAAACCTTTATTTGAATAATACTCGGTCATCATTTTGACTACTTGCTTAGTGATAAGAATCATTTCACTGAGCAAGTATTCACAATGATATGCCATTAAAGTGTATGCCTATGTAAAAGATTTTAATGATTAGTTGAACCATAAAACATCTTATCTGCTATGTAGAATGGCACCCTTCACTGCCAAAAACTCTTCTTCACCACCTGCTCGTTCAAAACTGATCGTTTGTCCACCTTCAAAGCAACTCTCTCCTTAGAGGAGTTGGCTCATCCATAGTAGATGTGTGCTTTGTCATTCAGACTCAAAGTGAGTTGCATCTAGATATCACTGTTCTGCTGGAAAAGTGTATAATCCAAATAATCTTTCTTAAGCTGATATTATCTTTTGTGATCAAAATAAGATAATAAATGAATTATCCAAGCAAACAATAGTTAAATGATTTTAGAAGCAGAAAAAAAAAAAAGGAAGAAGAGCTCAGTCACCATTGAAATTGATCTGAAGAGTAACCCGACTGATCCAATCGAAAATAGTCCATGTAGTTGACATAATGTTTTTTTTTTTTTTGGTAATTAGTTGACATAATGTTGCAAGCCACGGAATCCAGTTCAAGTTATAAATACTGAGAAAAGCGTCATTTTTTTGATTGATTGATAGATATAGAAATAGAAAATGAAATCTGGAAGGGGGCCAGCAAAAGAAAAATATAAAAGATTAATTGTTGTACACATATGGAAGACCATAATAAGCAATACCTCATAAATTTAAAACGACATTTCAAAAACAATATATAACCAATGAATATATTAGAGGAAAATTTCAGAAAAGAGGTTAAAATTTTGATTTCAAACAAATCAGGAACTGATGGAAAGAACCCACTTTTGTTCGATTACTGCATATAAAACTCAAGCATGAGCAATTTATGCATGCATGACCAGCAGCTCCAAATGCCTTACTTTCAGGTCCATACTCATTGTCAATCTATACATATAATATAATCTAATTGTCATTGTAAATTAGTTAATATTGGGATCTAGAATAGCTTTTGAATCTCCCATTTTTCTTTTCCCCCTATCCTTTTGAAAAGAAAAATGACTTGGAAAATTCCCACAGCAAGATAATTATATCCATGGAATGCAAATTGCAAAATCTCAAAATGAAAGAATTAAGATAAGAGTAGAATCACATAAAGCAATAGACTCAAAGACCTTACTGAGAAAGGATGATAGGACCCCGTTGGGATTCAAAGAGGTTTTCATCCTTCATGATCTGGACAATTTTTTGTGTGAACCCTTGCATTGCCATCCGCAAAACAGGAATTTAAGGGAAAAACAAAAAAAAAAAGATTACACAAAATTACTATGGAAGTTAAAATAATGATGATGAAATCATTGTAGCTCTTTAATACTACTCCCTGTGTTTATTAGGTCTATGTGCTTGTTATAAAGAAATTGGATGGAAAAAATAAAGAGTAACAAGGACCTTGAAAGAAAACAAGGTCCTTGTTACTTCCGCTGTTGCCTCTCCCTTCTTGCTTCTATTGGCGCGGCTCGGCAAGCTATCTTATTGTGGTTCTGCGGGGTTATTACATTTCCTCTTGGGGTTTTGCTTTTGAGCTCTCTTGCTTCCCGGTTTGAGTTCTAGAGAAAGACCAAATTTAGTTATTTTGTTTGGTGATTGCAGGTTGCATTCGCCGTGAATGGAGGAGGCTACGGATGATGAGGCAGAAGCAGATGCAGATGACCTTGATGGGGACAAAGACTGGGAAGGGTTGCATTGTTTTAAGCTTTGTTGGGTCGTCTAGACCCGGGGTTTCGTTGTTTTTGTTGCAGCAACTCTTTCCCCGTGAACTTGGTTTTTTGGTTTTTTGTTTTGTGTTCGTTTCTAGTGCAATCAGTTTTGTTGTGCTGTATATAGTCTGTTTTTGTGCTGTTAGATACTGGAGGGCTTCGACCCCCATCGTCCAGGTGCAGTTCTGGGTCTGGGCGTGTCTCGGTTTACCGAGCTCCCATTTCCTGGCTTTCTCGTCTCCGACGAAGCCTTTTCTCCCTTTATTGGGAATTTCAATCCGTGCTCCGACGGACCCTCCGTCTGACTTTACCCCTGGTTTTCAGGTGGTTTTATGCTGCTTCGGCGCAAGGTCGGACACTTTTACTCAGAACTGTTACCAGATTGTTGGGGTTAATGCTTCCCCTGTATCCTCGCCTCTTTTGCTTTTAGGTTTGTATGGGTGTTTTGTCAGTGTTTTCTGGTTTGTAGCCTCAGCTATTGTAACTCTGTGTTCATTTAATGAAGAAAGAGCTTAGCTCAGCTTTCCATCAAAAAAAAAAAAAAAACAAGGACCTTGAAAGGCTCATTATCTGTTGTGAAGCTAATGCCCGGAACATATTTTAACCAAACAGGTAATGCTTTGCATAAAAACGAAATAATAGAGGAAAAAAAATCTCCAATTAAATTGAGAAAATTACGCATAGTTTTTGTGAGAATAAAAAGATGGAAGCAAAACAATATATATCGCTTCTCAAGGTCTGTAAGATATTATTTCTATAAAAAAAATAGATAAATAAAATGTCAGCAAGATATTATAAATATAATAGATCTGGTACCTGGTAGGACCCAATATTTTGTTCTGCACAAACATAAGGCCCAATTTGAAGATGAGGGTAAAGTCCTGCATGCTGAATTGTTTTAACGAATCGAACCAGATGGCACCTCCCCTCGAAATGATACTGAAATCCCCACCAAGAATAAAGGTTAAGATAAGCATAGAAGCACAATGATAGAGCAAACAGAGCAGAATCAAGTAACACTGACAACAAAGAGCAAGGAAAGTACATTTCCAGGAGAAGGTTCATGAGCGTTCCAGAAGATGTATATGTCTAATTGTCTATTACATCTAAACCTCCATATATTAGCCTTCTGTATAAGATCCCCCACATCTGCATCAAGTTCTTGATTGTAACAAACCTAAGAACGTGTTGATTGCCGTTGCGCAAGGTGCTTCAGGAGCAAGGTTTTAAATTTCGATGCCGTTGGGCGTACCACCCAGGGCACCGAACGTTCTTATCGGTGCCGATGGACGTCGGAAAATTTTTACTAGGCAAAAAAATAAAAAATTATGTTTTTTTTGGATTTCGGCGAAATTTCGACGACACGCCACTCCATTTCGCCCATACGCCGCCTGTTTCGCTAAAAATTTTAAAAAAATTTACATTTTTTTCTCCGCTTCGCCTGTTTCAATCCGTTTTGCTCGAAATTTCGATCCATTTTGCCAACGATGCAAATTAACGATTTTCCCGAGCGAAACGAATCGGTCGGGGCATAAGACGATAATAACGTGTTGATTGCCGTTGCGCAAGGTGCGGTTCCCGTACTCGTTCGCTCGCTGGATTCTAGCAATGCGGAGATCAAGGAGAAAGCAGTCTCCGCAATTTCTCGAGTCTCCATGGTGGACAACAGCAAGCACGTTCTGGTTGCCGAAGGGATTTTGTTTCTGAATCGTCTGCTTCGGATTCTTGAATCGGGAAGTGGGTTTGCGAAGGAGAGGGCTTGTATTGCTCTTTGAGCTCTGAGCTCTTCGAAAGACAACGCCAGGGCAATTGCATCAAGGGGTGGAATTTCTTCTCTTTTGGATATTTGTCAAGCCAAAACGCCGGGTTCACAGTCTGTCGCCACCGGAGTTCTGAGAAATCTGGCTATGTTATCCGAAATAACAAAGAGATTCATGGAGGGGAATGCGATTCCGGTTGCTAGGGAAGGGGGCATTGAATGTCGTCGCCCAAGAAGGCGCAATTGGATGCTTGAGTAATTTGGTATCAGAGGATGAAAGCCTTAAGCTTTTGGTTTCTAGGGAAGGGGACATTGGATGTCTGAAGAATTTCTGGGACACAGCTCCAACAGTTGGGAGCCTTGAATCAGATGGTACCGGGCGGCGCTTGAGGAGTGACAGAAACCTTAACCACCCGTAGAGTGAGAGAGACCGGGCGGCGCCTCAGAGGGAGTAAGAGAGAGGAGCAGTCGGACCGGCTGCATGAGAGAGGAAGATTGATACAGAGGGACTGAACAGTCGTGGGGTGGGCTAGGCTGTGGAACACTCGAGAAGACCCCGAGAACGCGAGAAAACAAAGAGAACGGTTAAAAAATTTTTTTTAAATTAGAGGTTCGTCGAAGAGAAGGGAGACAGGAGGGTTTCAAAGCCTTCTCGATCTTTCCTGATGAAAAAGAAAAAAAAAACCACAAAAAATTAGAACGATATTAAGGAAAACAAAGAATAATAAAGAGGCTCGAGGCGGCCACGTCAGCCTATTTCCCTTTAGATAATAGATAGATTTCTTCGTTCGTAAGTATCCAAATGCCTAAACTGCCTCTTTGCTTTTTTATTAACAAAACTACCCTCACGTCTCCATATAAAGAAAACCATTGACAAGAAAAAGCTAAAGCCTCTCTAGTACTACTCCTCCTTGCGTTCCTCTCCATCCTCTCCATCAGAATGGCTCTTCTCGAAAAAAAAAGCTCCATAAGAAAGGCTCTTCTCCAAAAACATAAACAAAAAATAATGGCTCTTCTCGAGGGCCACGAAGCTCTCACCAAGGCTTTCTCAGGTTTTTTTTTTCTTGTTTCTATTATTTGGTTTGAATGTCTCGAGTTTTAATTTTATTTTCTTTTAAACTATCATTTGGGTCACATTATTCAGTTTATTTAAGTTATTCATAAATTAAATTTTTTTTTTTTTTTTGAATTTGAAGGAATTGGGGTTGATGAAAAGTCCATTATATCAATATTGGGGAAATCGCAGCCAGAGGAAATAAAATCGTACAGGGAGGAATTCTCATTGTTCTTCTCGGAGGATGATCGTCTCTTTGAGAGAGGGGGTGGCGAATTAATCCATTTTCTTGACTGTGAATTCTTGCGCTTCAAGGTCTGTGACTAGGGCTGGCAATGGGTCGGATATATATCCGAATCCGACCCGAATCCGACCCGAAAATCCCGAATTCGGATATAGGAATAAGATCCGCGGATCGGATACGGATCTCGAATTTCGGATCCGAAAATTTTCGGATCCGGATTCGGATATATATGTATCCGATCCGAAAAAGATCCGAACCGAAAATATATTTACAATATATATAAACTTAGCCCAGAGTCCCAGACCATGGTTCAATCTAAGTTAAACCATGGTTCGACCCTAAATTAAAAGTAAAATCTAAAAACCTATTGCCCAAACTCACCCAAATCAATCGATCAACTCACTCTCTTTACAGGTAAATTCGGATTTTTATAGGTTCGAATTCGGATTTCGGATTCGAATTCGGATTTCGGGTTCAAACTCGGATTTCGAATCGGATATCGGATCGAATTCGGATTTCGAATTTCGGATTCGGATATAGGTATTAAAGATCCGTCGGATATCGGATCGGATTCGGATCTCGGATAATTATTTTCGGATCGGATTCGGATCCTGCTAGATCCGTACCGGATTCGACCCGTTGCCACCCTATCTGTGACTATCTCCATAAAGTTTTTTTTTCTTTATTATATCACTGTATGTGTTGTGGGCACTTTAAATTTTTTGGAAAACTCACCGATAACCCCTACTTTTAAAGTTGAATGACTGAAAGGTATAATTTTATACCGAAAAGCAATGATGAGTATAGTTTTTTTCTAAACTAATGACGGAATGATCGGTGTCAGAGTACTAGCAATAGACAATTTTACCCCTGTAGAATTCTAGATTCCCGGTTTATATCTCCCTAGTTGGTTCAAACAAATCCTACCAAGAAACCGGTTTAAAATTGAACCGGCCAATTTTAAAATTTGAAAACAAACTAGTTTAGAATGGGATCAATTCATCTACAGCCAATCGCTGCGTTGCAAGCTGCAGCCCTGAAATGAAAAAGTGAAAATTCACCTTTTCCCTGTTTCAGCAAGGACAGGAATGCTGCTTGCTTGCTTATTTACGGGTTCAATTTCAAAATCTTTAAAATATGTGTAAAGTGTAAACCAACTACCCGTTTCTTGGTGGAGGGGTTTGTGCGAACCAACCAGGTATTGGGATTCTACAGGGGTAAAATTGTCTTTATGAGTTCTCCGAGTATGCGTAGAGGACCATTTTAGAAAGGGAACTATGATTCCCGTGTATTTTGGGTAAAAAAAAAAGTATACTTTTCAGCTAAATTATGAATAAGGGTGTCTCTCAAAAAACCTTATTTTCAAAAATTATACTCATGTTTCAAGTACAATACACTCATGTCCCACATATATTCATGTAACTATATTAAAGTGATATTACTTTTTAATTTATTTTTTTCTGGAAAGTGACCCTTCAGTTCAATTATTTTTTAAAAGTAATCATTTTCTTGATAAAATGATTTTTATAAATGAGTTCAACCGTAGCCAATGTCACATGAGCCTGCATGGCAGGCATAGCCCTGACATTGTCAGCATGTCAGGGTTATGTAATTGCATGGCATTGGCCACAATATGATTCATTTTACAAGTCCAACTGTAGATGATCCAAATTCATTATAAATACATGCCAATAAGTGACTGTTTTCAAAATTTCCCCCCTCGAAAATGGGTTAACAGTAACTTTCCCTTAAATTTTTTCAGAGATATCACTGGCTGATATATGCTTCATTGCTGTTTATTAAACTAAAATAATCCCAGAATGCTGTGGTGCTTTGGACAATGCATCCATGGGAAAGGGATGCTCGCCTGTTAAACGATGCCTTGACGAGGGGCCCACAGTCCTACAATGTGTTAATTGAGATCGCATTTACTAGATCGTCTGAAGAGCTGCTGGGAGCAAGGAGGGCCCATCTCTCTCTCTTTAATTGCTCCATTGACGAAGACGTCGCTTTCTACGTCGAAGACTGGAGAAGAAAGGTAAAGCAGCCTGTCTATGTGATTAATTCCTGTACATGACTTGCACAGTAGTAAAGTTCCTACTGGGCTGGACTTGGACTAATTTGATAATTTATGGATTTGAACACCCAAAACTAAAGCCAGGCCCAAGCCCAATAGCTTACAATGATCACACAGCATCTCTAATGGGGTTTCTGTGCATTTGCACAGCTTTTGTTAGGACTCGTGAGCTCTTACAGGTATGAAGGATCATGGGTGAACGACCAAACTGCGAAATCTGAAGCACTGATACTATGTAATGCAATTAAGAATGCCGATAAGAAGCATCCCGTTGAGGATGATGAGGTAGTAAGGATTCTAACAACAAGAAGCAAGCCACATCTCAGAGCCATTTTCAGCTACTACAAGGAGATCTGCAGCAACCCTATCAACGAGGTACATTAACATCTAATCCTCTGTGACAAAACATGTTCCTGTGCCCAGTATAACCATTAGCTTAACTCAATAATGCGCGTAAATGGTGACTGTGTTAGGAGCTGGAGGATGACCTGAGCTTGAAAGTAATAGTTCAATGCCTCTCTTCTCCACAGACATACTTCAGTAAGGTGATTATGAAACCATTCAATAGATTGCTAATATGTTATACCTCTAATATGGCTTCTTAAGCTTATTCTTTTGGGGTCTGTTTTGACTGATCTTCAGGTACTGGACATGGCACTGAATAGAGAGGCCGATGAGCATGTTAAAGGAGCTCTGACTCGAGTAATCGTAACCCGAGCCGATGTCGATATGAAGGAGATCAAAGAAGAGTACCATAAGCTACATGGGGTTCACCTCTCTCATAAAATTCAAGATATTACTCATGGGAACTACCAGGAGTTCCTACTTACATTGCTTGCTAGAGGAGATCAATAATTCAAAATTCTGAAAGAAAGAAAACAATGCAGAGGGATGCTATATCAAATTATATTCTGATGTTATGTCTTTCTGAGTTTATATTCCAGTTTGATTAGGTACTTAGTTTTTATATTTGTGTGATATTGGGAGGGCACTCCTGGTGTTTGAGGAAAGATTTAATCTTACTCCATTTGCTGAGCTTTGTCCTTGGTGGTTCCTTGTGCTTGTGAATTTCAGCACTTGAATTTCAATTCTATTGAGCTAATTGATCATGTTTCTTGGTATTTGGGCTTCATAAGACAGACAGAGCAACTTAATAGCCCTCTTAAGCTGTTTTATCTCTTAAAATTCCTTAAATTAGTGCTTCTAGAGGGGAAAAAACAACAAAGAAACGGTGCTAATTCTCCATCTGGCCCTTACTTGTGCCCTTGGTTAAGTACTTCCCGATAAGTGATTCAACAGGAACAATTTTTTTGTGAAGGATAAGAATTTATTTGTTTGATGCTACCATATGCACATATCCATAGTGTAAGAGTGTTCTAATAGGAAAAAAAAAAAAAAAAGGTAGCCAATTAAGCTAAAGACAGAGAAAATCATTTTAAGTTTCAAGTGTTCTAATTGAGAAAGCTTCAGAAATGTTCTCCTGTCCATAAAAGTTGCTAAAGAATGCCTCTTGGCTGCATAAACAGACCTTCAACAGAAGCAATTTTTTCCTGCCAAAAATGTTGATCCCCAATTCATTTAGAACACAATTAGTTCTGCTTATTTAATGTGGGACGTCACTTCTTCCTATTCATAAACATGAAAAAAATATATATATAACATATTATAATTGAGATGTTAGTGATTTTTATGTTATGCCAGTAGCCATAACAAAATTTTTTCCTTTTAAAAGCTTCAATAGAGCCATGGACTTTGACATTTATCCCTAAAAGACTATTTTGAGAACCATAGGCAAGGACAGTGTAGGCTAAAACCCTTCGCATCACTAAGGCTCCGTTCGTTTTGGTGGAAAATATTTTGTCTATAAAAATTTTTCAATAAAACATTTACACTCCTTTTATATTTCTATTGTTTGGATGTAATGCCTAAAAATTTTCTAGAACTTTCACTTCTTTTTTTTTTTAACCCCAATATGCATTAAAGAAAAATGTTTCTTTCACTTCCTCTTTTGGGCACAACAGAGGAGGTAATTAACTTCGACTGTTTTTCAGCTTCCAATTACGGGCTAAATTGGAAAATATTTTCCTTTAATTTAAATTTTCTAGTAAAACAAACAAAAGATAAATCTTAAAATTCTGTAAAATATATATATTTTTTACTCCATTCTCCGGGAAAACAAACAAAGCCTAAGGAAACTACAAAGACTAATAAGAAATTGTTTAGTAAATGATCATGATATAACCACATTTATTTGTTCAAAATTTTCTTTTTCTGTGTTTATTGCTTTCCTTTTCCCTCTTTTACGCTTACCAGATGAAGAACTACAGGAACATTATACTACTTGAAAATAAAGACTATCAAAACTAGAAGCATTGAGTCCAATGACAAGCTGAGGCTAGTTAAAATTATTTAAAAAAAAAAAAAGGACTCATCAGTGCACAACGCTCCCGCCACTACGCGGGGTATGGGAAAAGGCCGATATACACAGCCTTATTCCAGCAAGTGAGAGGGTTGTTTCTTGTGACTTAAACCTGCAACCTTTAGGCAGCAATGGAGCAACTTACTGTTGCGCCAACGCTGGTACTCTAGTAATGGAGTGTCAGGAGTCCTCAAACACTTGAACTCATTCTACCACCGCCCCTAATCATCATTGAGGGGTTTATTGCCTAAACCAGAGAGGTAGGTGTAGCCTAGCAGTCTGTCCAACTCAGTTACATGACTTTTAAGCGGGTTTTGACAAGACAGATCAACCAGTAATTAACAACTCAATTACTTATGTATTTATACTAATATATAAAGAGAATTTCCTAGATTCTGGCCTGATAATCTATGCCCAAATCACCCATCAGAATTTTCCTATTTTATCAATTAGTTATGCCACATCAACATAACCGAACCGCATGTAATTTGAACTCTTAAGACATGGAGTTTTTTTTTCTTTTTCTAAGTAGACCCACAAAGGTGTTTTGTAATTTGCTATGTGTGCAGTCCCCTAGTTAATGGTAAAGAAAAGAAAGTACAATGACAAACAAGTCATCAGCATAGGCCAAAAAGAAACCCTAACCCTTTACATCCCTTACCTGCTTAGATCTGAGACCAACTATTCTCAGAAGAAAGCCCATAGTAATAGAAAAATTTTGGCAATTTAGAAATAAAAACAACTTGCAAAAGGCAATACTAATAAATGAATAGAGAATTCGATTACTGTACCAGCAATTTGGACTGTCAAAGTTTCCATCATGCATGGACAAACAGCATCTCAAGACAATGAATAATTGCTAGGTAGATAATAAGAACAGATTTAAATAAAGCAAGCCTCATGAAATGATTAATTGCACTATCAGTGGTAGACCCATTTTCCACAGATGAAATTTGAACACACACACAAAAATCTTGAAATATATTTTGAAGCTTGTAGGATACAAATAGTTTGTTGGTAGGCAGGTCAGTTAGCCAAGTCAGGAGCTGTTAGTGAGTCATTAAGGCTGGGAATTGATGTGGATTCTTTACTCGTTCATGATATGGAGTCCATCTAAGTTCCCTGATCTTTGGGTGGACCAACAATTTGTCAGTAGTGACGTTATAGATTGTAGGAGAAACGGATAACTATATCTCCCAGATCAGCTAACAACTTAAAGATTGGATAAAAGAAGAATAAACATAGATTAAGTGAATATTTATGGAAGATCATACCCCCATCCATGACAATATATATCAGTCCACACATACTTGACAATGATGCATGTCATGTAATGATATGGTTAAGAGGAAAATGAATAAGCATAGCGCATCACTTTCTGTTCACAAAACCAAGCTTTGGGGTAAGTTTCTATAACTGCATTGGTCAATCCATTTTGCTTATTTTAGCTTAAACTTCAAAACCATATAGAGATATGCATGCATTTGTCTTTTCCTTAATATAGTATTAGAGAACCAGATTCAATAGCCTTTTGTATGAATGGCTTCATGTAATGTATTAGCTAATGGAAATTCCAAGATAGGGGGGAGGGGGAGGGTGTTCCTAGATGTGTGTGTGTGTGTGTTTTAAGTGATGAAATTTTTTGTTAGATAAAGATATAGTGTTCAAGAGATAAATAAAGAGGGGGAGGGTGTTGCAGACTTGACAAAAGTATGCTACTTCATAGTAAATGAGTACTGATGTCAATTAACTCTTTGTAGCATCTTACACACAAATGGAGCTGCGAAGTTACAATCACCATGGTTTCTACTAATAATAGAAAAGCTTTAAACGTTCAAAAGAAAGAAATTAAGAAAACTTGAGAAGACTAACAGTAGATCCATTTAGATCAGAGTACAGAAGTTAACATCTTGATTCTTTTGGGCATTCAAAACAAAACCAACTCATCGTCTACTTTAGTATCATACATCATAAACCTTAACTATCAACGAAAAGTTTGGAATTCAATGTAGAACAAGTGCTTTCTTGAGTGGATACAGAAAATATCTTTGATACCATCAGATTTATTGTAAGAAATTTTGAGCATCAATTGCTACAAACATGTTGTCTTTGACTGTGCTTCCCTTTTTCTCCTCCACACCATATCTTATAGAGGATCATTGTTAATCTTTTAAGATGACCAAACAAAGCAATCAATTCTCCTTCTTTTGTATAGGCAAAGCATTTCTTTGAATTTATATAAGCTCAATCTTGAAATTGAAAGAATACAATTCCCTTTTCCCATTCGTAGTATGAACACTGATCAACAGTCTTCAACTTATAACGTCATGAATTTTTGAAAACACATATATTCATACATGCATATTTTGTTTTTATAAAATAAACATTTTTCTTTTACATATTATTTCAAAAAATAACATATATTATGAAAAGCATTGCTTCAAGTTTTTAATATATACTTTTCTTTTTTGAATTATATACTTTCAAAAATACATTATATAATAGAAAAAATACTGCTTCAAGTGTTTAGAAAACTAAAGAAAAAATGGTTGTAAATAAAAATAAGTTTTTACACTTTTTCACAATTTCTTTATTAATTGATAAAATAGTTTTGTTACGTGTTGTGACTAGAATTTTACTACATTTATTCATTCTAATCTTCATTCCATACATCGTCTATAAATATATCAAATATTTTTATAAATTAATTTAAAAAAATTCTTAATGTTATATTTTAAAATAAAAAAACCATTAAATTTGTTTAAAACTATAAAAAAATAAATCCATTTTTTCTTTCCGATTCCACCTATTCCTATTGGTAAAACAGCACAATCATCAGCATGGTCACAACTGATTTCATTTGGAAGCATATGTTCACTTACACTCTTCTCATCTTGCTCCATCAATTCAATCATGTTCTCCACATCTTTCTCCCCATCTAAAGTACCAGATTCAAGTACTAAACAGCCCATCTCTGATATTTCCATAGCATTAATCCAACCGACTCCAATTCCCTCCACGAATCTTGTATGGTTCCTTCCCCGTATGATTCCCTCTAGTTTCTCCTCAACCATACTCATCTCCGGTTTTATCTCATCGCTAAGTGAAAACGAACTTGTAGTGGAAGCAAAAGGAACGAAATTCAATACCTGATTCACATCGGTTTCAGATTCCTCCTCCAGATTCAATTGCGGAGCTTCAGTTGCAGACTCATCAAGAGCATCGAAGATCAGAATCTTGAGATCGTCTAGCTTCCTTCTCACTGAGCTGCTCTTGATCTGCTTTTCCTTTGACGATAGGGTTACGGCGCTGAGAACTCGACAAGTAGAACAAAAGAATTAGGGATGGCAAAGGGGCGGGCTAAATTGATAACCTGCCCCGTCTGCCCTTAATGGTCAGGGTTAGAATAAACTGGTTTAGAGGTGGCTTAGGGTTTAGCTCAACTCGCCCGAACCCGCCCCAACCTCGACATTAATTCATTAAACTATTAATTTTAATATACATATTTTATAAAATAATTACATTATTAATTTATATAATCTATTAAAAAAATTAATATTTTGCATTTTATATAATGGCGGGTCAACCCGATGCACCCTGTTGCCAACCCGCTAAGGTACGGGTTATGGTTTGGTATGAGTTAAACCTTTATAGTGCAGTTCAAAATTGCCCAAACCCATCCAGTTGCCATCCGTAATGAAAACCGAACTACTCTGAATTTTATAAATTTTGCATTTTAATTTAGCTGGTTTTTGCAGAGTGGATGTAGCCATCTTACCGAACAAACTTCATATCCATTTGTTAATATTCTCTTATCTTCTTTTGTTTTTTACTACTATTGCACAATTGAAGTTGTAATTTGGGTTAAAAACTAGAGTTGGCAATGGGTTGGGTTCGGTTCGGTTCGGGTTATAATCGGGTCGGTTCGGGTTGAACCCCGATTAGTGGCGGGTTGGAAAAACCCCAAACCGAACCCAACCCACCACTAATCGGGTTCAACCCGCCAACCCGATTATTTTTTTATTTTTTTGCAAAAAAAACTATTAGAAAACTCCACATTTATACATTTCCAGCTGTTCTTCTTTCTTCTCTGCTGGGCCTTTCAATTTACAGAAACCAAACCAACACCATTTTCAGTCGGTCCCCCACAACACCCAGTGTCAAAACCAGGCCTCACTGGTTCAGCATCACGACTACTGGTTTTTACTGTATTGATTGTAACTAGAGAGTCAGAGACAAATTACATTCAACATCTTTGATCTTTTAATATTTTGATCTAGGAATGCAAATTTCAGGTTCTCTGAAACCTATCCGCGACCATTTGAGAAACGATTTCAGAATTTCAGAAATAATACAGCAGCCACTCCAGGACTCCTACCTGCAACATCAAAATCAGAAAACAAGGATATGAATATGCAAAAGAAGCTAAATAATTAGATGACGGAAAAAAAATATTAAAAGGTTAAAAAGGATACCAGATACAATATGTTACCTCGAAGAGATGCAATAAAATCCAGCAGCTGACCGGACTCTACCTAATCAAGCAGAGACCGAAAACAGATTCAAATACAAACTCAAATCCTACCACTAACAAGACAAGATCTAGGGCTCCCAACAGGAAATCAAGGGCATCAACCCAAAAAAATGGTTCATGAAACCTCACTCTCCAATTTCAGACAAAATCAAAAGCATAACAAAATAACGAGATTTGAACATAACAAAAACCAGAAATTTCTTGGATTCATCAAAGGAGATGTTTCCAAAAGCAGAACTCGGAGCAAGAACTGAACTAAAGTCAATTGATGCAGATGCGGGAGATCGAACAAGAAATCACCTCCGAACAGTAGAGAATCTGACTTTAACGAGGCCACATCTTCAAAACCCCTTCAATCCCGCAAGAAAACCGATATTACGGAAAATAGAGTCTGCTTTTATCAAACGTGTACGCTTGCCAAATATGCAAGAACTGTAATCAGCATAAGAATACGATAGAGTCATATGACGAGTTGACGACCACAATGTATCAAGTATCAACCCGCACGACGAACCACGGCAAGACTCCATGTTGCGAATGGCTCTTCCGATTGTGATCGTTTGGGAAACAAGCGCCGAAGAGGAAGATCGGAGGGCGGCGCTTCCTGGAGATCTGGTTTTCTTCCAAGCGAAGGATCGTCGCCGATTATGGTTTCACAAGCGATCTTCCGGTCTGAGCCACCGCAAACTAGGGTTTCAAGATCGACTTGGGAGTTGAGGCATCGGAGATGTGTCTTATGAGATGAGATTGGGAATCAGACGGAATGGAAGAGGAAGAAAGAGCCGAAGAGGAAGAGGGCAAGAGGCAGGCGAAAACAAAAAATGAAAGCCCTAGAAGATTCTAATTTTTTTTTTGTCTTAATCGGGTAACCCGTCAGGTTGGCGGGTCATAATCGGGTTGACCCGATTTCTGACGGGTTGGGGAAATCTCAACCCGTACCCAACCCAATTAATAAACGGGTCAATCCAACCCGTTTATAATCGGGTTGACCCGCAGGTTGGGTCACCTTTTGCCAGCTCTATTAAAAACTGAAGCCATTGAGTTTTCTATGATATTAAATGGCGAAATAGCATAGCAGATGAATGAGAGAGGGAGAACCTATTTTGTTTAGCGGATCTGAAGCACTTGAAAGCTCTGACTCTCCATTTGCCAATGTTTACCAACTCGAGAAAATAAGCAAGAGAGAGAAGCAACCCTTCAAATGGGAAAGGATAACTGAAGAGTATTGCACTAAAAGTCTAAAAGGAAAAAAGGATGAGAGTACAAAAACGTACAGGTCCATGAGGAATGGAAACCAAGGTCCATGATTATTGCACAAAGAGTTTTGCCCACGGCATGCCACCGAAACGCCAAAAAATTTTAAATGAGCAAAAATTAGGGGGTTTTTTGGATTTTGGGGAAATTTCACCAGCATGCCGTTTCGTTTCGACGGCACTCCGCCCGTTTCGCTAATAAAAATTAAATAAATTTGCATTTTTCACCCGTTTCGCTCGACACGCCGCCCCGTTTCGTCGAAAAATTGCCAGGGAAACTACCCTAGCAAATTCCCCCAGCGAAATGCATCGCTGGGTGGAAAAAATTGAAATTTCGGCAGCACGTCCACACGCCGAAACTCAAAACACTAATGGAAACCATGTATGTAGACTTACATCCGTACTAATATATAAAGGGAATTGCTAAGATTCTGGTCTAATAATCTATAACTAAATTACCTCTCTAACCTTTTTTTTTTCTAGTTTATAGATTTGTTATATCATGTAAGCATAACTAACTAAATAGAATAACATGGTAAAATAGTTTTTTGAGTAGGCCCCAAAAATATTTGCAAATTAGGATTTTGCCTCATAGCACGTGCAGTCCCTAGTGACCAGGAAAACAAAAACAAAAACATAAACAAGGATAGACACAACTCAGGAGCCCAATCTCCAAACTAATCCAGCAACAAAGTTGTTGCAAAGTCTTTAATCACAACCCCAACTTGTACACAACTGAATTCCTTCTTAATACTGACTATGACGTCGACAGAGCTATAATGTCTTCTAGAATTCTCATTTACCATTGAGAATTCCTCTGACGTTGATTTGATACTGAACAATTTCATTGTTATTGTGACTTTCATTTTCTGCTTTACGTAACTGGAAACACCATGTAATCTACGTCTTTGTAATCATCAGTGGGGACAAAACTCCAACGTTGGTGTTACTACAAATTTGAGTGTTAAAACACATTCTGAACGAGTAATGAGCTGAACAACAACACAGAAATGGTGCCTCTAGTTAAGTACTTCTGGATAAGTGAATCAACAGGGAAGGTGCTCTCGGGTAACTTCGTACATGCAATCTTCCTTTACTGTAATATTAGACCAAAAAAGGGATATTATGTAAACTTATCTTGCAAATAATGTAAAATATTAATTCATCATTATTCCAAAATATAAAATACTTTAAGAAATTTACTCTCCAAATCATATTACTAAATGCAAAATTTTAAAGCATTTTAGAATCAAGGAAAAAATCTTTTAATTAAATGCACAAACTCAAAACTTTATTAATAAAGACAACACTTTGAAATTAAAAGACAAATTTTAAAATTTTAATTTATAAAAAGTGCTCTAATAACTAAAAAGTAGTCAATTAAGGCTCTGTTTGTTTCACCGGAAAATATTTTCCAGGAGAAAATTTTCCAAGAAAAAAATTTCCGGAAGAAAATTTTCCTAGTGTTTGGATGTAACATGGAAAATGTTTTAGAATTTTTTTTTCTTTTCTTATACAAATGCAACTAAAAACACCTCCTCTAGAATTTCATGTTTTAGATAGTCTTTATCAAAGTAAACACTAATAAACTGCAAAAAATAAGAACCAACCATTCTAAACAAAAGACATAAGTCTCAAAGCATATAAGAGCATGAAATCTCCAAAATCCATGACTGACACATATTCAAACTATAGCCAACCAAATGTAAATATAAAAACAAGAAGTATTTAAAATATTACAAAAAGAAATAAGTCAAGACGTATATAAACCAAAACCTAGTTTAAACTAGCACTGGCTTCATTCAGACGAATCTCATTTTGAAACTTTATCAACCATCTTTTACGACCATTTTCCCCTTTTGCAAGAAATGACCTTGCTAGTTTTTCATTTTCGTTCAAATAGTCAAATGCTTCTTCGAGCATAATCTCATCAAATCCTTCCACCTTCATTATTTCTCCATAAAGAAATGAAATATACTCTTGTTGAGTATTGGTCTTCATTGCCTTGGCCACTTCACTAATTTGATTTTCTAATATATCTATCTTCTCATTTATGTCGTCAGATGGACGGCTTCTCTTGCCATGAGATCTACGTCTAAAGCTTGAATGAGAAGACCTTGAATGTGACTCATGTGGAACTCCAGAGACTCTCCACTTCCTTCATTGTTTGGTATTGTTATTTCAGCTTCAACATCCATACCAATGTCATAATTTACCGATGGACCAGTAATATGAGCAAGATCGTCAGTCGACTTGCTAAAACTTCCAGTTGCTTGGTCGTCACCACAAACCATGCACAACTCATCGTACATATCGATTGGCTTGTTTATATACAGTGCAGCTTTAGGGTGTGCCTACATGTAATACATAATTTAATTAGCAATTAGATAATAAGCAACTAAATAATAATAATCTGCATAAAAACCGTTAAATAGAATATTATACCTAAACATACTCTTTGTAAACAGTAGTGGAGCAAGTAAACATTTTCTTGTCTTCATCCCAGTTGAATCCACTAGAATTGTCCTTGATTTTTTTAACGATAGAAAACTTTTCTTTGTAGTCTTCAAATGATTCTCAACTTTCTCCCAAGTACATAAGACATTAAACTTCTGTGAAACGACCTTAGCTGCACGCATATACGAATCTTTTCTAAATTTCTTATCTGGTTTTCTACCTTGTTTAACATCTTCAACAAGCAAATCAATCAAAAATCGATCCATCATAGGTGTCCATCTAAATTGCTTCACATCTTCTTCTTGGTTATTTGTCTCCATTACTAACAACAAATATTTTTATAAGGTTAAGTATAGAATCCAAAAACAAAGAAAAAAAAGAAGATAAATATAAGCTTGATAAGCATAAATCACTTAAACTGTTAATAAAGATAATGAAAGAAAGATGCCAAGTAGATGCTTATGCATTTTATCTCAGTTTTCAGTTTGGTTGGAGTAAACTGAACTTCTATCCGAAAACTGAACTAATCTAATTCAGCTTAGTATACTTCTCAAATCAGAACTTAACAAAATACCTATAAATGAACCCAACTCAAATCTAACCCAAAGTTGGTTACTGGGTAGAACAGACCCAAGTTGCAAGAGAGCCCCTTTTGATCTCAAGTTATTAGGTGCGGTTGGTAAATGCAGATGAGTATATTAAAATAAATAGTAAAAGAGGCACAATAGGTCCATGAGATATGGAACCAGTGACGGAAATTCTGTTGAATTAAGGACTATAACAAAACTACAAGATTAAAAACAGCTATCATAACCCAGTCTCATATCAAATCACCAGCAGATAAGGTCTGAACTCCTTCCTAATGCATACCAAAGATGGAACCAAAGCTAAGATGTCATCAAATATCCTCTGTTTCTGTATTCTCCCCACCCCAAATCCCACACTCAGATGCCCCTGTCACGAATTAGCCAAACAAACCAAATTATGGCTAACCAGACCGCTTGGTAGATCATTTTGCCTTTTCTATTAAGAAAAGGGAACCGTCACTGTTTTGCAAGGTCAAGAACAGTCCTTGGCTGTACCCAACTAAGTCTTTGTAATCCAATAAAGGAAAACCAAAGAAACCCAGTAAACTTGCAACGTAGGAAGATGTGATCCATTGACTATACTTCTATGAGGTAGAAAATATACACATTAGACAAAATAGCTCAGTACTTGCTCCTCCTTTGTGGATTATCAAGGGTAGTAATACCATTATGAATGCAGTCCAAAGGAATACAAGGACTTTAGGGGGCCAAAGGAAATGGAGGAAAAGGCAGGAGGATCGAAATTAGGAATGGAATATAAATGAGTTATAATTATAAAAAAAAAGTGCGACAGAAAATGACCCAAGAGACGAGAAACTCCAACTTCACTGTCCTCAATGAGGGATCTTTAACTACAAGAAAAAGCTCATCCAACAAGGAAACAAACTCCTCCATCTTAAAAACTTTTGATTTCTAAGGTATCCGTCCATTATTTCAATTTTTCATTCATTCTCTCTTGTTTGGTCCACCAAAAATACATCATTTGCAAATGCAAATCAAGGAACCTCCAATTAAAAATTATCAAAATTCAGTACAAGTGAACTTTCCATTTACAGGACAAGTGTAAATGTTTGAAGAGTGGGGAGCTCTGATTATATTGAAGTTAAATAGTGGTATTTACAAGTCCATGAATGTTGTGTATTGCTATATATTTTTGGGTCTGTGAGTAGCGACATCAGGTAATTCTGGGATTGCTTTGGGTTAACACAAACCTCTTGTTAAATCTCTGTGATAATACTACAGTTAAAAACGTAACGATCTCCACCGCAATCCCAATAAATCAATCAGAAAAAAAATACCTTAACGAACCCTAAAGAAACCCTAATATCTTAATAAAGTAAAACAGATGATCTAAAACAAAACTTCATATAAACAAGAACGGAATAGTAGAAGAAATAACATCAAGAGAGAATCGAACAAGTAAGAGCAAGATTCCTCACCTTGATAGGAGGAGAAATGAAAAAACGAGGCTTCAAACGATCAGAAGAAAACATAACAATGAAGAGACGATTGCCCTCGAACCTCTATTTATAGATGCTATCGCCGAATGCCGACTCTCTACGAAACTTAATATCACCGAATCCTAGATCAAACCCATGGTCTCTCTGCAGTTGTCCGATTTCTTCACCACCGTAGGAAAAGCTATAAGGAGGGAGGAAGGTGAGGCTCCGATTTCGTCATGCCCTAGGAGAAGGAAAAAAACAAGAGGCTCTCGAGCTACCTTCGTCGTGCATAGGAAGCTTCTGAGATATCTTCGTCGAAGTCGTTCGGCGTGCCCAGGAGGACGAAGAATGGAGTCGAAGCGAGGAGAAAAAAAAATTGAAACACGATCATGAGGCGAGAGTTCTGCCGATTTTCCTCCAAATTGGAAAATATTTTCCTTCAGTTTTCGTTTTCCCCTGAAACAAACGTCCGGAAAACTTCAAAATTCCGGAAAATATTTTCTTTTCCCTATTTTCCAGCGAAACAAACAGAGCCTAAGCTAAAGAAGTAGAAAATCTTTCCAAGTTATCTAATTGAGAAAGTTGCAAGTGTTCTAAATGAGAAAGTTGCAGAAGTATGCTCTCCTGTCCATAAAGTTGCTACGGAATGTTTCTTGGCTGCATAAACAGAGCATCAATGGAACAGATTTGTTTCTGCCGAAAATGTTGATCCCCAACTCATCTAGAATACAACTAATTCTGCTTATTTAATCCGGGACGTCATCACATCATATTCATAAGAATGAAAACAAAGTATTTTACGTATTATAACAGTGATTTGTATATTATGCAAGTAGCTAATCCCCATATAACATTTTATTATCTTCAATGGAGCCATGTAGTTTAAGATTTTATCCCTAAAGACTATTTTGAGAACTATAGGAAAAGGAAATGTAATGTTAACCTTTTGCATCATTAAGGAAACTACAAAGACTGATATAACTATTTGTTCAAATCTTCCTTTTGTTTGTTGATTGCTTTCCTTTTCCCTCTTCTCCGTTTACCAGATGAAGCGTGATAGAAACATTATACTACTTGAAAAAAGATTATCAAAACTAAAGATTATGTGCCCAAAGACAAGCTGAGACAAAATTAAGATGAGAATGATAAATTAATTTGAAGAAACAACAGCTAAAATAAGGGAGGATCAAGAGTCCTCGAACACTAGAACTTATTCTCCTACCCTCCACAACCATCACTGAGGATTTTTATCACCTAACCAGGGGAAGCTGTAGACTGGGCAGCCTGCAGTTCACAACAGTCAGCCTAGTTCAACTAAATTCCATACCAGGTTGATAAGAACATATGAAAAATTATTTTCAATGGAAGTTACTTGTGTATTAATGGTAAAGAAAAGAAAGTACAAAGACAAACAAGTCATCAGCATAGGCCAAAAAGAAACCCCAACCCTTTACATCCCTTACCTGCCTAGATTTGAGACCAACTATGCTCAGAAGAATGCCCATACATAACACCTTTGGCAGTTTAGAAATAAGAACTTGTAAAAGGTAAATACCAATAAATGAATAGAGAATTCAATTAATATGCTAGCAATTTGCAGTTTAGATTGTGGGCAAACAACATCCCAAGACGAAGAAGAACTGCAAGGTAAATAAGAACATATTTAAATAAAGCCTCATCAAATGTGTAGTTGCACCATCACTGGTACTCCCCCATTTTCAACAGATGAAATTTGAACTCGCATATAAAATCTTGAAATATATTTTGTAGCTTGTAGGATACTAATCATTTGTTGGTAGTGGCAGATCAGTTAGCCAAGTCAGGAGCTGTTAGTGAGCCATTGAGGGTGGGAATTATTTACTCGTTCAAGATAGGGAGTCTATCTCAGTTCCCTGATCTTTGGGTGCAATAGTAATTTGTCAGTAGTGATGCTATCAATTGTAGGAGGAACAGTTAACTATGTCAGCCAGATCAGCTAACAACTTAAAGATTGGGCACAAAAGAATAAAATAAAATAAAAAGCCTAAATACATATTAATGGATCATCATACCCCCATCTATGAAGATATATATCAGCTCACACATACTTGACAATGATGTATGCCACGTAATGACATGGATAAGAGGAAAATGAACACGCATAAGCGCATCACTTTATATTGACCAGTACAAGCTTTTGGGTAAGTTTCTATAGAAATCAAAATGCATGTCAATCCATTTTGCTTATTTTAGCTTAAACTTCAAAACAATATAAAGATATGCATCCATGTGTCTTTTGTTTAATATCATATTAGCGAGCCAGATTTGATAACCTTTTGTATGAATGGATTTATGTAATGTAATTAGCTAATGTAAATTCCAAGATTTGGGGGGGGGGGGGGGGGGGGGGGGGGGATGGGGTTGTGTGTCTGTATGTGTTCTATCAAGTAGCATACTTTTGTCAATTCTGCAATACCCTCCCCACTCTTATTTTGTATGAATGGATAATGTAATTAGCTAATGTAAATTCCAAGATTTGGGGGGGCGGGGGGCGGTGGGTGTATATGTATGTGTTCTATCAAGTAGCATACTTTTGTCAATTCTGCAATACCCTCCCCACTCTTAATTTATCTCTTGTACATAAATGGAGCTGCAAAGTTATGATCACCATGGTTTTTGATAATAATAGAAAAGCTTTAAATGTTCAGTAGAACGCAATAAAAGAAAAAAAAATGAAAAGGCTAACAGTAGATCCATTTAGATCAGAAAACAAAAGTTTACATCTTGATTCTTGTGGACATTCAAACAAAGCCAACTCATCATCTACTTTAGTATCATACATTATAAAGCTTAACAATCAATGAGAAATTCATCATTCAATGTAGAACAAGTACTTTCCTTAAAGAAAATATCTTTAATACCATCAGATAAATTGTAAGATATTTGAACCATCAATCGCTAAAAACATGTAGTCTTTGACTGTTCTTCCCTTTTCTCCTCCATACCATATTTTATAGAGGATGATTGTTAATCTTTAAGATGACCAAACCAAGCAATCAATTCTCCTTCTTTTTGATAGGCAAAGCATTCTTTGGATGTATACTTGTTCAATCTTGAAATTGAAAGAATATAACATATGTCCAGAATTCTTTCTCTTACTCTTCGTAGTGTGAACCAAGGTTTTGAGTTTCGGTGCTCCTAGGCGTGCCGCCCAGGGCACCTAACGGCATTTCGGCGGCGATTCACCGGAAAACCTATTTTCCGGTGAATGGAAAGAAATTTCGGTGGCACACCGGCATTTTGCCAGAAATATTTCTAGCTGCTTTTTTTCAAAGAAAGTAATAGAGTTACAACAATTATCAGTTATATACTTCAAAATTGCACTTAAATTATCACAAGTATCAGTTATATACTTCAAAAATTATGAAAACACAATGTGACATGTAAATGTAATAATCGGGCCCATCGGGGTGATGTTGTGCACTGTATTTAAATCAAAAATGACAAAGATGATCCAAATTTTAAATTAAACTGAAACAATAATATATAGAGTAAAAAACATACAATCATACCGTCAAATCAGACATGAAATGAACGACGTGGCTCAAACCCTAATCTCTCGCCAATAAAATGACAGTAACGCTTCCATCCCATCCGAAATATATATTCTCTCTGATATGCACGAACATGTTGCTCATACACTGTGAACACTGATTGCAGTCTTCATCTCATAACATTTGAGGTTACATATACTCAATACCTGCATATTTTGTTCTTATAAAATATTCTTTTCCCTTTTACATATACTTTCATAAAATATTATATATTAAGAAAAGCATCGTTTCAAGTGTTTAATATATATTTTTTCTTCTTTAAATTATATTCTTTCAAAATACATTATACAATCGAAAAAGCACTGTTTTAAATATTTAGAACGATAAAAGTAAAAATAGTTGTAAATAAAAATAATTTTTACATTTTTTCACAATTTCTTTATTATTTGATAAATAGTAATGTTTCGTGTCGTGACTAGAATTTTACTACCTTTATCTTATATGATCCTCGTTCCACACATCATCTATAAATTTATTCAATACTTTTATAATTTAATTTTAAAAAATTCTTACTGTTATATTCTAAAATCAAGTAATCATTATATTTATTTATAATTATAAAAAAATAAATCCATTCTTTCTTTCCGATTCCACCTATTCCCATGGATAAAACAACACAATCATCAGAGGGGTCACAGCTGATTTCATCTGACAGCATCAGTTCAGTTACACTCTTCTCATCTTGCTCTATCAATTCAACCATGTCCTCCACATCTTTCTCCCCATCTAAAACACCAGATTCAAGTACTAAACAGCCCATCTCGGATAGTTCCATAGCATGAATCCAACCGACTCCAATTCCCTCCACGAATCTCTTATGGTACCTTGTCCGTATGATTCCCTCTAGTTTCTCCTCAACCATATTCATCTCCGATTTTATCTCATCGCTAAGTGAAAACGAACTTGAATTGGAAGCAAAAAGAACGAAATTCAATACCTGTTTCCCATCGGTTTCGAATTCCTCCTCCAGATTCAATTGCAGAGCTTCAGTTGCAGACTCATAGAGAGCTTCGAAGACCAGAAGCTTGAAATCGTCTAGCTTCCTTCTCACTGAGCAGCTCTTGATCTGCTTTTCCTCTGCGTGATTGACCGTCGCCCGGACTCTTGACGGCTTCAATGCAAAAGCGTTAAGCCGAGGAATCAAATTACCGTGCCTTTGACGTAGGGTTACAAACGGGTCTCAGATCGTGACACGTATAACGAAAAAACAGAGTCGTGATGCGAAAGCGGGTCATCCTGATCGGGAGGTCTAACGGGTTGGGTCTTAACGGGCTAATTTCCACTGGAATAAGAATGGTTCAACAACATAGACAATGGGCTTGAAATTTGAAAAAGTATTTTTTTATAAATTAATTATTGATCTTGTTATTGGGAAAACACGTTGAGGTTTTAGATATTACCACTTTACCCCTTAATTTTTTGAAATCAAGTTTACCACCTTGAAATTGCCACGTGTAACAATCTATCCCTTCCAAAGGTTTGGCCTTTAAAATTTTAACAATACCACCAAAAGGTTTTGCCATTAAAATTTTAACAATATTGATAAGTTGGCAAGATATAAACATATGTTGACTATTTTGCCCATTTTATTCTGATTATTTAAAACCAAATACTAAAGATTTTACTTTAGTAGTTTGTTCCAGTTTTACAACATTGGCTCAAATGAAAAAAAATCAGACCCGATTCATCTGACCTTGAGGGCATTTTCTGTACTCAAGATATAAATAAAACTTTTTACTATTAAATGTAAAAAGGAAGCAAATTTGTCTCTAAAAAAAGACATAAAAACCTCAAGGTAGTAAATTGGTATTTTAGAAACCTCAAAGGAAAGTGAGATTGTTAAAAACTTCAACGGGTTAAACTGCCCCTTTTATATATATTTCTTAAATTCAAAGAACCAATCATAAGCCCGCAGCACAAGCAACCGTTGTAAATGATTTCCATCTTTTAACATATTTGGCTCGGTTTTAGCTCCAAAAACAATTACCAATCAGGTGAATTCGGTTTTGGGTTAAAGTAAATGGAACCAAAAGCTGACTTAAACATGTTTTTCTAGACAGAACTGAAGCCATTTTTATGTATGGTTTATAATATATAATGTATTTTATGACTTAAGGTAGCTAATAAATACTAATTATAATGTGAACTAGCACTGAGTTTGTGTTACATTGCCCTTAGGCAACTCAAATTCAATCAAATTTATATCTTGGGCTGAGTTGGGTTGGGATTAGAGTTTGTTCTGTTTGGGGATTTTTGTTCTCAATTCTGTATAATTTGATATCATCACCTTGGTTTTGATTTGACGTCAACTTGAGGTGAACTGAATCAAGTTGCACCCTTGATAACAATCACCATTGTTATAGATCTAAAACTAATATGAACGAGATTGAGAACTGATCGTCCTAACTCACCAACAAAACCAATCCTTTAAGACTCTAAAACCGGGCTAATCCAATCGTTGCTTGGGATTGTACAAGTCTAGACTGAATATAAGAAGAAAACTGGGTAAATTTTGCATTTTAATTAGCTTTACACAGTAGACGTAGGCATCCTGCCGAACCATTTAACATCCGTGTGTTAATCTTCTCTTTTTTAATTACTATTCCAAATCAGGAAGCGGTAATTTGGGTTGTAGGAGCTAGACCTTCTTTTGGGTTGAGTCCGAAAGTGCACTCACACTTCAATCTAACAGCTAGGAATACTTCTGTCAGTGACCCAAAATCTTCACAACTTGAGCTAGACAGTCCAAACTCACAGAAATTCACAACCCATCACATACTAAAATTTCAACTTTCAAATCAATTGAAGTGCTCATAATCAATGTTGAAATATTATATTTGGGTCCTCTTAAATACGTAGTTACGCCTTCACTTATTAGCTTAAGCTTTTAGGTGCAATGGTCGTTTAACATGGTATCCGAGTGGGAGGGCTTGCGTTCAACTCCCGGGGCGAGTTGCCTTTTCATTTAATTGTTTACAGGATGTTCATTTCCTGTGTTTGTCTTTCTAGTTGCACATTCACCTATTAACTTAAGTTTTTAGGTGCAATGGTCATTTAACAATCTATACTCAAATTATCTTCAGATAATCAACATCAGAGCCTTTTGTGCAAGCATTGAGAGTTTTGGCAGCCATTCATCATGGAAATCAGCAAAAACTAACAGTCGTATACTAAATGGATGTAGTTCTAAGCTATCAATTGACAATCTTCTCTATTTCCAGAAAAAAATATATAGGAAAAACTAAAATGTCAAATCTTCCTATTTCTAGAATAATAATTATTTGTTTACACAATAGATTTCTATAAAAAACAAAATCTATTACCCTTATAAAAGCAGGAATCATAGCAAACATTTGCACATGTAAACCACCAGAGCGACCTTTCTAAGTGCATCTCGGTTGTCTACAATTCTATCCTGTGTTTCTTCAGTCACCTTTCTAATCGCAGTTTGCACATGCAAATCACCATAGCAGTGGCAATTTGATTTTTAACTTTTTTTTATGAACAATAAGTTTTTCTGTATCATACTAAAAGTATTCGTGAAGCTAAAATATTAAAATTAGTTATTATTTAATCTCGAGTGAAATGTTATAAGCAGGCATGCCATTTTATGCATTACTCAATGAATACATAAGAACTTTATAAATAATTTATGCTTCGTAGATTATACAAAGGCAAGCCCTTCTTTTCTGCCTGACATTCTATACCCAAAATTCCCTCCATATTTTTTGAAATTTACTCTCAACATCCAGGTTTGTTAAGCCACGTGTATTAGTAACTAACTGCTCATGTAACACTCTTTGTTTCTAATTCTTTTCTATGCTCATAGAGCATGCATTCCCCTAATATATTATAGAAGTTCCTCATATGAAAAATAATTCAGCAAATTGCATAGAGAGGGGATATATTAAGAATGGCAGAATGTGATATGAAATAGTAATGATAAGTCAAGAAGTACTCAATTAAGCTTAAGAAGATAGAAATTTATTAATGAATTTTAAGTGTTCTACTCTGAACAGTTGGTAAAGCATGTTCTGTAGTCTACAGAAGTTCTGAAGTATAATTCATCAGAAAAAAAAAAAAGTTCTGAAGTATGTTCATAGGCTGTGTAAGTACATTTTCAATGGCTGAATCAATTTGTTTCTGTCAAAAATACCAATTCTCAATTCATCTAGAACACAATTAATTCTGTTTAATCACTTCACTCTTACTCATAAGCATGAAAATTTACATGGTTTATACCTGTAAACACATGACATATATACAAGTATCAAATTTTGAGTTTATAAAATATCTGTAACTTATACATGTAACGCGTAAGATACAGAGAAAATTTAGCTGTTATCTACACATTGTCAAACATCATTCAAAATCAGTGATTTTCGTCCCTGTGAAAGTTTAAGATTTGATGAATTTCTTTCCCTGTAGTAAGGGAGAAAAAGGCAACTTGATGCATGGAATATAACTTCATAGGGAAATCATATCATAATACAAAAAATATTTAGCAGATGCTTCATGCATCAAATTGAACGATTGAAACCATCCTCATTTTGCCTAGACCTGAGACCAACTACTTAAAAAATAGATACTGATAAATGACAGATCTGGTAATATAGAAATGATAATAACCTATGAAAAAAAAAAGGTAAACGAAAGAAATAGATAACATGAATAATATGAAAACAATTTGCAGGTTAAGAATGTTTAAATTCCCATCATACAAGGACAAGTAGTATATCAAGACAAAGTGGATCATTGTACCTCACAACAGCAACATATCAACTGACTATATGAATAAGTAAAAAAAAATGAATAATCATGGTGCATCATTGTAATATCAAAGTGCATCAGTCCACAAATTTCAATTATTTCAGCTAAAACTAAAAAACCATAGAGAGAATTGCATAGTGTATTAGCTAATTGAATCCCAAGATGAGAGTGGAGATGTTGATGGGAGTGGAGATGCTGTTGACTTCACAAAAAGCATATAAGAACACGATGGTAAATGAATTGCGAATGAAAATCAGCTCCTTGTTGCATCTTACACACAATTGAAGAACACCAAAGTATGAACAAGTCCATGTTTGGATATTGACATGGTTGCTGCTAATACACAAGTCAATGTCTGGAACAAAGTACTAAAAAAAAAATTGAGAAGATACTGAGCTTCCATTTGGATCAAATTACACAAGTTAATGTCTGGATTCAGCCATTCAAACAAAAATAACCCATCATCTACTTTAACATAATACAACATCAAACTTAAATATTAATGAAAATTTCTCCATTCAATTTAGAACAGGTGCTTGGTTGAGTAAACCGCCCTTAACTATTAATGAAAAGTTCTCCATTCAATGCAGAATAGGTGATTGCTTGAGTGAACTGCCCACTCACCATTACATGAATTGTAAGATATATGGAGCATCAATTCTTTCATTGACCATTCTTCCTTTTTTCCTTTGCCCCATATTGTTGACATTATATACAAATCAATTCTTTTTCTTGTTCCAAATTCATAGCTGTCGGGAAAATATTAAGCAATAGTCAATCCATTACTTTAAATACATATAGTAAATCTCGTGAACAGTTTTTATCTAATAAAATCTTTAATTTATAAGCTGAAAAGTACTTAGTAAAACTATTCGTCAATTGTTAATATATGTACTTTTAAAACTATTTTTTGTTTTTAATACATAAATTTTTAAAAAACATTGAGCAGTAGGCAAAGCACTAACTATTTAAGTATGAAGGGAGATAATAATAACTTAATCGTAGTGCTGGAAGAATATTAAACAAATCCTCATTTGAAATTCATTTTTTTATTTATAGAATATAAGTAAATATATAATTGGTCAAATAATTTCGCTTCTCGTAGTAACTATAATCTAACAACTTTTATCGAAAAGTAAAAAAAAATTTATAGAAATTATATTAATAATTATACATGTCCGTCCACACATCATCTATTTTATTATTAAATATTTTTTAAAACTATCCCGAATATATTATTAATTTTACTTTTTTAAATATACACACCCTATTATTTGAAATACCAATTTTATTTCCGATTCCACCTATTCCAATCATTGAAACAACAAAAACAACGTAGATCAATCCAATTATAGTCCTCTCAACTTGCTGCATCACTTCAACTATGTTCTCCTCATCATCCTTATCTTTTTCTGGAACACCAGGCACCAAATAGCTCATCCGTGATATTTCTAAACCATTAGTCAAACAGACTCCATCTCCCTCCACAAATCTGATACGATTCCTTCCCCATGTGATTCCCTCTAGTTTTTCCTCAATCATAGTCAACTCCGATCTCTTCTCATCGATAAGTGAAAAAGAACTTGGACCAGAAGCAAAAGGAACGAAATTCAATACCTGATTAACATAGGGTTTAGATTCCTCCTCCAGATTCAACTGCAAAAATTCGGCTGCAGACGCATCCAGAGCATCGTACGCCAGGTACTTAAGATCGTGTAGACACCATTTCACTGCGCTGATCTTGATATGAGGATCCCCTGCGCGACTGAGCATTGCCCGGACTCTTGACAGCTTCAAGGCAAGCATTAAGCAGGGGTTCAGGACAAGGACGGAGCGACAATGGAGGCGTAAATTGGCACGCCTTAACGTTTCATTTCAAGATCGACAACTTGGCGATAGGGTTTCAAGCGGGGCTGAGAACCTGCACGTACAACAAAAACCGTGACATTGCCATCTTTGAACCGACCCATCAACCCGTCCACACCCAACGTGGAGAAATGCGTTTTGGTTGACCCGTTAATTAATTGGGTTTGCGTTGAGATTTTCCTAACCCGTCTGGAGATGAGTCAATCGGGACCGAACTTATCAACCCGTTGGGTACTTGACAATATACCTTTTTTTTCTTTTTATTTTTATTTTTATAAGCATTATAAATCATTATTCAAACTAACACTTAAATAAAAACCTAAAAATAGAAAAAAATTTATAATATAAAATATACATGCTCTTTATTAAAAATAGATCATTCATATTTATTAAAAAGGATTTATTTGTATTTATTTTACTAACCTTAAGTACTAGATGTAATTTTTTTTAAGATAAAATCAATATTGAAAATTATTCATGTGCAACACATGTACTTTTCGCTAGTGTTATTAAAATTTGAATATGTTTTGATGGATTTACCATTTTTTTAAGTATAGAAGTGTAAAATTTTTATTTGTTACGATAAAAAATAATTTTTTAAGATTTAAAAGTCTTAATAGTCAATTTAAAAAGCATGGATGATTTATTATTTAAAATTTTATGATAAGGGATAAAATAGTCAAATTACATTTAATAAGTGTGATAATGGAGGTAAGTGTCATTTCAAAAATCCCAAGGAAATACCTCTAGTTGTGAGAAACCACAATGAAGATAAGTGTAATTAACTTTATTTTTAATTTACCAACCAGTAACCATTAAGGTAAGGATGGCAATGGTTTGGTTAAAACAGCTAAACCAAACTGAACCTATTAGGGTCGTTTTTGGGTCTTTATGTAATAGTTTTGGTTTGGTTTCAGTTTTATGTTGAGAAAACCAGTGTAGTTTTGGTTCGCTTACAGTTTTAAGGTCAAACCGAGGTGAAACTGAAGACTACGTGTATATATGACTGTTTAACTCGCATGAAATTTACTAGGTTTTAACTTTTTGTTGATAAGATCTTGAAAACTAAAACTTACTTCTTTAATGCTCATTGCAATTAAATTAAGATTGTGTGAACTCATTTATGTGGTCTACTTCTCATATGAAACCATTGAAACATATTTATAACTGGTTTAATAGGTTTATCACTAGCTGGAAAAACAGGTTTAAGCTCAAATAATTGAAAAAATTTTTTTAGTTCTTATACATCACGAAATTTGATATATTATTGGGCTCAAATTTGAGCTCAAAATAATGAAACGAAATCAATTTGAACCGATTGAAATCGAATTGAAATGTAATCGATTCGGTTTCTGTTTGGTTTTGGTTTTAGGAAAACAGAACTTAATCGGTTTTTAAATTACTAAACCCTAAGAGTTAAGTTTGGTTTTGGTTTTTATTACAAACTTGTTGGTTTAGTTTTGGTTTTCCTCAAAACCGAACCGTTGCCATGGATTGGGGCAGGTTATCCGATTTGACCACCAACCTTCGTAGCTGGGTTCAAAATACAACGAAGTCTTGGCCCACCACTACACGGTTGGGTTGGGTTGGGTTTGGACCGGTTGTAAACAGGTTGAGCCTTAAATGGGTTGGGTCGGGTTTAACCAGCTTATTAATGGGTTGGAAAATATGAAACTGAAACCAACTCACAAATCAAATAAACAGGTTGAACACGACCCAAATCGTTTAAATTTTTTATATAAAAAATCCCTTTTAATTTAGCATTTTTAGAGAATTTAGAAATCTTGGAGACGTGGATCAATTTTTTTAGCACAAATGTTTAAAATTTGTTTTTCAACTTGGAATTAGATGTTTATTTTTTGAAAATTGAGAAAATAAAGATCATAAAACATTTTTCCCCTAAATGCGCTATCCTCATAATTAAATTTATATATTATTGAGTTGAAAAAGGAGCACTGAGGATTGAGCATATTTATAATGTTTTCTCATTTTCTTAACCAACAAGAAGTCACTTGATTGAAAAGTAAAAATGTGGGAGTTGAAGAAGGGGCAAATCTAATCACGTCTTGAACAAGGGTTGAAGACATATCACAAACGAATCTTTTATTCTCCTTTCTTTATTTTCACTTTTCGAAACTAAGTTAAATAGACAAAGCCACTTATAAGAAGGACAAAGCTAAGATGGAGCAATTATCCAATCCATTATTCAACATACTTTTATTACGTAGTGTAATATATATACATGATTTATTTAATGGAACCCATTATAGTCTTTTAGTATTAAAACAGATCCTCTCACTGTCTCACATTCAAATATAATATTATCCTTGTCCACTAATCACTATGAAGATTAACTTATTTATAATTTGATTTAAGTTGGGTCAGCATCAAACCAAATTGTTACTATTTTAATTTGAGTTTGAGCCGCCTCTTTATATTTAAATTCAATAACATCCAACCCAACATGAATTATAGTTTAAATTAGTTTAAATCAAGTTATAAATTTAATTATCACAAAAAAGAATTAAACGTCTAAAATTGGGATTAATTTTGGATAGACCAACTTCAATTTTCCTTTTAATTTTTATATCAAAGATATTATAATTTATGAATTCTTAACAATTTATACAAATTAACAATTCCTACCTTCAGTTTCTTATTTTCTTTTAAAGATTATTTTTCATTCGTTATCAAAATAATAAATGATTAAAAAGATAACAACCTAGCCAACGGGCATTCAAACCTAGCTTTTACTTCGTTCAAATAAAGATGCACCATATTGTAGCCATCCAACTTCAACTTTATACATCTAAGGATATACTGGGACTATAAAGCTTCATATCAACAATCACAAACTCTTATATGGGTGTATTACTTCAAAAACACTAAGCACAATTAAAGACATTAACCAATAAATTAAACAAACAAAACAAAATTAAGCATAATAAAACCTGTAAGAAAAGAAATTAGACAAGGCAAAATACCTGTGATGTTGATAATATAGGCATCCATAATCATACTAAGAATTGTTTGAAATTGTTACTTATGCATTAACTTGTTGAACTCATTATTATGCTAGTAACTATAGTTAATTCTAAAATATCATGGCCTTGACAAGGGTAAATGACTTGCTCTACATGTGGCACCTTTATAATTGATCTAAATTTGTCACATGTGTTTGAAATCTAAAAACCTATGTTGTTTCAGGACTAAAAGTTAATGAAAAAAAAAAAACCAAATGGACAATAACTCCTACTTTGAGATAAATTTGGGTAAATTTATGGATAAAAGGAAAGAAAAATTCAATTTCATGATTTATACAATTTGATAAGGGATAAAATAATCAAATTACATTTTATAAACCTAACAAAAGAGGTAAGTGTCATTTCAAAAACCTCAGAGAATGTATGTGCGGTTGTTAAAAACCATAAGGGAGGTTAGTGTAATTTCCTTTATAATATATACACTATATAAAAGATACTTATATGTTTTATCTAAAAAATATTAATATTTTAACATTTTATAATATAATTGAATGATTTACCTATTATTACCAACCTGACCAGGTTCTGAATGCATTTTATATAGACTATGAGTTATCTCTCCAATTTTGCATATATTCTTTGTCAAGTTTATCCACCAAAGCTATATCATTAATAAATGTATATTCTAAGAACTAAATTCAACTCCTTTTCTATGAGTAGGTAATTTATCCATAACTAAGACAAGGAAAAATAAAAAGAGGCACAAATCAGATTCTTAAGTAAAACTATCTTCATAGAAAACTTTTTCTTTTCACCCTACTTAACGCTCCCTCGTATCCAATTTTAGCAGCCACAATGTAATTTTTTTTAATATTTTAATTCGGGTTTGTGGAAGCTAAACCAAACTATATCAAATTGGCTCAATCTAGATACACCGTATTGATCCAAAATCCTAATCGTGAGCCCAAATGACCACACCACCCAAACTTAATTTCATATATTTTAAACTAGAATATGTACTTTTGAAGTCTATATCTCCATTTTATTTTACGTATATAAAATTATGTGGATCAGTGATAAAAAAATTTTATGGACGTTACAAATAAATTTAAAATTATAAAAATATAGATGCTGTTTTTTAACATTTTCAAAAACAGTTATTCGTTTTTTTTTTTTTATCTCAGAAGCCACAAAATTGTGCTTAATAAGTATAGTTTTCAAATTGGTTTAGAAAGAAAAATCTAAGAACATTCATGATTTTAACAACTGAAATTTTCTTTATTTTTTTAGTGATATTTTAATAATTTTCTTGTTTAATTAATCCCATTAATAGACAAAAAAAGAGTACAAAAACATATAGCATTCCGCCCTATCTCATTAGCGTTTCACAGGGCACGTCGCTCCATTTCGTCAGTGAAATGAAAAGATTCTGTCCCCATCCATCCCCCGTACCACCCCCAATTTCGTGCTGTTGGGTGAGCGAAACCAAAATTTCGTCAGCACTTCGCAAGGTGCCGCCGAAACAGCAAACACTGATCTCAGCTGATTCTTCTCAGTCATAATTGAATCACAACAACTCCTGGACAGTCTAAATTAACACAACTCCTTAACAACAACACTTGTCTACCGTTTGATCTCTCTTTTTGTAATGAATACTTCAGCTAATCTCCCACACGAATGCTCTTTTTTTCTCATTCTCCGAAAAAACATATCAGCCGAAAACCTACACCCTTTGTTAGCTTCCAAAAACCACTTTCAAGAAAATAAAACAAAACAGCTGACCAAATTCACCAATAGAAAAGTCACTAGAAGAATCTCTTATTCTAACTAACTTCTAACAAGAAACTAACAGAAAACTTAACCTCCTAACTGACCTGAATGCCCTATTATAACTGTCTTGTGATGAATCTTTAAAAAGTCTCCACATGTCCTTAAGACTTAAGAGACACAATATAAAGAATTGATTCATTAATTAACTTTTGTCATCAAATTGTCACTAAATGCTAAAAACCTGCATTTGAAATATTTGATTTTGGGAATGTTGGGACTTCAACTTCTTTGACAGCTTCTCTTCATGCTAGTCTGGTAGAAGAAGTCTTTCACAGAAATTCTTAAATTCCTGGGAATTTTTTAGGATATATTCCTCAGTTGCAGCTTCCAACTTCAATTAGATTGCAAGATCAATCTCATCCAGCTCCATACCACACCGCTCATCAATTGTGAACGTAATTATACAAATCACATCAAACAAGAGCTTTATCAAAGTTACTTTCCTCAACACACACATAAAAAATGTATTTCTACCTAAGGAAGAAATTGAATAGTTTCAAAAAGGGTATCGGACTTATTCAAAAAGGCAAAAACAGATATCAAACACAGTTATGAAAAAAAAAAGATCCTTTAGTTCATTAATTTTCCCTAGTCCATGCATCCCTGTAAAAACGAAAAGTATTGTACCTCAGGAAGCACAGGCAACAGTATGTCCAGTGCTTCTTCCACTCGATCCACCATACATCCGCTCTCAATCAACACCTGCTCGGTATCCAAATAACACCAACTGCCCTTTCGAGCCTAAAGGGGAGGAAAAAAAAAACCAAACAAGCAATAACATATGTCAGCTGAGACAAATTTCTATAATAGTTAAGAAACTAGGGACAAACCATCTTCCACTGAAAATCAGGTGCCACATCAACACTAATGAACTTGGTGACCATGACCATTTCCCCAACTAATATTTTAAGTAATAAGTTCCACCAAGACCCATTTTCCTAACTAATGTTCTGGGGAAATATTTTTTCAATTGTTAATATTGGATTCTAATAAATTAAAATGCAGATAAAAAGTACCCTCAACATAAAAAGTGCCCTCAAAACAAAAAATGAAAGTAGCACAGAAATAATAAATGACGGAAGGTACAAAACTAAAAAACACAACTAAGCAAGTCCTGTGATGTGGAAAGTGCGAAAACGAGGGTTTGTGGAAGCGATTTCAAAATGCCAGGCTTTCTTCGTCGACAGGAGGCTGTCAACCAGAGCGTGAGCAGCATCTCTATTTCATGTTTTCCTACCTGTGGGTTCAAGGGTGGAAAAGCCCTCTTTGCATTGTGTTAGGTGGTAAGTATCCATGGAAGGGTCTACTAAGGATGGCGACACCGACGATGCAGTTGATGAGGATGACGGAGGTGGCTCACACCTGGTTGGTCTTGGGTGGACTGAAGGTTATCACAAGCTACTTGACTGCCCTCCTTGGGGGATTTTTTGTGTTAATTGGCATTGGCCCCTCTCGAATGGCCAGCTTGAGGTCACTGCCAAGCACGGCAGAATGGTTCTTTTGCTCTAGTGCATGGTTTTGATGTTGATCTATGCTTTTGGCCGGTGCTGTATGCTCTATTTGGTGATGTTCGAAGTTTGGCTCTATGGAACCTTCCCTAACTCTTTGCTTGTAACAGTATCGGGTTTCTGATTACTCACCCACTTCGTATCGCGTCATTGACGTTGATGCTGATTTCCCCGTCAGTGGGACTTTTAATCTGTCTTCATGTGGACCCTTCAGATGTTAGCAATGGATTTCCGTTGGTTGAAGTGGCTTTGGCCATTGGTCTGATCTTATATTGCTTTGTTTCAGGTTCGGTTGTGAACCCGAATGTCATATTTTTATGTATCTTTTTTTATGTTGTTTGTCTATCTTCTCAACTTTGGCCTATGGCCGCTATGGTATAGGATTCATTTTTATTAATGAAAGAGCATAGGCTGGCCTTCTATTAAAAAAAAAAAGCGAGTCCTATGATAAATCAATGAATTATCTATATGAACTCTTGATACTGCACACCAACAAAAAATTTGTCCCTCTTAACTTCATTCATGGCTAGACTATGAGCTACACGGTTTGCTTCTCTAAGTACATCACTAATAAGAAGCGGATGTGACCGATGAAATCAGAGAGATCCCAAGGGCAAGATGATTCTTTTCTCACCCATTCTATGACAATGCTAGGATCCCCTTCATCTCCAAATCTTAAATCCTAAAGATATGGCTTCCTTCACTCTTGTTAGCAATGCTATTGACTCAGCTAATTGAATTTCCAACCTCGAAATGTTCCAAAAAGATATGGGGGACTTTGCCATTCTGATCTCAAAATACTCCGTCAAAAAAAAAGAACATGTTAGATTGGCTAGTTCTTTGACCACTGGTTTGAATCTCCCATACAACCATGAATGGGAGAGCTGTATGGGGAGTGTTCATTTTCAGGAATTCCATGGGCGAACTCTTGGGCATGTAGCCTTTGGTTAGGTGTACGGTTCCATCTTCTAGGCTTTTTACCTTTGTATCTTTTTCTATTCCTTTATATAAGTGAATTTCCAAAAAGATTAAAAAAACAAAAAGACAAAAAACAAAGGTTTGATAGCCCCAACTTTGAGGGATCCATGAGTGAACCATCCAAATGGATCTGAATGGGAGTTGTAACAAGACTTCCCAATTTCTAGATATGGTGGAGACAGGGAAATCTCTGAATTCTGCAACATGTGCTATCCAATGTCCTACTTGGACAATGATCAAACCAAATGATGTTTTACCTCATGGAGCACTTCCTTCCTAGCCCTGAGAATCTCCAGCAGTTGAAAAGCTGCCTCAAAGAGTTCGGCATCAGCCAGTCTACCTTGGTCTGATAAAAAAAAAACTCTACTCATATGCATCTACTGATATGGCCGTGTAATAAAATATGGTCAACTTCTCTCCCTAGACAAAGCACAAAATTTATACCTTAGGTGAAATCATAATTTCTTTCCTATTGTTTTGCGAGTTTCAACACTCCATTGAGAAGTGTGGTTCAAACAAAAGCTTTGATCCTAAGAGGGATGTGAGGTTCCAAAAGAAAGTGGAATGCTCATGGGGAGAAGAATCTAATTCTCTAAAGAAGAACTGGAAAAAAGATTGATTATGAAGGCTCCATCACAATTGTGGACCTATATTTTATGATCGGAACTACTGGGTAGGTAAGCACGTCCTTCAGGAAAGATACTAAAGCCTGAGCTCTATAAAGGGGTAGGTGCTAGCTGAGTCCATTAGGAACCTAGGTAAGGGTGTTGGAAACTAAAGCTTCTCTACAATAAGAAGTTCTGAAAACTTGTGGAAAGAAAACAGCTAAGGTGGTGCCACCCCCGTTTCCCCAAAAACACAGTACAGCTGTACAGGTACATCCAGAATTTAACAGAGATCCTGGATCCTACCAGATATCAAGCACACGAGGAGAAAACATGATAACAAGAGAATATTGTCTTCCACTGGTTCAACATAGTGCAATTAGCTAGGAACTTGAAAAAGAGATCTTCCCTGTACTCTCCTCAGTCAAATTTGCTATAAATTACTTTAGCCCAAAAGTATTCCTCAGTATTGAATCACCACAACCACTTACCCAATAACAATGTACTCGTAGCCAATACGATACTAGGATTAGCACTGTCCTTATTCTTTATGCACCTGATCCCATCTAACCAAATGGTCTTTCCCCATTCTTAAAAAGGAAATCTTCAGCAAGAATTTTCTTAAAAATTTGAACTTATTTAGAATTTTTTTCAACAAATTTTCACTGAATCAAAGAAAGCTTTAAATTAAATCTAGAACAATTAGTATAATTTATCTGAAACACAAAATTAAATGATTCTATCCTAAAATATGAACATTAAATCAAATTGAAGAAACAACACAGTCAGCTTATTCTAGAAATAAGACTATATTTTGAATTCCTCTATTATTCAAGAAATCAGACTTTGGCTTCACTTGATATTGCATTTCAAAAGTAACTTTTGCTTTTGTAAGCAAAAAAGTACTTTCAAAAATTAAAACCTATGTTTGAGCAGTCATTCATAAATTTCTTTTTTGCTTCTTGATATAAGCCAAAAAGCAATTTTTCTTGCTTTTATTGAGGACCAATGATTGTTGCTTATCCTTAAAAGCAAAAAAATCACTTCTTTGTTTTTCTTCCAAATCTTGTGAAAATATAATATTTTGCTTTTTGCTCCCTTACTTTTGACAAAAACTTTTTGAGTAAGAATCCAAACAAAGCCTTTATCTTCTGAAGTCCCCAATCATCACTTCATCTTAGAAAACAATTAGAGATACTTTTAAACCCAAGTCCAGGAAAATATGTTTCAGGAAATAAAATAAAATATTTAGTTACCTTTGTTGAAACAGAACCGCATCCAACGGAAACCAAACAATCAATTCTTTTATCGACCATATAAGTTGTGCTTCTCTTATTGCAAAATAGTGGGATTATTTGCTACACTTACCCCATCTTGCCAGCGGTTAACATCTGTACAAATTATTGATGAACAAAGGACCATTAAGGTAAGTTAGAACTAAAACATAGTTGGAGGTAATAGATGTGAAAAAATAAATAGCAACGTGACATTTGGGAAGCAAAGAAAAGGCATACCATCAGAGAAATCATCAAGGTAATATGGAGCAGAAGATGATGCTCTTATAGCTTGCCAAATATGGTGCTTACAACTTCCAATAAAAGCATTGCATTTGTTGACAACTTGGACAGCAGTATAAGATGTCCCAAGACCACTTATGGCTGGACTTTCTGTTGTTCCTAAACGAACCTCTAGTGTTCCAGCATGGTACTACAATTCACAAGGGAATTGTTAATTCAAGTAGATTAAGGTCATAATTGCAAAACTACAGAAAAGATAGCAACAATGAGAATCAACAATCAGCTGCAGATTTCCAAACTAACAGTAGATAAAGATGTGTCCATGTCAAAAAGCTAAGTATGAGACCTTAAAACTGATAATTACGGAACATAAAAGGCTGAGCCGGCATTACACTGACAAGAGTTGATACTACAAAGACTTTGGGGATGTGTTTTACTGCTGACTCTATAAAAAAGGTCACCATCCTCATCAGCATACATCTCCAACAGCCTCTCAAACTGTTCTGCACTGTGCTGCAATATGTTTATGGTTACATTTCAAATTTCAGGTATCATCCAAAAAAAAAAAAAAAAAGGAAAGAAAGAAAAATCATGGTTTTGGAAGGAGAACATAAACTGGATTTTAGGTTTACTCTCTCTCAGGCATATTTGTTTCTCTCTCTCTCTCTCTCTCTCTCTCTCTCTTTTCATGAGAATTGCAGGTATAAGGAATAAGGGAAAAAGAAGAAGAAGAGAAATTTAAAGTACATTAGATAGAATAAAGAATTTATTTTCTCCACATGAAATGGATACCATAATCTCACTGTTTGTCCAAAAAATCTTGACAATAAAAGAAAAATAATTCCTTTAAAAGTTTTACTCTCTAGAAATAAGAAGAATAAGATCTCACATCTAAATTTTGGTGTGTAACATGATGTTCTTAAACATATGAAAAACTAACAAATGAAATTTTGCATCAGGCCAAAAGAAAACAGAAAAAAGAAGTATAGAAAAGGGTGTTACATACTTTGTATCCATGGATTACAACTCTAAAATTCTGCAATGAACTTTTGTAAAGTTGATCCAACTTTTCCCTCCAACTTGCAGCTTCATTGTCCTTTGGGACAGGTTCAGCAAACACAAGCTTTCCTGAACAAAAATTGATAAATGGGATCATTAATCAGGAAAATAAATAATGCATTGCATGCAGAATATCACAATGCACTGTAACAACCCAGCTTCTTGTACATTCTTCACAGTGCCCAAAGCCATTTGTTTAATACCAAGAGCGATGGCAAGCATGCCACCAGTTGATGTGCCACAGATAAGGTCAAACATCCCATGCAGACGCTTTCCAGTTCCCTTCTCAATTTCCTTGAGCATCTGGACGGTTGACAGACCTTTTCATTCCACTTCCATCCATTGATAATATGCTCAGCCCTTGCTTTGCAACCTGCCTGCCTCTTATAGCACAGCACAGATTCTCATTCTCACCTAAATAGGCACAAGATGAAAATAAAAATTGAAGCATAAATGCAACAAAATTTCAAAACACAAAGAACTATGTGAATCAATACACAAACCAAGAATTGCCAAAGCACGAGCTGCAGCTTTGTTGACACATGGCTCAGGTGCAACAGTCAAGCATAGAAGTTCATCCCGCAAGCTTTCGGAAGCAACTAGAGTTTGCCGATTCTCCAAACAGAAGGCTAAATTACCAACAGCAAGAAGAGTCAATCTTCGCACCTAATACATAATAAGTCTTCAATTTCATGTGGCAATGCAAAAAGGATGATCATAAGGTAAGACAATATATTTCAAAAAATGAAAAAGAAAAGAGTTAAAGTGACCTCCTTGTTCTTTTGAGCACACAATGTTTTCAGTGATATAATTACATTTCTGGTCAAAAATTTTTGAGCTACAGTATCAGATGCAAAGGCTAAGTTGACCACAACTTGCAATACAGAAATTAGTTCTTCGAGAGCCACAGACTTCAAAACCATTTCAATCAGTTTCATGATGACAGACTTCATCAACTGCATTGCCACAGAAACATCTGCAGCAAGAGATGAAAGAGCAGAGCATGCTTGTTCAACCTGCCATAAGGCAGGGCTTTCAGGGCAAAGGCAAAGGACAGAATAAATATATAACAGAACAAACTAATAAGTTAGAGTAACAATATACCACATGACGATCACCACTGCTAATTATACTTATAAGCGGCCGCACCAGGTTGTCATCTTTACCAACAACTGCACGGTTTCCATGATCTTGATAATTTTGGCTAGTGCAGAATAATTTTGGCTAGTGCAGATGGTAACAAGGTGGTAGCAAGAGGAAAAGCGACATATAATAGAGAAAAAGGCAATCAATTTGTGTCTAGATCCGCCAAAATATGAATTATTCCCCATCTGCAAAGACCATGAATAACTTTAGATAGACAAAGAGTTTAGAGGCGCACAAAAATCTCACTGGTGCAGATACATCATCTATTACCTCTATTTGCGCATTAACTGATCTTAAATTTTCATCAGCCTCAATCCTAATATTTGCAAGAGACAAGTGACGGAGTTTGTGTAGTGGCAAAAGTTCTGTTAGAAATTCAAGGGGATTGGTAAATAATCTAAGAACACATGGCTCTGCCATAGCCCTGCCCTTAAACTGAAAAGAAATATTACATCTGGAAAGCAAACTAAGCTTGCTGAAAATAATTTAAAAAAAAAAAAGGGAATAGAAAACAATAAGGGCTAATCCAATAGGTTGATTGCTGATTGAGTGACCTGAAATCAAGAAGAGGGCGGGCTAGTTTGTTATGTTCCAGTGATAATTCAACCAGCCCAATGCACTGCCTGAGCTCTACTGCTTGTAAGTTTCAAACAAGATTAGATATGTGAATATATTGAACGCAAGTAAATATACATCATTTATGACAAATGTCAGGATTACCAGGTACTGATACCAGTATGTTGTGGTTAACCCTGAGAACTTTCAGGTTTCTAAGTTCACCAAGCTCAGGTGTAAAAACAGAGAGCCTATTGTTATCAAGAAATAGCTTCTCATGGCTGGAAATCGAGTTAACTCTACTGGCAGAACCTCACAACAGACAAAATTTGAAATGTGTGTAATTCGTACTCTGAAGATATACAACAGAAGTAAGAGAAAAAGAAAATTAAAAAGGCATGTTCACTACTTCACTGAAAAAAAGCATCGCCAAGCAAGGGGTTGAGGAAGCATAAAAATGTTTCCTAAAATACACAACAGAATCCCTAACTTTAAAAAAGCAAAGAACACATGTACATGTGCGAGCACGTAGACACACGCTCACAAACCTCAACAAGCCCATGTAAATAGATTCTTCTTATTTTCTTTTCCTTTTTCCTTTTTCCTTTTTCATCATCCAGCCTTCAAAAACAAGCCATGACCTCCAGGCTTGCTCTCTCAAGAGCGTAAAAACAGAAAATACACAGCAATATAACAAAAACATCTGATATAGTCAAGCTATCATAATCAAATCCAAGGACTATCACATTTCTTAAGCAGCATGAGTATTTGGGAAACTAAACATCAGAGAGCAAAGATGAGGTTTACCATCAAACATGCCAATCATAAAAATGATAAAATGGGGAAAACTACATATATTTAGTATGTAGTCATACCACGTGCAGCTGGTTTTATGAGAATTTGAATGCTATTTGACTCGTAAATGCATTGTCCACAATCAGCATTATTCATGAGAACTTTTATTGATTCGGGATCAGCAACAAGGATTTTTCAGTATGGACTGAGAGAAATGCTTGAGCCGTCAATCATTGCATCAAATTGAAGAAACTTAACATCAACCCAATTTAATCCATACAATGAATGCTTATCACTTTTCAACATGACCTCAAGATCATCAAAGAGATCAATTGTAACTGAGATGGAAGAGAATCATAAAACTAATCATCCCAATAATAAATTACCACAGTTTCAGAACCCATATATCCTCAAATCAGTACAACTGAAACAAAAACAAGATCAGTTCAGAATCAACGGACTTACTGACAAGCTGCAACCTCAGCGATGCATCACTTTTATGCTCTTCCAGTGATCTGTGACCGACAAAAATAAAATGACAATTATACCATTCTCCAGGTAGCCAAAGACCTGAGAACTGAGCAGTGAGCACGTCTTCTTCCAATTTCGTGTTAGTTAATCAATTTTTGAAAGAAAGGTCTCTGCCGAAGAAGACGTATTATAATCAAACAAGGAAAAAGCCCCTTCCTTGAGGCTTCCATTGAAGGTGTCCAATAATTGTAAACCACCACCACCATCACCACTACCACCTATCCTTGTTTGATCAATGATATAGTTTTTAGTAATTGGAATTTAAGAACATGATAAATGTTATTAGCCCAGCTAGTCAGTATAACACATTTTGATTTTTGTTGTTTAAAGGAAAAATTCCTAGTTAGAACCTTTGATATTACTTTAAGGGAAATTTTCTCTACTAATCTCAAACTAAAACTGTGATGTCCAATTCTTTCATGTATAAGAAACAAAATTTGATATTGACAATCCCTTCCCTCTATAATTGTTTAAGAACAATAATTCTACCCCATCTACATAGGTAAAACAATCCTAAACCAAGTTTAAGATACAAAGGATCTGTAATTTCATTATTTTATGAACACTCCATATAAAATTCTCATGAATTCGGATAATTTAGAAACCAATTAAAATAGAAACAAATATGCAATGAGAACAATTTGAATTTTTTTTTTTGAAAAAGTTAGGAATTCAGGTGTTTATAACCCAATTTAATGTGAACAGTTGAAGAGAGGACCCCCTTTAAGGTCGGCCATTTTAATCTGCCATTTAACTATGTTATTTAATTATAACTGGCATTAGTTCGGGTTGAGCATCTACATTAATGAATTTTCATCCTAACTCTTCTCAATACACAGTTAGTTTTTTTTTTTTTTTGGCTCATGTTGCCTTTTAAACTGAAGCACAGGTAGCTGAAGACGCAAGCAAGAGTAGAAGAGATCAGAAAACTATAAGTGATGTAGTGCTGTTTTCAATGAGTATGTAATGAAACACATCAAAAAAAAAAAAATTTTCCTTTCTCTTTTCTCATTTTCCTTTCTGGAATAGCTTAACCTACCAAGTTAGCACCCTCAATCAAAACATTTTCTCCATATCCAAGTTTGGCTTCTTGTTGCTGAGAAAGCAAATATTTTTGGCAGATAAATCCAATGAGATATATTTGACTCTCAGCATGGGCACTCTTGCCTCCCAAGAACTGTTAGGTACTCAACCCAGCACCAAAATTGATTCAACCTGAAATCCATGAGAACCAATATAAAAAGAATCCTGTTTATAGAACACTATCAGGGAAATATTGCATAAATGAACAGCGGAGCAATAAAACTTTCATTCTTCAATAACAAGTCACCATGTTAAATGTGATGCTGATTACTAGGAAGTTGATTAATAGGTAGACAGAGTTCCAGGGAGAGAAAACCCAACTGCTTGGTTTTTTAATGCCCTATAAGCCATTAACTTATCAAGTTGATATTATGGCAAGTATTAAACGAAAAAATTACAGGTATGATCTCTTTTGCCATTTAAACTTTAAAGTGATCAGAAACCAGAATGCCAAGACACGAAGACAAACACTCCCTAAAAATCTCCAAATCATCAAAAAGGTAGACAACTCAGTGTTCAACCAGGCACTGCAAATGATCTGGGGATTATTTACCACACCACAAGGTCATTCAGTATAAAACCGGTTTAGTCTTTTCCATCGTCAATCTCCAAGAAGCGTCTCGCGCCTTGCACTGGCAACCATTTGCCAATGCACTCAAGTCAAGCTTCAATGACAATGAACACAGGAAAACTATATATTTTCTTCTCCAGTCATTGTTTCTAATTAGACAACATTGAAGAGCTAATTTCAGTGTAATACCCATTGTTATTCTCCAAAGAAAAACCTTAGAGACAAACAAAAATTACTTTCTAGAAATGCAATGGAAATCAAGATTTTTTTAATGGATGAAAATCATATTTGCAGATGCACATACAATCAACATAGAAAAATAAACAACTCATTGAAAGAAAAGAAAATGCATGTCAATCACTCATAGTGGTACATACTGTTTCAAAAAATTGAAAGAAAAGACATATAAAATTGAAATCGATTAGGATATTGTAACCCTTATAGCAAGTGTTTCAGGCTGTAATCATATAGAAGGATAAGATGGAAACACGAGATGTACCAAGAAGCATCAGTTATCAGAAGCTTTTCTCAAAATCTTCATTGTAGATCCAAAATATTAGCTAAGATTTAATTGCTAGAATGAAAAAATAAAATAAAATAAAATCCCTAGATTTAGCTTAAAATAAACTACCCTTAAGCCCATTTGCAATTTTTTTGTAAGAAATAAAAATTTCAAGGAAATGGAGACTGGCTTACACATACAAGGTTCATATCCACTATTTTTCACCTTAAGATTTTGATCAAGCGGTTCAGTTTTTTATTATCAACTCTGAAATTAAGAGAAGATATTAGCTTTACAGAAAAATTTGTAGCCCTCTACACAGAAAATTTGCAAAATTTATTAGAATCTCTTCAGTGCAGTTTGGTTTTTGGAAGCAAAAATGGAGAAGATAACAGATGACATTTTCATATACTTAAAATGAAGATACCAATAACAAATAATTGCTTTTTCAGTAGACACTTTAATCAAAAGAGACTATATTTGGTAATTCCACCAGTGAGTAAACTGAAAAATGGATCTTTGTCATCACTGGAGCTGCCTAGGTGGCAATCAGATGCAACTGCCTTCAAAGAGGACCCTTGCTCATTTATTTTTGACAGTGCAGGTTCTCTCATGAAAACAAATGCCGGTTTAGTCTTTGATCCAGGTTGAGGGTTTTAATGATGTTGGACTTGGAACCCATTCCAAATCTTCAACTACACCATCCGTATTGAAGAGCTTGCTGGGTGATCCTGCATTCCCTATATGATCATCTTTCTCATAAGGTTTAGTGTGCTTCTCACCATGAATCTTGATAGATGAATCAGCAGATTCATCACTTTCATGTTGCTTTGTGCCAGATTCATCATAAGGTCTTGCAACCACGTTCATTCTCATCCTCTGGAGAAAGCGAGAGAAATTTAGCAAGAAATACATCACAAACATTATATGGTGAAACAATTAACTATATAACAATAATGTGATACAAGAGTACATTCAGGATATTTGAGTTCATCCTATATAGCCACTTTCAGGACACTTGAATCACTTGAAGTACCCAAATTATCAACTAAATTAATCTCCATGTGCATACATCAAAGACAAGAAGACATTAGCACTAGAGACTTACTGAAATCAATTACCAATAGCGTGGAATGATAATTTTAGTTTAAATAGGAAGTTCAGAATAGCAAGTTCACAGAGTAATGAAGAAAGAAATTAATATCCAAAATATAAATAAAATATATAGAGTTTGTTAGATAAAAGAAAAGGAAGAAATATTCATGAGACAAATTAAAGATGAATATGTATAACAGCACAAGTGTTAAAGCTAATATCCATCAAGACATAAAATGAAAAGCAACAATAAAATTTCAGTCTTGTCAGAGAAACAGCTAATGGTTACCAGTGTGTAAGACCCCGGATTTTTTATTAGCTTAATATAAGGATTTTACTAATATAATTAAAAATAAATAATGAGGGATATTTCAGGTAGTTGTGTCGCAAGGGCAATTTGGGAATTTCACAAAAGTCAGCTTAGGTGAATTAAAGGTGAATGATTCTTATATTATAATTGTAATATTTAAATAGATAATGTAAGATGAATTAAATAGATTTAAGTAAGTGATGTTATAAGTTCAATAGTAAATGTTATATAGGAATTAAATTAATAAAATATTTGTAGTGCTGTTGAGATGATTTCAAATTATCAAAGGTTTTTGGGTTGTTGGTGTAGGCAATCGGTGGAGTAGAGTTACACCGAATCATGAAGAGGAGTTGAAGAGATTTGTCAAACGTAAGAGCGTTTGGTCTTCGAAAACGTTTAGTAACAGTCGACTGTTCATTGTTGGGAGAAAACAGAAACGGCAGGGGTTAGATTTGAAGAGGGTTAACCCATTCATTGAAACTAAGTTTTGATCTAGAGGATTGGGAGTGAAGAGAGATTCTTGTTCGTCAAAAGAATTGTGTTCAGTTGGAGCACAAGTCATTCAAAGTACAGATTTTAATTAGAAATTTTTGTTCATCGGTGGTTCGTTAGACGTTGAAAATTCTGATAATCAGTGATTTCTGTGGAGTTGGATTTCTAGCGTCAAACAGGCAAGTAGCACCTTCCAAATTAGCATGATTTTCGTATGGTTTGTGAACATCTAAAGATTTAGATTGAATTAAACGAAATTGTCATTTCCTGTTCATAAGTGGACATTTGATCCGTGAGTCATTCTTTTGCTTAATTAGATTAAATCGGAAATGATGAGATTGTATTATTAGGTTGATCTTCAGCATGCAAAAGTGATTTGGTTGTTTTAATTTAGTTCCGACATTGAGAATTCTGAATTGTCGCAAGTTGTAAGCATGTTGAGTGAGAAAAGTATGAAATGGGCGTTGATCTATGGAAGTTATTAATCTTGAGTAGATTAAATTTGAATTGGTATAATCGCATTATTTGGATGATTTGTAAACAGTTAGAAATGGTTTGAATGGAGATCTGTCATTGAGATTTTTCATTTTCCGTAAATGGCTCAAGAAGTGAACCTGGTGCCAACCTAATGGACCTGGCGCCAACCTTGAAGAGGTTAGCACCAGACCCAAAATAACAATGCTGCCTAGTGCTTGGACCTGGCACCAACCTCACCAGGTTAGTGCCAGATGTGCAGGTGAGCGCCCAAGCCAAAAATTGAAGGAAAAACCTGCGGCTGTGTTGGAAATTGAGTGTAATGATATTTTAAGCATTCTTAAATCTGTTAAAACAAGATTATTGAAGATCAAAGTAACATGTAAGGTGATTAGATTATTATAAAGATCGGATTATTAATTCTGAATTATGAACTATGTTGGGAGTCAAAATACCAAAGCATGTAGTAAGTTTCTGCAGCACATTAGTGGAGTTCTTTTGAGTTTATCTTGTGTCTTTTCTTTGAGTTGTATCGCTTGAGTTATGCAAGAATTAAACAGGGTTTCCAGTATTGATAGTAATCTGTAGAAATCTGTATTATCAACAAGGATTAAAGCATAGGGGGTATTAGACCTAATTAGTAAAGTATTAATAGATTTTACTTTCTAATCTAGGAGGAATGGTCTTTTGGGAATTGTAGCACTGTTTTCATTGCACATTAACTTGCTGAACCTACTCAAATAAGTTAGTTGAACTTTAAACAACAACCAAGTATTATTAGAACCCTATGGGAAATAAGTGATTGAACTTGATTAGAAGGATTTGGTGTTCTAAATACAAGCATGTATGCTGTAATTTTTCTGCAGCAGAATTTTGAAGATTATTCTAAGCTTATTCTTTCTTTTATAATTATATCTAAGTTAATCAGAGATTAAATGGAGAATTCCAGAAATGTTATTAACTCATGTGAGATAAAAATTTGACAACAAAAAGTAGGGAAATTATGTTATTATATCTAAGCCCACATGAGAAGGAGGTTAACAAATGAAAACCTAGTGATTCAAAGTGGTTATCCGAATGGTCTTTTGGACTGATTTTCGAACTCTCATTGAAACACTTGATTTCTCTATCTCCTTGTATTATCTGAAATGTTGTTATAATTTGAAAGCATTTGTATATGTTTTTTTTTTTACTATATTGATGGTTATCACTTGAAGAAATGGTATAGCTTCTTTTATCGGTTGTGCGAAATGATGAATATTTTACTGTTGGATGGCTTTATTGTTTAGTTGAAACTGAATTTGGTATTCTTAACTCTAAATTGGTTACACTTACTATAAGAATGGTTTCATGCTAAGTTTGCACTGTATATGAGAAATTTTCCGACATACTAGGGCGAGACTTAGTGTGGATCCACAGTCTAGTTGTAGGTGGAATTTGTATGTTTTGTTTGGATTTAAGTCTGGAGTTCCTTCATGCATTTCCTCCATGATGGAGAGGCCTTCCATGAGGGAAGCGCTGCAGCAACTCCGTTTCCACCATGATGGTGAGGTCACTTGAGTATTTCCGCCATGAGGGCGACGATATTGGATGTTCGAGCTGTTGCAGTGTTAGACTGGATTATCTGGAACTCTAGTGCTTAGCCACACAAAGTAGACAAACTTCATGAGTCCCAATATATAATGTCTTTTTCGAATTTGTAATTGACTATGTATTTCTGAGATTAGTCAGATTAACCGAGTTAATCGTAACTTAATTGATTATAACTTGTGCATGTTTTAGAACTGTTATAACTGTATTTTTGCGCATGCATTGCTACTTGCTGAGATAATCGTATCTCACTGTTTTGTTTTGTTTTCAGATCTTAGAGAGGACGACACAAGCGGGTATATGCTTGGGTTCAGGTGAGTTAGGGAAAATTTTAGTTGACTCTGATTATGTTATTGCCATTTCATGTTTTCCTTACTCTGATATAGCGATCCTGTGTATAAAAGTTAACTCCTTGGGAAAGAGTTACGGTTTCATTACATAACCCGGTTCCGGGACGTTACACAGTGCCACCAAGTCACACACACGCGCGCGTATATATAGGCAAGTATTATTGTGCACTGTGTGAGAGAAACATAGAAATTATACTAAAATGATTGAATTGTAATGTGAAATCTTAGAAAAGTATAAATAAGAGAAATGACAAGTAATCATACTACAAAGTAGCCAAATAAATGCATGTAGCATAAATCTATATTCACAAGGCAAGATATCATTAACATGAATCAAAAGATAAAAAATAAAAATACGTACAGAAGTCAAATAACTAAATAACTATTAAAAAATCCACTAAAATCTATCCATCCAATTAGAGAAATATATTGCTATTCTTGTTCATATTTTTAAAATTTTTAATTATTATTATTTGAATTCAGAAATTATTATACATTTAATTAATTAGTGATTCATATATGACCGATAGGATAAATTATTAATTTTTTATTATAAGATATTTTAATAATATTTATATCCTTTCTTGATCTAGTAATTATTCTTTAATAATATACTTATTTTGAAATAAATTTCCACAAAAAACAAATATTTTATTAGAAAATAGAATTAATAAAACCGACCAATGGATTAGAAATCATCACACAACATATGTTTCTTTCATTTGTTTTGATTAGGTTTGTGACAATTAATACTAGAAAAATTACATTGACCTTGAACCTGAACATTTGATTATGCTTCAAATCCTCAACAAATTTGTGTAGGATTATTCTAAATTTATAAAGCACTAATAAGTGAGTTTTTTTTTTAATGTCATTGGGATGACAAGGTCATTGGGCTTTTTCTGCTTCAATAAATGGAGAAGAAGAAAATGAATGACATGCAAAATATCTAAAAACTGAAAATACACTAAATAATCCTACTATAATTGGAAATCTTATCTAGCTAATAAGGGATGTTAATTAATAAAATAGAATTACATATATATCATTAATAATTGAAAAATAGAGAGGTGTTTTTAACCATAACTAAAATAAAATAGGATTACATCAATAATAACAAGACAAAAGTAAAATATAGCGTTAATAAAATAATTAACTAACTAAAATCATTAACAATTTCATCGATTTTAACCCAAAATCATTAATAAAATAGGATAAACGTTATAAAAAAGGCGATTTTAACCCAAAATAGTTAATAAAGTAATATTATAATGTTACCCAAAATCATTAATAAAATAAGATTAACGTTAAATAGGGGTTTCAACAATAGGTTTTAAAGCAAGAGACGTTAGGTTTTTTGGTTCTGGATCAATCAAGAAGAGACGTTAGCATTCTAGAATCAAACAACAATAGACGTTAGGCTTTTGGAAGGAATCAAATCGATAGTAGATATGGATGAGGAATATGAGAAGCATTAGCATTCACATTGAACAATCTAAGATAGGGATTTTTTTTGTCATCCCTTTTGTCGCCGCTGTAGCGTGCATTGTCATCCACGTCGTCATTGTCATCACCATCATGAATTGAAGGTGATGCGGCACCATAGCTGTGGTTTTTTAGTCGCTGTTATCTTTCAGTTTTGCTATTCACCATTGTTGCCATGAGGTTCGTTCTATCGTTTTTTTTATTTTTGATTTTTTGTTTCCGGTATTTTTGTTTTCTTTTTGCTGTTTTGGTTATGATTGTCCATGCTTGTTTTAACAAGTTGCTTTTTGGATTGATGAACTCTCTTCTAGTTTTGCAAAATAACTTAAAATGGCTCCACATGCAACACATGTGTATATATATATATAGGCAACAACCATTGTGTAAAATTTGAGATAAAAATGTCGAAATTATACCAAAATGATTGAATTGTAATGTAAAATTTTATAAAAGTATAAATAAGAGACAATGACAAGTAGTTATATAACAAAGTGACCAAATAAATACATGTCGTATATATCTAGGTTAACATGGCAATATATCATAAACATGAAATAAAAATGTACAAAAAAAATACAAAAATAAGTCAACTTTTTTTTTTTTTTTGATCCACTAAAATCTAGCCATCAAATTAGAGAAATATATTGCTATTCTTGTTCATATTTTCAAAATATTTTATTATTATTATTTAAATTAAGAAATTATTGTTATATAATTATTAAATAGGCAATTCATGGATGATCGATTGGACTAAATATTTAATTTTTTATTATAAGTAATTCTCAATGACATTCATATTCTTGATCTAGCAATTATTGTTATATATATGTAATTTTGAAGGGTAAGTTTATAGATCCTTGGACTTAGTCACTCCAATGGTTTTATATATATATATATCTCTGTATGTGTGTGTGTGTGTGGTTAGTAGAGGTCGTTACACAAAATATATTACTTTCATTTGTTTTGATTAGGTTGATGACAATTACTACCAGAAAAGGTCCATTGATTTTGAACCTAAACTTCTGATTATGCTTCAAATCCTCAACAAATTTGTTTAAAACTGTTCAAAATTTTATAAAACACTAAAAAATGAATCTACATTTATTTTATTGGGATAAAAAATGGGTCATTAGGCTTTTCCTACTTCAAGATATGGAGAACAAGAAAATGAATGACATGCAAAATTCCCTTATGCTGTCAAAATTTTACAACATAGGGACATTTTTATGAGATATTATCTCTCCTTCAATTTTGTGCCATCTAGAGGAAAATGGCACCTTTTCTGATTTGTTCAGGAAGCCGAAACAAAATTTCTCAGGAAGGAAATGGCATAAATACTATTCATTTAGGAAACATAGATGAGTACTGACATAAATTAGGCATCTTAAAACAGAACTTGCAACAAAAAAAATATAATTGTAAATCACCCTATATATCCTGATCCTCCAAGAATGGCCTTGATACTCTGATACTGTATGGTTTTTGTTCCCATCAAAATCTTTTCTAATATAGGATTCTTGCCTTCAGCATCCTTCTTATTCTTTCTCTCTAATAATAAAAACTTATCTCCCTCCCAAACACACTCCTAGGTGGTAATTTCTTCCTTTGAAGGATGGTACTCCCTGACGACCTGCAGTAATTGAGAATATATGAAAACCTAGTTGTTCATCAAAAAGGATCAAGAAAAAATCACATGGATAAAATTTGGATGTCTGCTTGAAGGGTGCAAATATACCTCAATTCCGTCTTGAGTGAGTCTCACAAAGTGCTCCTCCTGAGAGAGAGATGATATCATGTTGAATACAGACACAACATCAAGTAGCACCTATTGGAAAGTGAAACACAAGTTTTATCTCAGTTAAGCATAATAGACAAGAAATAGTCGATTGCTTATTGCCAACAACAGATCCATTGACAGATTTTTTTTTTTTGATAGGTAAAAGATCATCTATATATTAAGAAGTAGGAACATAGTTCATAGGTACACCAAAAATGTACCTATGATACAATAGGGTGGAACATACAGCACAAACAGGGAGAATACAACTTCTCCTACTCACATCCCTACTCCCCTTACACTGAAGACCTCAAGAAATTTGCACCAAGTTTTCTTGTCTAGTCTGGAAACCACTGACATAGGACGAAGTCCTGAAACTGTACATCATTCATGACTCCATAAACTGCCAGCCACTCATATATGAGCCTGAGGACTTTCCAAACTATCTAAGTGATAAGCCCTGCATAAGAGATTAGATAACATTTTGTACGGGCATGCTTTTCACAATTAATTTTCCCCTCAAGGAATTTTATTTCTAAGCATAAGTCCATCATTTAGACAATCTTAAACAAAATGCTTCTGTGTATCACACCTAAGCACTGGATTTGTAAACTTTTCCTATAAGCCAAAAATCTGTAGCTCTGAAAATTACCTGCTGAACTAAAACTCGAAGGCGTGCAAGCAGAGCCATAACTGTCAGAGAAAATCCCATGAAAAATGATCGAGCAAGCAAAGTGGAGATCTCACTGTATAATAATTAAGGAGACCTTGAAACACATTCGAAAATTCATCCTCATGATCTAATTACTAACATATTTTCACTACTAAGCAAAGTATACTAGCATTGGGCATCATAGCTCTACTAGAAGAGAATCAATTAAGCTAAGTATTAATTTTTCAGTTCCTTTCATTTTTTTTTCAAATTCTGACCATTTAGCTGAACACTGGTGCGCAGCGGTGCGCTAAGAAGTTAATCTACCAAAGTGGATGCACGATTATCTACACCTCATTGAACAGTCAGCTTTGTCAAAGCAGTCAATATATAACCTCTAATCAATTTTGGAAATTGTTCCTATGATATAAACAAAGAAGATGTAAAGTGCATCTAATGTAATTAAACATAAATAAAGCAATAAAGGATACACAGCTGCCTTCACCATAGGTTCAACCATCTGCAAAAGAACCAGTGTTACGTTGCCTTAAGTAAATTGTCCTGAAGACAAAACATTAAGATTTTTTCATGCATGCAATGCCATATGCATCGTAAACCCAATTATGAAAGAATATTTGATCAATAAACAACATTATATATGAGAAATATTAATAATGACAACAATCTTATATATATATATATATATATATATATATATATATATATATGCATTGAGGGTTGCAGCTAATGAATAAGGCCAGGTATAAACCATATCAACTGTAGGGTTCAGCCCACCTAAGGTGGTCCCACCAGTAAACTATTTGCATTGATAACCAAAAGCACCATTTCTATGAATAAAAGCAACACAGAAAAGTTTCTCTCTCCCCAAAAAAAAAAAAAAAGCTTGCACACATCAATATCCTTTAATGGCATGATATAGCACAAAACCAAAAATACCAAAATAAATACTGCTGGTAAATTGTTCATCTCCATCACAACACCTTTTCTATCAGCTAAGGAAATTACTGTCAAAAGAGAAGATAATTTATTTATCGCATAGATCTGAATCACTAAGTTTACTAATTATTCAAAAGGGGATAAGAAATAAGGTCATCCCAAATGCCAAAACTCTTACCTTTCGGGAAACAAGCAAACCCACATGGAAGCTCACCCTTGAAATTTATTAATTCTAATTTCTATGGGTTTTGTTAGGGAATCCAAGGTGTGTGGATATTGGAAAAATCTTTAGAGACCATAGGGAAGGCATTTTCATATACATTTTGGCCCAATTCAGGAGGAGTTACACTTCTAGGAGAGACGTTGAATTCACTATTCTTTGTTATTAGTGAGGCTAATAAATTGCACTTGAACAAGATAATTGTTAAGAGGGATTTAGCTTCAGTAATTGAGCGAGAGAGATGTAGAGAAATAGGATCATGGCGGTTGAAGAGTGTTATCAGACAGGTCATAGCTGTTGTGTTGTCATTCAACAGTTATTTTTCATGTTTGTAGACCAAATAACAGTATAGTGGACAAATTGGCTAAGAAGAGGGTGAACATTCGTAAATCATTTTATAACTATTGCTACGTTTTTTTTATTTTTTCTTCCTTTTTTCCCCTTTTCTTGCATTTTGTTTCTTCTTCTTCTTCTTCCATTTTTTCTCTTCTCTTTTCTAATCTGATCCTTCATAGCCACTAATTTTATCATTTTGGTATAATTTTTTCTTCCATTTATAAAATATTATTATTCACAAGAAAGCAGCTGAACTTGCAAGGTTGTCCCAAACCCCCATAAGAAGCATTAACATATGTTCTTCCCTAACTCAATGAAACTCAATAGCAGTACCAGGAACCAGATTGACAACGACATGCAACCATGGTTATAGGGTTCTTCACTGACACAAGGTCTGCTATCAATAGGCTCATCATCTTTATGAAAGGATGCCATATCATTATTACAAGTTGATGCAACACCAAATTAATTTAATTGTTTTATTGAGCAATATTTTGTATTCCTCTCCCTCTCATGCCTCATATTTTCCCTAATAAGCTTTTTCCAGTTAAAGATACATAAGTGTTCCAGCAGAAAATCCATATTAAATGGCAATATACAGGCATATTCCAGTAAGTTTGAAAGGATAACCTCAAAATTCCTTTATGTAAATCCCTTAGGACCATATCAAAAGGGAAACTTAAAAAAGTTAATGTATATTTCCAGGGGGAAGTCCATACAAAGTCACATAAACAGACATAATGAGTTAAATAAGTTAAAAATAAAAACATAAAATCCTCTGTATTGCATAATCTTAGTTGCGGTAAGAACATGGTCAACTAAATGAGGACATTTCAAGGTAATCAGAAAAAGGAAGGGGTGGGAAGTTAAGATATCAAAAACAGATGGACAAAAGGATAGTCACAGAAAGAGAGAGAGAGAAGACTGCACCTCAAATAGTAGGCGTGCAATTCCCAAAAGTCTCTCCTGAAAATTGTGCTTCCCATTGTTGCATTTTCTCCTCTTCAAACTGTGACAATAAAATAATAAATAGTGAACTACATTGGTCATGCAAATGAAAATTTATAAACATTTTTCTCATAAGATACAAAGAACTAATATCTTAACATCTAAACATAAACCAATGCCTTATCACTTATATATAGGGAAATTTAGGTTCAAACAGAAAAATAATCCACTAGAAAAGAAAGAAAAAGATTCCTGTTTTTGTTCTCTTATATTTCCTTCTTTTTTTAACCATTCTCTTGCTAAGCAAATGGCCCCCATGAATTAAATCACCCTCAAGATTTTTCCCAATGGAAATGGATTTAGTGATAAGTCAGGTAGTGATACAAAAAAGAACACATTTCCATCCTTTTTTTTCTAATTTTTTCCCTCAAGAAGGCCTACACTATCATATACAAGTTAAATATGCAGCCCCTTTTTGTGCATTGTATAGTAATGGACTTCATGTTTCTGTAATCAGGGAATACAAGAAGTAAAGATCAAAAGCACGGCTGCTGAATATTGAAACATGCAATGAGTATTTAAAAAACCAAAAGAATGATCAAAGAACTTGCACAGAAATTTTACATAGTTTGGCATTGTGCCTATTTCCATGGGAGAGAGAGAGATTTTTCAGTATATTGAAGAACAGTAAGATTACAACCTCTACCTAAAAACCCCAATTACAACTCTATCCCCGGTACATAAGAGAAAATTACTAATATACCCATACTATACCGTAAGGGGGAAGCTCCCTGCACCCCTAACCCCTCAATTCAACCTCTTACAAAATAAAAAAACCATCCAACGTTTAAAATTAGATAAAATATAAGCCACACTCCAAAAAAAAACCCTGTTATGATTATTTCCCCTATGGAGGGTGGTAAACTCAGTAGACACCTCATATGATCTAATCACTACAGCTACTCTCCCAAGGTTCATTGCTATTGCCTTAAAATTCTGTGCAATTGACCTTTATTGTTACCATTCAGCTGTTCCTTGCCCAATGAAGACCAGAAAGGTTGCTGGGTAGTCAATCAAAGAGACCAATACACAAATGTTTCATTCTTGCATGTTCTTCCCAGACTTGAATGCCTCTCCAATCACTTTATTCATTCATTGTGTCAATGATTTATAGAACAACTATGAACCTCTACGACATTATTTACAGTACAAATGAAACCATTCATCAATCCCTCCTCCCTCCCCCCCCCCCCCCCCCCCCCCCCCCCCCCCCCCCCAACAAAAAAAAAAGGGAATGAAACACTAGATTTTGGACATTCAAGTCTCATTTGAGCGAAATCCTATCACTGAAAATTCTATTGTTAGATCACATATTTTATTATATACTGTCTCATGTAACAATATCTATCATTAGTTTCGTGATTAATTCTTCTTGAATTTAGGCCATGTGTGGTGTTCATTTTGGGAATACATTCCATCACTTGGAATGAATTCCAGTTCTTAGAATGAGTTTGTGTAAAAAAAGAGGCATCTGGAATGAGCTTGAGTTCAAAGAAATGCAATAAAAAGAGGAATCACCCACCCCTATACCAGTTTTTGGATTTTGAAAAACTCATTTTGCAAAAGTGCGGTGGCAAATTTGTATTATTAATAGAATTTAAAGGATATACTTGAAACTTGTTATAGAGACTTCTTTACATGACAAGGATAAACCTTTTTAAATTAGAACAATTGCAAACTTGAAGATATATAACCACTACAAGAATGAAAAATGGGTTACCAAATGTTCAACCCCCAGCTTCTCTCAACTTGTGCAAACCATGAACTCATTCCCTAGAATGATAATGAATGCCAAACAAGGACCTAGTGCCCAAAAACTAAGAGAAGCTGTTCAAAATTATCAAAATCCAGCCAGATGAGGTATAAGAATCTCAGGGCATTCACCTTTCTAGCAGATGCACGGTCTGTTTAGCATTCTTCCGTTGATAACCCAAAAAAGGTAGTCCAGAATTTCCTCCATCTGAGCTGATTGCAGAAGCTTCACATCCCTCCTCACCTAAATGAGGCAAACAAATTTGTTGAAAGCTAGCACGGCAAGATAAAGTACAGAACAACAGATACACATGAAGCTTGAAAAGTAGGAAAAAAAAAAATTTTAACAACCTTCAAAAGATATTGGAAGTATGGACAACGTCTATGTGATTCTTGCCCTTGTAGACAATCCTATCAAGTATTCCTGATTCTACTTGGAGCTGAGCAAGAAAAGTCTTTAGTCTCTCCTTGAGGATTTCAGTTTGCGGATCCATGCATCGATCTATACAACTAAACAACAATATATATGAGATCCAAAAAGGAGAAAATATTTCACAATAAAAAGTAGGCCTCACTCCCTACTGAAAATAAAAAATAAAAAAAAATACTTTTGGCAGGCAATATGAAAGGCCCAATTGAAATATTGTGATTGCCAAACTGCCATAATCGAGGTTTCCCTGATACACTATAGTAAATAAGAGGATAAAAATACCGACCAACAAATGTAAACAAACAATAGTTTCAGGAAATTTTGAGAACAAAACAAATTTATACCCAAGACTTCTTTCTCCCAATTTCTGAAAATTATTGAAACCCCACAAACTTTTCTTCAGAATGCCAACAGATATCAATGGCTTCTATGTTGTATTTTTTATAAGTGTCAAAATTGAGACTTTTCTTTAATTATTTTTTTCTTTTTTAAAAAATGTTATTCAACGTTAACCTTTTATAACGTTGGTTAACGTTAAAATTTTTTTTTCTGTTGTAACTGAACCGTATAAAATGGACTCAGTTTGTTGGATTCGTCTTCTTAAGAAGAGGGTTTTAGGGTTTTACTCTATATGTTAAGATCAGGGATCTAAGAATGATGAGATAAAAAAACACCTTGTGCTTCTCTGTGCTGCTGCTCATATCTTATCTCTTTCTCTACTGTTTCTTCTTTTGCTTTGGGTGTTTTGGTTTTTTTGGGTGATATCTGAATTCTGATTTCGCAAAGAATAGAAGATCTGGTGTCTACGTTTCTTTCGCTACCTTCAAACAGTTCTTTCAATCTTCTTCGTCTTCTTTTGTTGAATTTGAGTGACACTCAGAGGTTCATGTTTGCGGCTGGTATTTTTGTGCGATCTACCAATCATCTCCACTGTTGAATGCTGCACTGAGGAATTGCTCCAATAGGAGGGCGTTCAAGGGTTTAAGTTCAAAGACTTCACAACCTTGCCTCGGTGAAAGACTTCTTGATAAGTTTTATCAATTTCGTTGAGATTTGTCTTTAGATTTCTTAATTTTATTTCTATTTTACGTTTCTGGCTCTTGGTTCTATTCACTTTCAATTAGCTCTCCTCTATTTGATTTATTCCTATGTACGTAATTTTCTTAAGTTCACATTGTTTCAGTCAAAGTTACTTGTGTTGGGGCTAGTGCACTAGTTGTCATAATTTAATTGCTATTATACATGTTCTGAATTTTTTTTTTTTAGCTATGTATTTGTTGACAGTTGTGTTTCAATAATTGATTTTCATTGGTGTTCGTTAGTAACTTCCATTTCAATCGTGTTAGATATATATATTGCAAACTCTCTCTTCTTATTTATTCTCCAAGAAGGCTACTTGATTCAAACCTATTATCAATAATTCTTTATTGCTGTTCTGTTCATTACGAATTGATATACAGTGTTCTATTTCTCATAGTTCATCATTAACGTAACAGAATTTTGGTTGTTCTTTTGAGTATTGTTTATTTATATTTATTTGTGAATTGTAAAAACACTTTTCTGATTATTATTACCTGTTCGTTTACACTACTATTGTTTGTTCTTATTATACTCTGTTGTTTGAAATTTAACTACAGCAGTCTTCACTGCCATATTCTAGTAGTTTGTCTATTTCATTTTGAAATTATTACCAACATTCTAAGGTTTTGTATATGGAATGAAAACAGAAAAGTTAATTAGAAAAAGATTAAAAAAAAAGTGAATGGTGGCAAAAATACGCTACGTTCCATCCACTTGCGTAACCATCCTGCACATTCTTTTCAAGCACGAACTATAATTACGAAAAAGAAAAACCTTAACCCAGAGTGTGTTTGACTGAATGAAATCCCACAGAAACGATAGAACAAATCGATTACAAAAAACCAAAAAGGGTTCGTGCTACTGCTCCAAGCACGAATTATAGAACGCATCAATTATATAACAAATCGATTAGATACCTAACCAGAAAACCTAACAATTACAAGAGACTCTAACCAGAACACATAAAAAACACCAGATAAACACCAAGCAGAACACATCGATTACAAAAATATAAAATAAAATAAAAATCTAACCCAGTCTATACAAAAACATACCTGAAGCCTTGCCAATACTTCTCTCAAATATAGTTGAGAAGTCGAATGGTTCGTGCTCGAAGGCTTCCCGCTAGAGGACGCCGTAGAGAGTCGATCAGTGGAAAAGAAGCCGTGGAGAGTCGAAGAAGCAGTGGAGAAGACACATTTAAGAGTCGAAGACGATGCAGTGGAGAACACAAATCGTGAGGTTAAAAGACCGTTGGTGTATGTTATGTGACAGAAACCATAATCTTTAGGGTATGTCAGAATCGGGAATGAGCCATGGGCCCAGGACCGTGGGCCACAACCAACCATGCATTATTTCGTTTACTTTGATTGAGTCCATCGGTTTCTGTTTGTTATTGTTTATGGCCAGGTGGCCAAGTGGGTTAGTTAATTTGTTAGTGGGTTAGTGCAGTAAGATAGTGGTCAGTTATGCATTACGAGGTCAGTCTGTTCGTTGTAATGTTTATAGTCTTTTGACCAAGTCAGTTTGTCAGTCTATTTATTCTGTGATTTACATTCAATGAAAAAAAAGAGGAATTTTCCAGCAAACTAAGTGTTACATCTTGGAGGTCCAGGCTAGGACTGTCAATGGGTCGGATATATATCCGAATTCGATCCGAATCCGATCCGAAATTAGCGAATCCGATCCGAAATCTAAGATCCGTGGTTCAAATACGGATCTGAAATCTAAGATCCGAAAAAATTCGGATTCAAATACGAATATACATATATCCGATCTGAATAAGATCCGACCGAAATCATATATATCTTATACATAAACCCAGGGCAGACATTGGTTAGAATGTAGACCATTTATAAACTACGGTTGAACCATCATAACTAAAGCCAAAAACCTTTAGAGAACGATTTGCCTTAAATCTAAACTTTCTATCCTCTTTGTCGTTGTCACCCTCTGGCGACTGGTACCTGCAAACCCACTTAAAGAACCAATTACAAAACCCCATATTTTGAAACCTTTTTTGCTCTGAAATTCCATTGTCCAAAATTGGCCGGTTGTTCAAAGTTCCGGGGTACGATTTTTTTGTCAGTCGCTCAATATCCACTGTTGCGTGGTGCTTCAAATTTGAAGTTCAAACCCATTTCTCATTTAAATCCCTCTCTGAGTAGGGCTAGCAATGAGTGGGATATATATCCAAATTCGATCCGAATCCGATCCGAAACCGAAATTGGCGAATTCAAATATAGGATTTAGATCCGTGGTTCGAATACGGATCCGAAATCTAAGATCCGATAAAATTTAGATTCAAATACGAAAATACATATATCCGATCCGTATTCGACCGATTGCCACCCCTAGTCCAGGCCCCTCGAAGAGCCTACAAATTCACTCAAGTATTTCCAGCAACCATAACAGTGGTATCAGAGCCGCATTCCTGCACCATGGCTGAGGGTAAACGCCAAGCTTTCCTGTCTGATGCTGTCTCCATGCTCAAAGATGAAACTGTTCACCTGCGGGAAGAACAAAACAAGCAGAAACTCATGCTAGAAGCTGTGTTGCAGCAACTCAGCAATTTGGCAACCAGTTATGAGCAATTAGCAGTTAACAAAAATAGCCAAAATGGAGGAAATGGAGGAGAAGGGTCATCCAACACTAGAGGTCAGTTTATTCCTAACCCATTGTTTGAAGGAAATGGGGGAATACAAGCTAGAACTCTTAGGCTTGATTTTCCCAAATTTGATGGGTCAGAACCCGTGGATTGGATCCTTAAGGCTGAACAATTCTTTGAGTATTTTCACACTCCTGATGATCAAAAATTAGATATTGCCTTCTTCCATATGGAAGGGAAGGCTTTTATCTTGGTTTGGATGGTTAAAGGACTCGGGTCCTGTTGGGGGTTGGGATGACTTTACCAAAGCCCTTAAGATACGATTTGGACCCTCTACATATGAAGATCCGATAGGGGCTTTCACTAAATTAAGGCAAACAGCTACTGTTGAAGAGTATCAAACCAAATTTGAGGTTTTATCTAACAAGATTAAGGGGCTTACAGAAGAATTCAGAATTTCTACTTTTATTAGTGGCCTAAAGGAGGAACTGAAAATTATGGTAACCATGTTCAAACCTATACACTGTCAGCTGCCTTTGGTTTAGCAAAATTGCAGGAAGAAGAAGTGGCAAGGAGATATCAGGGAATCTCAGGTAAACCCTACCACCTAGCCTTACCAAACACAAACTACAATCCCAGAGTTCTTGCACCCATTCCTCTACAAAGATTACCTCCCCCACAGCCTAAGCCCGAACCCAGAAATCACCCCAATGCCTTTAACCAAAACAGAAAAACTTCCTTCCCCATTAAAAGACTAAACTCAGCTCAAATGCAAGATAGAAGAGAGAAGGGACTATGCTTTAATTGTGATGAAAAGTTCCACTTGGGGCACAAGTGTAGCAAGCCAAGAATTTTTCTGTTGGAAGGATTGGAAGAACCTGAAGAGGAGGAACCCGAGTCAAGTGAAGGGAATCTAGTCCTAATCCAACCCGAGGAACTCACTAAGAAGGAAGAAGAGTTAGGAGAACTGTTAGGCATTTCTTTACATGCCATGGCAGGATCCTTAGCTCCAAAAACCATGAGAATTGAAGGGTTTATTAATAGTCAAAAAGTTTTAATTCTTGTTGATACAGGAAGTACACATAGTTTTGTGGATCCATATGTAGCAAGGAGAGCGAAAACTATTAGTGGGAGATAGCCATCTAACAGTTAAGGTAGCTAATGGGGATAGCATTCCTTGCACAGGTTACTGTAAGGAAGTGGCCATTAATTTACAAAATATCAAGGTTAATGCTAATCTTTATGTGTTAACTTTGGGAGGATGTGATGTTGTCTTGGGAGTGGATTGGTTAAGGGGTCTCGGGCCTATTATTTGGAATTTTTCAGATTTAACCATGAAGTTCAATTTTGGAGGAAATGATATCCAGTTTCAGGGAATACGGCCTCCAAAGGAAGCACTTGAGTAGAAGGAACATGCCCCAAAGCTGCACAAAGGATCAGTAAAGGGAATATGGCTGTAGATAATTGGAGAAGAAGAAGTTAAGCCTAAGCAAGAGGTGGACCCAACAGCAATGAAGATAATAGAGTAGTTCCAGGAAGTCTTTACTGAACCACATGGGTTGCCCCCTCCTAGAAGCTATGACCACAAAATAAAGCTGCTGGAAGGTTCTAAACCTACCTGTGTTCGACCTTACAGGTACCCTTACTATCAAAAAGCAGAAATAGAGCGTCTGGTGGCAGAAATGCTCAAAAGTGGAGTCATAAGAGGAAGCCAAAGCCCCTATTCATCTCCAGTGTTGCTGGTTAGGAAAGCCGATGGGAGTTGGAGGATGTGTGTCGACTATCGTGCTCTTAACAAGGACACGGTGAAAGATAAGTACCCCATTCCTAACATTGATGAATTATTGGATGAATTACATGGTGCTCAAAATTTTTCTAAATTGGATTTGCGTTCTGGTTATCATCAAATCAGAATGCATGAAGATGATGTTCCTAAAACAGCTTTTAGGACCCATGAGGGCCATTATGAATTTTTGGTTATGCCCTTTGGCTTACCAATGCTCCCTCAACTTTCCAAGGGTTAATGAATGAGGTTTTTAAACCATATCTAAGGAAGTTTGTCTTGGTTTTCTTTGATGATATACTGATTTATAGTAGATCAATGCCTGAACATTTGCAACATTTATATATGGTCTTGGAAATTTTGAAAGCTCACAAGTTATTTGCAAAGGAGAGTAAGTGTGTGTTCAGTAGTTATGAGGTCAAGTATTTGAGGCATTTAATCTCTCAGGATGGAGTAAAAGCCGACCCCCAAAAGATTTCAGCTATGCAGAATTGGCCACTGCCCAGGAATTTAAAGGCTTTAAGGGGTTTCTTGGGACTCACAGGGTATTACAGAAAGTTTGTACAAGGGTATGGTACTATAGCAGCACCTCTCACAGCTCTTCTAAAAAAGAATGCATTCATGTGGACAGAAAAAGCCCATGTTGCCTTTGAGAAATTGAAGCAAGCAATGGTTAGTCTCCCTGTTCTTAAATTACCTGATTTCACTAAAAATTTTGTAGTGGAATGTGATGCCTCAGGGGAAGGTTTGGGAGCTGTGCTAATGCAAGATGGAGGCCCTATTGCTTACTTAAGCCAAGCTTTGAAAGGGAGGAGTCTCATGTTATCTACCTATGAGAAGGAATTACTAGCTTTGGTGATGGCTATTCAAAAGTGGAGGCATTACTTGGTGGGACAGCACTTTAAGGTGAGGACTGACCAACAAGCCTTAAAGTACTTATTAGAGCAAAGAGTTGGGACCCCTGCCCAACAAAAATGGATTTCAAAGCTTTTAGGCTATGACTTCACAGTGGAATACAAGAGTGGAAGGACAAACAAAGTAGTCGATGCTCTCTCTAGAATACCAGCCACTAATACAGAACCAAACAGTCACCAAATTCAGTCCCAAGCAATTAGCCTTCTACAACCACAATGGGTGGAGGAGCTCAAGAAATCTTACCCATAGGATCCCCAGTTGCAGGAGCTAGTCAGCAACTACCATCAAGCAATCCTGAACCAATCTCAGTACCAAATCCGCAATGGCCTACTCTTTTATAAAGGTAGGCTACATCTTGGAGGTCTGGTGCCATTTTAGCAAGAGATCCTGCAGCAGTTCCACAACAGTCCATTAGGGGGCCACACTGGAGTATATAAAACATATTCAAGAATTAAAAAGGAGTTTTTCTGGCCTGGTCTAAGAGGAGACGTCAGGACATTCGTCAGGGAATGCGACACATGCCAAAGAAACAAGGTGGAAAACATTCTACCCACAGGCTTGCTCCAGCCCCTACCAATTCCTGCAAAGAATTGGGAGGAAATCAGTATGGACTTCATAGAGGGTTTGCCACCCTCAGGTGGGCGCACAATAATCATGGTGGTAGTAGACAGGCTAAGCAAGTATGCTCATTTTATGTCTCTATCCCATCCTTACACAGCTATTACAGTGGCCAGGGTATTTTTCGACAATATTTTCAAATTACATGGTTTTCCACTAACCATTGTCAGTGACAGGGACCCAGTTTTCACTAGCCAATTTTGGAAGGAGCTCTTCCGAATCAGTGGCACTGAGCTATTACTTAGCATACCACCCTCAAATGGATGGACAGACCGAAATTATGAACAAGGGTCTAGAAGGATACCTGAGGAACTTCTCTGGAGACAGACCATGGGATTGGTCTAAATGGTTATCCTTGGCAGAATATGCTTACAATACATCTGAGCATACTTCTACCAAGATAACACCTTATGAAGTGGTATATGGTCAACCACCCCCTTGGATGCTGCTGTACGAACCAAGCTCAACAAAAATACAAGCAGTGGATGAGGAACTCAGAGACAGAGAGTTCATCAACAAACTAGTGCAAGAAAATTTAAAAGAGGCGCAAGCAAGGATGAAGCTTTATGCAGATCGAAGAAGAACTGACAGAGAGTTCGAAGTTGGAGATAGAGTATACCTGCGCTTGAGACCTTACCATCAAATGTCTGTGGCCGTGAGAAGAAATCTCAAGTTATCTCCGAGATACTATGGACCTTTCACAGTGATCAAATGCATTGGAAGGGTGGCTTACCAACTCGATCTACCCCAGGAATCTCAGATCTACCCAATATTTCATGTTTCGAGCCTAACGAAAACGCTGGGGGATCAAGTACAGCCTTTTACACAACTTCCGAAGGTGACCAGTGAAGGAACCCTAGAACCTGAGCTTGAGAAGATATTGAACAGAAGGATGTTCAAGAAAGGAAGGAAAGCAGGTGTTGAGATGCTCGTACAATGGAAAGGAGGGGCAGAAGAAGATGCAACTTGGATTGACATTGAAGAACTGCGAAAGAAGTTTCCAGACCTCGTGGGCAAGGTCTTCTAAGGGGGCGGCTGCTGTTATGTGACAGAAACCATAATCTTTAGGGTATGTTAGAATCGAGAATGAGCCATGGGCCAGGACCATGGGCCACAACCAACCATGCATTATTTCGTTTACTTTGATTGAGTCCATCTGTTTCTGTTTGTTATTGTTTATGGCCAGGTGGCCAAGTGGGTTAGTTAATTTGTTAGTGGGTTAGTGCAGTAAGATAGTGGTCAGTTATGCATTACGAGGTCAGTCTGTTCGTTGTAGTGTTTATGGTCTTTTGACCAAGTCAGTTCGTCAGTCTATTTATTCTGTGATTTACGTTCAATGAAAAAAAGAGGAATTTTCCAGCAAACTAAGTGTTACATCTTGGAGGTCCAGGCCCCTCGAAGAGCCTACAAATTCACTCAAGTATTTCCAGCAACCATAATAGTGTACGAGATTGTTAATGGTAAAGTGTTTTCTTTTGAATCTCTTAAACATTGATGCTTCAAGCAGTGGAGCGAGGTTTTGAATCTCAGTTCAAGGGGAGGGAAGGGATGGCAATGGGTCGGGTTAATTGGTTAACCCACCACGTCTGCCCTAAATAATTAGGGTTTGGTAATTTACAAGTCCGTTTAGTGTTGGTTTAGGAGTTAGCATGATTCGACCCCAAACCGTCCAACCCAAACTTAAACCGTCCTGCATTGGATCTTAATCCATACTAGCATATAATGCGATGCGCCCTCCTGATCTGCTCCAATCAAAGTGCAAGACTTTCCATAACAATCTATACTCATCATCCTAAAGATACATTAATAAAGTGATACAATGGTTAAAAATGCTTCAATTTTTTAAAAACTCAATAGTTAACTACGCAACTATTCCCTCCCATAACGTGCAGTACTGCACGTGCACCTTGCTAGTATATTAAATTATATGATTTTCACATATTTTTCCATTTAAAAATATATATTTTATAAATAAATGCATTAGTTAAATTATATATATAAGTATTTTATTTAAAAATGCTGGTATTATAATATCTATACTATCAGTAAATCCAACATTGGGGAATATTCCCCAGGGATTTTGGCCCTCTCTCTTTTCCCATAAATACCCTCCACGACACATAAAAACCCAAAATAAAACCACCATCCTAATCCACTTTTTAACTTCAAAAGCATATTTTCATGTTGCACAGTTTCTACCAATAGAAAATATAGTTTTCTGTAAAAAAAAACTACCCAAAGAGTTGTGCCAATGTGCAATAGTGCACTTGCCTCCACTAGTTTTATAATAAAGTCAAGTCAAATTGGCCCACCATGTTTCTCAAATAAAAAGGTTAAGAGTAGATCTGGTATAAGCTTTTTTTTTTTTTTTGTGTCCATTTATATTAATGAAGTCCTCTTACATTAGTTTCACCCACTAAATCAACCAACAATATCTAGTTGAGAAATACAGGCTGTTTCCTCTTCAAAAAACAAGATTGATGATCAATTGCATATTTTTCTAGGCAATCAACTGTTTTATTGCCTTCCTTGTAGATTTGTTTTATGGAGCAGAAATCAAAAGCTTCCTTGAGTGAATTTGCTTCTGTTATAATGCTGTCAGTTGACCAAATCTTTCTTCCTTATCCGAGTTTAAGATCCCAGCTAGAACTTTAGAGTCCATTTCAACTTCAATTTTCCTTAGACCGAGTGCTCTCGCCATTTTCAGACCTTCCAGTATGCCGTAAGCCTTTGCTATTATAGCTGTTACCCATCCTATATGCTATGCTTATGTTGCAACGAATCTTCCGTTTGGTCCTCTACATATTACACCACATGCTGCTTCTCCTAGATTTCATCTTGATGCCCCATCGACATTTAGTTTGAAGTTATCATTGCTTGGTCTCTCCCATCTTATCATTTCCTGGTTCTTCTTAGTCCTTTGTTCACTGCTAACAGCTAGTCCCTTTGTTGCCTCCTGCAAAGAATTAAAACAAGAAATACTAAGTTACATATTTGGTGGGCTGCCTTCGAAAGTTACCTCATTCATTGCTTTCCACACTGTCCAGAAAAGATTTGCCCATGTCTCTTCGCTGTTGCTATTGGTTTGCTTCTCTTGTAATCTTTTGAACCACCACTCTTTCATATTTGGTTGAGACTCAATGCAATTCAATCTTCCTCCTGTAGTTGCAAATCAAGGTTGTCAGTATCGGCTGATCCTTGACGATCTAAAGAAACAAAAAAAAATAAAAAAATAAAAAATCCATGCTTCCATCTTTCTTCGTCTTCTTCTCTTCCTCACGCAACTTAAGACCCTCTCTCGACTCCATCCCTCCCATCCTCTCTCTGACTCCCTATTTCTCTCTCAAGCTCTCTCTCCCCTCTCTTCTTCCCTCTCCATCTCTATCTCTCACCCTCCCTCAGGCAGACCTTCTTACTCATCGATGTTGCCGAAGCATGGAAGCAGCTGCATCCTTCTCTTACAATCACACGACTCCATCCATTTCCTCCTTCCTCCCCTTCTCTCTCTTTCTCTCATATGGGTCTCACCCTCCTTCTCCATCTCTCTCTCTCTCTCATTATTTCTCAAGTTTTTTTTTCTTTTTTTTTAATCACTTTGTAGGCTAGCCTGCAAAGCTAGACTCAATTTTGCATGCAATGTTTGCCTACAAAGTCATTATTAAAGCTAAGGATCTGCTTGCAAAGTCAAGGTAAGGTTTACATTTTTAAAAGAACTGGCTAAAAAATGGGCGGTCCAAACTTGTAGAAGTGTCTAAGTATAAGCGTGGTGAATACCATACCACAAGATGCTAAAAAACAGTCTCAAACTGAGTCTAAATCTTCCGAGTTAGAATCTGAAAAAATAGATGAAATAATAGGAAGGAAAAAAAAATGAAAGAAACTTTAGGTCTAGAACTATTTGGTGACTTTGGACAACGAGAAGAAGATTTTCCGTATGATCCAGGTTCTGAAAACATATTTACAAATGAAGAAGATACACCCTCGACTAGTAAATCAGCTAGTAGAGAATTTGAGCCAAGTCCTTATTTTAGAACAGACAATCTGAACAAACAAACTGTTGCTCAGAATGGCACATATCTTGATCTATTGAATATCCCATTCAAAAATCAAACTGAAAGATGAAACTTGAAAGAAGCAAGAAAGCTACAAAATACAAGAGAGAACTTGAAGACACTTAGACACTTCTACAAGAAAGAAAGAATACAATGGAAAATTGTAAGATCCTGGAATTTTAAGGCATTTTAATTAAGAATAAATAAAGATTAAAGAATTTAATTGGATTAATTGGACCAAAATTTTTACAAGAAATAAATGGGTTGGTTTGTTTGGGTTAATAAATTTGAGTTTGGATCGAATGGATCGGTTCATTTCAAGTGAACCAAACCGGGTTGCTTGTTAAGAAAATTTTATATATATGTTTGATTTGTTTGGACGAACCATTTAGTTCGTCGAGAGTTAGAGAAAAGGGAGAAAACGCGTGGAGAAGAAGAAGGAGAAGAAGGGAAGAAGAAGAGAAAGAGCTTTGGGGCGTTGGATTTGCGATCTCCATGTAAGTATCACTCTTTCTACTTGTTGTTTGCACAGAATCGTAGTTTAATCGAGAGATATACTCCCATTTGGTTTCATGAGATTTGATGATTTTGTTGTTTGATTTGTGTGAAACAAGTTGTAAATGGTGGGATTGTGATTCTTGGGTGTTCTTGATGATTTTCGAGCTTTAAGTTGCAGTAAATTCGAGCTTTAGAGTAAAATTTCAGATTTTGGGTATTTTGAGGTTACTTGAAGAACTACCGTAGATTTGTCATGTTTTATGAGTTAAATTGTTCTAGAATTATGTAAAAAGTATTCCCTAATGTTTATGAAGCTATTCTCAAAGTTTTAGAGTCATTGGATTAAGTTTTGGTAGTGAAAAGTGAGAGAAAACCCCAAAAAATCGCGACTGTTCGTAACCTATAGAACTCTGATTTTTGGCCTGGCACCTGAAGCGTCGCTCGAGCGCCCTATCAAGTGCTCAGCCAATTTTAACACCTAAAACCAAGCGCCCGAGGTGCCGCTCGAGCGTCTGTTCAAGCGCCCAGTCTGAGTTTCTGAACCTGAGAGTTGAATTTGGCCGCCTGAAGCAGGCTTGAGCGACTGTTCGAGCGCCCAAGGCAGTAAAACCTAGTTTTTCTCAAATTTCAGGTGTTTTCCACTATAGAATTATTTTTAACCAAATCCAAGTTATGTTTAAGTATGTTTTAGGTATTTAGGAAGTGTTGGCACAGGAAGTTCATTAAAATTCCATTTTATAAAGATTTTGTGCATGTTTTACTAAAGTGGGATTTTGACACACTATTGGTTCCAAACCGGTGTAAATTGAGTTTATCTTGAATCCACCACTTGGAAAATCTTCCTGAGACTTTTTCTAAGGTGTTTCCAGAGATCAATTGCAGATGTGGCTTATACCAATTATTTGGCCACCTTTACCCCCAAACAGGCTTAGTTATGGTCAAAGAGTGGACTTTATGGTCTCACCCTAACTCACAATGATTCCAAAGACATTTACTCATGTGATCCTCATTCTTGTTCATGTTTTAGGTATAAAAATCTTCGTGAACATCATTCCAGACAGATTTAATAAGATAGTGATGTTGGACTCTATTTGGTGTTGATTGGGATTTGATTTCTGGTTTTGTTTTCCTCCATGTACTTGGAGAGATGGATTAAGATGCCCATGTACTTGGGTAGTCACTTGGGATGATATGCTGATACCTCCTGCTAATTTTAATTCTTTGTTCGCACGTGTCTTCCACCGTGTACTCGGTGAGGCCTTATCGTGTACTCAAAAGGCTGCGGTTATCACTCTTTGGCATAGTGATCATGGTTATTACCATAGTTAAAGGATATTTTTCTTCATGAGTTGTGCTATGATTGGTTGAATTATGATTTATATGCAGATTTGATTTACATGCTGAATTCTTCTAGTTATCTTGTATCTGTTGATGTGCTATAGTGGGATTATTCGGTTTATTTGCATTGTTGTTTCTGACGCATATTTTAATCAGAATCATAATTTTGGAACTGTCAAAATGTTTATGAGTATGCATGTGCTACTTACTGGGATATTCGTATCTCAGACCGTTTTGTTTTGTTTTGTTTCAGATTTTGGAAAGGTCGATATTCAGAGGTTAAGAGTTGGGATCAGGTGAGTTCAGATTAGAGCTTAATAACTTAGTTTGAGTTGGGTTTTAGTTGACTCTGATCATATAATTAATTGGTTATTTTGTTTCCTTTACTCTGATTCTAAGATTCTGGGTGGATAAGTGACCCTTCGATGATGGGTTACGGTTTAATCCGTGTAACTCGGATCCGGGGATGTTACAAAAACTATGCCTCGGCCCTTCTTCTTCTCCTTGTTTTATAGTAACAAAAGGTGATGAGGTGTCCCATGTGTTTCATACTCTTGTTGACTCATTATTGCTTTTTTCTTCATTATTGTACTTTTCTTAGCTGGATTCAATTATGTAAGTCTCTTTACATGTGTTTCATGCCAAAGACTGACATCATTGCTTGTGTCATTATTTTGAGTGGAAGATGACATCATTGCTTGTGTCATTCTTGAGTGGGGTCCACCATGCTTCATGCTTAATCCTCTGTTTGATTAATGAGTTTAGCTAACTCAATCCATCGAAATCTAATGATGCAGGGCTAGCTGAAGTTGCTTCCATCCTTGCATGTTCCATTTCATCTGGAAATTTTGAAAGCTCTATAGGTAATTGCAGTCCATTTCTATTATTTATCTTCTTTAACAATTCGATAGCTTCTTGTGTTTGCTCCTCTATGTTAGGATCAATATTTTATATTGGCTTAATTCCGTGCAAAAAAGTAAGTGTTCAAGGTGTTCAAAGTGTTTGGGATAGGTTATAGGAGTCTTGGTTCAAACGCCGTCTTAGTCGAAGTCAAATTGAAAAAGTTATGATGATCGTTAGATAGACGTTTGAAGCAACGTTCGACCGTTCAAGTTCTGCAGACAAAACAGAGAGTTGCATTCGATAACATTTGATGTGGCATTCGACCATTCAAGTCCTGTAGACAAAACAGAGAGTTGCGTTTGACAACGTTCGATGTGGCGTTCGACCGTTCAAGTTCTGCAAACAAACCCGAGAGTTGCGTTCGCCAACGTTTGATGTGTCGTTCGAACATTCATGGTCTGCAGAGAAACCCAAGAGTTGCGTTCGATAACGTGTGCCTCACCATTCGACCATTCATGATATTTTAACTCAACGTGAGGCAGTCGTTCGAACGAGAAGAGGAGAAGTAAATTTAGGTATTGAACGTTAGAGACACGTTCGATGAACGTTCGAATGTTCATTACGGAAATTCAGTTATAAAATTCCGAATCTTTTTGATTTGTTTCCTACTTCTTCTAGATCTTCTCTTAACCTATATAAGCATCGTTTAGGGTTTCTCCTAAAGAACCTAAGTCATTTTTGGAGCCCTAAAACATGTGTGAAAAGGGGAAACCTTTCTCCCTGAGCCATCAAAACCTTTCTTTCTTTTCTTTCTTTTCTTACCTTGGAGTTCCGGGTTCAAGAGATTGTTTGTGGGAGTTCCTGCGGTGGCTAAGCGAGTACGTTTGGCTTCTCACTAAGAAGATATTTAGAGTTCTGGATCGTTGCAAGGCTGCAAATCTAAAGAGTTCTTCAGATACTTACATTGTGAATCAAAGTCTGTGTTGAGTCGTCTGAATCACTGTCTGTAAGTCTTCTTCTTATAGTGAATATTTTGAGGTGGCATCTGATCGTCCGGAGGGTTTTTCTCTTTGAGAGTTCTCTTAGAGTTTTCCCTTCATCACCGAAATTGCTTGTCTCGTCTCTTTATTTTATTTGCAATTTTGTGTGATTGGTTGCTATTTGTTAAAGACTTCTGCATGCCTATTAATTAAGGACTTGTCTTTAATTAGTAGAATTTTTATTCCTCAATCGTTTACACCTATTCACCCCTCTCTAGGTGTTGTTAGAGTCTAAACCGTGTTTTTCACTCTGTTCTAGGATAATCCACCTCTTCATCAGTGACAAACACTTGGCATCCATTTGTCATTATAAAGGGCAATCTTGTTGATCCCAATATCATTGATGTGGTTTCTGATAGATTCAGCAGGCTTTCGCAGAAATATTCTGTCAGATCAAGACTATTTATGACTAAAATAGCCTTGATTTCTGATTCTCCGATAAATTCATCTTCTTGAGTTTTTCTCAAGTACCAGATTTGATATGGATAGTAAAAAATTTCTCTTCCTCTCCATGCTACTAAACTGGCTATCCAGAATGTGTAATGCTAATTATGATTTGTTTTGTTCATAATTGAAATCAGCATCGTTTTGATAAACTGTGAAAAATCTTTTAGTTTTTCAAAATTCCATAATTCAAAGATGATTTTATTAACCAATCCTCATTCCCAATCTTGCTCAAAATAAGTTTCATAATTTATGAAATTTTTTAATTTGGGAATTTTATCAAAAAAGTTTACTCTAGAAAAACTTTGCAATAAGCACTTTTAATTTCAATTTTGTGGTCCTCAATTTTAGAAAGAATCTTTTTTTTCAAAAACTTCTTGAGTTCTTCTGATTTTTCAAATTTTGGTTCAAATTCATCTGTTTTCAAAATATCAGTAAGTTGCAAGAAATTGCTTATTTGGTTGAAAGAATATTTTTCATCCCAATTCATTTGATTAATGATATTGAGACATAATTCTTTCATTGTTTCAAACTTTTTTGTTTGATTAAAAATCTGGATGGCAAGCTTCATCATAAGCTGCCTGAACTTTGCACGATGGTTCTCACCCAGCAAATAAGCTTTCCAAACCATTTAATTATGTGTATATTTCTCTAAATAGACCTGGGTTGTAAAAATCCTTGATTTTATTTTCAGATTTTTTTTTTTATTTTCGAAACTATTTTCTTCTTTTGTTGAGGTAAGAGGTAGGGATGGTTAAAAACCAAAAACAGGTTTTCTAGCTTCTTCCCATGTACTGTATTCTTTAAAACAAATACTAGAATACCCATTGATATGGGCATGACACTGATGCAAAGTTGTGTATATGCCGTGTTTTCTCCCAACTAACACTTCATAATATCTAATCGGCTCATTTCCCTTATTGGTAATGTGAACTGAAGATTTCTCATACATAGGCCTTTTGCCTTTGTCCATTATCCACTTGTTTAGTGGTCCTGCAGAAAAGAATAAATACTTGATTAGTTTTTCTTTCCCAAGCTTCTCTGCTTAGAAAAGCTACAAGAAAATTGTTAGTTCCTTTCACATGTTCTACTTCAAAAGAATATTGAGTAATAAAATTATACCATTTTAATCTTCTACCATCAAGAGGGTTTCTCTTGTTGGTCAAGAAGCCTTTTATAGCTTGATTATCAGTTCTCAATAAGAAATATTCAGGAGCAATAAAAATATGGAACCTTTTGATTGCTAACTTGATTGCAAGCAATTCTTTTTCATAAATAATATAATTCAGTTCATTTGGTTTAAAATTTCTTGAATTATATCCACAAATTAATTCTTCTTTTTGAAGACTTTTGGGTAATAGGCTTTTTCTAGCCTTGATTCTGATATGAGTTGTTGAATCTTTTTGATCATACTATTGCCAAACTTCTCTGGGAATAGCTTTCAAAACACATCCCCAGTATTCATCTAAAGCATCGGTTTCTAGGATTAATTTATCTCCTTGTTTAGGAAAATATACTTCTGGGATTTTCAAATGTTCTGTTTAGTTAGTTTAATTAATTGTTTATCTTGTATAGTCCAAACAAATTTTTTATCTTTCTTTAATTTTTCTATTAGAGGCTTCTCTGTTTGAGAAAGATTTTTTTTATAAAATTTCTGCTATAGTTTAATAATCCTAATAACTGTTGAAGTTGTTTCTTCTCAGTTAATTCTTTAGGGAATTCTTTGATGTTTACTATAATATGTTCTTGTAGTTTTATTCCTTTTTGGTTTAAAACTACTCCAAGAAATTGAATAGAATCTTTTTCTACTTCTATTTTCTTGGGTGATAAAATAATTCCATGTTTTTGAAATTTTTCACAAAGTAATTTTAAATGTTTTTTATGTGTTTCTAAGTTTTTTGAAAACACAAGAATATCATCAATATACACAACACAAAATTCCTTAAGGTCTTTAAAGATTTGATCCATCCATCTTTAGAAGATCGGAGGTGCTATGTTTTAATCCAAAGGGCATTACTGTCCACTGATAATGTCCCCTAGGTGGACTAAAAGCAATCAATGATTTTGACTCTTTTGTCAACTTTAATTGCCAATATCCAGACTTACAATTAAATTTGCTGAATATTGTAGATCCCTTAATTTGATTAATTAAGACATCTTTTCTTGGGATAAAATATCCGTCAAACTCTAATTGTTCATTTAGGCGTTTATAGTTGATTAACATTCTCGCCTTTTCTCTTTTAATCACTAAATGATTTCTTACCATAAAGGCTAGACTAGAATGAGGACCTGTGGTTTCTTCAATTAATTGTTTTTCTAACAATTCTTTTAATTGAATATCAAATTCATCTATATCTTGTTTAGTATAGATCATTGGTTTGACTACGGGTGGCAATCGGTCGAATACGGTATGAATCTACCATGATCCGAAAAAAATTTACTGATATCGGAATTCGATCCGATATCTGACGGATCTTTAATACCTAAATCTGAATTCAAAACTCAATGAATATCTGAAATCCGAATTCGATTCAAAATCCGAATTTGAAACTCAATGTAACTAGTTTGAATTGTTAATAATAACCAATCTAAATAAACCAGTATGCTATAAATTTCGGTGCTGTTATGAAATATCACCACCTTCAGAACCCGGAAAAGTAATGATACTCAAGAAAAAGAAAGCTCTTGACCAAAGAAAGAAAAATAATACTCCATCAATCTGATCCCCAATTTCAACTCATTGACAAGCATTAGGGCAAAAGATCCAAATAACCATAAGCAATTGCATTAAAAAACCTCAACTCGAGATACCATTCAAAATCAATATCACCATTATAGTGGAAAAACCACACCCCCAAAAGGAAAAAAAAAGGGAAAAGAAAAAGAATAGGGTGAAAGAGAAACCGTGGATAACGAAGACATGATTTGCTACTGTTTCTCCTATAGACTTTTGGGCATATAATTAAGCCTAATACGCCAACAAATAAAAGCTGAACTGACCAATCGTGCCAACAGCAACGAACTATGAACTAGTCACGAAAAGGATCGGATCCTCTCCACCAAATCGATCAGATCTGGTGAGGATGAGATCTTTGGAAGAGAATCAAAGGACGAGCCGACGAGTAAGAGAGTCGGTTGTTCACTCAAACTGTGGCTACCACCGGAATCAACGGGCGATGTGGGCAGGAGGAGAGAGACTTACGACTTATAGAGAGCTAATGGCAATTGTAGTGGTGTTGAGGAAGATGGTGATGACGTCGTCGGCAATAGCGTTCAACGCCGGTGGTGACAGTGGCGTTCGTACTTCGTAGTCGACAAATGAAGAAACCCCCAATATCGCAGAGTTGGCAGAGAGAGAAGAGAGTTAGGGCAAAATGGCAAATCGATTTTTGGTTAGGAAAAGAGGGCTAGGACAAATCGGTTTTTGGTTTTAGCTTATAGTTGAACCATGCTTTAAGTTGTGATGATTTAACCATGGTTTAATTTCTGGTCTGGGCTAAGTTTATTTATACTATTAAGTATGTTTTTGGTTCGGATCGGATACATGTATATCCGAATTTGAATCCAAATTTTTTCAGATCCAAAATTTTGGATCCGTATTCGAACCACGGATCTAAATCCTATATTCGAATTCGGCAATTTCGGATCAGACTCGGATATATATCCGACCCATTGCCAGCCCTAGGTTTGACTCTAATAATAACATTAGAATTTCTTAATTTTAAATTACAGTATCGAGGACTTGGATTCCATAATTTCAATGGATCATCACTAAAGTTTTCCTCTAAAACTTTATAAATCCAATGGGTTGAGTCCAATGTAAAAATTGGTGTCATCTCACCACGCTTTATTGGCGCAAAATTTTTGTCACATTTAGAAAAATGTTGTTTCAACAATTGCATATGAATTAACTCATTGTTCAGAGTTAAAGCTATTTATTCTGAATATAAATGCAAAGGGAGATATTTATCAAGAAAATTATTTCCTAATAAGAAATCACCATGCATTCTTGGAAAGCATAAAACTTTTGGAATCACAAATTTTTTATTGTTTAACCAAATAGCTATATTTTTGCTTTGAATTCAATAACTATTCCATTATTGTCAATTCGTTTGACCATAATGGGGTGTTTCATAAGCATCCATTTTTCTGCTGGAATTGCATTCCATCTACAGGAACAAATTGTTGCACTCGTATCTATTAGAACACTTAGACTATAGGGTTTATAGCTTGCAAAGTTAAACATACCTAAAACATATGTATACTTTTTCTTACCTTGGCTAGGACCAAAAATGATTTCTTCATTTTTTGTTTGAAAATGATAAATATGGGCAGAATTACTTTCTTCTTGCTGCATATTCCCTTTTAAAAAGTTTGTTCTTGGCCTTATTGGTATTTGAACATTTTTTACAGCAATTTCTGGTCAAGGATTACTGCTTTCTCCTTTTTCAAAAGTGGTTTTAGGGTTACTAAAACTTTTTCTTAAAAAATTTTTCCATTCATCATTTTGATTAGAAAAATCTTTTGCCAAACAGTTCTTGGTTGTCTTTTATCTTTGACATACAAATTTTTTCCTGACACTTGTATTTCAAACACATCAGTTTTATCTTTTTCAGGTTTTTTCGTAAATTCTGATAATAACCATTGTTTTGGTATTTCTAAATCAGTCAATTTAATTAATCTTGGTTGGATTTCTATATCAAATGGTCTGGGTTCAAATATTTCTACAAATGTTTTGTCTAAACTTTTTGTAGAAGTTTCTGTGAATCTTGTTAATTCATGGATTGATTCCCATTGAATTGCTAAATCATGTAAATCTGATTTCATATCAACTCCACATGTCTTTATTTTAATCTTAATTGTATCTTCCAAATTGGGATCATTTATTGAAATGAAATAATTTGGTCTAACCTTAAACCAAGAATTCCAATGACTAGGTTTGACTGAACTCCTTCAATTAAAGCTTTTATTTGGTCTCTAAATCTTTCATGACCAATATTGGAGTATCTATTCTTTGTCTAAATAAGGCATTAATTCGAATTTGAATTAATCCTATGTGAATGTATCTGATTTCTGGATATTTCATTTTCCATCTGACAATTTTTTTGTTTGTGAAATAGAGGGATATCCACTTTTTTTTTAGAAGATAATTTAGTGGTTGTATTACCACCAAATTGTTCAAAAACTCTTGCTGAGAAAAAGTTGAACTTTGAAATTTTATAAATTTCATTTTTCTTGATTTCTTGTCTTTTTGACAATTCCTCTAGTTGTTAATCTGTAAAGGAAATCTCTTCTCCTATTACATCTCCTTATCTTAAAGTAGTCATTTCTTCTACTGTAATTTCTTGTACATCATTCATAAAAATATATTCTTGTTCTGATTCTATTGATTCATCATCGGAAGATATTTCATAAATGATGTCTTCTACATTAGTTATTTCTTCACCATATAAAATTTCAAGATCTTGTTCTTCAAGCATTTTAATCATTTTTTGTGCACTTTTTCCTTTTCTAGGACATTGCGATGCAATGTGTCCTATTTCATTACAAATGTAACATCTACACAGATTTTTTCTTATTAGAAAATTTTCTTTTCTTGGAAAATTGCATTTTTTTTTCCATGGCTTCCATTTGAATTTTTTCTTTTTATGTAATTTCCTTGTTTTAGGAATATTAAAACCTATTTTCCAATTTTCTTTTAGAATTCTATCACAACATTGTTGATCATATTTTGATTGGCTAATATAGTTTTTACCTGTTTTTTAGCCTTAACCTCTATACATCTATCAGATATTAGTCTTAGAACAAAGTTTATTCTAAAACCTAGATTATCCAATTTACCTAATTTTTGTAAATGTTTTGGATATTTTTTAATACTTAATTCATCCCATGGATTATGAAGTTTGTGAAAGAATTGTTCAAGCCAATATGTATTTGCAGGTTGATCTAACATGAAATAATATTTTTTTAAATAGCTTGACATATTCTTCAAATTGGCATATATATTACATAATTCTATTTTTCTTAATATATGATGTAAAACCCCGAATTTTCACCTAATAAATAAATAAATAATAAATAAAAGGAAATATGAGTTTAAGTTCTAGCTAAAATAAAAAGTGAAGATTTAGAGGATAAGTAATTTAAATAACTAGTAAGTTGTAAATAAATAAGGAACTTTAAAGAAAACAAGGCTAAAAGGGTAAAAGGGTATTTCGGTAATTTTTAGAAAAGGGTAATTAATAAATAAATCATTAAATAATAACTAGGATTAGAAAATAGAAGAAAATAATTTATTTAGACAAGTTAGGAATTAAAAGGAATTAATAAAAGCCCAAATGAGGAAAAACAGTAATGAGGAGATTTGAAGCCTTAATTGGGAGAAAAGTAACTTAATTTGGGTTTTAGGTGATATTAGGGTTTAAGTAACTATTATGCACGAAAATAGGATGTAAGTAGGAATTTAGATGATAAGAGATTTAATTAGTATTGTTTTAGTAGAAAAATAGAAGGTGGAGAAAAAGTAGGAATTAATTAGGAGTTAGACTTTAATTCGACCTTGGTTGGGTTAGCCCAATTAAAGGAGCCTATTAGGGTTGGTTTAGGATTTCTAAAGCCAAGTATAAATAGGAGAGTAAGGTGAGACAAGAGAGAATTTTCGTGGGTTTTATAATGAGAGAAAAGAGGGAGAGAAAGGAAGAAGAAGGTTGCTGGAGATGTCCGACCAGTCTCCATCAAATCACGATCGGGGAAAATCCGTACGGTGGATCGACTTTAAATTTGGAGATTTTGATCTTCACTGATAGAAATACAATGTGAACGGTAGAGATTTGAATTAGAGAACTCTAGGTTGGTGCGTTTGGGAGTAGAAGTTGGGTCCAGAATTAGAAACTTTAATGGAAGAAGGATTTTTAGCGTATAAGGCAAGTAGTAACCCTTGAAAATTGGAGGACCTACATAATTTCGTTTTCTGTGATTTAATATGGTTTGAATGGATTAATCGGAACTGGATTTACATGGAATCAAATGGTTTATATTTTAGAGTTTTGTGTTCTTGAAGGATTTGCTAAAGTAAAGAAGAAATCTTGGTTTGATCATGTAAATATTCATGGGATGATATTTAATTGATGCAAATTAATCTATAGTGTTGTAGGAATGATTTAGAATGTTAGGGAATTATTTTAGACTAATTAAACCCAAAAGCTAAGCACAAAAAAATCAAAACTTGAAGAAATATGAAAAGTATTGAATAATCATAGGTATGATCATGTGGATAGTAATAGGTTGGAAATATATGATGCAAACTAATCTAGAGGGCTTTAGGTATGATTTAGAATGTTAGTAGATTAATTTAGATCAATGAAACCCAAATCAAAAGTATAAAAATCCGAAATTGGAAAATCTGAAAATTTATAGCAGAAATTTGCATGAGCGCCTAGGACCGCCCATGACCGCCTAGACAGCAGAGGTAGGCGCTCTATGCAGTACATTCAGATTTAGGGGATTTTTGTAATCCAAATAAATTTTTAATAATTTTTCTAGTATCTTAACTATTCTAACATCTTTATAAATGCCTAATTGAGGTATGGAAATTATAAAAATTAAATTTGATAAACAACCAAATAATTAGAGTTTTAATGGTAGGATAATGTATGTAAAGGACTAAATGATGGGAATAATGATAGGGCAAATACTAACTGGTAATTATGAATTAAAATCATCTTCTAAACTATATTTTAGGTCTGTAGAATATGCTGGGAATTATAAATACAGAAAATTGAAGTAGATACTATCTTAGGTATTAATATGGGAACTTGGATTATATAATAAGGGGATTTATAAGGAAAACTTTAAGCAAGACTTGAAATACTTTGGTTTGTGCTTTAAATATGAATATTGATTTTCTGAAAATTACATTAATTCTTATTTCAATGGAACTTATGTTCAGGAGTTTTAGTTTGGACTGTGGATTAAATGCCATGATGGCAATAAGAGATTTGTACCATCTGCGGATGATATATGAGACCACCTGCGAGTGAGATGTGTAACTTTTGCGGGTGAGATAAGACCTCCTGTAGGGGAGATGTGATCCTGATTGGATTGCATCCCACATGGGAGATATGTGACCACCTGTGGGTGAGATGAGACCTCCTGTCGAGGGAGATGTGATCCTGATTGGATTGCATCCCACGGGGAAGATATGTAACCACCTGCGGGTGAGATGAGACCTCTTGTTGGGGAAGATGTAATCCTGACTGGATTGCATCCCACAGGGGAGATATGTGACCTCCTGCGGGAGAGATGTGACCTCTTGTGGGGGAGATGTGTGTGTTACCACCTGCGGGTGAGATGTGTTAGGTCCTGCGGGAGGAACCTCATGTAGGGGAGATGTGAATACTACGTGTTTGCATCCTACATGGGAGAATGTTACTATCGGATTTGTGAGATGGACCATTAATTATGAATACATGTTTTATCGCTAATATTTCGTTTTATCTATCGATAATATCTTTTTCCTGGTATTTACGTATGATTGCATATCCTATTGCTTTATTTGGAATTGGCCATATTGATTTGAATTCATCGCCTTATCGTTGATTAATCGTATACCTCATGATGTAAATCTCACTCCGTTTTCCCTTATTTTTCAGGTTTGCTTGGAGAGATTGCGAAGATGGGGTTTTAATTTGATGGGTAGAATTGTAATTGATATTAATGTCACATGTTGATTAAATAAATGTTACTGTAAACTGAATTGATTAAATTGAATAAAGAATTAATTTATTTCCCACCAGAACTCTGATGTAATTAATTAGTTTTAAAAATTATTGTGAATCTTAGTGTGTATCTGACCCCAGCTTCGTGGTAACACCTCGGGTTTGGTTGTTGAACCGGACTTGGGTTGTTACAGTAGCGAACCGGGTTCGGGTTGGGTGCCGGTTTGCACTGACCCGGGTTCGGGGCATTACATATAATTAGCATCTTGTTGCAAGAGTGGTTCTCCTACATATCCACACATATTTTCTTTGATGATTTTTACAAATTCACTTAAAATATCTTCAAAATTTATAAGTGAATTTAATAAAATCTTTTTCTGCTCTTTTCCTTCATTTGTTTTTCCCCACTGTTTTAACCACTGCAAAATGTCTCCTTGAAGTGTTGCAACAATATAATCTAAAAATTTTTCTTTAGTCCAATGATTTTTATAGTTGGTAATTAGAATGGACAAAGATTGTGCCTACTTATCTATTACATTTTCATGATCTTTGAATGGGATATTCGACAGATCAAGATACGTGCCATTTTGAGCAACAGTTTGTTTGTTCAGATCGTCTCTTCTAAAATAAGAAGTATTGGTTCAAATTCTCTACTAGCTGATTTACTAATTGAGGGTTTATCTTCTTCATTTGTAAATATGTTTTTAGAACCTGGATCATACAGAAAATCTTTTTCTTATTGTCCAAAGTCACCAAATAGTTCTGGATCTAAAGCTTCTTTCATTTTTCTTTTCATTCCTATTATTTCATCTGTTTTTTTTATTCTGACTCAGAAGATTCAGACTTAGTTTGAGACTATTTTTGAGCATCTGGTGGTGTGGTATTCACCACGCTTATACTTTCATTTTCAGATTGATCAGATTGTTTATTTGATTCATCTTCTAAAAATGTCATTAACTCATATTTAAAATGAGTTAATAGAGCTTCATTATCTAAATACAGGCTTTGTATTTGAGACATAAGATGATTTCTAGCAGAAACGTCTAATGATAGATCCTGGTACAATTGTTTCCAGTAGTCAAGAATTTCAACAAGATTGTCAAATTCTAGTTTATTATGCTCAATTTTTGTTGATTCTATAGTACAAATGTCATTTGTGCTATAGAAAAGTCTTGGGATTGAATGATCTCCTGGCTAACTCATCCCATTCTCTAATAATTTGAAATTTTGAAAATTTTCTATTTTCTTAGAAATATTTTCCTGTTGATTTTTTTCTCTCATTTTTTAAATCAATATTTGCGATTTTTTTACATTACAGTCTATATTATCTATTTTAAATTCTATATGATCTAACCTAGATTCTAGATAATTCTGATTCACATGTTGATTTTTTTCAACTTTTTTGAACCAGTAATAAACCATATCTAAAATACTATTTATACTAGCACTAATATTACTAAGAATAGAGTCTGATCTTGTAACACCCCGAATCCGAGTTACGTAGAAAACCCATAACTCGTTTCCAGAGGTTATTATGTAACGCAGGACCGCAATATCAGAGTGAAGGAACAACATGAGTATAACAATATCTATATAACAGAGTGCGCAAAAATAATCCCGAACTGAAATAAACTCACATGACCAAGTAATCTACCCGCAAGTATCGGCTCTCCAAGCGTATCTGAAATCAAAACAAAAACAAACAGAATGAGATACGAATATCTCAGCGAGTAGCATATGCATGCAAAAATACATTTCTACTTAGTTGTAAAACATGATTCGAATAATTTCACAAGCAATGATGGCAATAACTCGATTAATCCGACTAAACCCACAATAATTCATTAAATAAATCATATAGCTAATGAAAACCAATTTGTAATTAAATATAAGTAGGGTTGTCAATAAATCCGAATAATCACGAAATCCAATCTCATTATAACCACGTCTTGAGAAATCAGAATTTCCACAACAATCCAATAATATGTCTCATGCTAAATAAAACAAAACCCAACATTTGGTCAATGTTATTGTCAGCACCTCATTTTTGCACCCCCAGAATTGCTGAAAATGAAAACCTTAGCTGAAAGGTCAAACCCTGAGGGGGCAAAAGTTGACTTTTAATCAAGTGATAATTGACCACCTTGCTTCATCCCAGTGGATAGAGAATCCTGACACAGTTCCAACACAACTGAGTTTGCTGGAATCGGAGCCCGGATGGAGAAGATATGAGCAAAACAGTCCCAGGGGCAAAGTTAAAATATCTCAATTGAACTAATTAAGATAAATGGGAAATAATAAAAATTGGGGAAGGCTAATTCGTCCGAGTGAGTGGCCGAGTTGCCTCAGCAGTCAACTCAACCAAAAAAGGGAAGAGAAAAATTCGCAACTGCATATTGTGTACGGTTGATTTTTTCGGCCACCGTTCGCGCGAGCCAATCAGAGCAAGCGGCGCGCGAAAAGTAACCGTACTGAACCGTACTTACAATACGGTTGCATGGCGCATCAGACTGCGCTTGACCAATTTGTCCCCTCATCATTGCTGAAAAGACAGGGACAAAACCGTACATACCCTACGGTTTTGACCAAAACCGCACGGTATGTGCAGTTATTGTTCATTTTCGGCAAAACCGCACTGAGTATGCGGTTTTGTTTCTGTGTTCTATAAATAGGCAAATCCGAACACTTTCCAGGGGTTGGCGATTCTTTGCTCATTTTCCACTGCTTCTCCCCTTCATCCCTGGTACGAAACCCCCACACTTGCCTCTCCTTGCCTCAAAAGCTACACAAACTCCCTTCAAATTCTATCTTACCCCTCCACCCTTCATCTATCCCTGATCTAAAGACTTGAAGGAGGGGAAACTTGCTGTTGGTGCTTGGAGGTGATGCTCCAGCGGTGTTCAAGCTTCAAGGAAGTGTGAGCACACCACTCAAAGGTCATTTTGACCCTAAGGTAATGTCTCCTACAATATTTTGTCCAACATAAATCAAAATAGGTTGATTTCAAGCATGATTAGGGTGTTACCCCTCTTTGGCATGTTTTCTTTTCCTCTTTAGCATGATAATCTCCCTTTCCTTTACCTATGTCCATCATTTTGGCATGAGAATACTCCTGTGGTAAGGGGAGCATGTTTTTGGTTTCAAGGAAGGGATTATCCCCACTTCAAACATGGTTTAATGATCTCTTAGTATGTTATTCTGTCATGGCACTATTTCATTCGAATGGGGGGTATGTTCCCCTTGTGTGATGATCTATTGTACCCCCAGGTAAAGCCCCCTCCTATCCTTTCTTTCGTTGATCCATTGCATCTTTTTTTTTTCTTTATGTGATACACTGTTTTTATTGTCTCTTGATTCATGGAATGTGCATGTTTATGCTAGGCTATTCCCCACACCAATATTGCATGCACTCCTTTTTCCTTGCTATTATTCGGCCACTGTTATGAGCACTAAGCACCCCTCCTAGCATGAGCAAATCCCAACAACAGTGGCTGCTTCCCCCAATCTATAGCATGTTTTATTTTCTATTATGTGTTTGCATGATGTGTCTCTTTGCTTGACCACTTTGTAGGCACATGAGTCCCACCACCTTAGAAATCTGTTAAGTTACTTCTTGCCTATGTTAGCCTCTCTCTAGCATGAATGTGAACCCCAAATACCTCAGTCCTTATGTATAGTGCATAGGAAAGCATGTAGGTACATATCATAACATGAAGTATGTTCCAAGCGACTGTTTCATGTGATTTTTCATGGGGGTGATGCTTGCCGTTTTGCATGGATTGAGAGGCCAAAACAGAGACTACTTGGTCCCTGTTTAGTTGCTGTACTTGGCTCCAGTGGGAGAAGGCAGCCTCCCATGCCTTCCCCCCCCCCCCCCCCCCCCCCCCCACTTTCCTTGATTGCAAAAGCCCCAAAAGAGACCAAAGGAGGGGTGTTCCCCTCTCTGAACCACCGTGGGCCCACCCAGGGGCCCACATGACTGCTGGAACACACTGGAGAGAAGCCGAGCTGAATCCTGAGGCCATTTTGGCATTTCCTGGAATTTCGGGCCCAAACTGCATACACAGAGCGGTTCGGGCGAAACCGCACTTGATCCGCGGTTCCAGAATCCCTTGAAAATCCATTTCTGGGACCCGGTTGGACTCAATCCGACCCGAATGCACATGACCCAACCTATAGGGTTTTTAGGGTCAACCCAAATCCATTTTGAGACTGTGGGCCCGGATGGGCCCACCTTGGCTTTGTGGGCCTTCCAACGGGGCCCATATCAGACCCAGATCATCTAACTAATAAGATAAAATCAAATAAGGGGACCCACACCACTCAGGTGGTCCCCCGCTAGACCAATAAAATGTGCATGCTGGCATAGAAGCAGGGTGAGTTTAGAATTGAGTTGACTCGCAAACCAGGGAAACCAATGGGACCCGTCACTCGACGGGGCAGACCGGGGTCTACGGACTTCCCCGGACTGTAACCGAGCCCTTTCCCAGAATCTCAAGCCGCAGACCAAAATAGATATCCCTAGGGCATCCAGGTGTCTTCCTGCACCCCATTAGGCAGTGGTGACTCCCTTTTTCCGTTTTACCTCTTTAGGAGGCACGCGACCTTTTCCGTGCGCCCTCGCAATGCGCCTGTGCGACGTGCACACAGTTATGTAGTTGTTTAGATTGGTTAATCAACATGCCAGAGCGATATCCACACCTCCATGTACACAGTTCCGGCCTACTCAGGGTTTCGGATACTCTGAAATGACGGCCTACTCAGGGTTTTGGCATTGACAACTAGGCCTACTCAGGGTTTCTGGCTGCTCTACACCAATCATGGCAACACTCCATGGCCATGCCATTACACCAATAAAACAAAAGACATCACATTACTAAGCTTAAACTCTGGATCCAGGAATAGCTAAACCAAAACAGAAAACCATCGTATAAACTCAACTCTGACATCACATTAAATCAACATATTCATCATCATGTATAACACAACACAGCTCAACACAGGTCACTCCGGACCAGAACAGTACCCCATGATATCTGAGTAAATATTCCAACCCAAAGCAAATGTCTAACTAATAGAAACAAAATCCATTTACTCACACCAAGATAACTTTACAAATACCGTTCAGAACTCTAAATCAAGTAAAACCAGGTTATATAATTTCTCAATCAAGAACAAGTGTAGAACATAAGAGAAAACTAATTCATTAACCCCTAGTGTCAGGAACATTAAAATAACCTACCAATAGCCCTTCAAAATTTACTTCGGAACTCCTAAGATTTACCAATAATTCGACTTAATAATCTCCGGGTGTTTTGAACAAGTAAAAGTATTTCTAAGATCCTAAACGTGTATCTTTACCTTCAATCGTAGGGGTTTTGGGTTTTGGCTTAATGGCAACTTAGAACTTAAGCCTAGTGATGACCAGAATCGAATCACAGATCCACATTGTCATCACATCATTAGCCCAAAGTTCTAAGGTGAATGTTTTCACTTTCACTTTCCGAAGTAACGACCTCGTTGTGCCAAGCTACACACATTCGGGTTCAACTTCCTATAGGTTATGGATAGGCTGTGTAAAAAAATAAAATGTGCATAGTGCATTTGTAAAAATTGGGTGCATTCACAACGTCCCAGCCCCTTGCCACTCTTTTTCGCAGCCATGCATTATACAAACCAAGGCATAATAAGAAGCATATTTGAAGCAAATAAACATAAGTAAACAAAGCAATCCTATAGCACCTGAACATGCTCACAAAATCACCCAAATATACAAACATATGCTCATGTTATACAATCAAATAATACATCATGGAGAACATGCTGAAAATTAAAACATACTATTATTAAAATACAGCAAGAAATAAGCATGGTTTATCAAAGCAAACCCCCCTACACATGCATCTAGAAACAATCCTATAAATCAAGATTAAACATATTTCTACCCCCATGAACTTTTAAACAATAATTCAGATTTACAACATATCAAACAAGCTTAAGAACACAAAATAGCAAACAAACAAAAACATCAAAAAACATGAACAAATACACCAAAAGGCTTCCCCAGCGGAGTTGCCAGTTGTGAGACATGGAAAATAAATTTAATGACTTCCTATCATCACACGGGATTGATTAAAACAAGGAGTTGCCACCATTCTGTTTAGGTGTGAATGGACACCAAAATATCAAATCAAAATAAAAAAGATAGAAATTAGAGTAAAAATAACTCTATTTTAAAATACAAAACAAAAACAACCAAAGATGGATAAGGGGATTAGATTATGAACAGGGGAAGGTGTTAGGCACCCCTATTCATCCACACAAGGTGGTTGCCAGGTATTGTTCATGCTAGAAATAAAGAAGGCTTGCTAATGAAAATCAAATCAAAAGTAAAGAAAAAGTGATAAAAACATGTATGGTTTTTTCTATACGAATGACCCAAATAATTCTAGATCTTCCATATGAATGTGCCATCTCTAGGGTTTCATGATTGAAAATAATCATCAAAGAAAGTGACTCAAAAGCCAAAACTTGAATAAAACAACTTTAGGTTAAATCAATGAACTCTTGAAAATACACGATAAAAATTAAGGTTATTTAAACATAACCTTGAAGGAAAAGACATGAATTATTTAGGGTACAGATCTGGACCAGATCTCTCATTAGTTGAGAGATCTCAACCAGATACACCTAGATTGATGAAAAACATCAAAAAGGGAGAGTTTGGACCATAGGATCCTCTCTCCAAGGTTAAAATAATTGAGAAAAACACATCATGAAACCCTAGAGGTTACTTTAAGGCTTCTGATTTCATATCTACCATATAGATCATAATAGATCCAGAATCTTAGCCTAATATCACAAAAATCAAGAAAACAGTGATGTAGGTGCAATGGTGTGAAAAATCCCAACTGTAGGAGGAAAAGAGGGTCTCATGCTACAAACAACATGGATCCACAGGATTCCTCCAGATTTAGAATAAAACCATTAAAACATTAACAGAATAGTAAAAGCAACCACATATCACAGATTACAGCACATAGGGGCCTATCCTACGGATCCACCTATTCTCTTTTCCCCTAGCTCTCTCTTCACGTTTTACGGCTAGAGAGGAGTCTTGAGGAACTTGGAGGTAGGTTTGGGGATACAAACACAATCAATGGCCTTACTCTAAAAAAAAAGGAAAAGAATAGACTATAGGGTTTTATTCTAAGGATCCACTTGTTTCCCTTTCCCCTAGTTCTTTCTTCACGTTTTACGGCTAGAGAGGAGTCTTGAGGTACTTGGAGGCAGGTTTGGGGATACGAACATAAACTAGGCCTTATTCTACAGAAATGGGGAAAATTAGACTATTTCTGGAATTAAAAACAGAAAATAAAAGAGAAAAGAGACTTACTTGGATTGAGAAAGCAGAGAGGCAGGGGTTCCCTTCTTCACTTGGAGCTCTTCAAGCTTTAGATTCTTGGCCTTTTGCTTGAGGAGAGGCCCTCTATTTATAGGCAAATCCAGGGGCATGGTTGGTCCCAGAATGTTCCAATTGAATTTCAAAAACAGAGATAATGCAAATCCATTAAACCACAGAGGATAAACAAGAGGATTCGAATGGATAAACAAGAGGATTCGAATCTCCCAGAGAGAGATTTGATTGTAGATAAGGCGCAGAAATCGAAAAATAACGAATTCGCTCAAAAAAATCCGCAACCGTATATATAATGCAGTCATGCCTGACCGCATTGTTAATGCGGTCACGGCATGACCGTATAACAAATACGGGCACGACCAGACCATAGATAAAATGCGGTCATTGCATGTTTGACCAAATTTTGCACTTTTTTGACCTGTTTCAAATCCCAATTACATATTTTCAATTATTTTCTCATCTTGTAGTGCAATTTGGGTTGTCTACAGAACCGTGTCGGGATTATCTATCTATTGGGATAGGGTATGCCAATCAATTTGGGCTCAGGCAGAAAGTCACCTTCTGCTCCTTAAGGTTTTGACCTGTCTTTTAGGGTTTTGTTTTCTGGCTTTTTAGAGGGGTGGAAAAATGAGGTGCCTATACTACCTTATATAGCAAAGTGAGGAATTGTACGCAAATCAGTGTTTTAGGAAAGTCCCTAGGAAACTGGAGGGGTCACAGAGGTCCCACTTAAAACCCAATTTCCTGAGGCCACTTAAGTCCTATTTGAAAAAACTTCCCCAAAATACGTATTTACGTATATTCTACACTTGCTAAAGTAAGGTGGAAAAATTCCTTAGACTAATTTATGCCCCCCCTTATGTTGACTCTTATTAACAAGGATCTGTCTGGGGAAGTCCTCAGCGGAGTTGCCCAGTTGTGTGTGCGTCGATCCGCGGAATCGTACTACTGGGGTGCACGTGAATGCATGCCTCCTTTCGGGAAATTGGGATTTGGAGTCGCCACTACCTGATGGGATGCAGGCAAACAATTGGGTGCCTAGTGTTTGTCTATTAGTGATCTGCAGCATAAGATTCTAACTAAGCTCTTGGTTATGGTTCGGGGAAGTCTGTAGACACCCCTGTCCGCCCCGTCGGGTGATGGGTCCTACAGGTCATCCTGGGTCCCCTTTATTTATTTTATCTCGTTTTATTTTAGTGATCTTGGTCTGCTTGGGCGAGCCCCATTGGAAGGCCCATGGAATCCCTGGTGGACTAAGTGTAGCCCACATGTCCCTTTGGTGGGCTTTGAACTATCCCTAGAAAAGCCCTCTAGGGTTTTTGGTGTAGTTTGATTTATTTAGAATTAGAATTTAAAAGGAATTAAGGTTAGGGTTTCATGTTTATTTGGTGAGCCTGGATAGTTTGTGGGCCTATTGGGTGGGCCTCACAAGGGTTTCCCTTTATTTTAATATCTTAACCTTAGTTGGACCCTATATGGGCTATGAATGGGCTTGGGGCCCATCTCCTAGGCTTTAGGCTTGAAAGTCCAAGATTTTGTGAGTGAGGGACTTGGATCCCTCCTTACTTTGGTAAGTGGGCTTCCTTTAAAGAAAGAAATAGGTGTAATGCCCCAGATCTGGGTTACGTAATAAAAATCGTAACTCGTCTTTGAAGCTTAAATTTCTGCACAAGATCGATATATCAGAGTGAAGGAAAAACATGAATGAAACAATAACTAAATAATCAAAGTGCGCTACAATCCCAACTGTAAGAATAAATACAGCAATACAACTCTAAACTCACATAACCGAGCAACTACCTGCAGGTATCATCCTCTCTAGGACTAGGGCTGCAACTCGGTCCGGGTAAACCCGAAACCAACCCGAACCAAACCGATTTCAGTTCGGTTCGGTTCGGTTTTTTGGAGGTTCGGTTCGGTTTTGGTTCATAAAAAACAAATCCGAATTAAATCGGTTCGGTTTTGGGTTAGGTGTTCGGTTAAACCGAACCGAACCGAAACCGAACCGAATTATAATATTTACTTAAACCGAACCGAACCGAATCGAACCGAACTGAACCGAACCGAATTATTATATATACTATTAAAATTTATAAGTTTACTTTTAAAGTTTTAAAAAATTACAAACCCACCCCTCTTTTTTTTTTTTTTTGTAACGAACCCACCCCTCTTTTAACTCTTTTAAGTATCATTCACACGATTGAATGGTTCAGCTTTCAAAGTTTCAAACCCTAACCCTAGAACCCCATTACAGTCTCGACAAGAAGAACGAAAAACCAACGCACACAAATCCAAATGAAGATCCTCCACTACTGTTGATCCATCCACGGAGAAGAAGGAGGAAGCAATGGAGACTGAGAATTCGATCGCAAGCTTGACCTTTCGGATCAGATCCCCACATGTTTTGTGAAGCCAAAAGGGGTTCACTTGGCTTCATGGATTTACTGGGTGTCCAGGATGTTGCCCCTTCTTTATTCGATTTGCTGCAAGCCCCGCTGATTCCCCCACAGACACCCACTTCTTCAACGCTTCCGGCTGAGTCGTCCGGGTGTTGAATTTTCCTGCTACACCCAACTCTTCGTCGATCTCGTCGTCGTCCACGGAGGCTGCTAATGGTGAATAGACTAAAGCAGTGGAAGAGGAGGAGCAGAAGAAGACTGGCAAACAGTAGAATTCGATCTCTTACTAAACACATGTTTTCAGCTCTTTTGATAGTGGGTACTGTGTTGCCTGTCTTGGTCGAAGCCAAGAAGAAAACCCTTCAAAGGATGAGAAAAATGGGTTTCTTCTTGTGTTTGACTGTAATCTGGGTTTCTGAGATTTGTTGATTTGGTGTTACTTCGCTTTTTTTTAGTCTTATATATGTATTCTTGTTTGTGGGTTTAGATTGAAACCCAAAAAGAAGAACCAAAAGAGGCAGAGGGAGCCGAGATTCGCATTCATGACAAAGAGCGAGGTTGATCATCTTGAAGATGGATAAAAGGCTGTCAAAGAACAGCCCTTTTTCCCAAGTAGGTACTAAAATTTTGGGGATTTTGTTCACTCGGATGAGATGAAGACAGAGACAGAAATTCCGTTCTTATTTTGCATCTGCTTACTTTATTTTCGATCTAATCTTTTTTTTCCACTTAGAATCCCTTTTTACTTTTTTGTTCTTTTGGTTTGTTGTTGTGACGAAATCGTAACTACATTACTTCCACTTTCTTGCCGAAGTTCTTGTTGAGGGGTTTGGCATTCAGAACTTTTCTCCAACCAGTGCTGTCTTTTGGGTTTTTTGGACCTATTTCGGGTTCCCATGGATTTGTTGCTTTAGCTAGAGTTTTCTGTAGTTATGTGCAGGTTTCTTTTGATCTTTAGTTGTTGAGGGGTTTCTCTCTTTATCTCGATGTGTAGAGATAATGTTTACATAAAAAAAAATTGGAGATGATGTTAACATTCTACTACGGTTGAAGTTTAACCAGCGAACCAAACCGATCTGATGTAATTCGGTTCGGTTCGGTTTGGGTTTTGGTTCTTTCATTTAATTTCGGTTCGGTTTTCGGTTTTAGGGTTTCGGTTTAGAATTCGGTTCGGTTCGGTTTTGGGTTGAATATATGTAATGTCGGTTTGGTCTTGGGTTGATATCAACCCGGACCAAACCGAACCGAGTTGCACCCCTATCTAGGACAGCTGAAAACAAAACAAAACAACACGGAATGAGATATGAATATCCCAGTAAATAGCACATGCATGTACAAATACATTTTTCAAAGTTATAAAACATGGATCGAATAATACACAGGTAACGATAGCGATAACACGATTAATTCGACTAATCCTACAATAATATAATAGATAAAGATGATATAGCTAATGAAATTCAACATGAAAGCCAAGCAATTAACGTCGGTATCAAATCACAAATATAACCTTAAAATCACTTATAACCAGATAACAACACTTCGATGAAATCATAATCTTTGGAAAGCTGAGTGTTTATGCCAGAGCGACATCCAAGCCTCCTAGAACACAGTCCGGTTAACATAGACTCGGTACTCTGAAATGATTGCCTACCAAAGAACTTTGTCATCAATTGCCGGCCTACTCCAGGTTTCAACATTGACAATCCGGCCTACCAAGGATACGGGCTGCTCTACCCTGGTCATGGCAACACTCATGGTCATGAAATTATAGCAATAAAATTGTAAGCACCTCGTTTTTGCATCCCTAAAAATAAATAAAATAAAATAATAATAATAAAAAAAGGGAGCCAAAAGCAAAAACCTAAAAGACAGGTCAAAACCCTAAGGAGAAGAAGGTGACTTCCTGCCTGAGCCAGAATTGATTACCATACCACATTCCAATGGAAAGAGAATTTTGACATGATTTCAACGTTATTGACTGTGCTTGAATCGGGGTCCAAATAAAAAAGTTATGGCTAAAATTATTTCAAGTTCTTTTATGTATAAACTTTTGTAATTTGATTTTCCATGTGGCAAAATTAGAGTCCACAAAAGAAAAAAAAGGTTTCAAAAAGTAGATAAGAGAAAAAAAAATCAAAAAGAAAAAAAAGGATTAAAAGAAAATTTATGAAAAATCTAATAAAAAAATTGTCTCTCTTTTATATGAAAAGCCTTTAAATAATAAAAAAGAACCTTTAACATATATTGAGCAAAATGGGTGACAAAGAGAGACCCTACATGAGTCTCTCTTCCCCTTTATTTAAGAAGATGGGAGATGAAGAGAGAGACCCACGTGGGTCCCTCTCTCTTTGTCCCTCCCCTCTTCATTTTTGCAGGGACATTCTCTCCCTGTTGGAGGATGTCCCACTTCTCCTTGGTGCAAAAGGACGGCTAGCTCAGTTGGCTGATGTCCTCACCCTCTTGGAGACTTTCCTCTTGGTGGAGAGGGACGTGTAAGCACCTCATTTTTGCGCTCCCAAAAAAGCCGGAAATGCAAACCCTAGACGAAAAGTCAAAACCTAAGAGGTGAAACGTTGACTTTTTGATCAAGTGATAATTGGCCACCATGCTTTATCTCAATGGATAGAGAATCCCGACGCGGTTCCAACGCAACTGAGTTTGCAGGAATCGGAGTCTGGATGAAGGTTCTGCGGGCCGGTCAAACTTGAGGGGAGCCGAAAGTTAACTTTCTGCTAAACCCCGATCCAGATGCTTACCCCTATGTCATTGGATAGAAAATCCCGACACGAGTTCGACGCAACTAAGTTTGCCCAGATCGGAGTCTGGATGGAGAAAATATGAGCTGTCGAAGTTTCCGAGCAGCAAAACCGGCAAACTACACACGTGGTAGGTTGCGCAGGAAAATATCTCGGGGATCAAATCCGTGAATATCCAAACGTACGAAATATCCCAGGGACTAGATCTATAAAAATCCAAGAATATCGGATTAAATCGAAAATATACAGGGACTAAATCCGAAAAAATCAGATTTCCCGACCATTTAGCGGCCGCATTAATTATTTTTCCATCATTATGCCGCTCACGCGAGCTGGGTGAGCGCAAAATGCGCTCGGCGCCAGCTAGGCGCCAACCTAGCAGACCCTATTTCCCTTGTCTATAAAAGCCACGCGACACTTCATTGCAAAGGGTTGGGAATTTTTCTGGTCGAGAGCTTTTCTTGGGTCGAGATTTTCGGGGTTTTTTTCTTTGGTTGGCTCCCTTACAATCGCCGGACCTACTCCCTCTCCCCCTGCCTTACTTCACCCGAACACCTAACCATGCCTTCCGACTCTCTCTTCTCTTCTTCTCCTTCATTCTTCTACCAAAGACCGGAGGAGCTACTTACGGAGGCTGTTGGAGAAGAAGCTTGCAGCGGTGTTTTTGCTTCGAGGAGGTCACACACTTCCACAAAAGAGCTAGGAACTCTCAGGTATTGTTCCCCACTAGCTTTTATATCATATATATGAAAACTGGTTATCTTGCATGATTTTTGTAAAAGTATAGTATCCACCATGTTTCAAGTCGCTTCCATATGGGATCTCCATACGTTTACTCTTCATCGACTGTAGACACCTGATTTTTGCACCCCTAAAATGGCAAAAAATGAAAAGTCAAACTAAAAGTCAAACCCTGAGGGGGTCAAAAATTGACTTTTTGATTCAAGTGAATTTGGCCATCAAACTTCATATCATTGAAAAGAATATGTCGACACGATTCCAACGCAACTGAATTTGCTGGAATCGGAGTCCGGATGAGAAAGATATGAGCTGGTCAAACTTTTGGAGGGCGAAAAGTTGACTTTTTGCTCAACCCTAATTCAACTGCCAAACTTGATCCCAATGGATAGGTGGTTCCGAGCTGATTCCAACGACACTAAGTTTGTTGAAATCGGACACCAGATAAAGAAGTTATGAGCAGTTGAAGTTTCAGAAAAAACTGCCCATGTGGCAAAAAGGCAGCAAAAATGGACTAAACCAATAAAATAAATAAGATAAAAGTGTTTAATAATATTTTAATAAAGAGAATCTCGTTTTCTAATAAAATAATCGGAAAAATCGGATAAAAATCCTGCAATAAGCCAAATTGAATAAAGGTTTGAAATCCACACATTTTTAAAACGTGCGGGACCGTATTTACATTACGGGCAGGGCATGCCCGTATTTTAAATACGGGCACGCTTCTAGAACGGAGACACGCGTCGCCGTACGGCGGAACACGCGTCCCGTACGGACGAATCTGCGATAATTGCAAATATTCGTTTTTCGCCCGTATTTGAATTACGGGCAAGGCACGCCCGTACTTGAAGTACGGGCAAGACACGCCCGTAGTTCAAATACGGGCACGGGATTTTTGCCTATAAATAGAGAGGCCACCCCCCTTCATTGGAACAAGCTTTCCTCCTTGCTGGCTCCCCTCTCCCTCCTGGTGTACTCCACGACCCCATGCTGCCCAACCACCACCACCCTTAACCCAACCTCATTTTCATACCCAAATTACCCCTATGTTCTAAAATTATCCCAAAACCATGCCCAAATCCCCTTTAATTTGGTCTTGAACCCAATCTCCCACCAAGACTCTTTTCCATTCAATCTAACAAATCCCGGAGGACGCGGAAGCGCTGCCAAAATCTTCCAAGAGCCACTACATTTTCAAATCAAAGGAATCATATTGTGGTAACATTTTAACATATTCTTCTTCAATATACATACATGTGAATTGTTTCCTTTGAACAATTTTGTTACTATGCTACTAACTTGTTTGTTGTCTCTTTTTAAGTATCCTTAGAAGATGATAATAAAAAGGGGATTGTTACCAAAAACAAAAAAAAAGAAGAGAAGATTAAAGTGTCTAAAGGACACTTTCACTAACAAACTTAAGGATCCATGTTATTCTTTAACATGACATTGTGATGTATGACCCTTTGTAATGTATCCTCCTGTCCCCTGAAGAAGAATGGTGGTTGGTTGAATAAGAAAAAAAAACACAAGATCCAAAAGAGAAGGAAGAGGGCCTTTTAGGCCAAATGAAGACAAAAAGAAGCATCTGGATGAGTTGAAGAACCTCTACAGAAGCCACTGGAGGTCCCAATAAGGCCACGGAGATGATCCCAGAAAGAATCGGCAGCAAAAGTGCAAAACAGGCGGCGCCCGTAAACTCAGGCCGGTCCAGCCTGGACCGTGTCTAATTCACGGGCGAGGGGGACCGGAATTAATTCACGGTCAGGCTGGACCGTAAAGCAAACACGGGCGGAATGTAAAAATGATGTAAAAGTTTAGTTTCTTGGTTCGGTTGGACCTGATCCGGTCTAAGCCGGTTTGACCCACTTCCCTTAAACCATGTGGGCTACCTTAAGCCCATTTTTGGACTTTGGGCCTAGATAGGCCCACCAAGATTCCCTTGGACCCACTTGTGGGGCCCACTTCTGACCGGCCTAAATCCGGACCGTTTTCAATAAAACGGGCCCAGGCCACTAGACTTTGGCTAATGGGCCCATTCCAAGCCCACCAAGCCCAAACCAAAATTGTAAATATATAAAACTTAATAAAATAGCCAAATGGGTTACCCAATAACCCAACTGGGCCCAAGGCCCAACCCTGGCAACCCACGGGTCTTCCCACGGGACCCGGGTCCGACCCATTTCACTTAAATAAATAAAAGATAAAATCAACTAAAAAGGGACCCACACCTCTAGCGGGCCCCGTCAGACCCAATAAGCAGCATGCTGGTCTAGGAAGGGTGAAATTGACTCAAAAACCAGGGAGACCCGAGGGACCCGTCAAACCGACGGGGCGGACCGGGGTGTCTTAAGACTTCCCCGGACCGTAACCGAGGACTTAGCTAGATCTCTAAAAAGCCGCAGACCAGACTTAGACCCGATTAGGGCAAAACCGTGTCTGCCTGCACTCTCAGGCAGTGGCGACTCTGAATATCCCGAGGCACGCATCGAAGGTGCGCCCGGTGTGCGATCTAGGCCAGGTTTAGGTGCGCACAGCTTGGCGACTCTGCTGGGGAAACCCTCAACCCAGTCGGACCCTGGTTATCAAATGAGTCAACTTAGGAGGATATAAGCTAATTTAGGAAGTACTTCTTGTCCAACCTTAGTAAAGTATGGAACTCATGTAATTACATGATATTGGGGGATCCTGTCAAACGGACATGATAATCGCCTAAGGCAAGTGGTTTTTAACAGGGACCAATGTGACCCGCCCACTTACCTGGGGATCCACCCAGATCTTGTATTACATGCTGTTCTGCACTTTTACTATAAATGTGACATTAAGGAACCCTTTGTTGGCCCTTATCCGAGAATCACCTGATTAGACACAACACTTGACTCACTGCACACATGAACACTTCACTACACCGTGAATGAATATTTAATTGCATGGGGTGACATGCACGAGGGAGTCTGCATGGGTAATCCAAACAGAATGATCTCTGGATAACTGTGAATGCTCTTCTTAACCAAAACCTAGATCTCTTTAGCAGCCACCCTTCTTCAATCGAGAAACTTACTTTTGGGATGGTATTAGCCCTACGCTCCCGTGGCTTGCCGGGGAAAGCAGGGTAAACCCATCTCCCCAGGTTTCTGGACTCTTCAAGCGCCATTGGTTTCTTGCCATGGTACGCGAAGGATCTAGTACTTGGCTCAGACCCTTAAAGGCAGGTGCCTTGGGCTGGGTATCCTTCCCCACCTATTACTTCTGATAAACCCTGATGTGAGCAGGAACATGAATGGACAAATAGAGGTAAAATTAATCTGGGGCATTAACCCCCACCTGTGTTGGTTTTAACCCTAATTTAAGGAAATTAACCCGATTTAATCCGTGCATTCAAGTCGGTATTGGTACAGTCGAAAGCCGGCCAGATCAGACAGAAATGGGTCAGAACAGGGGCAGAAAAACCCTAGAGATAGGATTTCAGCCCACCTGCCGAATGGCAAATTTGTACCCTCCTTCTGGGTTCTCAACAACCCTAAAGGTGATTCTCTTTTCAGATTTATTTTTGTAAATTTCGCCCTCGAAGGCAAGTTGTAAATATTGTTTTTAGTCCGACACTAGGGGCAGATGAAAGAACAGATGAAAGAGCAGATGAAAGAACAGGCCGGCTAAGACCTGAACATTTAAAGGACATAACCCTTAAAACCCCTAACTTGAGTGTTTGGATTTGATTTTTGATTGCATAAACTGCTTAGGCCTTGATTTAATTTTTGCATATCCTGTTGCATGCCTTAGACTAATTTAGAGTTTTTGATGGAAAACCCTAAATTGACTTGGAATTTCAATCGGATAGTCGGCATGGCATCTTCATCCTCGACTGAGAGAGTTCGCTTCCCTAGGATAGAGAAGTGTGCCTTTGATACCCCTTGGATCCGTTCTTGGACAAGGCAATTGCAAGGAGATGAGCAAATTCAGTGGGAACAAAAATACCATATGGGACAAACTCTGTCCCTGTTAAATGTGCCCATTAATTGGGACATGATTCAGGCGGCCCTACCTTTCTGGGATCCCCAACTTTCACTCTTTAGGTTTGCAACTAATGAATTGACCCCTACAATTGAGGAATTCGAACTATTCCTCCGATTTCGTGACCATGGAGAACCAGCTAGGCCAAGTCTCAAAGATAGCTACAAGAATGAAGCTTGTACTTTCTTTGGCCTACCCAGAGGAGAATTCCAGACTTTAGGAGGTGACCAAGCATTCACGCGGGTCTCTAAGACCTTCCTTGCTGAAAAGATAAGGGACAAAAAGCAAGAAAGATCCCGTGTTTGGTGGGACACTTTCACCCTCGTGGTTCTGTCACAACTCTTCTTTCCTACTGGGGGAGACACCATTAATTTGGCCCTCATGGAAATTGTGGACCAACTCCAAGTAAAATTCCGAATTGCACCATTGATCCTTGCTCAGCTATATCATGCCTTGACCATGACCAAAAACGGAACTAGGAGGTTTCAGGGGTGCGCTCCTCTCCTACACATTTGGCTTCAAGATCACCTGATGGTTGCTGAACCTATCAGCCCACGTTATGGGTACGTTCGTGACAATGTCACATTGATGGCCCGAAGAGAGATTAGACCAGACTTACCCTCCAGAGAGGACTGGTTTGACCACTTTCTCCAACTGAAAGGAGAAACGGACATAAGATGGGGAGGCACATTTGACCAAACATATACCCCCGTCATAGCTTTCAGGAAAAGACATTGCCTAGCCTTGATAGGCTTAACCCATGCCATGCCATACTATCCGGTTCGAATTTTGAGACAATTTGGGAAGTCTCAGGGAATACCGATCAAGGATGAGGCGGAAGGATTAACTGGCCCACTTACATGGGAATTGAAGAAAAAATTGGTGAAGGAATGGCAACACGTGCACATACTCCAAGAGGACATTTTCACTGCATCCGATGTTCGTAATTACGAACAATGGATTGCTCGAGAAACTGGCCTAGACAGCCCACCTCCTCTCCATATCGTCACCTCTGACGATATCCCAGTTCCCCCCCCCTGACACATACAAGGATAGGGTGGCCGAACTGCGGGAATCTCATTCTCGGATCCACCGTGCATACGTGGATTCCGAGCGTAAAAACAAGCAGGCCAATGAGGCCCTTCAACAGCAGCTTGACACCATGCGCAGACGCGCAAAAGAGGACTGACGTCTGCGGAATAAACTTCTGCGTGCCTTGAAAAGGCGAGACGTGTCCTCTCATTTTGATGATGACCAACCTAGCTAGACTCTGGGTTTGTTTGTTTAATTTTGAAATTACTTGTTCTGAATTTTGGCATTGTACTTCTTTTTCCATGAAGAATTTTGTGCTAGATTTAATAAAGTCAATTAAGACATCCACCCAATTCCTTTTTCAATTTGGACCCAATCCATCAACTTCAAAACTCTGAGGCGATCTGAGTAAAGAACTCGCCAAATTCTTAAATCCAAGGGTAAAGAACACCCAATTCTTACCAACTTTTAAATCTTCAGAAAAATTTCAAGTCTTAAATCTTTAAGGGTTCTAAATAAAGAACACCCAATTCTTACCAACTTCCCCATATTCAAAAAATTCCAAATTTAAGTCCTAAATCTTTAAAGGTTCTGAATAAAGAACACCCAATTCAAAATTTTCAGGCAATCTGAGTAAAGAACTTGCCAAAAGAATCTTTAAAATCCAGGGGTTCTGAGTAAAGAACATCCCATTCTTGTCAACTCTCAAACCTTCAAGTTTCAAACTCAAGTCTTAAAACCCCAGGGTTCTGAATAAAGAACACCCTATCCATTGAGCTCAGATCACACCCGTCTGATTTAAAAGATCACACGGTCAGCCTATGGGGCACTGATGCCACTGGTGATTAAACCAGAAAAATTGGCGGAGGATCGTCCTGGCATAGCATACCCCGTTGTGTGGCACCAAGGTCAAGCAACTAAGCTAACGACTAAGGTACGCTCGGGTATCCCTAGCCGAACTCTTGGGGCACTGAAGCCACTGGTGATTAAACCAGAAAATTTGGCGGAGGATCGTCCTGGCATAGCCTTCCCCGTTGTGAGGCGTCAAAGTCAATGGTGATTAAACCAACGACTAGCTAAGACACGCCCGGGAACTACTAGCCGAAGTTAGGTGCTAAAACCATCAGAGATTAAACTGAAAATTGGTTAAGGTACACCTGGATGTTGCTGTTTAGCTCATCCCCTGCGGAGACTTTACATGGTCCAACCTTGTGATACTGAGCTCAAACCAACCTCTTAAACCGGGTTCTCTTTCCCAACCATTTGGTTAAAACAGATCAGCTCCGGGTTCTCTTTCCCAGCCGTTTGGCTAAAACAGACCAGTATAAACCGGGTTCTCTCTCCCAACCAGTTGGTTAAAACAGATCAGCTCCGGGTTCTCTTTCCCAGCCGCTTGGTTAAAACAGACCAATCTAAATAGGGTTCTCTCTCCCAACCATTTGGTTAAAACAGATCAGCTTAGGATTCTCTTTCCCAACCGTTTGGCTAAAACAGACCAGTCTAAACCAGGTTCTCTTTCCCAACCATTTGGTTAAAACAGATCAGCTCCGGGTTCTCTTTCCCAGCCGTTTGGCTAAAACAGACCAGTCTAAACCGGGTTCTCTTTCCCAACCATTTGGTTAAAACAGATCAGCTCCGGGTTCTCTTTCCCAGCCGTTTGGCTAAAACAGACCAGTATAAACCGGGTTCTCTCTCCCAACCAGTTGGTTAAAACAGATCAGCTCCGGGTTCTCTTTCCCAGCCGCTTGGTTAAAACAGACCAATCTAAATAGGGTTCTCTCTCCCAACCATTTGGTTAAAACAGATCAGCTTAGGATTCTCTTTCCCAACCGTTTGGCTAAAACAGACCAGTCTAAACCAGGTTCTCTTTCCCAACCATTTGGTTAAAACAGATCAGCTCCGGGTTCTCTTTCCCAGCCGTTTGGCTAAAACAGACCAGTCTAAACCGGGTTCTCTTTCCTAACCATTTGGTTAAAACAGATCAGCTCCGGGTTCTCTTTCCCAGCCGTTTGGCTAAAATAGACCAGTCTAAACCGGGTTCTCTCTCCCAACCAGTTGATTAAAACAGATCAGTTTAGGGTTCCCTTTCCCAGCCATTTGACTAAAATAGACCAATCTAAACCGGGTTCTCTCTCCCAACCAATTGGTTAAAATAGATCAAGTTCTAGATTCCCAATCATTCTCAAAATAACTCAAATAAATCAATCCTTAAATTCATTTGGATTCTCTTTCCCAACTATCTTAGGATAGTTAAAATAGATCTGTAATCATTTAATTGATAATTTGACTACATAAACCATGTAAAAATTGCACTAATTAATTGTTGTTTCGAGCAGGTACCAAAATTGCTTTCCGAAGCCCGTACCTCTTAAGATCCAGGAAGAGACTTGAAATGGAACAATCAAGGGAACAAACCTCGCCAGGTCAGGACCAGGCAGAGTCCAGCCAGGCACAGACAGTGACTGATCTGCAACAGAGGATTGATAGCATGGGTACCATCATTCAGGAGCTAATGACAGAATTAAGAGAACTCAGAATGGCTCCCCCTGCTGCACCAGTGACTCTGCAACAACCGATTGCTCCACCACAGGCGGATGCTCCACCACCATACCCTGCGTACCCAGCTCCGTTGGTACCACCTCCACCTCCGCAAGCCGTCCCTCTTCCACAGATTATTGCACCTGCCCAACTGGGGCAAGAAGAGGAAGATTGGTATAGAACACAGCAGGCCCAGTTTGATGAAAAGATGGCAGCCACTAAGTCAGAAGTAGATGCTTTGCGTGAAGAGCTGAAAAGCCTACGACCCAGTGCGGTCCCCATGGGGGCTACTTTAGACAGTCTCTGCTTCTTCTCTAATGTTCAACTTCCACCGAAATTTAAATGCCCTGACTTGCATCAGTTTGATGGCACCGGGTGCCCGTTAAACCACCTAAGGTCATACTCTGGAGATATGTGTCAATATGCCAAGGATGAAAAAATTATGATACAGTTCTTTCAGAGGTCGCTGACAGGAGCAGCATATACTTGGTTTTTGAGTCTGGACAAAACCAAGATTAAGACCTGGAATGATTTGGCCGCAGCATTCATTCAACAGTACCGTTTGAACAGCCAGATTGTACAGACCAGGGCAGAGCTGCAGAGGCTGACAAAGAAGAATCAGGAATCTGTACGGGAATATGCCAAACGTTGGAAAGAATTGACAACCCTAGTCCAACCTCCACTACTTGAACAGGAGATGACCTCCTTGTTCATTGCCTCCCTGGGACAGCCATTCTTCTCTTTGCTACTGGGGCAGAGTACATCCAACTTTAATGATCTGATTCTGACAGCAGATAGGATTGAAGATGCTGTAAGGGCTGGCAAGATAGATGGCAGTGGCCAAGGCCCTACACAGAGAAGGGTTGCGACAGGACAGAGTAACAGAAATCAGGGGCAAGAGCCCAGGAGGCAGGAAACTCAGGCTGTTAATTATGTACAACCAACACAGCCTTACCATATCTCTCAAAGGAACGAAAGTCAGGGGCAACCTCTGAGAAGAACTAGAGAAGAGGCGGAGGCAAGGATAAAGAGGGTATTTACCCCACTGCCTTATGCACCTGCAGAATTATTGGCTACACTGCTGAAGAAGGGGTACCTTCAAATCAAGCCTCCTAACCCCAGAATGATTAACTCACGAAGTTATAATACAGCAGAAAGATGCGAATATCATTCTGGAGCTCCCGGGCATTCAACGAATTGATGCTGGGACTTGAGGCATGACATACAGGATCTGATAGACAGTAAGAAGATCTCTGTAGATCCCCCAGCACCAGCAGCACCTACTCCCCCTACTGGCACAACCACTAACCCCCTCCCGGACCATAATAAGGCTTCTGGCAGTGGAACAGTACATCAGGTCATCAGTGACCAGGGCAATGAAGTACAGTTTGACCCCTCTTTGTTGATTGGGCGACCAGGGCAAATTGTCAGGATATACCTCCAGGAAGAGATAGTAAAACAACAAGTATGCGTCATCAATGGAGATGATGACGAAGAAACCTTTTTGGGATTCCCTCTGGTGCATTTCAACTTTCCCGAACCAGAGCCTTTCTACCCTCCACCTGTCCCAAATTCACCTCCCTTGAACATCTTCGACATGATGAACCCGTTCAATGAACCTATGGACTACATGCTAGAACCACCCACCCTCAACTTACATCAACTTCACCTTGACCCAACCTACTCCGCTGTGCCACCACCTTACCAATTCTTACCTATGTACCATGATTCCACCATCACTTCCACTGAAAGAGAAGTCGATCGGATCACCCGTTCCGGTCGATATATCAACCCTAACCCTCCACCTGCACCAGAGGGAGAAACTAGTGAAGAAAGAACAAGGAAAGAAAAAGGGAAGGATGTGGCTGCTGAATTGCCACAGACCCATAAAAAGAAAGGGAAGGCCCCAGAAGAAGAGATTGAAAAACTCCACTATAGTGCCTTCACTCCGGAGTATGATCTAGTGCAGCAATTGAATAAGACACCAGCCCAGATATCCATTATGCGTCTCTTATTGGATTCAGACAAACATAAGGACGTACTTACAAAAATACTGGGTGATACTCATGTGCCTGACAACATCAGCCCTGAGCAGCTAGAGACAGTAATGTCTATAATTGCTACGCCAGAAGCAATATCCTTCTCCTCAGCAGACTTGCCACCTGAAGGTTATAACCATACAGAGCCTCTGTTTATCACTGTAAGGTGCTTCGACTTGATGGTGAGACGGGTCATGATCGATAACGGATCAGCTCTGAATATCTGCCCAGTCAGGACCTTCCATAGCCTGCAGCTGAACGCTGACTTGATCAAACCCAGCTCCAATAATGTCCGTGGGTTTGACAATGCCAAGAAGGATTCCCTTGGGGAAGTTACTCTGGAAATTACAATTGCTGAAAGGGCCTTCTTCATTACCTTTGAGTTGATGGACATCAATGCCTCCTTTAATTTGCTGATTGGAAGACCTTGGCTACATCAAGCGGGGGCAGTCCCGTCCACCTTACATCGAATGATCCGATTTATCTCGGGAAATCAATTGATCACGGTGCATGCAGAAAATCACAGGGAATTTGAACAAGGAGGGGTACCTGTGGTTGATTATGAGCTGCCTACTTCCCTGAACTTCCAAGCCATTGAAATGGTGCAGATAAACAGCATTCCTACTCCTCTGCAATCAGATTTGTCCCGCAGAAGGAAAAGGAAGAGCATGTTCGGTGCTGCTGAATGCGCCGACTGGGGTCTTCGAGTAGGAGAAGGTTTAGGCAAATACAAGCAAGGCATCAAGTCTGCAATCCAGCCATGTGACAAATCTGTGGGCTTTGGATTGGGGTTCATTCCTGAACCTGAAGACTATGCCAGGCTATTTGGCAGGAAAGCTGAACGGAAGAGGGCACGAGCAGAAGGAAGAGACCCACACTGGCCCATCTGTGTACAGGGCCAGTTATATCATCACTTTGCTAATATGGAGAGAGAAGCTGCACAAGCCATTCAGAACATAGTCCCCCAGGGATGGGGCGCTGAGTTCAATGATCCAGTTGAGCAAGCGGAAGCTAATTATCTGCAAAGGTTATGGGATGAACCTCCCTTGCCCCAGGAGACAGTTACAGAAGAGAACTCAGAAGCTCTCAGTGGGATGATGGAAGAACTGTCTGCTTTATTCTCTTGGCAGGCAGTTGACACCGAAAACCCAGCTATCCCAGAAGAAGCATTTGCCTATCCCTCAGATAATATCGAGGCGCCGCCAACTGAGGATGAAGAAGAAGAACCGGCTCAGTACATCTACATGATGGAAAGCCAGAATAGTTCAGGAGAACCCACTCCAAGGCAAAGGTCTCCCCCACCTTCCATTTGCATTGTACACCCAAGTACCATGGATGGTCTAGGTCAGATGTTCCAGAATATGCCCCAAGTACTGGGACTGCCCACTGAGCTGGCTTACCATGAAACTTATGGTAACTGGGCCCCTGACGAACATTCTTCCAGCAAGAGGGATGAGTCATCCGGAAAATCTGTAACCAAAGCATTGCCTAAGGTGGAACCACCCAACGAAGTCACTGTTCGGGTACCAGGGACCATCATCCGCCGTGGGGTATGGATCAGTGTATCATCAGAGGATTCAAGCCAGAATCAACCAAAGAAGGGCACAGCTGATGACCCCATCTGCATCTCCTCTGACAGCAGCATCAGCATGATACAGAATGGAAAGGTGAATGCAGTGACCGCTGTAATCAAGAACGAGTACGCATTACAGAACTGGAGTTCGACGCCACTTGCCACTCGCAAAGCCGAACTACCACAGGGAGTTTCTTCCACTTCTGAAATTCCCCCTGTAGATATTGCTGCACTTTTCAATAAATGCGTGAAGTCCTTTGATTATTTTTCTGCTTCTGTGAATAATTCTGCAAGTAAGCAAACTCAAAATCGCAACCTTAATATCAATCTCGACGCACACCCGAAAAATTCGGAGCACGAGATAGATAATCAGGCTGCCAAAATTAAACAAAAAGGTCAAAAAGAACAAAAAGCAATCCAAAGTGTTGAGCATGAATCAAATAGCTACACTTACTCATCACAACCCGATGATTCAGAAATTATCCCCAGTGATCCTTGTGAACTTGAGGATAGTAATGAATCATCGGAGACCCCACCTGAAATCCAATTTGCCTTGGACAAACATGAAAAAGGTCTCCAGGCTAACATTGAGGAAACTGAACCTATCAACATAGGTGACACAGCACAACCAAGGATTCTTCAAGTTGGTAAAAAGCTGACATTATTACAGAAAACACAGATAAATGATTTTCTAAAATCTTACATTGATGTGTTTGCATGGTCATATGAGGATATGCCTGGGTTAGACACGGATTTAGTTGTGCATCGGTTACCTATAAAGTCTGAGGCCACACCAGTGAAGCAAAAACTCAGACGCATGAAACCAGAATGGGCCTTGAAGATCAAGGAAGAGGTCACCAAGCAGTTAAAAGCTGGGTTCTTGAAAGTTACAGATTACCCAGAATGGTTAGCAAACATTGTGCCAGTCCCCAAGAAAGATGGAAGGGTCAGGATGTGTGTCGATTACAGGGATCTGAACAAGGCAAGCCCGAAAGATGACTTCCCGCTGCCACACATCGACATATTGGTTGACAATACTGCAACTCATTCCATGTTCTCCTTCATGGATGGATTCTCTGGATATAATCAGATAAGAATGGCACCTGAAGATATGGAGAAGACTTCTTTTATCACACACTGGGGCACATACTGCTACAAGGTGATGCCTTTTGGCTTGAAGAATGCAGGCGCTACATACCAAAGGGCAATGACTTTGCTCTTCCACGATCTGATGCACAAAGAAATGGAAGTATACGTGGATGACATGATTGCAAAGTCAAAAGAAGAGGAAAATCATTTGGTGAATCTTGGAAGAGTGTTTGACAGACTCAGGGAATGCAAGCTCAGGCTAAACCCGAATAAGTGTGTATTCGGCGTTACCTCAGGGAAGTTACTCGGATTCATCGTTGGGAAACGAGGAATTGAGGTTGATCCTGTCAAAGTAAAGGCAATTCTGGAGATGCCTCCCCCATCCACAGAAAAAGAAGTGAGAGGTTTCCTTGGCAGATTACAGTACATCAGTCGGTTCATAGCACAGATGACTCCCGTATGCGAGCCAATATTCAAATTGCTAAAGAAGGATAACCCAGTGGTCTGGAACGAGGATTGCCAAGAAGCATTTGATAAAATCAAGGCCTATTTGATGAGTCCGCCAACTTTGGTTCCCCCTGTACCAGGACGACCGCTAATCATGTACTTGTCGGTCACAGAAACAGCGGCTGGATGCGTCCTAGGGCAGCATGATGATACAGGGAAAAAGGAACAAGCAATTTATTATCTGAGCAAGAAATTTACCAATTATGAAGTAAGATACACATTGCTTGAGAAGACCTGTGGTGCATTGGTATGGGCGGCTCAGAAGCTCCGGCATTATCTGCTCAGTCATACTGTCTTTTTGATCTCAAATACAGATCCCTTAAAGTACATTTTTGAAAAGCCTATCTCCACTGGAAGGATAGCCAAGTGGCAGGTTATCTTATCTCAGTATGATATTGTCTACACCACGAGAAAGGCAATAAAGGGACAGGCAGTGGCAGATCACTTGGCAGAACACCCTGTGCCTGACTATCAACCGCTTCTCACCGGGTTGCCGGATGATGAAATTATGTGTGCTGAATTAGTAGAAAAGGAAACCGGATGGCAAATGTTCTTCGATGGGGCCGTCAACATCAATGGGAAAGGAATTGGAGCAGTAATCATTTCCCTAGAAGGAGTCCATCATCCAATAGCAGCAAAACTCTTGTTCGATTGCACTAACAACATGGCAGAATACGAAGCATGTGTGTTAGGCTTGCGAGCTGCAATCGAAATGAATATTCAAGAGTTAAAAGTTTATGGTGATTCCTGTCTAATCATCTACCAAGTAATGGGAGATTGGCGGACTAAGGATCCAAAATTGGTGCCATATCAGGAACTGATTAAGGAACTGGAAGGACAATTCACAATCGTGACATTTGATTATATGCCACGAGACAGGAATCAGTTTGCAGATGCCCTGGCAACACTAGCATCTATGGCAACCATCACTGGCGACACTTGGGTACAACCATTGGAGATAGAAGTGCGGCATTCTCCTGTCTACTGTTTTAATGTTGAAAGGAGCAAACCAAAAGGGGAACCCTGGTATACAGACATAATGAGGTACCTGAGAAACAGGACTTTGCCAGAGAATGCCACAGCGTCTGAGAGGCGCACTATTCAGAAACTGGCTGGACAGTTCTTCCTCAGTGGAGACAAGCTATACAAGAAGTCCTATAATGATTCATTGCTGCTATGTGTAACAGAAGAAGAGGCACAACAATTGGTTGATGAAATCCATGGGGGACAATGTGGCGCACATATGACTGGGCACATGCTAGCCAGGAAAATATTGAGAATGGGTTATTACTGGTTGACTATGGAACATGATTGCCATATCCATGTAAGGAAGTGCCGATTATGCCAAGTTTATGCTGACAACATTCATGCACCGCCCAACACTTTGTACTCAATGACTTCTCCTTGGCCCTTCGCTATCTGGGGAATTGATATGATTGGAGAGATCCATCCGAAGGCGTCAAATGGGCATCGATTCATCTTGGTCGCAATAGATTATTTTACCAAGTGGGTAGAGGCCGTGTCCTTTGCAGATGTCAAGGGGTCACATGTACTGAAATTCATCAGAAACAACATTGTCTGTCGCTATGGTGTGCCTGAGGCACTTATCACAGACAATGCCAAGAATTTGAATAACAAGGACATGGACAAGATGTGTGAAGATTTGAAGATCAGACATCTGAATTCTACAGCATATCGGCCCAAGATGAATGGAGCAGTAGAGGCTGCCAACAAAAATCTGAAGAAGATATTGGAAAAGATGGTAGTCACCTACAGAGACTGGCATGAGAAGCTGCCCTATGCTTTGCATGCATATCGGACCTCAATCAGGGTCTCAACCGGAGCAACTCCTTTCTCTCTTGTATATGGAATGGAGGCAGTCCTTCCCGTGGAAGTGCAGATCCCTTCGCTCAGAATCCTGAAGGAAGCAGAAGTTGATGACATTGAATGGGAAGAATCAAGGTTTGACCAGTTGCAGTTGCTTGATGAGAAAAGGATTAAGGCTTTGTGCCATGGACAACTCTATCAGCAAAGAATAGCACGAGCTTATAACAAGAAAATGATACCACGACACTTCAAGGTGGGAAACATTGTTATGAAGAAGATATTCCCCCACCAAGAAGACAATAGAGGGAAATTCAAGCCAAATTATGAAGGACCGTTCATAGTACACAAAGTTCTGTCCAGAGGAGCACTAATCCTACAAGAGATGGACGGAACTATTTTTCCTGAGCCAATAAATGCAGATGCAGTCAAACTGTATTATCCTTGAGATCATTCCAATTGGGAAATGAAGAGATGCCATCTTTGACTCTCCCCCAAACCTGTAAATCCTTTCGAGTACCCTAAAAAGTTTCCCCTAGTTAGACACTTTTGAGCCTAACAATTTCTTTTTTGAACCTAGTACAGGTGTTCCTTCACACCAAAAAGGGCATTCCTGGCCCCAAAAAAAAAAAAAAAAAAAAAAAAAAAAAAAGAGAGCAATTGCGAAGAAAATCAAGAAAAAAAAAGCAATTGCGAAGAAAATCAAGAAAAGAAAGCAATTGCGAAGAAAATCAAGAAAAAAGAGCAATTGCGAAGAAAATCAAGAAAAAGAAGAAAAGAAAAATATGGGAAATATGAACCCCACACCAAAGAAATAAGCCAGGATGTAAGCCCCAACAATAAAGGGAGCACTGTACAGACTTATAAAATCACAGCCTTCTTGGGCCACTTATCTTTCTTTCAAAACCCCGACCTAGCCTACATTTCGTCCTACCTTAAAGACCTTTCGGATCCCAAAGAGAATGATCTTGAGCAAGACAGTCAAATCTGCGTTTTCGGGTAATGACGGAATTGGATTCTCCCTGAAAGGACCAGACATGGTGAAAACCCAAAAAGGGCACTATGTGCAAAAAGGGTCAGTCGTGGTAAAAAAAAAAAAAAAAAAAAAAAAAAGTGGGGAGTTGGTCATGCCTTGATTAGAAAGGAAAATGCAGTAAAAACAGGAACAGGATGAACAATGCATTGAGTGGGGACAGCCAAAAGACCTGAAGGGCTCAGATTGGCAGACTGTGTTTGAGTCAACGCTCCAAGGCCTATGATGACAAGACTAAAAATACCAAGCACTCTAATCTATGTCTAGTTTAAGGATTGACTTTTGTGATAATTGCAGGCACAAACACACACTGCCACATCTGTGTTTTTCCGTAATTATTCTGCTTAACTACTCTTGGAATTTCCCCACCTGTGTTGCTAACCCGTGAAGAAGGGTTCATTGCCTTAATCAATAGCCCCTTTTGATTGTGATGAATGAAAGGCTTAAACCTTGCATATCCCTAGCAGATCGAGCACTGACATTTTTGCTCTTTGTATAGGTCCAAAGAAGGAAGAAGAAAGATGCAAGATGAACTCGAGAAGGATACTTTGATCCTTCATTCCCCAACAGAGGCTTCTTCCCTTTCATCCCCAGCGGAGTTCGGAAGAAAGAAGATTGTTAAGATCTTTAGACCCTCCAACAAAACTTCAAAACCAAAGAGGGACATCACAATAATCCCCAGAGAGTCATCTAGACAGATCATGCTCCCACCAGATCCCCCAGTAGAGTAACTCTTGAATGGAAAAGAAGCTCTAATGCCTCGACAAGAGAAAGAACCTGGCAAGAAGAAGCAACAAGGAAGAGCAATAATGGGCCAATTCGCCCCTTCTTGTAAATTTTGATTCTCACTTTTGTAAATAGCATAAGCTAGAGTAGGCGTGTGGTCTCCGAGATGATGGACAGCAGCGCGGAAGCTTCCTCCCGTCCTCTCACCTTCACTCCCAGTCCCTAACCTTGGCCTGATAACCTATTTTTTCCAAAAAAAAAAAAAAAAAAAAAAAAAAAAAAAAAAAAAAAAAAACTGAAGTCACTAAAAACTTTAAAGGAACAAACAAAAAGAAAAGAACATTGTTAAGTGCCTTGCATCAACGCCGAAACAGGCTGATGAGCTCAGATTTAACTCTATCCTTTTCAAAAACAGAAAACTAAGGAACACCCTTATTCAAACCCGAAAGAGGGTATAGGGATTCCAAAGTCAGGAAGTGATACCAGACATCTGACACTTCCCTTTCATTAAAAACAAATTCAGTGATTGAGCTCGTCGACCATGTCGACAGAAATGCAAGGTGCAAAAATAAGGTTCTTTTTCTTCTTTGCCGTTCATCCCCTAAGGTGACTCCAGCAAAGAGGGGCAGCTGTAGACACCTGATTTTTGCACCCCTAAAATGGCAAAAAATGAAAAGTCAAACTAAAAGTCAAACCCTGAGGGGGTCAAAAATTGACTTTTTGATTCAAGTGAATTTGGCCATCAAACTTCATATCATTGAAAAGAATATGTCGACACGATTCCAATGCAACTGAATTTGCTGGAATCGGAGTCCGGATGAGAAAGATATGAGCTGGTCAAACTTTTGGAGGGCGAAAAGTTGACTTTTTGCTCAACCCTAATTCAACTGCCAAACTTGATCCCAATGGATAGGTGGTTCCGAGCTGATTCCAACGACACTAAGTTTGTTGAAATCGGACACCAGATAAAGAAGTTATGAGCAGTTGAAGTTTCAGAAAAAACTGCCCATGTGGCAAAAAGGCAGCAAAAATGGACTAAACCAATAAAATAAATAAGATAAAAGTGTTTAATAATATTTTAATAAAGAGAATCTCGTTTTCTAATAAAATAATCGGAAAAATCGGATAAAAATCCTGCAATAAGCCAAATTGAATAAAGGTTTGAAATCCACACATTTTTAAAACGTGCGGGACCGTATTTACATTACGGGCAGGGCATGCCCGTATTTTAAATACGGGCACGCTTCTAGAACGGAGACACGCGTCGCCGTACGGCGGAACACGCGTCCCGTACGGACGAATCTGCGATAATTGCAAATATTCGTTTTTCGCCCGTATTTGAATTACGGGCAAGGCACGCCCGTACTTGAAGTACGGGCAAGACACGCCCGTAGTTCAAATACGGGCACGGGATTTTTGCCTATAAATAGAGAGGCCACCCCCCTTCATTGGAACAAGCTTTCCTCCTTGCTGGCTCCCCTCTCCCTCCTGGTGTACTCCACGACCCCATGCTGCCCAACCACCACCACCCTTAACCCAACCTCATTTTCATACCCAAATTACCCCTATGTTCTAAAATTATCCCAAAACCATGCCCAAATCCCCTTTAATTTGGTCTTGAACCCAATCTCCCACCAAGACTCTTTTCCATTCAATCTAACAAATCCCGGAGGACGCGGAAGCGCTGCCAAAATCTTCCAAGAGCCACTACATTTTCAAATCAAAGGAATCATATTGTGGTAACATTTTAACATATTCTTCTTCAATATACATACATGTGAATTGTTTCCTTTGAACAATTTTGTTACTATGCTACTAACTTGTTTGTTGTCTCTTTTTAAGTATCCTTAGAAGATGATAATAAAAAGGGGATTGTTACCAAAAACAAAAAAAAAGAAGAGAAGATTAAAGTGTCTAAAGGACACTTTCACTAACAAACTTAAGGATCCATGTTATTCTTTAACATGACATTGTGATGTATGACCCTTTGTAATGTATCCTCCTGTCCCCTGAAGAAGAATGGTGGTTGGTTGAATAAGAAAAAAAAACACAAGATCCAAAAGAGAAGGAAGAGGGCCTTTTAGGCCAAATGAAGACAAAAAGAAGCATCTGGATGAGTTGAAGAACCTCTACAGAAGCCACTGGAGGTCCCAATAAGGCCACGGAGATGATCCCAGAAAGAATCGGCAGCAAAAGTGCAAAACAGGCGGCGCCCGTAAACTCAGGCCGGTCCAGCCTGGACCGTGTCTAATTCACGGGCGAGGGGGACCGGAATTAATTCACGGTCAGGCTGGACCGTAAAGCAAACACGGGCGGAATGTAAAAATGATGTAAAAGTTTAGTTTCTTGGTTTGGTTGGACCTGATCCGGTCTAAGCCGGTTTGACCCACTTCCCTTAAACCATGTGGGCTACCTTAAGCCCATTTTTGGACTTTGGGCCTAGATAGGCCCACCAAGATTCCCTTGGACCCACTTGTGGGGCCCACTTCTGACCGGCCTAAATCCGGCCCGTTTTCAATAAAACGGGCCCAGGCCACTAGACTTTGGCTAATGGGCCCATTCCAAGCCCACCAAGCCCAAACCAAAATTGTAAATATATAAAACTTAATAAAATAGCCAAATGGGTTACCCAATAACCCAACTGGGCCCAAGGCCCAACCCTGGCAACCCACGGGTCTTCCCACGGGACCCGGGTCCGACCCATTTCACTTAAATAAATAAAAGATAAAATCAACTAAAAAGGGACCCACACCTCTAGCGGGCCCCGTCAGACCCAATAAGCAGCATGCTGGTCTAGGAAGGGTGAAATTGACTCAAAAACCAGGGAGACCCGAGGGACCCGTCAAACCGACGGGGCGGACCGGGGTGTCTTAAGACTTCCCCGGACCGTAACCGAGGACTTAGCTAGATCTCTAAAAAGCCGCAGACCAGACTTAGACCCGATTAGGGCAAAACCGTGTCTGCCTGCACTCTCAGGCAGTGGCGACTCTGAATATCCCGAGGCACGCATCGAAGGTGCGCCCGGTGTGCGATCTAGGCCAGGTTTAGGTGCGCACATCGACCATGAGAGGATCTCCCAGGCTACGGTTTTGGGGAACATCGGATCTGTTGTAAGAGGAAGCATGTTCCTTATCAGTCATCTCATCTAATGTATCCCTGTAAACCCCCCTCCTCCTTCCCTTTTTTCGGATGTTAGTGTGCATGCTCAGAGGTCCGGTCCAGGCGTGGGTGAAAGTTTGTTTTTTTTCTTACGTATGCAATCTCTGTCCGTTGTTGTTGTTTTTTTATTTTGCTAGACTTGCCAACATGCTCCCCTAACCCCCTGCCACCTGCTGTCTTCTTGTTGTGTTCCTGTTAGCATGCCCTCTTCACCCCTGTTACCCCCTGTAGCCATTAGTTTGTAGTCGTTTTTTTATAACAGTCGGGCTTGGTTTTTTTTAGAAGGAGATCCTAGGTCGTGATTCGAAGTAGGTTAGAATACTTTCAAAGTATGTTTAAAGGTCTCCTGGGGAGTGGTAGAAGCATGGGGAGGTGTTACAGAGGTCAAAAAACCAGACAGTCATGGAGTTTTCCAAAAAAACAGAGAGGTGTCTTCGCAGAGGGGTGTTCGCCGAGCTGGCGCAGTAGGTGCAACCTCGGTCTCGATCTCGGGCTCTGCTGTAGGCACCTCTACCGATCTAGGAGAGGTCATAAACTATACTCGTGCCACGGAGAAAACCTCGCCACGAGGATGCATAGGAAGTGATGAAGCAGGTGACCTAGAAGGGCTGGCTGGATCATCTTGAAAATAAGAAGAAGAATCCTAATCAGAGCAGGATAAGCAGATATAAGAAGCAGAAATTGAAAAGGGTGAAAAGAATTAACCTGAGTATGAGATGGACCCGCCTGGTCCTGTGCACTAGAAGGACCCACTTGGCCCTGTGCCCTAGCAAGCTGTCCCCTGAGGTCTGCAATGGTGAAAAGGAGGGCGTCCCGCTCGGTAATAGCGGCTTCTCGCTGTCGTTCTATATCAGCATACCAAGATCGGATCTTTGCGAACTGAGCATCCTGAAATAGAAGAAATGGTGTCAGAAAATACCAAGTCAAATAGAATATAAGAATGGAAGATCAAAGAAGGAAAGGCATACCGTGGTATCGTAAGCCCTGATCACTACCCCTCCTATCTCTGTAACTCCGCCACGTACAGGCATGGGTGGCATGAGGCACCCAACTGAAGCCTGCCTAAACCAGGCATCATAGTCACCCTCCTCTAACGAAGTCTCTGCCTCAGTCCAATCTAGGAACTGAGCAGGATCAACAGGCATAGGAGGAAAAGAGGGGGCAGTATCCGGAGGGATGGCAGGAATCCGAGGCTCTCCAATATGCTGATAAAAGAAGCGCTCGCCACAATACTAGATGCTGCCCATCTGACCAATAAAGAATTGATAACACTGACGCCTCTGGTCAGGAGCAAACACATCATCCCTAGCCACATGCAGGGCCAGCACCTCATGAATGTCCTCCATCCGGGGAACGAACAGCTGAGAGAAAAAAAAAGAGTATTAGGCATGTGATTCAGGAAAGAAAAAAGAGAGAGGAAGAACTAAAGAAGCTTACCTCAGTCCGATACAGCCTGTCCAGATGAGCCCGGGCAAACCCAGGCCGACTCTTCTCAGAGTTGTGCTCCACATGGCACCATCTACGAGCCATAGGATATGTCTCCTCCAGCATCGTAGAGGTACGTCGGAAATAGGGAATATAAACCCTAGAAAAAAACTGCAAAAGAAGAAAAAAGGGTCAGAAGAATAAAAAAGGAGAAAAAGAGAAAGAGAAGAGAAATAGGTATTTCACCTGCAAGAAGGGCCAGAAGAATCTGCACCCAACTCCGGCTCCTCGAGAGGTAGAGAGGCCGCTAACTGATCGGCGCAGGCCAGCCAGAATGGTGCCAAAAATAAGCGGCCCCCAAGCATACCTCCTCGTCCGTTGCAGATCTCCCAATAAGCTCAAGAAATGAGGACTGACGGAAGTCGTGTCCTCTGGGAAGAAGCAGGAGCCCATCATGTACAGGAAGATGAAGCGGAAGGCAAAAGGGAAAGATGTATGACTGGCGGCAAGCTGGCCAAGCTGCCTCCTCCGGAAGGTCTCTCTCAACCAAGTCCGAGACAATCTAGGCCTCCCTCTATCCCAGGCCTCCGGAGGCAACACCACATATCCGAGATAGGCAGCAATCTCTGCAGCATCGGGCATCACCATCTCGAGAATAATATCTCCAGTCATCCTGATCCCTGTGATGAGCGTGAAGTCGGACGGCCGGATCCCGAACTCAATATCTGGAAAATGGAAACTCAGCGTCTCTGGGAAGAACCTCTAGAGCATCGTAGCAATAAGAGCTTGATCCAAGCGTACATCCGGGATGGTGATGAAGAGGCCGAAACCATACAAGCCCAGCTCCCAGCGAAAGGATGAATTGCAGTCTCCGAGAAATCTAATGAAGCTGGCCTAGCTCCCTCGGTAATGAGATAGGGGAAACACTAAAGGGATATCTGCCCTAATACAGGCCGTGGATGAGTCCTCAAGCCGTGTAAAAGGTCAGTATCCTTAACCTGGGCTGCGACCGCCTAAGGAACCTCAATCCTAGTCCGAGCCTCATCCCTGCCACGGCCTCCTCTACGGCCCTCATCACAGCCTCCGTCTCTGCCTCCAACTCGGCGCCCGCTACGGCCTCTACCTCTGCCTGAAGCCTCAGCTGCCGGCTAAGGAAATAATTGGAAGGAAGAAAGAATCAGGCTGATGAATTTTGAGAAGGAATTTGAAATTCATAAGGGTTAGAGTATACCTCTGGGGACGCCTCACGCGAATCTGCAGAAGGAGGATCTGGGATATCAGAATCAGAATCCCTCCCGGCTTTCGAAGATGAGGCCACATCAACATGATCCCTCCAAACCCTCGAAGAGGAGGGCTCATCCGCAGGATCCCTAGAGGCTGAACTAATGCGGGCCATCTGCGAGTTCAGATTAGGAAGATGGTTCATTATTTTTTAATATTTGTAAATTTATTAGATTCCCATTTTAATTGAGTTATATTGTTTGCAGGAAGAAGGACAATGAAGAATGGAAGGAAGTACTTCAGAAACCTCCAACCATTTAGATGGAAATTCAAGCCTATTTGTGTTGATACTGGGGTAATAGAAGAAATGCAAAGTTGGGAATCTATTGTGTTCATGACAAGACAGTTGGACAAGATGTTTAACATCAAATTGAGTCAAGAATCAGTTCATATCGAGCCATACAATTGTTCAGCTCTCAAGGTCACTTGACTAGCAACCTGTCAAGTGCAGGTTCAAGCAGGTCAAAACCAATTTTCTAAGGTGCATAGCTGGGCAACAAGATAATCAAAAGTCTGCTAGTGTTGAATCCAATCATCTAGCATTCCATGATCAAAGTAAAATTTCAAGAAGACCTAAAGCAACAATCCTGAAGCAGCAAATGTCTAAGAGAATTGAACATACAAAAGTCTGCTATGAAAGCATGCATCGTGTAAGCACCTCATTTTTGCGCTCCCGGAAGAGCCGGAAATGCAAACCCTGGACGAAAAGTCAAACCCTAAGGGGTGAAAAGTTGACTTTTTGATCAAGTGATAATTAGCCACCTCGCTTTATGTCATTGGATAGAGAATCCCAACACGGTTCCAACGCAACTGAGTTTGCAGGAATCGGAGTCCGGATGAAGGTTCTGCGGGCGATCAAACTTGAGGGGAGCCGAAAGTTGACTTTCTGCTAAAATCTGATGCAGGTGCTTACTCCTATACCATTGGATAGAGAATCTCGACACGGTTCCAACGCAACTGAGTTTGCAGGAATCGGAGTTCGGATGAAGGTTCTGCGGGCGGTCAAACTTGAGTGGAGCTAGAAGTTGACTTTCTGCTAAAATCCGATCCAGATGCCTACCCCTAGGTCATTGGATAGAGGGCTCTGATACAATTCTAACACAACTGAGTTTGTCCAGATCGGAGTCTGGATGGAGAAAATATGAGTTGACGAAGTTCCCGAGCAGCAAAACCGGCAAACTGCACACGTGGCAAAAAGCTGCACATGTGGTGAGTTGCGCAGGAAAATATCTCGGGGATCAAATCCGTGAATATCCAAACGTATGAAATATCCCAGGGACTAAATCTGTAAAAATCCAAGAATATCGGATTAAATCGAAAATACCCAGGGACTAAATCCAAAAAATCGGATTTTTCCGACCATCGAGCGGCCGCATTTATTATTCTTTCATCATTTTGCCGCTCGCGCGAACGTGGCAAGCGCGATATACGCTGAGCGCAAGCTTAGCGGATACCCCTTTTTCCTCGTCTATAAAAGTCGCGCGAGACTTCATTGCTGGGGGTTGGCTCATTTCGGGTTGGAAAATTTTTGGTCAAGAGCTTTCTTGGGTGGGGATTTTTGGGTTGTTCTTCGTTGGGTTTTGAGTTTTCATCAGCTCACTCCCTTCTCCTTCTTCTTCCTTCACCCGAAGCCCCCTCTCTTCATCCCTGCTTGCCTCCAAAAAACCCCAAGCCCCTCACCCTTCCTTCGTTCTCCTCCATTTCAACCTAAGCAAGTAGAAGCTTGCTACTATCGGTGCGGTAAAGTGGAGGCTTCAACGGCTGTCTGGCTTCGAGGAGGCACCCCCACTCTGCTCCAGAACTCAAGAACCACCAGGTAAGGGTCCTTGTTACTTTGGGTTACACATATATGAATATGCGATGTTTTCTAAAGGTTTTCATAAGCCGGTCTTATTCAGTGGTATAAGACCATTGCCATGAAAGCTTGCCATGCCTTTTCTTTTCACTTCCATCCGATGAAGGCCACCAAGCAAGGAAGAGGAAGATGCATCTGTTGTCTACGTCAAAATGGGAGCATGTGTCCCCAAGTTCCCTTCATCTTATGTACCCCTGTAAACCCCCCTTCTCCTTCCCTTCTCCGAATGTCTGCGTGCATGCACAGAGTTCAGGTACATGCGTAGGTGCAAAAATTAGGTTTCCATCTCACGTGGGTGATCTCTGTTTTTTATTGTTTTTTTGTTGTTTTATTGCTTGCTAGACTTGCCAACATGCTCCCCCAACCCCTTGCCACTTGCTGTCACCTGCTTGTGCACCTGTGAGCATGCTCCCATCACCCCCCCACCCCCTGCAGCTGTTAGTGTATCTGTAGTTGTTTGTTTTTTTAATCGAGCTTGGTTCCTGATATGGAGTCGTGTCTTGTAGTAGGTTAGAATAACTTCAAAGCATGTTTAAGTGTCTTCTGGAGTCTGGTAGAAGCACTGGGAGGTGTTACAGAGACTGGAAATCAAGCCAGTCTCTGAGAAAAAGGAAGAAAACAGAGAATCAGGGTGTCCGCCAAGCTCGCGCGAGATGCTTTTTGCACAAGGGCTTGTGTCAGTTTTCGGTCCGCCCAGCTTGCACTGACCTCGCACCTAGTGCCTGAGGTCAGCGCACCCTCTTAAAATGCCAAATTACATGTACTTTTTGAAAAAAAAAACCGAAAATGCCCTTTATCGTGTATACTAGGTCCAAGGGGAGGGGCCCCAGGTCCCTCCCCTTGGACCCAGTATAATGAGCTGGTCTCTCCCTGATAAAGTGTCAATTTTGTATATTTTCTGTGATTATTGCTAGATGTAGGTGTCATTTCCGAACCAAACCAAATAAACCAACAGGGTTTCCGGGTGACCTGGAAACCCAACTTGGGACATGGGCCATCGGTCCAATTTGGTACATTAGTGGGCCTTCCAACTGGGCCCACCAAGCCCAATAAACACAATGAAATGTATGCATGTAACTTAATCAAGATAAGTAAAATTAATTGATTAAACCGGGCGGTCCAAACCTAATGCGGCCCACCCGAGCTTATTAGTGAATTGATGCATGAAATGAGTGGTTTTGCCAAGACCAAGGGCAAGGGCCTATCGGGCCCGCCAATGCCCACTGATCAAACCAAGGAAGGGTGCAAACCCTAGACTTCAGAGAGTTGAGCTTTCAAGCCCAAATTTGGACTACGGGCCCTAAGCCCAGTGTCCAACTCACTTTGGCAAATTAAAAAGATAAATCCAATGAATTACTTGGCCACCAGGTGGGCCCACCTAAGGGGCCCACAAACCAATCCGGCCCACCTTTTCATGGAAAACAATTAATCTTCAAATCTGAACCTAAAGTAAAATCAATGCACTTAACCAAAGCCCAAAGGGCCTTCTAGGATAGACCGAGGCCCACAAGGGTAAGCGGGCTTGACTAAGCCCACCAAGGACATCGTGGGCCTTCTAACAGGGCCCACCCAACCAGACTCAGATTAGTTAATTAATCAAGATAAAAGCAATTAAAGGGACCCACACCACTCAGGTGGTCTCGCCAGACTTAACCAAACTGCATATCGGATTAAGAATCGGGTGAGACCAAAGTAAGTTGACTCAAACCAGGATAAACCTAAGGGACCCGTCACCCGACGGGGTGGACCGGAGTGTTTACGGACTTCCCCAGACCACAACCAAGACCCTACTTAGAATCTCAAAAGCCGCAGACCCAAGCCTTAATAGACAAGATTAGGCACCCAGGTGTCCGCCTGCACCCCATCAGGCGGTGGCGACTCCGAATTTCCCCGTGCCGTGTTTTCGACGGGCGCATACATTGGTAGGAAAAAAATCAGAATCATGAAATATGCATTGGTAGAAAAATCAAAATTATGAAAATTGGACATCAATTTCATACAAGAAATCACATAGAATAAGGAAAGCAAAATCGGCATGTCAACAGTGCAAGGTCAGATGGCATGGCAGACAAATACACTAAGAGGCCAAAGAGCAGAAAATCAAGGGTGTGAGTAAACTCAAAATTTGGAACCAAAGATCTATTCTACTAGCTCTGTAGCTTGAGATAATCATCTAATGCATTCAAGAACAGAAATTGCACAGCATTCAATTTGGAGGAATTGCTCAGTATTCAAAAATAGAATATAATGCATTCAAGAATAGATAAATTGCAAAGCATTCAGTCAAGAAAAATGAAATGACTTTTCGGCATACCTGTTTATGTCGAAATGAGAAATCAGCAAGCTAAAAATTGAACCTTCGAGCTCACCCACAGTGGATATCCAATGGATGCTCGGAACGAAATCCCAGGAGGTGAGAAGGTACACTGGTCTGGCAATGAGGAGGTTGACCAGATATGGTCAAAGTAACAGTCTCGGCAGTAGCTCGAAATAAGGAGGAGATGAAAGTCACTGGAGAAATTGGAACAGTCGCCCAAGGATCAGGGAAGCAAGTCGACGTCGGAGAAGCAAGGGCTCACTGGAGAATGAGAGGGTCGTCGGAGAAGATGGGAAGCACCGGAGGAGTCGTGCAGAAAACCAAAAGAGGGTTACGGGCGCAGAGGATTTAGGGCGAAATGCGAGCAGAAGAAATGGAGGAACTGTTCGTGGTCGCGAATAAGTAAAGCCCTAAAATCCGTAGAAGCAATACGGGCAACCGGCGCCCGCAAAGGTAATACCGTCGTGTACGCCCGTGTTCAAATTGCGGTCATCAATCACCTGTAAAGTAAATGTGGGCAAATCAGAAAATTGCATTTTTCATCATTTTCTCCACACTTTTCAGGAGATTAATGTTTATATTAGTTGTAAATTTCAAGGATTGCCACCTTACCCACTTTTGTTTAAAATTTTTGTCTCAAATCTCACTTCATAGCCACGAGTGCTCAGTGAGACTAGAGAGGAGGATTTGCCCGTTAAGGTTAGGGACTTTTCAGCAAATCCTCCACACAAATTCTTTTGACAAAATCATCCTTTTAATCCTTGCAAAATGCAATTAGTTAGACAAAATCTCAAAAAGTGTAATTGGTGTGTCCTTTTGCTCTCTGCTCGTAATTGGTTCCAATTACAAGCAAAGAGGGGGCAGTTGTAGACACCCCAAATTGCACTACAAAATGAGAAAATAATTGAAAACATGTAATTGGGATTTAAAACAGGTCAAAATGCATAAAATTTAATCATTTAAGCAGTGCCCGTATTATATTTGCGGGCTGGTCGCGCCCGATTTTTGTATACGGACATGCAATGCCTGTATTGAGAACGCGGGCAGCACTTGCCCGCAATGTATATACGGGCGCAAGGTTTTTGTGCGAATTTTATCTTTGCTCGATTTCTGAGCCTTATCTGCATCCAAATATATCTCTGGGATATGTGAATTATCTTATTTATTCGTCCGAATTGTCCTATTTATCCTTGTTGGCCATGGATTGGCATTATCCCTTTTTTTCAATCCAATCTAGAGGATTTTGATATATCCCTCTGGACCAACCATGCCCCTGGGTTTGCCTATAAATAGAGGGCAGATTCTCAAGCAAAGGGCCATTAAGAGAGGAATCCCTGCTGCTCTGCTTGCTCAATCCAGGTAAGTCCCTTTACCCTTTTATTTTCTGTCTTCAATTCTAGAAATAATAGGATCTTCTCCATTGATGTAGAATAAGGCCTTCTTATATTTGTACCTCCAAACCTGCCTCCAAGTACCTCAAGAATCCTCTCTTGCCGTAAAATGTGAAGAGAGAGCTAGGGGAAAGGAGAACAGGTGGATCCCTAGAATAGAACCCCATATCTATTTTTCTCATTTTTTATAGAATAAGGCCTTTGATTGTGTTTGTATCACCAAACCTATCTCTAAGTACCTCAAGAATCCTCTCTAGCCGTAAAACATGAAGAGAGAGCTAGGGTAAAAGAGAACAGGTGGATCCGTAGGGTAGACCCCCATGTGCTTTAATCTGTGAGATATGGCTGCTTTGAATATCCTGTTCATGTTTTAATGGTATTACTTTGAATTTGAATGAATCATATGAATCCATGATGTTTATAGCATGAGATCCCCACTTTTTTCTAAAATTTGGATTTTTCACATCTTTGCACCTACAACACTGTTTTCGTGATTTTTGTGATATTAGGCTAAGATCCTGGATCTATCATGATCTATATGATAGATCTGGATTCAGAAGCCTGAAAGTAACTTCTAGGGTTTCATAAGGTGGTTTTTGAGTCCTTTTTCACTTTTGAGAGAAGACCCTATGGTCTAAGTTCTCCCCTTTTGATGTTCTTCATCAACATGGGTATTTTTGGTTTTGATTTCTTGATCTAATGTGAAATATGGGTTATACTTGTATCCTGGATTGTTCAAGTTCAATTCTGCAATATTTTATAAAAATAATATTTTTTCTAGATTTCCAGAATTTAACTTGAAGCCAGATTTTTTAAGTTCACTTTAGATTTGCTTTCTTTATTTTGATTTCAGTCAATCTTGAAACCCAAGTAAATGTCTCTTGTTTTTACTTTTGTTTCGATTAGCAAGCCTTTTTTCCTTTGAAAAACATGAACAATGTCTGGCAACCACCTTGTGTGGATGAATAGGGGTGCCTAACACCTTCCCTTGTTTATAACCTAATCCCTTTACCCATCTCTGGTTGTTTTTTTAATAGGGTTATTTTTACCCTAAATTTGCCTTTTTGTGCTTATTTGATATTTTGGTGTCCATTCACACCTAAACAGAATGGTGGCGACTCTTTGTTTTTAACCAATCCCGTGTGATGATCAGGAAGTCATTGAATTAATTTTTCCATGTCTCACACATCCTTCGTGCATCCTTAATCATAAGAACCGCTAGTCAAACACTTTGAGCTTGATTTTATTTTCAAACACCCATGTTGTGTCTAACCACCCCACACTGGGGAAAAGCTGAAAAAGAAATAAAAGCATGAGTAGATTCCTGAATTACTTTGTATGAAACAATTCAACCAAGGCGTCACAGTAAAAGGATGAAAGGCCATCTTTGCTTTCCCAAACTCCAAAGCCATATCCGTAGTCAAACCCCTTGAGCCTAATTTTCCTTCTTCTAACCCACGGAGTCATGAACCTTAAATATGGTGTTTGGCAAAGAAGAAGAGTAGAAGGGTTATGAGTGTGCAAAAAAAAAAAAAAAGAAAAAAAAAAGGAAAAAATCAGAAAGCACACTGGGGCACGCCAATCAAATCAAAACCAGCAAAGTAGACCCCAAAGGCAAGAACAAGAAAGCTAAAAGAGGAAGCGAAGATCACAAAGGACCTCAAAAAGAAGAAGAAAAAGAAAGAAAGTAGAAATGACACTGTCAAAGTCCAAGCAGTCAAGAAAAGGGTAGAACATGACTCAACCCATTCACAAAAAAAAAAAAAAAAAAAGAAAACTTTGAGCCATATTCCCTTTTTTTCATAAACCAAAACCTCGACCTTCATTTCGTCCCATTCGAAAAGTCCTTTCTGATTATAGAGAATGTGGCACTTAGGTTCATTCAAATAAATGATGAAGGAATCTAAAAAGGAAGAACGAGCTTTGGCAGAACACAAAGTGAAACCTGAGAATGAAAAGATAAAATTTTGAGCCTTACTACCTTTCATTTCTCATACTTAAAACCAAGCCGAAATTTTGTCCTAGTTTCAAGACCTCTCTGATCTATGGGACATGATATGAAAAAGTCGGCCGAAGAACTCTCAAGCTGGGACAAACACTAATCCCCAGGGAAGAACCCGCAATTGCAGAAACTTGAAATTACCCCAAAGGTTGGATAAAAATGAGAGAAGCCAAAACCGAGGAAGGGGAAACACTCCTTGAAATGCCCCTCAACTATTAAGCCCTTGTCGGCCCAAGTCAAGAAACTCATGGGAATGCGTGACAAGCACACTGTCCCAAAATACTTTGAGCTAACAAGGCAAAAAAAAAAACATTTTGCTGCTTATCTTCTTAATTTCAGATACCTCACCGCTTAGGGAGAATTTTGTAGGTCGGTGCAAGGCAAAGAAGCCGAAGGACGTTAAGAAATGCCTTGAAGCCAAAAAGACTCCCCAATCCCCAATGGAGTCTATTCCCCAGCAGAGATCCCTGTAAGAACCATGAACAACATGAAGGCTCCCAAATCCCCAATGGAACTCCCATACTCAGCAAAAGCTAAAAAGTCCATAGCCAATCAAAAGAAGCAAATTGCACAAGAAAGAAGAAGTGGTAGAGGTTCCCACCAATCCCTAGTGGAGTCATTCCAAATCGGAAAACCTCTACCTCATCACAAGAGCAACTGGTGGAAGAGCTTCCCCCAAATTGAAACCGCCATGCCGTGAAGCGGTGAATCTCTCAAAAATATAAAGAAGAAAGCAAAATGAAGAATCGCTGGGCAAGTTGGCCCTCTTGTAGTTTTTGATTTCCCACTTTTGTAAATAGAGTAGAATAAGTGTGTGAGGTCCCCCGGATGACGGACAGCAGCAATAGAGCCTCCTCCAATCCCCTTTCCCCATCCTACCTTGCTCCTTCTACCCTTTTCCATCACCAACCCTCGTCTAGCCCTTAAAAAAAAAACAAAAAAAAGCAAACAGAAAAAAAAGAAAAAAATTGTCCTTGAAAATCTTGAATAAAAAAGCCTGAAATCACCTAAAATCTTTAATAGAACAAACAGGAAGGAAAAGAACATTGTTGAGTGTCTTGCATCAACGTCGAAACAGATTGTCGAGCTTAAGTCCAACCCCATCTTTTAATTTGAACTAAAAAACAAGGAGTTGCTCCAGAAACCGGAAAAATTAAGGGTGAGCAAGCTTCAGAATCTAGTGGAAACCATTTTGTGTTTCCACTGCTTTGGAGATCAACGCTTTGCATCTCCAACCATATTTAATCAAAAGGACTTAGCTCGTTGATCATGTCAGCAGAAATGCAAGGGCAAAAACAAGGTTCTTTTTGTTCTTTGCTGTTCATCCCCAAGGTGATTCCGACAAAGAGGGGCAGCTGTCAGCACCTCATTTTTGCACCCCAAAAAATGAAAGAATAAAACCCTAATTGAAAAGTCAAACGTGAAGGGGTCAAAAAGTTGACTTTTTGATCGTGTGCAAATTGACCACCAAACTTCATACCAATGGATAGAGGATTTCGATATGAGTCTAACGACATTGAGTTTGCTCAAATCAGAGTCCGGATGAAGAAGTTATGGGCTGGTCAAATCTGGAAATAGCAGAAATCGGCTTTCTGCAAAACTCTGAATTAGCTGCTCAATTTTATACTAGTAGAAAGAGCATCTCGACACGATTCCAACGCAACCAATTTTGCTGGAATCGGGGTCCCGGATAAGGAGATATGAGCAAAACTGGCTCAGGGACGCGACTTTGCACTTTTGCTAAAAAATCCGAATTTGCTGCTAAACTCTAGCTCAGTGGATAGAGAATCTCGAGTTGGTTCCAACGCCACTAAGTTTGTTGAAATCGGATATCAGATGAGAAAGATATGAGCAGTCAAAGTTTCGGAAAATCTGCACATGTGGCAAAAACAACAAAAAGAAAAGAATCTTCAATTAAAATAATAATATTTTCATACAACACCTAATTAAGAGGTTTAAAATAAAGGAAAAAGAAAATAAAAAATCAAAGCACGCATGTGCTCAAAACAAAAAAAAAATCCAATTAAAATAATATTAAACACATAAATATCAAGCAAATTAAATAAATAAAAATTAAAACCAAAAATAAATTTTGCACATGGGGATGAGGTGTCCCCTTGTGCTGGCGGATAATGCAAAGAGTAATGATCATTTTTTTAAAAACAAGGTATGGTATCAAAAATAGTGATGCTTTGGTCATAGAATACAAAAATAATTAGGTTTTTTTTCATGGCGTATAAATCACCTTCATTAGCCCATTTTTAGGGGGCGGCCATTACATTTGGCTCTCCAACTTTTTTTCTTCCAAGTTTTATCTCCTTCGTCCCCCACCTGTTCATTGGCAAGCAGCAAATCTCCAAACCCTCTTCTTCATTATAATACCCTACATAATTCCTAAAATGCTCCTCTTTCTTTCCCTTTCTCACTTTCTTTCATCTTACTCACAAGGGGAGTAGAGGAGGAGGACTTTGGAACAAAGGAAGTGTCTTGAAGTGTTGTCTACGGTCATCCGGAGGTCTTCATACATCCAAAGTTGTAAGTAACATCGAGGTGAAAATTTAGTCACTTATCATTCAATATATTTTGGAATAAAGTTCTTTTGAATGAGTTTCTTTTAAAGGTTTTGGATTTATTCTATACTATTTGTTTCTACTCACCTTCTACCTTGCTTTTTTGCATGCAAATGAGGTCCCTCTGGTAAGAGGGGGATCTTCTTACGAAAGATGGGAGAAGAGTTCTAGTGTAAGGTGAAAAGTTGTCATTTAAATGAGTTTTGATCTAAGCCTTATCTGCTGATTTTATTTTGTTAAAAGAGGGGTTTTGTCCTCTTATTGTGATCATATTGTACCCCTAATTACCTCTCCCTCTTTCCTTTCAATTAAGAAAATGGTTTATTATTCAGGTTCTTATTTATTTTGTACATCTTTTACTCATATAGATATGCATCTTCATCTGTTATTCGGCATGTCTTTGTTTTATGAATTTAAGATGGGCACCACACAGACGTAGATAATATTTTAAGGTAAAAGTGGGTTTTCTTCTCATCACTTTCCTTTCATATTACAGGAACACTGGTTAGTATCATTTCATTTGGCATATTTCCACATGTGATTTGTGTATATGATCACCATCACCCACTGTTTTATGCATTTCATCTAAAAAAAAAGGAACATCACACTCATATGCTTATATGCATACATACACCAGCACTTTTTCTCTTCTCATATCTAAGACATGCTATGTATTTTTAGATTTTCTTGTTAGCATGATTGCTTCTTTTTCTGATCATTATGATTTTTAAACGCACTTACACTTCCCACAACCAGCATGAATATCATTCATTTGTTTTGTTAATCTCAGAAGCTCAGCACATGGATGCATTGAGTGACTAAGATCATTTGAATGGGTTGATCGATTGAGGTAAGGCCTTGCAGGCCTTCATCTTCTTCCTCCGTGGGATAGAGGGTGGAATCATTTCCACCATTAAGCAGGGACTCCTAAAGTCCCTGTTCTTTGGCAATCAAAGGAGGTTTGAGACCATCAAAGTTTCCTCTTTAAAAAGCACCATGGAAGAGGTCATTTGAGCCGAGATCAAGTCATTTGAACCACCGTGGTTACATTCAAAGATCTGTAACAGATCATGCAGGTGTTTAAGAGAAGAGCAAGCTGAACCCATGGGCTTTTTTACCATTTCTGGATGTTCGGGTCTGAACCGCACCGGAATTGCGGTCTAACCACGACCGCAGGCCATCTGCGGTCAAGATTGTTTTAATCATTAAAAGATCTTTTTTATGGACCCAAATAGACCTGATCCGACCCGAATGGCTTTAAAAATGAACCAGGTGGGCTTTTGGGCCAACCTGAGCCCAATTTTTTTACCAGGGTCCACTTAGACCCACCAAGGCATTTGTGGGCCCTCCGATGGGGCCCATATCTAGACTGACCCACACTAGGATCCGTGTCATAAATGGGTCTCGGGTCACTTGATTAAAAACCCATGGGCCAAGTCCAAACCCAATGGGCCTTAAAAACTTAAACCCACTCAATTAAATTGCATGTTTAATTAACTTCAAAATTAAATGACCAAATCCAATAAGGGTTACCCAATAACCCTAATGGGCCATGGGCTTGACTTAAAGCCCAACTTGGCAACCAATGGGCCCTCCAACGGGGCCCACATCCGACCCACTTCGATTAAATGGCTAAAAAGATAAAAATGAATAAAAGGGACTTACACCTGCAAAGGTCCCTACTAGACTTAATTTGATACATGCTGCTAGGATTAGGGTGAGACTGAGTTGACTCGAACCAGGAAAATCCAAGGGACCCGTTAGACTGACGGGGCGGGCCGGGGTGTCTTCGGACTTCCCTGGACGTAACCGAGAACTTAGCCAGAGTCTCTAAAAAGCCGCATACCAAGCAAAGTTAGACCGGTTAGGTCCCCTGTGTCTGCCTGCACTTCTCAGGCAGTGGCGATTCCTAAATCCCAGAGGCACGCACTCCCATTGTGCCTCGCGTGCGGCCATGCGCACACCATGTACTTGGTGGGAAGCTGGTTATTGTTGTTTACTTCCTCGATCCATGTACTCGGTGGGAAGCTGGTTACTTTTGTTTATCCTCGGTCCTTGTACTCGGCGGGATACTTCCTCGATCCGTGTACTCGGTGGGAAGCTGGTTGCTTGTTATTTGGTTTACTTCCTCGATCCATGTACTCGGTGGGAAGCTGGTTGGATACTTCAATATGGTTGTATTTCTTTTCTACCATGTTTGGAATTATATTTCATTGTATCTGGAATTTATTGTGATTAGTCGGATTAAGCGTGCATATTCTAATTTGTTAAAAACTATTTGCATGACTATTTACTGAGATGTTGTTTCTCACATTATCGTTTTATCGGTTTTGTTTTCAGATATTCCTGGTGAGGACGTTGTAGGGATAAACACTTCTGGGGATTATGCGGAGTACCAGGATGAAGATTGCTTTATTCCTGTATAGGTTTAGGGATTTATATTATTAAATTTGACTTGGTATTGGAAGAATTGTTTTAGATTTTTATTATTTAGATGAAATGGGTGATGTACATCTTATTCTAGTTAACCCTTTCCAGACTTAGTGGAGGAATTGTTATTGGAGGTTTCCTTTTGTATCCCGCGCTTCTTGAAAGAAAACAAAAAATTATTTGTTATTTCCGCACTCTGATTATATTAAATGGAATTGTTTAAGTCTAGATTAGTCATTTTGGGCCATTATCCTAACGTTCTAGGGTTGGGTTTATGTTCTTAATTAAACCTGGATCTGGGGCGTTACATGTACATTAGTGGCTTTTGTCAAATTTGAGCTACAAATTTACCATTTTGCCCTTGACAAGAGATCGAGTGTTTAGATGGGCCTGTATGATAAAAAACCTCATGGTCTTTCCGACGAGCCCACAAAAAAAGGGGAAAAAATCCAAAAGACAATAATCCATTGTTTTGACTTCATGCTAATAACCTAGACTTTTGTTTTACTGTCGTGGGCCTAAACAAGCTCAATTTTAGGAAAGCCCGCATACAAACTAGTTGAGTCAACTCGGCTAAATTCTGACTCAATGAAACCTGCTATCTAGCGGGGGTAACTCAAGATGTCTACGGACTTCCCTGGGTTTCAACTGAACCCCTTATCCAAAGTCTCTGGGCAGACCATGCACATCAATTTAAGTCAAAAATTGGGTGACTGTTCACACCCTCAACAATGAACAGTGCCGACTCCCTAAAACCAACGAAAAACTCAAGGAAAGCCGGGTAAGACATCGTGCGCCTCATGTGCGCACAAAAGTCAACACATTACATTACTAAGCTTAGACTCTGGATCCAGGACAAGCTAGACCAAAATAAAATAAACTCAACAAATAAACCAACCTCTGGTAGCAGATAGACCAACCCCTGGTCGCAAATATACCAACCTCTGGTAGCAAATAGACCAACCTCTGGTCGCAAATATACCAACCTCTGGTAGCAAATAGACCAACCTTTGATTGTAAATAAATACTAAAAACAAATTATCTTTATCATCTATCACTCAGGACTAGAACAATACTCCATGGAACTCCAAATGTATATTCAAAACCAAAGAACAATATTCAAACCCATCGGTGTAAACAAATAACTCAAGGAAACCACCTTTATAAATTCTGCCCAGCATACTAAATTAGATAACAACTCAATTTAAATGGTATCACAATATGAACTTCAGTAGTAAGACATGGATCACAAAAATATCTGAAATCAGCAAAAGTCATGCTCAATTATTTCCATTAGTTTGAATGAAAGCTTTCTAAACTATTTTCTTAATATTCTTTGCTAAGGCTTTTTATTCATCTACTTGAATTGCTGTAGAAGTTCATTGCTTAATCTTTTTAGATCATGACCATCCTTAGTAAGTTATGAGAATAAGAGCTGCAAGATAAAAATCTGAATTTGAGTTGTTAAGTAATCATCAACAACTCACTAATAAGTTTTATAAGTATTTCTTACATCTAGACTTACTTCAACTCACTAGCTAATACTCACTTCAGCAACCTGGCAACATTTAATTTGCTATCCTACAGCAGCAATTAGGTTTAAGAAATGGAACCAATTAACCCATGACCTCAGTCACACTAATTGCAACTAAACCAAATGGAAATCATCCTAAATTCAACCCTTCAATCATTTAAATTCTCTCAATAATTATGGGTACAAAATTTAGTAGATTATAATCACTTGGAATTAATACTAACATCTTAATTAAACTCCTAGATAGGGGTTTGAACCATTAAATTAGAGAAAACTGTAACGCCCCGAACCCGGGTCAGTGCAAACCGGCACCCAACCCGAACTCGGTTTGCTACTGTAACAACCCAAGTCCGGTTCAACAACCAAACCCGAGGTGTTACCACGAAGCTGGGGTCAGATACAAACCAAGATGCACAATAATTTTAAAATTTACAAATTAATTACATCAGAGTTATGGTGGCCAATAAAAACAATTCTTTATTCAATAATATCAATTCTGTTTACAATAAAGTTTATCTAATCAACATGTGGCATTAATACCAATTATAATTCTACCCATCAAATTAAAACCCCATCTTCGCGATCTCTCCAAGCAACCTGAAAAATAGGGGAAAACGGAGTGAGATTTACATCTCAGCAAGTAGCAGGTGCATGCAATTTGAAACAGTCCAATGTAAGCAATAGTCATGAGGTATTCGATTAATCAACGATAAGACGAGAAATCCAAATTATTCATGGTAATTACAAATAGGGCGATGAAACATATGATCATGTATAAATACCAGTAACTTGATGTTAACGAGGTAAAACCGACAAAAGCGACAAAACACGTGCCATTGCAGGACTCACAAAGATGATAAGTATTTGAGATGACACTCGACTAAATTCTGTTCCACCGTGCGGCTTAGGGGCAGTGCTACTTAATGATACTCAAGCCCCATGCAGCGCAGCTTAGGCAAGAGCCGTAGTCACCGACTTATTGCGCACGAACCCCGCAGAGTTGGACGTACCACCAGCATGCAGCACCAGAATCAATACATGGAGTGTGGTCGCTTATCCACATGTACAGAGAATCACCAGCGGCTCACCGGGGTGTCCCTCCAGACATAGGACCCTCCCAGAGCAAACTAACTTGCAAAGGGAAGCGCACTCGCATATAGGAGTAAATCAACCCAAACTAAATACCACTTAGCTAACCAGCCAAAACTATGGATCCATATACAGCTAAGCCCACTGACACAAACCACGATAAAACCACATACGGGAGGACACGCTAATGTAGGAGGCATACACACTTTTACCCGTAAAGGATTACACATCTCTACACAGAGGATTACCCATCTCTGCCGTAAAAGATAGTATCAAACTCTACCACAGAAGCCGTATCACCCAACCATAAAATTAAAGAGAACAACATCATACCACATACCAATCCATACTAGAGTATTCCATTCCATGTGAAATCCATGATTCAATCCTTACGAATTCCATTAAAGCCTTTTTCAGAATAACATATGCAATTTCTTAATTATATTCGAATAAAGCTCATGTATCATAAATTCGATAGAAACTAGAGTTTATGAAATTCCAGAATCCAATATTCATATTGAAATCTTAAATAAAGTAAAACAAATCTTACTTAGAGTTTCCTTTGATTAATCCCTTTTAGTAGAATCCAATTTCCTATATTAACACCTAAGCTAGTTACTAATAAAATTTTCTGTATTTTATTTCTCCAGCATGTTCTACAAACCTAAAATAAAGTTTAGAAGATGTCTATAAGCTATAAGTACCCTTAGTATTATTTCTAGCAATATTCATACCCTTTGACCCTTTTATAGGCAAACCTTTCATTGAAACCTTCAATTTATTGGTTAATCTTTCCAATTTAATTTTATAATTTTTATACCTTAATTAGGTCCTTATAATGATGCTAACATACTCAACTAATCAGAAAAATCATTGTACATTTATTCAAATTACAAAATCCCCAAATCTGTAAATTCTGCATAGAGCGCCTACCTCTACAGGGCTGGGCGATCCTAGGCGCTCGTGCAAAATAAAACAGAATTTTCCAGATTTAAAGGTTCGGATTTTTAGGCCTTTGCTATATGTTTTCTTGGTCTAAATTAATCTACAAACCTTCTAAAACATACCTATAGCCTTCTAGAGTAATTTTTATAAATTAAATACCATCCTACCTTTATTTACATAATCCAACTAAACTTTCTTCATTAATTTGATAAATCCATCAAGAATACAAATCATGAAAATATAAGCGACTTGATTCCATGTAAATACAATTCCGTCTAATCCATTCTAACCATATGAAATCACAGAAATCAAAATCATGCAGTTCCTCACGTTTTCCAAGGGTTACTACTTGCCTTATACGCTAAATCCTTCTTCCATTGCACCTTCTAATTCTGGACCAGAATTTTGCTCCCAACCGCACCAAGCTAGACTCTTCCAATTCAAATCTCCACCGTACATAATGTAGTTCCATCAGTGAAGAACAAAACCTCCAAATTTGAAGGCGATCCACCGTACGGATTTTCCCCGATCGCGATTTGATGGAGACTGGTCGGATAACTCCATTAACAGCTTTCTTCCTTTCTCTCCCTCTTTTCTCTTCATAAGAAACCCACGAAAATTCCCTCTTGTCTAACCTTAGTCTTCTATTTATACTAGGCTTTAGAAGTCCTATTCCAACCCTAATTGGCTAGTTTAATTTGGGCCAATCCAACCATGGTCTAGTTAATGTCTAATCCTTCTAATTTAATTCCTACTTTTTCTCCACCTTCTATTTTTCTACTTAAACAATCCTAATTAAGTTTCTTATTATCTAAACTCCTATTTATAACCTATTTTCGTGCAAAACATTTAATTAAACATTATTATCACCTAAAACCTTATTTTCTCCAAATTAAGACATGAAATCTCCTAATTACCCTTTTTCCCACTTTTAGGCTTTTATTAATTTCTTTTAATTTCTAACTTGTCAAAATAATTTGTTTCCTTCTATTTTCTAATTCTAATTATTATTTGATGATCTATTTACTAATTACCTTTTTCTGAAAATTACCAAAATACCCTTTTTATTCTTTTAGGCTAATTTTATTAAAATTCTTTCTTTATTTTCAACTTAGGACTCATTTGAATTAATTATCCTCTAAATCTTCACTTTTTATTTTAACTAGGATTTAACTCATATTTTCTTTTATTTATTTATTTATTTATTTATTAGGTGAAAATTCGGGGTTTTACAAAAACCACCAAAAATTACTCAGTCGCACTTTATATGCATTTTAGTAGGGTGCGCTGACCTACTGTCAGTAGGCGGCAGTCAGCGCATCTGAATTTTTCATTGCCGCTGAGTGCTAAGTTATGTCAGTCAGCCGTACTCAGCGCATACTTCCCTGTTTTTCTAAAACTCAAACTAATCACTGCTAACTCCAATCTAATTAAGACTGACCTAAAATTAAAGCTCAACAACAACTAATTCATACTCATAACACCTCTAACAACCATTTAAAATCAATTTGGATTTAATTCTACTAAGAACATGCTCTGAAAAAAAAATTAACTCGTATAAACCGATTCAGTCGATGATATCAAATTACAGCATATAAACTCTCTTTAAATCATGCTTCTGGTTGCAAATCTAGCTTGAAAACTAGTGCTACTTACCTGATTTGATGAGCAATTGATCAGGTCTCCCAAATGTTTGATTGCTACACCTCCGGAATGACAACTTCAATGGCCGATTGGTCACTGTTGCACAAATACAACCATATCTGATCTGATATGGATCAGCACCTGGTTGCTCGTTCGGATTGCAACCCTTACCACTAAAACCAATTTCTCTTACATGATCTCTCCAGATCTACCACTGAGTTGGACGAACCTCCTCAATTTCCAGATGCTAAGTTTCCAATAGTAAAATATTCTATCTCCACTTAGCTCTTGACTTTTCCAATTCAGACAAACCTCTGGAACTCACTTCTCTCCAGCAGCTCAGCTCTCAGAGTTTTGTCTCTGATTTCATCAAATGAAACCAGCAACTTGAGTTGAGCAGCCTATTTATAGGCTACGCTAGAACTAAAAAACTATCATGATTTGCTGGGTGCTCACCCACAAAACCTTTCTACACTACCTTCTAACTCTTATGTACTTGAATTCTAACGAAAAGCTTACACTAACACCTTCCCAAGTAAAATAACTTAAATATATGATTATTAATAATTATTAAAAATTAATATCATACACCACTTACCATAATTTAGGACCCTCTCCACTTAGTCATGTGAAATCCCCAAAATACCCTTTTTCTCTCTACGCCACCAAATCATCAAAACCCAACCCGAAACTCAATTAACCAATTTTCCATTCTAATAATTCCACATGTCTAAATTCTAAAATTTTACTCTAAATAACTTTCTTTCTCTATTTTCTGAAAATTTCCACTAATTAAATAAATAAACAAACATAAAATCAAAATTTTAATTTTATTAAAAATTCGGGATTTGACATTCTCCCCTCCTTCAAAAAATTTCGTCCTCGAAATTTAATTCATGAGATCATAACGAATCTGGATGCTTCTTCTTCATCTCATACACTCCCTTACAATAGCACTTGCTTATGCCAACCCAATATCTGAACCAACTTCTTTTCAGTATCAATCCACAGGCCTTTGCTTTATCCCTATAAATCTCAATAAACTATCCGAATAATCAAATTCTCTGGTAGCCTGATCTCCTTCTTGGCTAACCTTCCAATGTGCCTTAATCTGAACTTGTTTATTGTCCCCCCCCCCCCCCCCCCCCCCAATTACAATGGATCAATTTAGACAACCATCATCATACAAAAGAAACTCATCAGACCAATGCTAGTGGTATCCATAGACTGCCCCAACTGACCTTTAATGTGATTAGTGTAATTATCTGCTCTTGAGCAACACCTCTACAACTTAATAACGATAAAATAAATCACCACCCTTGAAATTTGAAATATCTCAAATCATCTCAATGGAACCATGGTACTCAACTTGGATGCAAGTACAATCTCTATTCACTAAAATTCATAATTAAATAACTCACCTCTTGAAAATGGCCAAAATCATGAAGCACCCACTAGTACTCTTTTATGTAGCATTTGCACACAATCCAACAAACTCGAAAGGCATTTTGATAAATAAAGATCTTTACTTATAGAAGACACAACGAAATTTTTGGATCTACAGACAATCATAATTTTAATTATTGGAAATTTTCCTCACATCTTTCACCTCCTAAATTTTGGTAGCCTTCCTTCTTAGAATCAATAGAATCGCAATCCAGAATAAAATTCTTTATAACTTCTCTTTATGATCTCTTTTGAAACAACATGCACCTCAACTCTTTAATTATGGCATTTCAACTTAATCCCCTAGAGTAGTGCCTCCAAAACTTCAATGTAACAGCACGGTTACTAATATCTAATCCCGATGAAGGATCCCTTCTCATGAAATTTCACCCTCACCTTCTAAAACCACCATGCTTCCACTGTGCATTTACTAATTCCAAATTACCGATGCATCTTCAATAATCCTCATGAACTTAATTACTTATAGCTTCTTATTTTTAATATTCATACCTACTAATAGAACACAAAAATAACTCAGAAGAAAATATCATGACTTACCACCACAATCCTTTCCATATATGTGCACCTATATGAAGGATAGGGAAGAAACCATGTAGATCCCCTTTTGGCTTAAATTAACCAATTATATCACCCAAAGATTTCTTATATACATGTAATATTACATTACATACCCCATTTGTATAAAGCTTAATATCTCAGTATGTGTTCAGCATTGGCCGATGCCTTACACTACTCAAGTATAGCTATATACATCTGACTCATCATCTAATTAAGCATACCATAGCTTGCATGCTTAATTAATCATCTCCAATTTCATATTTTAGATATATGCATTCAGCAATTAAAATTATCTCATAACCCCCAAGTATTCATGTTACTGTTTATCTCAAAACCAACTACTTCTCAGAATCCTCAATTTCCTTTTGATTAGAAATTCAATAACTTTTCCCTAATCATGCAATATCAATAAGAATTTATACATCACGATTAACAAACCATCTCATAACAAATAGATATATAGTAAATAATCAAATAACTTACCTTTAATAATAATACTTGCTGCTATATCTATAGAAGGAATACACTCAACCTATATTTCCTATTTAAGGAGTACTATCTACCGAACACACAACCCCCAAGGCTATCCTAGGGTTTCCTATTCCTATGTCATGTTTGCTTTCAAAACTTTGATATGCTTCGATACCATCTGTAACGCCCTAGATCTGGGTTACGTAATAAAAACCGTAACTCGTTTCTGAAGGTTAAATTTCCACACAAGATCGATATATCAGAGTGAAGTAAAAACATGAATGAAACAATAACTAAATAATCTGAGTGCGCTACAACCCCAACTGTAAGAATAAATACAGCAATACAACTCTAAACTCATATAACCGAGCAACTACCCACAGGCATTCATCCTCTCCAGGAGCAGCTGAAAATAAAACAAAACAACACGAAATGAGATACGAATATCCCAGTAAATAGCACATGCATGCACAAATACATTTTTCAAAGTTATAAAACATGGAACAAATAATACACAGGTAACGATGGTGATAACATGATTAATCTGACTAAACCCACAATAATATAACAGATAAAGATGATATAGCTAATGAAATTCAACATGTAAGCCAAGCAATTAACGTCAGTATCAAATCACAAATATAACCTTAAAATCACTTATAACTAGATAACAACACTTCGATGAAATCACAATCTTTGGAATGCTGAGTGTTCATCATGGTGTTAGCACCTGATTTTTGCACCCCCCAAAATAAAGAAAAATGAAAAATCAAACCCTGAGGGGGTCAAAAATTGACTTTTTGATTCAAGTAAATTTGGCCATCAAACTTCATCTCATTGAAAAGAGCATTTCGACACAATTCCAACGCAACTGAATTTGCTAGAATCGGAGTCCAGATAAGAAAGATATGAGATGGTCAAACTTTTGGGGAGCAAAAGTTGACTTTTTGCTCGACTCCAATTCAGCTGCCAAACTTGACCCCAGTGGACAAGTGGTTCCGAGCCGGTTCCAACGACACTAAGTTTGCTGAAATCGGACACCGGATGAAGAAGTTATGAGCAGTTGAAGTTTCAGAAAAACTGCCCATGTGGCAAAAAGGCAGCAAAAATGGAATAAACCAATAAAATAAATAAGATAAATGTGTTTAATAATATTTTGATAAAGGGAATCTCGCTTTTTAATAAAATAATCGAAAAACCGAATAAGAATCTTGCAAAAAACCAAATTGAATAAAGTTTTGAAATCCAAACATTTAAAAAACGTGATGGACCGTATTTCAATTACGGGCAAGGCATGCCCGTATTTGAAATACGGGCAAGATTCTCTAAGCAGACACGCGTCGCTGTACGGCGGAACACGCGTCCCGTACGGCGGATTCGCGAGATTTGTAAATATTCGTTTTGTGCCCGTATTTGAATTACGGGCAAGGCACGCCCGTATTTGAATTACGGGCAAGGTACGCCCGTGCTTCAAATACGGGCACGCCCTTTTTTGCCTATAAATAGAGAGGCCTCCCTCCCCCCCCCCCCCCCCCCCCCCCATTTCAAACAAGCCATTCTACCTGGCCGACCCTCCTCTCTTCCTTGCTGATTACCACGACCAAATGCTGCTCAATTGCCACCACCCTACCCAAGCCCATTTAATCCCCAAATTACCCCTATACTCCTAAACTACCCCAAAATCATGCCCAAATCCTCTTCAATTTGATCTTGAACCCATCTACCTTAACCAAGCCCTTCCCAATTCTACCCAGAAAAACAAGGAGGACGCGGAAGCGCTGCCCAAACTTCTGGAGGATCACCAAATCAGTAAAAGTAAACAATTGCATTGTAAGCATATTCTTTTCCTTTAAATTAATTCCATTTCTCTTTCCTTCTCACTAATCTTTTTTATATGTCACTAACCTATCTTGAAGTATTGTGTGAGATGACAATTTCTAATTTAGGAAAGATCATCATCATGGAAAAGAAATGAAATAGTGACAAAAAGTCACCAAAAAAGGATCTTAAAAGGAGTGTTTCATTCCATTTAATTACCATTCTGGAAAAGAGAATGTGAGATTCTTTTGAAGCCCTTGGCATCCCCTGTAAATCATCCATTTCCCCTCTTAAGAAGTGGCTATGAACAACCAGCAAAGGGGTTGATCTTTCAGCAAAGAACCCAAGGAGAAAGAAGAAGAAAAAAATTGGCTTTTTAAGCTAATTGAAGGCAACAAAGGAATTCGAAGGGCCTAGAAGCACCACTGAAGTTGCCAGAATACCTGAGAAGACCACGAAATGGATTCCGAGAAAAATCGACGGCCAAAATGCAAAACTGGAGGCGCCCGTAAACTCAGAACGGTCCAGTCTGGACCGTGTTTACTTCACGCGCAAAGCCAACCGGATTCCATTCACGGGCAAAGCTGGACCGTATAGAAAACGCGGGCGATTGTAAAATAACCTAAAAAATGTAATTTTCCGGCCCGGTTGAACCTGATTCGACCTGAACCGGTCTGAACCATTCCCTTAAAAATTTTGGGCTATATTTAGCCCACTTTTGGACTATGGGCCTAGAAGGGCCCACCAAGATCACCTTGGGCCCACATATGGGGCCCACTTTTGACTGGCCTATACCAGGCCTGTTTTCAACAAACAGGCCCAGGCCCTTTGACCCTTGGCTAATGGGCCAACTCCAAGCCTGCTAAGCCCATTGCACCTGTAAATAGTTTAAGTAAATAACCAAATGGGTTACCTAATAACCCAACTGGGCCCAAGGCCCAACCATGGCAACCCACGGGTCTTCCAACGGGACCCGGGTCCGACCCACTTCACTTAAATAAATAAAGAAGATAAAATCAAATAAAAAGGGACCCACACCTTCAGAGGGCCCCGCCAGACTCAACAAGGTAGCATGCTGGTCTAGGAAAGGTGAACTTGACTCAAAAACCAGGGAGACCCGAGGGACCCGTCAAACCGACGGGGCGGGCCGGGGTGTCTTAAGGCTTCCCCGGACGTAACCGAGGACTTAGCTAGATCTCTAAAAAGCCGCAGACCTGACTTAGACCCGATTAGGGCAAAACCGTGTCTGCCTGCACTCTCAGGCAGTGGCGACTCCGAAAGTCCCGAGGCACGCACGAAAACGTGCGCCCGGTGTGCGATCTAGGATCCAGGATTCTTAGGTGCGCACACATGGGCCACTCAGGACCAATTGGAGTGTTTATCATGGGTCACTCCGGACCAATTGGAAATACAGTTACTGATAAAACCAAAACATCGATGCCAATGTCATGTTGTTCACTTATATTGGATAATTCATTATGACAGAGCGACATCCAAGCCTCCTGGAACACAGTTTGGTCAACATAGACTCGGTACTCTGAAATGACTGCCTACCAAGGAACTTTGTCATCTAATGCCCGCCTACTCTGGGTTTCGGCATTGATAACCCGACCTACCAAGGATACAGGTTGCTCTACCCTGGTCATGACAACACGCATGGCCATGCAATTACAGCAATAAAGTCAACACATTACATTACTGAGCTTAGACTCTGGATCCAGGACAAGCTAGACCAAAACAAAATAAACTCAAAAAATAAACCAACCTCTGGTCGCAAATAGACCAACCTCTGGTCGCAAATATGCCAACCTCTGGTAGCAAATAGACCAACCTCTGGTTGCAAATATACCAACCTCTGGTAGCAAATAGACCAACCTTTGATTGTAAATAAATACTAAAAACAAATCATCTTTATCATCTGTCACTCAGGACTAGAACAATACTCCATGGAACTCCAAATGTATATTCAAAACCAAAGAACAATATTCAAACCCATCGGTGTAAACAAATAACTCAAGGAAACCTCCTTTACAAATTCTACCCAGCATACTAAATTAGATAACAACTCAATTTAAATGGTATCACAATATGAACTTCAGTAGTAAGACATGGATCACAAAAATATCTGAAATCAGCAAAAGTTATGCTCAATTATTTCCATTAGTTTGAATGAAAGCTTTCTAAACTATTTTCTTAATATTCTTTGCTAAGGCTTTTTATTCATCTACTTGAATTGCTGTAGAAGTTCATTGCTTAATCTTTTTAGATCATGACCATCCTTAGTAAGTTATGAGAATAAGAGCTACAAGATAAAAATCTGAATTTGAGTTGTTAAGTAATCATCAACAACTCACTAATAAGTTTTATAAGTGTTTCTTACATCTAGACTTACTTCAACTCACTAGCTAATACTCACTTCAACAACCTGGCAACATTTAATTTGCTATCCTACAGCAGCAATTAGGTTTAAGAAATGGAACCAATTAACCCATGACCTCAGTCACACTAATTGCAACTAAACCAAATGGAAATCATCCTAAATTCAACCCTTCAATCATTTAAATTCTCTCAATAATTATGGGTACAAAATTTAGTAGATTATAATCACTTGGAATTAATACTAACATCTTAATTAAACTCCTAGATAGGGTTTTGAACCATTAAATTAGAGAAAACCACCAAAAATTACTCAGTCGCACTTTATATGCATTTTAGTAGGGTGCGCAGACCTACTGTCAGTAGGCGGCACTCAGTGCATCCGAATTTTTCAATTGCCGCTGAGTACCGCTAAGTTATGTCAGTCAGCCGTACTCAGTGCATACTCCCTTGTTTTTCTGAAACTCAAACTAATCACTACTAACTCCAATCTAATTAAGACTAACCTAAAATTAAAGCTCAACAACAACTAATTCATGCTCATAACACCTCTAACAACCATTTAAAATCAATTTGGATTTAATTCTACTAAGAACATGCTCTGAAAAAAAATTAACTCGTATAAACCGATTCAGTCGATGATATCAAATTACAGCATATAAACTCTCTTTAAATCATGCTTCTGGTTGCAAATCTAGCTTGAAAACTAGTGCTACTTACCTGATTTGATGAGCAATTGATCATGTCTCCCAAATCTCTGATCGCAACACCTCCGGAATGACAACTTCAGTGGCCGATTGGTCACTTTGCACAAATACAACCAGATCTGATTTAATTTGGATCAGCACTTGGTTGCTCACTTGGATTGCAACCCATACCACTAAAACCAATTTTTCTTACATGATCTCTCTAGATCTGCCACTGAGTTGGACTAACCTCCTCAATTTCCAGATGCTAAGTTTCCAACAGTAAAATATTCTACCTCCACTTAGCTCTTGACTTTTCCAATTCAGACAACCCTCTGGAACTCACTTCTCTCCAGCAGCTCAGCTCTCAGAGTTTTGTCTCTGATTTCATCAAATGAAACCAGCAACTTGAGTTGAGCAGCCTATTTATAGGCTACACTGGAACTCAAAACCTATCATGATTTGCTGGGTGCTCACCCACAGAACCTTTTTACACTACCTCCTAACTCTTATATACTTGACTTCTAACCAAAAGCTTACACTAACACCTTCCCAAGTAAAATTAACTTAAATAAATGATTATTAATAATTAGTAAAAATTAATATCATACACCACTTACCATAATTTATGACCCTCTCCACTTAGTCATGCGAAATCCCCAAAATACCCTTTTTCTCGCTATGCCACCAAACCATCAAAACCCAACCCAAAACTCAATTAACCAATTTGCCATTCTAATAATTCCACATGTCTAAATTCTGAAATTTTACTCTAAATAACTTCCTTTCTCTATTTTCTGAAAATTTCCACTAATTAAATAAATCAACTAACATAAAATCAAAATTTTAATTTTATTAAAAATTCGGGATTTTACAATAGGGCCCGACAAGGCCAAGCCCAAGTTTCGGCCAAACCAACTTAAACTAGCATGTCTCAAATTGGGCTTTCCATTGGGCCCCATGGGGTATGGCCTTTTTGATTAAGTTATTTGTTTGTTTTAATTATTTAAAGTATGTTGGTTGGAATGGGTGGGCCCCATTGGAAGGCCCACTGGTATTCAATTAGGGCCTCATGGGCCTAAGACCCAAGTTGGTAGATAATTTTAACGTGTCTGTAATTCGTATAGGTTGCGAAGCAACCATATACCTTATACAGACATGGCTAATCTACGATTGGCTTTTCTCTTCTCTTTTTTTTTTTCTCTTACTTGCCACATGGACTGAATTTTCGCATTTATTTATAATTTTACCCTTAGGGTTATTCTGCTCATATCTCCTTCATCTGGACTCCGATTTTGGCAAACTTAGTTGCGTTGGAACCGTATCAAGATTTCTTATCCATTGAGATAGGGTATGGCAGTCAATTCAAGCTTGTTCAGAAAGTCAATTTTTGCTCCCTAGAGTTTGGCATGTCTTTTAGGTTTTTCATTTCTGGTTTTCTGAGAGGTGCAAAAATGAGGTGCTTACATATGGCTTTTCGGTTTGGTTTGGAATTTTTAAAACTGAAACCAAACCAAACTATAAATAAAATCAAACCAAACTAATTTATTTTTTGGTTTGGTTCAATCGATTTTTGGGTTAAATCGAATCAATTCATACCCCTAATTGTGATCCATAAATATAAACAAAAAAACAAGGAATATTATGCCTCTACAAAGACTTTTGCTATTGGAAATTGGTTTATTGACTCATAGTCAATGCATCTTGTCCTAATATTTGACTAGAAAGTTAATGATCTCGGTTTAAAAAGAATGAGATAAACACCATAGTCAATGATTCTTATCTTAATCTTAACCAATTACAGGAATGAAATAAGATTTTCTTTCCTTTCACGAGAATTATCATTCCTTGTATGGTCCTAAAATTTTGAGCTCATATTCTTCAACACCCCATATATTGTTCATATATATTGCTTTCCTTGTGTGGTCCTAGAATTTTCAAGGAAAAATTTTCATATGTGGTCCTAAAATTATCTTTCCTTTAGTGGTCCTAAATTTGTCTATTTATAGAAAAAAGACCAAATTATCCAATTAAATCAAAAAGCATACCAAAGCGATTGTAGGAATGTTATTTGCAAACAAGCTATCTTGATCATTCTTATTTAAATATTTTGGGGCCTCGTTAGTTGTTAGTAGATGATTTAAATCCTTGTATAAAAGACAACATTTCATTGGATTCATATCACCTACAAATTAACTGTAACCAATCAAACCTTGCCACCTTAAGCCCGCGCTAGTCATCAAAAAGTGAAAAAAGGCCTTTTCAATTTTCAATGCAAGAAAGAGAAATTTTGAGGGCTAAGGTGGCAAGGTTTGATTGGTTACAGTTAAACCCATAAATTATAGTTGAACCTGTCATTTAAAAGGGTTCAACTGTAAATGATCTGAATCCCATTTCTTTGTTTAAATGAATTTATTTCAAGTTTGTTCTTGTTTCTGTTGCTCCGAAATTGGGCCAGTGTGGACACGTGTCGATGTTGATGATGTGTCTCTACATGGGTGTGCCAGTATCGTTTGATACAATGATTTCGGGTCGGGTCCTGACCCCGGGCACCTGTTCCGAATCTAAACCGGGATCGGCTCAGTCGTACTGCAAGTCACTTGTAATAAAACCGGTCAGGCGATAATATGAAGACTAGGGGATCGGTCTTCGTTTGGGTTCTTGTAAGTGTTTGAAAGCGAAAGCAACCAATGGCACAAAACTTATAAAATCGGTCGATGGCCGAAAGTGACAACAGATAATCCCCAAAAAGGAAACAAAAAGTAAAAAGAAAACTGACAAGGCTTGCAGGACCGGCCTATCCTGGTCTTATAGCCGTACTCGAGTATAAGAACAGAAGGAAGGGGGCGGCTGCTAACAAAGCCAATTTGGGGGTTCACCTTGGATTGCTGTTTAACCGAAAATACACAAGTCACTTGGCTTGATCAAAGCGAGTCTCGGGACCGGCTGCTCGGGATTCTGTAGACACAGAACTGCGAGTCAAGGGCGGCCTTAACTTACCCTCCGGTGGCAGGATTCTGGTGTTGATCGGAGTAAAGAGGGGTCTAAGGTGTCACTGCAACTGGAAGCAGTGAGAGGAGTCCTAGTTTATCCTTCTGACTACAGTGTAGGAGAGGGGATAAAGATCACGGATGATCAAAATAATATTATAACCGGTTGCGGTTGGATGGATTGTGTCATCGAGCTCTTTGAAGTTGTGCCTTTTATAGCCGATCCTTGACGGTTGCTCAACGTTCTACTCTTGCACGATCTTCATGGTGGTTGGCCATCTACAGTCTTCTGCTCCTGAAAGATAACTGCTTGGCCACGATCTTAAATAGGTTACTTTCAAATGACCGATGGCACGATCTTCTGATAGTTGTGAATGTGGTTTGTCGCATTGGCTTGCGTGGCCTTAACTGCGCTCTTGGTCTATGCGTATGTTGACGTGGCCTGTCTAGCTGTACCAATCCTACGTGTGCTTATGCCGTGGCCTAAGTAGGCCATGTCGGTACCACGTGACTTTGTCTTATTCGTTGGTTTGTATAGGTTGAAAACATTGCCCCCGTACTTACTTATTACGCCGTCATCGGCCGATGTGATGAGTAAGTATTTTGGGCTTTTTCGAAATTTCTTTTGTCCGTTACTTGACACGAAAGATTTGCCATCATTTCGCAACTTTCCCACGATGGAAATGATGAGGCCTTTTGGGCTTCGTCTTCCAGCCTGTTTATAAAACACCGCAGCTGAATTCTTTTTCCTTCATTTCTTTGTCTTTTTTAGTTTGGTCTTTCCTTTCTCCTTTTCCTTCCATGGTGGGTACTATTATATACTACTCTTCTCCGGTCGAAGTTTTTGATGGTTCGCTTTCCATCGGTCCTTTTCTTTGTTCTCGTGATGCTCCTTTGGATGCCCGACTGATAAAGTGAAGGGCCCCTTACTTTTCTCTGATGGAAGAAGTCTTAATCAATCTATCCGTTTTCGGAGTTGGCTGACTGTTTATTCTGAATGGGTAGCCTGGGTCAGCCGAATGCAAGAGCGTTTTGCTGTCACTTGGCGCAAAACTGGTATTTATGACATGATTCAATTTTCTTGTCATCCGATTCCTTTGAATCGCAATCATCTCTACACCATGAGTTTATTTTGGAATGCCCAGACCAATACTTTCAACTTCCCTTGCAGGCTGATGACTCCCACTGTTATGGACGTTTGCTTCATTACCGGCTTCTTCGTGACTGGGCATGAGGTCCGGGTCGGTATGACAGATCTTAAGGATTACCAGCACTTACCTTTGGTGGAGGTAGGTGAGAAGGGAAAAGAGGTGACAAAGAAGAGGAAGCAACCCCCAGTGAAGGAGAAAAAACCTTCTAAGAAGGAGGGATCCTTGCGGCAGAAAGGGATTGTATTGTCAGGAAGTAAACCTCAACAGGTGGATACGATTCATACCTCTTATCGGTCCTATATTAAGGACTGCGCAAAGTTTCAACCTCCAGAATACGAGGAAGATGTAGAACACTTCTACTTCCTTCTTTACTTCTTCTGTAATTTCGTCTTCTGCTCTAAAGCCCAAGCGGTTACTAGAGAATACTATTCACTGTCAAGCTTATTCTGAGGGAGTATGAAGTCGCCCTTGCTCCCTTTTTTTGTTGGTCTTATACCGTTCGCTTCAAGAATTGATTCATGGCACCCTTCAGAATCTTGGGGGTCCGTTGTGGTTTCTCCAATTTTGGGCTTACCACTATTTTCCGTCTAAGTTTTATACCCTGGTGACGAATCCTACACCTGCCGAGTTTGGTGGTTATGTCTGTTTGGATGTGACTTCCACTGCCCTCTCTTTTTCCGAATGCTTTCGTTTCTTTTTTGAACTTCAGCACTTCCCCACTCCTCCTTTCAAAATTTCTGCTAATGCTCCCGGTTTCCTTTCTATGGTGGATGACATAACCGATGCGCAGCATCTTATTTGGGCTAGCTTTTTGCTAGCTCAAAATTTGAATTATTTTGTGAAGGCCATCAACAAGAAACCGGGATTCGAAGTCTATTTGCCGAACTGTGTAGGCCGGCAATTCCATTGTGAACAGAGGATACCCCACCTCAATGTAGAGGGTCTATTTACCATTGATACCCGTTCTATTGAACGACCGTTTGTCACTGTTGCTGACGTTGCTCGAATGGAAGAGAGTTATAGGGCACTCACTGTCGATTTTCGTCTTCCCTTTCTTCCTTCTCATGCCAGTTGCTGCTCTGATTTTCATGTATGGTGGGGTTCCTTCTGGGATGAAATATGCCGGCATCCGGCCGATTATTATCTTGAAAGACTGGGTCTGCTTGAGTCTTTGCCTGAATTGATCCAAGAAGGTACATTCTCCTCCTCCTTGTTTCTAATTTATTCGATACTAAGTCTGTCTTTCGGTCACTAGGTGAAGCACCGGCTCTTCCTTCTTTAGCTTTGGAAGCTTATACTTCTCCTTCAAGGGAATTGGCCAAAGATCCTGATGATGCTTCATTACAAGAATGCCCTACCTCCCCGATTGATCCAGATGAAGATCCTGATGACGTTCCATTACGACGGCACCCTCGAAAGGTGCGGAATCCCGTAGGTTTCTCATTGTTCATTCTTCTTCTTTTGTTTTTTCTCTTGACACTTTGTTTTTCTAGGTTTCGAGTTCCTCGGGCCCAGTCACTCTTTCTTCCAATGTCATGGAATCTTCTTTGGATCCAGTTGTTGATCCTATGTCTGTTTTGGACTAGGCCGACTTCGTTGATCCTATCGAACCAATGGATTCTCTTGGTAGTGCCATTGGTGAAGCTCCTTTAGTACTTCTTGAAGATCAAGAATATTTTTCTCCTCGAGAGGATTCTTCAGAAAGAGATTCTTCTCCAGAACTACCTCCTGGGTATGAACAGGAGGTTGTCCCTCTGATAGCTGAAACCACTACGTCTACTGCCTCTATTGGGACTTACATTCCTCCGGGTCCTTCTGCTGTGACCGATATCCCCCCAGGTTCTTCTGCTATGGGAGCGGGAGAAGGCGTTGACCGGCCTAGGCAAGCGGTCGTTGAAGTAAGGAGTACCAGTTCATCTCTTGCTCCGGAATTTGTTCCTGACGCGGGGTCTCTTTCTGATGATTGGCGTGGGCGATTGGGTGTAATGTTAAATGACGTTCGGTCCAATTTCCTATCGGGCAATTCTCCTGATCCCTCCTCCTTATCTCCAAGCCGTATTCAATCAGAGATTATCCGCCTTCTGGCTCCGGGCATAGTTGGAATTTCAGAGGCGACCCTTACTCGTGTGGTGGCATTGGTAGCAGAGCTTTAGAATATTCCTTCGGTGTCCTCTAACGTAAAATCAGTGTTCTCTCAACTTCCTCTCCTTTATTCTTATAAAGTTGTTTTCAACCATCATTCGGCCAATATATATGAAATAACCAATGCGGCCAATTCTATTACTGGCCGATATCAACTTTTGCAACAACTGAAGAGTGAACGCGAGGTTTGTCATCATCAATATATTGAAACGGTCCACCGTGTGAACACCATTGATGGTAATATTGCAGATCTTGACCGTTAGATTGCAGAGCTGCAGTCTAAGAGATCTGAACTTGTAAATCAACGGGAGGAACTCCTCCGTATTAATGAAGTTGCTGATGATGCCATGAAGGAAAAGATCCATCAGTGCAACGAAATTGCCCGTGAGTTGGAATTGGATATAGAAGTGGCTCATGATTCATTACTGCTTCGGTCCACTCTGGTAGAAGAAAAACGGTCTGCTCAAGAGTCCTTTGACCGTATATATTCTGAAATTTTAAACACTTCTTTGTAAATGTGTTTAATGAATTCAAATCTTTTTTGAAATCCATGTGCCAACTGTCATGGCCGTCAGAATTGGCCCCTTTTTTGACAAAACTTATCTTTTCAAATCGATTCGTCGGTATGATCTTTACTTTTAAAATGCTTTAATTGAGAGGATATCCAACCGCCGTTTCGATTTCTTCGGGAAGGCAATCGTCCCATCAACACTTTTTTTGGGAAGACAACAGTCTTATCAAAGCCCTTCCCGATAGTTTGAATCATTACGAATCTTTTCTCTATCGGCAGACGTTCTTCCTACTGTGCTTCTTCTGTCTTGTTTCTGGTACTGATAATGGCGGACGAAAACCCTAATGACTTGAACTATTTTGGCGATGGTGAAGACGGGCTTGTTCTCGGTCCATGCACTGATGTAGAGACTATAGATGCCCCCAACGTCATGTGTTCTTCCTATCACTTAATCGGCGCCCATGAGGATGTGAAGTGGGGTTCTATGATTCTGCTTCCCCGTTCTTGGCCGAAGCTTTCTCCTGATTGGAACAAGTGGGTTGCTAGGCTACGTCCTTATCTCATGGAATCCTGGGTTAGGCTTGGGTTGGTGGAGATAATCTTTTACTCTACCTTCTATATCCCTTTCAATCCCATTTTGCTTGGAGTGGCTTCATTCTTCTGGTGTCGGGGTTCCAACACCTTCTCTTTCCATCATGGTCCCATGACTCCCACACTCTTGGACGTCTGTTGTATCACTGGTCTTTCGGTTCTTGGGGAGGAAATAGATCACAGTCTATCTCTTTTCCGGTCTTCTGTTTTTAGTACCACCCATGCTTCTTCTGCTTTTGGCACATTTGTTCGTGCCGAGCGTGTTTTAGATGATGATACTCCTCCTTTTCAAGAGCACTGTTCTTTCCTGCTGTTCCTTCTTTGCCATTTTTTTCTATTGTGGCCCATCTGCTCAGATGGTAAAGGAGTTCGCTGGTATTGCTGTAGCCCTTGCTCAAGGTCGCCGTCTGGCTTTAGCTCCTTTCTTTCTTAGCCAAGTCTATTGTGGCATATATAGTCTATCTTCCGGCCGATTAGGGATTGCTAGTGGCACTCTCTGGTTTTTACAATTTTGGTTTTATGAATACTTCCTTGGCTTCTTCTGTGAGGCTATAGATAATCCCTTTCCTGATTGTTACTACGCCGGTCGTTGCTGGCTTACTGCGACGCCCCGACAATTGTCTTTTGACGCTGTTCTTGGTTTCTTTCTTGTGGGTATACAGGAAGAACATCCACCCTTATTTTATTGCTTTTCCTTGGAGCAATTTCACGGGTCCCCTCTTTATGCTGCCGTTAATTCTTCTCTCGAGACTCGCCGACGTGCTATAGCCAGTTTCCTCATTGCACGGGAGCTCCCCTTTGGCTTGCATAACCAGGATGCTCCTGCTACCTCCAGAAGAGAAGGAGTAGAAATTTACTGGCCGCATTTTGCTAGCCGGCAACTTGGATATGGCCAAGGCATTCCTCTTGTCCTATTCCTTTTTACCAATGACGGTTCTCAGTCGGTCCTCAATCCCAACTATTTGTCGTTAGTTACCAGTCGGTTTGGTGATCTCTCCGACCGTTTCTGCAACTATCCTCTTCCTTGGGAATCCTCGGCCGAACCTTCCTTTCGGAGATGGTGGGCTCGAATTTATTCCAACTTTGTCAGGCTTAATTTGGAGTCGTATATTGCGCTTTTTCGGCAGACCGTGGCCGATATTGTGAGTATTGGGAAACTTCGTGGGTCTTATGAGGTTCGGTACTCAGGTAACTCTCTTTTACCTCCTTGCGAATTGATTTTCCCATATTCGGTTGTGTCTAACATTTTTAATGTCCACTAGATGGTCGTCGGTTGACCAGTGGAAAAGGCAAGAAAAAGAAAGCCCAGAGGACGCCGACGGACACTATCTATTGGAGGCGACCTTCGAAGGTTACTACCAGTCGGAGTAACCCATCATCCAAAAGATCGCCACTGAAGAAGCGAAAGATTAGCGAGATATCCAGTAGCCGCGCTTATGTCACTCGATCCAACATGCGGTTTCGGGTTCGGCATCTGGATGAATATATCACCGTGGCTGATGATTCTTCGGACGAGGAAGAAGATATTGACTTATCTCGCCCTCAGTATGGGCCTCTCGTTGGTTCTGGAAGTAGTGGTCGATCGTCTCCCATGCCGACTCCTCCTCGTTCATTTCATTATGTCACCCCTCCATCACGTCTTTCAACGGATCCTGTCACCTCCCCAGCCAATCCATTGCCTAGCGTGTCTAGGCAGGTTCCTCCTGTTCCTTGTCCTGGCCTTGATGAAGCAGGTCCGTCTACTCTCCCTGGAAATGCTTTATCGGATTCTTCTTCTGATGAATTACCTTCTGAGCCAAAAATTCCTGTGGTCGACGAAGATAATTTCAGAGCTCTCCCTGGCACTTGTTTTGGATTTGTCAGATCATGTTTTGCGGAGGTAGACCGTTGTCTTACATCTCCAGAACTTAATGATCTTCGTCCAGCATTCCTTCCAGGCTTTGACAGCCGGGATGAACTCCGTTCTTTTGTTCTTCATCGACCTGAAGATCTTTCTGATGATGAACTGAATGAAATCCGATTGTTGCTTGGTCAGGCTATGGGGACGAATTCTCATGGGGATCCTACGGTCGTAGGTCGGCTGATGTCTATGTTTGGATTTTATAGCGCCGTGCCACGGCTAAGGGAAGCCATGGATGTTCTTCGCTCTGTCATGATGAGGTGCTTCGACTTTTTGCCGAGAAATTCGTGAAGTGTTCAGTCATCATCGTCAAATCAATGCTTTGAGGCGAACTCTTCGTGCCAATTCTCTTGATCAAGCCTCTATTGCTAACAGTCTATCGGCGGTTGCTCCGGCCGAACTATCTCGGCTTGAATCTGAGGAACAACGTCTTAAAGAATCTATTAAGGCTCAGTGGATGATGATCGAGTCAAGCCGTCATCGTTTGGAGGAGCACATGAGAGATGAAAGGGAGGTGGAGATACGCCGAGCTGAGATGCAGTTCGTGTTGGAGCGGGCGAAGTATGATCATGCCCGATTTAAGTCTTGGTTTGAAGGGTAAGTTCCTTAAACAATATAGCGTTTGTTCGGTATTTAACTTTCGGTGGTAATGCCATGTGTTTGGCATTTTAAACTTATTATTTAGCCGGTTTCTCAGCTTCTTTATTTGAACAGTAGTTTCCTGCATATTTTTAGATGCATAACATACTCGTTTTATTTTATATCAACTGCTCGCTATAGAAAGACTAAAATTTAAAACAAGAACAATCAAAATGTATTTATTTCAACATTGATCTTTCATACAACCAAAGCCGAGCTCTTCTGGCTCTTTCATACAACCAAGGCTAAAATATTCCAGCCGGGGTATGATAATCCAGTCAGGGCCAGATAGTCCAGCAGGGGCCGGAATGTCTCTGAAATTGCTCCACACGCCAATATCCCCATGGATGGCGTGAGCGAGGGCCAATTTAATCAAAGGGACATGAGAAAAGAGGGAGGAATGGCAAATAATCCGATCGGCGTAAATGTCGGTCGGAGAAGAGAACTCTCGTCTCTGCACAGACCTTGGTGGGAGAAGACCTACCGTGATGGGGTCAGTGAGAGTAGAGCCGCCTTTTCCAATTCCGCCCATTCCTATGAAGTAATCGGCTTTGTCGACTTCTTCTTCTTCAATCATCTTCTTAGTCCGTAGTCGGCTTCTGATCACTCGCCATTTCTCTTTCGTCATACTACTCAGCTTCCTTTTCTTGACGAAAACGGCGAACACTACCTTTGGTATTTATAGACCGAATGTTTAGAGGAAGATCAATGGGTTTGAGCGGATCTCGAAGAGATCTTATATTTTAGTCTAATCTGCACCGTATACTGTCGGCGCTTCGATTTGACAATGCCATTTATTTGGCCTTTCGGATACCGAGCAGTAGGTAATTATTTTATTCCTGATTTCCTTAGGTTGGTTATCGATTTTGCGGCTTTCCCATAGAGTGGGAAAATACCGTTTCAAAAACTGGCCATTGATAATCTTCTTTTCCTGGCCATCTAACGAATTTATATGGTATGCCCCCCTCCCCCCCCCCCCCCCCCCCCCCCCCCCCCCCCGGGCAATACTTTTCTGACTTGCAATGGTCCTTCCCATGTAGGTGACCACTTTCCGTATAAGGAGTCTTTTTCCCTTATTGGCAGAAGGGTTTTCCAAACTAGGTCCCCTTGAGCAAATGACTTGTGTTTCACTTGGCGGTTATAAGATCTGGCAATTCTTTGTTTAAGTGCCGTCTGTCGGTCTAGGGCTAGCCTCCTCATTTCTCCCAAGTCCTCTAGCTCAACTAACATGGCTTCCGTGTAATCCTTGGGAGTAAAATTATTTTTAATAGCCACCCTTAAAGATTTGACCGTGATCTCTACTGGAATAACTGCCTCATGGCTGAAGGTTAAAGCAAAAGGGGTAGTCCCAATAGACGTCTTGTATGACGTACGATATGCCCACAAGGCTTCAGATAGAAGTTTATGCCAACTTCTGGGCTTATCTTCAATCATCTTCCTCAGAATATTCTTCAATACCTTGTTGGTTGCTTCAGCCTGTCCATTCACCTGTGCATAATAAGGTGTCGATTGAATCATTCTTATGCCATATGTTTTGGCAAATTGAGTCATTTCCTCTCCTATGAAAACAGTGCTGGAATCAGTCGTGATGGTCTCTGGGATGCCATGCCTATGAATTATCTACTCCCTGATAAACTCAATCACATCCGATTGTTCCATCTTTTTCAAAGGTTTGGCTTCCACCCATTTGGTGAAGTAATCGGTAGCTACTATGATGAAATTATGTAGCCCAGATGAGGGAGGGTATACCTTCCCAATTAAATCCATTGCCCATCCTCTGAAGGGCCATGGTTTAACTATTGGTTGTAACTCGAACGCTGGTACCCTTTGAACGGGTCCATGTTTTTGACATTCTTGACATCCTGTGGCAAACGTTTGGCAATCCTTCAAGATTGAAGGCCAGTAATAACCATGCCGCCATAATAACCATCGCATCTTGATTCCAGCTTGGTGTGCGCCACAAACCCCTTCATGTACTTCGGCCATTACTAACATGGCTTCTGTAGGATTGACACATCTGAGTGGAATGTCATCAATACTCTTTTTGTATAGCTCGCCGCCCAGAATGAAATAATTGGCAGCTTTTCTTTTGGTTGATCCGCTAGTCTTCACAGTAGGATCTTTAAGATACTCCCAGATTTCACCTCTCCAATCTTATCGTATTGTCTGATTACAACATGCCAGTGAATCCACCAAAAATGGTCTTTTTTCGGAATTGGGGAGAGATTGCACGGTCACTGTTCTGACTGTATCGTGTAGCCTGAGTCTGACGCCAACTAGGCCAATTCATTAACTTGGTAATTTTCCTTCCTTGGCCGATGTTCAAATTCAATTCTATTGAATTGTTGGGCCAAAAATCTCGCCCTTTGCAGCAAGAGTATTAAAGACTCACTATTGCAGTTATATATGCCCTCCATTTGCTTTAAAACCAACTAGGAATCCCCAACAATATTGACCGCTCGAGCACCCATTTCCCATAAGATTTCCAACCCTATAATCGTAGCTTCAAATTCCGCTTGATTATTCGTAGACAATTCTTCGAGCTGGAACGCATGTTCGTGCTTATCGCTGGTCAGTGAAGTTATTACTACTCCGATCCCAGAAGCAAATTCTGTTTTTGAACCATCGAATTCCAGTGTCTATGGCTGGAACTTGGCATAGCAAAAATTGTCATGAAATACTGGTGTAAGCACCTCATTTTTGCGCTCCCGGAAGAGCCGGAAATACAAAACCCGGCTAAAAAGTCAAACCCTGAGGGGTCAAAAATTGACTTTTTGATCAAGTGAAAATTGGCCACCTTGCTTTATCTCAATGGATAGAGAACCCTGACATGAGTCCAACGCAACTGAGTTTGCTGGAATCGGAGTCCGGATGAAGGTTCTGCAGGCCGGTCAAACTTAAACAGGAGCCGAAAGTTGAATTTTTTTGAACCCCGAGCCAGGTGCTTAACTCTATATCATTGGATAGAGGGCTCCGATACGAGTCCAACACAACTAAGTTTTCTCAAATCGGAGTCCGGATGAAGGAGATATGAGCTGTCGAAGTTTCCGAGCAGCAAAACCCAAAAAGCTGCACATGTGGCAAGAAGTCGCACACGTGGCGAGTAGCGCAAGAAAATATCTCGAGGGGCAATCCGTAAATATCTAAACATGCAAAAGTATCCCAGGGTTTAAAGCAAAATTTCGCAGGGGCAATCCGTAGATATCCAAAAGTGTCAAATCAGTTGAATCGGTCAAGTTAAGGGGCAAATCCGTAATTTTTTGATTTGTATCCGACCAAATATGTCGGATACACATATGTTTGTATATAGCCGACCTTAAATGTTGGATACAAAGATTTGCTCGGCGAGATTCGCGCCGATTCCCCGACAAATTCGTGGCGGCATTAATTTTTTGAAATAATTGTGTTTGTATCCGATATTTTATGTCGGATACAAAGGAGGTTCAGTGTATCCGACATAAAATGCCGGATACAAAGGACATGTAGTGTATCCGACATTTAATGCAGGATATATTAAGTTTGTCTATAAAAGCCCAGCAGCCACCTCAGGCCGGGGGTTGGCTTCTTTGGTGAGTTTCCAGCTTTCTTCCCCCACGTTTTCTCATCTGAATCCTTTCTTCTTTAACTCCCTTTGCCCCCCCCATCACCTGATATACCACCTCAAGTGTTTCCACCCCTTTTTTCCTCTTCTTCTTCTTCACTTTCTCAAGCAAGTTAAAGGAGATTAGTTGCTGTTGGTGCAAGGCTGAGTACCCAAGAGCTTCCAACTGCTGTCCATCATCAAAGAAGGGTTTCCACCTTGCTTTGGAGTGCAAGAACAACCAGGTGAGCATCTCCACTACTTTGTATTACCCATACATTAAAATAGGAATTTTCTAAAGTGTTTGCCAAGTTGGTCTTCACCCCTAGCATGAACCTGTTTTAGGATTTGCTTTGCATATGTTTTCTTTCGTTTCTTTGGTAACATGGAGGTCTCTAAAGGTGAGAGAGACCCCATGCACGACCCATGAAAAGATGGGAAACTTGGCCATCCCATTTGAGGCCAACAAGGATGCTGTTTTGGGATTCTTGGAGATTCAGTAAAGAGGAGCTTGTTCCTCCATAATTTCCTCTCGTGTACCCCCCATATAATCCCCTTTCTCCACCTTTCTCTAGGCATTTTTGAGGTTACGGGAGGAAGTCACATAGGTGCTGCCATGCGGATTCTTTTGGTAACAAGTGCAAGATCTCTTTAGTTGCATTTGTTCGTTTATGCATGATTAAATCATCTCTTTACATGTATATATGTTAGGCTCTTCGTTTGATGCATTGGTTGTGGTTTCTTTTGGGGATGCATGTATATGATTCCTGTCATCCTTTTTTCGTGATCCACCATGATTTTTACCTCATCCTCATTACTGTTTTTTTGTGTTTACTCCGCTGACCTGTTGCTGCCGCATGCATCAATGTATCCCCCCATGCCCCGGATTATTTGCTGTTTTGTAGTCCTAACATGTCCCCCTCCCCTTGCCGCTGTTAATTTGCTGTAGGTGGTTAAAAAGCATGTTCCCCTCGCCCCTAGTTCCCCTTGGTATGACCCACTCGGGTTGCTGCTGGAGACAGCAGCAAACCCCTTACCCTACCCTTGTTGCTACTTGGTCTCCCATAATGATGGTTGTAGTGGTCTTTCTATGGTTGGGTTTTTTACTGCCTCTTATCCGTATGCATACATGGCATGTCTATCTTGTTCAGTCCCTTTAAGCTCACACATGTGTGCCAACCTCCAGCCCACTTCTAGCATGATCCCCCATGTATAGTTGCAGTTTCCTTTTTGTGAACCAAGTATGCTACTGTTGTGTGCACTAGCATTGCCCTTTTACTTGCTATTTTCCATACCTAAGAGCATGATCCCTTTCCCCCTTGGTAATTCGCTGTTTTTAAGTGTTAAAGCATGCCCCCTTTCCGACCTCATCTTTGCTGATTGAGCTCCCCAACATCCAAGTCAGTTGCTGCTGGGAATAGCAGCAAAACACTTGCTGCCTGCTGCTGTCCCAGCAGGCTTGGAAGCCCATGGCCATCCCAAGCCTCAGCCCATGGACCACTATGTATTCAAAGCATGCGTGTATGTTAAAGCAGTGGGGCACCAAGTCTTGGTGTTGCCACGTTTTATTCATTTGGTTAGAAGCATAGATGCACCCAGGCAAGGGTGCCATGTAATGCCCCGGTTCCGGGTCCAATTCCCAAAACCCGAGGTGTTTTGGTAAACAACAAAAGCAACTAAAATATGGAATAATTTAAAACTTTTTCTAACTTTATAATCAGAGTAAAAGCGGAAACTGGAATTCAAATTCTCTTTATTAATCAACAATTATAATATATAAGGATTTCAATTATATGAGCAATCCTACATCTATATAGACTACCCAGCTACAATTAACCCACAACTTGACGTCCTTACCAAGAGTACCTGAAAAATGGGAGAAACTGGAGTGAGAATAAATCTCAACAAGTAGCAAGGTGCATGCATGAAATCAGTCCATGTTTATATAAAATAAGTCATGAGGTGTACGATTAAACCAACAACAACATCAACGAGGATAATTCCAAAGTTTAAATCCAATCCCATTAATACTATCAAAACATATCTCAATAACAATACCGATAAAACATCGAATGGTCAATGTCATGACTATTGTTTGAATTGATTAATTGGCATGCTAAGTAGACACTCCACACTTCCATGTACACAGTTCCGGCCTACTCAGGGTTTCGGACACTCTGAAATGACGGCCTACTCAGGGTGTCGTCATCCAATGCCGGCCTACGCCCCGGGTTTCGGCATTGACAACCAGGCCTACTTAGGGTTACTGGATGCTCTACACCGGTCGTGGCAACACACAAGGCCATGAAATTACATCAATAAACAATACCATCACATTACTAAGCTTAGACATGGATTCAGGACAAGCTAAACCAAAACAGTAAATCATCGTATAATCTAAATTCCAACGTCAAAATAAAACAATACATGCCACATCATGTATAACTCAACACAGTTCACCACATGTCCCTCTGGACCAAACGGTACCTCAAGTACTTTCAGTATTTCCCCAAATTCGTAACACATGCCAATTTGAAATAAAACTCAGTTATTCACATCAATAAAATCCTTACAATACATTCAGAATTTTCCAACAAGTAAAACCAGGATTTAATAAATTCTACCAAGTATGGTGTATAAAACAAAGAGGAATCTAACCAGTAACTCCTAGTGTTTGGTACCCAGTACATCACTTACAAATAACCTAAAATTTGCCTTGGAAGCCTTTAAGAATTTCCACTTAATTTTCTCCTATTAATTGAATAGGTAATATTTGTTCTAAAGTCCCAAACAAGTGATTGGTTAAGTGGTTGAACCCTCAAATCATCAAAAACCACTTGGTTTAGTCAAAAATACAATTCGGCAAGCTTATTAGACCATGCGCTGACCTCCTGAGCTGAGCGCGAGGTCGGCGGATAGGTCGAGGGTCAAATTTGGGGTATGCGCCCACTCGAAATCAAGTGAGCGCAAGCTCAGCGCGAAGTGAGCGTGAGCTGAGCGCGAGAAGAGCTGATGATATTTAAGTGAGCGCGAGCTCGGCGCGAAGGGAGAATATCTCTCGCGCTCACTACCCGAAGTGGGCGCAAGTGAGCGCCAAGTGAGCGGATACTCACTGTATTTTTCGACTCTCTGTTATTTTCAGATCTCAAACTCTGGCCGATCTTTTTGGCCTGTAACTAGTTATTTAGTCTCCTAATCTCCCCAGAACACATTCAAACTAGTTTTGAAATTAATCTAAACATATTTTCTATTTATCATCATTCAGTTATAATAAACTCATGCTCGGACGAAGTTTTTCCAGAAACTCAGAAATCACTCATGCATCAGAATAAACTCACAAATAAACACAAAACCTCAGTTTTAAAACGATGCTACTCACATCTTGGTAATTAAAATTTAACTAGGGTTTCTTTCTAATTCAACCCACCCATGAACAACATTTTTCTTGATTCTTAAAAAGAGATTCAAAACCAAATCGAAACTTTATAAAAATCTAATTTTTCCAATCAAATCCAATTTAAGAACCAATACGATCAATCATAAAAAACACAAGAAAATATGCAATTCCTCCAGTTTCAAGTGTTTGCTACTTGTCTTTTTGATGAACCCAGATTTTTCAGAACATCTTCGGTGCCCGTTTTTGGAGCTCGACCGGACCCCTCTAAACTTCTCAAATTTAGATCTCCACCGTTCAGGTTGAAGTCTTCCATGCGTAGAACAAAACCCTAAAATTTCAACCCATTCCAACGGTTGGATCTTTCTATCTTACCGTTCGAAGTTGACTAGTCGGCCATCTCTGCAACTCCTTTTTCTTCCAAAATCTGGTTTTCCACCAACTTCTGGGTTAATTCGCACCACCTTAGACTCATCCAAATCCAATCTCCACCGTTCAGATTAAAGTATCTCATTTATAGAACATAACCTCCAAACTTCATGACGATCCAACGACTAGATCTCCGGGGATCGTCGCTCAAAGTCTGCTGGTCGGACCTCTACAGCACCTCCATTTTTCCTTTCTTCCCTCTCTTTTCTCTCCTCTCTTCTTTCATTTATTTTTCTCCCAAGCTCAAGCACGAATTTTCCCCTCTTTTTTCCTTATTTTTGGACTTGCTAAAAACCCTAAACCTTTCCTAGACCTCTCCTTTATAAGCTCTCTTAATTAGAAACCCTACTAGGTTTAGAAGACCTTCTAAATAGACTTCTCAATCTTAATTGGAAACATCCCCATCTTAACCCTCCTTCTAATTCCTCTTTTAAGTATTACATATAAGAGAAGGATTTATTTTAATTTATTTTCGTGCTAATTAAATTTCTTATTTTAAAATATTACTAAAACACCCTAAAGTTACCTCTTATCCTCAAACTTAAGGCTCCTTATCAACATAATCACCAATATACCCTTTTTCCTACTTTTAAGCAATAATTTGCTATTTAAATCCAAACCTAACCCAAATTAAGTCTAGTTAAATATTTTAAGTCTAATAATTATTTACTTACTCAATATCTTAATTTGGCTAATTTGGAAATGACTAAAATACCATTTCCTTGGAATTCCATACTTAGCCTTTGAATCTTTTTCCAAAAATTCTCCTCTTTATTCTTCATATCAATCTTAACCATATAATGTACTTGGATTAATACCTATCTTCTCAATATTTAGGTTTATTTAATTTACTTTATTTTAGGAAAATCCGGGGTTTTGCATGCCAACCCCCACCCCCTTCTACTAGTGTGGTATTGAAGAGAAGGAGGGCAGCACCTCCATGCCTTCTTCCACCCACTTGCTTTAGTTAGGAAACCCCAAAAATAAAACCAAATGAGGCTTCTCCCAAACCTGAACCAATGTGGGCCCACCCAGGGGCCCACATGACTTGTAAAAACCCCTAGGAACCCCTTTGAAACAACCCCAATGGCCTAACCTCGAAGAAAGGCATTTTAAAGGTGATCTGGCAACTCAGGTCGGATCACCTAGGGTCTGTGTGTATCCGGCAACTAAGGCCGGATACACAACAAAAATGACATTTTTGTGTGTGTTTTTTTTTTTGATCCTTGTCGAATTTTCATGCCATTTTTAACCCAACCAAGTGAACCAATAGGGTTTCCGAGTCACCCGGAAACCCAACTTGGGACATGGACCACCTGTCCAACTCAGAATCTTAGTGGGCCTTCCAACGGGGCCCACCCAGCCCAATAATATCCGTTTGCATGCAAATAAGCAAGATAAATAAATCAACCAAACCGAGTGAGCCAAACCCAATGCGGCCCACTCGAACCCATTTTGTGGAATGATGTTTAGATTGCGTGGTTTGGCCGAGACCTCGGGCTAGGGCTTATCGGGCCCGCCAAAGCCCACTAACCAAACCAAGTGGGGGTTTAAACCCTAACTTCATGGAATTCGGGCTTTCGAGCCCGGAATTGGACCACGGTGTAGACACCTGATTTTTGCACCCCCAAAATAAAGAAAAAAATGAAAAGCCAAACTAAAAGTCAAACCCTGAGGGGGTCAAAAATTGACTTTTTGATTCAAGTAAATTTGGCCATCAAACTTCATTTCATTGAAAAGAGCATTTCGACACGGTTCCAACGCAACTGAACTTGTTGGAATCAGAGTCCGGATGAGAAAGATATGAGTTGGTCAAACTTTTGGGGAGCGAAAAGTTGACTTTTTGGTCGACCCCAATTCAACTGCCAAACTTGATCCCAGTGGATAGGTGGTTCCAAGCCGATTCCAACGACACTAAGTTTGCTAAAATCAGACACCGGATGAAGAAGTTATGAGCAGTTGAAGTTTCAGAAAAACTGCCCATGTGGCAAAAAGGCAGCAAAAATAGAATAAACCAATAAAATAAATAAGATAAATGTGTTTAATAATATTTTAATAAAGGGAATCTCGCTTTTTAATAAAATAATCAAAAAATCGAATAAGAATCTTGCAAAAAACCAAATTGAATAAAGTTTTGAAATCCAAACATTTTAAAAACGTGCTGGACCGTATTTCAATTACGGGCAGGGCATGCCCGTATTTGAAATACGGGCAAGATTCTGGAAGAAAGACACGCGTCACTGTACGGCGGAACACGCGTCCCGTACGACAGATTCGCGGGATTTACAAATGTGCGTTTTTCGCCCGTATTTAAATTACGGGCAAGGCACGCCCGTATTTGAATTACGGGCAAGGCACACCCGTACTTCAAATACGGGCACGCCCCTTTTTGCCTATAAATAGAGAGGCCTCCCCCCTCATTTCAAGCAAGCCGAGCCTCCAGGCCTCCACTCCCTCTCTCCCTTGCTGTTACCACGACCAAACCCTGCCAAATTACTGCCACCCCCAATACCTAAGCCTCCTTTAGTACCCAAAATGCCCTTGCATGCTTAAAACTCTTCATTTCCTACCTCCATGCATAAACTACCCTTCCCACCTCTTCCCATTTTATCCTAACAAAATTTGGAGGACGCGGAAGCGCTGCCGGAATCTTCTGAGAACCACTACATCATCAAATTAAAGGAATAACATTATGGTAACTCTTTTAAATCTCTTCTTTTTCAATATACATGTATGATTGTCTTATTGAAACAATTCTTCTCATTCTCATTGCCTTACTACTAATCCTTTTGCTTCATTTTTGTCGAAGTGCCCTTATACAAATGAAAGTTTCTTTATGGAAAAGAAGGAGAATAGGCAAGTGAAATAAGCCAAAGAAGAAGAGCATGAAAACTAACATATTTCATTTGATTTCACTTGCCTATACAAGAGGGATAGATCCCTTTTAATCTATCACATGTAATCCTCATCTGATCTTCCCTTTTCATGGAAAGTAATTAAAAGATGAATAAGCTAAATGGAGAAGGAAGGGATTTTGTGTCATTGCAAGGTGCTAAAAAACCCAAAGAATATGAAAAGAAAAGGAAAATGGTCATTTGGGCCAAATGAGGCAAATGAAGCCCCTGGAAGAACCTGATATCTTTTCTGATGCTACCAGAACACCTGAGAAGGCCACGGAACTGATCCCAAGAAGAGCCGGCACCAAAAATGCAAAACTGGAGGCGCCCGTAAACTCAGAACGGTCCCGTCTGGACCGTGTTTTCTTCACGGGCAAGGCAAACCGGATTTCATCTACGGGCGACGGTGGACCGTATAGAAAATACGGGCTAATGTAAAAATAATATAAAAAATGTAATTTTTCGGCCCGGTTGGATCTATTCCGACCCGAACCGGCCTGAACCAGCCCTTTAAATAATTTGGGCTATCTTAAGCCCATTTTGGACCGTGGGCCCAAATGGGCCCACCAAGACCTCCTTTGGCCCACATGAGTGGTCCATCTTAGACCGGCCCAAACCAAGCCTGTTTTCAATAAGCAGGCCAGGCCCTTTTGACCCTTGGCTAATGGGCCAAATCCAAGCCCACTAAGCCTACGGCATGTGTAAATAGTTTAAGTAAATAACCAAATGGGTTACCCAATAACCCAACTGGGCCCAAGGCCCAACCATGGCAATCCACGGGTCTTCCAACGGGACCCGGGTCCGACCCACTTCACTTAAATAAATAAAAAGATAAAATCAAATAAAAAGGGACCCACACCTCCAGAGGGCCCCGCCAGACCTAACAAGGCAACATGTTGGCCTAGGAAAAGGGTGAAATTGACTCAAAAACCAGGGAGACCCGAGGGACCCGTCAAACCGACGGGGCGGGCCGGGGTGTCTTAGGGCTTCCCCGGACGTAACCGAGGACTTAGCTAGATCTCTAATAAGTCGCAGACCATACTTAGACCCGGATAGGGCAAAACCGTGTCTGCCTGCACCTCTCAGGCAGAGGCGACTCCGAAAGTCCCGAGACACGCACTGAAGGTGCGCCCCGTGTGCGATCTAGGTCAAATTTAGGTGCGCACACACGGGCCCCAAGCCTAATATCCAGTGCACTTTTGCAAAGATAAATAAAAATAAATTAAAACGTTTTTTGGCAACCAACATGGGGGCCCATCCAGGGGCCCGCAAACCAATGCAGACCCACTTATTGCATGGAAATCACATAAGCCTCCAACTTGAATAAACTAAATAAAATTAATTCATTTCACCCAAGTCCACAGGGCCTCCTGGGACTAGACAGAGGCCCACCAGAGGCATGTGGGCTTAGTCAAGCCCACCAAGGACACCGTGGGCCTCCCAAAAGGGCCCACCCAATCCGACTCAGATTATCCAAATAAACAAGATAAAAGTAATTAAAGGGACCCACACCACTTCGGTGGTCCCGACAGACTTAACCAAATAGCATGCTGGATTAGGAATCGGGTGAGACCAAAGTAAGCTGACTCAAACCAGGGAACCCACGGGACCAGTCATCCGACGAGGCGGACTGGGGTGTCTACGGACTTCCCCAAACCGCAACCGAGACCCTACTTAGAATCTCAAGCCGCAGACCAGCCCAATAGACAAGATTAGGCACTCAGGTGTCCGCCTGCACCCCATCAGGCGGTGGTGACTCCGAACTTTCCCGTGCCGTGTTTCCGACGCGCGCACAATTGGGATGTCAAGTTCTTTCTCTTGTACGCTAGATGGGTGATCGGCCAAGAAATCGGCCAATGCATGCCCTTTTACCGTTTTCTGTGGTACGTATTTGAAGTCAAACTCCATCAGAGTCAGAGTCCATTTCCCGAGTCTGCCACTCACCGTTGGTCGAGTGAGCATATACTTAACCACGTCAGTGGCTGCTATGACAAAAATCTCTCTGGCCGAAAGGAGATAATGTTGCAACTTGGTAGCCGCATAGTAAAGTGTAAGACACAACTTCTCCAGATTAGTGTATCTTTCCTCCACCGGACTAATGAATCTGCTAAGATAATAAATAGCCTGCTCAAACCCCTGGTCATTCTCTTGCGCTAGCAAGACTCCAATTTCGCAGCCGCTATGTAAAGCTTTAGTGGCCGTTCTTTTGAAGGTGGCACTAAGACCGGTGGTGTTGCCAAATATTGCTTAATGCTTTCAAAAGCGGCTTGGTGTTCCTCATTCCAAATAAATTCTTCAGTATCCTTGATCTTTAGCAATGGAGATAGAACCTTGATCTTTCCGGCCAAGTTTGAAATGAATCTCCTCAAGAAATTCACTTGGCCGAGCAATCTTTGTAGCTGTTTCTTATTGACCGGTGGCTTGGCTTCTATGACCGACTTTGCCTTATTTTTGTTAACTTCTATTCCACTTTGGTGTACGAGAAAGCCTAGGAAATTTCCGGCCGATACACCAAAAGCACATTTTAATGGGTTCATTTTCAAACTGTATTTTCGAAGTCGTTCAAAAACCCGCTTTAAATGTTGCAAGTGGTCTGTTTCGGTTTGAGACTTTATTACCACATCGTCAATATATACCTCAAGTATTTGACCGATCATATCATGTAATATAAGATTCATTGCCCTTTGATACGTTGCACCAGCATTTTTTAACCCGAAGAGCATGACTACCCAACAGTAAGTTCCTAATGCTCTAGGACAACGAAATGCCGTTTTAGCTACATCATCTTCGGCAATAAAAATTTGATTATAACCGGAGTGGCCGTCCATAAATGACAAAAACTTATGCCGTGATGCATTATCCACTAAAAGATCAGCGATCGGCATGGGGTACTCGTCTTTGGGTGTTGCAGAATTCAGATTGCGGAAATCAATACATATCCTAATTTGACCATGCCATTCTTCTTGATTACAGACACAATGTTTGAAAGCCAATCGGCATACCGTATTGGCCTAATGAACCCGGTTGATAAGAGCCGTTCTATTTCTACCTTTACTTTACAGATCACATCATCACCCATCCTCCTAGAAGGCTGTCTGAATGGTCTAAATTCTGGCTTGATAGGGAGCTTGTTGTGCGCGCCTGACTTCGGTCGCACTGGGTAAAAATGGGAATTTGGAGTCGCCACCGCCTGATGGGGTGCAGGTGGACACCTGGGTGCCTAGATTTTTTATTAGACTGGTCTGCGGCTTAGAGATTCTAAGTAAGGTCTCGGTTACGATCCGAGGAAGTCTGTAGACACTCCGGTCCGCCCCGTCGAGTGACGGGTCCCAAAGGATTCCTTGGCTTGAGTCAACTTTGGTCTCTCACTCACCCGATTCCTATTCCAGCATGCAATTTGATTAAGTCTGGCGGGACCGCCAAAGTGGTGTGGGTCCCTTTACTTGGTTTTATCTTCTTTAGTTAGAATGATCTGGGTCTGGTGGGGTGGGCCCGTTGGAAGGCCCACGGTATCCCTTGGTGGGCCAAGTGTGGCCCACATGTTCCTTGGTGGGCCAAGTGTGGCCCTTTGGACTTTGGTTTAATTTGACTTGATTTTATTTTGGAGTTCAAGTTAGGTTATTAAGTTATTTCCATGCAAGGTGGGCCGGATTGCTTTGCGGGCCCGTGAGTGGGCCACACATGGTAGCCAAGTGATTTATTGGGTTTATCTTGATTGGTTTCCAAAATGGGCCGGGCCTTGGGCTTGGGGCCCTTTGCCTGGGCTTGGGCTTGAAAGCCCAAGACTTCCTTGGTTAGGGTTTTAAAACCCTATCCTGGTCTGGTTCAATGGGCTTGGTGGGCCCGACAGGCCCTGCCCGTGGTCTCGGCCAAACTACAACCTAATTTAAGCATGCATGCCCCACCTAGGGCTTGGGTGGGCCTCAAGTGGTCCGGCCCACTCAAATCTTTTAATTATCTTAGTTAATCAAAATTGAATGGTTCGGGCTGGGTGGGCCCCGTTGGAAGGCCCACTGGAAATCAAGTCAGACCGGGTGGTCTGGGTCCCATGTTGGGTTTCCGGGTGACCCGAATACCCTATTGGCACACTTGTTTCAGTTTGAGAATGTTACTCACAGTCAGCAAAGATTACAGAATATGCAGAAATCACGAAATACACCAAATATACGAAAATCACATACACTGGGTCCAAGGGGTAGTTTCGGAATTTTAAAAATATAGGCAATTTGGCCTTAAAAGGGTATGCTCCGACCTCCGGGCGCTAGGCGCGAGGTCAACGGGAAGTGGGCGGACCGAAAACAGCGAAAAAGCACCTGCGGGCAAGGTGGGTGTGAGGTGAGCGCACCCAAAAGGAAGTGGGCGCGAGGTGAGCGCACCCCAAAAAAAAGAAGTAGGCATGAGCTGAGCGCACCCAAAAATGAAGTGGGCGCGAGCTGAGCGCACCCAAAATGAAGTGGGCGCGAGCTGAGCGCACCCAAAAATAAGTGAGCGCGAGCTGAGCGCATCCAAAAAAGGAAGTGGGCGCGAGCTCAGCGCACCCAAAAAGGAAGTGGGCGCGAGCTCAGCGCATACCCTGATTTTCTGTTTTTTCTTTCAAACTCTATTTTTAACTGGTTTTGAAGCTCTGCAACTACTTTTTGGGGATCCTTAGACCCCCCGAAGACCTCTAAACACAATTTGAAATTAATCTAACCTAACATATCCTCACCACTCATCACTCAAATCTCTTTGCAAACCTACAAATCCGAAACAAAACATTAACAGAACATACGAAGAAGGGAACTGGGGGCTTTATCGGGGTACATGAGATCAGAGGAGGTGATCATGGGAACAGACTCCCACCTTCGAATCAAACAAGCAAGAACAAAAAATAACATGCTAAAATGGGAAACATGCTCGATTTATACATGTTAAAACAATAACAGAGAGAGTGTTCACCTTGGTTCAAAACCTTTGTAGAGCAGGCCGGAGAGTTCCCTGGAGCTCACGAGCTGCTGCCGGAGCCTCCTTCTTCTCACACCAATAGCACGACCTCCTTCGGGTTCGTCGAGGAAGGAGAGGAAGGGAGACGCCAAGTCGAGAGGAAGGGAGAGGCCAGGTGTGTCTGGTTTTTTTTTCTTTTGGGAAGATGGTGGTCAAGACCACCTTAAAAATGCCGAACTTAAAAATCCCAACCAAAAAAAAAAATCTCCAACCCCTCTGCACGAAGTCTCGAGCAGCTTTTATAGGAGAGAAAAAAAAGGGGGTATCCGCTAAGCTTGCACCGAGCGCAAGCTTAGCGTATACCCCTTGCCACGTTCGCGCGAGCGGCCAAATGATTAAAAACATTTAATGCGGTCGCTCGTTTGTTTAAAAAATCCGGAAATTAGGATATAGTCCCTGGGATATTTGGATTTAATATTATTTTATTCAGATATTTTCAAATATTTTTAGATTGGTCCCTGGGATCTTTTGAATGTTTGGATATTCACGGATTTGATCCCCGAGATATTTTCCTGCGCAACTCGCACGTGTGCAGCTTTTTGCCACGTGCGCAGTTTGCTGGTTTTGCTGCTTGGAAATTTTGACAGCTCATATTTTCTCCATCCGAACTCCGATCTGGGCAAACTCAGTTGCATTAGAATTGTATCGGAGCCCTCTATCCCATGACCTAGGGGTAGGCCTCTGGATCTGATTTTAGCAGAAAGTCAACTTTTGGCTCGGCCCAAGTTTGACCGCCCGCAGAACCTTCATCCGGACTTCGATTCCTGCAAACTCAGTTGCGTTGGAACCATGTCGGGATTCTCTATCCAATGATATGAAGCAAGGTGGCCAAATTTCACTTGATCAAAAAGTCAACTTTTTGTCCCCTCGGGGTTTGACTTTCTGCCAGGGTTTTCATTTTCAGCACTTCCAGGGGTGCAAAAATAAGGTGCTTACAGCAGTCCCTCTTTGCCGTAGTCACCTTGGGGATGAACGACAAAGAAAAAAAGAACCTTGTTTTTGCGCCCAGCATTTCTGTCGTCATAATTGATGAGCTTAAATCCTTTTGATTTTCATAAAAGGGGGAGGAGACGACAAGCGTTGATCTCCAAAGTAGTGAAAACACCAACTGGTTTCCACTAAGATTTCGAAGTTTGCTCACCCACTTCGGGCTTCTGGGAGCAACTTCTGATTTTGATTTAGATTACAAAGGATGGGGTTGGACTTAAGCTCATCAACCCGTTTCGATGTTGATGCAAGGCACTCAACAGTTTTCTCTTTCTCTTGTTTGTTCCATTAAAGCTTTTAGGTGATTTCAGACTTCTGATTTGGGATTTGATTTCAAATTTCAGATTTTTAGACTTGGGACCTTTGAGTACAGGTTTTCTTTATTTTTTTTTCTTTTGTTTTTTTTTAGGGCTTGGATTAGGGACTGGAAGGAACGAAGAAGGAGGAGATGCTCTTGGTGAGGAGGTGCTCTCGGCGCTGCTTGGTGCCTCAAGGGAGCTCACACACCTGTCCTACTCTATTTACAAAAGTGGGAAATGAAAAATTTACAAATGGGGCTATCCTGCCCAAAGATTTCTTCTTTTTGTTTTCTTTTTCTTGAGAGGTTCTTTGTCTCTTTCTGCTTTTCTAGAGGGGAGGGTTCTTCTGCCAGTCCCCGTTTCAATAAGGTAGGGGCCTCCCAGTTCGAAGTAATTCTACTGGGGATTGGTGGGAGTCCCTGCCATCTCACTTTTTTGCATAACTCAGCTCCTTCTTGTCGGGTGTGAGTTGATCGGCCTTCCGGCTCTTGTCTTTCTGAGTGGAGGCCCTCCCTGTTCTGAGGAGGTGATCATCACTTAGGCAAGCCTTGGGGCTTCTTTTGAAAGGACCGTTCCACTGAGGATTTGTGGAAGCCTTCTTGCATTTGTCTTTCTTTTGCAAAACCATCCTCTTCAGACTGGGCATGGTCTTGACATACAGCTTCAGGTTTCTTGGACACTCTGCTTGGGGAAAAGAATTTGTTGAGGACGGATGAAGTCTTCGCAATTCCCCTGCCGGTGCATTATTGCATCGGCCTTCCACTGTTTTGCCTTTCTTTTGTTCTTGGCTTCTTGACATTTCTTAACTCCTTCTGGTTGTTTTGTCTTGCCTGGGCCTACAAAATTCTCACAAAGCGGTGAGGTATTTGAAATTCAAGTTGCAGGTACTTATGACTTATTGTGTGCAAGTGCCCATGACTGTAACGAAGTTTTTTTTTTTTTTTCAAAAATTTGTACAAGTGATTTTAAAAGAGAGGCGAGACCAACAACCATGGTGAATTGCCTTGTTAACTTGAGGTGTTTCGGGGCGGTGTGTTTGACACGCAATCCCATGAGATTCTCGACTTGTGCCAACAGAGGCTTAAAAGGTGAGGGGTGTTTCAAGGAGTGTTCCCGCTTTTCCCATTTTTGTTTTTCTCTCACCTTGATCCAATTTTTCAGGTTGGTTTCAGGATTTTGCAATTGAAGGTTTTTCCCTTTTTCTTTTCCCTTGGGTTAGTGCTTGCCCCAGCTTACGGGTTTTTGGCCGACTTGTGCATCATGTCCCATAGATTCGAGAGGTCTTTATCTTAGGACAAAACATTGGCTTGGTTTTAAATCTGAGAAATGAAGGGATATAAGGCCCAAATTCTTATCTTTTCATTTTAAGGTTTTGCTCTGCGTCTTGCCAAAGCTCGTACTTCTTTTTAGATTCCTTCATCATAGATCTGCATGAATCCCATTGTCACATTTTCTGCAATCAGAAAGGACTTTTTGATAGGACAAAACGAAGGCTGAGGTTTTTGGTTCATGAAGGAAAGGAGTATGGCTCAAAGTTCCTTTGTAAACGGGTCGAGTCATGTTCCACCATTTTCTTGACTGCTTGGGCTTCGCCAATACCTTTTTGCTTTCCTTCATTTTCCTTTTTGAGGTCTTTTATGACCTTCGCCTTTTTCTTTTGCTTTCGCTCTATCAATTTTTTTTTGATTTTTCTGTCCTTTGCTCTGGGATCATCTTGACTTTTTGCCTTGATTAGCAAGTCCTAGTGTATTTCCTGCTTTCTTTTTCTCTTCTTTGTTTCTGCTCATTCAGGTCTTCTCTTCTTTACCCAGCGCCAGATTTAGGGCTCATGACTCAGTGGGTTAGAAGAAAGAAAATTAGGCTCAAGTGGTTTAACTAGAGATATGACTTTGAAAACTGGGGAAATAAAGCAAGGATGGCCTTTCATCCTTTTGCAGAAGTTGTGACAATTCGGAATGCTCATGCAAATTCATTTGAGAATCTATTTATCCTTTTTATTTTCTTTTGTAGCTTTGCCCCAGTATGGGGTGGCTAGACATACCATGGGTATTTGAATAATACGATCAAGCTCAAAGTGTTTTGACTAGCGGTTCTTAAAATTTAGGATGCATGAAGGATGGCCTCTCATCCTTTCTTAGAGACATGATGTTAAAGCCGGCCTCGGCCCTTAGCTGGTTTTTGCACTTTCACTTTCTTTCTTTCTTTTCTCTCAAGGATCGCCCTACCCTATTGCAAAGGTAGGTTTTTTTTTTAGGAAGAAAATCATGGTCTGGATTAGGAAGGAATTGCCTTTAGCTCAGTCAAGGTTCTCATGGGATGGTGTACTGCACCCAGCTGAAGACACCTTTGAGCAACTCAGCAATTTTTCCATAATCGTGGTCATTGCCATAAAAGGGTGTGGTCTCAGAGCAATATCATCACCGACCAACACTTGCATTTTTTCAAAAGGTATTTTCTTTCCTTTTTGTGTTTTTCAAAAGGTTCTTTACAAAAGCTTGCATGAAAGTAAAAAAGCATTTAAAATATTTACAAAACGACCACTCTTACCAGGGATGCATGGTGCAAAAAGCAAAGTTCAACTTATCCTGGTCATGGTAGACTTGAAGACTTTGGATTTTGGGATTGCTCTTTGCCTTGTAGTTTTACCAACTTGTTCAGTTGGTGCCACTTGAAGATGCCTGATTGTGGTCAGGGAGAGGGTTTGTGATAACGGCAGCGGGAGGAGTCGATACTGGGGGATCGATTGAGATACGCTTGTTGTCGATCAAATCCTGGACATCGTGCTTCAAGTCCCAGCAGCAGTTGGTGTGATGCCCGGGAGCTCCCATATGATACTCGCAGTATTCATTGGCCTTATAGGAGCGAATTTTGGTCGGCCGGTGGATCGGTTGCTTCTTCTGTAAATATCCCTTCTTCAATAGGGTTGGCAGCAATTCTGACAATGGTTGAGGCAGGGGTGTGAACACCTTGTTCAACCTTGCTTGAAATTCCTCTTTGGTCCACCTCGTCCGCCCTAGTGCAGTTGGCAATGCTTGAGGAACCAACTGTTGCAACAGAGGTACTGGCTGTCGTTGCTGCGGTGGTACAAACTGTTGTGGTGCTTGCAGCCTTTCTATCTGCTGCATCATGGCGGCCATCATGGCTGACATGTTGGCCATCATGGCTGACGTGTTGGCCATTTGCTGATTGAGACTAATGATTACTGGATGATCTTCTAGCCTTTCTCGTTCTTGGGGTCGAGGCGGAGTTTGGGCTTGTTCTTTGGTAGGCTCCATTAGAAGTCTTTTCTAGGAATGCCAAAAAAGGGTACAGGCTTTGCTTCGAAATCTTGGTACCTTGGGAAAATGAAAAGACACAAGTCAGTATAAAGAATGCATGTTGCAATAATGCATGCCAGTGCAGATTATTTGTGGTGATTTTTCTTTATTTGATTCCCTTTTTAACCGCCACTTCGGAGGTTAGGGAAGAAGGTTTCTTTTAACTGCCACTTTGGAGGTAATGATTTTCTCTCAACCGCCGCTTCGGAGGTGAGGATTTCTTTTTGACCGCCACTTCGGAGGTAAGGAAATAAGGTTTCGTTTTGACCGCCACTTCGGAGGTAAGGATTCCCTTTTAACCGCCACTTCGGAGCCAAAGGAAGAAGATTTTGAACCGCCACTTCGGATGTTAACCGCCACTTCGGAGGTAAGATTCATTTTAACCGCCACTTCAGAGGTAAAGGAAGAAGATGATTTTGAACCGCCACTTCGGAGGTTGGATTCCTTTAACCGCCACTTCGAAGGTAAAGGAAGAAGATGATTTTGAACCGCCACTTCGGAGGTAAGATTCCTTTTAACCGCCACTTCGGAGGTAAAGGAAGAAGATTTTGAACCGCCACTTTGGAGGTAAGATTCCTTTTAACCGCCTGTGCGCACCCCATTTCGAGCCGCACGACGAGGTGCATGCGAAGTGATGCTCGCCTCGGGACTGTTTTGGAGTCGCAACTGCCTGAGAGGTGCAGGCAGACAAAAAAGGGCACCTATCCGGGCCTAATTTTCTGGTCTGCGGCTTTATTAGAGATCTGAGCAAGTTCTCGGTTACGTCTAGGGAAGCCCGAAGACACCCTAGCCCGCCCCGTCAATTGACAGGTCCCTTGGGTCTCCTTGGTCTTGATTCAACTTAATTCTCACCCTTCCTAGACCAGCATGCACACTTATTTGGTCTGAGTGAGGACCATTGATGGTGTGGGTTCCCATTTTTATTTGATTTTTATCTTTTATTAAGTAATGAAGTGGGTCTGGTATGGGCCCCGTTGGAAGGCCCGTTGGGATCCAAATTGGGCTTAAGTCAAGCCCAAGGCCCAATTCGGGTTATTGGATAACCCTTGTTGGATTATGGCTATTTGGTTTAAGGGTTTATTTATATTTACAAAGTTAGTGGGTTGAAGTTTTTTAGGGCCCAATGGGCTTGGATTTGGCCCAATGGCAATTTAATCATGTGGCCTTGGGTCCATTTATAAAAATGGGCCTTGGTTGGGCCAGACGGGATGTGGGCCCTATTGAAGGGCCCAAGAAGCCTTGGTGGGCCCACAGTCTCAAAATGGGCTAGGAAAAGTCCAAGAAGCCCAATGGGTCAGATTATGCAAAAAATGGGTCGGATTAGGTCCAACCGGGTCAGAAAAATGGTTTTTTAAGATATTTACTGGTCTGACCGTATTTTAATCACGGTCTGGGCTGAACCGTATTTTTAATACGGTTCAGGCCAGACCGTAGATTAACTACGGTCACGCCTGGACCGCTCTGAGTATACGGTTTTCGCTCCATTTCGCCGTTTTGTGTTGATTTCGATTGGGATCTTCTCGGCGAGCTTCTTGGGTACTCCGGTGACCTCTGCAGGGGTTCCAGTGCCTTCAATATTCTCAATTCTCTTCATTTTAGCTTGGAAAGCCATTTTTCCTCTTTCTTTAGTAATGGTATTCAATTCACCTTCTCTTCTTCTTTCATTTTGGTAAAACGAGAATGGAATGAGGGAAGAGGATGGGGTTACATGAGATTATTCAAAGAGGACAATTTCCTCTTTTGCATTTGACAAATAACATCATTTGGATCATGTCAACTCTTATATTTTCTTCCTTTTGATTCACTCTTTGCCTTCCCCGTGAAAGAGCACTCATTTACGTGAAAAGATTCCCAGCACAATCAAGCAAACAGGTTAGTGAAGATATAAGAAAACAAGAGAAATTCAAAGTTGTATAAATAAGGAAATTCACATATGTATATTGAAAAAAGAAATGTTACCACACTATTAATTCTTTGATTTGAGGATGTTAGGCTTCTTCGAGAATTTCGGCAGCGCTCCCGCACCTCCGTTGGATTTCATGGATTGGTTTGAACAGGGGTTCACTGGGTTTCTTATGCTAAAAGGGTGAAAAAGCAAGATTTAGGCAGCATAAGGGTATTTTGGTCATTAGGATGGATGCTGGCAGAGTGGAGGCAGAGCTTGGACGTGGAGAAGACAAAGAAGGAGAGGGGGGCCAGCAAGGAGGACCAACTTGCCCAAATGGGGGGGGGGGGGGGGGGGGCTGGCCCCCTATTTATAGCCAAAATTTTCGTGCCCGTATTTGAAGTACGGGCATGCCTTGCCCGTACTTCAAGTACGGGCGTGCCTTGCCCGTAATTCAAATATGGGCGAAAAACGCACATTTTCAAATCTCGCAAAATCGGCCGTACGGGACGCGTGTCCCGCCATACAGCGACACGCGTCCCCTTCTAGAAACTTGCCCGTATTTGAAATACGGGCATGCCTCGCCTGTACTTCAAATACGGTCCAGCACGTTTTTAAAATGTTGGATTTCAAATGCTTTATTAAATTTGATTTATTTACAGATTTTTATCCGATTTTTTGATTATTATATTATAAAACGAGATTCTTTTATTAAAATATTATTAAAAAATAAAGATATGATTTTTTTATTTATTTAATTCATTTATTCTGCTTTTTGCTGCTGTTTTGCCACATGGGCAGCTTTCTTGAAACTTCAACTGCCCATAACTTTTCCGTCTGATGTCCGATTTCAGCAAATTTGGTGTCATTGGAATCGGCTTGGAACCCACTATCCACTGGGATCAAATTAGGCAGTTGAATTGGGGTCGAGCAAAAAGTCAACTTTCGCTTCCCCAAAAGTTTGACCGGCTCATAACTTCCTCATCCGGACTCCGATTTTGGCAAACTCAGTTGCGTTAGAACCATGTCGAAATGCTTTTTTCAATGAGAGGAAGTTTGAGGGCCAATTCTCTTTGGATCAAAGAGTCAAATTTTGGCCCCCTCAGGGTTTGACTTTTTAATTGAAATTTTTATTTTTTGCATTTTTGGGGGTACAAAAATCAGGTGTCTACACCGCCACTTCGGAGGTAAAGGAAGAAGATTCTTTTGGACCACCACTTTGGAGGTAAAGATTCCTTTTAACCGCCACTTTAGAGGTAAAGGAAGAAGATGATTTTGAACCGCCACTTCGGAGGTATGATTCCTTTTAACCGCCACTTCGGAGGTTGACCGCCACTTCGGAGGTAAGATTCCTTTTAACCGCCACTTCGGAGGTAAAGGAAGAAGAAGATTTTGAACCGCCACTTCGGAGGTAAGATTCCTTTTAACCGACACTTCGGAGGTAAAGGAAGAAGAAGATGTTGAACCACCACTTCGGAGGTAAGATTCCTTTTAACCGCCACTTCGGAGGTAAAGGAAGAGGATTTTTAACCGCCACTTCGGAGGTAAGATTCCTTTTAACTGCCACTTTAGAGGTAAAGGAAGAAGATTTGAACCGCCACTTCGGAGGTAAGATTCCTTTTCTCCGCCACTTCGGAGGTAAAGGAAAGAAGATTTCTGTTTGACCGCCACTTCAGAGGTAAAGGGAGAAGATTAATCTTTTTCAACCGCCACTTCGGAGGTAAGGAGATGAGGTTTTGTTTTGATTTTGGGGAACTGCAGGAATGAAATTTTTGGGAAACTGTAAGAGTTGATTTCTAAAAATTTTGGAAACTGCAAGAGTTGATTTCCAAAGATTGGTACATGTCAATGGGACAGTCCCTGTATTTGATCTCCAGGAACTGCAAGAGTTGATTTTTGAAGTTTTCGGAAACTACAAGAGTTGATTTCCAAAGACTCAAGGAGTTGATTTCTGCGGAACTCCGAGGAGTTGATTTCTGAGAAACTATAGGAGTCGATTTCTGAGAAACTCCGAGGAGTTGATTTCTGCAAAACCGCTAGAGTTGATTTCCGAGAAACTTGAAGAGTTGATTTCTGGGAAACTACAGGAGTTGATTTCTGGGAAACTGCGGGAGTTGATTTCTAAGAAACTCGAGGAGTTGATTTCTGAGAAACTCTAGGAGTTGATTTCTGAGAAACTGGAGGAGTTGATTTCTGGGAAATTGCGAGAGTTGATTTCCAAGAAACTCGAGGAGTTGATTTCTGCGAAACCGCGAGAGTTGATTTCTGGGAAACTGCAGGAGTTGATTTCTGGGAAACTGCGGGGGTTGATTTCCAAGAAACTCGAGGAGTTGATTTCTGAAAAACTTTAGGAGTTGATTTCTGGGAAACTGCGAGAGTTGATTTCCAAGAAACTCAAGGAGTTGATTTCTGAGAAACTCTAGGAGTTGATTTCTGAGAAACTCAAGGAGTTGATTTCTGAAGTTTTTGGAAGTTTAATTAATTTTCACTTTTATCTCTTTTTAGCCGCTATCTGGGGGCAAGGGGAGAGTCCATGTTTTTGGGGGTAGTCCCGGTTTGGGGAGAAGTCCTGGTTTGGGAAGAAGTTCTTGTTTGGGGAGAAGTCCCTGTTTTTTGGAACCACCAAATGATTTCCTCTGGTTATAGAAGCACAAAATGGCCCTGACTGAAATTTGAGATTAGCAATTGGGATTTTGCCATATTTGGTATTTACTTGGATTTGAATATCTTCTTTCTTCTTTTCATCATTTTTCTTTGTACTTTCAACTTGGGCTGCTGGTCCCTAGCAAGGGTCAGACTTGACTTTTTATTTTGGGCTATGTCACAGCCAATTTATTTCATGATTTTTCTTATTAAGCTAAAGCTGAGTGAGGCACAGGGAATCGGAGCTAGTCCCGGTGTAGCTTTGATTTTGGAAAATTTTGCATTCTTTCCCTTGGAAATGATTTAATCAAAATGTTTGTGCAAGTGATATCGAAGTGTGTGCACTTGATGCATGAAGATGCTTGAACAAAATTAAAGCCAAGGCTAAATGATATTACCATTCAAAAATCCAGTATCAAAAAACGAGTATGAAAATTACACCAAAAAGGGTGTGTGCACAATCCTAAAAAAGGTTGGTGCCCCGCGGGGCACGACTTCTAGACACACTTGTGTATGGAGGCACAGCTGAGTCCCAGTCAGCTTTTCTTTCATCTGTTCTTTCATCTGCCTTTGATTTCCATATGTCAGACCAACAAAATTTACAACTTGCCAGCGAGGGCAAAAATTACATGCTATTCTCAAAAAATCTGCAAAGAATTCATCCTTAAGGCTGTTGGGAGCCAAAAGGAAGGGTACAAGTTTGCTTCAAGGCGGATCGGCCAAATTCCTAAATTTAGGGTTTGGTGCCCCTACTCTGATCTGGCCTGCTTTCATCTGATTGTCTGATCTAGCCCGCTTTCATTTGCTCAAAAGGCCGACCCGGACTCAGAGTGCTTCCAGCGGACTCAATGGGTCGAGGCCCACAGCTCCCAGGACTCCATGCATGGATCTGGGGTGGTTCCCCTGATCAAAATTTGGTTGGCTTCCTAAATTAAGGCCAAGGTAGCCCATGATCTAGGGTTTACTCCATTTGATGCAAAAAGTGGGGGTTGCTGCCCCTGATGGACTCTTGGGTTTTAATTTGATTTTTTTCTTCTTCTTTCATCATTCACATCACACTCCTCCACAATCATAAGCGCGTGGTTCATTCAGAAACGCTAGGTGGGGAAGGATACCCAGCCCGAGACATACGCCTACAAGGGTCTGGACCAGTACTGGATCCTCGCAGGCCACGGCAAGAAACCAGTGGTGCTAATGGACTCCAGAAAACTGGGGGATGGGTTTACCCTGCTTTCCTCGGCAAGCCACGGGAGCGTAGGTGCTAATACCATCCCAAAGATCAGTTTATAGGAATCAGAAGGGTAGGCTGCTAGAGAGATCTAGGTTTTGGAAAAGAAGATGCAATATCCGCTCTCATTCATTCAGGGTCGGATCATCCATGCAATCCCCCTCGTGCGTGTCACCCCATGCAATTTATCACAAAATTGAAAATTAAATCGATCCACGGTGTGGTGGTGTGCCCTTGTGTGCAACTGGGCTGAGTGCTGTGTCTAATCGGATGAGATTTGACTGGATTTTGTTGACAAAGGAGTTTTTACTGTCTCGTATAGTAAGGTGCATAATTGGCACGCAATACGAGGTCCGGGAGAGTCCCCAGGTAAGTGGAGGGTCAAAGGAGACCGCTTAAATTCCACTTTCCTTAGGCAATTATCTCGTCCTTGTGACAGGACTCTCCAGAATACGCAGTCGCGTGTATTCTACGTCTTACTAAAACGAGATAGTAAAACCCTAAAATCAACCAAATCCCTCTTGGGTTGACTCATTCTAACCAAGGGGTCTATTGGGCTGAGAATTCCCCAGTGGAGTCGCCAGGCTGTGCGCGCCTGACTTTGGTCGCACTGGGTAAAAATGGGAAGTTGGAGTCGCCACCGCCTGATGGGGTGCAAGCGGACACCTGGGTGCCTAGATTTTTTATTAGACTGGTCTGCGGCTTAGAGATTCTAAGTAAGGTCTCAGTTACGGTCCGAGGAAGTCTGTAGACACTCCGATCCGCCCCGTCGAGTGACGGGTCCCATAGGATTCCTTGGCTTGAGTCAACTTTGGTCTCTCACTCACCTGATTCCTATTCCAGCATGCAATTTGATTAAGTCTGGCGGGACCGCCAAAGTGGTGTGGGTCCCTTTACTTGGTTTTATCTTCTTTAGTTAGAATGATCTGGGTCTGGTGGGGTGGGCCCCGTTGGAAGGCCCACGGTATCCCTTGGTGGGCCAAGTGTGGCCCACATGTTCCTTGGTGGGCCAAGTGTGGCCCTTTGGACTTTGGTTTAATTTGACTTGATTTTATTTTGGAGTTCAAGTTGGGTTATTAAGTTATTTCCATGCAAGGTGGGCCGGATTGCTTTGCGGGCTCGTGAGTGGGCCACACATGGTAGCCAAGTGATTTATTGGGTTTATCTTGATTGGTTTCCAAAATGGGCCAGGCCTTGGGCTTGGGGCCCTTTACCTGGGCTTGGGCTTGAAAGCCCAAGATTTCCTTGGTTAGGGTTTTAAAACCCTATCCTGGTCTGGTTCAATGGGCTTGGTGGGCCCGACAGGCCCTGCCCGTGGTCTCGCCCAAACCACAACCTAATTTAAGCATGCATGCCCCACCTAGGGCTTGGGTGGGCCTCAAGTGGTCCGGTCCACTCAAATCTTTTAATTATCTTAGTTAATCAAAATTGAATGGTTCGGGCTGGGTGGGCCCCGTTGGAAGGCCCACTGGAAATCAAGTCAGACCGGGTGGTCTGGGTCCCATGTTGGGTTTCCGGGTGACCCGGAAACCCTGTTGGCACACTTGGTTCAGTTTGAGAATGTTACTCACAGTCAGCAAAGATTATAGAATATGCAGAAATCATGAAATATACCAAATATAAGAAAATCACACACACTGGGTCCAAGGGGTAGTTTCGGAATTTTAAAAATATAGGCAATTCGGCCTTAAAAGGGTATGCGCCGACCTCCGGGAGTTAGGCGGGAGGTCAGCGCGAAGTGGGCGGACCGAAAACAGCGAAAAAGCACCCGCGGGGCAAGGTGGGCGCGAGGTGAGCGCACCCAAAAAGAAGTGGGCGCGAGGTGAGTGCACCCCAAAAAAAAGAAGTAGGCGCGAGGTGAGCGCACCCAAAAATGAAGTGGGCGCGAGCTGAGTGCACCCAAAAATGAAGTGGGCGCAAGCTGAGCGCACCCAAAATGAAGTGGGCGCGAACTGAGCGCGAGCTGAGCGCATCCAAAAATAATTGAGCACGAGCTGAGCGCATCCAAAAATAATTGAGCGCGAGCTGAGCGCATCCAAAAAAGGAAGTGGGCGCGAGCTCAGCGCACCCAACAGCACGACCTCCTTCGGGTTCGTCGAGGAAGGAGAGGAAGGGAGAGGCCAAGTCGAGAGGAAGGGAGAGGCCAAATGTGTCTTGTTTTTTTTTCTTTCGGGAAGATGGTGGTCAAGACCACCTTAAAAATTCCGAACTTAAAAATCCCAACAAAAAAAAAAAAAATCTCCAACCCCTCTGCATGAAGTCTCGAGCAGCTTTTATAGGAGAGAAAAAAAAAGGGGGGTATCCGCTAAGCTTGCGCCGAGCGCAAGCTTAGCGCATACCCCTTGCCACGTTCGCGCGAGCAGCAAAATGATTAAAAACATTTAATGCGGCCGCTCGTTTGTTTAAAAAATCCAGAAATTAGGATATAGTCCCTGGGATATTTGGATTTAATATTATTTTATTCAGATATTTTCAAATATTTTCAGATTGGTCCCTGAGATATTTTGAATGTTTGGATATTCACGGATTTGATCCCCGAGATATTTTCCTGCGCAACTCGCCACGTGTGCAGCTTTTTGCCACGTGCGCAGTTTGCCGGTTTTGCTGCTTGAAAATTTTGACAGCTCATATTTTCTCCATCCGAACTCCGATCTGGGCAAACTCAGTTGCATTAGAATTGTATCGGAGCCCTCTATCCCATGACCTAGTGGTAGGCCTTTGGATCGGATTTTAGCAGAAAGTCAACTTTTGGCTTTGCCCAAGTTTGACCGCCCGTAAAACCTTCATCCGGACTCCGATTTCTGCAAACTCAGTTGCGTTGGAACCGTGTTGAGATTTTCTATCCAATGATATAGAGGTAAGCACCTGGATCGGATTTTAGCAGAAAGTCAACTTTTGGCTCCGCCCAAGTTTGACCGCCCGCAGAACCTTCATCCGGACTCCGATTCCTGCAAACTCAGTTGCGTTGAAACCGTGTCGGGATTCTCTATCCAATGATATGAAGCAAGGTGACCAAATTTCACTTGATCAAAATGTCAACTTTTTGTCCCCTCGGGGTTTGACTTTCTGCCAGGGTTTTCATTTTCAGCACTTCCAGGGGTGCAAAAATAAGGTGTTTACACTTGTGTTCTACCATTTTTCGATCCAACCCTGGCATCTCTTGGTAAGTCCAGGCAAAACAGTCCGAATATTCGGCCAACAACTTTTTCATTTCTTGCCTGACCGAAAGTGGCAGTAACTTGCTTATGAAAACAGGCTTTCGTTCTGCTTTCGTCCCTAAGTTAACTTCTTCCAAGGGATCTTGGGTATCAACCTTCAGGTCTTCTAGCTTGGCTGGCGCTGCTTGCATATCGGCGAGAGTGATCTCATCTCGATCTTGTATCCTTTCATCGTCTTGTTCATTGATGAATTCGGCTAAGTTTACCATTATCTCGCCGTTCCCCAGCCATTCCTGATCCTGTTGCAATTTCCTCACCTTTTCTTCCTGCATGTAAGCCGTCATCTTTCTCAAGACGGCTTTTGCAACTTCTGATGGTTCAACCATCATTTGGTAGTTCTTTGAGTTCGGCGACTCCGGCTACCTTTATGAGCCGTTGTTGAGCCGTTTGTAGCATAACCGAACTTGAAGTGATCGGTTGCCCGTTTTTGTTATACCCACTGAATGAAATTGGTTTCACCCCTTCTTCATAAAGGGATGCATGTGCGACATTATAATCTACGGCAAACGGCCGCTTATCGGCTTTTACCTCTTCGATTTTGCCATCTTTCCAAAACAGCAACGATTGGTGCAAAGAAGATGGTACGCATCCATTCGAATGGATCCAATTTCTTTCCAGCAATGCGTTGTATCCGGCCGATGATTCAATCATGAAGAATGCCATGAGAGATTGCCGCGCCCCAACGGTTAGTTCGATTGGGAGGATTCCTCTAGTTCCTGTAACACCACCTGCAAAGTTAGTAATAGTAATTTCGGAAGGAATTAAATCCAAATAAGATTTACCTAACTTCTTCATTGTGGAGATCAGAATGAAATTTACTGCTGCCCCATTATCAATAAGAATTCTATTGATAGGGATCTCGTTCATGTACGTCTTTATAAATAAAGGTTTCAGATGTTGAGTCATGGCTAAGGATGGTTTAGCAAAACATACCTCTTCAACCGGGCCAATTTGGTTGCCATCGGCCTGTTTCTGGTCTTTTTTCTCTTCCTCAAGGTGTTTCGGATCGATCACATACAAAGCTACTGGGTCCTCTTCCTCACTGATTTCTTCTAACCATGGTAAATCCATGCTCGCCCCGGAAGTCATAGGTAAAGTGAGGACCATATGACAATCGAGTGGTATTGGGGGCATCCGGCAGAAACAAATTTCGGCTATTGACGCATCAGCACTCAAAGGAGGCTGACCTAGTGATTCGCTAATCTTATCCTTTGGGGCTTCGAGCGTCATTTCCTCAGTTACTTTTACCGTGGAGGGAGTCGACATCCTGCTATATTCAGTTAACAACTGTTCAACTAGCAATTGTTCTCCTTCCACTCCGGCAAAATTGTCCGTAAGATCATCGTCAGAAACCAGTCTTTTAGTTACTGAAGTTACTGCATTGGAACTATGTTCAGGTGCAGTATTCGGAGCAGCTGATGAACCGGGTAACGGGTTCTTCATGAGCTTTTGTGGTTTTGGGGTGCGCCTTTTGGCGGTAAACCTAGATGACCAATACGGCTCGGAAGATCCAGTGCTTTGTTCCTAGTATCGTCTCTTAGCTTGTTGTGGCTGCCAGCATCGCTTCTACGTTCTGGTCAATTCTGTGACATTTCCCTGCGCATAGAAAGGAAACTTAGGATAAGTCAATCTTTTCTAGTTACCATCTCGAATAATAGAGGGTTTTACTATCCTGGGCTTGATCCTGTTTACCATCATATATTGTTCATGAGTCATATAGCCGCTTTCCCAAGCTGAGCTATATGTGGCCGCCGTCCTTGTCGGCGAGCCTACTTGTCTTCTAGAAGTTAAGTAAAGTGGCCCCTTGCCCCCTGAGTATGATGTGTATTTTCATACTTTAGGGACTTCCCTTTGTTATGCTGAGTACGTTGGTATCCTGTTATCACTTTTTGCTTGCACTCCTGACAAAGGTGATCTGGTGATACTTCTATTTTCTCTGGAATCTTGCATGATGCATCCTTATTTAAAGGAAGAATCCTCTGAGGATTTAGCAACCGTTTCTGGTCGCTTTCTGGTCGCAACTTGATTGGAAGATAATTCAGAAGAAGCCGAAGTCAATTTCTTTGTTATCGTCTCGTTAGGATCTCGCTTTCTGTTTTCTTCCATCCTAGGTTCGCGCCTCGACTTATGCCACCATTCACCCCAGATTTCACCTCTCCTTTCTTGACGCCATGATCGGCCTTGTGTGGGTGGATACCTCCAATAGTTTCTTGGTCGCAAGTTCACCTGGTTTTGAACCGGTTGTGTTCTTTTTCCCCACTTTTCTGACGAGGATCCATCCAAGTCAACTTTAACGGCGTGAGTGCGTTTCGGCAAGCCAATGGTGACCATATTCGCCGATACCTCTTTAGGGAATGGTTGTGTGTCAACCTGCATCTTCCCTTTGTTCGCCTCCGCAAACTTCAGGAGTCCTTTATCAATATTTTCCTGTATCACATTGCGAAGCACAGTACATTCATTAGTTTCGTGAGTCTTCACTCCTTGCCATTTACATGCTTTACCCTTGGCCGCTACATTGGCCGGGATGAAAGGATGGTCTATGGTTAGTCTGAAGAATCCTTGTTTTAGAAGGTATTCAAATATTTCGGTCGTCTTATTTATGTCAAAGGAATAATTTCGGCTAAAAGTATTTGTCTCTTTTGTTGCTTCTGTATCCTTGGTTTTTCGGATAATCGGATAGGTAATTGATTGCTTTCCTACGGCTTCCACGACTCCGTACTCAAAGTTCGGGTCCCTGTAATAAGACCTGTAAGATGAGGCTTTCTTTTCGTTGTCTTCCTGTAACAGCCATTCATATTTGGCTGCTCTGGCCGGCAACTCGAATAAGTCTTCGAACTGTTCACCTTCGAACTTCTTTCGAAGTTCAAAGTGTAGTCCGTTTAAGGCTAAATTTGCAAATTCCGATTTTGGTAAAAGAATTCGGCATTTGTTTTTCATATATTTAAATTGAGCGATGTACTTATCGGCCGATTCCCCTAGTTGTTGTTTTAACCGAGCAAGATCAACCATGGTCACTTCAGGTTTCGTTCGATAGAATTGGTAGTGGAATTTCTCCTCTATAATTGCCCAATTTGTAATGGAATTAGCCGGTAATGTAATGTACCACGTAAAGGCCTGTCCGGTCAATGAATTTCCAAATAATTTGAGTTTAAGGAAGTCATTACCGGATGCCTCTCCACATTGAATCGTAAATCGGCCAATATGTTCAATGGTAGACTGTTGACCTTCTCCTGAAAACAAAGTGAATTTGGGAATCTTGTATACCCTAGGAAATTCAAATTTCTGGTCAATCCAGCCCGGGTAAGGTTTCCGATATATTGGCCTAGTCATACGTCGGTGATATTGATCTCCGATCATTTCTTGAATCACATTCTGAATGTAATTACGGTTTATGGCCATATTTCTTACACCGATGTCTTCTCTATGGTTTTCCTGTGCCTCCCTTTGCACCCCTGGGCGTACCTCGACCGGAGGCACATTAGGAGGAATTGGGTTACCAGGGGGTATTTCTCCCCTAATAGCAGCAACGTTGGCCGATTCGTTTCGGCCATTGCCGCCTAAGTTAATGGGTGGTGGTTGCTCCGGGATATTTATCCGCTCATGAGCATTTGAACCAGATGCCGATGTTTCAGCTCGTTCGGCCATCATGGCTGGTCTTGCCATTGTGGAGAATCCTTCCTGTAAAACTACTAAGATTCTACCATTATCAGAAGAAATTTTGTTGATACCCTAACCAAAGCCTGCCATTTGTTGGCTAAGACCTTGTATGGCATGAATAAGTCGTTCATTAAGATCCGGCTGAGAACTTGAGGTCCTTCTTCCGGAACTTCTGAAGCATAAAGAGGATTTACCTGAGATTCGCCAGGTTCCTCTGGCATTACATTTTCAGCATGCTGAGTACTTCTTCTTGCCGCCATTAGTGCCCTTTCAAAGACTAAGGGTCCCACCAGGTGTGCCAGAAAGGGATGTTGCTTCGAAATTGGGCCAGTGTGGACACGTGTCGATGTTGATGATGTGTCTCTACGCGGGCATGCCAGTATCGTTTGATACAATGATTTCGGGTCGGGTCCTGACCCTAGGCACCTATTCTAAATCTAAACCGGGATAGGTTCAGTCGTACTGCAAGTCACCTGTAATAAAACCGGTCAGGCGATAATATTAAGACTAGGGGTTCAGTCTTCGTTTGGGTTATTGTAAGTGTTTGAAAGCGAAAGCAACCAATGGCACAAAGCTTTTTTATTATAAAATTGGCCGACGGCTGAAAGGAATAATAGATAATCCCCAAAAAGGAAACAAAAAGTAAAAAGAAAACTGACAAGGCTTGCAGGACCGGCCTATCCTGGTCTTATAGCCGTACTCGGGTATAAGAACAGAAGGAAGGGGGCGGCTACTAACAAAGCCAATTCGGGGGGTTCACCTTGGATTGCTGTTTAACCGAAAATACATAAGTCACCTGGCTTGATCAGAGCGAGTCTCGGGACCAGCTGCTTGGGATTCTGTAGACACAGAACTGCGAGTCAGGGGCGGCCTCAACTTACCCTCCGGTGGCAGGATTCTGGTGTTGATCGGAGTAAAGAGGGGTCTAAGGTGTCACTGCGACTAGAAGCAGTGAGAGGAGTTCTAGTTTATCCTTCTGACTACAGTGTAGGAGAGGGGATAAAGATCACGGATGATCAAAATAATATTATAACCGGTTGAGGTTGGATGGATTGTGTCCTCAAGCTCTTCGAAGTTGTGCCTTTTATAGCCGATCCTTGATGGTTGCTCAACATCCTATTCTTGCACAATCTTCATGGTGGTTGGCCATCTACAGTCTTCTGCTCCTGAAAGATAACCGCTTGGCCACGATCTTAAATAGGTTACTTTCAAACGACCGATGGTACGATCTTCTGATAGTTGTGAATGTGGTTTGTCGCATTGGCTTGCGTGGCCTTAACTGCGCTCTTGGTCTATGCGTATGCTGACGTGGCCTGTCTAGCTATACAAATCCTACATGTGCTTATGCCGTGGCCTAAGTAGGCTATGTCGGTACCATGTGGCTTTGTCTTATTCGTTGGTCTGTATAGGGTGTAAACAGTTTCATATATCATTGATCGTAGTTGATGTAAGGTCATATCTTATATTAGTACGTTGACGTGAGGTCAATGCATCTTGTAGTATTAGCTGACTTAGTTTCAGCCTTTGGTTTCATATCTCAGTGGGTTATTACCATCTTTTCTATGAAAAATGGTAGTTATGAAGACTGTAAATAAGGGTGAAGAGGTAAAGTTACACCTACAAACCCCTTTAGTTCAATCGATTTTTGGGTTACATCGAATCAATTGATACCCCTAATTGTGATCCATAAATATAAACAAAAAAACAAGGAATATTCTGCCTCTACAAAAACTTTTGCTATTGGAAATTGGTTCATTGACTCATAGTCAATGCTTCTTGTCCTAATATATGACTAGAAAGTTAATGATCTCCGTTTAAAAAGAAAGAGATAAACGTCGTAGTCAATGATTCTTATCATAATCTTAACCAATTACAGGAATGAAATAAAATTTTCTTTCCTTTCACGAGAATTATCATTCCTTGTATGGTCCTAAAATTTTCAGCTCATATTCTTCAACACCCCATATATTGTTCATATATATTGCTCTCCTTGTGTGGTCCTAGAATTTTCAAGGAAAAATTTTCATATGTGGTCCTAAAATTATCTTTCCTTTAGTGGTCCTAAATTTGTCTATCTATAGAAAAAAGACCAAATTATCCAATTAAATCAAAAATCATACCAAAGCAATTGTAGGAATGTTATTTGTAAACAAGCTATCTTGATCATTCTTATTTAAATATTTTGGGGCCTCGTTAGTTGTTAGTAGATGATTTAAATCCTTATATAAAAGACAACATTTCATTGGATTCATATCACCTACAAATTAACTGTAACCAATCAAACTTTGCCACCTTAAGCCCGACCAGTCCTCAAAAAGTGAAAAAAAGTTTTTCATTTTTCAATGCAAGAGAGAGAAATTTTAAGGGCCAAGGTGATAAGGTTTGATTGGTTACAGTTGAACCGGTAAATTATAGTTGAACCTGTCATTTAAAAGGGTTCAACTGTAGATGATCTGAATCCCATTTCTTTGTTTAAAATGAATTTATTTCAAGTTTGTTCTTGTTTCGTATATCATTGATCGTAGTTGATGTAAGGTCGTATCTTATATTAGTACGTTGACGTGAGGTCAATGCATCTTGTAGTATTAGCTGACTTAGTTTCAGCCTTTGGTTTCATATCTCACTGGGTTACCATTACCATCTTTTCTATGAAAAAAGGTAGTTATGGAGACTATAAATAAGGGTGAAGGGCTAAAGTTACACCTACAAACCCCTTTAGTTACATCAACAATGGCTCCGAAGGCGCTCTTCATCTTCTACATACTCTTGGTTACAGTTCTCTTCATTCCAACTGAAATAAAAGCAAGGGAACTAGCCATGAATCCTGAAACCAGTAAGCACAAGTACAACCATCAAATATTAATGCATGATCTTCAATTACGTGTAACTCATGCCTAACCTTGTAGATATTTTATTAGTCAACATATCATGGCTTTGCTTTCGGTTTTGTTGCCTTAACAACTTCTTATATTAATTTAAACTTCTCAATCATGTTCTTTATTCTCATATTAGTATGACTGTTGCAGAAGAAGAAGCTGTCAGTGAAGGGAAATCAGGACATAAAGTTATAACTCCAGGACCACTACTACAGCCGTCGCCACCTACACGGCGTTGTAGGAATCGTTATGGTTGTAGAGGAGTACCGCCGAGTAGCCCTTGATTTGGAAGAAATAGTCCTATGAATTTAGCTTTTATATATACATAATAAAAATAATTATCCCATTAGGTTAAATAATTAGATTTATGTAATCATATGGGTTTGTATCCTGAACTGTTGTTATAACAGTTACAAGGGAGTATAATCAGGTGAATTACGCTGGTAAGTTTGTTAAGTTCACCATATTTTAATGCAATAAAACTGAAAGTAAATATATACTTAACTTTTCCTTTTTAGTTTATTGCATTTCATTTTATTCCCAGAAACATAAAATGGATGATTGAGATTGGTTATTACATTACTTCCACGGGAGTGTCTTGGAATATTTTATTGAAAGGTGTGGATGCTCTGTTACTGAGATCGTTTTATACATGTATGAGTTTTCCATATTTGTGTCAATCACCACACCAATAACAACATGCACAACTAACCATTTTTATATAATTTTTTGACGTATGGCTCCTTCTACGGTACTATAATTAATTAATGAACTCTATTGTAACCTTAGTAAAGTTCTCACTGCTGGTGAAAAAAGGAAGGGAAAATTATGAAAAAGTTACTTTTTGGCCTGCAATTATAAAAATAATCCATAAATATCTCATTTTAAAAAAAGGGCTACTTTTTAAAATTAATTGACCTGAAGGATCATTTTAAAAAAAATTAAAAAATAGTGTCATTTTATTGTAGTAACGTTTGTGTTCACGCAATCAAATATCAGTGTAGAAGGCGCTTGTGTCCTATATAAGATGCGCTTGTATCCCATTAAAAGAAGCTTGTGTCCCACTGCACAAGAAAAGTGAATCTCAAATTTAATTATGTTTTAAAAAAGATCTTGTAATGTAATTATGATGGATTGTTTTTATAATTATCAACGAAAAGTGATCCTTTTTTGCAATTTGGTATCTTAATGGACTGTTTTTATAATTAATTATAAAAAATGGTCCTTTCTTATAATTATAAAAAATGATCCTTTTCTGCAATTTGCCACTTATCATTAGGTTGCCATTTCAGCAACCACTTATACGGTCTTTTCATAAAAAAAGATAATATATGTTTTCAGTCTTCGGTGAGGATAAAGGATGCAATGGGATGCTGACATGGCAACCACTTGTTAGCTGCACACTAGCACTTTACGGGTTCATCCATATAGATGATTTGAATCCAAAAAGATGGAGAAAAAACTTGGGACGTTTGTCATATTTCCTTATTTTACAATTAAATCTTTCACTTTATTTAGTGAAATTAATGGAGCTATTTTATTCATATAAAGCAGATCAATGCAACCAGGATAAAAAGTAGCACCTGCAACAATTGTCCGACTCTAATTATTCTTAAACTCAAGTTTAAATATTGATTATCAAGGTTTTATAAGTCTGCAACCATAAAACATGAAGGACCCAACACCTTGCACAATTCAGTGGTGAAGAAATCCGCTCTTATTTGCTAGGAAGGAAATCCATTACGAGAGGCAAAAGAACTCTATCATTCCGGCAGATGTTGGAGGTATGTGGCATCGCCGGTGGCAAAGAAGCCTTTGCCGAAGGTTGGAAAATAACTTGATGAAGATGACGAACCAATTGGCTACAAAAATTAGGCTGGTGTTTGAATAATGGTGGAAATGATGCTAAGCCAAAACATAGAGATGAATGAAGAGAGAGAGTTGAGAAAAAAAATCGAGAAGCAAGGAGCAAAATATGAAAAGTAAAAAAAAAAATTTGCTTCTCAAAAAAAAGCAATGAAATTGTTTTTTGTTTGCTTGTCAAAAAAAGCAATGAAATTGTTTTTTGCTTCCTAATGAGAAGCAAAAGCAACTCTAACCAAACATGATTATTGCTACAAAAAGCTTGATTTTGATTTAAAAAACAGAAAAACAAAAGCAAAAAGCAACGCCAAATGAATCCTACGATACTTCAAACTCAACTTTAATGAAAAACCTAAGTAGACCAGTAAATGATAAAAATTAATTTAAGAATACTAACCGGCAGAATATTAATTAAATTATGTTTTTTGGTGAAACTAGACACAAAACCACACAATTTCACCGAGATCAAGATCATGTGATTGAACTTTATCTCTAAATAAGTATAAAGTTCTATTTATTTGAAAAATAGGTGGGAAAATATGGTTTTCTGGGTTTTTGGCTGATCTAAGTTTTTCAACACATAAAGGAGATTTCTTTGTATGAAAGTATGGTTTGAAACTCTTCATAAATCATCCAATTCTCATCATTAAAATATTCACAACTAAGTAGAACCTCCAAGAAACAGATACAAAAATATAAACATCGAATTTCAAGAAAAGGCCACGATAATTCTGTCACTAATATGCTGAAACCAATAGGCATCCGAAAACAAATTTTCAGGTTGAATAAATCACCAAAACCATCAACTGAATATGTTAAAACTATATTAGAGGATTTAAAATCACAACAACATAATCAAAACACGAAATAAAACCATATTAAATCAAATAAATCCATGATCAAATAATATTTTCCTTTACCGAACACATATAGGTTATAATCACAGAAATAACTTTATTAATCACTGGAAACCAACATGAATCTGTCGAACTATACCAAATAAATCTAAAAATACTTTGTTTGTTGGCCAACAAAAACATGTAATTTTCTAGATTTCGAAAGGTTAATACTTGAAATCACTATAATCCCTTTTTTGTATGAATGAAAGGAGCAATCAAGTTCTTGTAATTTTTAGACTACACCAGAGAGCTTCAAATATCATCTCTATCATTTAGATTGAAGAATCATGTGTCATGAACAGTTCATCCAAATTTGAGCTTGACCGGATGGTGGATTGTCTACGGATTGTGATTTAATGAAAGTTGGACAGGAAAAACTGCAACAGGTATTTCTTCACTTCCAAGATACCCAACGCCCAAGATTACACTCAAGGATGCACAAGTGAAACCTTCTCCATGTTGGTAAAAAGTCTTAATAATAGATTTTAATTATTATTTATAGTAGGGTCATAGGGTTTTCCTAATTCAACTAGGATTTACGACTTTAGCCTTATAGTCCAATTTACGATTTACAACTAAGAAGTGAATTTTTAAGTTGTTCGAGCGATAAGATGCATCTGCTTACTATCAAGAACCATCATTTGGCTTATAAATAAATTTTGTATTCAATATTGAATGTAAAAAATAGTTATATATCAAATACACTATACTGAGGTAAATACTAAACTATAAGCTATTAAGATATTAGATATTATGTGACCTCAATAATTTTAATGGTGGATAAGGTTCTAGGCCATTCTTATCTTATCTCCAAGTACTGGACAAATAAATAAGAAAAAAAACAAAATAACAAAAATTGACGGTTCTCTTCCACTTGCATCTTTCGTGACCCACAAAGGAAAAATGAAACAAAATTTTACCGGTCAATCCTATATGCATCTTCAATTGCGATTAGGTGCGTAATTCTGGTCTTTCTAGCTGTGTAGTTTGGTTTTTGTGTCAAACCTAAAACAAACCAAGTTATATTGATTAAAACCGAGAATTGAACCAAACAGAATTCTAGATGAAGATTCTAAACTGAAAATCAAACTGAAATTAATTTGTTATTCCAAATGAAGATTTTAAACCGAAAATCAAACTGAAATTAAGTTGTTATTCCAGATAAAGATTTTAAACAGAAAGTCAAACTGAAATTAATTTTTTAACCCTATACCAAATTGAAATTGGAAGCTTTGAGTTCAGAAACCCCCCAAAAAATAGAAAAAATTCAAAATTAAAAAAAAAAAAACCAGAGCAACAGAATCTTGTAAATATGATTACATATGATTTGATTGTTTTGCTTTTACACGTTTTGCAAATTTATAACAGAATGACGATAATGATATTCTTATTGGGGGGAAGGGGGAGAGATAGAGAGGTCACGTTCTGCTATTATTTCTTAGTTTTCATGGTGAGACATCAGGGGGAGAGAGAGAGAGAGAGAACCTATTGCTACTATTACCAATTATTTTCATAGCAAGAAACCTTGATGAATACAAGCAGAGAGAGAGAGAGAGAGGGCAGCAGTAGGAGAGATGTAGTTGTTGTTTCATGAGAGAGATAAAGGGATAGAAACAGATGCAGCGGCTACTTGCAATTAGGACATCTATATATATATATGTTTTTTTTGGTTTGGTTTGGAATTTCTCAAACTGAAACCTTTAGAATACCATTCCTACTAAAAGCTCAAGAAAATGGAAGGGGTGAATTATTATAATCTAATTATATTTCTAACAAAACCAAACCAAACTGTAAATAAAATCAAAACAAACTAATTTATTTTTTTGGTTTGGTTCAATCAATTTTCTAGTTTGACCAAATCAATTGACAACCTGTAGACACCCCAAATTGCATAGTGAAAAGGATGAATAATTGGTAAAAATCATTCTTTCCTTTGCAACCAGCACAAAAATTCAAAATTAAGCATTTTTTCTTGTATCCGACAACTCAGGTCGGATACAAGCATATCTTTTCGTATCCGACACAAGTCATCGGATACAAGCAGATATTAATGTATCTGATGACATGTGTCGGATACAAAGGGAGTTACTTGTAACTGACCTAATGTGCCGGATACAAGCTTTTTTGCTAAAAAATGAGTAAATTCGAGGGGTTTTCACTTTTTTTTTACTGTTTTACCATCTTTATGAAGTGGAAATCTCGGAAATAGCCTTAGGGTTAAGTGAGGAGGGTTCTAGACATCATTTTGTGTCTAGCATCATGCAAAACCTAAACCCTAATCTTTGCCTATAAATAGGAGGCTCCTCCTCAAGCAAATGGCCATAAGTTGGAGATTGAAGAGCTCTGAGTGAAGAAGGGAACCGTTGCCGCACTGCTTCCAGAAATCCAGGTAAGCCTAAAACCCCCTTTATTTTTCTGTCTTTACATTCTAGGTTTAGTTCTTTTCTTCTACATTTCTGTAGAATAATGGCCTAATCTTTGTGTATGCAACGCCTTCCTCTACTTAAAGTACCTCAAGACTCCCTCTAGCCGTAAAACGTGAAGACGGGATCTAGGGGAAACGAGACTGAGGATTGATCCTTAGTATTAGAACCCACTTGAATGGCCTTTTGATTCTATGAAAACCGTTTCATACTCAAAGTACCCCAAGATTATCTCGAAGAACCGTAAAACGGGGAGAGAGAACTAAGGGAAACGAGAATAGAACGGAACCTTAGGTTGTTTGGAACCCCATTTGATTGATATGAATGCTATGTGTTGTTATATTTGAAGAAAGGATTTTTACACATACACACATATTGCACTTGTTTTTATCGGAATCGGCTTGTATTTCGGATCTATTGCATTCATTGTGATAGATCTGAAATAAATAGCCCCAAGCATTTCTGGGATATTTATTATTGATTTCAAGCAAGTTCTTGTTGAGTATTGAAGAACTTTAGGTCCAACCTCTTGGTTTTTGGCATTTTTGCTTAATTTTAGGGTTTTTGGCATATTCTTTTCAATTGGAGAGAATGGTGAGTGTAGACACCTGATTTTTGCACCCCAAAAAATGCAGAAAATGAAAATTTTAATTAAAAAGTCAAATCCTGAGGGGGCTGAAATTTGACTTTTTGATCAAAAGAGAATTGGCCATCAAACTTCATCTCATTGAAAAGAGCATTTCGACACGGTTCCAACGCAATTGAGTTTTCTGGAATCGGGGTCCGGATGAGGAAGTTATGACCCGGTCAAACTTTTGGGGAAGCAAAAGTTGACTTTTTGCTCGACCCTAATTCAACTTCCAAACTTGATCCCAGTGGATAGCGGGTTTTGAGCCGATTCAAACGACACCAAATTTACTGAAATCAGACATCAGACGGAAAAGTTATAGGCAGTTGAAGTTTCAAAAAAGCTGCCCATGTGGCAAAACAGCAGCAAAAAAGCAGAATAAATGAATAAAATAATTGTTTATAGAAAATATCTTAATTTTTAATAATATTTTAATAAATATCTAAAGATATTTTAATATAATAATCATTAAAATCGGATAAAAATCTGTTTAAAAATCAAATTTAATAAAGAGTTTGAAATCCGCCACTTTTAAAACGTGCGCGCCCGTATTTTAAGTACGGGCGGGGCGTACCCGTACTTCAAATACGGGCACACCTTCTGGAAGGGACACGCGTCGCTGTACGGCAAGACACGCGTCTCGTACGGCCGATTTTGCGAGATTTGGAAATGTGCGTTTTTCGCCCGTATTTGAATTACGGGCAAGGCACGCCCGTACTTGAAGTACGGGCAAGGCATGCCCGTACTTCAAATACGGGCACGAAAATTTTGGCTATAAATAGAGAGGCCACCCCCCTCATTTGGGGAGGCAACGCCCAAGGCCTTTCTCCCCCCTCCTTCATGCTGTTTGCACGTCCAACCTCTACCCCAATCCTGCCACTCCTAATACCAAGCCCCAAAATACCCGAAATACCCTTGTGCTGCCATGAAACCCTGTCTCACCCTTCCCTCTCATTCCCCTTTATTCAAGAACCCCAACAAACCCCTTTCAGAACCAACTTGGAAAACTGACAGGGACGCGGAAGCGCTGCCGGAATCCTCGGAGAATCAACATACTAAAGAAAAGGTAATGGCAAGGAAGCCTATTTGGTAACATGACAATTCATATGCATTAAATTTGATCTTTTCTTATAAACCTTGTTTATTATCTATTCTTCCCTCTCTTTCTCCTCACATTTGATCTGTTTTGCATGGCTTTGGTCTCCCCATGGTGAGAGGGAGACCTTACATGAAAGAAGGAAGTTAGCTTTACAAAAACCTAAAAGGTTAATTGGATTAACATGATCTTCAAGGCAATGTAATCATCAAACAAATCTGTTGTATCCCAAATTCTGATCCCTCCTTTCCTATTCTCATTGGTTATGATCGTGCATGAAGAAGAAAGGATCCCAAAAAGTGGCAAAAAGAAGAAGACTATTCCTTTCGATGAACGCCAAAGAAAGAAGCGATACAAGGTTGAAAACAAGACATGTTTGTCACTGTAAATGAGTTGGAAATCTCTGCAGAAGTTGCTGGAGACCTCAAGAAGATAGTCGGACCGATCCCAAGCAAAGTTGGCACAAAAAGATGCAAACTAGGCGTGCCCGTAAACACAGTATGGGCTGGGTGTGCCCGTATTTTCTATACGGGTAGGTTGACCCGTATCGCATTTACGGGTAAAGTCAGCCCGTATGGAAAATACGGGCAATTACAAAAATAACTTAAAAAACACAATTTTTGGCCCGATTGGATTTGGTCCGACCCGAAAACTTAAAACCCGACCCAATAAGTAACTTGGACTTCTTTAAGTCCATTTTGGACTGTGGGCCTAGATGGGCCCACCAAGACCCCCTTGGGCCCACATGAGTGGCCCACATTTTGACCGGCCCGTTTTCAATAAACAGGCCCAGGCCACTTGAACCTTGGCTAGTGGGCCAACTCCAAGCCCATTAAGCCCATTGCATGTGTAAATAGTCTAATTTAATAAATAACCAAAAAAGGGTTACCCAATAACCCTACTGGGCCCTAGGCCCAACCATGGCAGCCCACGGGTCTTCCAACGGGACCCGGGTCCGACCCATTTCACTTAGATAAATAAAAAAGATAAAATCAAAATAAAAGGACCCACACCTTCAGAGGGTCCCACCAGACCAAATAAAGCAGTATGCTAGCCTAGGAAGGGTGAACTTGACTCAAAAACCAGGGAGACTCGAGGGACCCGTCAAACCTACGGGGCGGGCCGGGGTGTCTTCGGACTTCCCCGGACGTAACCGAGGACTTAGCTAGAACTCTGAAAAGCCGCAGACCAGACTTAGACCCGGATAGGGCAAACACTGTATCTGCCTGCACCTCTTAGGCAGTGGCGACTCTGAAAGTCCCGAGGCACGCACGAAACCTCCACGTGCGCCCCGTGTGCGATCTAGGTCAAATTTAGATGCGCACAATGAGCCAAACTTGTGCCCTATTTCTTCCTAGAGGTTCTTCAACACTCTTTCAATTGATTTTGATTTATATTGCACTGATCACACACATTTAATCATTGTTTTGAATTGATTTTACTTAAAAGTGGCAAAACGGGACAGCAGCTGTATCATAACTTCGGACACTCATAACTTCATCATCCGGATGAATTTTGGAGTGATTCCAAAGCCATGGGAAAGGTGAGGCTGTCTAGTTTATGCCTGCAAAATTTCATCAATTTTTATGGAGTAGATTTTTGACATCATTCAGTCGAAGTTGATAGGTCAGTTCAGGTCAAACTGTTGAATCTATCACTTTGAATGGGCATCATCTGTTCGTTTTAAATCTGATTTGAGTGATTTTCATTTCTGGGTGTAAGCACCTCATTTTTGCGCTCCCGGAAAAGCCGAAAATGCAAAACTCGGCTAAAAGGTCAAACCCTGAGGGGTCAAAAATTGACTTTTTGATCAAGTAAAAATTGGCCACCTTGCTTTATCTCAATGGATAGAGGATCCCGACGCCAGTCCAACGCAACTGAGTTTGCTGGAATCGGAGTCCGGATGAAGGTTCTACAGGCCAGTCAAACTTCAAGAGGAGCCGAAAGTTGAGTTTTCTCGAACCCCGTGCCAAGTACTTAGCCCTATGTTATTGGATAGAGGGCTCCGATACAAGTCCAACGCAACTGAGTTTGCTCAAATCGGAGTTCGGGTGAAGGAGATATGAGCTGTCTTACGAGCAGAAAACCGAAAACTGCACACTTGGCGCAGGAACTGCACACGTGGCAGCCAATGCAGCAAAATATCTCAGGGTCTAAATCCTAAATGTCCAAAAATTGTCAAATATCTCAGGGACTAAATAAAAACTTGCAGGGGGCAATCCGTAGATGTCCAAAAGTGTCAAATCGGTCGAATTGGTCAAATCGGTTAAGTCGAGGGGCAAATCCGTAATTTTTTCGATTTGTATCTGACCAAGTATGCCGGATACACATGCCTCAATGTGTAACCGACACTATTCATCGGATACAAGGAAATTAGCCCTCGAGATTCGCGCCGATTCCCCGACAAATTCGCGACGGCATTAAAATTCCAAATAATTGTGTTTTGTATCCGGCATTTAATGCCGGATACAAAGTAGCATGTGTATATCCGGCCTTGGAGGCCGGCTATGAATAGGTGCTAGTGTATCCAGCATTATATGCCGGATACATTAAAATTACTTATAAAAGGGGACAGCAGCCCCCTTTTACAGGGTTGGCTCATTCCATTGTCCTTGGACCTCCTTGCCCCACTTTTGCTCATCCGAACCTTCCCTCCCCAGCACCCATTGGCCTCCACCACCTTTCCACCACCACCCCAAGGCAGCTTCACCCCTTCTCCTCCTTTTTCCTCTTTATGGTCACCCCAACAAGAGAAGGTTTTTCGCTGTAGCTGCTGGAGAGGAAGTCTCCAGCCATTGTTCCATCTCCAAGAGGTGCCTCCAGCTTGCTCAAAGACTTGAGAGCCACCAGCTCCTCTTGCCTCCATACAATCCCCCCACCATAACTCCAACACCCCAAAACCTCTTGCATTCTTCTTCTTCCCCACCTCTCTACTAACACAAAAAGGGATTAGTTGCTGCTGGTGCTGCAAAGAAAGAGCCTCTAGCTGCTGTCCAGACCCAAAGAGGTACATTCACATTGCCTAGAAGTTCAAGAACCCTCAGGTGAGGTTCCCCTTCTCATTGTATTCCACATATATTAAAGTTAGAATTTTTTACAGCCCTTCCCATGCTTGTCTTCTTCTTGTGCATGAGCCCACTTCCATGATGTTTTAAGCATGTACTTGTTCTCTTTTCACCACATGAAGCCCTCCAAGTAAGGGAGAGGTACGTAGATGACTTTAAAAGGGAGAAGGTGAGGTTTTTCTAGGCATTTTCGGCCACTCCAGCTACTGTTTCGGGTTTGGTTGGGTTATTTCGAGAGGAGGCATGTCTCCTCATACTTGGTCATCCCTTGTAACCCCATATAACCCCCCTTCTCTTCCCTTTCTTCTAAATTTTCGTGAGTTTAAGCATGCGTCTCGGGTACAGGTCTTGATAGGATTGCGGGTTACACATGCTAGTTAGAGTTCCGCTTGAGATCTTCTTGCATGTACACAAGTTTTTGTTCATATTTCTTTTTGCATGCATGCTTTGGTGTTCTTTTTTTTTTAATCCCAGGAGACCCAAACCTGCTTGCTCAACCCCTGTCAACATGTTTTTCTTTTCTTTGTGTTGGTACATGCTCCCCTAACCCCTATCCCCTTTGCTGTCCTTTTGTTTGTATATTTAAACATGCTCCCCAATCCCCCTATCCTTTGCTGCTGCTACTCTCTGGGTGCATGGGAACATGAGCCCTTTCCCCATGAGTTTGTTGGGTTGAGTCACTGCTGTACCCATGTCCACCCATGTGATGCTTGCTGTCCCAACAGTTCCATAGGTCCTACCCTCTCCGTATGTGGTTTTGGCTCCATCAGCACAAGCAAATTCACTTTGGTAGCTGCTGTTCCTCCGCGGTACAGCAGGTCCTTTCTGTCTTTTTTCTTTTACATATATATGAGTATGCACAGAAAGTGTGAGAAGCATATACATGCACATGTAGGCTGTCCCCTTTTGTGTTCTTTTGGCATGCCTTTACCTTGTTTAACTCGCCCCCAAGCCCACCCAAAATCCATGCGAACTACTGCAGGGAACAGCAGTAGGTCCAGGTTGCTAGTGGCTGCCTTGCACCCCCAGCAGGTCTCCTAAGGTACAAGTGCAGCCTCCCCTCACCCCCCCCCCCCCCCCCCCCCCCTTTTAATTAATCCACTTAAGTTGCTGTAGGGAACAACAAGGAGCCCCTACGTTACCGCTGTTCCCAGCAAGTTGGCCAATACGTGTGCCTTTCTTTCCCTATTTTATCCTTTTGTTTTGGGTAGGATTGCATGTTCCCTTTCCCCGTAACTTGTTGTTGGTATACATGAGAAAGCATGATCCCCACCTCCTTTACCTTAGCTGATTTCTAGCATACCCAAAGCCACTTGAGACAACTGCTGTCCCAGCAAGATTAATTACCAATTTTGCATCCCTAGGATGATCCCCAAACCCATGAATGAAGGTAGCCCCACACACTAAACCCTATGCATCCACCACCCCATTTAGTAATGTTTTAATCCCTGCCCATTAGTCCATGCTCTCTAATTGTTGCTGTTCCATGCATTATAACATGGGGGTCTTTGGTGATTAGTTTATTTAGCTTGAAATGTCGGGTTGTTTATCTTTAATTGTTTATTGATTGATGATATGGAATCATGGGATTTGGGGTGCCAAGAACCCTACCTTGCGGTTGCTGCATTGCTGAGAAAAGTAAGGGGGTGGCAACTCCCATGTCCCTTTTTCTTTTTGTCTTTGTTGGAGACCATAAAGGAGGCCCAAAGTAGAGGCCTCTCCCTCATACCAAAACCAATGTGGGCCTGCCCAAGGGCCCACATGACTTGTAGAAGGCCTAAGGAAGCCCAAAAGAACCATCCCAAGGCCAAAACCCCGAAAATGGGCCATTTGAGGGTGATACGACAACTCAGGTCGGATCACCATTTTTTGTTGGTAGCCGACCTACATGGCTGGCTACATTAAAATTTGTGTGTAGCCGACCATGATGGCCGGCTACATGCTAGAAGTGTCACCTTGGCTTTTTCTTGTTTGTGTTGTATTTTTTGAGTAGTTTACACCAAAACCATTAAACCAATAGGGTTTCCGGGTGACATGGGACCTGGACCACCAGTCCAATTTGGTACACTAGTGGGCCTTCCAACAGGGCCCACCAAGCCCGGTAAATCCAAAAGCATGCAAATAAGTAAGTTAAGTAAAATGAACCGATCGAATCGGATGGGCCAAACCCAATGCGGCCCGCCCGAACCAACCTTGTTGAATGTGTTCTAAAATTGTGTGGTTTGGCTGAGACCCAAGGCTAGGGCCTATCGGGCCTGTCAAGGCCCACTAACCAAACCAAGTGTGGGTTTAAACCCTAACTTCATGGAATTCGGGCTTTCAAGCCCGGAACTGGACCACGGGCGCCAAGCCCAGTGTCTAGTGCATTTTGGCAAATTTAAATAAAGTAAATCCAAAACACTGTGGCAACCATCGTGGGGGCCCACCTAAGGGCCCGAAAACCAAGTCCGACCCACTTTTGCATGAAAGCCACTTAAATTCTTGAACTAAATCTTAAATTAAAATTAATTCACTAAACTTAAACCCAAAGGGCCTCTCAGGCTTAGACAGGGGCCCACAAGGGTACAGGGGCTTAGTCAAGCCCACCAAGGACACCGTGGGCCCTTCAACGGGGCCCACCCCGTCAGACTTAGTACATTTAAATAAACAAGATAAAATCAACTAAAGGGACCCACACCGACTCAGGTGGTCCCAACAGACTTAACAAGTTGCATATCGGATTAGGAATCGGGTGAGAAACCAAAGCAAACTGACTCAAACCAGGGAACCCACGGGACCTGTCATCCGACGGGGTGGACTGGGGTGTTACGGACTTCCCCAGACCGCAACCGAGACCTGTTTCAGAATCTCAAGCCTCAGACCAAATCAATAGACAAGATTAGGCACCCAGGTGTTCGCCTGCACTCCATCAGGCGGTGGCGACTCCGAACTTTCCTGTGCCGCGTTTCCGACGCGCGCACACTGGGTACTCCTTTATGAGTCTACTTTCAAATCCAGTTGGTTTCATAATTTTTTGATGGCATTTGTGTCGTGGGTGACTGATTTACTCAGAACTGCTCAACAGCACCTTTCTGGGTTAATCTGTGATCCTCGGGGCCTGTTTGGGAGGTCACCCAAGGCACATCCGGATGAATTTTTGTATGAGGCTAGTTTCATTTGAAAGATGGCCCTACATTCTCCATTCATGCCAAATTTCACGAATTTTTATGGAGCCAATTTTTCCAAATGAATTTCCAAAGTTGCCCACTTGTTACTTTGACCGATTTCCAACAACCATCTTAAAAGAAGCATAACTCCTAGGGTTTTAACCGGATTTAATTGAAAATTTTCATGAGTCTTTTATTTATCATAATCTTTCAAATGGACTTTGTTTGATTCAATTTAAATTAGATTTAAATGATTTCAAGACAAATGGCTCTAGCTTTTATCGAATTTTCCGGATTTGTCTCAACTTGGTTTTGTTCAAGTTTTGCTTTGATTTCCATTTAATGATGATATCCCAGAAGTGATACTAACATAAAAGAAGATCTGGAATTCATTGGATTTCTCATGTGGAAGTGTCATACATTTGGTTAATACTTTTTCAAGGTTTTTGATTATTTTAGCAAGCTTTCTTATTTTTTTAGCATGAACAACACTTGGCAACCACCTTGTGTGGGTGAATGGGGGTGCCTAACACCTTCCCCCATTCATAATCTAATCCTCTTACCCATCTCTGGATTTGATTTTCAAGTAGAGTTATTTTTGCTTATTTTGAATCTTTTGGTGTCCATTCACACCAAAAATTGAATGGTGGGGACTCTCCCATTTTCGTTGAGCCCGTGTGTTGACGGAGGGGATCATCTAGGTGATTTTTCCATGTTTCACAATTGGTGAATCTGCTGGGGACTATTGGATTTAAGCCATGTTTGGTGTTTTGTTCATGTTTTTATTCTTGAATGCTTGCTATTTTGATTTTCATTTTTTCTTGCATGTTTGATGTATCTTAGATCTGATTTGAATGCTCAGAAATTCATATGAATAGGAGCATGTATGTATTGTTTGGTTATGGCTAAAATCATGTTTAGGTGCCTTACCTTGTCACACATGTTTACTTATTACATTGTTAAGAGAGCATGCTTGGCTTTGGGGATATATGAATATGTTTTGACCATGAGCATAAAATCTAGAAATTCAGGGTAGTTTTTCGTTCCCAATCATGTCTTCCATGATCAATTATTGCTTGTACCATATGATTACTTGCTGTTTTGTTTTTTTATGGCATGCCTTGGATTTGGGGTATAGGAAGACATGATTTAAGCATGAAAACAATGAGCAGAAATTCTGAAATTCAGTGGGCATTTAAAGGGTTTTCAAGCATGTCTCCCCTAATTAAAGTACTTCTTGTACCATATTGTTAGTTGCTGAATTTTTAGGCTTCAATTTGGGGTATAAATGATGCTTTGAACATAAAATGGAGAGCATTGAAACCCAGAAATTCAGTGGGAATGTGGGAATTGTCAAGCATGGTTTACTTAATCAAAACCCTTCTTGTACCATGTCAAGTAGTTGCTGGGTTTTTAGGCTTCAATTTGGGGTATAAATGATGCTTTGAACATAAAATGGAGAGCATTGAAACCCAGAAATTCAGGGGGAATGTGGGAATTGTCAAGCATGTTTTACTTAATCAAAACCCTTCTTGTACCATGTTAAGTAGTTGCTGTATTTTTTTTAGGCATCAATCTGGGTAGAAATAATGCACTTTGAGCATGAAAAAAGCATGAAATCTGGAAATTTAGGTAATGCTTTTGGGGTTTCAAGCATGCTTTTCGTGTTTTAATTGTTGTTTGTACAATGTGATAATATGTTTCGGGTGTCACTTTTGGGTATATGATGGTCATGAGCATGTTTGGGTGTTTACTACCTTGTTGGCTTGTATTTTGCTTCCAATATGATGATTGTATATACCTTACCTTGAAATTGTATGCATGGCTACGAAAAGAGTGGCAAGGGGCTGGGACGTTATGAATGCACCTCAATTTTAAAATGCACCTCAATTTTAAATGCACTTGAGTACTTTAAACACTTTGCACAGCCTACCCATTACCTCTAGGAAGTTGAACCCGAATATGTGTAGCTTGGCGCACCGTGGTCGATACTTCGGAAAGAGAAAGTGAAAACATTTACCTTAGAATTCGAGTCAATGATGTGATGACAATGAGATTTGTGATTCGATTCCGGGCATCACTAGACTTGAGTTTTAAGTTGCCAATTAAGCCAAAACCCAAAAAACCATACGCTTGAAGGTGGAGAAACACGTTTTCAGCTAAAAGTACACAATTACATTTGGGGAATTGGGTGTAAATGTGGGAAGGCCATTTGCATGTTTCACAGGCCAAGGTATAATATGTATACCATATTGAAGGTAACACAAGGTGGCAAGGTAAAGCCATGTTTTTTTTTATTATCTTCATGTAAATTAAAAGCCATGGTGTCCATATACTTGGGATGAAATTTTTCCCAAAAATGTATATAGCCTAAGGTTGGTGTAACCTACAGGATGAGTTTCCAACTCAATTTAAAAGTCATCCTACCCAAAGTCCATGTAGGAGGCAACCAAGTGTACAAGATCCAAGAATTGGTGTATAACTTTGGAGGGTACAAGTACCCTCATGAATTTGTGAATTTTTGCAAGTATGATGTCAAAGCCCAATTTGTGGCTGAATTTGAAGGCCAAGTCAAGGTGAACATCAAGTGGGAATGAAAATAACATGATCTGGTGAATAAATGAGTCAAAAAGGGCCATTTCGGCCTTAACCGACAACTCAGGTCGGTTAAACAGTGTTTTATTCTTATCTGACATATTCCATCGGTTACAAAAGCTTATGCATGTATCTGATCATTTGTATCGGATACAATAAGACATAGCCTTAGCCGACATATTATATCGGATACAGCCCGAAAATTGGCAAATTTTTTTTTCAGCCCAATTCTTTTAGAATAAAATGCCTAAAACACTATAAATAATTTGTGGGGCCCCCCAAAGAGAATATGAATAAGATAATTCAAGTGTTAAATATATATATAAATTTTTTTTTAGGATTTGACCTAATTTTGAAACTCAAATCTACCCTTTTCACAAGCTTAAAGAAGATACATAAAAAGGGAACCAAGGTGTCATATTTTTTTGATACCAACTCACTTCAAATAGGTTTCAATCAAACTTTTGAAAACTGAGAAAATTCAGCACATAAAAAAAAACCTTTGTTTGGTCACGAGAATCAATTAAATCAAAAATTTGTGGGACACTTGGAAGCCCTAGAATATTCCTAAGAACCTTTGTTTGGTCACGATAACTAATCAAATCAAAAATTTGTGGGACACTTGGAAGCCCTAGAATATTCCAAAGAAACCTTTGTTTGGTCACGAGAACCAATCAAATCAAAAATTTGTGGGACATTTGGAAGCCCTAGAATATTCCAAAGAAACCTTTGTTTGGTCACGAGAACCAATCAAATCAAAAATTTGTGGGACCATTGGAGGCCCTAAAATATTCCAAGAGACCTTTGTTTGGTCACAAGAACCAATCAAATCAAAATTTTGTGGGATACTTGGAAGCCCTAGAATATTCCAAAGAAACCTTTGTTTGGTCACAAGAACCAATCAAATCAAAAATTTGTGGGACATTTGGAAGCCCTAGAATATTCCAAAGAAACCTTTATTTGGTCACGAGAACCAATCAAATCAAAAATTTGTGGGACATTTGGAAGCCCTAGAATATTCCAAAGAAACCTTTGTTTGGTCACGAGAACCAATCAAATCAAAAATTTGTGGGACCATTGGAGACCCTAAAATATTCCAACAACAAAAAAAAATAATAGAAAAATATACAAAAAAAAAAAAAAAACAAATAAAATCCAGACTTGTGTTCACCTAACTCACTTATCTACATTTATAGGTGTGACTAGGATTAAATGGGAGCTGACACGTTTCTTTGTGTTTTCCTTCTCCAGGTACACATACTTGCAATCATTGCTCCTGTGACCAGATCCAAAGCCCGAGTAATGAATACTGAAAAGAACCAAGCCCAAGCTACTGTCCCTACTCAGGACTTTGCTCAGCTGCAAGAGCAGGTGGCCGGACTAGCCAAGATGCTGGGAGACTTACTGGGGGCTCAGGCCCAATAGGCCCATGCCCAAAACCAAGCCTCTACTTCCCATCAAACATCGCCACCTCAAGCCCACATTCCGCCTCCAACCCAACCCATGCCTGAGCCCATTTCTGAACCTGTCCTTGAGCCTATTCTGATAAGGGAAAACACTGTCGAGTATGAGAAGGAGATGGAAAAAGAAAAAGCCGGGGAGGAGATGGAAAAGAAACTCCTACATAAGATAGAGAGGATTCAAGAAGAACTTAAGGAAGTAAAGGGGGGAAACAGCTATGGAGGCACCACCTTTGACGACCTGTGCATATACCCGGATGCATGCCTAGCGGCCAAGTTCAAGTGCCCAGACTTCGATAAATATGATGGCACGGGCTGCCCAATGAGCCACTTGAAACTATACTGCGGGGCTTTGTGCCAGTTTGGCCGGGATGATGGCATACTGATCCAACTCTTCCAGAAGAGTTTAACAGGATCAGCTCTGAGGTGGGTTGCCACCGTGGACCATGGTAGGATTAGAAGGTAGAAGGACTTGGCCGATGCTTTTTTAGACCAATACAAATTTAACTCGGAGATCATGCCAGATCGGTACGACATGATGAGGATGAGTAAGGGAAAAGAGGAATCTGTATGGCAGTATGCTAAGAGGTGGAGAGAAGCCACCTCCCAGGTCAGGCTGCCTATGTTGGAGCTTGAGATGCTCTCAACCTTTGTAAGCACACTGGGCCAGTCTTTCTACAATCATTTGGTGGGTCAGATTACCACCAATTTTGCAGCCCTGGTACAGGTGGTAGATCGGATCGAGGAAGGGGTCAGGTTGGAAAGACTTATTGATTACTCTGCTTTGGCTGGGCAATCAGATTCCTCCGCTTCCTTGGCACAGAAGAAGGGAACAAGGTTCAAGAAGAAAGGGGCAAGAAAAGGAGAAGTAAACCTGGTGCAAGCTCCTCCTCCCAAGAAACCGCTCCATGTCAATATTTCTGCACCCCAGCAAGCCCAATAGGCCTAGCAGTCATATCAGACCCCACTCAATGTCAACTTCTCCCCCTCCGTGCCTGCAAATTAGAGGAGGAGTTTTACTAAAGAAGAGAGGGAGGCCTGGATAGCAGCAAGAAGGAGCAGAGTTTTCACGCCTCTCCCTATATCTCTTTCCCAACTGTTGCCAACCCTGCTGAAAGGGGAATATGTGACCTTGAAGGAGCCCAACCCGAATGCTACAAAGGGGAGGAATTTCTATACAGCAGTCACTTGTGACTTTCACATGGGTGCACCAGGGAACTCTACAGACACTTGTTGGGTCCTGAAGCATGCGGTCTAGGATCTGTTGGATCAGAAGGCCTTGGTCTTCAATAATGCTGTGCCTGCCCCGTCAGGAAATGATATCGGGCAAAACCCTCTGCCATACCACAATGGGGCAGGCCCGTCCAACTCCATCACTGCAATATCCGCTACGAGAAGGGCCTTTGACCCGTCTCAATTGATAGCTCCTGTGGGGACCTCGGTCAAAGTCTATTTCTTCCAAGAGAAAGAAGAAGAGGAGGTCAATGTTATCTCCAGGAAAAGTGATGAGGCTGCTGAGGATATTAGCTCCTCTCTGAACCGAGTCTCCTCCCTCATGGCCCAGATGAACACTGCAAGGCCTCCATTGGTCTTTAATTGTGGTCCACCCACTTGTTCTCCATCCTAGACATCAAAAGCTCCATTGGTCATTAACCTTGACCCCACCACTGCATCCATATCCTCTTCAGCTCCATCAGCCACATCCGGGTCCAAGCTCCAACCCTTGGTCATAAATGTCCCTGCATCCTACAATGTCCCTAGACCGGCTCGTACATCCCGGTCTAAACTCCAGCCCTTAGTGATCAATGTCCCGAAACTGGCCTATACTGAGGCAGCTGTACCATGGAATTATAGCGAGGAGGTCACATTTACGGTTCCGGTGGTCAGGAACCACAACCAAGAGGAGGTGAACCTCATGACGAGGTCAGGGAAATGTGTGGAAGGAGTAGAAAAAGAAACAGAAGTGGAGAGAGAGAGAAAATAAACATAAGAAAAAAGAAAAATGAAAGGAAAAACCAAAGTAGGAGAAGACACCCCCAGGGTGCAGAAAATGAGGCAGCAGACCTCATAAAAATAATAAACAAAAGTGAATTCAATCTTGTCGATCAGCCGAATAAAGTCCTGGCCCAGATTTCAATACTGGGCCTTTTGCTGAATTCGGAAAAGCATAGGAACACACTGTTAAGGGTGCTGCAGAGTGCACATGTGTCCCAGACTATTGATCCGGACCAACTAGGCAAAATGGTTGGTCAAATCTTGTCACACAATGTGATAAGTTTCTCCAAAGGTGAGATAAGCCCAGGTGGGTGTTACCATGTTGACCCTTTGCACATCACAATGCTTTGTAAGGGCAGCATGGTGGCACGGGTTTTAATTGACAATGGGTCGGCTTTAAATGTCTGCCCGTTAATCACTTTTGCCAAACTTGGTCTGGATCAGTCAAAGATCAAGCAAAATGGGAGGATTGTGAGGGCTTTTGATAGCTCTAAGACACACTCCATAGGGGAGATTGAACTGTCGGTTAAAATTGGACCGAATATCTTCAACATCACATTTCGAGCTCAAGGTCGAAGTCATATTCAACCTGGTCCAATTCGGTTTGCTTATATGGTTCATAAGTGGTTTGGATCTTTTTGAAAAATTAAATTTCCTAGAAAAAATAGAAAAATCTTTTTGGTGTTTTTGTGAGCCTTCTGCAAAAACTCTCCCTGAAGACAAAGGCCCATTAAAACCTTCAGGGAAATGGCAATCCACTAATGGAGTTTTTTTTGGAAGCCGCGTCTGTTTGCCAATGAAATGCTGCTTCAAAGGTAAGGGGAGTTTCCTCCCAATTATTTAAAAAAAGTTTTTCGGGAGCAGGGGAAATTGTGCAAGCCCGCTCCTCAAGCCCAGAATCCAACGCCATCATCACCGGATGGGTACTGCCCTTTACTGCTACAGGGCCCAGTCCAGATACGACCTCATCTGGAATCTTTACCGCTGCCCAATCAATGAATGGCAGCTCCTTGTCACCACCAGTCTTTTAGCCTTCAGTCATGGTGAAGAAAGCCCCAACATCTTCAGAGAAGTCTGTCTGCTACTCTGGCTGTGGCCCAGGCTCGTCCACTGTTTCAAGCATAAAATATGGGTTATAGGGTTGCAGGGTTGGAACAGAAGGCCTTTGAAATGGGTTGATGTTGCAGTATGGAGGTTTGGATTGATCCATGGGAGGAGACAGTTGGATGATCCAAGAGGGTTTTGGAAAATTTTCCCTTAGATGAGGGATTTTTCCTCTAGTTCTCTTCTCTCCTTCTTCATGCTTCTACCTTATCCATCCTCAGGGTTTAAACCCCAGCCCTACTTTAGGGACTAGCTTCTTTACCTTGACTGGCTCCAACATTCCTTGCAAATTAATTCCCAGGCCTTTCCCTGGGTGAAAGTGGTATTTTTCCATCACTTTCCTCACCATCTTTTTTGTAGTAGTCCCCTTTTCTTCTTTTTTCTCACACCCCCTGTAAGCACCTCATTTTTTGCACTCCTGGAAGAGCCGGAAATGCATAACCCGGCTAAAAAGTCAAAACCTGAGGGGTCGAAATTTTACGTTTTGATCAAGTGATAATTGGCCACTTTGCTTTACCTCAATGGATAGAGAATCTTGACACGGTTCCAACACAACTAAGTTTTCTAGAATCGGAGTCCAGATGAAGGTTCTGTGGGCCGGCCAAACTTAAAGAGGAGTCGAAAGTTGACTTTTTTTGAACCCCGTGCCAAGTGCTTAGCCCTATGTCATTGGATAGAGGGCTCTGATATGAGTCCAACGCAACTGAGTTTGCTCAAATCGGAGTCCGGATGAAGGAGATATGAGCCGTCAAAGTTTCCGAGCAGAAAAACTGGAAACTGCACACGTGGCAAAAAGCCGCACATGTGGCGAGTGGCGCAAGAAAATATCTCGAGGGGCAATCCATAAATATCTAAACATGCAAAATATCCCAGGGTTTAAAGCAAAATTTCGCAAGGGGCAATCCGTAGATATCCAAAAGTGTCAAATCGGTCAAGTCGAGGGGCAAATCCGTAATTTTCCGATTTGTATCCGACCAAATATGCCGGATACACTTGCTCCTCTTCATATCCGGACTCAAATGTCGGATACAAAGATTTGCTCGGCGAGATTCGCGCCAGTTCCCCGACAAATTCGCGACGGCATTAAATTTTTGAAATAATTTTGTTTGTATCCGATATTTTATGCCGGATACAAAGGAGGCTCAGTGTATCCGACATTAAATGCCGGATACAAAGGATATGTAGTGTATTCGACATTAATGCCGGATACATTAAGTTTGTCTATAAAAGCACAGCAGCCACCTCTGGCCGGGGGTTGGCTTCTTTGGCTGTTTCTCAGCTTTCTTCCACCACTCTTTCCCACCCAAATCCTCCCTTCTTCAACTCTCTTTGCCCTCCATAGCCCCACAACACCACCCCAAGGCACTTCACCCTCCTACCACCTTCCTTCTTGTCACTTGCACCCCAACATAAGAAGGAGCCAATGCTGTTGCTGTCAAGAGGAGAGATCTCCAGCTACTGTTGGGCTTCAAGGAGCTGCCTACACCATACAAAACAACATACTAACCATCAGGTATCACTTCTTGTCCCATTTTTTTTTAATATATATGAAATTGGGTACATTTCGTGAAGTTGGAAAAGTGTGTTGCCTGCCATGGTTGAGAGCTGCCATCTCCTACATTCTCTACATGTTTTTTTCACATCATGGAAGCCTCCAAGTAAGGAGGAAGTTTACATTTCATTCTAGGGAGAGAAGAGGATTTGCTGTGTGCACTTTTTGGCCTCCTTGAGCTGCTGTTCTAGCTTATCTGGAATGTACATTTTAGCTGCTGGTTTGCATGGTCAGTTTCCTTAGGCTGCATGTTTTGTTCCCATTAAAAGGGAGCATGTTCCTCCTCCATTTTTGTCCAATGTACCCCTATGAGCCCCCTTCTCTTCCCTTCTCTCGTTTTTTCTTTTAATTGTTTGATCATGAGGCTGGGGATCAGACCTTGCTGGAGGTCATAGTTGATGCACGCTAGGTCATACTTGTGTTGATTTTACATGTGTTTGGTTGTTGTTTTGTTTTGCACAAGGTCCTCTTGCGGTAGTGTCATGCATGTTAGGATCAGGTGGGCATTTATTCCTTGTTTTCTTGCATGTTGGATTAGATTCTCTTGCATGCAAGCTACTGTTTTCCATCAGAAAAATCAATCCCCAGGGACCATGCCTTACACACATGCATATTTCTTTGGACACAAGTAAATCACCAGCAAATGTCATTCACGAATTGCTATTGTTAATGATTATTTGGTAGGTTCGTTGCTGATGGTCACTTGTTTTTTTTATGAAATGCATGCTCCACCAAGCCCTTGGGCACCCACAAGAAGGCAGCCCTTCACTCCCCAACTCCCTTTGCTTTGTCACTAGGTGAGTGGTTGCTGGGGACAGAAGCATGAAGAAGGAGAGAAGAGAAGTAGAGGAAAAATCCCTCATCTAAGGTAAAATTTTCCAAAACCCTCTTGCATCATCCAACTGTCTCCTCCCATGGATCAATCCAAACCTCCATACTGCAACATCAACCCATTTCAAAGGCCTTCTGTTCCAACCCTACAACCCTATAACCCATCTCTTATGTTTGAAACAGTGGACGGGCCTGGGCCACAGCCAGAGTAGCAGACAGACTTTTCTGAAGATGTTGGGGCTTTCTTCACCATGATTGAAGGCTAAAAGACTGGTGGTGACAAGGAGCTGCCATTCATTGATTGGGCAGCGGTAAAGATTCCAGATGAGGTCGTATCTGGACTGGGCCCTGTAGCAGCAAAGGGCAGTACCCATCCGGTGATGATGGCGTTGGATTCTGGGCTTGAGGAGCGGGCTTGCACAATTTCCCTTGCTCCCGAAAAACTTTTTTTAAATAATTGGGAGGAAACTCCCCTTACCTTTGAAGCAGCATTTGATTGGCAAACAGACGCGGCTTCCAAAAAAAACTCCATTAGTGGATTGCCATTTCCCTGAAGGTTTTAATGGGCCTTTGTCTTCAGGGAGAGTTTTTGCAGAAGGCTCACAAAAACACCAAAAAGATTTTTCTATTTTTTCTAGGAAATTTAATTTTTCAAAAAGATCCAAACCACTTATGAACCATATAAGCAAACCGAATTGGACCAGGTTGAATATGACTTCGACCTTGAGCTCGACTTTGATCTCATGGGGATCGAAGAAGAAACTAAGGTTGAAGAAGAAGACCTTCCAAAAGAAATTGAATATCAATTGGAAATGTCATGAAAAGGGGGTCCAGGACCGAAGATGACCCAAAAATAGTGAAAATCGGGGCATGTCTGTCTTATGTGCAACAAAATGAAATGTCACGGTTTCTAGCAAACTACAAGGACGTGTTCGCTTGGTCGTCTTGGGACATGCCGGGGTTGGACATTGACATGGTGGTACACAAGTTGCCAATTAAGCAGAAGCTGAGAAGATTGAAACCTAAATGGACCTTGAAGGTCAAGGACGAAGTGGTCAAGCAATTTCAAGCAGGATTTTTGGCAGTCTCCACATACCCCGAGTGGCTTGCAAACATAGTGCCAGTACCAAAGAAGGATGGGAAAGTTAGAATGTGTGTGAACTACAGAGATCTGAACAAGGCAAGCCCAAAGGACGATTTTCAACTTCCACACATCGACATTCTAGTCGATAATACTGCGGTACATAGCCTATTCTCATTCATGGATGGTTTCTCGGGATACAATCAGATCAAGATGGCTAAGGAAGATCAGGAAAAAACAGCACTCATCACACCTTGAGGCACCTTCCATTACACAGTCATGCCGTTTGGGCTCAAGAATGCCAGGGCAACATACCAGTGGGCCATGACAGCACTATTCCATGACATGATCCATAAAGAGATGGAGGTCTATGTGGACGATATGATTGCCAAATCATGCAAAGAAGAGGACCACTTGATTAATCTGAAGAAAGTGTTTGATCGACTCAGGAAGTACAGTCTACGGCTTAACCCGACTAAATGCGTCTTTGGGGCTACATCAGGGAAGTTGCTGGGATTTATAGTGAGCTGAAGAGGAATCGAGATCAACCCAGCTAAAGCCAAGGCCATTGTAAGCACCTCATTTTTACGCTCCCAGAAGAGTCGGAAATGCGAAACCCGGCTAAAAAGTCAAACCCTGAGGGGTCAAAATTTGACCTTTTGATCAAGTGATAA